>CM042972.1:10614289-13014289 GCA_023678885.1 Pogostemon cablin
GGGCTTCTTCTACGAGATCGTCAAGACTCTCGTACTTGTCTCGGACTTGATGCGATCTCGAATATTTAAATTAAGACCATCTTCAAATCTCTTGCATAAGTCTCTCGTCGTATATGACTCAGGAGCGAATTCTCGCAATTCCAGAAATTTGCTTTCGTACTCAACGACCGACATAATGCCTTGAAAGAGGTTGAAGAACTCCTTTCTCTTCTGATCCTTGATGTACTGAGAGAAGTATCGATCTTTGAATCGTTCCACAAGATAGCCCACGTAATAGTAACCGAAGATGTCTCTTTTAGATTCTGCCACCATCGTCGTGCATCTGGGCCTAACAGCTTGGTGCAATGACCACACGATAACATTCTTCAATCATCAAGGTGTCAAAGGTCTCTGTAATCTCCTTTAACCATGCCCCCGCTTTAGAAGCATCTCTTGCCACCGTCAAATTTCGAAGTCCCCATGTTTTCAACTGCTTTCACCAAATCAGGTATAAAAAGTGCACCTCGAGAAGTAGAACCTCCTAAAGCCATTTCTGGAGTAAAAACTGGTACATTAGATGTAGGTCGAATCGATTCATTAGCACGAAGGACTTCTTCAGTGACAGTCGTAGTCGTATGAGCCGTTGTAGGTGGTGGAACACCATGTATTCGAATGTGATCATAATACAATTGGTACTGCTCGGGTGTCATCATGTGCTCAACCCGCAACTGGGCCCGTGGTTGCTCTACCTGGGAAACTGGCACCCTATGATCAGAATTGATAGGGTCCATAACCGTCGGAGGAATGACATGATCAGAAGAAACATGTCCTCGAGGTCCACGAGGAACAGAAGAGAGTAGAGGACTCGGAGGATCACGAGGAGCGTGTCCTCGACCTCGACCTCGACCTCGAACTGGAGGTGCCATAATGACTGAAAGGAAGAAAGGAAAGAAAATGCAAGGTCAACGTCAAGGCAATACGATACCTTAGGATGACATAGAAACAAAGTTGGACTCATTGGCTTGACACAAAAAGAATGAGAATCATAAAACCAGGCTCTGATACCAAGAAAGTTGTCACGCCCCGACCCCAGACAGAACGCGACAACCGCCACGTTAATCATAAATTTCGCAGAATGGGTGCACTCCACTCCACAAAGTTTATAGAAAACGTAAGGCTTGCTTTCAAGTACCTGTAGAGCTGAACAACTGATAACAACGGGTACAACCCGAGGACATCATCTCAAAAAGTATCAACAAGGATTTACAAAGGTACAAAATACAACGGTGTAACTTAGTTTAAAGAAAATATACATGAACGATATAACATCGCGAAGGTACAAAAAGAACATCAAGGGGGTCACCAAATATAAACTATACAACCTCGCCAATGAATCCGTCAATTTACATAAAAGAGAAAGTACCCAAAACACGGATTGGATGATGAGCAAACGATAGGCAAACCTCCAACCAAAACGATATCAACAGCCTGAAAAGGAATGAATGATGGGGGGTGAGCAAAACCACTAGCTCAGTGAGGTGATAAGCCGGTCACCCCGACCCTTATACAAAGCATGTACTCCCACTCGCGGTTCATAACATAAAATCCCACAATTCGTCCCACAATAATTATTCTCACTCAGTGTACATATTAATGAAAATAAAAACCTTAGTGCACATTTATGAATAACACAATTAGTTCAACAACATGTTATCACATAAAAGACGCGTGGGTAGTCAATATCCTCCTCGAACTGAGCTCTCCGTCGAGAGACAGTCCAAGCCCGTCACCGTTACTCTAGATAAAATGCACATTAATATTCTTTCTCAATACGCCAAGTGCTAAAGTTCACAATTCAATATCGACGTGAATACTTGAAATGATCAAACATATAAACATATATGACATGCATGTCCCACACCGGTGACGTTGACTGAGCCTATAATAGACTGATCCATCTAACGATCACCCTCCAGAGTATCAGTATTTGGCAAATGGACAGGTGCCCCGTTAGATCTAACTCACCCAGGTTTGCCAATCACGGGCAACTTGGTTGTCACTCTAACTCACCCGAACCGCGACAATTCGGGCTACTTAATCAATGTCGCTCCAACTCACCCGAACCGTGACCAATTCGGGCTACTTAACCTTGGTACCAGGCATACATATGCATGTGCATCATAAGATGAATAACGACTCAAGTTAGAGTCTTAATTGGCACACAAGAATAACCGGAAATCAATAATACTCATAAAATGGCTAACATGACTCTAACCAGAGCAATCGAGCCAATCAGGCTCTTTACCACATAACATAATACCAAATAATTTTCTTATCAATTAACTAAAACTAAAATAAATGCACATTTATAGAGGGTCCACACTTCCCACAAGAGAAGGCGTTCCCGAATTATCAACTCACAAGGAAGTGATTAACTCTCTCCGAAATCTGAAGTCGGTCCCTTGCCCTTCGTCGATGGTTCTTTACCTAGAAAGGAGATGAGCAATTAAAGACAAATTAAATATAACTAACTATTAGCGTTAACATCCCTTTCATTGCTAAAAACAAATCCTAATCGAGTTCGAACAAGTCGATATTAAATAAAAATGGCATGTAACTCTTTAACATCAGTTCCCAATCCCATATAACCGTTTCAATACATTAACTAAACGAAACGATAAAAAAATTAAGTTTGAATTCGACATAAAAATTCTGAAAATTTCCAGCTAGCGGCAGTTTACGAGAAAAATCATAACTAATTGTAGAATAATCGGATTGAGGCGTTTCAAGTGGCTACGGAAAGCTAACGAGTTCAGCTACGTACAGAAATTAAGTTTGCAAACTTTCAAGGTTAATAGCTATGTCAAAATCAGTTCGAACAGTCTGCAAATTACCCACATACCAAAAAGAAAAACCCCACAAAATTACAAAATCATGGAAGAAGGAAGCTTAATTCACACACCACTTACCTCAAAACAACTTAAAAACCACCTAGGATGAGGGTTGTAAGGGAGAATTTGATCAACAAGGGTTTCTCCTCTTCCTCTCTTCTTTCCCCTCTTTTGCTTTTCTTCTCCCGTTCTTCTCTCTCTATTTTTTTAGCCTTAATAATTATATATCAGGCCATTTAAGTGGGCTGAAACTTTGGGCCACAAAATAAATAAATAAATAAGTTTGGGCTTTCTAAAAAAAATCTAGTTGGGCTTGATTGGGCTGGCCTTTTGGGCCATAAAAATAAATAATTAGGTTTTGGGCTTTCTAACAAAATCTAGTTGGGCTAAGATAGGGCTGGCCTTTTGGGCCATAAAATAAATAAATAGGTTTTGGGCTTTCTAAAAAAAAATCTTGTTGAACTAAGATATTATAATAATGACGTAGGAAATGATTATCAAGTTGAAGGAAATATGCATATACTGAAGGAAATGAGCATCATGATGAAGGAAATGGACATAATGATGAAGGAAACATGAATCATGATGATGAAAATGAGCATCGTGATGTAAAAAATGAGTATCGTGATGAAAGAAATACGCATCATGATGAAGTATATTTGAATCATGATGAAGAAGACATGCATCATGATGAAGGAAATGATCATAATGACTTAGGAAGTGAGCATCACGATAAAGGAAATATGTATAATTTTGTAGGAAACGAGCTTCAAGGTGACAGAAATATGCATTAAGATGAATGAAATGAGCATCATGATTAATAAATGACCATATTGACGTAGGAAATGATCATCTTGATGAAGGAAATGAGCATCATGATGAAAGAAATGAGCATCATGATAAAGAAAATATGAATCATGATGAAGGAAATGAGTATAATGATGTAGGAATTGGGCATCATGTTGAAGGAAATATGCATTGTGATGAAAGAAATATGCATCATGATGAAGGAAATGAGCTTCATTGTGTAGGAAATAAGCATCATGATGAAGGAAATTAGCATCATAGTGAAGGAAATGACCATAATGATGAAGGAAATAAGCAACATGAAGATGAAAATAGGAATCGTTATGTAGGAAGAGCATCATGATGAAGGAAATGAGCATCATTATGATGGAAATATTCATCGTGACGTAGGAAATGTGCATCATAATGAAGGAAAATATGCTTCACGATAAAGGAAATGAGCATCATGATGTAGGAAATGAGCATCATGTTGAATGAAACATGCATCAAGATGACGGAAATACGCATCAAGATGAAGGATTTCTGTATCATGATGACGGAAATAAGCATCATGATGATGGAAATATACATCATGATGAAAGAAATGAGCATATTGATGTAGAAATGAGCATCACGATGAAGGAAATATCATCATGATGATGGAAATTAGCATCGTGAAGAATGAAATGAGCATCAAGATAAAAGAGATGACCATAATGATATAGGAAATGATCATCATGATGAAGGAAATATACATCATGGCGAAGGAAATGAGCATCATGATATAGGAAATGAGCATCATTATGAAGGAAATACGCATCATGGTGAAGGAAATCAACATCATCATGTAGGATATGAGCATCATGATGAATGAAATACGCATCATGATGAATGAAATGAGCATCATGATGAAGAAAATGACCATAATGACTTCGGAATTAATAATCATGATGAAGTAAATTAGCATCATGATGTTGGATATGAGTATCATGTTAAAGGAAATGCATATTTTAATGAACGAAATAAGCATCATTATAATGGATTTATGCATCATGATGATCGAAATGAGGATCATTATGATGAAAATTTGCATCATGATGAAGGAAATGATCATCATGATGTTTCAAATGAGCATCATGATGAAGGAGGTAAGCATCATGATGATAGAAATTAGCATCATGATGAAGGAAATATGAATCATTATGAATGAAATGAGCATCATGATTTAGGAATTGAGAATCATGATGAAGGAAGTACGCATCATGATGACGTATATTAGCATCATGACAATAGAAATTAGCATCATGACGAAGAAGACATGAAGGAAATGATCATCATGATGATGGAAATGAGCATCATGATGTAGGAAATATATAAAATGATTTCGCTAATGAGCATCATGATGATGGAAATATTCATCAAGATGAATGAAAGAAACATCGTGATGAAGAAGTGACCATAATGACGTAGGAAATGATTATCAAGTTGAAGGAAATATGCATATACTGAAGGAAATGAGCATCATGATGAAGGAAATGGACATAATGATGAAGGAAACATGAATCATGATGATGAAAATGAGCATCGTGATGTAAAAAATGAGTATCATGATGAAAGAAATACGCATCATGATGAAGTATATTTGAATCATGATGAAGAAGACATGCATCATGATGAAGGAAATGATCATAATGACTTAGGAAGTGAGCATCACGATAAAGGAAATATGTATAATTTTGTAGGAAACGAGCTTCAAGGTGACAGAAATATGCATTAAGATGAATGAAATGAGCATCATGATTAAGAAATGACCATATTGACGTAGGAAATGATCATCTTGATGAAGGAAATGAGCATCATGATGAAAGAAATGAGCATCATGATAAAGAAAATATGAATCATGATGAAGGAAATGAGTATAATGATGTAGGAATTGGGCATCATGTTGAAGGAAATATGCATTGTGATGAAAGAAAAATGCATCATGATGAAGGAAATGAGCTTCATTGTGTAGGAAATAAGCATCATGATGAAGGAAATTAGCATCATAGTGAAGGAAATGACCATAATGATGAAGGAAATAAGCAACATGAAGATGAAAATAGGAATCGTGATGTAGGAAGAACATCATGATGAAGGAAATGAGCATCATTATGATGGAAATATTCATTGTGACGTAGGAAATGTGCATCATGATGAAGGAAAATATGCTTCACGATAAAGGAAATGAGCATCATGATGTAGGAAATGAGCATCATGTTGAATGAAACATGCATCAAGATGACGGAAATACGCATCAAGATGAAGGATTTCTGTATCATGATGACGGAAATAAGCATCATGATGATGGAAATATACATCATGATGAAAGAAATGAGCATATTTATAATATCTTAGCCCAACTATATTTTTGTTAGAAAGCCCAAAACCTAATTATTTATTTTATGGCCCAAAAGGCCAGCCCTATCTTAGCCCAACTAGATTTTGTTAGAAAGCCCAAAACCTAATTATTTATTTTTATGGCCCAAAAGGCCAGCCCAATTAAGCCCAATTAGAATTTTTTTAGAAAGCCCAAACTTATTTATTTATTTATTTTGTGGCCCAAAGTTTCAGCCCACTTAAATGGCCTGATATATAATTAGTAAGACTAAAGTTAAAAAAAAGAGAGAGAAGAACGGGAGAAGAAAAGCAAAAGAGGGGAAAGAAGAGAGGAAGAGGAGAAACCCTTGTTGACCAAATTCTCCCTTACAACCCTCATCCTAGGTGGTTTTTAAGTTGTTTTGAGGTAAGTGGTGTGTGAATTAAGCTTCCTTCTTCCATAATTTTGTAATTTTGTGGGGTTTTTCTTTTTGGTATGTGGGAAATTGTAGACTGTTCGAACTGATTTCGAGATAGCTATTGTCCTCGAAACTTTGCAAACTTAATTTCTGTACGTAGTTGAACTCGTTAGCTTTCCGTAGCCACTTGAAACACCTCAATCCGATTATTCTACAATTAGTTATGATTTTTCTCGTAAACTGCCGCTAGCAGGAAAATTTCAGAATTTTTATGTCGAATTCAAACTTATTTTCTATCGTTTCGTCTAGTTAATGTATTGAAACGGTTATATGGGATTGGGAACTGATGTTAAAGAGTTACATGCCATTTTTATTTAATATCGACTCGTTCGAACTCGATTAGGATTTGTTTTTAGCAATGAAAGGGATGTTAACGCTAATAGTTAGTTATATTTAATTTGTCTTTAATTGCTCATCTCCTTTCTAGGTAAAGAACCATCGACGAAGGGCAAGGGACCGACTTCAGATTCCGGAGAGAGTTAATCACTTCCTTGTGAGTTGATAATTCGGGAACGCCTTCTCTTGTGGGAAGTGTGGACCCTCGTTAAATGTGCATTTATTTTAGTTTTAGTTAATTGATAAGAAAATTATTTGGTATTATGTTATGTGGTAAAGAGCCTGATTGGCTCGATTGCTCTGGTTAGAGTCATGTTAGCCATTTTATGAGTATTATTGATTTCTGGTTATTCTTGTGTGCCAATTAAGACTCTAACTTGAGTCGTTATTCATCTTATGATGCACATGCATATGTATGCCTGGTACCAAGGTTAAGTAGCCCGAATTGGTCACGGTTCGGGTGAGTTGGAGCGACATTGATTAAGTAGCCCGAATTGTCGCGGTTCGGGTGAGTTAGAGTGACAACCAAGTTGCCCGTGATTGGCAAACCCGCGTGAGTTAGATCTAACGAGGCACCTGTCCATTTACCAAATACTGATACTCTGGAGGGTGATCGTTAGATGGATCAGTCTATTATAGGCTCAGTCAACGTCACCGGTGTGGGACATGCATGTCATATATGTTTATATGTTTGATCATTTCAAGTATTCAGTCGATATTGAATTGTGAACTTTAGCACTTGGCATATTGAGAAAGAATATTAATGTGCATTTTATCTAGAGTAACGGTGACGGGCTTGGACTGTCTCTCGACGGAGAGCTCAGTTCGAGGAGGATATTGACTACCCACGCGTCTTTTATGTGATAACATGTTGTTTGAACTAATTGTGTTATTCATAAATGTTCACTAAGGTTTTTATTTTCATTAATATGTACACTGAGTGAGAATAATTATTGTGGGACGAATTGTGGGATTTTATGTTATGAACCGCGAGTGGGAGTACATGCTTCGTATAAGGGTCGGGGTGACCGGCTTATCACCTCACTGAACTAGTGGTTTTGCTCACCCCCCATCATTCTTTCCTTTTCAGGCTGTTGATATCATTTTGGTTGGAGGTTTGCCTATCGTTTGCACATCATCCAATCCGTGTTTTGGGTACTTTCTCTTTTATGTAAATTGACGGATTCATTGGCGAGATTGTATAGTTTATATTTGGTGACCCCCTTGATGTTCTTTTTGTACCTTCGCGATGTTATATCGTTCATGTATATTTTCTTTAAACTAAGTTACACCGTTGAATTTTGTACCTTTATAAATCCTTGTTGATACTTTATGAGATGATGTCCTCGGGTTGTACCCGTTGTTATCAGTTGTTCAGTTCTACAGGTACTTGATAGCAAGCCTTACGTTTTCTATAAACTTTGTGGAGTGGAGTGCACCCATTCTGTGAAATTTATGGTTAACGTGGCGGTTGTCGCGCTTTGTCTGGGGTCGGGGCGTGACAACTTTCTTGGTATCAGAGCCTGGTTTTATGATTCTCATTCTTTTTGTGTCAAGCCAATGAGTCCAACTTTGTTTCTATGTCATCCTAAGGTATCGTATTGCCTTGACGTTGACCTTGCATTTTCTTTCCTTTCTTCCTTTCAGTCATTATGGCACCTCCAGTTCGTCGTCGAGGTCGAGGTCGAGGTCGAGGACACGCTCCTCGTGATCCTCCGAGTCCTCTACTCTCTTCTGTTCCTCGTGGACCTCGAGGACATGTTTCTTCTGATCATGTCATTCCTCCGACGGTTATGGACCCTATCAATTCTGATCATAGGGTGCCAGTTTCCCAGGTAGAGCAACCACGAGCCCAGTTGCGGGTTGAGCACATGATGACACCCGAGCAGTACCAATTGTATTATGATCACATTCGAATACATGGTGTTCCACCACCTACAACGGCTCATACAACTACGACTGTCACTGAAGAGGTTCTTCGTGCTAATGAATCGATTCGACCTACATCTAATGTACCAGTTTTTACTCCAGAAATGGCTTTAGGAGGTTCTGCTTCTCGAGGTGCACTTTTTATACCTAATTTGGTGAAAGCAGTTGAAAACATGGGGACTTCGAAATTTGACGGTGCAAGAGATGCTTCTAAAGCGGGGGCATGGTTAAAGGAGATTACAGAGACCTTTGACACCTTGATGATTGAAGAATGTTATCGTGTGGTCATTGCGACCAAGCTGTTAGGCCCAGATGCACGACGATGGTGGCAGAATCTAAAAGAGACATCTTCGGTTACTATTACGTGGGCTATCTTTGTGGAACGATTCAAAGATCGATACTTCTCTCAGTACATCAAGGATCAGAAGAGAAAGGAGTTCTTCAACCTCTTTCAAGGCATTATGTCGGTCGTTGAGTACGAAAGCAAATTTCTGGAATTGCGAGAATTCGCTCCTGAGTCATATACGACGAGAGACTTATGCAAGAGATTTGAAGATGGTCTTAATTTAAATATTCGAGATCGCATCAAGTCCGGAGACAAGTACGAGAGTCTTGACGATCTCGTAGAAGAAGCCCTGAGGGTAGAAGGTTTAGTTCAGGCGAGACATAAGCTTGCAGAACGATCTCAAAAGAAAAGGCAAGGGAGCGCATTTCCAGGAAATGCATCGAAGGTGTATAGGGGTGTGGGATCTTCGCGTGGCGCACCAAGTTCGGCATCTATTAGTTTTCCTCAACCTCGGGAGCAGTTTAGTAGAGGCGGGAGCAATGTCTCGGGATCGGTTGGTGAAAATCGCAAGTGCCAGAATTGCCTAAAATATCATGACGGCCCCTGTAAGGCTCCTCAAGTATGTTTTCAGTGTCGACAGCCGGGGCATATGCGAAGTTCTTGTCCTCAGCTTATGGGAACGAGCAGTCAGGGTTCTGGTCAGCTTCGTGGTAAACTAACATATTCTACACCCAGAGATACTCGATCTGCAGTTACCAGAGTGCCCGATGCCTCAAGCGGCCCTAGTACTCAATCACCTATGCAAGGAAGGAAGCAAACTAGAGTATTTCATATTTCCCAAGAAGAGGCTCGCTCAGATCCGAAGGTTGTGACAGGTAATTTATAATTTGAGTATTTTCACATGCTAAATCTAACCCCGCCTTGTTATGCCACTTGATTACGAATAAAACATTCGTAAGAAATTCTATCTTTTCAAATTTTTTAAATCACAATCTCACCTAATATTGCTTCTTTAGGCCATGTGTTTGTGGGAGACCATCAGGTCTACGCTTTATTTGACCCAGGTTCTGATAGGTCTTATATCCGAGATGATCTTACTGCGATCTTAGATTATCCTATCTCTCATTTGTCACCTGGAATCATCGTTCATACCCCTCTTGGAGAGCGTCTAATTCGTGATTCAGTATTCCTTGGTTGTCCATTGAAGATCAAAGATGTCATTTTAGAGGCTGAATTGATACCATTGCCTTTGATTGATCTTGATGTTATTCTTGGCATGGATTGGCTTTCTTCTCATCATGCAATTCTCGATTGCCACGAGAAGCTTGTTATTTTTCGTAGACCAGGATTCTCAGAACTTGTTTTTGAGGGTAAACTTCAAACGAGATCCCTCTCTTTTATTTCAATGTTAACTGCGCATAAATGAATGCGTAAGGGTTGTGAGGCATTCTTGGCATTTGTCATCGATACTTCTCTTTCTGAAACTAAACTAGATGACATCCCAATCGTGAATGAATTTCCTGATGTCTTTCCCGAAGACTTACCAGGACAACCTCCGAATCGAGAGATTGATTTTTCCATTGACGTACTTCCTGGAATCACACCTATATCGATTAGTCCATATCGAATGTCGCCTGCTGAGCTTAAGGAACTCTAGACACAACTTGGGGAATTATTGGAGAAGGGTTTCATACGACCTAGCACATCTCCATGGGGTGCTCCAGTTCTTTTTGTCAAGAAGAAAGATGGATCACTTCGTCTATGTGTCGACTACCGTCAATTGAACAAGGTGACTATCAAGAACAAATATCCTCTTCCAAGAATCGATGATCTGTTTGATCAATTGCAAGGAGCAATTGTGTTCTCAAAAATTGATTTGCGATCCGGTTATCACCAACTCAAGATTAGGGAATCTGATATCCCTAAGTCTGCTTTTCGAACCAGATACGGTCATTTTGAATTCTGTGTTATGCCTTTTGGACTCACAAATGCTCCTGCAGCTTTTATGGATCTTATGAATCGGGTCTTTCGGCCGTACTTAGATAAGTTTGTCATCATCTTCATTGATGACATTCTTATTTATTCTAAATCGGACGACGAGCATTCTCAGCATCTAAAAATTGCTCTGAACATTCTCAGAGAAAATCAGCTTTATGCTAAATTCTCGAAGTGTGAATTTTGGCTTCGCGAGGTAAGCTTTTTGGGTCATCACATTTCTAAAGAAGGAATCTACGTCGATCCAGCGAAGATTCAAGCAATACTAGATTGGGAGCGTCCAAAGAACGTGACAGAGATTCGTAGTTTTCTGGGATTAGCTGGATATTATCGACGGTTTGTCAAAGACTTTTCGTTATTGGCTTCATCTTTGACTAAATTGACTCGAAAAGGGGTAAAATTTGAATGGAATGAAGAATGTGACGAAGCATTTCAAGAATTGAAAAGACGACTCGTTTCAGCTCCTATTCTTGCTTTGCCAGACCCAGCGATTGGAGAATTTACCATTTATAGCGACGCCTCGAGACAAGGATTAGGATGCGTTCTCATGCAAGAAGGAAAGGTTATTGCCTACGCTTTAAGGCAATTGAAGAAGAACGAAGAAAATTATCCTACACATGATTTAGAGTTGGCTGCAATCGTCTTTGCATTGAAGATCTGGAGGCACTATCTGTATGGTGCAACTTGTCGGGTTTTCACTGATCACAAGAGCTTAAAGTATATCACTACGCAAAAGGAGCTCAACCTCAGGCAAAGGCGATGGATGGAGTTGATTAGTGACTATGACTTAGTCATCGATTATCATCCTGGCAAGGCGAACGTTGTTGCAGATGCTCTGAGTAGAAAGTCTTCTACCTCACTTGCTTCAATTCAATCTTTTTATCTTCCTATGTTGGAGCAATTTAAATCTTTACACATTTCGCTCGATTGTGAAAAGTCTAATGATTCTGCCTTAATCGCCAAATTCGAGGTTAGACCTACCTTGTTCGAGCAAATTCGAGAAAGACAATCACACGATGTTTATTTACAACAGAAGATTGTAAAGCTAAATCAAGGAAAAGAAACCGAATTTCGAATTCGGGATGATGGACTTCTTACTTTTAAAAATCGTGTTTGTGTTCCATCAGAACTTGATGTTCGTAGAGCTATTCTTGAGGAAGCCCATTCTTCAGCCTATGCTATGCATCCTGGTAGTACCAAAATGTACAGAACACTTCGGGAGCATTATTGGTGGCCAGGTATGAAACGGGACATTACTGAATTTGTATCAAAGTGCTTATCATGCCAACAGATTAAAGCGGAACACCAAAAACCAGCCGGTATGCTTCAACCACTACCTATTCCTGAGTGGAAATGGGAAAACGTCACAATGGATTTTGTTTCTGGTTTACCTCGAACCAAAAAGGGTCATGACTCAATTTGGGTCATTGTCGATCGTCTGACAAAATCGGCACATTTCCTTCCAGTGCATACCAACGAATCTTTAGAGAAACTTGCCAAGTTATATGTCGATGAGATCGTGAGATTGCACGGAGTACCAGTGTCAATCATATCTGACCGTGATCCAAGATTCACTTCCCGTTTTTGGCCTAGTCTGCAGAAAGCGCTAGGTACAAAATTACTATTCAGTACCTCGTTTCATCCACAGACTGATGGACAGTCAGAGAGAACTATACAGACACTAGAAGACATGTTACGTGCAGTGGTGTTGAATTTGGGAGGTAGCTGGGATAAGTACGTGACTTTGGTGGAGTTCGCTTATAACAACAGTTATCATTCAAGCATTGGAATGCCCCCGTACGAAGCTCTGTATGGCCGAAAGTGTCGAACACCACTCTTTTGGGATGAGGTTGGCGAGAGACAAATCGAACAAGTAGAGCTTATCGAAGATGCGAAGGCAAAAATACAACTTATTCGAGACAGACTTAAGGCAGCGCAAGATCGACAGAAAAGTTACGCAGATAATAGGAGGCGCGATTTGGAGTTTAATGAAGGAGACAAAGTTTTTCTGAAAGTTTCTCCATGGAAGGGCGTGTTGCGATTCCGCCGTCGAGGAAAGTTGAGTCCAAGGTATATTGGCCCGTTTACGATCGTACAAAGGATTGGTCGTGTCGCGTATCGACTTGACCTACCATCGGAATTGTCGAAGATTCACGATGTCTTCCATGTCTCTATGCTTAGAAAATATGAACCAGATCCCTCGCACGTGCTCAAAGATCCCCCAGTTGTATTAAAGGAAAATCTATCGTACGAAGTACAACCTGTTCAAATTGTAGATCGCCGAGAGAAAATGCTTCGTAACAAATCCATTCCTGTGGTGAGAGTTCTATGGAGAAGTGATCAAATTGAAGAAGAAACATGGGAACCAGAGTCAGTCATGCGTCAACACCATCCAAATCTCTTTTCATCTCTAGGTACGTTTATGTTTCGAGGACGAAACTTTTTAGAGGAGGGGATACTTTATAATATCTTAGCCCAACTATATTTTTGTTAGAAAGCCCAAAACCTAATTATTTATTTTATGGCCCAAAAGGCCAGCCCTATCTTAGCCCAACTAGATTTTGTTAGAAAGCCCAAAACCTAATTATTTATTTTTATGGCCCAAAAGGCCAGCCCAATTAAGCCCAATTAGAATTTTTTTAGAAAGCCCAAACTTATTTATTTATTTATTTTGTGGCCCAAAGTTTCAGCCCACTTAAATGGCCTGATATATAATTAGTAAGACTAAAGTTAAAAAAAAGAGAGAGAAGAACGGGAGAAGAAAAGCAAAAGAGGGGAAAGAAGAGAGGAAGAGGAGAAACCCTTGTTGACCAAATTCTCCCTTACAACCCTCATCCTAGGTGGTTTTTAAGTTGTTTTGAGGTAAGTGGTGTGTGAATTAAGCTTCCTTCTTCCATAATTTTGTAATTTTGTGGGGTTTTTCTTTTTGGTATGTGGGAAATTGTAGACTGTTCGAACTGATTTCGAGATAGCTATTGTCCTCGAAACTTTGCAAACTTAATTTCTGTACGTAGTTGAACTCGTTAGCTTTCCGTAGCCACTTGAAACACCTCAATCCGATTATTCTACAATTAGTTATGATTTTTCTCGTAAACTGCCGCTAGCAGGAAAATTTCAGAATTTTTATGTCGAATTCAAACTTATTTTCTATCGTTTAGTCTAGTTAATGTATTGAAACGGTTATATGGGATTGGGAACTGATGTTAAAGAGTTACATGCCATTTTTATTTAATATCGACTCGTTCGAACTCGATTAGGATTTGTTTTTAGCAATGAAAGGGATGTTAACGCTAATAGTTAGTTATATTTAATTTGTCTTTAATTGCTCATCTCCTTTCTAGGTAAAGAACCATCGACGAAGGGCAAGGGACCGACTTCAGATTCCGGAGAGAGTTAATCACTTCCTTGTGAGTTGATAATTCGGGAACGCCTTCTCTTGTGGGAAGTGTGGACCCTCGTTAAATGTGCATTTATTTTAGTTTTAGTTAATTGATAAGAAAATTATTTGGTATTATGTTATGTGGTAAAGAGCCTGATTGGCTCGATTGCTCTGGTTAGAGTCATGTTAGCCATTTTATGAGTATTATTGATTTCTGGTTATTCTTGTGTGCCAATTAAGACTCTAACTTGAGTCGTTATTCATCTTATGATGCACATGCATATGTATGCCTGGTACCAAGGTTAAGTAGCCCGAATTGGTCACGGTTCGGGTGAGTTGGAGCGACATTGATTAAGTAGCCCGAATTGTCGCGGTTCGGGTGAGTTAGAGTGACAACCAAGTTGCCCGTGATTGGCAAACCCGCGTGAGTTAGATCTAACGAGGCACCTGTCCATTTACCAAATACTGATACTCTGGAGGGTGATCGTTAGATGGATCAGTCTATTATAGGCTCAGTCAACGTCACCGGTGTGGGACATGCATGTCATATATGTTTATATGTTTGATCATTTCAAGTATTCAGTCGATATTGAATTGTGAACTTTAGCACTTGGCATATTGAGAAAGAATATTAATGTGCATTTTATCTAGAGTAACGGTAACGGGCTTGGACTGTCTCTCGACGGAGAGCTCAGTTCGAGGAGGATATTGACTACCCACGCGTCTTTTATGTGATAACATGTTGTTTGAACTAATTGTGTTATTCATAAATGTTCACTAAGGTTTTTATTTTCATTAATATGTACACTGAGTGAGAATAATTATTGTGGGACGAATTGTGGGATTTTATGTTATGAACCGCGAGTGGGAGTACATGCTTCGTATAAGGGTCGGGGTGACCGGCTTATCACCTCACTGAGCTAGTGGTTTTGCTCACCCCCCATCATTCTTTCCTTTTCAGGCTGTTGATATCATTTTGGTTGGAGGTTTGCCTATCGTTTGCACATCATCCAATCCGTGTTTTGGGTACTTTCTCTTTTATGTAAATTGACGGATTCATTGGCGAGATTGTATAGTTTATATTTGGGGACCCCCTTGATGTTCTTTTTGTACCTTCGCGATGTTATATCGTTCATGTATATTTTCTTTAAACTAAGTTACACCGTTGAATTTTGTACCTTTATAAATCCTTGTTGATACTTTATGAGATGATGTCCTCGGGTTGTACCCGTTGTTATCAGTTGTTCAGTTCTACAGGTACTTGATAGCAAGCCTTACGTTTTCTATAAACTTTGTGGAGTGGAGTGCACCCATTCTGTGAAATTTATGGTTAACGTGGCGGTTGTCGCGCTTTGTCTGGGGTCGGGGCGTGACAATATTGATGTAAGAAATGAGCATCACGATGAAGGAAATATCATCATGATGATGGAAATTAGCATCGTGATGAATGAAATGAGCATCATGATAAAAGAGATGACCATAATGACATAGGAAATGATCATCATGACGAAGGAAATATACATCATGACGAAGGAAATGAGCATCATGATATAGGAAATGAGCATCATTATGAAGGAAATAGGCATCATGGTGTAGGAAATCAACATCATCATGTAGGATATGAGCATCATGATGAATGAAATACGCATCATGATGTGAGCATCATGATTAAGAAAATGACCATAATGACTTCGGAATTAATAATCATGAAGAAGTAAATGAGCATCATGATGTTGGAAATGAGTATCATGTTAAAGGAAATGCACATTTTGATGAACGAAATAAGCATCATTATAATGGATTTATGCATCATGATGATCGAAATGAGGATCATTATGATGAAAATTTGCATCATGATGAAGAAAATGATCATCATTATGTTTCAAATGAGCATCATGATGAAGGAGGTAAGCATCATGATGATAGAAATTAGCATCATGATGAAGGAAATATGAATCATTATGAATGAAATGAGCATCATGATTTAGGAATTGAGCATCATGATGAAGGAAGTACGCATCATGATGACGTATATTAGCATCATGACAATAGAAATTAGCATCATGACGAAGAAGACATGAAGAAAATGATCATAATGATGATGGAAATGAGCATCATGATGTAGGAAATATATATAATGATTTCGCAAATGAGCATCATGATGATGGAAATATTCATCAAGATGAATGAAAGGAGCATCATGATGAAGAAGTGGCCATAATGATGTAGGAAATGATTATCTAGTTGAAGGAAATATGCATATACTGAAGGAAATGAGCATCATGATGAAGGAAATGGACATAATGATGAAGGAAACATGAATCATGATGATGAAAATGAGCATCGTGATGTAAAAAATGAGTATCATTATGAAAGAAATACGCATCATGATGAAAGAAATGATCATAATGACTTAGGAAATGAGCATCACGAGAAGGAAATATATATAATTTTGTAGGAAACGAGCATCAAGGTGACGAAAATATGCATTAAGATGAATGAAATGAGCATCATGATTAAGAAATGACCATATTGACGTAGGAAATGATCATCTTGATGAAGGAAATGAGCATCATGATGAAGGAAATGAGCATCATGATAAAGAAAATATGAATCATGATAAAGGAAATGAGTATAATGATGTAGAAATTGGGCATCATGTTGAAGGAAATATGTATTGTGATGAAAGAAATATGCATCATGATGAAGGAAATGAGCTTCATTGTGTAGGAAATAAGCATCATGATGAAGGAAATTAGCATCAAAGTGAAGGAAATGACCATAATGATGAAGGAAATAAGCAACATGAAGATGAAAATAGGAATCGTGATGTAGGAAGAGCATCATGATGAAGGAAATGAGCATCATTATGATGGAAATATTCATCGTGACGTAGGAAATGTGCATCATGATGAAGGAAAATATGCTTCACGATAAAGGAAATGAGCATCATGATGTAGGAAATGAGCATCATGTTGAATGAAACATGCATCATGATTTAGGAATTGAGCATCATGATGAAGGAAGTACGCATCATGATGACTTATATTAGCATCATGACAATAGAAATTAGCATCATGACGAAGAAGACATGAAGGAAATGATCATCATGATGATGGAAATGAGCATCATGATGTAGGAAATATATATAATGATTTCGTAAATGAGCATCATGATGATGGAAATATTCATCAAGATGAATGAAAGGAGCATCATGATGAAGAAGTGACCATAATGACGTAGGAAATGATTATCTAGTTGAAGGAAATATGCATATACTGAAGGAAATGAGCATCATGATGAAGGAAATGGACATAATGATGAAGGAAACATGAATCATGATGATGAAAATGAGCATCGTGACGTAAAAAATGAGTATCATGATGAAAGAAATACGCATCATGATGAAGTATATTAGCATCATGATGAAGAAGACATGCATCATGATGAAGGAAATGATCATAATGACTTAGGAAATGAGCATCACGAGAAGGAAATATATATAATTTTGTAGGAAACGAGCATCAAGGTGACGGAAATATGCATTAAGATGAATGAAATGAGCATCATGATTAAGAAATGACCATATTGACGTAGGAAATGATCATCTTGATGAAGAAAATGAGCATCATGATGAAGGAAATGAGCATCATGATAAAGAAAATATGAATCATGATGAAGGAAATGAGTATAATGATGTAGAAATTGGGCATCATGTTGAAGGAAATATGCATTGTGATGAAAACAATATGCATCATGATGAAGGAAATGAGTTCATTGTGTAGGAAATAAGCATCATGATGAAGGAAATACGGATAATGATGACGGGAATTGGCATTATAGTGAAGGATATGACCATTATGATGAAGGAAATAAGCAACATGAAGATGAAAATAGGAATCGTGATGTAGGAAGAGCATCATGATGAAGGAAATGAGCATTATTATGATGGAAATATTCATCCTGACGTAGGATATGTGCATCATGATGAAGGAAAATATGCTTCACGATAAAGGAAATGAGCATCATGATGTAGGAAATGAGCATCATGTTGAATGAAACATGCATCAAGATGACGGATATATGCATCAAGATGAAGGATTTCTGTATCATGATGACGGAAATAAGCATCATGATGATGGAAATATACATCATGATGAAAGAAATGAGCATATTGATGTAGAAAATGAGCATCAAGATGAAGGAAATATCATCATGATGATGGAAATTAGCATCTTGATGAATGAAATGAGCATCATGATAAAAGAGATGACCATAATGACATAGGAAATGATCATCATGATGAAGGAAATATAAATCATGACGAAGGAAATGAGCATCATGATATAGGAAATGAGCATCATTATGAAGGAAATACGCATCATGGTGAAGGAAATCAACATCATCATGTAGGATATGAGCATCATGATGAATAAAATACGCATCATGATGAATGAAATGAGCATTAGGATTAAGAAAATGACCATAATGACTTCGGAATTAATAATCATGAAGAAGTAAATGAGCATCATGATGTTGGAAATGAGTATCATGTTAAAGGAAATGCACATTTTGATGAACGAAATAAGCATCATTATAATGGATTTATGCATCATGATGATCGAAATGAGGATCATTATGATGAAAATTTGCATCATGATGAAGGAAATGATCATCATGATGTTTCAAATAAGCATCATGATGAAGGAGGTAAGCATCATGATGATAGAAATTAGCATCATGATGAAGGAAATATGAATCATTATGAATGAAATGAGCATCATGATTTAGGAATTGAGCATCATGATGAAGGAATTACGCATCATGATGACTTATATTAGCATCATGACAATAGAAATTAGCATCATGACGAAGAAGACATGAAGGAAATGATCATCATGATGATGGAAATGAGCATCATGATGTAGGAAATATATATAATGATTTCGCAAATGAGCATCATGATGATGGAAATATTCATCAAGATGAATGAAAGGAGCATCATGATGAAGAAGTGACCATAATGACGTAGGAAATGATTATCTAGTTGAAGGAAATATGCATATACTGAAGGAAATGAGCATCATGATGAAGGAAATGGACATAATGATGAAGGAAACATGAATCATGATGATGAAAATGAGCATCGTGACGTAAAAAATGAGTATCATGATGAAAGAAATACGCATCATGATGAAGTATATTAGCATCATGATGAAGAAGACATGCATCATGATGAAGGAAATGATCATAATGACTTAGGAAATGAGCATCACGAGAAGGAAATATATATAATTTTGTAGTAAACGAGCATCAAGGTGACGGAAATATGCATTAAGATGAATGAAATGAGCATCATGATTAAGAAATGACCATATTGACGTAGGAAATGATCATCTTGATGAAGAAAATGAGCATCATGATGAAGGAAATGAGCATCATGATAAAGAAAATATGAATCATGATGAAGGAAATGAGTATAATGATGTAGAAATTGGGCATCATGTTGAAGGAAATATGCATTGTGATGAAAGCAATATGCATCATGATGAAGGAAATGAGTTCATTGTGTAGGAAATAAGCATCATGATGAAGGAAATACGGATAATGATGACGGGAATTGACATTATAGTGAAGGATATGACCATTATGATGAAGGAAATAAGCATCATGAAGATGAAAATAGGAATCGTGATGTAGGAAGAGCATCATGATGAAGGAAATGAGCATTATTATGATGGAAATATTCATCCTGACGTAGGATATGTGCATCATGATGAAGGAAAATATGCTTCACGATAAAGGAAATGAGCATCATGATGTAGGAAATGAGCATCATGTTGAATGAAACATGCATCAAGATGACGGATATACGCATCAAGATGAAGGATTTCTGTATCATGATGACGGAAATAAGCATCATGATGATGGAAATATACATCATGATGAAAGAAATGAGCATATTGATGTAGAAAATGAGCATCAGGATGAAGGAAATATCATCATGATGATGGAAATTAGCATCTTGATGAATGAAATGAGCATCATGATAAAAGAGATGACCATAATGACATAGGAAATGATCATCATGATGAAGGAAATATACATCATGACGAAGGAAATGAGCATCATGATATAGGAAATGAGCATCATTATGAAGGAAATACGCATCATGGTGAAGGAAATCAACATCATCATGTAGGATATGAGCATCATGATGAATAAAATACGCATCATGATGAATGAAATGAGCATCAGGATTAAGAAAATGACCATAATGACTTCGGAATTAATAATCATGAAGAAGTAAATGAGCATCATGATGTTGGAAATGAGTATCATGTTAAAGGAAATGCACATTTTGATGAACGAAATAAGCATCATTATAATGGATTTATGCATCATGATGATCGAAATGAGGATCATTATGATGAAAATTTGCATCATGATGAAGGAAATGATCATCATGATGTTTCAAATAAGCATCATGATGAAGGAGGTAAGCATCATGATGATAGAAATTAGCATCATGATGAAGGAAATATGAATCATTATGAATGAAATGAGCATCATGATTTAGGAATTGAGCATCATGAAGAAGGAAGTACGCATCATGATGACTTATATTAGCTTCATGACAATAGAAATTAGCATCATGACGAAGAAGACATGAAGGAAATGATCATCATGATGATGGAAATGAGCATCATGATGTAGGAAATATATATAATGATTTCGCAAATGAGCATCATGATGATGGAAATATTCATCAAGATGAATGAAAGGAGCATCATGATGAAGAAGTGACCATAATGACATAGGAAATGATTATCTAGTTGAAGGAAATATGCATATACTGAAGGAAATGAGCATCATGATGAAGGAAATGGACATAATGATGAAGGAAACATGAATCATGATGATGAAAATGAGCATCGTGACGTAAAAAATGAGTATCATGATGAAAGAAATACGCATCATGATGAAGTATATTAGCATCATGATGAAGAAGACATGCATCATGATGAAGGAAATGATCATAATGACTTAGGAAATGAGCATCACGAGAAGGAAATATATATAATTTTGTAAGAAACGAGCATCAAGGTGACGGAAATATGCATTAAGATGAATGAAATGAGCATCATGATTAAGAAATGACCATATTGACGTAGGAAATGATCATCTTGATGAAGGAAATAAGCATCATGATGAAGGAAATGAGCATCATGATAAAGAAAATATGAATCATGATGAAGGAAATGAGTATAATGATGTAGGAATTGGGCATCATGTTGATGGAAATATGCATTGTGATGAAAGAAATATGCATCATGATGAAGGAAACGAGCTTCATTGTTTAGGAAATAAGCATCATGATGAAGGAAATACGGATAATGATGAAGGGAATTAGCATCATAGTGAAGGAAATGACCATAATGGTGAAGGAAATAAGCAACATGAAGATGAAAATAGGAATCGTGATGTAGGAAGAGCATCATGATGAAGGAAATGAGCATTATTATGATGGAAATATTCATCCTGACGTAGGATATGTGCATCATGATGAAAGAAAGTATGCTTCACGATAAAGGAAATGAGCATCATGATGTAGGAAATGAGCATCATGTTGAATGAAACATGCATCAAGATGACGGATATACGCATCAAGATGAAGGATTTCTGTATCATGATGACGGAAATAAGCATCATGATGATGGAAATATACATCATGTTGAAAGAAATGAGCATATTGATGTAGAAAATGAGCATCAAGATGAAGGAAATATCATCATGATGATGGAAATTAGCATCTTGATGAATGAAATGAGAATCATGATAAAAGAGATGACCATAATGACATAGGAAATGATCATCATGATGAAGGAAATATACATCATGACGAAGGAAATGAGCATCATGATATAGGAAATGAGCATCATTATGAAGGAAATACGCATCATGGTGAAGGAAATCAACATCATCATGTAGGATATGAGCATTATGATGAATAAAATACGCATCATGATGAATGAAATGAGCATCAGGATTAAGAAAATGACCATAATGACTTCGGAATTAATAATCATGAAGAAGTAAATGAGCATCATGATGTTGGAAATGAGTATCATGTTAAAGGAAATGCACATTTTGATGAACGAAATAAGCATCATTATAATGGATTTATGCATCATGATGATCGAAATGAGGATCATTATAATGAAAATTTGCATCATGATGAAGGAAATGATCATCATGATGTTTCAAATAAGCATCATGATGAAGGAGGTAAGCATCATGATGATAGAAATTAGCATCATGATGAAGGAAATATGAATCATTATGAATGAAATGAGCATCATGATTTAGGAATTGAGCATCATGATTTAGGAATTGAGCATCATGATTTAGGAATTGGGCATCATGTTGATGGAAATATGCATTGTGATGAAAGAAATATGCATCATGATGAAGGAAACGAGCTTCATTGTTTAGGAAATAAGCATCATGATGAAGGAAATACGGATAATGATGAAGGGAATTAGCATCATAGTGAAGGAAATGACCATAATGGTGAAGGAAATAAGCAACATGAAGATGAAAATAGGAATCGTGATGTAGGAAGAGCATCATGATGAAGGAAATGAGCATCATTATGATGGAAATATTCATCGTGACGTAGGAAATGTGCATCATGATGAAGGAAAATATGCTTCACGATAAAGGAAATGAGCATCATGATGTAGGAAATGAGCATCATGTTCAATGAAACATGCATCAAGATGAAGGATTTCTGTATCATGATGACGGAAATAAGCATCATGATGATGGAAATATACATCATGATGAAAGAAATGAGCATATTGATGTAGGAAATGAGCATCACGATGAAGGAAATATCATCATGATGATGGAAATTAGCATCGTGATGAATGAAATGAGCATCATGATAAAAGAGATGACCATAATGACATAGGAAATGATCATCATGATGAAGGAAATATACATCATGATGAAGGAAATGAGCATCATGATATAGGAAACGAGCATCATTATGAAGGAAATACACATCATGGTGAAGGAAATCAACATCATCATGTAGGATATGAGCATCATGATGAATGAAATACGCATCATGATGAATGAAATGAACATCATGATGAAGAAAATGACCATAATGACTTCGGAATTAATAATCATGATGAAGTAAATGAGCATCATGATGTTGGAAATGAGTATCATGTTAAAGGAAATGCACATTTTGATGAACGAAATAAGCTTCATTATAATGGATTTATGCATCATGATGATCGAAATGAGGATCATTATGATGAAAATTTGCATCATGATTAAGGAAATGATCATCATGATGTTTCAAATGATCATCATGATGAAGGAAATATGAATCATTATGAATGAAATGAGACTCATGATTTAGGAATTGAGCATCATGATGAAGGAAGTACGCATCATGATGACGTATATTAGCATCATGACAATAGAAATTAGCATCATGACGAAGAAGACATGAAGGAAATGATCATCATGATGATGGAAATGAGCATCATGATGTAGGAAATATATATAATGATTTCGCAAATGAGCATCATGATGATGGAAATATTCATCAAGATGAATAAAAGGAGCATCATGATGAAGAAGTGACCATAATGACATAGGAAATGATTATCTAGGTGAAAGAAATATGCATATACTGAAGGAAATGAGCATCATGATGAAGGAAATGGACATAATGATGAAGGAAACATGAATCATGATGATGAAAATGAGAATCGTGATGTAAAAAATGAGTATCATGATGAAAGAAATACGCATCATGATGAAGTATATTAGCATCATGATGAAGAAGACATGCATCATGATGAAGGAAATGATCATAATGACTTAGGAAATGAGCATCACGATGAAGGAAATATATATAATTTTGTAGGAAACGAGCATCAAGGTGACGGAAATATGCATTAAGATGAATGAAATGAGCATCAAGGTGACCATATTGACGTAGGAAATGATCATCTTGATGAAGGAAATGAGCATCATGATGAAGGAAATGAGCATCATGATAAAGAAAATATGAATCATGATGAAGGAAATGAGTATAATGATGTTGGAATTGGGCATCATGTTGAAGGAAATATGCATTGTGATGAAAGAAATATGCATCATGATGAAGGAAATGAGCTTCATTGTATAGGAAATAAACATCATAATGAAGGAAATACGGATAATGATGAAGGAAATTAGCATCATAGTGAAGGAAATGACCATAATGATGAAGGAAATAAGCAACATGAAGATGAAAATTGGAATCTTGATGTAGGAAGAGCATCGTGATGAAGGAAATGAGCATCATTATGATGTAAATATTCATCGTGTCGTAGGAAATGTGCATCATGATGAAGGAAAATATGCTTCACGATAAAGGAAATGAGCATCATGATGTAGGAAATGAGCATCATGTTGAATGAAACATGCATCAAGATTACGGAAATACGCATCAAGATGAAGGATTTCTGTATCATGATGACGGAAATAAGCATCATGATGATGGAAATATACATCATGATGAAATAAATGAGCATATTGATGTAGGAAATGAGCATCACCATGAAGGAAATATCATCATGATGATGGAAATTAACATCGTGATGAATGAAATGAGCATCATGATAAAAGAGATGACCATAATGACATAGGAAATGATCATCATGATGAAGGAAATATACATCATGACGAAGGAAATGAGCATCATGATATAGGAAATGAGCATCATTATGAAGGAAATACACATCATGGTGAAGGAAATCAACATCATCATGTAGGATATGAGCATCATGATGAATGAAATAAGCATCATGATGAATGAAATGAGCATCATGATGAAGAAAATGACCATAATGACTTCGGAATTAATAATCATGATGAAGTAAATGAGCATCATGATGTTGGAAATGAGTATCATGTTAAAGGAAATGCACATTTTGATGAACGAAATAAGCATCATTATAATGGATTTATGCATCATGATGATCGAAATGAGGATCATTATGATGAAAATTTGCATCATGTTGAAGGAAATGATCATCATGATGTTTCAAATGAGCATCATGATGAAGGAGGTAAGCATCATGTTGATAGAAATTAGCATCATGATGATGGAAATATGAATCATTATGAATGAAATGAGCATCATGATTTAGGAATTCAGCATCATGATGAAGGAAGTACGCATCATGATGACGTATATTAGCATCATGACAATAGAAATTAGCATCATGACGAAGAAGACATGAAGGAAATGATCATCATGATGGTGGAAATGAGCATCATGATGTAGGAAATATATATAATGATTTCGCAAATGAGCTTCATGATGATGGAAATATTCATCAAGATGAATGAAAGGAGCATCATGATGAAGAAGTGACCATAATGACGTAGGAAATGATTATCTAGTTGAAGGAAATATGCATATACTGAAGGAAATGAGCATCATGATGAAGGAAATGGACATAATGATGAAGGGAACATGAATCATGATGATGAAAATGAGCATCGTGATGTAAAAAATGAGTATCATGATGAAAGAAATACGCATTATGATGAAGTATATTAGCATCATGATGAAGAAGATATGCGTCATGATGAAGGAAATGATCATAATGACTTAGGAAATGAGCATCATGATGATGGAAATGAGCAACATGATAAAGAAAATATGAATCATGATGAAGGAAATGAGTATAATGATGTAGGAATTGGGCATCATGTTGAAGGAAATATCATCATGATGATGGAAATGAGCATCGTGATGAATGAAATGAGCATCATGATAAAAGAGATGACCATAATGATATAGGAAATGATCATCATGATGAAGGAAATATACATCATGACGAAGGAAATGAACATCATGATATAGGAAATGAGCATCATTATGAAGGAAATACGCATCATGGTGAAGGAAATCAACATCATCATGTAGGATATGAGCATCACGATGAATGAAATACGCATCATGATGAATGAAATGAGCATCATGATGAAGAAAATGACCATAATGACTTCGGAATTAATAATCATGATGAAGTAAATGAGCATCATGATGTTGGAAATGAGTATCATGTTAAAGGAAATGCACATTTTGATGAACGAAATAAGCATTATTTTAATGGATTTATGCATCATGATGATCGAAATGAGGATCATTATGATGAAAATTTGCATCATGATGAAGGAAATGATCATTATGATGTTTCAAATGAGCATCTTGATGAAGGAGGTAAGCATCATGATGATAGAAATTAGCATCATGATGAAGGAAATATGAATCATTATGAATGAAATGAGCATCATGATTTAGGAATTAAGCATCATGATGAAAGAAGTACGCATCATGATGACGTATATTAGCATCATGACAATAGAAATTAGCATCATGACGAAGAAGACATGAAGGAAATAATCATCATGATGATGGAAATGAGCATCATGATGTAGGAAATATATATAATGTTTTCGCAAATGAGCATCATGATGATGGAAATATTCATCAAGATGAATGAAAGGAGCATGATGATGAAGAAGTGACCATAATGACGTAGGAAATGATTATCTTGTTGAAGGAAATATGCATATACTGAAGGAAATGAGCATCATGATGAAGGAAATGGACATAATGATGAAGGAAACATGAATCGTGATGATGAAAATGAGCATCGTGATGTAAAAATGAGTATCATGATGAAAGAAATACGCAACATGATGAAGTATATTAGCATCATGATGAAGAAGACATGCATCATGATGAAGGAAATGATCATAATGACAGGAAATGAGCATCACGATGAATGAAATATATATAATTTTGTAGGAAACGAGCATCAAGGTGACGGAAATATGCATTAAGATGAATAAAATGAGCATCATGATTAAGAAATGACCATATTGACGTAGGAAAAGATCATCTTGATGAAGGAAATGAGAATCATGATGAAGGAAATGAGCATCATAATAAAGAAAATATGAATCATGATGAAGGAAATGAGTATAATGATGTAGGAATTGGACATCGTGATGAACGAAATATGCATTGTGATGAAAGAAACAGGCATCATGATGAAGGAAATGAGCATCATTATGAAGGAAATACGCATCATGGTGAAGGAAATCAACATCATCATGAAGGAAATGAGCATCATCATGTAGGAAATGAGCATCAACATAAAGGAAATACGCATCATGATGAATGAAGTGAGCATCATGATGAAGATAATGACCATAATGACTTCGGAATTAATAATCATGATGAACGAAATGAGCATCATGATGTTGAAAATGAGTATCATGATAAAGGAAATGCACATATTGATGAACGAAATGAGCATCATTATGATGAATTTATACATCATGATGATTGAAATGAGGATCATTATGATGAAAATTTGCATCACGATGAAGGAAATGATCATCATGATATTTGAAATGAGCATCATGAAGATAGAAATTATCATCATGATGAAGGAAATATGCATCATTATGAATGAAATGAGCATCATGATTTAGGAATACAGCATTATGATGAAGGAAGTACACATCATGATGACGCATATTAGCATCATGACGATAGAAATTAGCATCATGACGAAGAAGTCATGAAGGAAATGATCATCATAATGATGAAAATGAGCATCATGAAGAAGGAAATATATATAATGATTTCGGAAATAAGCATCGTGATGATGGAAATATTCATCAAGATGAACGAAAGGAGCATCATGATGAAGAAGTGACCATAATAACTTAGAAAATGATTATCTAGTTGAAGGAAATATGCATATACTGAAGGAAATGAGCATCATGATGAAGGAAATGGACATAATGATGAAGGAAACATGAATCATGATGATGAAAATGAGTATCATGATGAAAGAAATGATCATCATGATATTTGAAATGAGCATCATGAAGATAGAAATTATCATCATGATGAAGGAAATATGCATCATTATGAATGAAATGAGCATCATGATTTAGGAATACAACATTATGATGAAGGAAGTACACATCATGATGACGTATATTAGCATCATGACGATAGAAATTAGCATCATGACGAAGAAGTCATGAAGGAAATGATCATCATAATGATGAAAATGAGCATCATGATGAAGGAAATATATATAATGATTTCGGAAATAAGCATCGTGATGATGGAAATATTCATCAAGATGAATGAAAGGAGCATCATGATGAAGAAGTGACCATAATGACTTAGAAAATGATTATCTAGTTGAAGGAAATATGCATATACTGAAGGAAATGAGCATCATGATGAAGGAAATGGACATAATGATGAAGGAATATGAATCATGATGATGAAAATGAGCATCGTGATGTAAAAATGAGTATCATGATGAAAGAAAAACGCAACATGATGAAGTATATTAGCATCATGATGAAGAAGACATGCATCATGATGAAGGAAATGATCATAATAACTTAGGAAATGAGCATCACGATGAAGGAAATATATATAATTTTGTAGGAAACGAGCATCAAGGTGACGGAAATATGCATTAAGATGAATGAAATGAGCATCATGATAAAGAAATGACCATATTGACGTAGAAAATGATCATCTTGATGAAGGAAATGAGCATCATGATGTAGGAAATGAGCATCATGATAAAGAAAATATGAATCATGATGAAGGAAATGAGTATAATGATGTAGGAATTGGACATCGTGATGAACGAAATATGCATTGTGATGAAAGAAACAGACATCATGATGAAGGAAATACGCATCATGGTAAAGGAAATCAACATCATCATGTAGGAAATGAGCATCATGATAAAGGAAATACACATCATGATGAATGAAGTGAGCATCATGATGAAGAAAATGACAATAATGACCTCGGAATTAATAATCAGGATAAAGGAAATGAGCATCATGATGTTGGAAATGAGTATCATAATAAAGCAAATGCACATATTGATGAACGAAATGAGCATCATTATGATGGATTTATGCATCATGAAGATTGAAATGAGGATCATTATGATGAAAATTTGCATCATGATGAAGGAAATGATCATCATGATGTTTGAAATGAGCATCATGATGAAGGAAGTACGCATCATGAAGATAGAAATTAGCATCATGATGATGGAAATATGCATCATTATGAATTAAATTAGCATCATGTTGAATGAAACATGCATTAAGATGACGGAAATTAGCATCGTGATGAATGAAATGAGCATCACAATAAAAGGGATGACCATAATGACATAGGAAATGATCATCAAGATGAAGGAAATATACATCATGATGAAGGAAATGAGCATCATGATATAGGAAATGAGCATCATTATGAAGGAAATACGCATCATGGTGAAGGAAATCAGCATCATCATGTAGAAAATGAGCATCAAGATAAAGGAAATACGCATCATGATGAATGAAGTGAGCATCATGATGAAGATAATGACCATAATGACTTCGGAATTAATAATCATGATGAACGAAATGAGCATCATGATGTTGAAAATGAGTATCATGATAAAGGAAATGCACATATTGATGAACGAAATGAGCATCATTATGATGAATTTATACATCATGATGATTGAAATGAGGATCATTATGATGAAAATTTGCATTACGAAGAAGGAAATGATCATCATGATATTTGAAATGAGCATCATGAAGATAGAAATTATCATCATGATGAAGGAAATATGCATCATTATGAATGAAATGAGCATCATGATTTAGGAATACAGCATTATGATGAAGGAAGTACACATCATGATGACGTATATTAGCATCATGACGATAGAAATTAACATCATGACGAAGAAGTCATGAAGGAAATGATCATCATAATGATGGAAATGAGCATCATGATGAAGGAAATATATATAATGATTTAGGAAATAAGCATCGTGATGATTGAATTATTCATCAAGATGAATGAAAGGAGCATCTTGATGAAGAAGTGACCATAATGACGTAGAAAATGATTATCTAGTTGAAGGAAATATGCATATACTAAAGGAAATGAGCATCATGATGAAAGAAATGGACATAATGATGAAGGAAACATGAATCATGATGATGAAAATGAGCATCGTGATGTAAAAATGAGTATCATGATGAAAGAAATACGCAACATGATGAAGTATATTAGCATCATGATGAAGAAGACATGCATCATGATGAAGGAAATGATCATAATGACTTAGGAAATGAGCATCACGATGAAGGAAATATATATAATTTTGTAGGAAACGAGCATCAAGGTGACGGAAATATGCATTAAGATGAATGAAATGAGCATCATGATTAAGAAATGACCATATTGACGTAGGAAATGATCATCTTTATGAAGGAAATGAGCATCATGATGAAGGAAATGAGCATCATGATAAAGAAAATATGAATCATGATGAAGGAAATGAGTATAATGATGTAGGAATTGGACATCGTAATGAACGAAATATGCATTGTGATGAAAGAAACAGTCATCATGATGAAGGAATTGAGCATCATTATGAAGGAAATACGCATCATGTTGAAGGAAATCAACATCATCATGTAGGAAATGAGCATCATGATAAAGGAAATACACATCATGATGAATGAAGTGAGCATCATGATGAAGAAAATGACCATAATGACCTCTGAATTAATAATTAGGATGAAGGAAATGAGCATCATGATGTTGGAAATGAGTATCATAATAAAGGAAATGCACATATTGATGAACGAAATGAGCATCATTATGATGGATTTATGCATCATGAAGATTGAAATGAGGATCATTATGATGAAAATTTGCATCATGATGAAGGAACTGATCATCATGATGTTTGAAATGAACATCATGATGAAGGAAGTACGCATCATGAAGATAGAAATTAGCATCATGATGATGGAAATATGCATCATTATGAATTAAATTAGCATCATGTTGAATGAAACATGCATTAAGATGACGGAAATTAGCATCGTGATGAATGAAATGAGCATCATGATAAAAGAGATGACCATAATGACATAGGAAATGATCATCAAGATGAAGGAAATATACATCATGATGAAGGAAATGAGCATCATGATATAGGAAATGAGCATCATTATGAAGGAAATACGCATCATGGTGAAGGAAATCAGCATCATCATGTAGGAAATGAGCATCAAGATAAAGGAAATACGCATCATGATGAATGAAGTGAGCATCATGATGAAAATAATGACCATTATGACTTCGGAATTAATAATCATGATGAACGAAATGTGCATCATGATGTTGAAAATGAGTATCATGATAAAGGAAATGCACATATTGATGAACGAAATGTGCATCATTATGATGAATTTATACATCATGATGATTGAAATGATGATCATTATGATGAAAATTTGCATCACGATAAAGGAAATGATCATCATGATATTTGAAATGAGCATCATGAAGATAGAAATTATCATCATGATGAAGGAAATATGCATCATTATGAATGAAATGAGCATCATGATTTAGGAATACAGCATTATGATGAAGGAAGTACACATCATGATGACGTATATTAGCATCATGACGATAGAAATTAGCATCATGACGATAGAAATTAGCATCATGACGAAGAAGTCATGAAGGAAATGATCATTATAATGATGGAAATGAGCATCATGATGAAGGAAATATATATAATGATTTCGGAAATAAGCATCGTGATGATGGAAATATTCATCAAGATGAATGAAATGAGCATCATGATGAAGAAATGACCATAATGACGTAGGAAATGATTATCTAGATGAAGGAAATATGCATCATGATGAAGGAAATGAGCATCATGATGAAGGAAATGAGCATAATGATGAAGGAAATATGAATCTTGATGAAGAAAATGAGCATCTTGATGTAGAAAATGAGTATCATGATGAAGGAAATACGCACCATGATGAAGTATATTAGCATCATGATGAAGAAAAAATGCATCATGATGAAAGAAATGAACATAATGACACAGGAAATGAGCTTCACGATGAAGTAAATGATCATCATGATTAAGGAAATATGTATAATTTTGCGGGAAATGAGCATCAAGGTGATGGAAATATGCATTAAGAAGAATGAAATGAGCACCATGATTAAGAAATACCATAATGACGTAGGAAATGATCATCTTGATGAAGGAAATGAGCATCATGATGAAGGAAATGAGCATCATGATAAATGAAATATGAATCATTATGAAGGAAATGAGTATAATGTAGGAATTGGGTATCATGATGAAGGAAATATGCATTGTGATGAAATAAACATGCATCATGGTGAAGGAAATGAGCATCATAGTGTTGGAAATAAGCATCATGATGAAGAAAATGTGCATCATGATGGAAATATATATAATGATTTCGGAAATGAGCATCATGATAATGGAAATATTAATCAAGATGAATGAAATTAGCATCATGATGAAGAAAGTACGCATCATGAAGATAGAAATTATCATCATGATGAAGGAAATATGCATCATTATGAATTAAATTAGCATCATGTTGAATGAAACATGCATCAAGATGACGGAAATTAGCATCGTGATGAATGAAATGAGCATCATGATAAAAGAGATGACCATAATGACATAGGAAATGATCATCAAGATGAAGGAAATATACATCATGATGAAGGAAATGAGCATCATGATATAAGAAATGAGCATCATTATGAAGGAAATACGCATCATGGTGAAGGAAATCAGCATCATCATGTAGGAAATGAGCATCAAGATAAAGGAAATACGCATCATGATGAATGAAGTGAGCATCATGATGAAGATAATGACCATAATGACTTCGGAATTAATAATCATGATGAAGGAAATGAGCATCTTTATGTTGGAAATGAGTATCATGATAAAGGAAATGCACATATTGATGAACGAAATGAGCATCATTATGATGGATTTATGCATCATGATGATTGAAATGAGGATCATTATGATGAAAATTTGCATCATGATGAAGGAAATGATCATCATGATATTTGAAATGAGCATCATGAAGATAGAAATTATCATCATGATGAAGGATATATGCATCATTATGAATGAAATGAGCATCATGATTTAGGAATAGAGCATCATGATGAAGGAAGTACGCATCATGATGACGTATATTAGCATCATGACGATAGAAATTAGCATCATGACGAAGAAGTCATGAAGGGAATGAGCATAATGATGTGCAATTGAGCATTACGATGAAGGAAATGATCATCATAATGATGGAAATGAGCTTCATGATGAAGGAAATATATATAATGATTTCGGAAATGAGCATCGTGATGATGGAAATATTCATCAAGATGAATGAAATGAGCATCTTGATGAAGAAATTACAAAAATGACGTAGGAAATGATTATCTAGATGAAGGAAATATGCATCATGATGAAGGAAATGAGCATAATGATGAAGGAAATATGAATCATGATGAAGAAAATGAGCATCTTGATGAAGAAAATGAGTATCATGATGAAGAAAATACGCACCATGATGAAGTATATTAGCATCATGATGAAGAAGACATGCATCATGATGAAAGAAATGATCATAATGACACAGGAAATGAGCTTCACGATGAAGTAAATGATCATCATGATTAAGGAAATATGTATAATTTTGCGGGAAATGAGCATCAAGGTGATGGAAATATGCATTAAGAAGAATGAAATGAGCACCATGATTAAGAAATACCATAATGACGTAGGAAATGATCATCTTGATGAAGGAAATGAGCATCATAATGAAGGAAATGAGCATCATGATAAAGGAAATATGAATCATGATGAAGGAAATGAGTATAATGTAGGAATTTGGCATCATGATGAAGGAAATATGCATTGTGATGAAAGAAACATGCATCATGATGAAGGAAATGAGCATCATAGTGTAGGAAATAAGCATCATGATGAAGGAAATACGGATAATGTCGAAGGAAATTAGCATCATAATGAAGGAAATGACCATAATGATGAAGGAAATGAGCATCATGATGAAGGAAATGAGCATCATTATGATGGAAATATTCATCGCGACGTAGGAAATGTGCATCATGATGAAGGAAAATATGCATCAGGATAAAGGAAATGAGCATCATGATGTAGGAAATGAGCATCATATTGAAAGAAACATGCATCAAGATGACAGAAATACGCATCAGGATGAAGGATTTCCATATCATGATGAAGGAAATAAGCATCATGATGATGGAAATATACATCATGATGAAAGAAATGAGCATATTGATTTCGGAAATGAGTATCACGATGAAGGAAATATCATCATGATGATGGAAATTAGCATCGTGATGAATGGAATGAGCATCATGATATAGGAAATGAGCATCATTATGAAGGAAATACGCGTCATGGTGAAGGAAATCATCATTATGGTGTAGGAAATGAGCATCATGATGAATGAAATACGCATCATGATAATGAAATGAGCATCATGATGAAGAAAATGACCATAATGACTTCGGAATTAATAATCATGATGAAGGAAATGAGTATCATGATAAAGGAAATGCACATATTGATGAACGAAATGAGCATTATTATAATTTATATATGCATCATGATGATTGAAATGAGGATCATTATGATGAAAATTTGCATCATGATGAAGGAAATGATCATCATGATGTTTGAAATGAGCATCATGATGAAGGAAGTACGCATCATGATGATAGAAATTGGCATCACGATAAAGGAAATATGCATCATTATGAATGAAATGAGCATCATGATTTAGGAAGTAAGCGTCATGATGAAGGAAGTACGCATCATGATACGTATATTAGCATCATGACAATAGAAATTAGCATCATGACGAAGAAGACATGAAGGAAATGATCATCGTGATGATGGAAATGTGCATCATGATGGAAATATGTATAATGATTTCGGAAATGAGCATCATGATAATGGAAATATTAATCAAGATGAATGAAATGAGCATCATGATGAAGAAATGACCATAATGACATAGGAAATGATTATCTAGATGAAGGAAATATGCTTCATGATGAAGGAAATGAACATCGTGATGTAGAAAATGAGTATCATGATGAAGGAAATACGCATCATGATGAAGTATATTAGCTTCATGATGAAGAAGACATGCATCATGATGAAGGAAATGTCATAAAGACGTAGGAAATGAGCTTCACGATGAAGAAAATGACCATAATGACTTCGGAATTAATAATCATGATGAAGGAAATGTGCATCATGATGTTGGAAATGAGTATCATGATAAAGGAAATGCACATATTGATGAACGAAATGAGCATCATTATGATGGATTTATGCATCATGATGATTGAAATGAGGATCATTATGATGAAAATTTGCATCATGATGAAGGAAATGATCATCATGATATTTGAAATGAGCATCATGAAGATAGAAATTATCATCATGATGAAGGATATATGCATCATTATGAATTAAATTAGCATCATGTTGAATGAAACATGCATCTAGATGACGGAAATTAGCATCGTGATGAATGAAATGAGCATCACGATAAAAGAGATGACCATAATGACATAGGAAATGATCATCAAGATGAAGGAAATATACATCATGATGAAGGAAATGAGCATCATGATATAAGAAATGAGCATCATTATGAAGGAAATACGCATCATGGTGAAGGAAATCAGCATCATCATGTAGGAAATGAGCATCAAGATAAAGGAAATACGCACCATGATGAATGAAGTGAGCATCATGATGAAGATAATGACCATAATGACTTCGGAATTAATAATCATGACGAAGGAAATGAGCATCATTATGTTGGAAATGAATATCATGATAAAGGAAATGCACATATTGATGAACGAAATGAGCATCATTATGATGGATTTATGCATCATGATGATTGAAATGAGGATCATTATGATGAAAATTTGCATCATGATGAAGGAAATGATCATCATGATATTTGAAATGAGCATCATGAAGATAGAAATTATCATCATGATGAAGGATATATGCATCATTATGAATGAAATGAGCATCATGATTTAGGAATAGAGCATCATGATGAAGGAAGTACGCATCATGATGATGTATATTAGCATCATGACGATAAAAATTAGCATCATGACGAAGAAGTCATGAAGGAAATGAGCATAATGATGTGCAATTGAGCATTACGATGAAGGAAATGATCATCATAATGATGGAAATGAGCTTCATGATGAAGGAAATATATATAATGATTTCGGAAATGAGCATCGTGATGATGGAAATATTCATCAAGATGAATGAAATGAGCATCATGATGAAGAAATTACCAAAATGACGCAGGAAATGATTATCTAGATGAAGGAAATATGCATCATGACGAAGGAAATGATCATCATGATGAAGGAAACGAGCATAATGATGAAGGAAATATGAATCATGATGAAGAAAATGAGCATCTTGATGTAGAAAATGAGTATCATGTTGAAGAAAATACGCACCATGATTAAGTATATTAGCATCATGATGAAGAAGACATGCATCATGATGAAAGAAATGATCATAATGACACAGGAAATGAGCTTCACGATGAAGTAAATGATCATCATGATTAAGGAAATATGTATAATTTTGCGGGAAATGAGCATCAAGGTGATGGAAATATGCATTAAGAAGAATGAAATGAGCACCATGATTAAGAAATACCAAAATGACGTAGGAAATGATCATCTTGATGAAGGAAATGAGCATCATGATGAAGGAAATGAGCATCATGATAAAGGAAATATGAATCATGATGAAGGAAATGAGTATAATGTAGGAATTGGGCATCATGATGAAGGAAATATGCATTGTGATGAAAGAAACATGCATCATGATGAAGGAAATGAGCATCATAGTGTAGGAAATAAGCATCATGATGAAGGAAATACGGATAATGTCGAAGGAAATTAGCATCATAATGAAGGAAATGACCATAATGATGAAGGAAATGAGCATCATGATGAAGGAAATGAGCAACATGAAGATGAAAATAGGAATCGTGATGTAGGAAATGAGCATCATGATGAAGGAAATGAGCATCATTATGATGGAAATATTCATCGCGACGTAGGAAATGTGCATCATGATGAAGGAAAATGTGCATCAGGATAAAGGAAATGAGCATCATGATGTAGGAAATGAGCATCATATTGAATGAAACATGCACCAAGATGACAGAAATACGCATCAGGATGAAGGATTTCCATATCATAATGAAGGAAATAAGCATCATGATGATGGAAATATACATCATGATGAAAGAAATGAGCATATTGATTTAGGAAATGAGTATCACGATGAAGGAAATATCATCATGATGATGGAAATTAGCATCGTGATGAATGGAATGAGCATCATGATAAAAGAGATGGCCATAATGACAAAGGAAATGATCGTCATGACGAAGGAAATGAGCATCATGATATAGGAAATGAGCACATTATGAAGGAAATACGCATCATGGTGAAGGAAATCATCATTATGGTGTAGGAAATGAGCATCATGATGAATGAAATACGCATCATGATGAATGAAATGAGCATCATGATGAAGAAAATGACCATAATGACTTCGGAATTAATAATCATGATGAAGGAAATGAGTATCATGATAAAGGAAATGCACATATTGATGAACGAAATGAGCATTATTATAATGTATTTATGCATCATGATGATTGAAATGAGGATCATTATGATGAAAATTTGCATCATGATGAAGGAAATGATCATCATGATGTTTGAAATGAGCATCATGATGAAGGAAGTACGCATCATGATGATAGAAATTGGCATCACGATAAAGGAAATATGCATCATTATGAATGAAATGAGCATCATGATTTAGGAAGTAAGCATTATGATGAAGGAAGTACGCATCATGATGACGTATATTAGCATCATGACAACAGAAATTAGCATCATGACGAAGAAGACATGAAGGAAATGATCATCGTGATGATGGAAATGTGCATCATGATGGAAATATATATAATGATTTCGGAAATGAGCATCATGATAATGGAAATATTAATCAAGATGAATGAAATGAGCATCATGATGAAGAAATGACCATAATGACATAGGAAATGATTATCTAGATGAAGGAAATATGCTTCATGATGAAGGAAATGAGCATCGTGATATAGAAAATGAGTATTATGATGAAGGAAATACGCATCATGATGAAGTATATTAGCTTCATGATGAAGAAGACATGCATCATGATGAAGGAAATGTCATAAAGACGTAGGAAATGAGCTTCACGATGAAAAAAATGACCATAATGACTTCGGAATTAATAATCATGATGAAGGAAATGTGCATCATGATGTTGGAAATGAGTATCATGATAAAGGAAATGCACATATTGATGAACGAAATGAGCATCATTATGATGGATTTATGCATCATGATGATTGAAATGAGGATCATTATGATGAAAATTTGCAGCATGATGAAGGAAATATACATCATGATGAAGGAAATGAGTATCATGATATAAGAAATGAGCATCATTATGTAGGAAATACGCATCATGGTGAAGGAAATCAGCATCATCATGTAGGAAATGAGCATCAAGATAAAGGAAATACGCATCATGATGAATGAAGTGAGCATCATGATGAAGATAATGACCATAATGACTTCGGAATTAATAATCATGATGAAGGAAATGAGCATCATTATGTTGGAAATGAGTATCATGATAAAGGAAATGCACATATTGATGAACGAAATGAGCATCATTATGATGGATTTATGCATCATGATGATTGAAATGAGGATCATTATGATGAAAATTTGCATCATGATGAAGGAAATGATCATCATGATATTTGAAATGAGCATCATGAAGATAGAAATTATCATCATGATGAAGGAAATATGCATCATTATGAATGAAATGAGCATCATGATGAAGGAAGTACGCATCATGATGACGTATATTAGCATCATAACGATAGAAATTAGCATCATGACGAAGAAGTCATGAAGGAAATGAGCATAATGATGGCAATTGAGCATTACGATGAAGGAAATGATCATCATAATGATGGAAATGAGCTTCATGATGATGGAAATATATATAATGATTTCGGAAATGAGCATCGTGATGATGGAAATTATAATATCTTAGCCCAACTATATTTTTGTTAGAAAGCCCAAAACCTAATTATTTATTTTTATGGCCCAAAAGGCCAGCCCTATCTTAGCTCAACTAGATTTTTGTTAGAAAGCCCAAAACCTAATTATTTATTTTTATGGCCCAAAAGGCCAGCCCTATCTTAGCTCAACTAGATTTTTGTTAGAAAGCCCAAAACCTAATTATTTATTTTTATGGCCCAAAAGGTCAGCCCAATTAAGCCCAATTAGAATTTTTTTAGAAAGCCCAAACTTATTTATTTATTTATTTTGTGGCCCAAAGTTTCAGCCCACTTAAATGGGCTGATATATAATTAGTAAGACTAAAGTTAAAAAAAAAAGAGAGAGAAGAACGGGAGAAGAAAAGCAAAAGAGGGGAAAGAAGAGAGGAAGAGGAGAAACCCTTGTTGACCAAATTCTCCCTTACAACCCTCATCCTAGGTGGTTTTTAAGTTGTTTTGAGGTAAGTGGTGTGTGAATTAAGCTTCCTTCTTCCATAATTTTGTAATTTTGTGGAGTTTTTCTTTTTGGTATGTGGGTAATTTGCAGACTGTTCGAACTGATTTTGAGATAGCTATTGCCCTCGAAACTTTGCAAACTTAATTTCTGTACGTAGCTGAACTCGTTAGCTTTCCGTAGCCACTTGAAACGCCTCAATCCGATTATTCTACAATTAGTTATGATTTTTCTCGTAAACTGCCGCTAGCAGGAAAATTTCAGAATTTTTATGTCGAATTCAAACTTATTTTCTATCGTTTCGTCTAGTTAATGTATTGAAAAGGGTTATGTGGGATTGGGAACTGATGTTAAGGAGTTACATACTATTTTTTTATTTAATATCGACTCGTTCGAAATCGATTAGGATTTGTTTTTAGCAATGAAAGGGATGTTACCACTAATAGTTAGTTATATTTAATTTGTCTTTAATTGCTCATTTCCTTTCTAGGTAAAGAACCATCGACGAAGAGCAAGGAACCGACTTCAGATTCCGGAGAGAGTTAATCACTTCCTTGTGAGTTGATAATTCGGGAACGCCTTCTCTTGTGGGAAGTGTGGACCCTCGATAAATGTGCATTTATTTTAGTTTTAGTTAATTGATAAGAAAATTATTTGGTATTGTGTTATGTGGTAAAGAGCCTAGTTGGCTCGATTTCTCTGGTTAGAGTCCTGTTAGCCATTTTATGAGTATTATTGATTTTAACTTATGTTGAAGAGTCTTGTCGGCTCGGTATCTGATAACATTTATTGTGAATTATTTGAGAATTGATTTCTGGTTATTCTTGTGTGCTATTAAGACTCTAACTTGAGTCGTTATTCATCTTATGATGCACATGCATATGTATGCCTGGTACCAAGGTTAAGTAGCCCGAATTGGTCATGGTTCGGGTGAGTTGGAGCGACATTGATTAAGTAGCCCGAATTGTCGCGGTTCGGGTGAGTTAGAGTGACAACCAAGTTGCCCGGGATTGGCAAACCCGCGTGAGTTAGATCTAACGGGGCACCTGTCCATTTGCCAAATACTGATACTCTGGAGGGTGATCGTTAGATGGATTAGTCTATTATAGGCTCAGTCAACGTCACCGGTGTGGGACATGCATGTCATATATGTTTATATGTTTGATCATTTCAAGTATTCACGTCGATATTGAATTGTGAACTTTAGCACTTGGCATATTGAGAAAGAATATTAATGTGCATTTTATCTAGAGTAACGGTGACAGGCTTGGACTGTCTCTCGACGGAGAGCTCAGTTCGAGGAGGATATTGACTACCCACGCGTCTTTTATGTGATAACATGTTGTTTGAACTAATTGTGTTATTCATAAATGTGCACTAAGGTTTTTATTTTCATTAATATGTACACTGAGTGAGAATAATTATTGTGGGACGAATTGTGGGATTTTATGTTATGAACCGCGAGTGGGAGTACATGCTTCGTATAAGGGTCGGGGTGACCGGCTTATCACCTCACTGAGCTAGTGGTTTTGCTCACCCCCCATCATTCTTTCCTTTTCAGGCTGTTGATATCGTTTTGGTTGGAGGTTTGCCTATCGTTTGCTCATCATCCAATCCGTGTTTTGGGTACTTTCTCTTTTATGTAAATTGACGGATTCATTGGCGAGATTGTATAGTTTATATTTAGTGACCCCCTTGATGTTCTTTTTGTATCTTCGCGATGTTATATCGTTCATGTATATTTTCTTTAAACTAAGTTACACCGTTGAATTTTGTACCTTTGTAAATCCTTGTTGATACTTTATGAGATGATGTCCTCGGGTTGTACCCGTTGTTATCAGTTGTTCAGTTCTACAGGTACTTGATAGCAAGCCTTACGTTTTCTATAAACTTTGTGGAGTGGAGTGCACCCATTCTGTGAAATTTATGGTTAACGTGGCGGTTGTCGCGCTCTGTCTGGGGTCGGGGCGTGACAACTTTCTTGGTATCAGAGCCTGGTTTTATGATTCTCATTCTTTTTGTGTCAAGCCAATGAGTCCAACTTTGTTTCTATGTCATCCTAAGGTATCGTATTGCCTTGACGTTGACCTTGCATTTTCTTTCCTTTCTTCCTTTCAGTCATTATGGCACCTCCAGTTCGTCGTCGAGGTCGAGGTCGAGGTCGAGGTCGAGGACACGCTCCTCGTGATCCTCCGAGTCCTCTACTCTCTTCTGTTCCTCGTGGACCTCGAGGACATGTTTCTTCTGATCATATCATTCCTCCGACGGTTATGGACCCTATCAATTCTGATCATAGGGTGCCGGTTTTCTAGGTAGAGCAACCACGAGCCCAGTTGCGGGTTGATCACATGATGACACCCGAGCAGTACCAATTGTATTATGATCACATTCGAATACATGGTGTTCCACCACCTACAACTGCTCATACAACTACGACTGTCACTAAAGAGGTTCTTCATGCTAATGAATCGATTCAACCTACAACTAAGGTACCAGTTTTTACTCCAGAAATGGCTTTAGGAGGTTCTACTTCTCGAGGTGCACTTTTTATACCTGATTTGGTGAAAGCAGTTGAAAACATGGGGACATCGAAATTTGACGGTGCAAGAGATGTTTCTAAAGCGGGGGCATGGTTAAAGGAGATTACAGAGACCTTTGACACTTTGATGATTGAAGAATGTTATCGTGTGGTCATTGCAACCAAACTGTTAGGCCCAGATGCACGACGATGGTGGCAGAATCTAAAAGAGACATCTTCGGTTACTATTACGTGGGCTATCTTTGTGGAACGATTCAAAGATCGATACTTCTCTCAGTACATCAAGGATCAAAAGAGAAAGGAGTTCTTCAACCTATTTCAAGGCATTATGTCAGTGGTGGAGTACGAAAGCAAATTTCTGGAATTGCGAGAATTCGCTCCTGAGTCATATACGACGAGAGACTTATGCAAGAGATTTGAAGATGGTCTTAATTTAAATATTCGAGATCGCATCAAGTCTGGAGACAAGTACGAGAGTCTTGACGATCTCGTAGAAGAAGCCCTGAGGGTAGAAGGTTTAGTTCAGGCGAGACATAAGCTTGCAGAACGATCTCAAAAGAAAAGGCAAGGGAGCGCATTTCCAGGAAATGCATCGAAGGTGTATAGGGGTGTGGGATCTTCGCGTGGCGCACCAAGTTCGGTATCTATTAGTTTTCCTCAACCTCGGGAGCAGTTTGGTAGAGGCAGGAGCAATGTCTCGGGATCGGTTGGTGAAAATCGCAAGTGCCAGAATTGCCTAAAATATCATGACGGCCCCTGTAAGGCTCCTCAAGTATGTTTTCAGTGTCGACAGCCGGGGCATATGCGAAGTTCTTGTCCTCAGCTTATGGGAACGAGCAGTCAGGGTTCTGGTCAGCTTCGTGGTAAACTAACATATTCTACACCCAGAGATACTCGATCTGCAGTTACCAGAGTTCCCGATGCCTCAAGCGGCCCTAGTACTCAATCACCTATGCAAGGAAGGAAGCAAACTAGAGTATTTCATATTTCCCAGGAAGAGGCTCGCTCAGATCCGAAGGTTGTGACAGGTAATTTATAATCTGAGTATTTTCACATGCTAAATCTAACCCCGCCTTGTTATGCCACTTGATTACGAATAAAACATTCATAAGAAATTCTATCTTTCCGAATTTTTAAATCACAATCTCACCTAATATTGCTTCTTTAGGCCATGTGTTTGTGGGAGACCATCAGGTCTACGCTTTATTTGACCCAGGTTCTGATAGGTCTTATATCCGGGATGATCTTACTGCGATCTTAGATTATCCTATCTCTCATTTGTCACCTGAAATCATCGTTCATACCCCTCTTGGAGAGCGTCTAATTCGTGATTCGGTATTCCTTGGTTGTCCATTGAAGATCAAAGATGTCATTTTAGAGGCTGAATTGATACCATTGCCTTTGATTGATCTTAATGTTATTCTTGGCATGGATTGGCTTTCTTCTCATCATGCAATTCTCGATTGCCACGAGAAGCATCATGGGATTAATTAAGCCAAAAGGACCAGATGTAATGTAGTAATTAATATTAATGTCTCATATATATGAGCCCAAAAGACCAGCTGTAATGTTATTTACTCTCTATATCATGAAATTATGCACATTTCTTCTGTCTATACCAGAAAATGTTCACACTCGAAACAAATAATCTCTTGATTGAACTTTTATTTAAATGGGCTTAATTTTTAGGAGTGGTTTTATTCACCAGAAAGATAAGTGCTATAATTAAAGAAAACCAAAAAACCCACAAATTCTTTGTATAAATGAATCCATATCTACATTAGAATCAGAGTTATAGGGCTGCTTGGCTTGCACACCTTCCATTTGTGGGCAAAGTTTGGATAACAAATACATTGAATCAAGTACATATGTGCTATATCAAAATAGCCAAGTGTAAATGTGTGATTCTTAACTGCAAGATAAAGATAAGAGAGAATAAAATGACAATGTCCAGCTCATTCAGTCATCCAAGCATAAAGAAAATGGCAGAATGCCATTGAAGAAGGCTGATGTTCCAACCCATCCCAAAAACTAGACCCAGAGTCCTCATTTTCAAGAAGATAACCATTGAACTCGCCTTGATCCGGTTCCGCGCTTCTCCTAAAGACGAAAATGCCAACGCCCGAATGGCTTTGGCTATACAACCAGTCATGCACATCCCACAGGATCTGCACAGCAACACCGTCCACCATAATTGTTTCATTGCCCCTGAATCTCCAGTGCAGATTCTCAATCCTTATGGACTCCCTCCCATCCACACTTATCCACATTTCCGGGTCGTAAGGCCCTGAAAGACGAGTCTCAATCATGATGCTGTGCTCCTTCTTGTCCCTCCCTAAAGTGCTCTTTGTGCAAAAGCACTTCTTTCCAAACACGATATCCTTCTTCTGCACTAGAGACGCGTCCTCTAAGGAAGGCCGACACTTTGTTCTCCTAAACGCCTCGTTTTTCTGATCACCCAGCAGCAGAACCACCTCCTCACAGGACACCATGGCTACATAGTAGTAGGAGTTAGGCTCGGGGCTGCTGGTGAATTTGGCGGACCTCAGATCCCAGAAAACGTCTACTCTTTTGTCGCCAACGAGGAACGTTTTAAGGCCCTTCTTCCCCCAAAACTGCCATGTCTTGAGATCAATCTTGCACGTGTAGTGACTCTCCTCGTCTTGAGGGTTTTCCACCGTGATGTAGAGCGTGTGGCTGATCAAAGTCTTGGCCCATGTCACGGTTATGCTGCAAAAGATGTCTGCAAGTTTCACTACATGAATGCATGTTACAAAGTTGTTTGCAGAGACATCTGATGTTGGATCTTCACCAGGTTTTTCCACCAATCTTCTTGGTAACATGATCAAGATTAGTTGTTTCTAAATACCAACATCTCTATATCATCAATCATCAATACATTCAAGAATATTGTCCCTTTTAGGACAACCCCTGTTTTTAATATCCACCAAGGGCTCTTTTGCCATGCATGCACGTTAATTGCAACCAAATCCCTCTCAACAAGAAATATTTAGGGTTTCTTTAATTTCTTCCAATATTTACAGCACCACAAACTCAAGAATCTTGATTTACACGTGCATGTTACCTTGGATGAAGATTATTCTCGAAACAAAGTTTATAAATTCAACGACGTTCTTTGCGGAAGATTCAGATGGCGGGTGGTTTCCCTAATGATTATTACCTTAACAACACCGGATCCAGCATTAAAATGAGACCTGATCGATTGACATATCTTCACGTTGTAAACTTAAATTATGAATAATTAATGAGTCGGAAGGTCTTTCAAATCCTTCGAATGAGAATGCCTCTTTTGAAACCAATAAGCCTTTTATTGTTTTCTATCAATAGACATGTTTTACTTTGTTCAACTAATTGATAAAATAGAGTGGTTTATTTGGAATATTAATTGAATCACCATGCAGTCGTTAATTTTATTTATTACTTACTACATGATATCAATTTTTTATTTATTATACTCCCTCCGTCTTATCTATTTACTTTATTGATGTGAATTAAGTAGTATATATTTTAATATAGAATGTGATGAGAGAAATAATATTTTAATTTATAGTAGATAGTTTTATTAGTGTTGAGTGTGAGTTCTTGTATATCAAATCAACAAAAAAATGAACAGTACTTTATACAAAAATGACAAAATAGATATGTATTAAGGGAGTATTATTTACATATTCTCAACTAATCATAATTCTTGTATTTATCTCATTTCTCATTTTTCTTACATAATTTTATAGTGTGAGTTTGGTGGTGAATCGAGTTAACATATTAACCTTATTTTCACAAAATTATTGATTTTTAGTATATAAAAAATTATTTTTAAAAAATAATTTTTTTGTTCAAAACAGTAGTAATTTACTTCTTTAAAAATTAATTTTTCATGTACTAAAAGTAATCAATAAATGAAAGTTTAGAATAATTTGAGGAGTACATTTTTTTTATTAGTAGGATTATTGTACAAGTGTGTTTAGTGTACATTTCGCTTCATTATAAAAAACGGGTCACATATATATTCTAAAAAAACCTAATTTCACTAATTTCTTCCCACTCCCAAAAATTAGGTCCTCTCACTACACTTTAAAGTGTGAAGAATTATGCTTATTATCACACTTACTTTTATTAATACACTTTAAAAGTGTTTTCTCTTAGAGAAGATCTTGTATCACCCATATTAGATCCTTATTTTAAGTCAGAAAACCATTAAACTATAAGTAATTCTTGTAATATTTTATTAAAAATAATATATATACATAGAATACATAATTAAGTTTTATACTGAATTTTATAATATTAATTTTATATTAACAGTTTAATAGGTATAATAAAATAAAATTAAAATTACTAATTAAATTATAGTATAAATTTAATTTTGTAAGATAAAATATAATTATATAGAAATATATATAACTAATTATTCTAAAAATAATAAAGTATAAGATTTTATTATTAAAATAAAAATAAATTTTATTTTCTTAATCATTAAATTAATTAAAATAATGTATTAATATTTTACGAAAAAAATTCCAGTAAATCAAGGGTATTAATTTTTTGTACTAAAAGTATAATATGCATAACTTATGGGTACAAAATTGGATCTGAACGCACTGATGTCCGTGAGCCTGAGCACGAGAGGCTTTGCCAAAAAAAAATTAAAATTCAAGGATATTACTCCATGCTTTATCTAAAATATATTTATTTTAAGGCAAATTATTTGATGCACTTGTTGCATATTCACTCTCAGAAATCTATACATTTATAAATAAAAATACATACATTAATAAATAAAAATGTACACACTTTGTTGGTGAATTATTTGTTAATTTTTTGGTAAAAAATTGAATGCAAAAAATTACAATTATATATATATATATATATATATATATATATATATATATATATATATACCATTGAATAAAAATGTATATACATATGAATGAACGTGTGCCCCCAGTGCATAGAACATCAACTCTTATTTTAAATAAAAAAAAATTATTCAATTTAAATGTAAGATTTTTTTCTTCTAATGATTAAAAAAGAAAATAAAAATTAAAAATCGAAGACATTTATTTTATACTCTTTAATTTAGTCCAAGTGAAATTCAGGTTTACGAAAAATTTTGCCTTTTCTGAATAATTTTTGAGGAAATTCCAAATTTGATCCTAACTTTGGTTAAATCCAATTTTGATCATTTAACTTATTGTTTTTTCAATTTTATTCACTTAGCCTCAATTTTATTGTTATATCTTTTAATTTTAAATTTTATTCCTTTTCCAAAAAAAAAAAAATTCAAACTTACAAGATTTATAAGTCATTTAAGTTTTGGGAAAAATGTAAAAGGACCAAAATTTAAAAATAAAATGGTAAAGGACTAAAATTGATGCTAAAGGATTAAAATTAGAAAAGTTAAAATATCAAAATTGAATTTAACAAAAATTCACGTACTGAAAATGATATTAACTCAAGAAAAATGATATCAACACTTCTAGTATTCGTAAACCTTTTTGCACGTAAAGACTATATCAACACTGAGCCTCCTGACTCCTAAAGTCAGCAGTACATCACAATACCAACTGCAAATTGAAGAAATGGTAGTCCTACATCTTTAATGAAAGTGAGATGCCTATCTAGGAAAGTTCCACTCAGAAACTCTGCACCCTCGTTATGACAAACCCTCTGCACCATCATTATGACAATTTCTTTTCAACATTACAATTTGTTCTGCAATCAATCATAACACTAAGTTTCATCAAAGATCACATGCAACGGCGGACGCAGTGTAGGACCAGGGGGTCACTGGCCCCCCTGGAAAATGTTTATTAAGTATATTATATGTAATCGTTGACTGATATTATTGATAGCCTAGTGGTTGCATTCCAGGTTAGCTACTCCACTATTCTAGGTTTGAACGATGTAATAGGCTTCTTCTGCCCCTATTTTTTTTCATTTTAACTTTAAACTGTTTCAATTATCGTTCAATTTTTTATTTTATTTTTTTAAACTCTTTTTATCACTGCCCACTTTCTTTTTTTTCTTTGTTATTTGATTTTTATTTTTTATTATTATTTAAACTTTTTTATTATTTTCTTTGAAAAACTAATAGTCAAGTTCATTTCTATAAATTGTACTCCTATTATTTATTTTCATGATTTTTTTAAATTAAAAATTCTGAATAAATATTATATGCATAAATATATTAGTTTTAAGGTAAAGATTTGTGTGAGACCGTAACTCTCGTAATGAAAAGTGATACTAAATTAATGAGAAAAGTGAGACTAAATTAATGAAAAGTGATAATGCAATTTTATGAACAATAGTGTAAATGGAAAGTGATAACATTAAATAACGAAAGTGATAACATTTTATAGCGAAAGTGATAAGAGTTTATTATTGGAAGATACACATTTTTTAGGGTAATTTCATTCCAATACGATGAAAAATAAAAATAACTCCCAAATACACAAATTCATGTTAGTCTTCCTAAAATACCCTTCACAGGCTGTTTATGGCTGAATCTTCAACGAATTTCCATTGCATGTGGGCTTCCTCTTCCACCGGCAGGCTGAATTGGTTGCAGATCTAGCGACGGCTCGCCACCATCGAGCACACCAACCGTCGTTCACAAGGGGGTTGTTCCACTGTTTCTCCACTGCTTAGGGCGGTCTTCGTCGCCGTAGGATTAGGAGCCTTCCACTTTCACCAACAGCGCAGCTTTCAAATTCTAACGCGGCGGTACTCACGATTTGCTATCGGCCCATGATATCTTAGATCTGAAGGCGACAGTCGCGTTTCTTGCTATTGGCCAGACTGATTTCTCTATTTTCTTCAGCCACTGCTTCGCGCTGCCCTCGTAGGCCCGGTCACGATTGCTGTTTCTGATTTTGCTGCCTAGAACACCGTATCCACCACCATAGCTTCCATCGGTGTGCCCCCAATTCGAACGGCTGCCAGCCGCAAACCCTTCGTGCTGCTCTCCGTTTCTCCTGGTGGCTTCTTAGGATCTAGAATTCTATTGATGCTGCTCGAGAGGGTGTGCGGAAATTGTGGGAGAAGAAGGACAATCAAAAGGATGGAAACAGAGGGGAAAGTCTTCTGAAGCAACATTCGGAAATTTCAGCCACATACTTGTCTTTTTTTGCGAGCACCAAGCTCGTGTTCAAGGCTGCAATTGAGTATTCCAGAACTATAGGGTATAATTTCATTACACCAGAGCATATAGCCATCGGATTGTTTACATTTGATGATGGCAGTACTGATCGTGTGTTCAAGAGGTATTGTTATTATTAATTGATGAGTTTGTACATGTTTACTCATTTGCTAATTAGTGCTATTTTTATCACTTTAGATTGTGTGGTATGTGGTGGTAACTTGTGCAAAAGATTCAGTCAAACCTTAACACTATAGATGGTTGGCAATTGGCATTCTTGTGTATACTATGAGAAATAGATAAATTTTGTATGATCATTTTAATGCCTTCTGTTGGTTTGATTTATTCATTTTCCAAGCAAAGTATTTTCTCTTGTTGCTACTATTCAACATTAGATCAGTGATCGCCGCTGGACGACCTTCAACCATAATCGCTATTTAAGGTTCCGATGTGCTCTCCCTAATTTCTTGTTACTGTGAGCTTTGATTTTTTATTTCTTTCTAATTATTTTCTTGGATATTCCCTTGTTTTGCTTTCACCAATCGAGGCAATGTTGTTCCCGTCCCTCAGCCAGGAAAATTAGGACACTGGCTTCAAATTGTTCGTCTACGAACAACAGTCAGAAGAGCATTGTGGTGAATGATGATACTAAGCCATGTATTTCCAATGCTGCCAATAAGTTGAGTTTAAGGAAAAACTCATGTTCCCGAGTTGTTCATTTTAATAACGACAAATCGAAAATGGCGCATGAATATGGCATCAAAGATGTTGGATTAATTACAGAATCATAGAGTTGTGAAAGTAAATATTTTATTAAGAACTCACATAATATTTACAATTATTCTTACATACTCATAACACATATTATTTCTTATTGAGAACATACACTTTCATATAACACATATTGCCACGCTAAATACAAATCATGCATAATCCTATTTATAACAATAGATAGAACGTTCTAGAGGAGCAGTTTTACTAATCCCTTATCTAATTAATCTGCCGATAATTATCTAAACTAATTAATGTGCATGCTTTCCACGTCATACTGCTGCAACCAACTTTTCTTCATCTTTTCTGTATTATCTTAAATATTCTTGAAATATCGGTGTTGATCTTCAACACTCCCCCTCAACACCGATTTTCTTCTTCGAATCACATTCATCTGACGTAGAATATGAACTTGCCATAATCTCCACACGTTACTAAATATCGATACTCTTGGAGCTTCTTGTTTGGCATGATATCTCTTGCCCGATCCACCAATACGCCTTCTCACTTTGTATCGCCATTTTGGTTTCTTTTTCTTCTTTTGCTTCTTCATGGACACCGACTAGATTTTAACCACAGTAAGCAATTGGATTTTTCCACAAGTGAGCTCGCCGTTTTCGCTGCACAACTCTGACGTAGGCATAGCTTTTGTGTAGCCACATCTTCAACACAAACTTCTTCGTTTGCCTTTTCATCAACCATTGGGAGAACTAATTTCATCTCATCCATCTGCTCCCCCACCTTCTCCTGCAAGATAATATCCTTCTTACAACCGGTTTCATCCACACAATCTTCGTTATTCTCGTCCTCAGTTTTGAATGCAAAAACAAACTGATCAACCGAATTGCTTTGAGAAACTTCGAATAATGAATCAAAGATTGATTCAAACTCTCATAAAACGAATCAAACATCAAGTGTGTGCTAGTGTGTTTGAAGAACTTTGAAGAACAAGATGTATAGTGGTTTGGCTTATTAACCAAGCCTACGTCCACTTCTGATGATGATGAATTCGTATTGCTTTCAGAGGGTTTTTTGAGGTTACAGATATATACAAGCTAAGATTACAGCTATATATATACATCACATGTGATAACCAAACTTATGGGACCAATTGAGTGCAGCATCTTCCAGCTGTCATATGGGTGGTTAATGGAATCTATTTCTATTGCAACCACTTCCAGCTCACAGCTAGCATTATGAGCTTTCAATCCATGCATAGAACTGCTTCCAACGAACTACCATAACTTCTGTACAACTGCTGTAAACTACCCCAGTCACAACTCATCACATGGAAGATTCTTGATGAACTTGTTATTTAGCTAGTTAATTTCATGCACTTCACACGATTAGTAACATTGCTAACTCACAATCCAACCTATTACTAAGGTGATCAGTCTTAATTATGAGGTTTCTATCTCAAATCTCCACCTAAACCTCATACTTAAGCATAAATTAATTCACCTTCATCACACTGTTTTAAGTCAGCAAACTTTACTTACACTGCCTTGTTGGAGAGCAGCAAAACTCACATCACTACTTTGAGAGAGTAGCAGAACTCTTCACTGTCATACTTAACACATGTTGATAAGGCTTTTGCACAATTCGAACTTCGAAGTAGGCAAAGCCTTTGTAAGAAAATCTGATGGATTCCTTTCTGTTCCAATTTTCTTCACAACCACTCTTCCATCATCTATCAAATCTCTAATGAAATACAGCCTGATATCAATATGCTTTGTTCGTTCATGATATCCTTGGTGCCTTGAGAGATGTATGACACTAGAATTATCACAATACAGCACCACAGACTCTTGCACAATACCAAATTCAGACAGAATTCCCTTCAGCCACAGACCTTCCTTAATCCCTTCTGTAAGTGAAATAAATTCAGCATCTGTTGTATATAGTGCCACCACAGATTGATGTGTTGACCTCCAACTAATGGCTGTTCCAAATAAATTGAATACATCGCCTGATAGTAACTTCTTTGTGTCCAAATTTGCAGCATAGTCAGCATCTACATAACCTGCAAGAAAATCAATGTTAGATGAAAACTTATTGAAATACAAACCTGTTGTTAAGCTTCCTTTCAGATATCTTTGAATCCATTTGACAGCTTCCCAATGCTCCCTTCCTGGATTTCCCATGAACCTGCTTACTAAGCTCATTGCATGAGCTAAATCTGGTCTACAACACACCATTGCATACATAAGACTTCCTACAACATTAGCATATGGAATTCTATCCATTTCTGAAATTTCTGCTTCTGTCCTTGCTGATTGTTGACTTGATAAACTTATCCTTTGCTTAACTGGTGTGGAAACTGATTTACACATATCCATATTATATCGTTTTAGTACTTTTTCCAAGTAAATACTCTGATGAAGCACAACTGATCCAGCTGATCTATCCATTTCAATCTGCATCCCTAGAATTACAGTAGCTTCCCCTAAGTCTTTCATGCTAAACTCTGATTTCAACATCTCTTTGACAGCTAGAATTCCATCCATAGATTTGCAAGCTATCAGTATGTCATCAACATACAATAGTAAGAATACCTGCCAATCAACATCACTTCTAATGTACACACAACTGTCATGCAGACTTCTTTTGAAACCACAGCTGACAATATATTCATCAAACCTCAAGTACCATCTCCTTGGACTTTGCTTCAATCCATATAAGGATTTCAGAAGTAAACAAGCCTTATTGGTGATATCTTGAACTGATACACCTTCTGGAATGCTCATATATATTTTCTCTTCCAAATTTCCATGAAGAAAAGCTGTTGTTACATCCATTTGATGTAACTCAAGATCAAACTGAGCAACTAGAGCTAGCATTACTCTAATTGAACAATGTTTGACAACTGGAGAGAAAATTTCAGTGTAATTAATCCCCTCTTTCTGTGAAAAACCTCTTGCAACTAATCTGGCCTTGTACCTTATTCCACCTGCATTCTCTGGAGCTACCTTTTTCTTGTAGATTCACTTGCAACTAACCAACCTTTGATCCTTTAGCCTCTAAACTAACTTCCATGTTTGATTCTTTTCCAAAGACTTCAACTCTTCTTGCATAGCAACACTCCACCTGTCACTTTCCTTGCAATTCATAGCCTCTAGATAATTCTTTGGTTCATATGAATCAATCTCCTCTGCTGTATATAGTGCATAAGAGACTATGTCAGCATTTGCATACCTAGCTGGTGGTTTAATAGACCTTCTCTGTCTGTCCCTAGCTAACTGATAACTATTTAACAGCTCATCAGTTTCTGATCTTCCTTGATCATTATCAGTGTTTTCAACAGTATCATCTTGTAATATTTCTTCATCACCCGCCCTCTGGTCATGTACAATTCTCTTGGCATGCTCCACCTCAAGCTCAGTTTTATCACTTCTTTGAACAGTTTGAACTTGTTGTGGACATAGTGGCATTACAGCTTCATTAAAGGTGACATCCCTGCTTACTAAGAACCTCTTGCTTTCAATATTCCATAGTTTGTAAGCTTTCACACCCTTAGGATATCCTATTATAATACACTTCACTGCTCTTGGTGCTAACTTATCTTGCTTAACATGAGCATAAGCTAAACAACCAATGACTCTAAGTATTGAGTAATCTGCTAATTTCCCTGACCATACCTCTTGAGGTGTTTTAAACTTCAGAGCTGCTGATGGACTTCTGTTTATGAGGAATGCCACTGTAGTAACCAGCTCACCCCAAAAGTCCTTTGTCAAACCAGAATTACTCAATATACACCTTACTCTCTCTAGTAAGGTTTGATTTAATCTTTCTGCAACACCATTTTGTTGTGGTGTGCCTGGAACAGTCTTGTGTCTTATGATACCTTTATCTCTACAGAACTTGTTGAACTCTTCAGAATAATATTCAAGACCATTATCAGTTCTTAACACTTTAATCTTAGTATTACAGATGTTCTCCACCTCAACTAACCAATTCTTAAAAGTGTTAAAGGCTGCATCCTTAGTTCTAAGAATATATATCCACACTTTCCTACTATAGTCATCAATGAAAGACATGAAGTACCTGCCACCACCTTTGGTTTGAGTTCTTGCAGGTCCCCATAAGTCTGAATGAATATAATCCAGTCTGGATGTACTTGTGTGATCACCAGTTCCAAACTTAAGTCTCTTAGCCTTTCCAAAAATACAGTGTTCACATTGTTTCAACTGCTCTGATGGAGTGATGCAGATAGCTTTCTGCCTTGATAGTTCTTGTAGCCCTTTCTCACTTATGTGAGTTAACCTCCCATGCCATAAGTGTATATTATCACTTCAATTGTAGCATTATTCTGTCCAGTTACAGTATGACCATCAAGAATGTACAACTCTCTTTTCCTGATTCCTTTCATTAATTCATACTCATCCTTTTCAACAATGAGTACTCCTCCTTTTGTTCTAAATTCATATCCTGAAGCATCTAATATACCTAATAAAATTAGATTTCTCTTGAGTTCTGGAATGTACCTCACACCTGTCAAGGTTCTAACCACTCCATCATGCATTCTTAACTTGATAGAGTCTATTCCCTTTATCTGACATGTATGATCATTCCCTAATAATACTGATCCAGTATTTTGATACTTGAGATCAGCAAACCAATGCTTCATTGGAGACATATGAAATGAACATCCTGAATCAAGGATCCAATCCATGGATCCTTTTGATGAACAGATTAACAGTGCCTCAGGATAATCAATTTCCACCTGATTTTGATTAATTGCCACCTGATTTTGCTTGCACCATTTGTTGTCCATCCTTCCCAGCCTCTGCCTTCTTTCTTTTTGCTGCTTTCCACTTGTAACAATTCTTCTTAAAATGACCAGGTTCATGACAGTGGAAACATTTTCTTTCTTCCTTGTCACTGGCAGACTGATCACCTTTGGTATCTTGTTTCTTACCATCAGAACTACTCTTCTTGTTATGTTTCTTATTCTGATTTCCCTTCCGGATCATCAATCCTTCACCTGATGCTCTTTTTTCCTCACTACACTTTTGTAACTCCTTAGTTTTCAAAGCTAATTCAACCTCATCAAGACTTATTGATTCCTTGCTACCAAATAGCAATGTGTCTTTAAAATTTTCAAATGATTTTGGAAGTGCAGATAACAAAATCAGAGCCTTATCTTCATTCTCTAATTTAACCTCAACATTTTCCAGATTATCAAGTACCTTATTAAACTCATCAAGATGAACTAAAACTGATTTTTCTTCTGTCATTTTGAATGAGTATAATTTCTGTTTCAGATATAATCGATTTGCAAGAGTTTTTACCATATAGAGATCATCAAGCTTCTTCCATACTGCTCTTGCAGTCGCTTCCCTCTGAACTTCTCTGAGTGCCTTATCACCAAGACACAAGAAAATGACACTTAGAGCTCTTTCTTGAAGATCTGCTTCAGCTGCTGCAGCTTGTACATCCACTGCTGCTGCTTCATTAACTGGAGCTTCTTTGATTGCTCCTCCGAGGCCTTGCTATACCAAGATGGATCTCATCTTGATCTTCCACAACCCGTAGTCTGACTTCTCAGTAAACCGCTTAATATCAAATTTGGTAACCATGTTGAATCCTTCTTTCTTCTTCAGATAACTGCTCCTTTGATCTGCTTGCCTGTGGTGTTTCCCACAGACGGAGCTAATTCTCAGTTTTGGATGCAAAAGCAAACTGATCAACCGAATTGCTTTGAGAAACTTCGAATAATGAATCAAAGATTGATTCAAACTCTCATAAAACAAATCAAACTTCAAGTGTGTGCTAGTGTGTTTGAAGAACTTTGAAGAATAAGATGTATAGTGGTTCGGCTTATTAACCAAGCCTACGTCCACTTCTGATGATGATGAATTCGTATTGCTTTCAGAGGGTTTTTTTGAGGTTACAGATATATACAAGCTAAGATTACAGCTATATATATATACATCATATGTGATAACCAAACTTATGGGACCAATTGAGTGCAGCATCTTCCAGCTGTCATATGGGTGGTTAAATGGAATCTATTTCTGTTGCAACCACTTCCAGCTCACAGCTAGCATTATGAGCTTTCAATCCATGCATAGAACTGCTTCCAACGAACTACCATAACTTCTGTACAACTGCTGTAAACTGCCCCTGTCACAACTCATCACATGGAAGATTCTTGATGAACTTGTTATTTAGCTAGTTAATTTCATGCACTTCACACGATTAGTAACATTGCTAACTCACAATCCAACCTATTACTAAGGTGATCAGTCTTAATTATGAGGTTTCTATCTCACTCGTTCTCATGCGGCAGCTCCTTCTCATCATTTACCATAGGCGATTCTTCCTCTTCATTCATCATAACAACGGTGCTTCTGGATTCTTCTCTCAAATCATCATCTTCATCATCGCTTGTCCATCCTTCCTCTGATTCACTCGATCCTTGGCCATCGACGAATTCTTCTTCTACCCAATCACAATCGATCATCCAATTGTTTTCATATTTCATTAACTCGGGCATACCTGATGACAGCATGGCTGCATCCTTCTCCTCACAGGATATCTCAAAATCCCATTATTCATCTCTTTCATCTTCTATACTCAATACGATCATATTACTTTCAACTATTTCATTTTTCAAAACAACAACTTCTTCTTACATGAGATAGACTTTTCCACTCATTATTCTTATCATTCTTACGTGCTCCCCCTGATTGGGAACACCACAGCTGACTCTCTTGGTCGCCCTCTTTCTTCTTGGAGCATAACACTTCGAAAGTGTCCCAAGCCTTCTTTGGAGTACTCACATCTTGTACATACTCCAACAACTCTTTGCTAATAGTCATCTTGAGTGTGAACATTGCCTTTCCCGCCTTGATCTTCCACTTCTTCAAGGCATTGGCTTCCTCTTACTGTTCAACATCATCTCCTCCAACTACCTCCCACAAATCTTGACCTTGCAGATATGATTCCATGCATGTCCTCCACTTGTTGTAATTCTGATATTGAGCCTCTCCATACAAGCTACCGCTTGTAGGTCCGCCATCGTCGCTTCACAAACTCTTATCACTTCTCACGCGTACACTACTTTCCCTTTCCCAACAACGTGGCTCTGATACCACTTGTTGGATTAATTACAGGATCATAGAGTTGGGAAAGTAAATATTTTATTAAGAACTCACAATATTTTACAATTATTCTTACACACTCATAGCACATATTATTTCTTACTGAGAACACACACACTTTCATATAACACTTATATTGTCACGCTAAATACAAATCATTCATAATCCTATTTATAAAAATAGATAGAACGTTCTAGAGGAGCAGTTTTACTAATCCCTTATCTAATTAATCTGCCGATAATTATCTAAACTAATTAATCTGCATGCTTTCCACGTCACACTGCTGCAACCAACTTTTCTTCATCTTTTTTGTATTATCTTAAATATTCTTGAAATATCGGTGTTGATCTTCAACAAAAGATACAATAGAGAATGAGAAGGAGTTTGAGAACTTGTCTTTGATTCGTAGGCAGCTAGTACAGATCGAAAACCAGCAATCAAATCTGTTGGAACTACATCAAGTACTAGAGCAATTTGATCATATTACTCGATTAGAAGCTTGAATCCGTATCTGATTTGTTGATGTTGGTTTCAGAGAATCACGGGGAGCTCACGGAAGGTGAAGAGTAGTAGTACCAGATGAGAGGTTTAGTTTGTTGGGAAGAGAGAGGGTGGAACTGCCCAATCCCATAATAGTTGAAGCAGCAGCCATTCTTGATTGTGTGTTGTGTGTGGTTCAGAAAGTGTTTTCTTTTTAAGTTAATTAAGCAGAAATGAGAAATAGTAGGTGATTTTGAAATCCACCACAAGATCAGTCACAGAATTTCAACCCTGTTCTCAACAAGGTGATCTACAATACAAACGCATTCCCAACGAGCTGCTTCAGTTTCTACTCCAGTGAGTCGGATTTTGTAAGCTTGATTAAGCTTATGGCAGTAGGCGATCCTCTTCTTATGGAGCTTTTTTAAGATTTATTCGTCTACTTGTTACACTGACAACAAAATGTATAAAGAAAAACCATTTTGCTCATCATTTGGTAGCTTCATTTCATTAGAATTTCAAACTTTTGATAAAGAAACAATCATTTAGCCCAAGTCACAGTATAAAGTATCAGACAGCAGCATTGTGTTTGATTGCACCTGCTCATATACCCATGTCCTACTCGAAATATTTCTCGTAAAGTTCGGTTGCTATGGCAAGAGCAACTCCATGGGCCATTACTGGGTAAAGCTCTTCTTGCCACTTATTCGAGAATGAAATCCACTATTTTCTCCATTCCTCCACCTTAAAATCCTCGTTTTCGTTTAAGCTTTTCAACGAACGCGTGAAGTACATTGACGCCCGGGGAAGATAGTATCCTTCTAACAATCCGCTCCAAAACTTAATTGCTGAGAAAAGTGACAATCAAGATTTCATCATGAAATCGGGGGAAAACAAAAAAATTGATTGATAGAGATTATTCTTTTGAATTATTGTAAGTTAATTAAGGTGTTGAATATTCTTTTGAATTAGTTGTAAGTTAATATGTTAAGGTAGTTGAATTGCATTGAAATGTGCACACTGAATAAAGTATATGTACATAATTTTTGTAAATAGGAAATCCTAATTATATTTCCATAATTCCTACTATTGGTATGTTTTTAGAAATAGGAATCTCGATTCCAAAGTGATAACAATAGATGCATGCATGAGATGTTTTACAGGTGGATTATGTTCATTGAAGGATGGAGAATGATCCTAATGTGCTGCATGCAGGCTGGAAACAAGTTATGGCAGTTGAAACAAGCCAGCAACCATAACTGTCAAAAACTGCCAAACTGGTGTAGTGTTGAGTGGCCGAATTTGGAGCAGTTTTTGAGCGGTTTATCAAGCTACTTGGAACCGGCTAGATGGCTGCATCTCAAATACTAAGTGAGGGTTATCTAGTGGAGGTTTAACCGGATCAATAGGTTAAGGGAGTAGCAAGATATAAGGGCTCAAAGTAGCTTGATCACATCAGTTTTTGCATTTTTAGTTTGATAGTTTCTGTAGCTTCGTTTTCATGCTTCTTGTTGCAGATTGAGATCAATCCAATCTGGTGTGTAAGCATTGAGTAATAATAAGAGTTCTTCTCCCCAAAATGGATGTAGGTTATTCATAATTGAACCACTATACATCCTTGTGCAAGATTACTTTTCATTTCAAGTTCTATCATTTTATGTGTGTTTGATTCTTGAGTGTTTTGTGAGATTTTGTGTGTTCATCACAACAATTGGCGCCGTCTGTGGGAATCTCCAGATATACTGCAAGCATTCAAGATGAATACTACAAGATTTGATGTTGAAAAGCTCTCAGAGAAGTCAGATTTCAACCTATGGAAGATCAAGATGAAGGCAGTCCTAATGCAGCAAGGTTTGATGGATGTTCTCAAACCTCCTCCACCAGTGAAGACTGAAGTCCTCAGAGATCCTCAAACTGCAGCAGGTGCTGTAAGAGCACAGGTGGATGATCAGGTACTTCAAAAGACATACTCTACAATAATTCTATGTCTAAGTGATAAAATACTCAGAGAAGTATCAAAGGAGACAACAACTATTGGGGTTCGGAACAAATTGGAAGCCTTGTTTCTAGTTAAATCATCTGCCAACAAGATGCATCTGAGGCAAAGGCTTCATGCATTCAAGATGAGTGATGGAAGGTCTCTAATGGAACAAGCTGATGAATTCTGCAAGATCAGAGATGATCTGGAAAGTGTGGATTTCAAGCTGTCCAGTGAAGACAAGGCCATCATGTTGCTGTCAGCATTGCCAAGATCACAGAGGCACTTCAAGGATGTTGTTCTCTATGGAGGGAAGGATGTAGTACTGCTTGAAGATGTATTGAAAGCACTTAGATCAAAAGATCTAGAGGAAGGGGCTTAAAGTAAAGAAAAATCTGGAGCAGAAGGACTCTTTGCCAAGAAAGGAAACCAAAACAAGAAATGGAACAAAGGAGGTAACTCTGATCAAAAGAAGGGTGCAACAGGTCAGTCAACTGGAAAGAAGTGTTACTACTGCCATGAACCTGGTCACTTCAAGAAACAATGTGCAAAATGAAAAGCTAACAAGTCCAAAAGGGTTGATGCAACTACTGGAAATCAGAAGAATCAAGTCAATCATGTTGGTGAATCTCAAAATAATGCTGGTATGGAAGGTATTGAAGCTCTGGCCATCACATCATCAGATGTGTCTGTTGAGTGGGTACTGGATTCAGGGTGTACATTCCATATGACACCTATGAGGCATTGGTTTGAGGAATTCAAGCATCAAGAAGGAGGATCAGTATTATTAGGTGATGATCATTCTTGTGAAATAAAGGGGGTGGGATCCATCAGACTGCTTATGTTTGATGGAGTTCAGAGGCTTCTGAGGAATGTTTGATATGTTCCTGGATTAAGAAGGAACCTCATCTCCCTTGGGATGCTAGATACTCAAGGGTGTGATTCAAACCTGAGGAAGGGAGTTCTCACAGCGACTAAGGATGATAGAATAGTCATGAAGGGAACTAGGAGATTTGACTTGTACTTTCTAGATGGGAGTGTTGTTGTAGGACAGATACACAACACTGATCAGCAGGATGATGCCAAGTTATGGCATGGTAGGTTGGGACATGTTAGTGAAAGAGGAATGCAAGAATTGGCTAAACAACAGCTGATCAAGTTTAATGCTAATGATCAGATCAGACAGTGTGAGCATTGCATTCTTGGTAAGTCCAAGAGACTTAAGTTTGGTGAATCAGAACATACAAATAAAGGTTGGATGGATTATGTTCATTCAAACCTCTGGGGACCTTCAAAGACTATAATCAGAGGTGGAGGAAAATACATAATGACCATCATTGATGATTACTCAAGGAAGCTGTGGGTATATGTTCTGAAAACCAAGGATGAAGCATTTTCTACATTCAAGGTCTGGTTAACAGAAACAGAAAATAACACTGGGAATAGTTTGAAGTACTTAAGAACAGACAATGGATTGGAATTTGTGTCTGAAGAGTTCAACTCATATTGCAAGGAAAAGGGAATTAAGAGACACAAAACTGTTCCTGGAACTCCACAGCAAAATGGTATTGCAGAAAGGATGAATCAGACACTTTTGCAAAGAATTAGATGCATGTTGTGCAGTACAGACTTAAGTAAGATAATTTGGAGAGAATTAGCTGCAACTGCAGCTTGCTTGATCAACTTATGTCCTGCTACAACTTTGAATTTTAAAACTCCAGAAGAAGTCTGGTCAGGTAAGGTTCCAAGCTACTCTCACCTTAGAGTTATAGGCTGTCAAGCTTATCCTCATGTGAAACAGGATAAATTGGAACTTAGAGCACTTAAATGTGTTAGGATTGGTTATCCAAAAGGTGTAAGGGGTATAAACTGTGGTGTTATGAAGAGAACATGCTCTTGGTTAGTAGAGATGTTGTTTTCATTGAAGATAAGATGTCTTTGATCAAAGATGATTAGAGAAGAGAGTCTGAGCTTGAGGTGGAGCCTCAAAATATGAACAGATTAGGTGAAAGTGAAGAGAACTTCACTAACAGAGATACAAATGAAGTATCAAGAGTTAAAGAACAACCTAATACCTATCAGCTTGCAAGGGACATACAGAAAAGAACTATAGTGCCACCTGCAAGGTATCTGAAAGCTGATATAGTATCACTTGCACTATATACAGCAACTGAAATTGAAACTTATGAACCAAGAAAATACACTGAGGCATTGACAAGTCAAGATAGTAATAAGTGGCTGATAGCCATGGAGGAAGAACTATTGTCTCTGAATAAGAATGGAATATGGAGAATTGTTGACAAACCAAAATCTTAAAAGCTAGTTGGATGTAAGTGGATTTTCAAGAGAAAACCAGCATCTGCAGCTGAAGATGGAGTCAGATACAAAGCTAGGCTAGTAGCTAGAGGTTTTTCACAGAAGGAAGGAGTGGATTACAATGAGATCTTCTCACCTGTGGTTAAACATTGTTCAATCAGAGTATTACTAGCACTAGTGGCTCAATATGATCTTGAGCTTCATCAGATGGATGTAACTACTGCTTTTCTACATTGTAAGTTGGAAGAAAATATTTACATGAAGATACCAGAGGGTGTTACAGTTGAGAGGGCTGATACAAAGGCCTATTTACTACTCAAGTCTCTGTATGGACTTAAACAAAGTCCTAAACAGTGGTACTTGAGGTTTGATGAATATATAATTGCCAATGAATTTCAGATAAGTCTATATGACAGTTGTGTATACATCAAGGAAGAAAACAGCTGTTATACACACTTAATACTCTATGTGGATGATATCTTGATTGCTTGCAAGAGCTCTCAAGGCATTGATGTAGTAAAGGAATTACTCAAATTGGAGTTTGAGATGAAGGATCTTGGTGAAGCTAAGATGATACTAGGTATGGAAATAAGCAGAAATAGATCAGCTGGAATACTTGTGTTGAAACAGCAATCTTATCTTGTTAAAGTACTCAAAAGGTACAATATGGATCAGTGCAAACCTGTTACAACACCTGTTAAACAAGGATTAAGTCTGTCTCTACTTGGTGGAGCTAAAACAGACAGAGAAGTAGCTGAAATGAGTAGAATTCCATATGCAAGTTCAGTGGGCAGTCTTATGTATGCTATGGTTTGCAGTAGGCCTGATCTTGCTTATGTACTGAGCTTGATTAGTAGATTCTTAAGTTGTTCAGGAAAGCAACATTGGGAGGCAGTCAAATGGGCATTAAGATATGTCAAGGGAACTGACCAACTTGGTTTAAAATTCTCGAAGAAGGAAGCAAAATCAGAAGCTATCATTGGATATGTTGATGCTGATTTTGCAGCAAACTTAGATTTTAGGAAGTCTCTTACAGGATATGTGTTTAATATGTATGGAACATCAGTGAGCTGGAAGCTGAATTTATTGCTTTGATAGAAGCAATTAAAGAAAGAGTATGGCTTGTTGGTTTGCTGAAAGAATTGGGAGAATATCAGGATGCTGTATTGGTATATTGTGACAATCAAAGTGCAATACACTTAACTAAACATCAGGGATATCATGAGAAGACCAAACATATTGATGTCAAGCTATATTTTGTAAGAGATATGATGGATAGTGGATCTATTGAAGTGAGGAAGATTGATACATCTGTAAATGCAGCAGATGAACTTACTAAAGCGTTGCCAACAGCAAAATTTGAGCTGTGCAAGACTTTAGTTGGTATGGTTTCAAACTTAGAGGTTGCTGCTCCTTAAAAGCAGCAAGATGGGGAGGAGAGTTCAAGTTTGAGCATGCATACATCTAAGGTGGAGATTGATAATAATAGATGTATGCATGGGATGTTTTACACGTGGATTATGTTCGTTGAAGGATGGAGAATGATCCTAATGTGTTGCATCCAGGCTGGAAGCAAGTTATGGCAGTTGAAACAAGCCAAAAACCATAACTGTCAAAAACTGCCAAACTGGTGCAGTGTTGAGTGGCCGACTTTGGAGCAGTTTTTGAGCGGTTTATCAAGCTACTTGGAACTAGCTAGATGGCTGCATCTCAACTACTAAGTGAGGGCTATCTAGTGGAGGTTTAACCGGATCAATAGGTTAAGGGAGTAGCAAGATATAAGGGCTCAAACTAACTTGATCACATCAGTTTTTGCATTTTTAGTTTGACAGTTTCTGTAGCTTCGTTTTCATTCTTCTTGTTGCAGATTGAGATCAATCCAATCTGGTGTGTAAGCATTGAGTAATAATAAGAGTTCTTCTCCCCAAAGTGGATGTAGGTTATTCATAACCGAACCACTATACATCCTTGTGCAAGATTACTTTTCATTTCAAGTTCTATCATTTTATGTGTGTTTGATTCTTGAGTGTTTTGTGAGGTTTTGTGTGTTCATCACAACACAAAGAATGTGTATTCCCTTATTTGTGGGAATGAACATTCCTCCCACTCCCTATGGTACTGCCCATTCCATTCCCTCATTCCCCTCCCCCCACACACAAGAATATTAATCTATCTTGCTCATGTTAACCAGAAGAGAGATCATGATGTTGATATAATTATCTTCAGAAGCATATTGTGACCATAGTTTTGCATTGTCCCTAAGATACTAGAAGAATTTGTGGGAATCTCGATGTTGGTATTTAAAGGTAGAAGAAAAAAAAGTATATGGGTGGCCGGTGGCGTGAGATGATATTAGGAGGGAGAATATGGTTTAGTGAGATAGTTATGGGAAAATTTGGGTATTTAATCTATGGGAGAGAAATTGAGAGTGGATGTTGAAGAATAGTAAGAGAGAGAGGCTGATGGATAATGTTAGTGGGCGTACAAGTAGTAAATTGATTAATGGCTTGATTTTCTTACTTTATATTACATGGTTTAATATCCTATTTATAAATGCGTTAGTCGGTTATTTAACCGACATAATCATACGAATAAGTACTCTAGATTTTTTCTAGGATAACATAGGATAAGTTTGAACTGTTCTACAGCAATCTACCGTCTTCCTTAGCAACTAGAGTGCTCCATGTTATTCCTATTATTATCCTATAAGTATTTTATTTTTATTTTTTATTTTAATTCTTGTAGAGTGTGCATCAATATTTTATACTCAATGCATTGCATCCCTTGGAGTAAATTCAAGCACAGGAATTGCTTCAAGAATTGCGTTATTCGCAAGTTTGAACGCCCTGGAGAAACGAGCAATCACAAAATCATATGAATGAAGCTTTAATTCAAGATTAATATAAAGATCATGTAATGCCAAACCTTCTAGTTTGGCCCATGTTCACATGGAGAAGTGCATGATTCAAAATGGTCTCCAGTCGAACTGGGTCGGAAATAGGTAACTCTTTCTTAATATGGTTAATGCTAGCTGCAAAAAACACACAAAATCAGAATTAAATACTTGCAAATGATTGATATTCAAATGAATGATACTCCTAATATGCTCCTAAATACTGATTAACCATTTTACTATAATTATTAACGGTTAAATATAGTGTGCACCCGGGTGCACCTAAGATTAGAGTGCACCCATATACAAATATAAACAAAAATATATACAATTATGAATAAAAATATATAAAATATAATTGTTAATTTTTTTAATGAAAATTTGAGTGTAAAAAAATATGCAATTATTAAAAAACATCTATACACTGTTGAATAAATAATTATACACATATTGATGTTAATTTTTTTAATGAAAAATTTAATGTGAAAAAAATATACAATTATTATAAAATATGTATACAAAATAGAATAACATATATATACAAAATAGAATAAAAAGTTATACGCATATGCCCAATATACACTCATCATTAACTGTAACCTCAACAAGATATCTATAAAAATCCCCAATCCTGCCAAAGATATACTTACAATCAAAATTACGAGTGACTGAAATCAACAAGTATATAATCACCCATATTATTCCAATTACCTGCTCCCCAGATCATGGACATATGAAAAAATCGTGGAAAATCATCCATGGTTTAATATGTTGAATGACTAATTGATTAATTATAAGTGAATATACAATTTATTTCTATTGATTAGTGTTTTTTCAAATTAGAGTGGCCTGTGGTTTATATCAAGTATTATGTCTCAATTATAATGGGTTAAAAGATTTATTGAGAGTGAAATTTTTAATAGAACGTTCAGACGAGAAAGTAGTGTGAAATTTTAATGGATAAAAATTGGGACATGATTTAAACAATGTATCCTTTTAAGAACTATACTCATATATCCGATCAATCCATCGTTTTGAATTAAAAAAATAACGCCCTCTTTGACGAGAACTCTATAAATACTTCAAGACTGATGAAAGATAAGGTTAATACTCCAACTAGCTTTAATTCTAATACAAGAGGTTGTTGTTTGTTTAAGGTCTTCTCTTAATTGCTTTTAAGATCCTCAACTCCTCACATCTCAGGTGGCATTCAGCTTCACAAGATCAAAAAATTAAGTCAGTCGAGTTTCGTAATTTGTTCGATAATTGAGCAAAATTTTTTCTTACGGATGAAGATTCATACCATAGTTGATCAAACAATTCAACAAATACACAAATCAATCAAATTGAATACAAAAAAACTAAGCACATAAAATAACTTGTATGTGTGTGAGTGATTGAATTAGGAAGAGAGGATTTATAGTGGTTCGGCTTATCACCCAAGCCTACATTCACTGTGAGGGATAAATCATTATTGCTGAACCAGTATGAATGAGTTACAACGAATATATGCATAGATTACAACTTATATACTCTCCATGCATAAATCCAAACTTACGGGACCACTCTGAGTGAGCTGCTTCCAGCTGTTAGATGAGCGGTTACCTGACCATACTTCTTGAGGTGTCTTAAGTTTAAGACGTGTAGATGGAATTCTATTGATTATAAATGCTGCAGTACTAACCAACTCACCCGAAAAATCTTTTGACGAACCAGAACTTAAAGTTTCTTCCATACACTCCTTGCTATTGTTTCTCTCTGTACTGAGTGCCTTATCACCAAGACATAGCACAATAGCACTTAATGCTCTTTCAATGAATGTCTGCTTCAGCAATAGCTGCTATGGAGATTGTGAAGTTCCATCAGTGGTAGGTGGCTTCTCCTTGATGGCTTTAGCAAGTCCTTGTTGTATCAAGAGAGCTCTCATCTTGACTTTCCACAGCACTAAGTCTGTTTTCTCTGTAAACCGCTCGATATCAAACTTTGTTGCAACCACGGTGATTCTTTCCTTAAATTGATTTCTGATTTTCTCCTTCTTTTTGATTGCTGATCTGTGGCCGATTTCTCACAGATGGCGCTACTTTTTCAAGGATGAAGATGCACACCAGGTAGTTGATCAAACGATTCAACGAATTCACAAAGCAATCAAATCGAATACAAGAAATAACTTGTATGTGTGTATGATTGAATTAGAAAGAGAGAATTTATAGTTTTTCTATTTATCAACCAAGCCTACGTCCACTGTGAGGGATAAATCTGCATTGCTGAACCAGTATGAATGAGTTACAACGAATATATGCATAGATTATAACTTATATACTCTCCATGCATAAATCAAAACTTACGGGACCACTCTGACTGAGCTGCTTCCAGCTGTTGGACGAGCTGTTAAACTGAATCCTTTTCTGTTATAAACGGCTCCAACTCACAGCCAACGTGACAAGCTTAAAATCCACGTGTGGAAGTCTCCACATCTCGCACACACAACATCTTGACACCCGCTGCAAACTACCCTAGTCCCCACTTGTACACATGGCTCTATTTGTGCTGATTTGAGCTTGATTAAACTCGTTGCTTATGATGCATCCGTTTCATAAGTACATCACCACCAGAACTAAGCTTAAACACACACTCACCACAACCTAATGTTGATTAGGCATTTGGATGAGGTTTCATCACAATTTTTTATACACGGGATGTACGTGTAGCTAGATGAAATTGCCCAGGGTAAGCTTTCCCATCAGAGTTTAATGCGTGTTTGTTACTTTTTAATGTATAGATTTCAAATTAAACAAGGTGTATGTGTACATATAGGAAACACAACGATGAATAAGTTTTAACTATATCCCATCATCACTTAGTGTTGTTCTACATCTTATATGACATGCAACACATATAGAATAATATCTAAATTATCTGTGACTGGTGCAGTCAATCAATATATGGTGTCGACATGAGAGATATAATTTTACTGTGGCTATTCCACACATATCTTGGTGATATACCTGCACAATTTTTACTCTAAGAAATAATCAATAGAAAAGCATTTTAACATGAAAATGGTCTAAAAAGAAATTTATTTCCGGGTAAGCCATATCAAAATGATATGGCTTAAAATGGTCTAAAACATTAGAGGAATTACCGCCTGTAGCCCATTTTGAATTTTGAATTGGCAAAAATGCCCCCCTACTTAAATTAAGCAAATATGCCCATTTTTATCATAAAATTACTCAAATATCCCTATCATGTATCATTTCTATTTAAAAAGCTGATTGACAAAATTATTTTTAAAGTGGAATTAAATGACAAAATAAAATTAAAATCCTGACATAATCAATCAACCATTAAATTAAAAGAATCAATTTTATTTCATTTCCATTTATATTCTGTCAAATCCAATCCAATAAAATTTGAAGTCGGAATACTTTAAACTTAAAAAATGACAAATTTTATCTGGAAAAATATCATTTTTGGTCCTTTAGGATATGCAAAATCTATTTTTAGCCATTAAGTTTGATAATTTCTCAAAAGTGATCCTCCGTTGTCCGCTTTTAGTACTTTGGTCCACTATTGGTCCTTTTTGGTCAACTTTTGATCATTTTTATCCACTTTTAGTCCTCAGCAAAGGACCACCAAAATTGGACTAAAAGGACTAAAAGTGGACCAAAAAGGATCATTTTTGATAAATTATCAAACTTGAAGATTAAAAATGAATTTTGCATATCCTAAACACCAAAAATGATATTTTCCCTTTTATCTTTTAACTTATAAATTAATAATTGATTTCAGATTTACTTATTAAATTATTAATTTAATTATTAATGTATTTTTAACATTTTTAATTAATCAAATTAGTTAAACGATAAGTTTCGACAATTTATTGAAATATATGTGTTTCTAATGTATTAATTTTTTATATTTAATTTTTTATTAAAAAAATAATAGAAAAATTATTTAAATTACTTAATAAATGGATTAAAATATTTTATTAATTTTGGAATTTGCTCAATAGAGTTTATTGTCCGTTAAATTGAATAAGAAAGTTTTGAAATTAATGAGTAAAATTAAGGGGATTATGAATTCCATCATTAATTAATTGCTAAATAAATTAATACTGTTAAGAAAATTATAATTTTCCTAATTAAGGTTAAATTAGGTCATTTGTTTGAAAGCCCGAATGGAGTAATATATTCAGAATTAATTATTTTATCAATTATTTTAATTAAATAATTAATTAATGGATAGCATTTAGTTTTATTTGAAATTTTCACATCAATTTGACAATCTGACAACACAAATCAACGAATCAAACAATGGTTTTCGGGCTTTTTTTTTTTCTCCAAAATGCTCAATCTGACTTTATAATAACTGTTCCAAATTATCTCAAATTAAAAGACAATATTAATTAATTAATAACAATAATAACTGTTCTGTTTGAATCACTAAAAAAATAAGATGCTCCCTCCGTCACATTGAAACGTACGCATTTTTCCATTTTGGTATGTTTCAATACAAAGTGTGCATTTCTTTTTTTGTTAAAGAGGACCTATCCATATTAATTACTTTTTTCTCCATGGACCCACATGTCATACTAATATACCTACCCATTTTACATTAATATATTATTTATCTCACCTCCCTACACATTATAATATTATACTCCCTAATCAATGTGCAAAAAGCAAACGCCCATGTTTCAACGGGACGGAGGGAGTAATAAAATTAGGGGTCATTCTGCAGTCCACCTGATGCACCGATGCACTTGTGGGTTAAAAGGTTAAATGTAGGGTGTAGTGGCTAGTTATTTTTAAAAAAATTAATTATTATATTTTATTTGATGGTGGAGATTCAATTAAAATTTAATTTACAGTTAAGATCGTCCAGTGCACCGGTACACCCGATGCACAACAGACTCAAAACCTAGTATTATTTTTAAAAAAAGATTGAGTTTAAGTACATCATTAAAATAATTGGTTAATTCAAATTTCTTATTAATTATTATTATTATTATTATTATTATTATTGAGTAAAATGTATTTTTCATCCCGTTCAAAAGATCTCATTTCATTTTTAGTCATTTTCATTGTGTTTTTGTCCTATTCCTTTATTTTTAAAATTCCGTCCAAAAACTTAACAGAATACTGATGTGTCCGTTAAATATAATTTTTTTAAAATTTAATCCCATCTTAAATTTTTTTATAACATTAATTCCTTACCCAAACCCTTCTCAAACTCTAAATCTCAACAACTGCGGCTACGACATCAACGGCGGCTGGAATAATACCACCATCTCCTCCGCCTTCTCCACAACCTCCACCACCACCACCTCCATCTATTTCGCCGTCTCCACCACCTCCTCCACGACCTCCACCACCACCGCCACCACTATCTCCACAACCTCCATCACCCCCTCACTGTCTCCTCCGCCTTCTCCACGGCCTCCGTCACCATTTCCCCCACCGCCTCCATCTCCCCCGCCTTCTCCATCACCTCAGCCTTTGGAAGGCGAGAATGGAAACCTTACGAAATTAAATTGGTGGATAGTGAATGAAATTGGTGTGCAGACGAGATTAAAGGAAACCGAAATTGGTTTGGGATTGGGGATGGCATCTTTGATTTGGTTGACAAATACCACCAACCCATTAATTTTAACATCACGTAAGGAGCAAGGTGGTTTACCGCTGTCGTCGGCGGTGGAGGGGTGGGGTGGAAGTCGAGCTGCTTGGTGATGTCGGAAGAAGATGGATTGGATTGGGCTTTGTGGGTGGCGGGTGGTGTTTTGGGTGGCGTGGGGGAAGCTGTTGGTTGGGTGTCAACCAAAGTCCTACATCAATTAGAAGTGGGGATGACGACGGGTTTATAATTGAGAGATGGAATCTCTCTAGTACGAGGCTTTTTGGGTGTGATACCCAGAGTGGTAAAATCGCGCGGGCCAGTGGGTGGCCCAAAGAGGACATTATCATGCTAGTGGATAGGCCCGGCTCCTTAGGCGGATAAACCCAACAAATGGTATAAGAGTCAGATCCCTCAAACTGAATGATCTAGCTGCGGGACTTTGTTTGAGGGGGTTAGGTGTCAACCAAACTCCCACATCGGTTACAAGTGGGGATGGCGGAGGGCTCAAATTACCCGGCTCCCTGGGCGGATAAACCCAACAAATGGTATAAGAGTCAGATCCCTCAAACTGGATGATCTAGCTGCGGGACTTTGTTTGAGGGGGTTAGGTGTCAACCAAAGTCCCACATCGGTTACAAGTAGGGATGGCGAAGGGTTCATAATTTGAGGGATGGACTCTCCCTAGCAATGAGGTCTTTTGGGTGTGATATCCAGAGTGGTAGTGGATTGAGTGGGCCCGACAGACCCAGAGTGGTAAAACCGTGCGGGCTAGTGGGGGCGGCCCAAAGCAGACAAGATCATGCTAGTGGATTGAGTGAGCCCGTCTTCCTGGGCGGATAAAGCCAACAAGTGGTATCAGAGCCAGGCCCCAGACTTAACAGGCCCGGTACGGGATTGGTGGGATATTCGGACCTCAAACTGGATGGTGTGATACCCAGAGTGGTAGTGGATTAAGTGGGCCCGGCTCACCTAGAGTTGTAAAATCGTGCGAGCCAGTGGGCGGCCCAAAGCAAACAAGATCATGCTAGTGGATTGAGTGAGCCTCTCTCCGTGGGCGGATAAAGCCAACAAGTGGTATCAGAGCCAGGTCCCAGACTTAACCGGCCCGGTCCGAGATTGGTGGGATGTTCGGACCTCAAACTGGATGGTCTAGCTGCGGAATTTTGTTTGAGGGCGGGTTGGGTGTCAACCAAAGTTCCACATCGGTTACAAGTGGGATGCCGGAGGGTTCATAATTTAAGGGATGAACTCTTCCTAACAATGAGGCATTTTGGGTATGATACCCAAAGTGGTAAAACTGTGCGGGCTAGTGGGCGGCCCATAGCGGACAATATCATGCTAGTGGATTGAGTGAGTCCGGCTCCCTGGGCGGATAAACTCAACAAGTGGTATCAGAGCCAGGACCCAAACTTAGCTGCGGGACTTTGTTTGAGGGAGGTATCAACCAAAGTCCCACATTGGTTACAAATGGGGATGGCGGAGGGTTCATAAGTTGATGGTCTAGCTGTGGGACTTTGTTTGAAGGGGGTTGGGTGTCAACCAAAGTCCCACATCGGTTACAAGTGGGGATGGCGGAGGGTTCATAATTTGAGGGATGGACTCTCCCTAGCAATGAGGTCTTTTGGGTGTGATACCTAGAGTGGTAAAACCGTGCGGGCCAGTGGGCGGCCCATAGCGGATAATATCATGCTAGTGATTTAGTGGGTCCGGCTCCCTGGGCAGATAAATTCAACAAGTGATATCAAAGTTAGGCCCCAAACTTAACCAGCCCAATCTGAGGTTGGTGGTATGTGCGGACCTCAAACTGGATGGTCTAGCTACGGGACTTTGTTTGAGGTGGAAATATTGGTTGGATGTCAACCAAAGTCCCACATCGGTTAGAAGTACGGGACTTTGTTTGAGGTGGAAATATTGGTTGGATGTCAACCAAAGTCCCACATCGGTTAGAAGTGGAGATGACGACGAGTTTATAATTGAGGGATGGACTCTCCATAGCATGAGACCTTTTGGGTGTGATACTCTGGTGAAACCCTGCGGGCCAGTGGGCGGCCCGAAGCGAACAATATCATGCTAGTGGATTGAGTGGGCCAGACTCCCTGGGTGGATAAAACCAACAAGTGGTGTCAATCAAAGTCCCACATTGGTTAGAAGTGGGGATGGCGGAGGGTTTATAATTGAAGGATGAACTCTCCCTAGCATGAGGCCTTTTGGGTATGATACCAGAGTGGTAAAACCGTGCAGGCCTGTGGGCGGCCCAAAGCGAAAAATATTATGCTAGTGGATTGAGTGGGTCCGACTCCCTGGGCGGATAAATCCAACAAGTGGTGTCAACCAAAATCTCACATCTGTTAGAAGTAGGGAGGGCGGAGGGTTTATAATTGAGGGATGAACTCTCCCTAGCATGAGGCCTTTTGAGTGTGATACTCAAAGTTGTAAAACTATGTGGGCCAGTGGGCGGTCCAAAGCGGAGAATATCATGCTAATGGATTGAGTGGGCCCAGCTCCCTGAGCGGATAAACCCAACAAGTGGTATCAGAGTCAGACCCCAAACTTAACCGGCCCAACCCGGGGTTGGTCTTGTTTCGATAAATCTGTGTACCAAGTGACTTACCTTTTTATTACTTGAAAGGTCATAAACCAAAAATGAACGCTTAAAATCACTATGTAATGTCACTCTCACAATGTGTATTAAGGTGAGAGAAATAATATTTTAATGTAAAGTGGGTAGGTGTATTAATGTGATGTGTGGGTTATGAAAAGAGTAATAATTAATTTGTGTTATATATACTAAAAAGGAAAATGTAATCATTAGGATGTAATGTTCAAAAAGAAAATATGTAACCATTATAATGAAATGGGGAGGGAGTATTCTAAAAAATCATATCCTATACTAAAAATCTTAATTAAGGATAAAATAATTAATGGAACATGAAGGTGGAACAATGAAATAATTCTAGTTATCATAAAACAAAGTGAAATTTAGGGGGGAAATTTCAAAATTGGCTTTTACTATTGGCAATAATCTAAATTTATTCTCCAAGTTTGCTAAAATTGTAATTTTGATCTTCTACTGTCCAATTTGGGGCCCTATTGTCCAATTTGGTTCTTTTATCAAATTCAATTCTATAAGTTTTGACCAAAATTCTAAGATAAATGAGACTTAATATGAACAAATTCTAGGATTATTTTATAGTGCACCGGTGCATTTGGTAATTTATAGGGTAAAAAAAGGGGTAGTGGGGTACTTTCTAATTTTTTTAATTATTTTATTTTATTGAGCGGTGAAGATTAAATACAAATATAATCTAACGACTAAGATTATTTAAGTGCACCGTAGTTTAGCTCTGAATTCTAACATATATATAATGGACAAAATGATTGGATTAAATGTGATAAAAAGATTAAATTTGGAGATTATTCTGTAGTGCACCGGGTTTACCAATGTACTTTATAGTTTATAGGGTAAAATAGGGGGTAGTGGGGTAGTTTTTAATTTTTTTAATTATTTTATTTTATTGAGTGGTGAAGATTAAAAACAAATATTATCTAACGACTAAAATTATTTAGGTAAACCGGTGCCCCAAGTGCATCTCACTTAAATTCTAAATTCTAATATATACAATGGACAAAATAATTGGACTAAATTTCATAAAGAGATTAAATTTGGACAGAAATTTTAAAATCGAACTCTATAGAATTAAATAGTGAATTTAACCACTACAAAAAAGTATCGAATTAGTAACGGAAAAATTCATCGGTAAAATATGAAAAATCTATCGGTAATCAACTTACCAACGAATTACCGATTGAAATGGAGAGATCGCTATATCTATCGTCGGTAATGATTCAAAATGTAAAAACACAATAAAAAAATTAACGACGTATATTATGTAGCTAAATTACCAACGTTTTTTTCGTCGCCAAATTACCAACGAAAAAATCCAGCTGTAAATTATGTATTTTAAAATTAATTTTTTTGTTATCGGCAAATTAATTCATCTGTAATTTATTTATTTTACCTACCAAAAATTAAAATTTCTAATTAAGTAAACCTTTAAAACATCAACTAATATAAATTATTTATCTAATATAATATTTAAATTGAAAAATATCCACAATTTCTAAGGGATATAAAAAATTGAGAAACAAAAAGAACGTATTATTCTAAAAGTTTAAGGATCTTGAATGATGCCCTTATTGATGGTCTTTTCTTAATTGTACGATTGACGCATTTGTGGAGGAGCCAGACACCTCATTGAGTTCTTCGGTGTCGAGCTTCCCGTCAAGATGGGGGTCAGCAATTTCTTCCCATTAGTGTTCATAGCTGCCTGTGGTTATCAAAACACATGGTTAAGTAGAGTTTCTATTGGCAAACTCTTATGTCACAAATAAATAGAAAAGAAGCAGAAGATGTTGATATGCTTAAGAATAGGACTCATTCTTGGATATACAACAGTTAAGAGTAGAGGTACGTACAACACCCAATGAAGTGAAAAACTCATGAAAAATCCATTACAAGGACTTTGTCTCAAAAACTTCAAATGAGAATTATATCTTATCTATTTGAAATCTGCATCATAAGACAATCTCAAACCATGATGATCTCTAAATGGCAAAATGACATAAATTAAGAAGCATTTCTCCTACATAATTTGTAAATGGGCAAGAACTAAGAAGCATTTTTCCTACCAAAAATTATTCAGACAAAAAGTGCAACTAATTTACCTTGATTATTGTCTTCAATAAATAGGAGATATCTTGCATTCATTTGGCCCACTAGAAGCAATCTGCTCTGAACTCCCAATAGACTGCAGAAACATTGAAGCAGAAACTAAATTAATCATATTACATTTTATAGAAGTTAAAAAAAATTAATAAAGAAAGTTTAAAAAAAAAAGGACAGACAAAAAAAAAAAAACTCTAGTGTTTACTTCTTATACATAATAACTGCATATGCCCTAGGACTTGACTTGCATTTCCAGCCTTGTAGACTTGTAGTGGTGTGCCACACACTCAAACTTACCATATCAATGGCCTTGTTCTTGTTTTATGCCATCATTTGCCAACCTATCATTCTAAATCACCAAAAAAGAAAATAAAAACAGTTCGTCCACTCCATAACTTCTATAAGTAAAAAAAAAAAGGTCAAAGAGCCGACACAATCAATCTGCAGCTATGAAGGGGTCTACATCACCAATGTCGGCTATCAAAGGTTTCTTGTACACTACATCTTTAATGAAAACAAAGTTTCCTGTTGCTCCAGCAATCTGTAAGATGTGAATTTACTTAAAGAAAAAAAAAAAACAAAATATATAATAGCAGAATAAAGCAATCAACAATCAACAAGTAAAGCTTCCGCTAACAAGATTCTGCCCATTACACCAGAATAAGCTCCACAGCAATGTCAATTAAGTGAGATACAACTAAAGACAAAAGGGACAGAGAGAAAACAACAAAAGCAAAAGGGCAGAAGGGTCCTAACAAAGCTCAAGTCTAATTGGCATGTCTAATAATTAACTAGTACAGAGCAAAAATTAACCTTGAGTTTCTAACAAAATTATACGTATTCAACACTTCAAAATTCCACCCACAATTGATGCTGGACAATTGAAGTATTCTCAAATTGATAAACAAAAATCCAACTATTCCTGAGTCAGATATACCACCATAATGATACTATTTATACTCTTCACTATCACTGTACATCTTTTTTTTTTTTTGCGCCTAATTTAGAGATAAGACACTTGACAACATTATGGATGCAGGAGTACTTGGATAACTCCAATTACTCATGAAGATCATACACTTAAGATATACTAATATTAAAAAAAAAAAGAGATTATGATAAAAACATTGCATGAGATAATGGAGGAAGAGTAAATCGAACAACAAATTACTGGACCACAAAAAAATCAAATTTTGAAAAAAAAAAGACTTAAATTGAATATAAGGATAAAATTAGACTGAAATAAAAATTTTTGTCTAAAGTGTGGAGTAAATAGATCTAGTCAAGCTTCAATTTTGCTATTTGAAACATGTTCATGGATTTGGACATTGCCAGCCAAGTGGCTTCTAAACATTAGGCATAGTGACCGATGTAGAAGATCGATGATTATGATTTGATTTATTTTATTTTTTCATACTTTTTCAGTCGAGCTCGTGATACATGATTTGCTAGTGTACTACTTAATTACTTCTCTTAATTAATTAATTCCATGGCATTGGATTACGTTTGATGATTCAAACCACATCGATTGATTGGATTACGTGTATTTGACATTTTATTAAAAAGAGAAAAAGAAAAAAATAAAAAAATAAAGGGGAGGGGAACAGTAAAAACAATGTTCAAGGAAATGCTAAAAACAGTAAACAAGTCTAAACATGCGGCTTAAAAAAAGGATCATTAACAGGTGATCCACGTATAAAGCTATTCAATATCATCTAGATCTTCTCGCGTAATATCATCTAGTTCTTCTCACATCAATTAAGCGCATGTATATTCATAAGCTCATGCTTATTTATCTGTGGAGTATTGAGCTTAGCTTAAAGACGAGTATTGAGCTTAGTTGTGAGTTGATAAAATTTTTTCTTGGACCTGCCTCGTTTCTTTTTCGCAATACTTCTTTCTAAAATTACTAAAGTAGGTATTTGGGACACAAACTAAAGTCCTAATTACATGTTATCCCTTAGTAAGATTAAATATCAAAAACACTCGTGTGAACATGTTCACGGTGCAAACACTGTTGAACTTAGAGCCAATTTCGGAGTTAAATTGATCAAGATAAGCGTACCTTATCGTGTGTAGTTATTGATTCAGTTTAAATATTGATAAAAGAGAAAGTTCAATCTGAGGTGTATCCGGATTCATTTTTAATCATGCTTTATAGGAGTGATCGAGATTGTGAGTTTTTAGAATTAAAAGACAAGTATCTAATAAGTATTACATAAACTAAATTACAACTATAGGAGATTGATGCAAGAGATAAATAACCAAGATGGAAATAAAGTGAAAGGTGGGTAATCTAAAGAGGAGCAAGGCTAACCACATTCAAGATTAAGGGTATTGCATGAACATGTGAAAGTTAAATGATAAGTACCAATGATAATTGGAATAGAAGCAATCACAAATGTTCCCCTAATCCCTATGACTAAGGTAATCAGATTCTTAACTCATTACAAGTTTAAAGTATAAAAGATTGTTCATTACTCTCAATTCCCTCAAGGGTACTATGATTATAAGATATATTCTTCTCACTCAATTAGTAACCAATCAAGATTAATTAATCAAATGTTCCAATATGAATGTTCTAAATATATAAAAACGCAACCACATACTTCACACACTAACATACATTATTCATATCATGTCTTATATGTCGACCACATTTGCATGAAAACACGATCAAGACGTAAAATACAGACGTGTTTTTACGTCATTCTGCCAATTTTTTATTTTTTTCAGTCTTCTCTTCATACTTTTTATCACCATTTATATTCATAATCACCTATTCAAAGACATGACAATCATCATCATCATTTTCCCAAAATACAATATAAAAAGTAGCAAAAATACAGAACAAGATAATGAAAAGACACACAAAAACGACACAAAATCTAAGTGAATTAGACGACAATCAACTATGGTCCCCCTTTCAATCAATATACTCTATGTATTGCTAGAGTGATTAAATTAAGAGGACCACATAGTTTACAAGGTTTATGATGTAAACTAAATTTACAATAAGTTAACTCATTAAATATTTGGCCATCAATTAAAAAATCAAATGAACATAAATGACTAGACTTAATAAATTACATACAAAATATTCAAAGCAATTCATTTTTAACTATTATCTTATGAGGAGAAAATGGTGTAACTAAAATTTTAAAATTACGTATAAAAAATGTGACAGAATCTCATTTTCTATTCAATATATTATAAATATTTACATAATTATTTTATTAGAGTTATTAATTAAATAAAGACCTATCAAAGATTTTGTATATAAGAATCAATGTTTTGAAGATATATATAATAATAAATGTTAGTATATAATAATAAAAAATAAGACAAAGTCTCTTATGAGACGCTATTTATGCTTGATTTATTATTAGATACTTTAACTACAAATAAACATATTTTATCTATCAAATAAATATACTTTAGTGATGAGTCAAACCTTTTCACATTCGTATTACAAATAACACGTCTCACAAGTGGGTATCTCAAAAATAAAAATAGAATAATTGTATATGTTATGTTGAAATAAAAAATATAAAAAGATATATCGATTTAACAAGCCACGATACATCATATTTTAAAAACTTATTTATGGCATTGTACCTTATGGTATTAAAAGTAAGGAAAAACAATTCAAATACATACTTTTATCCTAAATTACTATGCGATATAAGGAGTTCAAATAATTACTATCAAATATAAAATATTAAGATAAAATACCAAATATAACATTATAATCTCATACACTTTTAAACTACAAACCCTACCCCTCACCCACCCACCCACCCACCACCGGACCTCGCCGGACCGCCGCTGGCCGGACCACCGCCGGACCACTGCTGACCTCCGCTACCGGCTGCCAACCTCCGCCGGATTTTTAAAATGTGCAAAGCAAATTGTGCAGATACAAATTGTGCAAATACATGAGGGTATTTATGATATCACAATCATAATTGTGTAGTTATGAGTAATAATGCTTTGAATCATATAGTTTACTACTTATTCACCTTTTTGCGTGTCCTCAAGGGTAGGGAATCAATTGTAGCTCAGCGTGTGACCAAATAAAAATATCGAACTCAAGGGATAGTTCTAGAATTAATATCTAATCTATTTATAACTATTCTAATATAAGACAAATCTAAGTATTTTAAGTATGAATTAATTAAACTAAAAATGCAGAAAATAATTACTAAAAATATAAAATAACAACTAAAAATAATTATGGAAGTGTTAAAGAGATAAGATAGATAGCTCTAGGTAATCCAAATTAATTGGGTCAACCTAAATCACTAGACAATTGGTTAGAATTCCTGCAGTTCTTATGAAAGCAATCACTTAATATGTTAAATCTCTTTGGTGAAATAAACTTAACACATATATCTGGTTTGAACCCTCGTATGTAGAAGAATGATTCCTACTCCCTTTTAAGGTACTTCATGCAAATTTTCATTAAAGACTAGAGCATTAGACTTCCCTTTATAGATACTTAAGAATTAATCCGCAATTCCCACCTAATTATCTAAGAAATCAAATCCTTTAGAATGATAATTAATAAATATATTAGGTGTCCAATATTAATTATTCTAATGAATAAAGGTTATATGGTTGAGTCCCCTTTACCCATAAACAGATAGACAAATATAATTTATTCTATGACACAAACAATAATCATAAACATGCATTAGGACAATGGCATACTCATTAATAAGGACAGATCATATAAGACAAAAATATCAATCTTATTTCAAAACATTAATAAGGGAATAAATATACTGCAGGTATTCAACCTAGCCTAGGTCATCAAGTCAAGTCTAATTAATCCTTCAAAATCTAGAACTATCCAAAAAGGACTAGCCCATGGTGTTACAGGCAACACCCATGGTTAAGTATGAAAACAATCCCATGAGTCTATTATTCAAAATAAAGAAAGAAAAAATTAGAAAAATCCTAGATGTGGCGTGATTCTCCGTTCTCTTTTCCATGATTCTGAACCTTCTTGTTCTCCTTCTCAAGTAAGCAACACTGATGAACTCTTCGGAATGGGTGGATGGGATGGTGGATATTGCTTTCAAAATGATGATGAGGAAAGGATACGTAGGGATGTGAAAAGTGATGAAGAGTGATGGAGAATTATGGAGAGTTAGAGTTTCGAACACCCCAAGGGCTCCTTTTTTAGTTGAGGGCTCAAAATTTTGAATTCCACCTCAAAATAGGGTCTTTTCAAGTCTAAAATCACAAAAAGGCCAAAAAAATACGATTTGGGCTTGCTTGGGCTTGGCACTAGTCGTGTCAGGTATGGCACGAGTCGTGTAGCCCTTGGCACGGATCGTGGCACCACTAGTTCCGCTCATCCGCACGGATTGTGCCACCCGTCGATAGTTTGCGCGACCTCACGGTTTTGCTCATAACTTCTTCATCCTGGCTTCGATTGAGGTGATTCTTGTACTCACGCGATCCTATCTTCCTTAAATTTTTATAAAGAACTCCTAAAAATTCATACATTTGAGTATGGCACGAGTCGTGCAATTGGTACTGCTCGTGCAGGGTCGGCACAGCTTTCGCGTCTTCACCGTTTTGATCATAACTCCCTCATATGATATCTAATTGAGGTGTTTCTTGAGCCAAAATGACCTTCTCTTCAGTGAATTTCTAATCATAAATTATATGATCAATTTAGATATCTACAGATATACAGAAAATTTTTGCAATGAGTACATGCATTTTTTAGCATTCTTTCATGACTTCACTCTTCATTCCAACTTTGCACTTTTAATCCGTTTTCTACCTAAAAATAAAAAATAATACCTCAAATGCACCAATATCTTAAATATATAAAAATTAACCATTTAGTATTAAAATACAAACATAAATTTCACAAAACAGTGCTAAACATGCAGATTTTCACACTAATCAAACCCCCAAATTTAAGATTTTGTTCATCCCCAAATAACAAAATCGAACAAAGAAGAAAGATAGTGTGTAAATTCTTATGGAAAACAAGGGATATGACAACTAGGCCATTCAACATACAATTGTCATCAACTTCAGTCATGCATTCTCATTACATACAGTAATTCATTCATAGCATACAAGTTAAGACAATCACCACCAATTAAAATGTTACATCAACTTATTCTCACGGGAAGTATAACACTCGCACTCAAGTATCAAAAATGTACACTTATAGGGTATGGTGTTGAACTTGGTTTCAATTTTGGTATAATTAATAAGAGCAAGTGTACTCTATCGTGTAGTAGAACGTAGTGACCAAGTGCAAAATTTAGAAATATCGAACCCAAGGACGAAAGTCAATGTATCTGTATTTGAAAGATGTTTCACTCTATTAGGACTAATCAATAAAAGATGGATTGTCTAACACTACAAACTAACTAAAAAGCAACTAAAGATAGAAAATGTACATATGAGGTGGATGATGGATGAAGGTGAGCAATCTAAGAAGTATGTAAGACAAGCAATATCATGGATAAGACTTATGTAGACTCACACACATACATGCATCAATGAACATCATGCTATGATATTAAGGCAATCACAATTGTATCCCTAGTCCGTATGGCAAAGGTGGCTAGGTTCTCATTCCTTTTACAAGATTGAAGCTCCTAGGATTGGTCTTATCATCAATTCCCATTGTTGGTATATGGTGTAGTATACCACAGTTGGTATTTGGAGTAGAAGATGTGTGATTGGCGAAGTTTTGGAATTATGGGATGAAAAGAAATTTGATTATTGATTTAGAAATTAATAGTAGTAGGAGGAATAGATAGTGGGACGTGACTAATTTAGAGAGAGTTGATAGGTGTATGAAAAGAATATTAGAAATGGGTTAGACAAATTTAGTGGAACAGGTTGTATAGGATGATGTGATTTCTTAGTTTTAATTGATAGGTTTCATTCTTAAAGCATGTCATCCTATTTATAGGAATAGGAATGGGGTGGATGTGTCATCCTGATTATTCTAGATAGTGTCACCGTCCATATTTCTAGAGTTATCACAACTTTTCCTGTCACTTCTTTATCTTTCTCGAATGTCCTACAAATTTTATATTTATTATTATTATTATTATTATTATTATTATTATTATTATTATTATTATTATTATTATTATTATTATTATTATTATTATTATTATTATATGCATCAATAATTTATCACTCCCTCTTGATGCTTATTCTGATGATCCCGAGCTTTTCTCGTAGTATCTCGAACCTTGATCTCGGTAGCGCCTTTGTGAATATATCCGCTAGTTGTTCTTATGTTCCAATGTACTTGAACTCGACTTCTCCATTATTAGCTGTTTCTCGTAGGAAGTGGTATTTGATGGCGATGTATTTCGTTCTGCTGTGTTGCACGGGATTTTTTGTCATGGCTATGCCGACTTGTTGTCGCAATAAATCTCAGTTGGGCTTTCTTGGTGTTCTCCCATGTATCCGAGAATACGTCTTAGCCATATAGCTTGACTCACTGTTAGTTCGGCAGCTACATACTCTGCTAATGTTGAAGATTGTGCGACACAGTCTTGCTTTTTAGATGCCTATGAGAATACTCCTGAGCTGAGTGAGAATGTATAGCCTGAAGTACTCTTCATGTCATCGGCTGATCCGGCCCAGTCACTGTCAGTGTAGCCAACTAGCATTGAGTTATCCTATGGCTCGTACCAAATGTCGTAGTCCTTAGTTCCTTGTAGATATCTCAATATTCTCTTTGCAGCTCCATAGTGGACTTGACTTGGATTCTGCATGAATCTGGATAATAGGCTCGTCGCATACATGATGTCCGGCCTTGTAACTGTTAGATATAACAGGCTTCCTATGAGACTTATGTATGTTGATTCATCTTACTTTGGAGTGCCATCTTCTTTGTAGAACTTCTTATTTGTGATGAGGGGAGTTGCTACTGGATTGCATCTTTCCATCTTGAACTTCTGTAGCAGATTATTTGTATATTTTCTCTGCGAGATAAATATCCCATTTTCTTTTTGACTTACCTCGATACCTAGAAAGTAGTTCATCAGCCCGAGGTCTGTCATTTCAAATGTCTTCATCATGACTGCTTTGAACTCTTTGATCATATCTTCATTGTTCCCTGTGTAGATAAGATCATCTACATATAAGGAAACGATTAGTCTTTTATTATTACCTTGGGTCTTGATGTAGAGAGTTGGCTCGCTTTCACTTCTCTTGAATCCCTTGTTGATGAAGAAATCATCTATGTGACTGTACCAGGACCGTGGAGCTTATTTTAACCCGTACAGTGCCTTTCGTAGTCTTAGCACCTTGTCTTCCTGTCCTACTGCCACGAAACCTTGAGGTTGTTCGACATAGATCTCCTCTTCAAGGTATCCATTCAGAAATGTTGACTTAACATCCAGTTGGTATATCTTCCATTTCTTCTGAGCTGATAGTGCGATGAGAGCCCTTATAGTATCCAGGCGAGCTACTGGAGCAAATGTCTCGTTGTAGTCGATCCCTGGTAGTTGTGAGTAACATTTGGCTACCAGTCTTGCCTTGTGTTTCTGGATTGAGCCATCTAGATTAAGTTTAGTCTTATAGACCCACTTAACTCCAATGACTTCTTTGTTGATTAGTAGATCCGCCAACTCCCATGTGTTGTTCTTTTTGATCATCTTGATCTCTTATTCCATTGCTTTGACCCATTCTTTTTCTTTGACGACTTCTTCAAAGCTTGCTGGCTCAATGGCTGCAAAGTTGCACGTCTCATAAATTTCTCTTAGTGACTTCACCTTTCTCGGTGTTTCATCTGGGGGCAGGTCCTTCTGGAACTTGAGGTGTTGAAGCCTCTGGACTTGGAGGTGGAGACTCTTCTGAAGTTTTTAGTTCTTCTTCTTCAACTTCTTGATGCTCACTAGGTCGTCGTATTTGTAGCATCATGATATTTTTCTTCTCAATTATTTTTTCATCCCAATTCCATAAGACATTTTCATCGAACTCGACATCTCGACTGATGATTAGCTTCTTTGTCTTGAGACTGTAGAGTCGATAGCCTTTAGACTGAGTGTTGTATCCGAGAAATATGCACTTCTCGGTCTTCTCCTCTAGTTTATGTCTCTTCTCAGTTGGAATGTGCGCGTAGCAAATACTCCCAAAAACTCTTAGATGTTTTGCTGATGGCTTCCGTCCACTCCAGGCTTCAACTGGTATTTTATTTTGTACTACCTTTGTTGGACACCTATTCAGCAAGTAGACTGCAGTGTAGACAGTCTCTGCTTAGAATACTTTATGCATGCCTTTCTCTGCTAGCATTGTTCTTGCCATCTCCATTACAGTCATGTTCTTTCTTTCTGAGACTCCATTTTGTTCTGGAGCGTAGCCAACAGTTAGCTGATGGTTGACTCCTTCTTCACAGAATTTGTTGAACTCCTTGGATGTGTACTCTGTCCCTCTATCGCTGTGTTGAACCTTGATTTTCTGGCCGTTTTGGTTCTCCACTAGATTTTTGAACTTCTTGAAGATAGAGAAGATTTCTGATCTTTCTTTCATAAAGTACACCCAAGTCATTCTTGTGTAGTCGTCAATGAAGAGAATGAAGTACCTGTTCTTCTCGAATGTTGGCGTCCTCATTGGCCCGCATACGTCTGTATGAACCAGCTCCAAAGCTTGTTTGGCTCGCCATGCTTGTCCTGATGGAAACGGCTTCCTGTGCTGCTTGCCTTCCATGCATTTTTCGCATATATCCTTCTTTTGTTGGATTTGTGGAAGATCTCTCATCATATTCTTATCTTGAAGTAGTTTTAGCCCGTAGAAGTTGAAGTGCCCGAACCTCCGGTGCTATAGCCAGGATTGACCTTCTTGGGCATCTAGTGTTGTCTCCACATAGCTCCATTGGATTGGAAAGTTCCTTTGATGCTGCATTTTGACTTCAGCGATCACTTGATTTTTGTTCGTCTTGTCATAAATGGTGCATGAGTCACCTTTGAATACTAGAGAGTATTCTTTCTCTATCATTTGCCCCACGCTTAGCAGATTAGTGCGTAGTTTTGGTACCAATAGCACATCATGGATTTACCGCGTACCTCTCCTTGTGTTGACAGCTATCGTGCCTTTTCCTTCAACTTCCACCAGGTCTCCGTTGCCCAACTTCACTTGAGATTTGATATTTTTGTCAACATTTTGAAAGATTTTCTCATCTCCAGTCATGTGGTTGCTGCACCCACTGTCTACGTACCACGTATTGTTTTTCACTTCTGATGCGACATGGTTCGCATAGAAGAGATTATCTACATCTTCTCTTTCTTCAGAGTAGTTTGCCTGGTGACCTTTCTTGGAGCGACAATTTTTCTCCAGATGTCCAAATCTCCCACAACTTTTGCATTATGGTTTACCTCGGTACCAACAATCTTTTTCAAGATGATTGATTCTTTTACAAACTCCATATGGGGAATATTTTTCTTTCCTATTATTGTTATTTTCTCCAATTTTTCTCCCCCCCGATTTTAGAATTCTGAGACCGTATTTTTAGTTTAGACTGAAAAGCATTTTCCACATTTTCATCTTCATTTATGCTCAGTCTTTTCTCATATGCTTCTAAAGAACCCAATAAATCTGTCACTGCCAATTTTTCTATATTTTTAATCTCTTCTATAGTAGTGACTATTGGATTGTATTTAGTAGAGAGAGATATTAAAATCTTTTCTACTATTTTCTTATCTGTCATATCTTCCCCATAAGATTTTAGTTGATTTACTACTTCTCTTAGTTGAGTGTAGTAATCTTTTATGGTCTCAGATTCTTTCATTTTCATATTTACGAAATCTCTCCTAAGAGTTTGGAGTTTTAGATTTCGTACCTTGTCACTTCCTTGATATTCCTCCTTTAGAATATCTCAGGCCTCCTTGGATGTCTTCGCTCCATTGATCCTTGGAAATAGAGGCTCCGCCACAGCCATTTGTAGAATATAAAGCGCCAAGTTGTCCTTCTCCGTGTTTTTGTCTAGTTTTTCTTTGTTTGTACTAGACAAGGATGATATATCTGCGGGGATAGTGTACCCCTTGTCGACGATCTCCCATAGGCCTTGAGACATAAAATATGTCTTTATTTTGACGGCCCAATAGTTGTATCCTTCACCTGAAAAGGTTGGAATTGGGATTTGGTAGGTATTGGACAGAGAGGACATTTTTTGGGTTTAGAAATGGTTTGGGTAGTGTAATGAAAGTTTTGGGTAGTAATTTGCGGAAGCTTATTTTACCCCAGTTAATAAACTAACCGGGCCCTGGTACCACTGATGGTATATGGTGTAGTATACCACAGTTGGTATTTTGAGTAGAAGATGGGTGATTGGCGAAGTTTTGGAATTATGGGATGAAAAGAAATTTGATTATTGATTTAGAAATTAATAGTAGTAGGAGGAATAGATAGTGGGACGTGACTAATTTAGAGAGAGTTGATAGGTGTATGAAAAGAATATTAGAAATGTGTTATACAAATTTAGTGGAGCAGTTTGTATAGGATGATGTGATTTCTTAGTTTTAATTGATAGGTTTCATTCTTACAGCATGTCATCCTATTTATAGGAATAGGAATGGGGTGGATGTGTCATCCTGATTATTCTAGATAGTGTCACCGTCCATATTTCTAGAGTTATCACAACTTTTCCTGTCACTTCTTTATCTTTCTCGAATGTCCTACAAATTTTATATTTATTATTATTATTATTATTATTATTATTATATGCATCAATAATTTATCACCCATTAAGGTATTATGATTCAAAGTTTGGTTACTCTCACTAGTTCTTACTAATGTCCTATCATGAGGTTCTAAGCACAAGGAGGGAATGACTTTCCTCCCCCCACACTAACCAAGTCATCTCATGCAATCAATGATTCAATTAAAACACTAAACATAACATTGGAATGATCATCCTAATATCATGTATAGATAATTTAACCACACACATCATACATAAAATGAGAATAAACATTCATGATAGAAAATATTCATAACAATCAATTCATCAAAAATGTGGTGTGAAAAATCTACATAATCCCTAATCAATCACATTGCTAGCCTCACAAGAGGACTAGCAACTAAAATTCATGATAAAATCTATACAATCCATGGTTTGCTCCAATTGAGCCAAATTATGAAGAAAATAACAAAATAAAGGTAAGTTGGCTCCCCTTTGATGGTGAACTTCCTTCTACTTGATCGTGCTAAAATCTTCAACCAATGATGAATTCTCCTTCTTAGATTGGTGGATGGATGGATAATCAAGAGGATTGGATGGATGTAGTAAAGGATGGAAGAGATGGAGATGAATGTGTGTGATTTAGGTTTTAGTGTGTATGGAAACTGATCCAAAATGATTTCTCTCGTAATTTGTGATCAAAACATGTATTTAAACCCCTTGGAACCTTCTAGAAGCTTTTTGAAATTCTCTGATTTTAAGCCCAGCTCGACTCAAGTTGAAAGTGAGTTGGGTCTTGCAACTCGAGTTGGCTCTCGGGATGATTTTCTCTGCCCCACTCGACTTGCAACTCGACCTGGACCATACCTAACTCGACTCGAGTTGATAACTTGTGCTCTCGCCTGTCAAGTCATGTTGGATGAATCAAAAACTAGAATTTTTGTGGAACTCAGCTCGACTCGAGTTGCAAGTCGAGTTGGACCTTGCAACTCGAGTTGGGTCACTGCGAAGTCTCAGCGTTTCGCTCATAATTTTCTCATCCGATCTCCGTTTTGAATGACTCTTGTGCTCACGTGATCCTCTCTTCCGTGGCTTTCCAACCATATATGACATGCTAAGTTTTGAGCTCCATATGAATATAGAAAAATTACACAAATTGGATTTGCATTTTTCAGTATTTTGCTTTGGCTCGTTCTTTCTCATTTCAACTCCGAATTAAGCTCCATTTTTTCCACATATTCTTTATCATGTCTAGAATTCATTTTGACCTGAGAGTTACACAAGTTACACCAAAGTACCAATCCTCTAAATATTCATAAATATAGCATATTTTAAGGCATTTATTCATTAAAATCACACATTTATGATTTCAAAGCACAAATCTCCATATCTTCATAAAACACCACCAAATGATATACAAAATGAATAAAAACACACAAAATACATAATAAAAATACACAAAAATCTAGGTGAAAATGACACCGATCAACCCCCTAAACTTAAAGTGTTGCTCGTCCTCGAGCAACGAAAATGAGAAAATGAAAGAGGGAATTTTCACCTAGAGAAAGACCTAAAGAACATAGGCAACAACACATCATAAGTAACAAGGACTACAAACTATACCAAGTCACACTACAACATTAAAATCTTGATATGAAAAATTAACAAGTTCAAGTCTAAGAAAATTAAGAGTAATAAAGTTCCTTTCGGTCCAAACCTCACGTCGGATATCAAAATGAACTCCACACTCTATGAAGTAGGGTAATTTTCACTCTTCAATCGATTGAACCCGACGCAACATAGGTTTGCTCACGGACTATGTTCACAAGCCACCCTAGCTTCAATAAGTGATCAAAAAGGTTTTTATCTTTGGATGTAACGTTAGGCTCTTTGGTAGGGTAGGAAAATTTGGACAAAAGTGACTATTTAAGTGTAGATAATCGAAGAGATGATTAGGTTCTTCAACTTCTTCACATTTCTATCTTCCTTTATTTTCTTCTTTACTCACAAGCACTAATCATTATCACTCCTTGAATTTCTTGAGCTTCTTTTCATTTGCATGCTTCCTTTCTTTCGACTTTTAAATTCCTTGAGCTTATTTTTTTGTTGATTTGCTCATTTCTCTTTGTTTTGAAGGTTGCATGTGTATTTTGCTTGAGCTCTTTTCATTCTTTTCTTGCTTGTTCACAATTTCCTTCTTTCTTTTGTACATTTTTCACATAAAACCTTGTAGACCATCATCTCCTCAATCACCCACACAAAGGTTATATATAAGGCTTAAGTGGATATTCATGACTTGTATTGTGCTTTATCACAAAAAATAGACTTAAAGGCTCAAAGTGGTAAACTAAGGATGATGTTTGGGTAAGAAAATTTATGGCAATGACTTTAAAGTAACAAGGATGGCCTAAGATCACACTAATATCCACATTCGGGCTTCGTTCCTATAGTCTATGAGCAAGTTCTAGTTTATCAAGGCTCAATCGATCCACTCATGAAGAAATTAACCATGGATGCACGGTTGAGGCTCAAACACTCACAAGCTTTTGCTCGGACCCTTAGGAACACATTATACCTTAATTTATCTCAAAATTGAACAAGTTAAATGGAACTTGTCACAATTTTAAAGAGTATATATTCCCAACATAATTCGCCATCACTTATCACAAACAACATGCAATTACTTACATTTCAAAAATGACTCACAACATCCCCAAACAAACCACCAAACAATCCCATACAAGAATAAAAATCACAAGCACAAAACATAAACAAAGACTTGCCAACCAAGAAACAAGACAAAAATACATAACATACAAAACGAAAATTTCATCCATCAAGAGAAAATTAAGCACATATCCTCATCATCCTATAACATATAAGCTCAAAATTTTGCCACCTTATTCAAAAATAAGAAAAACTCACAAAGCAAGTAAACCTCCCAAGTACATAACACATGAAGTGACATACTAATTCAAACAATCCAAATCAAATCAAGTATATGCTAAGAAACTAGACATGATGAGTAATAAAGTGAACTCCCTGAAATGGCATTTGGTAGTGAAAATGGTTGGCACGAGCTTTTGAATTGCATGCACAATGAGTCTCGACTTGATTTTCGAGCTCAATTCGCCCTTCCACTATACTTCATTTATGCTCAACAACACTTCAAAACCATTAGCACAACAATTTACTATCAATTAATGAACTAACATGCACTTCAACACAACCAAACTAGCCAAATTCAATCTATACTCATGAGAAAAATTTTAAAATTGACCCAATTTTACAAGAAAACCTCTCAATCAACCTAATAAGCAAACTCAAGTGGTGAGTCACACCACGCACTCTCCACCCAAACTTAAATCGAAACAAGTTGAGAATTAAATTTGTAAAAAGTGGTGAGACTTACCCTTGTAGTTTCCAACAATGAGCTTCTTGTAGAGAAGTATATGCATCACAACAATTCAAGGGACGTCCACAACGCACTACCCCCCTCCAAACTCAAAATGAAACAAGAGTTGAACTTTAAGTTTGCAAAAAAAAAGTGGTGAGACGTACCTCTACTCTTCAAATCGAGCACTTCTCGTATTTCAAATATGAATTCTCCTCAATGAGAACAATCAACCTATATACAAAAAATATAAAAATTAAATCAAAGCATTTAAATGAAAGCAATTAAAGAAACAATGGGGTGCCTCCCATCTAGTGCTAAGTTTAACGTCTTCAAGCCGGACGGATTATGGAGAACTCATTAGAATGGCCAAGGATATCGTTCGTTCTTGCCATCAAACTTTAATCTTTGTGCTTCTTCCTCTATTAGGCATTTGTGGTAAGTAACAACCTCGGTAGCATCCTTCGAGATTAGTTTAAGAAATTCAACTCGCTTAAGCTTGCATTCCATTAACCGCTCTTTTGTAGACCACCACTTATTCCTCTTTATCAAGTTGGTTCCCAATATTTCTTCAAGTTCTCTTTTGTACCTAAGGCATTGAGAAAAATCAATATAAACAATATTTTGAAAACCGATGCAACTTGAAGAGTTAAAAGATGTAGAAATACTCATTTCACTCTCGAATTCATCTTCAAGTGCTTTTAAACCTTGTTCCACTTCGTCAAATTCATACTCCTCTCGTGATTCTTCATCTTCACTTGAAATTTCCTTATCAACAAGGTACAAGAAATCATAGACAATCTCTTCATCCTCAAAGCCCTCTTCTACCTTAGGTTCTATACTCCTCTCACTTTCCTCATCTAAGCTTTCTTTTACCTTATCTTCCTTATCCTCAATAAGCTCAACATCTCTTGAGTCTTCTTCATTATCCCCCGAACACTCTTCTACCTCTAATTCTTCTTCAATTTTTTCATCAAAAATTTCCATGTCATAGAGAGTGTTCCGTTCACTTCTCTTTTTACTCAATTGATGTTCTATAGCCTCAAATCTCCTTTCCTTTTCCTCTTGTTCTTTCTTCCTTTCTTCTCTTCCTTCTTCAAACCATTTCAACATTTGACTTAATTGATCTTGCAAGGAAGGTCTCTCCTCATCATATGGTGGACACTCTTCTTGGAAATTCCCTTGGACATACCCGTTTTGCATACATGTTTTATTCCCCATTTGGTAGTTGGGCATGTTCCACACTTGTCCCCATTGAAGTTGGAAGTAGGCATTGAGTAGGAATTTTGAGACTCATAGCTTGAAAGACTTGGTTGAAAGTTTTGCCTTGTATCACTTCCATAAGTATATCCTCTAAGCAACTCCATTTGGTTTTCAGATAAAGGAGTAAATATAGGCATATGAATTGGTTTTGAAGAACTTGGTACGGAATAAGTGTTTCCTTGATACGGTTGGAATGTATTCACATTGTAAACTCCTTGCCATCCCCCATATACTCCATTGTTGTATCATTAATCCATTTTTAGCGCCCCTTCTCAAGATCTACACCAATCTCCTCACTTACTATTTTTGGCTTGTTCCTTCTCCCCTTCTTTCAAAGTTGGTATACCTATCAAGAAGAACAACTAAGAATAAAATTTTCAAAACAAAAATAAGAAAAATGTCCTAAGTAGAGCTAACAAATTCAAACACGTTACAACGAAGGCTTTCGCCCCGGCAACGGTGCCATGAACTTGGTTTCAATTTTGGTATAATTGATAAGAGAAGTGTACTCTGTCGCGTAGTAGACCGTAGTGACCAAGTGCAAAATTTAAAAATATCGAACCCAAGGGAGAAAGTCAATGTATCCGTATTTGAAAGATGTTTCACTCTATTAGGACTAATCAATAAAAGATGGGGTTGTCTAACACTACAAACTAACTAAAAAGCAACTAAAGATAGAAAATGTACATATGAGGTGGATGATGGATGAAGGTGAGCAATCTAAGAAGTATGTAAAGCAAGCAATATCATGGATAAGGCTTATGTAGGCTCACACACGCACATGCATCAATGAACATCATGCTATGATATTAAGGCAATCACGATTGTATCCCTAGTCCGTATGGCCAAGGTGACTAGGTTCTCATTCCTTTTACAAGATAGAAGCTCCTAGGATTGGTCTTATCATCAATTCCCATTAAGGTATTATGATTCTAAGTTTGGTTCCCCTCACTAGTTCTCACTAATGTCCTATCATGAGGTTCTAAACACAAGGAGGGAATGATTTTCCTCCCCTCACACTAACCAAGTCATCTCATACAATCAATGATTCAATTAAAACACTAAGCATAATATTGGAATGACCATCCTAATATCATGTATAGATAATTCAACCACACACATCATACATAAAATGAGAATAAACATTCATGATAGAAAATATTCATAACAATCAATTCATCAAACATGTGGTGTGAAAAATCTACATAATCCCTAACCAATCACATTGATAGCCTCACATAAGGACTAGCCACTACAAATCATGATAAAATCTATACAATCTATGACTTGCTCCAATTGAGCCAAATTATGAAGAAAATAATAAAATAAAGGTAAGTTGGCTCCCCTTTCATGGTGAACTTCCTTCTACTTGATCATGCTAAAATCTTCAACCAATGACGAATTCTCCTTCTTAGATTGGTGAATGGATGGATTAATGGATGGATTTGAGAAAATCAAGTGGATTGAATGGATGTAGTGAAGGATGGAATAGATGGAGATGAATGTGTGTGATTTAGGTGTTTAGTGTGTGTGGAAACTGATCCAAAATAATTCATCTCGTAATTTGTGATCAAAACATGTATTTAAATCCCTTGGAACCTTCTAGAAGCTTCTTGAAATTCTCTGATTTTTAAGCCCAGCTTGACTCGAGTTGCAAGTCGAGTTGGGTCTTGCAACTCGAGTTGGCTCTCGAGATTATTTTCTCTGCCCCACTCGACTTGCAACTCGACCTGGACCATACCTAACTCGACTCGAGTTGATAACTCGAGCTCTTGCCTGTCAAGTCATGTTGGATGAATTAGAAAGTAGAGTTTTTGCAGAACTCAGCTCAACTCGAGTTGCAAGTCGAGTTGGACCTTGCAACTCGAGTTAGGTCACTGCCTGCAGCGCAGTCTCACCGTTTCGCGCATAACTTTCTCATTCGATCTTCGATTTGAATGATTCTTGCGTTCACGCGACCCTCTCTTTCGTGGCTTCCAACCATATATTGCATGCCATGTTTTAAGCTCCATATGAATACAAAAAAATTATACAAGTTGGACTTTCATTTTTTAGCATTTTACTTTGGCTCATTCTTTCTCATTTCAACTCCGAATTGAGCTCCGTTTTTTTCCACATCTTCTTTATCGTGTTTAGAATTTATTTTGACCTGAGAGTCACATAAGTTACAAAGTACTAATTCTCTAAATATTCACAAATATAGCACATTTTAAGGCACTTATTCATTAAAATCACACATTTATGATTTCAAAGCATAAATCTCCATATCTTCATAAAACACCACCAAATGATACAAAATGAATAAAAACACACAAAATACATAATCAAATACACTAAAATCTAGGTGAAAATGACACCGACCAGGTGTCTACGCTCAAACTCAATTCAAGTGCATGCGTAACTATAAACTTGCCAAACGTCTCAAACTCTCCACTATTTAAAATATGATTCGACAATGGGATCAAAAAGGACTTTTATAAGGATGTAATGTTGGCTCTTTGGTTAAGGTAGGATATATATGGATAAGTGACTCAAAACTCGGATCAATCATGTAGCGACCAATCATGATCTTTCATTCTTCTTACACACTTCAATCCAAGCACATCATCCTCTTTTTCTCTTCTTCAAATTTTCTCTTTCTTCCTCGCACAACATGTACGTATAATTTTTTTTCCTTTTTTTCTTTTTTTGTTCTCTTCTTCTCTTTTTTTCTCGAGGTACCAGTTTTGGGCACTACCTCTCACATCCTCCATAGGGTACCAATTTCAGGCACTACCCTAGGGTTCTTATTTCGTGGAGTACTAGATTTAAGCACTACTCCATTAATTTACTTAAGATGCATTTTCAAACTTCATCATCCTTCTCAACCCAGAAATCACCACTCTCTTCAATTAAACTTTATTGGCTATCAAAAGAATGGATTTAAAAGGCTCAATGGGCTAACTAAAGATATAGGTTATAAATCAAAGATGACCTAATATCATCTCCAATAATCTAACACGACATTTAGTCTCAAGCAAGAAAAGAGGCAAGTTCTAAAATACACACACAAGAATGATACTCACCAGAAAGAAATATCATGTGTTTATGTACATGATCTATAGGCTCAAAATCTCACATGGGTTTTAACAAGTAACAGAGCACTCTTCATGATAAGTAATATCTCACAAGTATACATAGAAGTTCATATCACAATATAACTTAAGTACAATTTCTTCATCAATTTCTAGAGCATATGAATTTCTGGCATAAATCTAACAAATAAATCCTTACTAAGCACATAACCAGAAACTCAAAATTTAATACCTCAACTACTCAAGAACTCAACGCAATTTATCATATAAAAATTAAAATAAGAAATCGAAGGCACCTGATTTATCTCCTCCACATCTTGCAAGCTCCTCGAGTTATTCAACTCGGTCAGGCGTAGGCCTCAGATAAAACTCATTTCTCTTCTACTCCGATATCCTTTATAATCATTAAAGCTCAAACACATCTTTTTACCCATTAGAACTCATCAGTAAAATTATAAGAGAAACTAAAAAAATTCAACCAAAAATTAAATCACTCCGAATCTAGAAAAACAAGACAAGACATACACAAGACACTTGGAACATTGCAAAAAAATTTGAAAATTCGAAATAAATTTCAAAAATTTAAAAAAAAAATCAACCTCCAAGCATCACACACAAGTGAAAGAAAACTTACCTTGGTGCTTCAAGGTATTGGGATGCACGTCCACCCCCTAAACTTAGTTCAAACTAAGTGAGAAATTAAGTTTGTAAAAAGTGAATACCATAGACGAAGAGCACCTAATAAAATTTCCTACACCAAACAAAAACATTAAAGCAATAAAACAGGAGGGTAAGCCCCCAACAAGCACTCATGTTTAATGTCGGAGAGTCACGATGGAATGCAGAATATTTAGACTATTGATTAAGAGGGCGATCTTCTTTCATCTTCACATTCCAATACTTTCTCCCCCTCTTATCATCCACACTTACCACCTTACCTTTATTAGGCACCATATGATCAGCCGAATCTCCTTTCTCAAGCTTCCTCGTCTCATTTTTGTCAATCTTCCACTCAATTCCAAAATCATTCCTATCACCATCAAGATCAAAGTCAGGATCAAACTGATCACAAAATAAAGAAAGAGAGAAAGGACTTTCAAACTCATGAGAATCCGGTAGCAAATTAGGAGGCTTTAAGTAGGCATTATCTCATCCTCCTTTGTCTACATCCTTCTTCTTAACCTTAATAACTATATCCTCCGCCACCTTCAAAGGTGGTGTCTCTCTTGCACTTGCAACTGTGAGGCTCGTAGCAGTCAGCTTAAGCTTCTCCTCCACTTTTTTGATGCTTCTACACTCTTGCATATCAGTAGGCCACTTTATAATTCTCTTAAGTGAAAAGACGACTTCTTTATCGTTAACTTACAACTTAAACTCCCCCTTCTTCACATCTATATTCGCTCCAGCAGTTGCAATGAACGGCCTTTCAAAAAATAGAGAAACTATGTCGTCTTCTTCCTCTTTCATGTCTAACACAATGAAGTCCATTGGAAATATAAACTTCCCCACTTTGACTAAGACATCTTCAACTACCCCCCTAGGGTAGGTCAAGGATCTATCAGCAAGCTGCAATGCCATAGATGTCGGCTTCAACCCCCCCAAACCAGGCTTCTTGAATACGAAATATTATTTCAGATTAATACTAGCCCCCAAATCACATAAGGCTCTCTTAGTTTCTCCATATACAATATCACAAGGTATGGTAAAACTTCCCGGATCTTTCAACTTCGTAGGAAGTATTTTTGTATCACTGAACCGCAACACTCTATCTTATTCACTGATTCATCTCCGGTCAAACTCCTCTTCTTAGACATGATGTCTTTTAAGAACCTTGCATAGTTTGGCATCTATTCTAAAGCTTCTGTGAAAGGAATATTAATGTGAATCTTTTTGAACATCTCCACGAACTTCTTGAACTTCTCATCTTATCTTTTCTTCAAAAATTACTGTGAAACGGAATAGGATTCTTTTGTCTTTGGAATCCCCCAAATATCTCTCTCAAATTCCACTTCATTTTCTTTCTCCTTTCTTGCTGTTTTAGCTATCTGTCATTTTTTCAACTTAACTTCAAGTTCTTTAGACTTTTCATTAGTTTTAGGAATATAGAAATCATTCTGGACGACATAAGTCGCTAAGGGATCAAGATGAATTTCTGAATTTTTCACTAGAGAAGCGTACTAGTCGTGCCCTTTTACAGCGTACACGTGCTCGTTCTCGTCTAATTTTTTAACCTCTATTTTGACTCTAGCCTATCCCGATAGCATTTTTGGGCCTTCGTATTGTGTTCCACTCCTCAGGGTGATAGCCATAACTTGCTCTTTCAGGTTTGTCACCATTTGAGATGAAAACTTACCTTGTTGCTCTAATCTTCGAACTGTAGCTTGCAACTTTTCTATAGCTATCAATTTATTAATGTTTTTTACTCTCATTTTGTTTGATTTTAGCTTGCTCTTTATTAGTGATCATCAGCTTGACCATCAAGTTCATTTGATCCCCTTGTTGTTTCATTCATAGTTTTATCTCATCATCCAATGGTGCTTTTCCTTCAATTGGCTTATGGGATGGATCAATTCATGGAGGAGGTGCTATTGCATTACTCGGGTTTCCGTAAGATAGATTCTCATTCCTTCTCTGATTGTTGAAGTTGGAATTCCCTTGGTCATTCATTCCCCATTGCTGATTACTCGGTCTGAAATTCGGTCTATTTTTGTAATCCCCTTGAAAATTCAAACCCATAGCATAATTTGGTTCCTCCATCTGATCTTCATCTCCAACCATCATACATTCTTCTCCTATGTTTCCTAGTCCGAGATGATCCATTTTCTTATGCAACTCACTGAATTGACTCTTGGGTTCTGACATCTCACTGCTGTTGACCTGAACTTCTACTTTAGCCACTTTATCAAAGCGGCTCCTCATTCACTTCTCTCCGTCGGCTAATCATATGTGTTAGATGCCATCTCCTCAATGATCTCTTCTACTTCATCCGCTGAATTTTCGAAGATCGAACCACTAGCTGTTGTGTCTACCAATACTCTTGATTCACCCCTTAGGGCTTGATTGAAGAAGCCTAAGTAAGTGTCTTTTGTAAATCCATGTTGTGGACCACAGTGCAACAGCTCCTTGAATCTTTCCCACGCCTCATGAAAACTCTCCAAAACTCCTTGTTTAAATAGTGTGATCTTTTGCTTCACCTTAAAACCTTTGGAGGGAGAGAAGCACTTATTCAAGAACATATCAACCAATCGCTACCATGTTGTACAACATCCTGCAGGAAGGTTGTTGTACCACTCCTTGGCTTTCCCCGTTAGTGAGAATGGGAAAAGCCACATCCTGATAGCATCTTCCAGTACATTTCTATGCTTCTATGTCCTCGCATACTCATCAAATAACTACAAATGAGCACTAGGATTTTTCAGAGGTGTCCCACTAAAATGTTGTGCATGTACCACTCGGATCAGTCCAAATGGCAACTCAAAATTCTTCGCAATGATTGCAGGTCCATTCAATCAAGCGTTCATGGTATGCTTCATCTTATACTAATCTCGCATAATCTGTGGGAACTGCTGTTCTGTTTCTTCATCATCAGCCATCTTAGCTAATTTTACCTGTGCTCAAGCAGCATATTAGAATAGTTTGGATCTAAATAAAAATAAAAATAAAAATAAAAGCAATAAAAAATTTAACGTCCTATACTAAAATAAATCACGAAACAATTAAATAGCAAACCCTAGGAAATTATCACCGGCACCGGCGTCATTTGCTTGTTCACCTTTTTGCGTGTCCCCAAGTGTAGGGAATCAATTGTAGCTCAGCGTATGACTAAGTAAAAATATCGAACCCAAGGGATAATTCTAGACTTACTATCTAATCTATTTATGACTATTCTAATATAAAACAAATTTGGGTATTTTAAGTATGAATTAATTAAACTAAAAATGCAGAAAATAATTACTAAAAATATAAAATAGCAACTAAAAATAATTATGGAAGTGTTCAAGAGAGAAGATAGATAGCTCTAGGTAATCCAGATTAATTGGGTCAACCTAAATCACTAGACAACTAGTTAGAATCCCTCCAGTACTTATGAAAGCAATCACTTAATTATGTTAAATCCCTTTGGTGAAATAAACTTAACAAGTAAATATGGTTTGAACCCTTGGATGCAGAAGAATGATTCCTACTCCCTTTATAGGTACTTCAAGTAAAATTCCATTAAAGGTTAGAGCATTAGACTTCCCTTTATAGGTACTTAAGAATTAATCCACAATTCCCACCTAATAATCTAATAAACGAAATCCTTTAGAATGGTAATTAATAAATATATTAGATGTCCAATATTAATTATTCTAATGAATAAAGATTATATGGTTGAGTCCCCTTTACCCATAAACAGATAGACAAATATAATTTCTTTTATGACACAAACAATAATCATAAACATGCATTAGGACAATGACATACTCATGAATAAGGACATATCATATAAGACAAAAATATCAATCTCAGTTCAAAATATTAATAAGGGAATAAGTATACGGCAGATATTCAACCTAACCTAGGTCATCAAGTCAAGTCTAATTAATCCTTCAAAACCTAGAATTATCCAAAAAAGACTAGCCCATAGTGTTACAGGCAACACCAATGGTTAAGTATGAAAACAATTCCATGAGTCTATTATTCAAAATAAAGAAAGAAAGAATAAGAAAAACCCTAGATGTAGCGTGATTTTCCATTATCTCTTCCTTGATTCTGAACCTTCTTGTTCTTTTTCTCAAGTAAGCAATAATGATTAACTCTCCGGGATGGGTGGATGGGATGGTGAATATTGCTTTCACAATAATGATTAGGAAATGATACATAGGGATGTGAAAAATGATGAAGAGTGATGTAGAATTATGGAGAGTTAGGGTTTGGAACACCCCAAGAGCTTCTTTCATAGTTGAGGGCTCAAAAATTCGAATTCCACCTCAAAATAGGACCTTTTCCATCAAAAATCACAAACAGGCCAAAACAATGCGATTTGGGCTTGGCGTTGGTCGTGCCAAGCATGGCACGAGTCGTGTAGCCCTTGGCACGGGTCGTGCCACCTCTAGTGCCGCTCGTCCTCACGGGTCGTGCCACCGTCGGCAGTTTGCGTGACCTCACGGGTTTGCTCATACTTTTTCATCCGGGCTCTGATTGAGGTGATTCTTGTGCTTACGCGATCCACTCTTCCTTACTTTCCAACCATATTAAGAACTCCTAAAAATTCTTCCATTTGTGTATGGCACGATTCGTGCAATTGGTACTAGTCGTACAGGGTCGGCACATCTTCGCGTCTTCACCGTTTTGATCATAACTCCCTCATATGATATCCAATTGAGGTGTTTCTTGAGCTAAAATGACTTTCTCTTCATCGGCTTTCCAACCATATATCACATGATCAATTTTGATATCGACATCAATACAAAAAAATTGTACAAAGAGGACATGCATTTTTCAGCATTCTTTCATGATTTCACTCTTCATTCCAACTTTGCACTTTTAATCTGTTTTTCACCTAAAAACATGAAATAACACCTCAAATATATCAATATCTTAAATATATAAAAATTAATCATTTAGTACTAAAATACAAATATAAATTCCACAAAACGTTGCTAAATCGGACCTAAAACATTTAGATTTTCACACTAATCATTTACAGCGATTATGCATTATGTTATGTATCCACTAGTAAGTGACCCTAAAAGTAAATGTTATGTATGAAGTATGATTTATAAATACTTTTATTTAAATTAGATTTTTTAACCTTATCAAGTAATGACAATTTATAGTGTGCACCCGAGTGCACCTAAAGATATAATGCACCCATATACAAATATAAACAAAAATATATATAATTAAGAGTATAAATGTATACAATTTAATTGTTAATTTTTTAATGAAAATTTGAGTGTAAAAAATATACAATTATTAAAAAACATGTATATAATATTGAATAAAAAGTTATATGTAGTTTTTTTAATGAAAATTTTAATGTGAAAAAGTATACAATTATTATAAAATACGTATACAAAATAGAATAAAAAGACATATGGATTAAGGATTATTATTATTTAATGTGTAGTGGGTAGTTGTATTAGTGGGAGTATGTGCCCTATATTTTTATTGTATTAGAGGGGATGTGTGGGTCCCATGTGTGTAAAAAAGAAAATATGACCCTTTGAATGGAACGACCAAAATGAAAAAAAGAGACCTTGCTGTGGGACGGAGGGAGTATGTTCTATGATATATGAACCTTGATTATTATAAATTTAGATAAGGTTTGTATCTTTGTTCCCATCACTTTTGCCTTTTTCTTTAATAATATAATTTATTTTCCCTATCCTATCCTACCCCAACACCAACACACACCAACCCATCCTAACCCTAATTTTTTTATTGAAAAAAATAAAATTTAAGATCTATCCACCAACATGCAGTGGTGGATTGAGGAATTTTTTTCAGGGTACGACATGTAATTATAAAAATTTTGCTTCCTTCGTCCACATAAGTAACACGTGTTTTTTGTATGTAAAAATTAAGAAAAATTGATTTTTATGGTTAAAGTTGCTTAGATGTCTGTAAAAAATTAGTATATTTAGATTTAAATGAAAATATTGTACATAATTATTGAGATATATGTAAAAAATGAATATTATTGAGATGCATTTCGTACATTTTAAAAAATGTACATTTGAGTTGAGGCGAATCAAAAGAAAAGTATGAAGTAATTAGACAGATGAAGAGAGTATTTGATATTCAAAATCGTATAATAAATAAATAACACTCTAAAATTATAAGTATTAGTGACATCATCTAATGTAAGACATTATTATCATGAATTCATAGTGTAAATTTATTAAAATAATAATGAATTGTGTATAAATTTTTATTAATTAAATAATTTGGGGTACAAATTAATAAATATACAAATATTTATACATATAAATATATATAAAAAAATTTAAAAAAAAAAGCTGTACCCCTTTACCCCCTTTATCCAGCACTGCCACCAACCCCATATCCCCCAACCTACCACACCCCAACCACAAAAAAAAATTATAAATTCATATCCCCCAACATACACCACCACAACCTAAAATTTTTTTTTTTTTTTTTATAAAATATTAGATCCACCTATCCATTCCCTCAAAAAAAATAATTCCTCCAATTATTATTTTTTTATAAAATTTTAAATTTAATATAAAAATTATTATTATTTATTTATTATAAATAAAATTCTATTTTAAATATTAAAAAATAATGGTTGAATTATAAATTTGAAATCTTTATATGAAATCCCTAATTCATTCATTGAATGAAATCAAATCCGTGCATTTTAAAATGAGCGATGCTTGTGACCAGGGAACACATTCCGTGCGCCTTTAGAATTTAGTATTATGGTTAAGGGTATATTGATTTGGTCTAAATGATATACATTTTAATTAATAAAGATACACTATTTTGTTCTAAAGGGTATACACTTTTATTATATTTTTTGTTTTTCTTCGGAAAATAAAGGGTATTTATACTAAAGGATATACAATTTAATACAAAATTTCAAAGGCGCACAAAATGTGTTCCCGTGCGCCCGGACATACACACATTTTTGATATGGTACACATCGGGTATAGAATTTAACACAAAATTCTAAAGACGCAAGGAATGTATTCCCTTGCGTCCGGGCATACACAAGCTTTTGCCTTTTAAAATTCATTAATTTTTAATTAAATTATTAAATTTAAAATTACTCAAACAAAACCATAGAAATATTAATTTGAAATCAAACCCAATACAATCATGATCTAAATTTCCGCTACAAGGAACCCGAAAAATTATAGTAATCTACAGTAAATTAGAATTTCCAGTGACCAACAGTAGAATATATGAGAAGTGAATTCTTTCAATTACCTCTGAAATTCTGGGTATGGCCACCGCTGCACAAACGATGACTTTTTCCATTTGCACTGCAGTGTGTAACATCCACAAAAAGTTACCCCCTCCGTTGCAATTTGTTCCAGGTAGACATGAAGTTAAAGAAATTTTTTTAGTTAATTTTATAAAGACAAAAACTTGTGTGTGTTTGAGCGCACCGAAACACATTCTATGTGCCTTTAGAATTTTGTGTTAATTTGTATATCTTTTAGTATAAATATGTGTACCCTTTATTTTCTGAAGAAAAAAAACTTGAATGTGCTTGGGCGCACGGTAACACTTTCTGTGTTCCTTTACAATTTTGTGTTAAATTATATACCCTTTAGTATAATGATGTGTACCCTTTATTTTTTAAGAAAATTAAAAAAATATTAATGAAAAGTGTATACTCTTTTAGAACAAAATGGTGTACCTTTATTTATTAAAATGTATACCCTTTAGAACAAATGCACCTTTACCCATAATACTACGTTCTAAAGACGCACGATCTACGTACGAATACACGAAAGCCTCACTCTTTTATTAATTTTTGGAGAGTAACGTAGTATTATTTAAGATATTAAATAGAGAGAATGACCGGTCCTACCAATTTTCTGGTAGAACCGGATCCTGTCTTCCATATGGGTTAAATATGAGAAGCTACAGACAACACCCAATTCCTTTCTTTAAACTTTCGTATCCCTAACTACGACACCAAAATTCAAGTCGTGTTCTTCGCCGAAATCCACAATTGTTGTATGATTCCTTCTATTGAGTTTATGCAGTTTACTATTTTTTCAGATTGGTTGTATGATTCCTTCTATTGAGTTTCATTTTTTTTGTTTTAATGAACCGGATTGATAATTTTGTCTCTTTCATAAGAATTGAAATTGGAATCGTCGTATTATATGCTATTTTGTCTGATAATTTATGTTGCAGATGGGTTGCTGTCTCGCGACTAAAAATATAGCAAACTGTTAAGTTGCCACATTTGGTTTGGCAATTAGGCAAGGCTATGAAGCTTGAATTTGTGTTGACCAGAGCTAGTGGAACTAAGAAGAAAAGGAGATGTAAGAGAAGTGATTTCAGAGACATTCTTATAATATTGCATTGTTTATTTAGAGGGTGGTACAATTTATTTTTAAGAATGATCCAATTAATTTAAAGAATAATATATTTAATTTTAAAGAGTAACCATACGTATATCAAGAGTATCAAATCAACTAATGGTCTAATAAATTTAAGACTTAATTAATTTCAAAGTGTAACATATGTATATTAAAGTATCAAAACGAAGAGTGTTCTAATAAATTTAAGAGTAATCTAATTAAATTCCAAAAAACGACTTATGTATATTAAAAGTCTCGAATAAAAAAGGGACCAATAACTTTAGTAACCTAATAAATTCCAAAGAGTAACCTATGTATATTAAAATTCTCTAATTAAAGAGTGGTCTAATAAATTTGAGAGTGACCTAATTAATTCAAAGAGTGAACTCCAAAATTTTTGAAATTAGTTGTTACTTTGTCATTTTTCTTTTTATATAAATTGGTGTTTTGAAAGACTAATCAAATTCATAAAAAAAAGTAACTTAACTAATGAAAATTAACAACAAATTTTTTTTTTAAATTAGAGTAATCCAATTTATTATAAAAGGTAATTCAATTCATTGGAAAGAGTAACCTAATTATTGAGAAAAAATAACTGTGCAAGTCAATAACAAAATTTTCAAAATATATTTAGAAAATTAGAGTAATCTAATTTATTATGAAAAGTAACCCAATTTATAGAAAAGAGTAATCTTTAAAAAATTAAAATTTATTTATATAAAATTAGAGTAATCTAATTCAGGGGTGTACACGGTACAATTTTGCGGTTATTTCGACACAATTTAAATTGCATTGTTATATGCGATTCGGTTTGACAATTAGATTTAAATTGTGATTTATCGAGTAAAATTTAAAATGCGGTTTTAAGCAGTTTGTAGTTGACGATTAAAAATTAACATATTACATAACAATACAATACATATGGATATATAAAAAAATAAATATGTGTACATGCTTAATTTAAAATGTTCTTCACCCTTAAAAATAAAATATTATAACAATGATTAAATTAAATGATGAGATACTAATAATATGAAATTATAATTTGAACTCCATAACTAATTCAAATAATATAATTTTTATGACATAAAGCAAATTTTTATGAAAATTATTTCTTAATTCAATTAGTGTATATCTTTTTACCTTTTCAATAATACATAATTATATATGTATACACAATATATATATGATTAAATATATTTATAATTTAAATAGTAAAGTGCGGTGCAGTGTATTTTTAGATGAAAATCAAAATTACACCATTCAAGCAGTGCGGTATTCTCCAATAAATTAACCCATCTTTGGGTGGGCGGACGTTGTCTCATCTACTAGATCTTGCACTCCATCGACAGCCCGCAACTCCCTAGACCCTTTTCTCTCCGATGTTAACAAAATTTTCGTCAGGCAACGCCACAGCTGTGTATCTGAGATACATTGCGGTGAATGCGTGTAATGATAGATACAGAGAATATTATATGCCCACTAAAGGCGGCAGCCGTCTTCGCATCGACACACCATCAAAGAACCCCAAACATCACCATCGAGTTGGATCCATGGATCCTCCAGAAATTACTGCTAGCTACTCTTCAAAACAAGATCAATGGTGGGAATAATCGAGCCCACGTGCACGTGGTCGGAACTTTTATCTGCTTCGAAGCATACTTCAATGGCTCCACGAGTTTGGATACGGTGAGGTTGAGCTTAGCAGATTCATAATATTGATGTGGAGATGGAGAATTCATCGAGAGTCATGAAATGTATTATGCCCATTCAAGTGTTCAACAACTATTTGATGGATAAAGGAGATAATTAGTTGGAAAAAGAAAAAGAAATGAGCGATTTTTTGACAGAAAATCAGGAGACTGATGGGTTTTGTCCCAATAAGGAAATGATTACGTGGATTAAGGAACAGAGTGTTGAGTGAAAATCAGGGGAGAGAAGAAAATAAGTCAATTTTTTTTTCCACGGGCAATCAAATTTTGACCCGTGGTTCAATTTGCTAAATGTACAAGGCTTATACTTATGGATAGAAAGGTCGTGACTTTTCACGTAATTAACCCAAAAAAGAATAGCATCCAAATGTTGAGTTAACTAAAGGCAAAAACTTGTATGCGTCTGGGCGCACCAAAGCACATTTCGTGAGCATTTAGAATTTTGTGTTAAATTGTATACCTTTGACTATAAAGATGTGTACCATGACAAAAACTTGTGTGTGTCCAGGCGCACGAAAACACATTCCATGTGCCTTTGAAATTTTGTGTTAAATTGTATACCCTTTAGTATAAATATGTGTACCATTTATTTCCTAAAGAATAATAAAAAATATTAATAAAGTGTATACCCTTTAGAACAAAATGATATAATAATTTAATGTAATAATTTAACAACAATTGATCAGCAATAACTTACTCAGATATCAGCTATTAAAAGAAGATCCTTCCTTAACACAATTGTAATGTAAGAATTTAACAATTGATCAGCATCCATTAGGATGAAGATGAAAGAAATCTTCATTAATAAAGCTGCAAGATGAGCACTATCATATCAATGGCCTAAGAATTTAACAATTTACCAACAGTTGATCAGCATCCATTAAGATAAAGATGAAAGAACTTTACTAATAAAGCTACAAGATAGCACTATCATATATATCAATGGCCTAATAAGAATCAACAACTTGTTGATAAGTCAAAAACTTAGGATCATTTCATCCTTTTGATCCAGGGCCACTTGTTCTGTATTTTCATCAAAATTAAATCACGAAATTTACTTATCACTTCTTTGCATATTGAGTTTCCACACTTTGCCCAAGAGGTTCCTACGCTGTCGTACCACTTGATGAATTGCCACCAGATAAAGAACTATGACAACCCTGTGATTAGTCATGGAACTGCTTTTCGTTTGCCCTAAATCCGGCAACAAACATGGCAACATTCCTCATCTTCAATAGTTTTTCGTTGATGGACTAAGGTTAAATCTCTTTGAACATTCAATTTCTCTATGCAAAGCGAATGCATAAGTTAAAAAAACATTCATTCCATTCATTCTTTCTTTTATGAGCAAACAAAACTTGGTAGCTAATTAAGCATCATCAAGAAACACAATAACTTGATCATATTCGCTTGAATAAAAACCGTTGCATAGTGCCCTTGAAAACAAAATCCAACCACGAAGAAATTAAGGACAAAACATGGGCGTAAGCTGCCCCTTCCCTGATTGGAGTTGAAGCTTAGCAGACTGCCGCTTCTACTGAATCGGTGGCGGCCAAGTGACGGGAACAGTGGTTGGGGTGTGTAGGAGAACCCAGATCAGGTTGCTCCAGCATCGCCAACAAAGAAGGGACCTTCATCGGAGAAGGAACAAATGAGGGCAAGAAGCCCAAAAACATCTGTGCCAACTACCAAGGATGAGCGAGGAGCAAGGACCCAAAATCAAGTCAAGGGTGTACAACGTTGAGTAAAGATTTGGTGGCGCAGCCCTGAAAGAAGAAGAACACAAGATGTCTCGGACGTATGCTGCAGCGAGAGTGGCCACCATGGAAGGAATCGGTACGGGTGACAGTAAGGGCTGACGCGGCTGTCAAGTTGTGATTCGCACAGGGCGAAGAGGACGGCTGGAAGCGCGTCGTAAGGTCGCGCACTGACAGAGATATAAGCAGCTAAATCTGCAATCAATAAATCAAAACAGCGGCAAGATAGAAGACTGCCCTAGGAATTAGTCATCGCTGGAACTAGTGGAAAATCCCCGCTGCAGCTACGGCGGAGGAGCAACGCTTGCGGTGGTTGTGGGAGAAAGTGAAAGTGAGGGAAGATGAAGATGGGAGATGGATACAACGAAAATAATATTGGATTGGATTTGTGACGTGATTTTAACCCGCGTATTAGTGGTTTGACCCACATACTATTATATATTGGATCCGGTTGTACGAATTATAGAAAAAAAACTTGCTCTATTCAAGTCTATGTCATAAATAAATTATAAAATGTATTATATGTATTAGGTGAGATAGGTAACTTTATAATTAAAACATACTTTTAAAGTATATTTCTGAAAGAATAGAGGGGGCATACCGTCCGAACCTGGAGACTTAGCAGGGTGCATCAGTTTGAGAGCCTTATGTATTTCAGTTGCAATGAAGGGTCGTTGTAGTTGAGCATTCATATCTGGTGTTACCCTTTGTTCAACTGACTCTAGAACTCTATACATTTCACATTGGCCATCCGAAGTTAACAACTCTTTGAAAAAATTTCTAAAAACATTCCCAATCTCTTCCTCTTTATCAAGCCATCCTCCTTCCACATTTCTTATTCTTTTAATTTTGTTTCTTTTCATCCGATGAGTAGCTTTAGAATGGAAAAATGAGGTATTTTTATCCCCGTCTTTTAGCCAAAGAGCTCTGGATCTTTGAAACCACCTTGTCACCTCTACTTTATATAAAACATTCAACTCTTCTTCAACCTTTTTAGTAGCAAAGATAACATATATTGTCTGAGCTTTTTCTTGTACCAACTCCAAATCAGACTCTAGTATTTTGATCTTTCTTGCTATATTTCCAAACTCTTTCCTTCCCAAATTTTCAAGTTTTCCATACATTTAACAGTTTTGATATCAAATCGGTTGACCAACTTATTCCTTGTTGTCCAGCTTCTCTGTATCAAGTCTTCGCATTATGTGTGTTCCATCCACATTTTTTCAAAGTGAAATATTCTTCCGTGTTTTCGCTCTTTTTTTCTTTTTCTAGTCGAATCTTTATTGAAATGCATGATGACAGGAGCATGATTAGAATTGACTCTGTTTAAATGTCTGATTTATCTTGCCATGAATCTAGATTTCCACATATCGTTTGCAAGAACTCTATCAAGTCGAGATTGGATGTTATTTGACCCTTTTTGTCCATTCGACCATGTGTACTTGGATCCACAAAAGCCCAAATCATTCAATCCACATTCCAATATCACATCACGAAATTTCCCCATAGCATCTGAGCATCACTGATTTCCATCTAATTTCTCCTCAGGGTACATAATTTGATTGAAATCATCAAAACAAGCCCATGGGGATCCCCCAAACTAGTCTAATTGCTCTCAAAAGGTTCACAATTCTCCATTTGTTACTTGACTCCGGCCAACCATACACCCCTGAGATATTCCATTCATTAGTGGATCCCTCTGTCATTACCTTCAAAGAGATATGATTATTAGAGTATGAACTTAAAGAAAGAACAAAAGGTTTTTCCACAACATACACAACCCTCCTCTCTGATTTCTACTCATCCCTTGACAGTCCACCGAGAAACAACCATCATAATGAAACTTCTTCATGTTCAAATTGTGTAGTTAGGTATTTTTAAGTTTTGTTTCTATAAGGAAGACAATGCCCGGATCTTCCTTACGCGCGGAGGAGCTTTGGAGAGCAAGATTTGTCATTTGGTTCCCAAGTCCATGACAATTTCAACTAAGAAGACTCATTAAGGCCGGTGGTGGCTGGTTTTCAGCCAATGCTGTTGTGTAAATCAATGTGCATCAATTTTTTTTCTGTTTCTTCCAAAAATGATCATAGACTTCCATATCTTCCTGGTATCTTTTCATATCATCAGACTGAACCATCACAAGTTTTTTCAACAAATTCTTGCTTCATTATCCTTAGGGTTTTCCTGTTTAGTTGGAGAGGTTTTGGGCCAGTTTCTTGTATTCCAGGTGCGAGTTTATTGTTGGACCCAATTAGCTTCCCATGTAATGGTTGATCACACATGACTAAATTTGTGGAGAGGTACGAGGGAGGGTAAATTTGTTGGAGTGGGTATTTGATCAGGTGTTACCTTGCTATGGGTTTTGGGGGGTATATTTTGTGGATTTTTCAACTGAGGACTAAGCTTGTGTTGAGTTTGAGGCTTGGGTAGTATTCCAGGTTTTGGTAGTTGGTGAATTTTTGAGTTGGGTTGGTGGGTAATTTAGGTATGGTGGTGGATAGTTTTGGGTTGGCTATGTGAAACAAGCAGAGTGTTGCGAGTGTGAGAAGGTTATTTTCTTGGTGTTTCGTGGGTAGCTGGGGTATTAAACACAATACTCTCTTTTCTTGGTGTTTCGTGGGTTGTTGGGGTATTAAACACAATACTTTGGACTTTATTACTAACATTACAAGACAACCCAAGCTCCATCACAACGGACTTAGAACCTGACCTCTGAAACACCTCTATCTTTCTCAGGTCAACAACAATCTCAGACATGCCAGTATTTTCTTGTGATGTCTCTTGTTCTTCACTTTTGTGCTCAACTTCATCTTTTTTGTAGTGATTATTTTTCTAGAACTCTTTGAAGAGTCTTCTTCTCAATCCAACATTGCTACCTTCTCTTTTTATCTCATTTGAGGTTACTGAAGCATGCTTCATAGGGGAAGCTTTCATCCATACTCCAAATGGAAGTGAATTGTCCGCGGCTGTAGATACATTATCGTCCGCTTCAATAATATCACATTCTTTTTTCATATGTCCTAACATCCCACACATAGAGCAAAACGATGGCAGCCTCTCATACTTAAATGGGATCCAAATGGATCGATCTTCTTTTACTAGTAGCTTTGTACCTTTTCTTAGTGGCTTAGTGACATCAATGTTAACCTTCACTCTGATACTTCTTCTGAATCCCTCTAAAGTTTTAGCATCTACTTCAATAAACTCACCACATCTCTCAGCAATAGATTTGATGTTGATGGGGTCCTTGCTGCCATTGGAAGATCATAGAGTTGAATCCAGAAAGGAGTTGTGTTAAAGCTGATCGTGGAGGGTTGTTCTCCATAGTCCGGCTACTTTATAAGAAAAAGTTCTTTTTCAATATGCCATGGTTGAAGAGATAGTATATCCTGAACATCATTCCATTGCTTGAACTGAAATGAAAATAAGTTGTGTTGTATTTCTTTTGCCACCATCTCTTTCTTCGGTTTCCATATCCTACGCATTGTCTCTATCCAAATGCACTGAATGGATTAGAGGTGCAAATCTTTCCAATCAAACAAAACGATGATTTCCCTGTTTCCAACTCAGCACCATCACAAATCACGGGAATTTCATCCTCCTCCACCTCCTACACCCCTACTGTTGGGCTTTTCCTAAGCCCATTTGTTTTGGCCCATGATACCTTGTTGAGGCCCAAGATAATCTTGGAATGTAGGCAACAACTCTTTAATCTCCCAACAGTTGGATTTCCTCGGGAATTGCTGTCTCGAGTAGCTCATCTTCTTGGGGGGATGTTTTCTCACCTGTCACAATTATTTTCTTATTTCTTCCCCTCCCAATTTAAATTGGGTTCTCTTCTTCAGTGAAGCGGAAGAGGAACAGAGTGACGTATTGTGAGGATTGTGAATGCGTGTGTTATCCATTTCAAATAAGAGTGAGATTCTTCGTGAATCAAGCTCTCATCCTAAACACTATTCAATCATCGAATCCAGAACCACAAGATACCTGAGCCCATTCTGTTTCCAGCATCTTCCGAATGATGGAGAGGCACCCCAATACCCAATAGTGGTATCAGAGCTTGGTTTTCGTCGCCTCTCCGTCATAGGTAGGGCTTCTGGCAAGTGGAGGTGAGGAATGGGGTTTGTCCGTTTGTTGGCCACCGTCACCGTTGCTGTCCGTCAGCCGCTGTCGTCGAGCCTTGTCGACCGTCCATTGTCTCTGTCCGTCAGATTAGTTCTGACCACCATCGAAATAGGAGAGGAGTCTCATTGCTAGAGCTTCAAACTCACTATCGCTGCTCACCCAGAAACACGACAGTCGCCTTTGTGCCGTTTGCCATTCGTCGGTGGTTCAGGAAGGGCTGCTGCTTTAACCGGAGGCACGAGTGGGCTGTTACTAGAAGAGCCTGTGATGATTTCAAGCATAGTAGTGGGCAGGGTGCGGCTCCAAGGTAGGAGTTTCTCGTCCAGTAGCCGCTTGAACAAGGCTTTGAGGGATGCTGGTGACTCGTGGCTCGTAGAGGATGCTTCAGGGCACTTCAGGGGAGTTTCTTAATTCCTTTTAACTTTGTGTTTACGTTTTCTGATTTGTTCAATCATGTTATATCTGTGTGATACACTGAGGCAGTTGGTCCTCTTTTGTGCTTTGTGATGCTCTGAGGTAGCTGGTCCTCCTGCTTGTGTAATTTCTGTGCTATATAATTAGAGATTTTGTGATTCGTGGCATGGATTGGTACATTTTTGTAGTATCTCTAGTTTTTATTTGCTTGAAATTTTTACTAGTGCTCTGTCTGTGTGATCTTGGTTTGTTGCTTTCATTGCTAGTCCGTTTTCTTGGGATTTTTGCTCTTTTTTTCTTTATGTATGAATTGAGTTCGTTTCCAAGCCTGAGATAGCATTAGCTCACCTGTGTGTGTAATTGTGATGTTTCTTGAATCTATGTGAGTCGATTTACTCAACTTTAAGCACCTATGGCTCCTCCTAATGCATTTGGGCAAATGAGACTTCAATATCTGGAAATTGACGATGAAGTATGAGTGGGTGCTGTGAATGACTCTTGTGATTAAAAGATAATTTTGTGTGAATTATTTGGTGCCTTTTAAAATCTTGTGTGTGTTTTTAATTGGCTAGTTATTTCTGCGTGTTTAGGAAATGTGTTTTTTATTGTGTTTCTCTTTAAAACTATGTGCTTTCTTTGTGTCAGAAAATTGTTAGAAATTTATTTTCTGTTGTGTGCTTGTTTATGTGTTAAACTTTTTAGTTTTTTAGGCTGCTCCTATTGAGGTGGAGTATGTGCATATGTGTCTTCTTTATGCTTTTGTGCCTTGTTTACTATGTGTTAGTATTTGTTATAGTTGTGTGCCATCTACATGTTTATGTGTTTCTCTTAGTGAGGTGGAGCATGTTGTGTGAGTTCAAATGTTTGTGTGACGTTTGATTATTAACTGTGTGTGCCTCTTTGTGGAGTGTCTATATGACGTTATGTGATAGCTAGCTTGTGTTTCTTTGTGATCAGATTGTGTATCTTGAGATTTCGTATTCTCTTCTTTATGATAAAGTTATGAATTGTGTATTCATGATCTTAGTGATCTTATGTTAGCTTTGTACTTAGTTTATTACTTTCTATGCGAATTGCTTGTGTGTCGTGAAAATTGTGAGTTCTAATCTATGTGATTACACTTTGTGAACTTTGTGTTATCTTGTTAGCTTTGTGCTTTGTTCTTTTATCTTTGTGATAATGTGTGAACTTGGTGATTGTGTGTCAATATCTTTGGATCTTGCATTAATAATTTGTATTTTGTTTTTGTAGGTTTTCGAAGGCGGGAATGATGAAATCTTTATGGTTCTTTTGTGGTTTACAGTGTTTGAAATTGAGCCAAAAAAGTGGAGATTTGTTGGGCTTTTCCTAAGCCCATTTATTTTGGCCCATGATACCTTGTTAAGACCCAAGACAATCCCGTACCCTAAGCTTTGGAATGTTGGCAGCCACTCTTTAATCTTCCAACAGCTGGCTTTCCTTGGGAATTGCTGTCTCAAGGAGCCCATCTTCTTGGGGATGTTTTCTCACCTGTCACAATTTCTCTCTTGTTTCTTCCCCTCCCAATTTAAATTGGGTTCTCTTCTTCAGTGAAGCGGAAGAGGAACAAAGTGGTGTATTGTGAGGATTGTGAATGAATGTGTCACCCATTTCAAATAAGAGTGAGATTCTTCGTGAATCAAGCCTCTCATCCTAAACACTGTTCAATCATCGAATCTGGAACCACAAGATACCTGAGCCTATGTTGTTTCCAGCATCTTCCGTACGATGGAGAGGCGGCCTGATACCCAACACCTACAAAATTGTACTAGAAAGATGCCATATGAAAGTTGCGTAGAGCCCTAGATTCAATATCAAAGTAGTACACCACAACCAAAATGCTGGACAACAACAAATATTCCAAGCAATAGAAATGCAGAAAGAGATCCCAAAAGTACAAGAAAGATGAAACCTAGAAAAAGGGGAAAAAGTTGGTGGGTTAGTAAACAAGAAACAAGAATCAAAAAATACTAAGAAATTAAAAAATAATGGAGATAGCACACACGACAACAAGGATGAAGACAAAAGAAAATTTAACAAATTGATTAAGGTGGATCCGGCCACCCCAGCTGCCCCTGCAGGCCGGTCCGACAGCATGTGAAGGAGGTTAATCATGGTGACTCAACCAAACAACAAGGATTAGACCATCACCCCACCACACAAGGAGCCCCCTTTATTTGGGGTTAAACAAATTGCTCAACACATCCCCACATGGTGGAGGAATGCAGACTCCTCCCAAGGAGATACAGAACCCTAACTCTCAGGGACGAAATTCCACATACTTTTAATGGAGTAGTTAGAACTTAGAATGAATGGAATGACTATTTTAATTGACTAAATATACTGTGTACCTGAGTGCACCTAAAGATATGATGCATCCATATACAAATATACACAAAAATGTATACAATTATGAGTAAATATGTATACAATTAAATTGTTAGTTTTTTTAATGAAAAATTGAGTGTAAAAAATATACAGTTAATAGAAAAACATATATACACTATTGAATAAAAAGTTATATAAATATGAATGCTAGTTTTTTAATGAAAATTTTTGTGAAAAAAGTATATAATTATTACGAAATACTTATACAAAATAGAATAATATAATACAAAATAGAATAAAAAATTATACATATATGGGTGCACCCAATATACACTCATTATAATTACTCCCTCCGTCCAACTAAAAGGATCACTTTTTTTCATTTTGGTCGTCCTATCAAAGGATCACATTTTCTTTTTTAAATACATGGGACTCACACACACCCACTAATACAATAAAAATAAGGGACTCACACTCCCACTAATACAATTATCTACTACACAATTAAATAATAATGCAAAAAGCAAAAACAATCCTGAGAGAGTGATACAAGTAAAATAAAATTTCCATACATGTCATAAACATATAGCTATTATAAAATTTTAATATGAGACATGTAAATTTCAGGGAAAACATAAAAAATTGGTCATTTATGTAAACCAAATTCAATCCCCATATTTGTTAATAAATTCGAAATTTTAATTTTATAGGGTATGATTTTAATCTTTTCTGTTCAAATTTAATTTTTTTTATCAAATTTAATCCAAATGTTTTGTCCAAAAAATTAGTCATTTATGTTAGATTTAATTTTTTATCTCAGAACTATGGTCAAAAATTATAGAACAGAATTTGTAAAAGGATTAAATTGGAGAAAAAGAACTAAAATCGTACAGTAGAGGATCGAAATTATAAATTTAGCAAACTTGGAGTGAATTTAGATTATGCCAAGAAACTGTAGTGCATTCAAAGACATAAAACTGTAATGATTCTGCCATACATCACTGCACTAACAACAGTACTCCAGCTGCAAAATACTATGATCAACATCAACATCAACATCAACATCACAGCCATGTTTGTAGATCAAAGCTGAGATATTTCTTCTGCAAGCCAGCAAAATAATTTCATTTAGATCAAATACATCTTAATTCAACCTTGGAAGAAGATATAAAGATGTGGATCGAACTACCTGTCCAATGCTGTAATTTTTCTCTAAGAAGGTTAATGGTCCTGGTATCTTTGTATATATCCTTCTCCTTCCTAAGCTCCTCCTTTGCTTTATCACATGCATCTCTTGCGATTTCGATAGCCCTGCAGGACATTGTTGTTGTTGAAATCACAGCATGTACATTTGGATTAATGCGTGATTTAATGCCAAACCTTTCAAGTGACTTCATAATATCATAGTAGAAGATTGCATGATTCAAAGCCAGCCCCAGTCGAACCGGATTGGTGGGAGTTAGTTCTAAATCAGCTGCATCCTGACCCTCCTGCAAGAAAAACACAAACAAGCTAGATAAAAATAAATAAATAAATAAAACAAACAAGCTAGAAGTCGAGTAACTATCTATTCATAGACTGATTGATTACCTTATATGCTTTGAGAGCTCTAGCCGCAATTTTCTCCATTTCATCTTTTTCAGTTTTAATCTCAGCCATATATTTATAAAAATCACCCATCCAGCAAACAATTTAGTAAAGTTAATGCAACAAGTAGCAAGAATCTCAATGTAAAGTAAAAAACTCTTACCAGGTATCTGATCCCCAAGAGCGTACAAATTCGGGAAGACCGTCTGCTGGTAACACTACTACATGATTATTATTATTATTATTATTATTATTTTCATCTTCTTCAAGAGGAGCAGTTGTTGACCATTTTTGAACCTTTGAGTATAGCTTACGCATCAATAAGAGGGATTCGGGATGTACGGCTTTAAGACGCACCATATCAGCCGCGGCTTTTTTTGCCATTTGGCAAGCCCTGTAGAAAATTTAATTATTAAATTATACCTTTGGAATTAGCTAGCTACACTCGGAAGAAAATTAATTGTACCTAGCTTTATCTCCCATGAGATCATAATTTTGAATCAGCTATGTAGCATGCATTCTTTAAAAAAAACACACACACAATTTCTTTAAAGAATATAATGCATTCTTGGATTGGTTATATAATCTAAACACTAAAAAGAATATTATATATACCTGTGGTATTTAAAATAAAAAATGGATGAAGGAAATAGATGATGGGGCGTGGGGTTGTTAATGGGTGCTTTAAAGTAGATGTTGGTAGTGATTTGAAAATGGATGTAGATAATTATTAATAGGATAATGAAGTGGAGCAGAGATTTAATTGGGAATAGTTGTATTTATGGATTCTGGATTACAATATACAAAAGCTCATCACAGCAATTTATAGTAGTGAAGGTCGGTTCACTTAGCCGACATTTTGTTTCTATCCACAACCTAGAACCTTCTAGCATATCCTATATTTTACATTAGGATAACTATGCCCTTCTTTACATATTCCAGATTATTCTTAATAATCAATTTAATAGCTGATTTCTATAAAGTTCTAGAATATGCATCAATTATCAACACTCCCCCTTGATGCATATTCGGTTGATTCCGAGCTTTTCTCGTAGTAACTCGAATCTTGATCTCGATAGAGCTTTTGTGAATATATCCGCTAGTTGTTCTTCTGTTCCAATGTGCTTGAGCTTGACTTCTCCATTATTAGCTGCTTCTCGTAGGAAGTGATATTTGATGGAGATGTGTTTTGTCCTGCTATGTTGTACGGGATTTTTCGCCATTACTATTGCTGACTTGTTGTCGCAGTAGACCTCTGTAGGATTCTCCTGATGTTCTCCCATATAGTCGAGAATTCGTCGTATCCAAATAGCTTGACTTACTGTTAGTGCGGTAGCTATGTAGTCTGCTTCTGCTGAAGATTGTGCGACACAGTCTTGCTTTTTAGATGCCCACGAGAATACTCCTGAGCCGAGTGAGAATGTATAGCCTGAAGTACTCTTCATATCATCTGTTGATCCGACCCAGTCGCTGTCAGTGTAGCCAACTAGCGTTGAGTTTTCTTGTGGCTCATACCAAATGCCATAGTCTTTAGTTCCATGTAGATATCTCAGTATCCTCTTTGCAGCTCCATAGTGGACTTGGCTTGGACTCTGCATGAATCTTGATAGTAGACTCGTCGCATTCATGATATCCGGCCTTGTAGCTGTTAGATATAGCAGGCTTCCAATAAGGCTTCTGTATGTTGATTCATCCGCCTTTGGAGTGCCATCTTCTTTGCAGAACTTCTCATTTGTGATAAGGAGAGTTGTTACAGGATTGCATCTTTCCATCTTGAACTTCTGTAGCAGATTATTTGTATATTTTTTCTACGAGATAAATATCCCATTTTCTTTTTGACTTACCTCGATACCGAGAAAGTAGTACATCAGTCCAAGGTCTGTCATTTCAAATGTCTTCATCATGACTGCTTTGAACTCTTTGATCATATCTTCATCGTTCCCTGTGTAGATAAGATCATCAACGTATAAGGAAACGATTAGTATTTTATTGTTACCTTGGGTCTTGATGTAGAGAGTTGGCTCGCTTTCACTTCTCTTGAATCCCTTGTTGATGAAGAAATCATCTATGCGACTGTACCAGGTCCGTGGAGCTTGTTTTAACCCGTACAGTGCCTTTCGTAGTCTTAGCACCTTGTCTTCCTGTCCTACTGCCACGAAACCTTGAGGTTGTTCGACATAGATCTCCTCTTCAAGGTATCCATTCAGAAAAGCTGACTTGACATCCAGTTGGTATATCTTCCATTTCTTCTGAGCTGCTAGTGCGATGAGAGCCCTTTTAGTATCCAGGCGACCTATTGGAGCAAATGTCTCGTTGTAGTCGATCCCTGGTAGTTGTGAGTAACCTTTGACTACCAGTCTTGCCTTGTGTTTCTGGATTGAGCCATCTGGATTAAGTTTAGTCTTATAGATCCACTTAACTCCAATGACTTCTTTGTTGCTTGGTAGATCCGCAAACTCTCATGTGTTGTTCTTTTCGATCATCTTGATCTCTTCTTCCATTGCTTTGACCCATTCTTTTTCTTTGACGGCTTCTTCAAAGCTTGCTGGCTCGATGGCTGCAAAGTTGCACGTCTCATAAATTTCTCTTAGTGACTTCACCTTTCTCGGTGTTTCATCTGGAGCAGGTCCTTCTGGAACTTGAGGTGTTGAAGCCTCTGGACTTGGAGGTGGAGACTCTTCTGAAGTTTTTAATTCTTCTACTTCAACTTCTTGATGCTCACTAGGTCGTCGTATTTATGGCATCATGATATTTTTCTTCTCAATTATTTTTTCATCCCAGTTTCACGAGGCATTTTCATCGAACTCGACATCTCGACTGATGATTAGCTTCTTTGTCTTGAGACTGTAGAGTCGATAGTCTTTAGACTGAGTGTTGTATCTAAGAAATATGCACTTCTCGGTCTTCTCCTCCAGTTTATGTCTTTTCTCTTTTGGAATGTGCGAGTAGCAAATACTCCTAAAAACTCTTAGATGTTTTGCTGATGGCTTCCGTCCACTCCAGGCTTCAACTGGTGTTTTATTTTGTACTGCCTTTGTTGGATACCTATTCAGCAAGTAGACTGCAGTGTAGACAGCCTCTGCCCAGAATACCTTAGGCATGCCTTTCTCTGCTAGCATTGTTCTTGCCATCTCCATTACAGTCCTGTTCTTTCTTTCTGAGACTCCATTTTGTTCTGGAGCGTAGCCAACAGTTAGCTGATGGTTAACTCCTTCTTCACAGAATTTGTTGAACTCCTTGGATGTGTACTCTGTCCCTCTATTGCTGCATAGAACCTTGATTTTCTGGCCGCTTTGGTTCTCCACTAGATTTTTGAACTTCTTGAAGATAGAGAAGACTTCTGATCTTTCTTTCATAAAGTACACCCAAGTCATTCTTGTGTAGTCGTCAATGAAGAGAATGAAGTTCCTATTCTTCTCGAATGTTGGCGTCCTCATTGGCCCGCATACGTCTGTATGAACCAGCTCCAAAGCTTTTTTGGCTCGCCATGCTTGTCCTGATGGAAATGGCTTCATGTGCTGCTTGCCTTCCATGCATTTTTTGCATATATCCTTCTTTTGTTGGATTTGTGGAAGATCTCTCATCATATTCTTTTGTTAAAGTAGTTTTAGCCCGTAGAAGTTGAAGTGCCCGAACCTCCGGTGCCATAGCCAGGATTGATCTTCTTGGGCATTTAGTGCTGTCTCCACATAGCTCCATTGGATTGGAAAGTTCCTTTGATGCTGCATTTTGACTTCAGCGATCACTTGATTTTTGTTCGTCTTGTCATAAATGGTGCATGAGTCACCTTTGAATACTAGAGAGTATCCTTTCTCTATCATTTGACCCACGCTTAGCAGATTAGTGCGTAGTTTTGGTACCAATAGCACATCATGGATGTACCACGTACCTCTCCTTGTGTTGATAGCTATCGTGCCTTTTTCTTCAACTTCCACCAGGTCTCCGTTGCCCAGCTTCACTTGAGATTTGATATATTTGTCAACATTTTGAAAGATCTTCTCATCTCCAATCATGTGGTTGCTGCACCCACTGTCTACGTACCACGTATCGTTTTTCACTTCTGATGCGACATGGTTCGCATAGAAGAGATTATCTACATCTTCTCTTTCTTCAGAGTAGTTGGCCTAGTGACCTTTCTTGGAGCGGCAATTTTTCTCCAGATGTCCAAATCTCCCACAACTTTTGCATTGTGGTTTACCTCGGTACCAACAATCTTTTTCAAGATGATTGGTTCTTTTACAAACTCCACATGGGGAATATTTTTCTTTCCTATTATTGTTATTTTCTCCAATTTTTCTCCCCCCAATTTTAGAATTCTGAGACTGTATTTTTAGTTTAGACTGAAAAGCATTTTTCACATTTTTATCTTCATTTATGCTCAGACTTTTCTCATATGCTTCTAAAGAACCCAATAAATCTGTCACTGCCAATTTTTCTATATCTTTAGTCTCTTCTATAGTAGTGACTATTGGATTGTATTTAGTAGGGAGAGATATTAAAATCTTTTCTACTATTTTCTTATCTGTCATATCTTCCCCATAAGATTTTAGTTGATTTACTACTTTTAGTTGAGTGTAGTAATCTTTTACGGTCTCAAATTCTTTCATTTTCATATTTACGAAATCTCTCCTAAGAGTTTGGAGTTTTAGATTTCATACCTTGTCACTTCCTTGATATTCCTCTTTTAGAATATCCCAGGCCTCCTTAGATGTCTTCGCTCCACTGATCCTTGGAAATAGAGACTCCGCCACAACCATTTGTAGAATATAAAGCGCCAAGTTGTCCTTCTCCGTGTTTTTGTCTAGTTTTTCTTTGTCTGTACTAGACAAGGATGATATATCTGCAGGGATACTGTACCCCTTGTCGACGATCTCCCATAGGCCTTGAGACATAAAATATGTCTTCATTTTGATGGCCCAATAGTTGTATCCTTCACCTGAAAAAGTTGGGATTGAGATTCGGTGGATATTGGATAGAGAGGACATTTTTTGGGGTTTAGAAATGGTTTGGGTAGTGTAGTGAAAGTTTTGGGTAGTAATTTGCGGAAGCTTATTTTAACCCAGTTAATGAACTAACCGGGCTCTGATACTACTGTTGGTATTTAAAATAAAAAATGGTTGAAAGAAATAGATGATGGGGCGTGGGGTTGTTAATGGGTGCTTTAAAGTAGATGTTGGTAGTGATTAGAAAATGGATGTAGATAATTATTAATAGGATAATGAAGTGGAGCAGAGATTTAATTGGGAATAGTTGTATTTATGGATTCTGGATTATAATATACAAAAGCTCATCACATCAATTTATAGTAGTGGAGGTCGGTTCACTTAGCCGACATTTTGTTCATATCTCAATCCTGGCCCAAAAAATCTCAATCACCCATTAAAATAATTAAACAATTATAATTATGACTTTTTCAAATTAGAAAATAAGATATTTAATGTTTTCAGAGAAAAATACAATCATGTTTATCTATTTCTCAAACAAATCTCAGCAACCCATAAAATAATGAAATAATTATAATTATCAGTCACCCATTAAAATAATTAAATATTTATAATTATCTTTTTCAAATTAGAAAATAAGATATTATTCATTAAAAGCTTAATAATATAAATTTAATCCTAGCCATTTATTTTTCAAACAAATTTTAGCCACCCATTAAAATAATGAAATAATTATAATTATTACTTTTTTAATATTTAGATATTAGATTAGAATTTTATTTGTAAATTTAAAGTAGAATAAATTCAATCTTTACCATCTATTTCTTAAATAAATCTTAACTCTCATTAAAATAATTAAATAATTATAATTATGAAACTAGTGTTTAGGGTTTAAGATATTAGAGTATAGAGTTTATTGGTTTAGGGTTTAAGATTTTAGAGTTTAAGGTTTAGGGTTTTGGGGTTTATCTTAAACAAATCTCAACACCCATTAAAATAATTAAATAATTATAATTATGGCTTTTTCAAATTAGGAAATAAAATATTATTTATTAAAAAATTAATAATATTAAATATAAATCCAATCCTAGTCATTTATTTTTCAAATCAAATCTCAACAAAAAAATCCAATCCCAATAAAATAATCAAATAATTATAATTATGACAAAAAAATTCAATCCCATTAAAATTGTTAAATAATTATATTATAACTTCTTCAAATTATGAAATATGATATTAAATCCTGTCCTTAAAAAATTAATAATATTAATATAATCTTGATCATCTACCAGCCACCCATTAAATAACCCATTAAAATAATTATTTAATTTTATACTAAAAAAAGAATAATCCAATCTTGGTCATCTATTTCTCAAAGAAATCTCAGTCACCTATTAAAATAATTCAACAATTATGATAATGACTTTTTTAAATTAGGAAATAAGATATTTAATATTTTGAAAGGAAAACGCAAGCTCATCTATTTCTCATACAAATCTCAGTCACTCATAAAATAATAAAATAATTATAGTTATCATTCACCCATTAAAATAATTAAATATTTATAATTATCTTTTTCAAATTAAAAAATAAGATATTATTTATTAAAAGCATAATAATAATAATCAAATCCTGATCATTTATTTTTCAAACAAATTTCAGTCACCCATTAAAATAATTAAATAATTATGACTTTTTAATATTTATATATTATGTTAGAAATTTATTTATAGATTTAAAGTAGAATAAATCAAATCCTAACCATTTATATTTTAAACAAATCTTAACCACTCATTAAAATAATTAAATAATAATAATTATGAAATTAGGATTTAGGGTTTTATGGTTTAAGGTTTAGGATTTTAGGATTTAATATTTGAGGGTCAAATCCTAACCATTTTATTTCTTAAACAAATCTCTATCACCCATTAAAATAATTATAATTATGAATTTTTTTTAAATTAGGAAATAAAATTGTTAATAATGTTATAAAATAAAAAATATATAAAATACATCCAATCTTGGCCATTTATTTCTCATAAAAATATCAGCCACCCATTAAAATAAAAAAAATTATAATTATAACATTTTCAAATTAGAAAATAATTTAGTCTAATCTAGAATAAATCCAATTTTTGTCATTCATTTATTAAACAAATCTCAGTCACCTCTCACTCCCTATTAAAATAATTAAACCATTCTATGTCTTTTATTTCTCAAATAAATCTAAGCCACTCAATAAATAATTAAATATAATTATAATTATGATTTATTCACATAAGAAAATAATTTATTATTTATTACAAAATTAATAATACTCTCTCCGTCCCACGTATTTTTACCTAATTTCTATTTTGGGTTGTCCCATGTATTTTTACTCATTTCATAAATGGAAAAAATACATAATAGTATTTTATTATCTACTTTTTACAGTTTCAACAACTTTAATTACTTTTTTACACTTTATTCATTATTTTCAACAACTTTATTTACTTTGTTCTTTTAAATTATAAATTTATCTCTACTTTTTCTTACATAATATATTAAATTAATAACATGTCTTAATCGTTGTATCCATACAAATGGTTAAAAATACACGGGACGGAGGGACTATTAAATATAAATTCAATCATAATCATCTATTTTTCAAACAAATCTCAATCATTTATTAAAATAATTAAATAATCGTAATTACAACTTTTTTAAATTGAGAAATAATTTATTATTTTCAAAGGGTTTAGGGTTTTAGGATTTAGGGTTTAAGGCTTAATAGTATTTTATTATCTATGTTTTACAGTCTCAACAACTTTAATTACTTTTTTACACTTTATTCATCATTTCCAACAACTTTATTTACTTTGTTCTTTTAAATTATAAATTTATCCCTACTTTTTCTTACATAATATATTTAATTAATAACACGTCTTAATCGTCGTGTCCGTACAAATGGGTAAAAATACACGGGACGGAGGGACTATTAAATATAAATCCAATCATAACCATCTATTTTTCAAACAAATCTCAACCATCTATTAAAATAATTAAATAATCGTAATTACAATTTTTTAAATTAAGAAATAATTTATTGTTTTCAAAGGATTTAGGGTTTAAGGTTTTAGGGTTTAGGGTTTATCTTAAACAAATTTCAACCACCTATTAAAATAATTAAATAATTATAATTATGACTTTTCAAATTAAGAAATAAGATTATTTATTAAAAAACTAATAATATTAAGTATAAATCCAATTCTAATAATCTATTTTTCAATCAAATCTCAACAATCCATTAAAATATTTAAATAATTATAATTATAACTTTTTTAAATTAAAAAATAATCTAATATTTTGAAAGGGTTTAGGGTTTTGACTTTTTCAAATTAAGAAATAATTTAGTCCAAATCCTGACAATCTATTTCTAAAACAAATATCAACCACCTATTAAAATAATTAAATAATTGTAATTATGGTATTTTCAAATTAGAAAATAAAATATTATTTATTAAAATAAATTAATAATATTAATCAATCCTGACAATCTATCAGTCACCAATTAAAATAATTATTTATTTGGGAGAACATATGCTTCAAGCTAAAGTATTGACCGCCAGTAATATTATTTTGACATCAAGGCTTTCATTGACACTTACAGATATTAGATTGCCTTTTGAATTCCAAAAAGGCAGTTTACGTTGATTGTGCTCTTATGCAATGATAATTAATAAGAGTCAGTGACAATCATTGGAGAATGTTGGTTTATTATTGAGAAGACCCATTTTTTGTCATGGTCAACTTTACGTCACAGTATTAAGATCGACGACCAAAAAGATTTGAAAATACTATTGGAAAAGTATGAGGATGGATCGAGCGCAATATGCAAGAATTATGTTTTCAAAAAAGTCTTCAAAAATGTTTAATGTACTATTTTACAATCTGGTTGTTTTCTATGTGAATAAGGATGATATGATCTTTGCCAAACTAACCAACCAATCTGTCAAGCCAATACTTTGTGGCAATGTTTGTCCACCAAAAAAATGAACAAAAATCGATATGGATTTTTTAATTCAAACTCAATAATATATTAGTTTTTTAAAACAATAAACGTTATCGACTTATTCTACAATAAACGTAGAATGTTTAGATATTTCAGATGAATCATTCTTTTATTTATATTGTAATCAATGTTGCGCTCAAAAGGGTTTGTCAATTCACTGTGATGTGTTAACAATAAATGGTTTTCAATTGTGTAAATTAGTATTATAGAATCTGACCCTATAATATAAAAAAACGAAAATTTTCTTGTTGCTTTTTAAATTGTCATATAACAGACTTTAATATTAAAGCATTAGGTTAGATAACATACAAAGAAATATTATTCGATTTAAACATCATAAAACCAATGAAGTTGTAAACCTAAAACTAGCACATATCGTGCAACACACGGGTAAGGTACTAGTATATTAAAAGAGACAATCATTTTTTCCCATTTTGTCCTTGCTCATTTTTTCTTTTTAACTCTTAACCCCTATAATTTATTACTCATATTTATTATTTATTTAAAATGATTTAAGTTTTAATGTTGATTCTTTCATCTGAAACGTCAAGAATCTCAAGATACAGAGTAAAAGAAAACGTCAATTACCTCTGAAATGGCAAGATACAGAATTAAAAGGAGGAGAAAGGTCAGAAAAAAAGTAGATTGGAAAGAATACGCCGGAATAATTTAAACGAAGTTCCCCGGAGTAGGGTAAAAGAATTGGAGCAATGGATTAAAGGTGGAGAATGATAAGAGACCGACTTTCTGAAGACAAGCAATAATTTGGACTCAAGAACTTTAGTAACACTTGATACTGCAACAGCTAGCGTGCTTATGGTTACAACGGGCTCCATGTTTAAATCTGTTATTTTTGCATTATTTATCATTTCTATTTTTATGTTTGAGTTTGAGTTTCGAGCAAGAGACACATCACTAATGGAGGATTTGTCGTTTGGGTATTGCCCCAACGTTTGGAGTCTAAACTTTCAAAAGGGAAAATTAGCTATATACAAAGAAGTTCGTAGCACACAAGATATAGCATACTGGAGCGCGATATGGGCTGACAATTATTTGGTCAACTCAACCGCCACCAACAGTACTTGATAACACAACTTCATTGCTATGACTATCTCCTTGTTTTCAACAAGGATAATGTCATCAATCAAGTCTCGGACAATAGGCCTGTCATCCATAAAAACACATATTATTATGTCATGTAAAGCCTTAATTTATGTAGGAAGTGTTTTTTATTACTATGTGTTACTTTCGAGGACACTCACAAGACCATGAAATATGGTCTACTTGAGGCAAACCGTGGTTTTGTTGAACTGCCTTACTAACCGACGAATGCATGAAACTTAAATTCTCAACTTGAATAAGTTAAGTCCAGACATTATCTCCTTGCCTACACTTTCTTTTTTTGCTTTACAGAACTCTTTTAACTGAAGGTGTCGAGTGTAGCAGAAGACATTGACAGCTCTTTTGTGGAAAAGAAAAAAAAAAACGCCGATGTCATGTAACTAACTCAATCTATATTGAAACATTTAAAAACTTCAAAAAACAACCAAATATTTATTCAATGATTATATATCAAATAATATCAAGAGATTAGTGTAGATACTCATTAATCAAATGACTTATGCTTGAAATTCAAAACTCCATACTGCGAAAACACTCATTTCTGAAGTACTTTACGATGAAGGTGTTGTAGTAGAAATATTTTTATAATTCCATAGAGGTAAAAGAAATAGTTTGGGAACTAATGACACAAATTATAACTAATATAGTATCCATCAAAACTCAGTTGGAACATTTAAGCCTGCAACTTGAAAGCACATAAATAAAAACACTGAAACAATAAGAAAATGGAATCTAATGAACTTTGGCTCAATGCGATTTATAGTGCAGATGAAAGTTTTGTTATTATCATTCTATCCAGTAATAATAGGTGTGGGAAAAGTATGGACAAAAGCTAAACCAAACCAAAGGGAAAAGATTTTAGATGAATGGGTAATAAATTTTTGCCATTATTCAATAGAATGATATTTGCCACTCTATTTAATAGAATGGTTATTTACATTTGGCAAACTATTCAACAGAATGGGTATTTATAGTGGCACCTGTCTCTGCTATAACATAGTTAAATTTGATACTGAATATGACAAGTATGAAGTTGTTGAAAATAGTGCTATGAAAGACAACATGACAAAGTAGGTGTAACCAAAGTAAATGACTACATTCTACGACTGGCGACGTCATCATACGAACATAAATGAGCAGATCAATTAATAAGGCCCACAGATGTGTGAAAAAGTAGTGGACGCAAGTTAAGATTTAACCCTTTTGGAGAGAAAGGTCACGGTGAATGAGTTGAAAACATGTGTGCCAAGTGAAGCCGATACACATTACAAAAATTCAACATTTAAGGCAAAAATGTTATGCTGAACGAATTGTAAACATTTGTACCATTTGTGCACGCAATGAGGTTAGACCATTCTTAGTAAGCCGTTCGAGTACACAATGGTAAAAATGCTCCAATGTATTATGGGATAGCACTCAAGCAGAAAACAAATATGAACCTTGCAAAACAGAGTCCATTAGATCAGTAATGTAATTATATACAAAGGATACTTATTGACAAGAGAGCTTGATAAAGTTTTTAAAAAAAATCTAACATGAACCTTTACCTTAATGTAGCACTAACTATTACAAATAATAACACAGTCAGTATGTAACATTTTAATCTTAAGAATATAATGGTTAAACATGATACAGAGAAAAACCTTTGTATGTGCAGTAAAAAGAAATATAAGCATTAATATTTTATACCTTTAATTAAATAGAATTAACGGCGTTCAGAATTTCATCATAGACAATGTTTTTTGTGTAACTTGTTTCTTGCTCTAATGGTGTCGATGGTCTAATAAGAACTTTGATTCTATTTGCAATTTGGGCCCTTGATAATGCGACATAAAGTTGACCATGTGAGAATATAGGCTCCTTTAAATAAACACCAACATAATCTAAAGTTTGGCCTTGTGCTTTGTTAATTGTCATTGCATAGCATAGTCGCACTGGGAATTGCGTTCTTTTAAACGGAATTGATGAGAAATTATCATGGGGAGTTTCTAACGTAATTCGTGGAATGAATACAAATTTGCATATGTGAGTGCCGGCTGAAATTTCAACATATATAATATTTCTATCAAAGCCCTTGCAAAGAAGTCGTGTCCTGTTGCAAAGTCCTTCAGTTGGGTTGATATTTCTTAGCAGCATTATCGGTGCATTAATTTTTAAGCATAATTTGTGTGGAGAGAGCCCAGAGAGAGTTAAAGAATGAAATAATTCTTGCTGATCTGGTGTGACATAGGGGCATGTGCTTTGATACAACTAAAATATGTAGTTTCTTCTCCGGGAAATTTCGTAATCAAAGCGTCATTTATTTCATGGACAAACTTATCGCATAAACATCAATTTATCGCATACAAGTTTGAATTTCTTACCATAATCATCAACAGATGAGTCACCACGTCGAAGAGACAGAAGTTCTTCACGTAACTGATGTTGGCGAGACGGCGAGGAGAAAATGCCTTCTAAAGTGAGCCATGTATCTCTCGACTTTTGAGAGTCCAGAACTTCGTTCACTGCGTCCTTGGACAGTGAAGTATACATCACGTTAAGCAACTTTCTGTCCTTCATCTTCCAAGCCAAGTATGCTGTGTTAGAGGACTCCACAACAGCGACAGTTAGATTTTTAGGTGGTGAAACAAGAGAACCGCTGAGATGGCACATCAAATCAAAATAGTCGGCTACGTGTTCGATCTAACGATGCCACGGTAGGTAGTTGGTAGAGTTCAACTTGATGGCAGATACCATGTTGATCATGGAAGTAACGGGCAGAGAATCGGTAGGAGCAACCATAGTGAGAAACGAAAAGAAGTAGAACAAGGTAACCAGAAGAATCTTAAGAAAGAGAGATGACATTTTTCTAGTATATGTATTATATATACACTCGTGTCATTGTAAAATATGAAAGAAAAGATGTAACATTAAGATATGGGAGTTTTATTCATTTAGAACTTGAAAAATGTATTTACTATCAATTCAGAACTTAATTTATTTACATCTATCATTATAGAGCTTAGGATGTTAACACCGGCATCCCATTATTTAACACAAGCAGAAGTCTCTGAATAATTGCCGCATCAACATCCAAATGACTATTAAATGAGTTCTCAAAATTAAATAAATAAAGATTAATTATATTATCAACATTAAGTAGCGTTTGGTCTAGCTGGAATTAGCATTGTACGATATTATTCACGTTGACAATACCAAACGAAACGACATTATCATATAATTAACATTTAAAAGATGAGGGCATATTTGATCTAATCAACATACAAAAGGAATTTTGTCGAACTAAAATAAGATGAAGGTTTTATTTGCACGCATGATATACCTAGGGTCTTAGTTGTCCATTTCTTCCTTTAAAATTTGATACTGCATGCATACATAACATACTAATTCCGTATGTATTACTTACATTACCCAAAAAAATTCATAAAAAAATAATCTTTCTTAACTACGTGCAACAATATTGATGCATATGTCACGTGAAAAAGGGAGTACAACATGTTAGGAATTATTTTCAAAAGGGCAAAAGGTCAACTGCACCCTTAATCTTATCATGTAAATCAATTTAGCCCCTAATCTTATTTTTTTAACATCTATGCCATCTTTCTATCCTAATAAGTCAAATCCACCCTTAATTTTTTTGTTAATATAAACAACAGAACCATTCCGTTAAATAATAAAGTTAAACAACAGAGCCATTCCGTTAAATAATAAAGTTAACGACGTTAAAAATGGATCATTTCTTGAGGAAAAGCTTTTGGTGCTGCCCACCATGTGCGACCTTGTCCTTCTTATTTATTTATTTATTTTATTTATCATTAATATTAATTATAATTATAATTATATATTTAAAATATTACCTTTAATAAATTTTTATAAGCTTATGGTATATATTTAAAATATTACCTTTAATAAATTTTTATAAGCTTATGGTTAGCTATATATTTTATAAATATATTTCAATTTTTATGTTTAGTTATAATTTTAAAGGTGTAATTGTAATTTCATACTTAAAATTCATAATTTATTTTATGCATAAAGTATAAATTTTAATTATTGACTGTGCTCCTAATTATATATTATTTAGATTTAATGATTCAAATAATTTAAGTTTTAATAGGAGTAAATAAAGGAAATAAGGAAATTTTTATTTAATTGTATATATTTGTGTATCTTTTCCTGATTCGATGCCACAAATTGTGGATTGTCATTGTATTCTTGTAGAATATATACATCAATACACAAGATCACCATCAAGTGGTGAAATTATCCCAATCTTCAACTCTACATGGTATCAGAGCGAGGTTACGATCCTCGGGCTAAATTACTAGATTCAAAACCCGTTAACACGCCTCTGGTAACGGGTGAATCTCTTGTAAGTGATGGGGTTCCCTATTCTGATCCGACGATGTATAGATCTCTTGTTGGTGCTCTTCAGTACTTGACTATCACTCGGCCGGACCTTTCTTATGCAGTGAGTTCTGTGAGTCAATTCCTTCAGAATCCCACTGACGCTCACTTTCAAGCGGTGAAGCGTATTTTGCGTTATGTCAAGGGAACAATCAACCATGGGCTCTCCTTTACTCGCAGTCAAGATTCTTCTATTATTGGTTACTCTGATGCGGATTGGGCTCGCTGTCCTGAGACAAGGCGTTCTACGTATGGGTTCTCCATTTTTATTGGAGGCAACCTTGTCTCATGGAGCGCTAAGAAACAGCCAACAGTTGCTCGTTCCAGCTGCGAATCTGAATATCGGGCAATGGCGAATGCTTCTGCCGAACTTATTTGGGTCACGAATCTTCTTCGTGACATACGCGCACCCTCTGTTTCTCGGCCCACACTCCTTTGTGATAACAGAAGTGCTGTGTTTCTTAGTCAAAATCCGGTGGCACACAAACGATCGAAGCATATTGATATTGACTATCACTTTGTTCGGGAGCTCGTTTCCTCTGGAAGGTTAGAGACAAAATTTGTTCCGTCTAACCTGCAGCTTGCTGACATCTTCACTAAGAGTCTTCCTCGTCCTGCTTTTGAACTTCTGCGCACCAAGCTCTGCGTTTGCTTGCACCCCACGCAGCGCTTGACGGGGGGTAATAGGAGTAAATAAAGGAAATAAGGAAATTTTTATTTAATTGTATATATTTGTGTATCTTTTCCTGATTCGATGCCACAAATTGTGGATTGTCATTGTATTCTTGTAGAATATATACATCAATACACAAGATCACCATCAAGTGGTGAAATTATCCCAATCTTCAACTCTACAAGTTTAATAAATCTCTAATATATATATATATATATATATATATATATATATATATATATTATCTCTCTTAAATTAATATATTTTTTCGTATATCTTCTTTGATCTCTTCTTTCATCTCAATTAGAATTTGATTTGGCACAAAGTTTAAATCTTTTCACTAAAATTAAAAACATGAATTAACATTATTTATTAATTTATTAAATCAATTTAAACCCAAATTTTTGAGAAAAATTATTATATATTAAAATTATCACTAAATCCTAAAAACAATGATTAAGTATAGAAGTAAAATAAAATATAAAAGTAATGATGAAATTATGAAATTATAATTATATTCTAATATTTTAGTTAATAGTAAATATTAAACAATGTGAGTAAATTGATGTATGAACCACTAGTTACTCTTTCTCTTTAACTACCCAATTTATTCCTAAAATTTTTTTATACATTATACACTTTAAAAATAGTTTTTATAAGAGTATCCATTTGTCTGCATACACTTGCAAAATTATTATAAATAAAAGGAGTATATATTATTGAATTGATCTCTTATGTGTTCGAGCACCTAAGTCAAGGGTACAATAAAATAAAGAGTAGTATATTTTAATTCATAAAAGTATTATTCCCTCTCTCCCATAATACTTTGGCTAAATATAGTGTGCACCCGGGTGCACCTAAAATTATAATGCACCCATATACAAATATAAACAAAAATTATATAATTATGAGTAATTTAATTGTTATTTTTTAATGAAAAATTGAGTGTAAAAAAATATATAATTATTAAAACATTATGTATGCACTATTGAATAAAAAGTTATACACATATGAATGTTATTTTTTTAATGAAAAACTTAGTGTGAAAAAAGTATACAATTATTATAAAACACGTATACAAAATAGAATAACATGTATAAAAAATAGAATAAAAAGTTATATACATATGGGTGCACCCAATATACACTCTAATACTTTTCTCATTTTTCTCATTTGTTTGTCCCACAAAACCTTTCACACCGAAAAAAGGAAATACCACTTTATCCAACAATCTCAAAAGTTACTTTAATTTCAAAATTTTCACTCATTTTTCATATCATTACTTTATATTTTTTTATTACCTAAAAATACTACAATACCCTCCAAAATCAATAAATTTTATCAAAAAGTACAACTTTTCTTGAATAATGTGGAACAATAAACGTGAAAAATTTTCCGGGATGTAGGGAGTATTTTTCAATGAAAGTGTCATGTTGAAATATCAATTATACTAATATAATAATATTTGAGTAAGGGAAATATGTTTGTTTTTTTTTTCTTAATTAAGAATATATATGTTTTTATATTAAATAGTAGGTTATTTAATATTTAAGGGTATAATTTTCTGAAAATATCAAATTCGGGGCACCGTACGTCCAATAGCACAAAAGTTATATATAATATTATTTAAATAATTCTTTCAAAAAATATTATTTCAATAATTAATTAACATAAGTTTTATAATTAAAACATAGTAACAAGAAAAAAAAAAAAGGAAAAAAGTGGCAAGGTGGACAGCGCCACTGGCTCACTCACATAAGTTAGTCAACGGCATTACTGTTGATACTTAACAGAATGGCCATTTTGCTTGGTTTATAAAAGATGGAGGGTGGATTTGACTTCTTAAATAAGATAAATGGTTTAAATGTTAAAAAAAAATAGATCAAGGGGCTTAAGTGATCTTATGAAATAAGAATAAGAGTGGATATGTCCTTTTGCCATTTTCAAAATGTAACTGGTGAAATATGAAGTGCATGAAACTATGGTTAAACATCAATTACATTAATCTTGACATTGGGAGATGTATCATTATATAGCAAAGATGTAGAATCTGTGTGTGTCTCAGCTTTGATTCATATAATTAGCTCTCATTTGGAGTTCTTCAGACCGGCGATTAGGAATTTGCAGCGGCTCTACTCTTCCTTCAAGCATTTCTAAAACCTTGTTCATTGAAGGACGATCAATTGGATTCATTTGTATGCAATGCAGTGCCACTGTTGTCATAATCTTACTAATTGTTTATTTTGTACTATCTTCTTCATCGTCGTCACATGTTTTGATTTGGATGTCCTTGCCTTGCTCAAGGCGATCGTATATCCACTGTGGCAAGTACTGGCTGGACTGGCCATTTTCTTGCACCAAGTCTCTGTTTAAGCCCACCAAATCCATCAGCATCATCCGGAAACTATGGACGTCCGCCTTGTAAGACACGCGGCCAAAACCTCTGTTTATTAGCTCAGGAGCAACGTAGCCTATAGTTCCTCTGGCTGCTGTTAATGTCACTGTGTCTTTCTTGGTGGAGCAAAACTTTGCTACCCTGAAATCGGAGATTCTTGGGACGAATTTATCATCCAAAAGTATGTTGTGAGGCTTGATGTCGAACGCAGGATCTGGATATCACACCCTTTATGCAAATACTCAATCCCTCTGGCCACCCCAACTGCAATATTATACTTCTTGTCCCATCTCAAAGAGTTGATGTGCTTTTCGAGGTAACCATTTGACATGAAATCGAATACAAGAGCTCATTTGGACCTTTCTGCATGTGAAGAATAAACCTTATTCAATCATAGTTAAGTTTGCATATGTCTTAGATTACATATGGACATGATGTATAGAAGAATCAGATGCATCATGTTGGTTAAATAATCAAGATGACAGCAAAAGGATACAACCGGTGCATAAGGTGAGCAGGGAAGTTTGAGGAGTTTGTTTGGTGGCTAAACGGATTAGTTAGGAGTGGTTTAGCATATGGCTGGAAAGCTTGACACATAAGCTGTTAGTTGGAAATAGTTTCACTCAGTTTGGTAATCGTTTGATACTCCAACTGAAGGCTCAAAGATGCTTCAGCGAGTTAGTCCCGTAAGTTAGCTAGTTACATATCTTTGCATATATATAGCTTCTAGTTTGCTGATTTATTCAGCGTGTAATCTTCCTCACACTCTCATATGGAATAAGATATTCTCTCCATAGTGGACGTAGGCTCGTTAGTGAGCCGAACCACTCTAAAAAACTCTCGTGTTCTCGTTTCGTTTCTTCATCCATAGATTAGGCTTCATGCTTTCAATTCTTAAGTTCATCTTCAATTTGATACCTGCCTAATTTCATGACAATTGGCGCCGTCTGTGGGAAGAAGGGCAGGCCAAAGAAGAGGGACGTGATTGAAGACCAAGATGGTGTTCCACCAAGATTGAAAGCGGGCGTATGAAAGCTGTGTGAAGATGAAGAAAATGAGGAGGGCAATCCAGTTTCGTTGGATCTCAGAAAGAAAGAATTGGGGATTTCTCGACAGCCTGCATCGACTGATTGGTTGATTAGCAAAGAGGTTATCGAAGAGGCAAATTCCAAGGATTCTTCTCAACGGGGATGAGATATCGTGGGAGGGGTGAAAACCCAGAATGATATATCGTTGAGAATGGGTTGCTGAGGGGAAAGGGATCACAAGGATAGTCGTCAAACATCTGGTGATGCCTTCGGCGGTGATCTTGGACAATTATGGATTGCAGATCAGACTGATTAGTGAGAGAGAGATCGAAGCGCTCTTCGAACGGCAGTTCGGAGGTGGGTTCAAGATTTTCGGTAGCGATTTTTGGTTATGTAACTACAGTTCGTTGTGGTGGAGATCAAGAAACCGGTGTAAGAAGATTCCAAGATTGGAATTCTCGGTAAGAAGGAATTGGAAATCCGGCTATGGTGGTGTGCAAACCAGCAACCGTTAAGAAACTGAGAAAATTTCCGATGGCATTCTTATCGACGTGAGTTGGCAGTCTTAGGTGAGTTGGGCAAGGAAATGCTTCAGCAAGAAACTAGACGAACAGAGTATTGCTCGGAATTGATGAACAGCGTTCGACGGCCGGATTCCATGGCTGAAATTGAAGATAGAAGATTTCACGCAGGTTGAAAATGAGCGACTCTCTCCAGCGGTGAACGGCGTCGGCCCTGCTTGGCAAGATACAGTTCCGACGAGGACGGTGTAACACTGCGACACAAGATGGCGGTTCGACGGGATCGGGTGGCGTTCAGAAATTGAACGGAGGTGGCAGCTTCTCTCCAGAAGTGTAAAGTAATGGATGATTCGGGCGGCGACGAAATTTTGGAAGAAGGATGGCAGATAGGAAATTCCAGGATTTGGACAGAGTTAAAGACTCTGTGAGTCATAATTTGCTGAAGTCATCAGCAAATAATTCTCCAATAAGGGAAAGGTCTCCCCACGATGGTGATGCTATCGGAGAGAAGAAGCAAAATTGTTCATAGGTGAAGGACAATTTTCTAAGAAGGCCAGAGTATCTGTGACAGCTATGGCAGCTTAGAATTTCTAAGTGGTAAGGACAATTTTGATTACACCAGAAAGGTGCAGGTTCAAAGAACTTGATCAGTACAATGTGGCAATAGCAAGCAAGAAACATGGAAATTTTTCATGGAAGTGCTAGCATTGTTTAAGGGATGCATCAATTGCATGGGACTCCCAGCAAGGTGGAGTCAGGACATGGCAGGTTAACCATGGAGATGAAATCAGCTTAACAGGTTGGTATTTCATGAAGATAAGGTCAGCTCAACAAGTTTGTAAGGAAAAGATTTTCCGATAAGTGAATGGTGTTCTGGAGAAGTAGCGATATAACGGGGTAGCTAGGAGATTTGGTACTTGGACTCGTTGGCGTTTAAGAGCAGTGCGGTAACAACGAGCAATTAGGAGAAACATCGGGTAATCCTAGTGAGTTAGAATCGACTTCAAAGTAATGGCACTTTCATTAGGAAAATGGTTCGAACTTGGTGTGGCTTGGCGGTAAGTCAACATTTATATGTTGCAGGTGTTGCTCATGGTTGAGCAATGGTAAAAGGTATTGCTCAAGTTGGAGCAATGATTAAGAGGTGCTACTCAAGGTGGAGTAGTGTAATGGAGGGAGAGTTGCTATGGTTTGATTAAGGTTTAAGGTGGAGATTTGTGAAGAATAAACCTTATTCAATCATAGTTAAGTTTGCATATGCCTTAGATTACATATGGACATGATGTATAGAAGAATCAGATGCATCATGTTGGTTAAATAATCAAGATGACATCAAAAGGATACAACCGGTGCATAAGGTGAGCAGGGAAGTTTGAGGAGATTGTTTGGTGGCTAAACTGATTAGTTAGGAGCGGTTTAGTATATGGCTGGAAAACTTGACACATAAGCTGTTAGTTGGAAGTAGTTTCACTCAGTTTGGTAACCGTTTGATACTCCAACTGAAGGCTCAAAATGCTTCAGCGAGTTAGTCCCGTAAGTTAGCTAGTTACATATCTTTGTATATATATAGCTTCTGGTTTGCTGATTTATTCAGCGTGTAATCTTCCTCACACTCTCATATGAAATAAGATACTCTCTCCATAGTGGACGTAGGCTCGTTAGTGAGTCGAACCACTCTAAAAAACTCTCGTGTTCTCGTTTCGTTTCTTCATCCATAGATTAGGCTTCATGCTTTCAATTCTTAAGTTCATGCTTCAATTTGATACCTGCCTAATTTCACGACACTGCACAATATCCCACAAGTTGGACAATGTTAACATGATGGATCCTTCCAATGGTTGCGATTTCATTCATGAAGTCTTGGTCGTTTCCTCCTGGATTTCCTAGTAGTTTTACTGCCACATAATGGCCGCTTCGAAGCTTTCCTTTGTAAACCGAACCAAATCCTCCTTGACCCAGTTTCTCGCGAAAAGCACTAGTGATCTTCTTGATCTCGGAGAAGGAGTATCTGATTGGCATGAGCTTGTTGTCACCTTTCAAGAAATCTTCAATTATATCAAAGTTTGAAAGATGCCTTGTTCGAAACTTGTAGATCAAAAAACGCATCATCCAAGGAAATACAATGAGTCTCACTAAAAAAAACAGCCCTGCAAGAGAGAACAAATGCATGCTTGACTTGAGTGCTCGTGTTTTGTTGTTCTTACACAGAGTACATAAATCGACAACGCCCCGATTATAAGACGAAGATGCGATACATGCCCTGCAAGTAGCCATCTTACTTCCATGCTTTGTGAAAAAGGGACAAAAAAAAAAAAGAGTTTAGTGATTCTTACAGTATGTGTTGAAATAATTATCTTTCATCTCAAATTTGTAAAATCCCCATGCACAGATGAATCCAATGATGATCTTTGCTGGGATGCTCACTCCTGCAAATAAAACAACTGCAGTTCTCTTCAAAGTTAGTAAGTCTGATTGAAGCCAAAACATAAGAATTAGTGAGAGCCAACCTAAGATGAGAAGAAGAATCAATATTTTGGCTGCAAAAATGAACATGAAGACAATGTTGAACAAATATATAGTGTCCTGATATGGCCACTTTGGTATAAGCTATTGATCCTACCTGAGTATCCATAATCAAAATTCGTTGCAAGACCTGCAATATCAGATTAAGTAATTGAAGAATCTTTTCAAAATAGAATTCAACTTATTTTTCTAATTTCCTTTTAAATGGTAGACACAAACACCATTTAACTAGCTGGTAATAATAAGACACTTGATTTAGCTAGCTAGTATAGAAGGTGTATGATTGGATTTCTGAGAAGTACATACACTTTATAATTGAACTATTCTAGGAAATACAATAAGACAAAATCAAAGTAAATTAATTCATTAAATACTCCATATCCTTATCATCTTCAATCTCGATTGAAGTCTTTAACGATACTCATAATTATCATCCCTAATTTTACTAAAGACACCCGAAATCATAAAAGTAATCAATTTATCTCAATATTTCTTCCTTTAATTGTACACTACACTATTCTTACCCCACAGTTGACGAAGCTTATCAAGAAGAGTCTGCCGTGGGTGTTGGCATGCTCTACAGTTATACCACGCCCAAGAGAGTTAAAAACCATAGAGCAGGGCCTCCTGGATTGCTGAAATCGATCCATTTCTATAATGCCAGGATGTGAGCACTATAACATCCACACACATGTATGGCAAATCTGACGCCTTCATGGCGCCGAGCTTCACATAAGTATGTGCACGCCGGTGGAGGATGAGTCGTGTGCAAAATCGGCAGGCAAGAGGGAGGAATTGGTCAGTGGATTGGGGGAGCTGATGATATTAACTGGCCATGCTGTATCTGCATAGGTGTTCGACTCTTCATAGTATCTCTTCATAGCATAAGGGTAGCCATTGGTGCGTGTGAAGTTGGAATTACAAAATGAATGCTTAGGAAATGAGCAGCTGCTTGAATTCGAAATGGAGTCGTCCACCAGCCTGATGGTCTTATTCTGGCTGTTGAGGTACAGAATTGTGGACACGTTTTCGCATTGTAGTTCGTAGTTGGGATTGCCGCAGTGGATGGGATCGTGTTTGAGCCGGAAAGGGAAGCTGATGTTGTGGATGATGCCGCAGGAGGAAGGGCGGCATGGATTCGTCGTGTCCGACGCTGTTTGGAGCAGAATTGGGAGTAGAATTAAGAGAGATATTGAAGGTCTAAGGAGAGATGGAATAGAACAAAAGGTTAGAAAGAAAAGACTTCTTATAGTCAATGAGACTAGTAAATTTAATGTTATCCAATCAAGCTGTTTGACAACCACTCACTTCCATACAGAATTGGGAGTAGAATCAAGAGATTGAAGGTCTAAGGACAGGATTCATCATTATTTTTCCACTATGGAGTGCAACAAGGTTTGAAAGACGCTTTAAAAAAGACTTCTAATAGTCAATGAGACAAGTAATTTAATCGCTGTCACTATAACATTTTGGTAAGTAATCTTCTGTTCATATGTAGACGCGGTGTATTCCCGGGACATAAGAATTTTTGTCTAAAAAGAAAAGGTTAAATCATAAATGTGATTATTGTTCTTTTTTATGTATCAAATATATAACGTATGATAAAAAAAATAGATATAAAAAATAGTGTAGAAGATAGTGGTGTATGCTATCACTCATTGCAACTTTTTCATGTTTTATTTTGTTTAATTTTTTTTAACGAAATTTAATAAAATTCACTTTTAATAGTTTTAGATTATTAACTTTTGAGGATAGGTGATTTTCTCTTTTAAAGTCATTGGATATATTTAGATAATAATAAATATGATAGATAAAATAGTTTTTGTATAATTATGTTGGGTTGATGATTTTAAATTTAAATGTAGTAGAATATTATTGTGTTTTGTGATATTTCAATTCTTTGAAGTGTAAAATGATATTGGAGTTGACAAAAATGAAGAAGTTAGTATGACAAAGGATAAATAAATTATTTCAATTCTTACATAGCTAAAAATGTTGTGGACCGAAACCACAACATTTACTATCTCATCTCAACGGCCAACCACCGTGCCAATTCAACAGCTGGTTTTGAATAATCAATTTCTAGTATATTGGGTTCATTATTTGGATGCTGTTCAAATTAGAATAAATAATACACAACTAATATGTTAGTTATGTAAGTATGACGTTTTCCAACTTTAGTTTTTTTTTTTATACAATTCTCAATTTTAATCATTTTTTGATAAACTTTTAGTCATTTTTATTCAAATTTAGTCCTTTATGTTAAAAAAGTCCAAAAATGGTCCAAAAGTACATATATTTAGGATAAAAAATGAACCAAAAAATGATCAAATTTTGAAAAAATGACCAAAACTGAATCAAAATGACTAAAAGTGAACAAAAAAGACCAAAATTGAGAATTGCAAAAGAAAAAAGGATTAAAGTTGGAAAACTTTATACTTACCGGACTAATTTTGAAATACTCCAAAATAATGTTGAAGGAGATGCTGTTCAAATTAGGATAAATAATAAACTAATATGTTCTCATGGTTGAGTCCCTAATAATATTAATAATCCAAAATTTCTGCTCAAAAGTATCCATAGACAATAAAATCATCAACTAAATAAATATTGCATAAATATACTAGAAATAAACATCAATAATTTTAAAGTTTGTAAGGTCTCGCGACCGTCACACATTGTGTCGACGAGGGGTTTTCAGATTTTATGAGTTTGGCTCATAAGAAGAACCGATATAAAATAGTATAAGAAAACAAAATTCGCAAAAGAATTAGAGACAACAATTAATCCACCGTAGGAATTTATCACTCAAAAGACAAATCACAAAATCATTTAACTAACTGGCCAGTGATCCATGTATAAGAGACCAGAGCTATGTAGTATAGGTGTATGATTGGATTTCTTAATTAGAATACACAAGAAGTATGTACACTTGATAATTAATGGACTAATCTAAGAAATACAATTAGACTAAATCAAAGAAAACTAATGAGTTAAGAATGATCATACTATTATTACACAAATTCCACCAACCACACACTAAAAAACTTTTTTTAACAACATAAATCATTAATCCATTGTAATTACCAACGAATTGTTAATAAATATTATATTTATTTTTAGTAACAGAATACAACAATGAGTTATATAATGATTTTACCAACGGAACTGATAAGTCATAATTTGCTATTAATTTCTTGAGTTAAATCATTTCTGTTTGAAAGAATTATGTGTCATTTGATTGCTAATTACGAATCATTTTATATCTTATTCACGTTTACTTTAATTAGCCAAATCGTTGTTAAAACAGGCTAAAATGAAAGGATTTTCTCTACAAGCCACCCTAACACTGAAGGGTCAGTGGTCAGTGTTACGGTCAGTGTCAGCCAACGCAAACAGAATTAAATGCCAAATTTGGAAATTATTTCCAGTTGTTACATTCATTTCCTGGGGCTACTGATTGAGGCAGAAATAATAAAAATTGACCAAACCATCAAGGAAATTAATGGGTGTTGACTTACCATGTTAGTAAAAGTAGAGAAAAGGAAAGTTAAAATGGGAGAAGGTTCATCCCCGTTTAACATTAAGGAAAAAACACGAAGAACATGAGAAGCAGCCGGAGGAAAAACGCTTGAACGTCCACAAAGAGCAATCTGACAAAAATCGGTTTTATCATTTTGATTTAATTTTCGTTACGTATTTTATGGGCTAAGACCCTTTTCTAATCTAAGGAATCCGTGAACCTCCCATAGCTTTGGTAATTATTTTGTTAGGAATTGTTAATTTATACATTGATGAATTTATCTTATGAATGACTTTGTTGAGATTCATGATTGAGTGATTGCTATGATAGATTGACCGTCTAAAATCGTATATTGCATAATCTAATATCATTTTGCACGACTATGATTCGTAATTGTCATAGTTTAGAAAATCTAGTGGCGAATTGAGGGAGTACCTCTTGAGTTCATATGATCTTTGTTGTATGATTCTTAGTCAGTTTTCAAAGCCTTATAATCCTAATTTCTCATGTAATGCCTCATCTAATTCGAACTTTTTTTGATCGCTAGAAGAGCAGGGTAATCTAGTGGTCGTTCCCTAGGTTATTTAACGTAAGAAAATTTTTGGGTTAATTGGTCGTACCGTTAATCTAGATATTTGAATTTATCATGTGTTTGTTCTAACTCCTGTAAAATAATTTTTTAGATTTTAATATTTAAATAATAAAAATATTATCATCTAACCCCTATCCCCTATCTTACCCCCCACCCACCCCGCAATTTTTTTATTACTTAAATATTAAAATTTAAAATTAAAAAAATTGTAGGGGGCAAGGTAATAGTATTTTTATTATTTATTTAAATATTAAAATTTAAAAATTTTAAAAAAAATTGTCGGGGGTGGGTGGGTAGGGGTAGAGTTGGGTGATAATATTTTTATTATTTAAAAAATTAAAATCTAAAAAAATTAATTTTTTTTGGAAGGGGTGGCGTGGGTGGGGGTGGGGTGGTGGATAGGGAATAGGGTTGGGTGATAATATTTTTATTTTTTTAAATATTAAAACCTAAAAAAAATTTAAATTTTTTTGGGGATGGGGTGGGGGTGGGGTGGATACGGGGTAGGGGTTGGGTGATAATATTTTTATTGTTTAAATATTAAAATCTAAAAAAAATAAAATTTTTTTTTGGGAGGGGGTGGGGTGGGTGGGGTTGGGGTGTGGATAGGGGGTAGGATTGAGTGATAATATTTTTATTGTTTAAATATTAAAATTTAAAAATAATTATTTTTTTTTTTTGGGTTGGGTGGGGTTGGGATGGTGGATATGGGGTAGGGTTGGATGATAATATTTTTATTGTTTAAATATTAATTAAAATCTAAAAAAAAAAATTTTTTTGGGAGGGGATGGAGTGGGGTTGGGGGGTGGATAGGGGTAGGATTGAGTGATAATATTTTTATTGTTTAAATATCAAAATTTAAAAAAAATTAAAATTTTTTTGGGGGTGGGGTGGTGGATAGGGGGTAGGGTTGTGTGATAATATTATAATTGTTTAAATATTTTTAATTTATAAAGGTGGGTTAATATTAGGTTGGTGGAGCTGTGCAGGTTAGCCCACACTTTAGTGGGTTCGAAGTGGGGTGGGCTTTCATGGGCGGGTTAATTGTAGGTTGTGAAATTGGTGGATTAAGGTGGGTTGAGGAGGTTTGGCCCATTGGGCTTAACCCATTTTGACAGCTCTACTTTAGTATATTGTGAGGGATCAATTCCTTAGATTAGGCTTGTATAATATTTATTTAGTTTACATTTAAATTTTAATTGTGGATGATTGGATTGTTTATTTTTACAATATTGTCATTTTATTATTTGCACAAATATTTTAAATTCTCCAAACAATAACCCCCTATTTTATTTTACTTTATCATGAATCAAATATTTTGATTTAATGAAAATTTCATTTTACTCCCTTGGATTCGACCCGTACTTATCCTACTATATTTTTAGTATATTTGTTCGGAAAATTATAAATGATATTTTTGGGTGCCGACGACGCACACCAGGAACCATCATATAAACCATCATATAAATTGTCAACAAAACTATTAATAGATTATCAACAAAATTATATTTTCGTTGATAAAAAATTATCAACTATCAATTTACAAACGAAAAATTATTAATGTATTTTGTTGTTAATCCATCGATAATTCAATTAAATATTGAAAATAAAACTTTTACCAACAAAATATTGTGTTTATAATATATATATATATATATATATATATATATATATATATATATATATATATATATATATATATATAATACCCCACAAGTTGGACAATGTTAACATGATGGATCCTTCCAATGGTTGCAATTTCATTCATGTATTCTTGGTCGTTTCCTCCAGGCTTTCCTAGTAGTTTTACGGCCACAAAATGGCCACTTCGAAGCCTTCCTTTGTAAACCGAACCATATCCGCCTTGACCCAATTTCACGCGAAAATCACTAGTGATCTTCTTGATCTCGGAGAAGGAGTATCTAATTGGCATGAGTTTGTTGTCACCTTTCAAGAAGTCTTCAATTGTATCAAACTTCGACAGATGCCTTATTCGAAACTTGTGGATAAAAAAACTCATTGTCCAAGGAAGTACAATGACGAGTCTCACTACAAAAAACAGCCCTGCAAGAGAGACAAATGCATTCTTGAGTGCCCATGTTTTGTTGTTCTTACACAGAGTACATAAATCGACAACGCACCAATTATGAGGCGAAGATGAGATACATGCCCTGCAAGTGCACCATTATTTACTTGTAAACATCTTACTTCCATGCTTTGTAAACAAGGGAGAAAACAAGAGTTTAGTGATTCTTACAGTATGTGTTGAAATATACATCATTCATCTCAACTTTGTATAATCCCCATGCAAAGATGTATCCAATGTTGATCTTTGCTGGGATGCTCACCCCTGCAAAAAAAAAAAAAAAAAAACAAATGAAATTCTCCACGAAGTTAGTAAGTGATTGAAGCCAAAACATGATGATTAGTGAAAGCCAACCTATGATGAGAGAAGAATCAACATTATGGCTGCGAATGGACCTGCAAAAAATTAATTAGCAATGGATTGAACATATAAAAAGAGTGACCTGATATGGCCACTTGAGTGTAAGCTATTGATCCTACCAGGGTGGGTATCCATCAGCAGAATTCTTTACATGACCTGCAATCATTAAAAAAAATTGTTTAATTTTACTAATGGAATATACTGTTGGTAAAAGCTTCAATTCTATTGTTAAATTTATTTACTAACAAATTAGTGATGAGAGATATTTTCACCTAAATTTTAGTGTCTTTTTGTGTGTATTTTCATATTATTTTATCCATATTTATGTTCTATTTGGTTGTGTTTTTTGTTTTTATGGAGATGTGTAAGAATGAGCTTAAAAGTATATTTTCGGCAAAAAGAGATTATAGACGCAACAAGGAAGATGTAGGAAAAAACGGATCTCAATTCGGAGTTGAAACGAAGGAGAACGGGCCAAAACGGAAGAAGAAAAACAGGGAACGCACCTACACGGGGCGAGTTTCGTACACGGCCCTGTAAGGGGTGGCCGAGTTCCATCACCTGAAACACCTACATGGCCACCCCTGTGACTAGACATGCACCGATTAACCGGAACCAGCGGTTCCAACCGGAGAACCGCCGGTTTTAACCGGAACCGGAACCGCCAGTTCCGGAACCGGAAAAAAAGGAACCGAAATCGGTAGAACACGGTTCGGTTTCGGTTCCGCCGCGCACGAACCGGAACCGGCGGTTCGAACAGCCGGTTCTGGTTCACGGTTAAACCGGCAGTTTCTCGGTTTTACCGGTTCGCCGGAACAGCCGGTTCGAACCGCCGGTTCACGGTTAAACCGGCGGTTCCTCGATTTTTTTTTTTTTTTTTTTTGAGCGGGAAATTTTGAATTTTGAAAATTCAAACGTGCGGTCGAGATCGTGTGACCGTTGAAGATCAACGGCTGAGATGGATGGTGGAACCGGCGGTTCCGGTTCGAACCGGCGGTTCCGACGAACCGGCGGTTCTGACCGGTTTTTTTTTTTTTTAATTTAAGGGTTGAGATTTTTTTGTGTTTAAAATTTGAAATGGATGGATGAGATCACTTCCAATCCTCTATAAATACCCCCCAAGTGTGATCAACTTTGGCACACAACATTCACATTCAATCTACTACTACTACACTACTACTACACTCTCTTCTCTACACTACTTCTTCTTCTATTCCATATTCTACATTTCTACAATTCTACTCAACTACTCAAGTTCTCAATCTCATCTCAATTCTCAAGTCTCAAGTTTCCTTTTTTAGTTCATATATATCAAACTAAAAAAAAAGTTGTAGTCTTTTATTTCAATTCTCTTATTATCACTTTCATTTCTATTCTCTCATTATCATTTTCTATTCTTTCCCACACATATACTACTAAATTACTAATTAGTATACTTCTACTTCTAGTCTCTTAGTTTTAGTTCATCAATCTTATATATTCATCCTTTAGTTTTTTCAATCTAAAAAAAATGCCTAGAAGAGGTTCTTCTTCATCCGGTGCCTCACCTTCTTCTTCTAGAGGAAAATCCATGCCCAACACCTTAAATTGTCCTCCACCACCTCCACGCCAACTTCCACCAACTCTAAAAGATATTGAACTTGAAAATATTCCTTCGGATGAAGAAATCTCCCCTCATTTGTTCAACTTGAATGTTAGGGAGATACTTGGAGATGATTTCCCCTCCGACGACGACAACGATAATATTCAAGGTCAATCACAACAAAGGGCGAGTGGAAGTCAACCAACCTCGGGTGGTGCGTGTACCGGAGACGGAGGATCGACTCGAAGTTCTCCACAAGTGTTACGTTCCGATATATTTTCCATTCATTTCAAGAAGGAGACGATTGAGAATTCGAATGAATTCAAAGTTATTTGCAACTATTGTGGCACGAAGTATAAATTCAAGCATGGCGGAGGATATGGAACGTTCATCAAGCACATCAACTCGAAGCATCCGGACAAGATTGGCATCTCAACCGGTCAAACACAAATAGGATGAGGGTTCACGGCCTCTTCCGGAGGAGAAGATTCATCGGCGTCGGGTAACACTATTTTTAAATTTAATGAATCTAATTATTTGAGATTATACCTTAAACTTATGTGCACCAAACATTTGCCATTTAACTTTGCCGATAATGTTTTTTTCAAGATTGGGTAAATCTCACTTTAAATCCTCAAGCCCCACCTTTGCATCGTAATAAATGTAAACTTGGTGTTGCTAAAGTTGTTAAAGAGTATGGTTTGGTTTTAAAACAAATTTTGCAACAATTACCTCATAAAGTGTCTATATGTTCGGATATTTGGAGCAATTTTTGACAAAAAGCGGATTATATGGGTATTACTTGTCATTGGATTGATAGTTCATGGAATTTGCAAAAAAGATTAATTGCTTATAGATCATTTGATGTTCCTCATACCGCCGTTAATATTGCTCACAAAATTAGTACTATTTTGCAAGAATATGGTTTAGTTACAAAGATTTTTACAATCTCATTTGATTATGCTAGTGCTAATACGGCTAGTTTAGAAAGTCTTATTGATATTTGCAAACCATCAATTGGTGGTAGATTTTTTCATGTTAGATGTATTTGTCATATATTGAATTTATGTGTTCAAGATGGTATAAGTGCTTTGAAAACACACATTCAACCTATTAAAAGTGATATATGGTATATAATGAGAAACTCTTCCGTTACTAAAAGGTGGAAAAGATATTGTCAATCTGTGAACATTCACCCAAAAAAATTTCCTTTAGATGTTTCAACTCGTTGGAATTCGACGTATAAAATGTTGCATGACTCTTTTGATTATAAAGATCATATTTGTGCTTTTTACTCACAAGATGCGGGTGGTCAAATCTTGTTTGCTAATCAATGGGACACATGTTACACTCTATGTGATGTTTTGCAAATTTTTAATGATGCTACGGAAGAACTATCCGGTGTTTATTATCCTACTTCAAATTTAGTTGTTGATAATTGTGTTAAAATTGCTATGGTTATTAGTGCTAATGAAGCACACCCGTTGTTGTCAAATGCTATTCTTTCCATGAAATATAAGTGGTTAAAATATTTTTTTCAAATCCCGGACTTGTGTTTAGTTGCTAAATTGTTGGACCCACGTATTAGAACGGATGGTTTAGAAGAATTGTTAACGCTTTACTATGATTCATTGTATGCTAATTGTGATTCTCCTACTAGACAACAAGCTCCTAATCCTAAAGACATAGTTGCAAGTACTTATAATCTACTAAAGGATCTTTTTAAGGAGTATAAAGAACAAAATGATACGAACGATGATCAATCTAGTGGTGATGATAGTAGTGATAGTGTTGATAATTCTAGGAAATATGATGCTCTTCAAAAATTTTATAATTTTTATGATGCTAGATCTCAAAAACGTGCATGAGTTATATCTAATCCTTTTCAAGAACTTGATTCTTATTTTACTAACACTTTTGAGTTTGAAACAAGCGGAACTAGTTTTGATATTTTGAAGTGGTGGTCAAGGAGAACAAAGTCATTCCCTATTTTATCATTGATTGTAAAAGAGGTTTTTGCATCTCCCGCCTCTACAGTTGCCGTCGAACAAGCATTTAGTCTTGGTAATCTCACTTTGGATCCGACACGATCCAATTTAAGTGTGACAAATTTATAAAATTTGTATTTGCTTGATGATTGGTCAAAGGTGGAAAGACGGATTCAACATCTAAATGAAGAAGACCGATCGGATGATGAAATTACGGAATATGGAAGCGAGTTAGATTGGTAGAGTAAACAAAAAAGACCATCACCATTCACCTCCACCGAGCCAAAGAGGTAGGTTGAGGTAAGTTAAGAGAACTACGTGGGCTTTGATTCCTTTCGAGGATACGTAGGCAACTTAAATTTAAGTTGAACTTGAATTTTCAAGTTTAACCCTAAATTTAAGCTCAAGTCCTTTCCCTCCCTTCTATTATGTTGTTGTATTTTATCTTATAAAGTTTGTATTTTTTAAATTTTTGAAGTGTAACAATAGAGTAGTTGACATGGAAGTAAACTTGTAGTGTTCTCTACACTTCTACATTTGTAAATTGTAATGGTTTAGACTTTAATAATTAAATTTTTATGTGATCACATTAATTAATATTGTATGATTGTTGTGAATTTAATATCAACTTTGAAATTTTTACTTGCATTATTGAATATTGCATAATGCATACATCAGCATCAATATCATGTTTTCAATTTTAATGATATTATTATTATATTAATTCAAATTCAATATTTCAATTTTCAATTACACATGTTTCACTTATTTAATAAATAAATTACACATAATAACTGATAACACATGTATGATGTATAAATATAACATAAAGAAAAAAAAAATCGGAAAACCGGCGGTTCCGAACCGGAACCGGAACCGCCGGTTCACGAACCGGCTACCTTATTCCCCGGTTCGGTTCCGGTTCCACCTCCGTTGGAACCGGAACCGCCGGTTCGGAACCGGAACCGGCGGTTCCGAACCGGGGTGCATGTCTACCTGTGACCGAGTACCGTATACTGGCCGTGTTCGTGCAATTTCTTTTAAAAAAATCAGAATTCTTCTAGAAGCTTCCCAAGGGGTATAAATACCCAATACTTCAATATTTCATGAAATTTCGGTGGGTTTAATTGTTACACACCCTTCACTCACATTTTCTTCCATTTTACACCACCATCTTCATCTTTTCTTCATCCATCCATCTGCACTTGATCCCCTCCATCAAATCCATCATCCAAGTGATAAGGAAGCAAGGGAGAGTGAGATTACAAGAAGAAGAAGGAGATCTCCATTGAAGGACTTCAAAGGGGGAATCTAATTCTAATTTTATGATTTTCTTTATAGTTGATCATGGTTTGTAAGAATTTTAATGTCTATGTTGAATTTCTTGTGACTATGAGAGACTTCTTTGTGAGATTATCTCCATAATTAGTGTTGGATAATTTAATTTTTATGTAAATTGATTTTAATTTTTAATGGGATATGTGATATTTCTATCATTGATTGTTCATTGCTGGATTTATATGATGATATGTGTGATTAATTGTCATGGGCATGTAATTAGATTGAGAAATTACAAAATCACAGAATGTTCATCCATTTTTATGTTAACGAAGTGAACATTCAATTTAGGTTTTGCGATTGCCCAAAAAAAAGAATTAAAAATGAGAATGAACCCATAACACAAATCATAGAAAAAACACCGAGAAGAATGGAAGGGATGAAGAAATTAACATGTACAGAAATAAAAGAAGAAAGATTAAAAAAATAGTACCCTAAATAAATCTAATGATACCAAGAGGGAGGTCAAGAAACTTAGCTATGTCTGCTACTTCTCAAATTCACTTGCCAGTCGGCTGTCAGATGTTGGAGAGAATAGAGATTGGAGAGTAGTTGGCGTTGGAGAGAATAGAGATTGGGGAGCTTGGTTTTAGAGATTTGAGAGCTTGATTTTGGTCTCCAATATATAATTTTTAAAAGCTGAAGAACCATAACAAAATTATAAAAGTATTTTTTCTTATTTTAATTTTAAAGGTATTTTAATTATAAAAGGATTATTTACTAGGAGTTGGAGATGGAATTGAACGAAAAAATGAAAAAGATAAAATCCAAATACCATCTACAGTTAACATACCTTACACGAATGACACCGACTCAATAGATACATTGATTAATATAGTATTCCCAAACATAAATGATGAAAATTTTGATTTTTCCTTATTTGTTAAAAGAGCTATACTTACTAGAAGAAATGAGTTTGTCCATGAAATAAATGACGCTTTGATTACGAAATTTCCCAGAGAAGAAACTACATATTTTAGTTGTGATCAAAGCGCATGCCCCTATGTCACACTAGATCAACAAGAATTATTTCATTCTTTAACCCCCTCTGGGCTCCCTCCACACAAATTATGCTTAAAAATTAATGCACCGATAATGCTGCTAAGAAATATCAACCCAACTGAAGGACTTTGCAACGACACACGACTTCTTTGCAAGGGTTTTGATAGAAATATTATATATGCTGAAATTTCAGTCGGCACTCACATAGGCAAATATGTATTCATTCCACGAATTACGTTAGAAACTCCCCATGATAATTTCTCATCTATTCCGTTTAAAAGAACGCAATTCCCAGTGCTATTATGCTATGCAATGACAATTAACAAAGCACAAGGCCAAACTTTAGATTATGTTGGTGTTTATTTAAAGGAGCCTGTATTCTTACATGGTCAACTTTATGTCGCATTATCAAGGGCGCAAACTGCAAATAGAATCAAAGTTCTTATTAGACCATCGACACCGTTAGAGCAGGAAACAAGTTACACAAAAAATATTGTCTATGATGAAATTCTAAACGCCGTTAATTCTATTTAATTAAAGGTATAAAATATTAATGCTTATATTTCTTTTTACTGCACATACAAAGTTATTTCTCTGTATCATGTTTAACCATTATATTCTTAAGATTAAAATGTTACATACTGACTGTGTTATTATTTGTAATAGTTAGTGCTACATTAAGGTAAAGGTTCATGTTAGATTTTTTTTAAAACTTTATCAAGCTTACTTGTCAATAAGTATCCTTTGTATATAATTACATTACTGATATAATGAACTCTGTTTTGCAAGGTTCATATTTGTTTTCTGCTTGAGTGCTATCCCATAATACATTGGAGCATTTTTACCATTGTGTACTCAAATGGCTTACTAAGAATGGTCTAACCTCTCATTGCGTGCACAAATGGTACAAATGTTTACAATTCGTTCAGCATAACATTTTTCCCTTAAATGTTGAATTTTTGTAATGTGTATAGGCTTCACTTGGTACACATGTTTTCAACTCATTCACCGTGACCTTTCTCTCCAAAAGGGTTAAATCTTAACTTGCGTCCACTACTTTTTCACACATTTGTGGGCCTTATTAATTGATCTGCTCATTTCTGTTCGTATGATGATGTCGCCATTCGTAGACTGTAGTCATTTACTTTGGTTACACCTACTTTGTCATGTTGTCTTTCATAGCACTATTTTCAACAACCTCATACTTGTCATATTCAGTATCAAATTTAACTATGTTATAGCAGAGACAGGTGCCACTATAAATGCCCATACTGTAGAATAGTTTGCCAAATGTAAATAACCATTCTTTTAAATAGAGTGGCAAATATCCATTCTATTGAATAATGGCAAAATTTTATTACCCATACATTTAAAATCTTTTCCCTTTGGTTTGGTTTAGCTTTTGTCCATACTTTTCCCACACCTATTATTACTGGATAGAATGATGATAACAAAACCTTCATCTGCACTATGAATCTCATTGAGCCAAAGTACATTAGATTCCATTTTCTTATTGTTTCAGTGTTTTTATTTATGTGCTTTCAAGTTGCAGGCTTAAATGTTCCAACTGAGTTTTCATGGATACTATATTAGTTATAATTTGTGTCATCAGCTCCCAAACTATTTCTTTTACCTCTATGGAATTATAAAAATATTTCTACTACAACACCTCATCGTAAAGTACTTCAGAAATGAATGTTTTCGCAGTATGGAGTTTTGAATTTCAAGCATAAGTCATTTGATTAATGAGTATCTACATTAATCTCTTGATATTATTTGATATATAATCATTGAATAAATATTTGGTTGTTTTCTAAAGTTTTTAAATGTTTTAATATAGATTGAGTTAGTTACATGACATCGGCGTTTTTTTTTCTTTTCCACAGAAGAGCTGTCAATGTCTTCTGCTACACTCGACACCTTTAGTTAAAAGAGTTCTGTAAAGCAAAAAAAGAAAGTGTAGGCAAGGAGATAATGTCTGGACTTAACTTATTCATGTTGAGAATTTAAGTTTCATGCATTCGTCTGTTAGTAAGGCAGTACAACAAAACCACGGTTTGCCTCAAGTAGACCATATTCCATGGTTTTGTGAGTGTCCTCGAAAGTAACACATAGTAATAAATAAAACTTCCTACATAAATTAAGGCTTTACATGACATAATAATATGTGTTTTTATGGATGACAGGCCTATTGTCCGAGACTTGATTGATGACATTATCCTTGTTGAAAACAAGGAGATAGTCATAGCAATGAAGTTATGTTATCAAGTACTGTAGGTGGCGGTTGAGTTGACCAAATAATTGTCAGCCCATATCGCGCTCCAGTATGCTATATCTTGTGTGCTACAAACTTCTTTGTATATAGCCAATTTTCCCTTTTGAAAGTTTAAGAATAAACCACTACTTTTAGTAATGATAATACATCATGTCTAAATATTTTTTGTACCAAAAAATACAGATTGTTGTACAAACATTATACCATACTCTTCGAATATGATAGTGTACTTGGTGCGTTTGGTGCTGCCAAGGCCATTACCGTACTCAACAGATATTTTTGCTGTGTGATGATTTTTTTCCCCTATTGCAACGCGCTATCCACACCTTAATCAATTCAATAACAAATTTTCTGCAGGTATGGCTTTAGACCCAAGAGATCTTTGTTGGTGATCATGTTTACTTTACAAGAGACTACAATATATGGACTTAGATGCTTCAGAAAACATTCCTTCGCTCGAGTATGATATATCTTGCACGGCTCGAACTCCTTTGTATGTAATCAATTTTCCCTTTAGAAAGTTTAAGAATAATCCACCACTTTTTAGTAATGACAATAAATCCTGTCTAAATATTTTTTGCACAATAATATACAGATTGTTATACAAACATTATACCATGCTCTTCGAATATGATACTGTGCTTAGTGCATTAGGTGCTGCCAAGGCCATTAGCATACTCAACAGATATTTTTGCTGTGTGATGATCTTTTTTTTTTTTTTCATACTGCAAACTTTACACACTATCCACACCCTAATCAATTCAATAACAAACTTTCCTGCAGGTATGGCTTTAGACCCAAGAGATCTTTGTAGGTCATCATGTTTGCTTTACAAAAGACTACAAGATTCAGACTTAGATGCTTCAGAAGATGCTCTTTGTTTCCATTTTTTGCACTCTATACTTCACGAGTGATCATGTTTGAATTTTACATCTATTGTTAACTGAATGTGAAGACCTGTATAAAATTCAAAGTACAGTGAATTGTTAGAATATATCACTTTCCGATGCCCACTAAATCTGCTAGACATGCAAATAATGAGAACTAAGTGTCAAACGAGGCTAGCACCAGCTCTCCTAGTATATATAAAGGGCGAATGTTCCAAAATGGGCCAGTTTTTTCCCCTTAACCGGTCACCCTGCTTGCCCTCCTCCTGTTCTTTGGTTGCCTCCGTCCTCATACACTTCTGCTTGTGTTCTTTGGTTGCCTTCGACGCCGCGAGTTTCGTCCTTTCATGTCGCTGATTATATTTGCCCTTCTCTCACCCTTCACCTCCTTTCCATTTTTCTTTCTGGTACTCTATCCTGGCTAAAATTTTGGTGATTTTCCGTTAATTATTAGCTTCAATTTCTCTAACATTGATTCCACGTCTCTTCTTTTCCACTGCTATGCTAAAATCATGCCTTTCTCATGCAATTAACCACTTCATGGCTTATTGCCTTTGCCAGTGCTCTTTTCTCTATATAATTTTATTTTGTTTCTATGCATAAACATCTTCGCATGTCTTATTTCAATTTTTATTTGATTGACCCACTGCTTGTGTTCTAATGTGTAACAATAGTAATCTGACAAAAGAAAAAAAAAATGCAACTTTATAAGGTTTTTGTGCGGAGGGATAGCGTGGCCCCTGCGCTTGTAATTTTTTTTACCTTTTGAGTTACAAAATTGATTGTACGTTTACTTTTGTTTCATTTTGTAATCTTTGTTGCAGTTATCAGTAGCTTCAAAGAGTAGGTTACCCTATTTTCCTGCCGCTTGGTTTAGTATGACCAATTATATGAGAGATCAGCCGTTGCCACTTTAATTCATAGAAATAATTTATTTTAGAGCCTATCGAACAGAGTATGAAAGTTTCTATACAGGCAATTCCTGATACTTTAATCCATATGTTAAACAAAAATTCTATTTGCTTCTGTTTTACTCCTTCGACTCTCTTGCATTCTTCTTCTTGATCTCTCCACCACTCTTGTGTTTTGAAAAGATCCAGGTGGCAACAGCTTCCCTTACATTGTGTTCTCATAGCACTAATTTGAAAACGAACTTTATTATATTTTTGTGCTGAGGGAGAGCACATCATCAGTATGAACGATCATAACTAACTCTAAACACTAGAGATTTCAACACATCTGACCCTATTTCCCTAAACTGTATTTTTGATGAAGATGAGTGACACTTAGAATATTCATCATATTTTCATGATATTGTTCACTTAAGAAAAAACAAATTGATGGGCAAGTTTGTTTAACAGGTTTCTATCCCAGGTCCACCCATGTCCTATATAAAGCTGGTTTTGATATATGGGAGCTTTTCAATATGTGACAAATATTACTAAGTTTGGCAAGGGAATTACTGCAGATAGAATCACCTTAGATGTGATTCTGAATGGTTCACAATGAATTATTTGCCTGGTGATCTCTAATTGGGATGGGAAGCTAGGTCGACGTAGTCGATGAAACTCTAGAGCTGATGGAGTTGGAAGATTAGAATCAACTCCTTAGCTACATTAAAGGTTCTCCTAACTTTATTCCGTATACTCAAGATGATGGAATAGAAGGAGCCTTAGCTCACTTGACAAGTATAAGTTCTGTACAAATTTTGGTGTATGCAGAAGTTATTACTTCATACTTTAGATCTTACGGTTCTATGTATCTTAATTTACAGAGGCTTTAAACATGCCACTATCAACTTATTGGGCCAGCATTTTGTACTCTATTATTAATTATCTCTGTATTTTGGATACAAGTACTTTTGTTAATGTTTAAACAATCTATTAGTTTACTACAAAAATACAGTATGATCAACTACCATAAATGAATTAAAGTCCCTACGGGTAGACACCTGATGCATCTGTCTATTTTTAATGAAGAGTAGCAGATGTGGCGTGATTGCGTGAATGCAGCCGCCTGTTTTTGTATGTTTGGTTAACCTTAATTAATTAACCCATAAGGTCCCAAACATTTGACACGTGTGATGCATGGCACGGCAAGTAGGCTCACTCTAAGGTTCTATATTTTTATTATATGTTAATGGATAGGGTTTCTATTTTTACTTATTTTTTTTGTTCAATTTGTAAATGTTATTAAATTCTACCTTATTCATCAAACAAAGTAAAGTTAAAATGAATTTAAATGAATATATATATATATATAATTTTTGTGATGTTAAATGTTTTTATTTGTGAAAATTTTTTATTACAGCTTGACATAAAAAAAGTTAGGGTGGTGTTATTATCATCCAAAACTATTTTTTTTGGTACTAAAAATTTTTAAAAATAATATTCAAAGAGACAATTTAACCTTATTGTAATATCTCAAAATCCACCTATATATGTACCAGTTATACCATATTCAAACTTAGGGGTGTTTGGTGAAATGGAAGAAATGGAAATAGGATTAGAAAGAGTATGCGGAATGACGAATGATACACATCTCTCCACTTCTTGAGAGAGGAATGGTTAATTTTCATAAAATTCGGTTTCATTCCAATACGTACCATGAATACACCAAAGATGAACAATCAATCTCATTCTCATTCTTTGGTTAAAGTATCCTATGAAACAGCTCCTTGAACTCTAAACCACCTACAATCACAAGCTATTAAAAAAATTAAATAAAATTATAAATCCAAAGAAAGAAACGTTGAACGACAACTATGGATATAAATTCATTGCTTATGGTAGAAACTGTTGAAACATCTTGCGAAATTAAATGAAGAAGATCTATTTATAATTTGCTTCTCTAAAAATATTTGGGTAATAAATGAACAAAGATAAAAGATATGTCCCTAAATAATGGGTCATAAATGAACAAAGATAAAAGATATGTCCCTAAATACTCTTATCTAAGAACCTCAAAATAAACCCTAATTTGAGAGAGAGATCATATGATAAAAATTAAAGAGAGCTTCGTTGAAGTTTAGACGTATTAAGTGAGAATTTATGAGTTCTAGGGTGGATGTTACGGGGGTTGAAGTGATTAAGACATTTTAATTGGTAGTTTTTTTTTTTTTTAAGTGTGTATTATATAAGGTTGATATTGTCACTTCATAAGTTTTTTTTTTAAAAGTCTGAGTGCCGAAAGTTCGGGTGACAACATCGTATTTGAACAACTCATCATTTTATGCAGACACCCACCATTTGAATTAAGTAGGATCAAAATAATTCTAAACTAATTAAATTCAAAATCAAATATACATGTTTGTTTTTTATTTTGAAATTCGATTTTTTATTTCCAAAATTTATATTCTAAGTTTTCAAAACCAAATCCATATTGAGTATTTATTGAGTAAAACCGTCCTAAGCATCTATTTATATGAGACGGACTACCAATTAAGCCAGATAAATATATGTTTTAGGTTAAACGAAATTAAGGAAAAAGTAGGGGCATGGTTTTAATTAAATTTAAATTTTAACAAATTGTAATACTTAAGTTGCCAAATATATTGATTGCTGCTACACGCAGCACCAATCCGTTTCTCCTATTTCATAATCGTGTTTCACTTCATGTTCCATAACTTGTTTTCCATATAAATACTATATCCTAGTTAATGACCAGTAAACCCTTAGGGCATGTGGTTGTATTTTAAGCCTTAATTAATACATGTGTCAAATATATAAATAGAACACGAGATGAAATACGAGAGTGGAATAGGTGATCCCAATTGACATAGCACACGCCCTATTCCTGTCGTCCACATACGCCGCCCCGATGCTCTAAATTTTCTTTTCTTTTTTTAATTTAATTGTGATATTAAAAATTGAGAGACTCTCTTGTGAGACGGGTTTTTTGTGTGATGATTGTGAAATAGATTGACCATCATTAGGTAGGGTATGTTTATTTGTAGTTAAAGTATGCAAATAATGAATCATATAATAACATTCTAAAATCATACTTTAATTCTTTATCATCATGCTTTACAAAATATACTTTAACAACCATTAAACATACTTTATCTATATAATAGCATAAGTTAACGCATCTAACAAATGGTCTCACATAAGTAACGTTTGATAAGAGACTTTGTTTTAAAAATTATCTAAATTTAATTAAATATCATTTATCAATACTATTAATTTAAAAAAAATAAATGAATATTTAATCTTTTAAAATTTGATGTTAATGTTATACATGATGAATGAAAAAAGTGATATTTTATTGACTAAGTAATGACTTCTAATAAAAATTACTCTATTATTATCAGACAAAGACTTGTGTGAGACCGTCTCACATAAGGGCTTACGTGAGAGGGTCAGAAAGTAATAACTTTTATACTGAAGAGTGATGCTAAAGTAATGAAAAGTGATAATGTTATTTCATTAATAATTTATAATGTAAATAAAAAGTGATAACATTTTATAGCAAAAGTAATAACATTTTATAGCGAATGTGATAATTATTTTAAAAAGTGTAAAATGGTCACACATGACTACATGAGACATCTCACACAATACCTATTATTAAATAATATTAATTATTATTATTATTATCATTATCATTATTATTATTATACCTATTATTATTATTATCATTATCATTATCATTATTATTATTATTATTACTACTACTTTGTCTTCATAGAATTTAACTTTATATTAAAAATATTATAATTTTTTATTTATTTTAGGATTTGTTCATAAAATAATAATTTAATCAGATGGTTATCACTTTTTTTATCATGTAGTACCACTTTTTTATTTGAAATGCTATTACTTTTTTATTATTTTAATGAATTATTCATGAAATAATTCAATTAAATTGATGTCAATTTTCTTTTATTATGAATCACTTCTTATCTAAAATGTTATCACTTTTTATGTTTTTAGAAAATTGTATGTACATGAAATACAATTTCTAAATTAGTTATCACATACTATTTTAGATACTATCACTTTTTATTATTCCAATAAATTATATATAAAATATGTTTTTTTAATTAATTATCATTTTTTGTTAAAGATATTATCATTTTTGTTTAAAGTGAAATATCTCTCCAACTCCTTCGGACCTCACTGATGGCGTGAACCCACCAAAATCCATTTGCTATTTTTTATTCTCCCACTTTATTTCACTTTCCATCCTATTTTTATTTATCTAAGGTAAAATTTAATATTCCTTCCTATTTATCATTATTTAAATTTGAGGATTGAGTGTATATTTTTTACTTTTGTATTTTTAATTTTCTTTAACCTAATTAATCATTCACTTTAAATCCTAATTGCATTATGTATTTATGTTGTTTGTCTTGTTTCATATACTTGATTTAATTATTTATACCTAGATGTTCTTTCTTATAGACTTAATTATTGAGTGATGTAATTTGATAATTATTAGTGGCTCAAATATTTATTTTACAATTTTGCATATATAATTTACCTTCTAATTTTAATTTTGTGAGAAGATAACTAGGTTGATCAATCAAATTATGGGGAAGTTGAAAACTATTGATACATTCTTTAGAAGAAAAGATCAAAAGAATGAAGATGATTCTAAAGTTGAGGATTCTAAGATTCATACACTAGACTTAACTCATCAAAGAACAAATCATCTAACAATTGAGTCAACGGTTGTTCCTACATGTCTAGAATCTAGTAGCTCATTACACAAGTGAATAAAAGCCACGGAAATGGATGCTTGTCACTTAGAAAGAGATCCTGGATTACGTCCACTGATTTGGGAATTTCATGTAAATCAAAAGGATGATATTCGTCGAGCTTATCTCAAAGCTGGACCATTTCAACCAAGGCTTCTGCAGGATGCATATCCATTCTTTATTGGAAAAGCTCAACGGCGCCAATTTTAAGTTTCTTGGTTTGACTTATATCCCTCATGGTTGGAATATTCAAAAGTGCAAGATGCTATATATTGTTTACCATGTTATCTTTTTGATAGGCCAGCTTCAAGTCGCCCAGGTTCAAACACATTCATTGAGCATGGTTTCAAAAATTAGAAGAAAGTAAATAGTGGTTCTGAGTGTGCTCTATTGAATCATATTGGAAAATATCCCAATTCACTGCATTATAATGCAGTGAAATCTTGTGATGATTTGGTGAAGAAAACACAACATATCGATACACTCGTCAAGAAGCAAACATCGGAAGAAATTAAGAACAATCGGCTCAGACTCAAGGTTTCAATTGATAGTATCAAATGGTTGACATTTCAAGATTGTGCTTACAGAGGTCATGATGAAAGTCAAAGTTCGAAGAATCGAGGAAATTTTATTAAATTGATGAAACTTTTGGCTTCTTATAATGATAATGTACAAAAGCTTGTTTTGGAGAATGCTCCAAAGGTTGCAAAATATACATCAAGAAATATTCAACAAGATTTTCTCCATATTCTTGCAACGAATGTAAGAAATGCAATAAGAGATGAAATTGGAGATGCCAAGTTTTGTGTTCTTATTGATGAAGCTCGAGACGAATCGAAGAAAGAGCAAATGGCTATTATCTCGAGATTTGTTATTAGAGATGGATTTATTCAAGAAAGATTCTTTGATATTGAGCATGTTACTGACACTTGTGCTAAGACATTAAAAAAGAGGTTGGAGAATGTCCTTTCTCGTCATAATCTCTTGATTGAAAATATTCGAGGTCAATGATTTGATGGTGCGAGCAATATGCGTGGTGAATGGAATGGATTGCAAGCTTTGATTCTTAAAGATTGTTCATATGCATGTTACGTGCATTGTTTCGCTCATAGATTGCAATTAACCTTAGTTACTGCTTCAAGAGAAGTAGTTCTCTTATATGATTTTTCACACATTTGGTTTCAGTTGTAAATATTGTTGGTGCTTCGTCTAAAAGACATGATCAGTTACAAGCAGCTCATGCAAATGAAATTGCAAAAAAGGTTGCACTTGGTGAACTTAAAACCGGTGGAAGGGCAAATCAAATTGGGACTTTACAAAGAACTGGAGATACTAGATGGAGTTCACACTTTAATTCAATTTGCAGCTTGATTACAAACTTTTCAGCTGCTTGCATTGTAGTTGAGAAGATTGTTAAAGAAGGAAGCACTTATGCACAACAAGGTGAAGCTTTTGGTGTTTATAAAGTATTGCTATCATTTGAATTTGTTTTAACATTGTAGGTGATGCATGAAGTGATGGAAATCACTCATGATCTTTGTCAAGCATTACAACAATAATTCTAAGACATCTTGAGTGCCATTAATCTTGTTTCAACGACAAAGTCACTTCTTCAGCGTTTGAGAGATAATGGATGGGATGCTTTGCTTAAGAAAGTAGAACTTTTTTGTGAAAAACATGACATTGAGGCTCCAAACATGAATTCAAGTTTCACTCAAGGTAGGGGTCGATCTCGTCAACCAAATGTGACTATGGAACATCATTTTCGGGTTGAGATATTTTTGGCGGCAATAGACTCCCAATTGCAAGAGTTGAATAGTAGATTTAATGAGCATACTGTGGAACTTCTCGCTTTAAGTTGTGCCTTGGATCCTTGTGACAATTATAAGTCGTTCAACATTGAGAACATTTGCAAGCTTTGTTTGAAGTTTTACCCTGGTGATTTCACTGAACAAGAAATAAGTCATTTGAAGTTCCAGCTTAGTCATTATGAGCTTGATGTATCAACCCATCCAGATTTTCAAGGTATTTCAACACTTTCTCAGTTATGTCGAAGATTGGTTGAAACATGAAAGTCTAAGATCTATCACTTGGTTGATAGATTAATTCGTCTTTTACTAACTCTTCCAGTATCAACAATTACTACAGAGAGAGCATTCTCAGCCATGAAAAAAATCAAAACGAGACTTCGAAGCAAAATGGATGATGAGTTTCTTGCGAATAATTTGATCGTATACATTAAGAAGGAAATAGCTTACTCCTTTACCACAGACTCTATAATTTCTCAATTTGAATCGATGAAAAAGCGACGTCTACACTTTTCTTAGTTTTACACATTAATGAGGATTGTATGAATATCTCTATTTTTTTTCAATTTAGCAAGTTATATTTTATATTATGCCATTTAGTATTGTTCTTGAATATGAATTATGATCTACATGTTTTTTTTTTCTAGCCCCCCAAATAAATTTCTCTAGCTCCGCCCCTGGATTGAGCACACGATTGATTATACGCCAAAGGCTTTTTCAATTAGCGTATAAGCAAGACTTTAACTTATCAATTAGTAGTACAATTTTTGAAATAAGATCAATTCTCTAATTTTGAGTTACATAATTTAGCAGGAAAATCCCATAATTCCGACATGTATACATACCAATATTTTCAATCATTAGATCGTCCCAATTTTATGTATTCATATTATGTTATCTTTTACTCCTATATTTTATCTTTGAATAAATTACAAAGTATTTTAATTTACAATTTTCACTAGGGTGCAAAACAAAACAAAAATGAAAATTGGGGTCAAATAATTTTTATTTTTTTCTAATCCTAATTCTATCCTAATCCTAATCATAATCCTATCCTAATATATTAAAAGTACCTAGACATTTAAAATGTTTTTTTCCTACTTTGTCCTGCTTCCCTTTTATTATTTACCTTTATGTCCTTATTAATCACTCTAATAATATTATGGGCAACACTATTGCACGGGGAAGATTTCTAAGGGCACCTGAACCATCAAAAAAATTATTATGAAAATACAATTTTAACCTTCATCCCTAGACATAAACACTACATCCTTATTGCTAACCCCACCCTATAGATTTAACAAAACAAGTCTACCGTCATGGATGTTTGTTGGGTCTTCCCTCTCAGTGTGGAGCAGTTGCAGTCGTTTGCTCGCTTTGCTTTTCCACCATAATTTTGAATATTAGAATTAATAATTGATTTTAATTTCTTTTTTATTAATTTTGTGAATGTTTTACTGATTTGTTTTGTGGGTAATTCTACTGGAAATTTGGGAATATTGGATGAGCAGTTTTTGCAATTTCAGCCTCTTCAAGAAGAATGAATCATCTCCCTATTTTGTTTATGAGGTGGTCAACATATTTTTCCACGAATCTGGGAAGCTTCTTAGGAACCTTAGAGGATTGTTGTAGGAACACTCCATGTTTTTCCTCTCTCTCTCTGCGCAACCACATTGCTGTTTTTCATGATCTTTTTGATTGCATAATTGATCCAATTTGCACACATGGGAATTAATTAATCTAGTGTTAATTTTAGAGTAGAAAAAGAGCTATTGGATTTAAAAAGAACAGGGTGTCCATTTGAATCAGTTGATGGGTAGCAGTTCGAGCATCGAAACCCAATCGTCAAAAATGGTGGCGGGGATAGTAAATAAATTGGGTGGAATTAGTAATAAGGAATGAGGGTGTAAGTTTAGAGGGTTAAAAGAGTATTTTCATAATAAATTTTTTGATGGTTCGAGTGTCCTTAGAAATCTTTCGCGTTGCAATAATGCCGCCATAATATTATTTTGTTAATTTAATTTTTATTACCATACTGTGTCTATTATTACTTCATTTATTTGTGAATTTTCACCTTCCCAACCCTTGAGCTCCTATCCATCAGTTAAAATCGATCAAAGAATTTTTTTTTCAGTCCACATCCGCTATCTAAATTGGTTTCAGTCGAAGCGCCACCGCGCCTTCTTTGCCCTTCCACCACCATTGCTACAATTTCATCAATCAATCTTGCGAAAATTATCTCTCTTCGCATATGGTGACACCGAATTCTACCTCTTTTAATGGTACATTATTTCTCTTTTACACTGTTGAGCCCTAATTTCGTTGTTTTCTCTAATCATTTCGTTGTTTTCTCTAATCATAACTTTGTTAGAAGTTCTCTAATCATAACTTTGTTTGAAGTAATTGATACTTTATTAGAGGAATTTAAGGGTTCTTCCGAATACAGAATCTATATACACGTGTTTTCCCTATTTTCAGTTTTTTTTTTATCTCAGCGTCAATGGACATTGAATTTGGACTGACAGTGGTTTTTGTTTGTGAATAGTGGATTGATTAATTGATTAAATTGTTGAGTGTTTCTTGATCAGCATAATTTTTATCTTGGTGATGGAGTCGCCGGAGAGGGGCAGGCCAGTGGCTGGAATTGACATGGAATTTCCAGCGAGCGACGAAGTTTTATCGTGCTCGCTGCCGACTTTGCCAACGTGGCTGCGAAGGAGTCTCTCAGAGCCAAAGACGTCGCCTTCTACTGTTGAAGAAATCGAAGCCAAACTTAGGAAGGCTGTTCTTCGATGTCAGGTATTGATTTATTTTTCTACCCTTCCGTCTTATCTCTGCTTGATGGATTTTCTTGAACTTCAAGAATTTTGATTTTCTTAATTATCGCACGCACAACACAACTCATGTAGCAAATCATTTGCCTTTGTCCCGACAATCCTTTCATCATTTCGAGTTAATTCTGGTTTGAATTATTTATATTATGACACTTTATTAAATTTAATGGAAAATGTAATTTTCTGTTTTTGCTACTCTTTCTAATGAAGGTTTAGTTCTGCTGTTAGGTTAAAGGTATTTTGTGTAGGTTCTATTCTAAAACCCCCCTCCCTTACTTAGTAAAATCAAATGGAAGAAACAAAAGCAAAGATACAAACACGTTACATGTTGAACATTTTTAATCATCCGTCCCCTTTTCCTTTCTGGTATTTTCAGCTTTCTATGTCATACCGATTCATGATTTCTGTTCTGTTTTAATCATATAACTCCAGTACGACAAGCTTACTTTCCAGTAATATGATTTGATCAACGTTTTTGTATTGAAAATGGTTGCAAAACTGATATTGTTATCAAACTGCAGAAATTCTAAGAAATTTTATCAAGCATGTCTTGGCCTAAGATTCGAAGCACTTCCCAATCTTAATCTAACGAATATGATCCTGGGCAAAGGATACTTCTAGCTGCTGAAGAGAAGAGGTGAACCATGACTTGAATTTTTTTTACCTTTAATTGCTTTAAGTACTCAATTTAATTTTGGTTAAAGATATTTCTTGACGAGGACTCTGCGTCTGCGCTTTAAAATTGTCGATTGTCTGTGGTATTTCTCCAATTTTTTTTTACATTTGTGAAAATTGTGTAGATGGAATGAGGTGAAGTACTTCTTATTAGTTGAATGGTTAACTTAACATACTTCCAAATGTGATTAGTATATCCATACCTAATGCTTTTTTGAAAATTTAATTGTTAACTAATTTTCTTTCACAATAGTGGAAGAGAAGATCACTTGAGTTTTTCAAGAATAACATAAGTATATTTACATACACGCATTTTAGAATATAAGATATGTTAATCTAATTTGGGATTTAAAAATATGGGAATGTTCTAATTCATAGAGTTTTCAAGGGTATTAGTGTGTGTTTTAAATTTAATTTATTTTTAACTTCTGCTCTTAAATTTGACATTTGGTTTATTTGATTTGAGATTCTGTTTGGAATTTTTTTGACGAAATATTTTTTGTTTTCTGCTGATATATAATAATGGGCATTATGATTGGGTGACCATTGTAATGAATCTCATCCGCTTGATGGTTTTAGGCCAACTCTATATTGTTTAATAAAATAGATTGATATATGGTGATATAGAAAACTATTTTATTTACATGTCTGAGAAGTTACATTAATCGTGCAATTTGGTCCGAAACAGAAATCTTGAGGTTTAAAATTCATGGCTGATGTTGGATAATTTGGATATATGCGTGTAATTTCTTTACATTTCTAGAATCTTTTATCAGGGTTTGTATCCTTCTATTTTATCGTAGTTTTTTCCTTTTCAGCAGTCGAACCCCGGTGATCATGACTTTGCTGTCCCACCTTCACAATACTATAGCAAGTGATGATGCTGAATTAAGGAAACCTAATTGAAGTATGCATTTTTGTTGGGTTATAATTTGTACCTTTCTGAAGGGAACTTGAGTAATCGTGTATGTTAACCTATCTAACTGTTTTTTGGGAATGAATCTTACTATGATAATATTCTCCATGTGAAGTGATATGTTTTCTTCCTAGAAGTGTGTATAGAAGGAACTCAAAACGCAATCCAAACTCGCTGTCCGTGCAATCTGCTCCAAGCAGTCCATTTTCTCAGAAAATTGCAAGGTTAATAATCTGTTATTTCCCCCCAACTTCTGTTGGGGGTTGCTTGATGCTATCTCTTCCATGAGAAGAGCAGCCCTGCTTTAAACTGTTTTAATGATATTGATGATCAAAATTACAGCGTATGCTGTCTGTTTTTGGGTTTTGGTTGTACTTCTGTACTTGCCATTTAACTAAGCACTTCACTCTACGTAATTACGTATGGGGTGCATGAACAAGTTCACTCAATGTTAACTAATTTTATACCGTTATGCAGTCCTTGAGTCACATGCATTTTATATAAAGCTCAAGTCTCTTGCTTACGATGCTCCTATATTTATCCTACTTATTTCTTCATATTTTTTATTTTAAGTCTGTTTGATGTATTATAAATATTTATTAAACCATTGCTCCACGTACCAAAACTGTTTTCACCTTTTTTTTCATATTCATTTTTTCCCAAAAATATTTTACCTTCTTAAATTGTAAAAAAAGTAAGAAGACTAATATTCCTAATACACTTCTTATAAAAAACACAATTCGTATGTCATGCACTTATAACTTATTTTATCAATGGTGTATAACAATTTTTTTTAAATAATAATAACAATAAAATAAATCAGTTATGTGCCAAAAAAAATAGTGCAAAATCTACCGAGAGGATAATATTTTACAATATTAATATTTTTGTAATAACACTACATATTTTATTATTTGTTTAAAGCTCTTTATTCACTTTTTTCTATTTGAATTACTCAAAATGCTCTTCATTTGTTTTATAGTATAATTTATAAGTGCATTTTTTTTAAAATCTTCATGCACTCATATAAGTAAATGGAAGACATAAATATCATGTACAAAATAAATTACAAAGACGGATCGTCTCACGTGAGACGGTCAGAAAGTGATACTAAATTAATGAAAAGTGATAATGTTATTTCATGAACAATTTATTAGTATAAATAAAAGTGATAACATTTTTATAGCAAAATTGATAATGTTATATAGTAAAATTGATAACTATTTAAAAAAAGTGTAAAATTGTCTCATGTGAGACGGTCTCACACTATGTCTACCCTAAATAATACTCCATCCATCCGGTTTCAATGTTTACGTTTCTATTTTGCACATCTCATTTCAATATTTAAGTTTTTCTTTTTGGGATATGAGACCCACCTAAAACAATTAATATATCATCTAATACTAATACACCTACCCACTTTGCATTAAATATTATATTTTTCCACTCACTATCTATTAAAATATTATATTCCTTAATCGACATGCAAAAAACAAACGTAAACATTGATACGGGATGGAGGGAGTATAAAATATAAAATTATACCTTAATTTAATATATTAGAGTATAAGATGTGAATAACGTGTGGAACACGTTTTGAAAATCTAGTACATTAAAAGTGTATAGTTTTTGAGAAACTTTTTTTTCCATCCTTTACTAATTTTCTTTTTTACTTTTATAACCTTGTTATTTATTTTAATAATTTATTAATTATGAGTTATGTGCAACTGTTGAAATTATATTCAGAAGTTTAGGAGTATTAATTATGAGTTATGTGGTAACCGATTGAAATTCTATTGAGAAGTTTATAACAATGACTTTCCACCTGACCCCGATGCAGAGAAGTTGAAGGAGGACGCATATTTATCTACGGAACCTGTTATCAGATATATAGTTCCTGTGAGACCTAGCCATATTGGCTAACAGAAGTAGTAGAAAACTAGCATCTGATAAATTGGACTCACTACTTGTCGACAATGTGGATATAAACGAAGGCGATAGTGATATCGTGGCTAGCTTGAAGAAACAAGTTCAGTTAGAAAGGAAGTCTCTGATGGCTTTGCACTTGGAGTTGGATGAAGAAAGACGATCACAGCGAACAATGCAACTGCGATGATTACGCGTCTACAAGCACAGAAAACAGCTATTACCAAAGAATGATGTGATGAAGAAGCTCTGCAGATGATGAAAGATATGTTCTTCAAGAGAGAGGAAGAGATCAAGGCCTTAAGAGTCTGAAGAGTTGTATGAACGTTCCATGATCGAGGGAGACGAGTTGTCTGTGGATTTCGAGGGAGAGAGATGTCATCTTCTTGGTCTTTTGAAGGATCTTGAGAAATACTCCTTCCGTCTGGATTCAAGGGTGTCATTTGCTTTTGGGCATGGAGATTAAGGAGTATTGTTATTTAATGTGTAGTGTGAGTCCTATTTTTTAGTTGTATTAGTGGATGTGTGTGGATAAAAAAGGAAATGAGACCCTTGGGGGCATATGCCCAAAATGAAAAAATGATATCCTTGAAAGCGGACGGAGGGAGTAACTAAGCAATTGGTGTCGTTGATTAGGGAGAGGTTACGAGCTGTTGAGACGCGCAGAAACTGGCTTTTTAAAGCACGCTGCAATGACGATGCAACGAGCGGGCCAAGGAACGAAGGGCTTTTTGTTCCATGAATTCATTTCACATGCTAACATAAGTGTTGGATTGTATGCTGAAAGTTTAGCTTTTTGTATGAACAATGTTTTAACAATTTAATTTATTTGAAATGAGAATCATGTGATCATATGTTTGCAATAATGTTGTTGCAAAAGTCCATTTACTTTATACTGTAGATAATGTGATGTGCGGCGTCACACGGAAGATCATATTATCGGCTCCTTATAAAGTATAAACATATATTCACAACTGGGATAGACGGGAATTATCTATTGGTATGATTGTAGTGTGATTTGGTATTAGTTTGTCTTGACTATAAAATTTCACTAGTGCACTTTGTGTGTATTGAATAGGACCATTGTTGAGATCATTCGGTTTATACTGACTATATAATAGAACTTGATCTCTATTATTATGGATGTTCGTACTCTTAATCCCTATACAGTAACCTCGATACGTAAGCCAGTATTTATTTCTTTAATTCATCAATGGGTGAAATTTAATTATTAAATCAATATGCTTGGTGAGTTGAAAAATAGTGTAGTCTCTATGGTGTGTTGTTGATTGTAGAAGGAATCTGTGTCCTAACAGAATTTGTTGATGATGTCCCCTTGAAGAGCTCATAATGATTATCATGTAAACCCTGCAGGTGGATTTATTCCGGCGTGATAATAAGGTTGAGTGTTACTACTCTCGGTAAATATATTAATTAATGGAGTTGTCAATAACTTAATTAATTAATGGGCATTGAATCTTAAACACGAGGAGACTAACGGACTATTAATAAGAAGGAGACCATAACGTAATTCGGGAAGAGTGGCAGTGCAATAATATTTTTTTAGTGGACTGATTTATTATTATTGGACTTAAGTATAAGTTTTGGGCTAAACTTGGATGCTTAAGCTCAATGGGAGGTCCAAACCCTAATTTCACCTCCTGGTCCCTGTTGTAGCATATAAATAGCCAATCTCAGCAGCCCAGTGACTTACAACACACGATAAAAAATTCTGAGAGTGAGAAGAACTGCAGATTGAGTTTGCTTTGGTGATCGTTGCTCACACAACGTCAAGGCGAGGCTTAGGAATACAACAGAAGACCGGAAGGTCGTTCGTTCTTATTGTTCATCCTCTACATCAAACCCGGCGAAAGGTAATTCAATTCTGCTCTTATGCTTCCGCTGCAGTAGAATTGTATGGAACCCTAACGGTTCACGCTAACCTAAAGATCAAAACGCCAACAATTGGTATCAGAGCATAGGTTCTAAGGCTAAACGTGATAGTCAGGCTAGGATTTGATTGCATAATGTGGGGCTAGAATTTAGGTTAAAGGGTTTAATGTGAATTATTGTTAAATAATGACCGCATGTGAGGGTTTTGTTTTGTTTTTTTTCTCGGTAAAAACAATCTGTATTAACCCTATCCATTTTATCGCAGTTGTTGCACCCTAACTACACACTCACAGCGCCTATTCACGTCCATCGATCATTGGTGGACTATCGATGCCCGTAGAAGGACGGAGGTGGTGTGACATGGCGATGCGGCGGTGAGAGATAACGTGGCTGGTGAAAGCGTGATGGCAGATTATGCCTTCTGCTGGTCGCACAGTGGAGTGAAGACCATTGTTGCTTGTGGTGTTAACTGATGGACAATGATCGTAAAACTGTGATGAACGAGAGTGACAGATGGTGAAGCTGACGACACTGAACAGAAACGTTGAAAGACGTGGAGATTGTTCCGTCGTTCTCGATAGCGCTGATGATCTTTTCTCCATCGCTGGAAAGAGCACAAGGATATTCGCTGATTATCTGGCAGTGGGCAAGACAGTCAGACATTGGGGTCTAAACACCAATTCTGGACAGCGGCGCACGGTAAGACATCGACGAATGAAGGCCTGGAGGATGGCTGGCAAACGCTGGCGTGTGAAGCAACTCTCACACGGGCGCTGGTGGCGCAGGCATTTGGGCATGGCGGAGCACGAGTGTTGCTACGACCGCTGCTACCTAGTGCCGGAAGACACGACCAGATAATTGCTGGTTCCTCATTGGCCGGCGATGACGGCACATGTGGTTGCCGGGGCACTTCGTGTATGATTTCGGAGGAGTCTTAAGCGATTTCGAGCGGGTCTGCATAGAGTTGCGGCCGAGCCTGCCCTAGTCTTCGATCGGATCTGCAAGGCCAGGGCTAGAGGCTAGCGACGGCATGGCATGCTACACTGGATCATCAGCGGCTCTCCACAGCCGGCGTATTGTGGCAGGCGATCGTGGCATGTTGATTCTCGACTGCTCGCCTACGAATCGATTGACCGCTGGTAGCTGCTGCCGGTGTGATATCGGGCAGCGGACGGTGAAGTGCACGGATTATCGGTTTCTGGGCAATGGATCTCCGGCGATGACGAATGATTTTTTTTGGGTGATGACATGGCAATGGGCAGTTATGGGACTGATGCGTGAGCGTTTTTTCTTTCAGGTTGTTAACGTGATGATGTGGCAAGGCTCTAGTGCCCGGTTCATCAGCAGCTCTCTTGTTTGTTGTGGAACCTGGAAGCGTGTATTCACGTGTGAGGGGTGTTTGCATTGAGGCATTAGTTATCTCCAACTTGTTATGCAAGCCACATGTTTAATTGCTTAATTGGTTGGTTGACTTAGTCAATTTTTTATTTTGCAATTATTTTTATTTCCTTATATAATTATTATAATTGTTTTATTTGTCAATTATTATTATATATTTGGATTGCATGTGTTATTTGATTTATTGCTTTAAATAGTGGCATGCTAAATTTGCATAATTGTATCTGTTATACTGTATGCATGTGCTCTTGTTAAATAACTAAGTGGGAGAGGGATTGGTCATGATCTCGCGGCCTCCATTATTGATTTATTAAGTGATGCAAGTAAGCTTATAAGTCGGTTTTAGTGCCTTCCTCCCCAACAGATGAATTTTATTTTTGGATCACTGGAATAAATTTTATTAAATAATTATTATTTGTAATGTGATGCAAGTAAGCTTATGAGTCGGCTATAATGTCTTTCTCACCAACGGATGAGTTTTATTTGTGGATCACTGGTACAAATTAATAATTGATGATTGTAGGAAATTATTTGAGGGCGTGTGGACTTCTCCAACTGTAAGACACACAAACTTTGGTAACGTACTTAATATTAAATAATGGTATACAGTTAGGTGCAATTAATATGTATCCTCCCCAACGGAGTCACTGCTATTAAATTGCAAGGCTAAAGGATAACCGACTATTAATAATTGAGTCATAAGGTTAATTTTGATGTATGAAATTAATGGGTAAAATCTTCTCTTGCGAATGTTAGGGTTTGTATACGTTCACACTAACGTGGCATGCAAATTCACGGTGCTTGAGATGTCGGTGAATTTATTTTATATTGTTTATTGAGGGAATCAATAGAAAATTCAAATTCGAAGGGTTTGATCGTCTTATTTATTTACTTGATTCTCTGAATTTTTGAATAGTTTATTTCACTTATTGTAAACTGAAAGAAATTATATTTACTGGTCCTAAATAAATGATTGATAAGAATCTTGGTTTTATAATTACTGCTTAAGAAAATAAAAATGTATTATCACTAATGATGTCCTCTAGTGTCTATTAAAGTCTCTAGTGAAGAGATGAGAGGTTCTGATGAGCGTTTTCTCAGCACACAAAATAATTCCCAAGTATGAAGGATATCAATTGTAGTTTCGATAGGCGACCAAGTGAATATCGAACCCAAGGGACGAATTATTATCAATTTAATTATATTCTAATAAACTAAGACTATGTTGGTAAATTTGTTTGTAGTAATTAAGTAACTAAATAGCAAATAATTAAAATAACAAAGAAAATAAACAAGCAATAGAGATAATGCGACTGTGATCAAGTGAGAAATTGGGTAGTTCTTCGGGTCATCCAGTTTTACTTATTAATCTTAGGGGTGTGCACGGTGCGGTTATGCGGTTTTTTGGATATAATTTAAATTGCATTGTTATATACGGTTCAGTTTAGTAATCAAGTTTAAACCTCGGTTATTCAAGTAATGTTGATTATGCGATTTTAAACGGTTTCGGTCAATTTTGGTGCAGTTTGGCGGTTTTATTAATAGATTAGTCTACATAAATATCGATCTGGATCTCTTATTTTATAATTGTACTACACTTTGTATTTTACAACTTATTTTCTAATAAAAAACATATACCATAAGTAATGATCAATACATCCTTGTACATTTGGCGATAATTTAGCCATGATAATAACAAATGACAAACATTTAATATGTAGAATAGGTGATGAAACTTATAAATATAATAGGTGATCTCATTTACATTAATATATAAAAAGAAACATATAGTTAAGTGAAAATATTTGCAACCTTGATCTAACAATACATAGGAGGTTAGACTAGTTGATTGACTTATAGTTGAGATTCTACATATATATATGAGAGAAATAATAAAGATAAGAAGTACTCCACTGAAGTAAGAAGAATAGAAGTTAGGACACATGTATGGTAAGAGTGAAGATCAACATTAATAGATTTTTTTTAAATAGGAGTAGTGAATAATTAATGAGTAATGACTAAACTATTTAAATACTAACATGTATAAATATAATATAATACTAATAAAAACTAGTGGTGCGGTCGATGCGGTTTCGACTATAAAAATAAAACCGCACCATAAAGTGCGGTGCAGTTTTTCCTTAAATTATAAATTGCGGTTTATCTAAATAATTGTATATAGCGATGCAGTACAATTTTGTGTGGGCGGTTTTTGCGGTTTTCAAAAATTTTTGCCCAACCCTAATTAATCTCTCTTCCATGCGTTGATATCCGACTCTGCCTTGTGGTCTATGGACGCATCACTAAACCATGCAAGTTCACTCTAAGACACAAGTAAACATGAGTATGACATGTGTGAATATCCTCGAAGCAAGAGATATAATTCACCCATTTTTAGGTATTATCAGTATCAATTATTTCCCGTGCACTTAGTACTCTAACCCAATATGATCTCCCTTTATAGGTACTATGAAGTTATTCTCTTTATCCTACTTATTAACTCGAATATAATTCAATTAACAAGTATTTATATAAGATAGTTCTAATAAGACTTCAGAATCCCTTCATTTAGAATTATAACAGGTAATCATGCTCAGCAGTGAACGCACTCAGTCAATAACCAAGGTATGTATTCAGACTCTACATAACAGTTAATGATGCACAAAATGACTGTGAGTATGAATTTAAAAAGCGCAATCTTATTTAAAATAAACCACAAGTAGTGTTGTACGGAGTTTACATATGAAAGACAAACTAACTCATAAAACCTTCATAACCCTAGAACTACCGAAGCGGTTCTAGCCCATGATTGATCTAAGAACAATCATGGTGGTTGGTAGGATCTTACCCATAGTCTTGAAAATTACAAGATAAATTAAGAAGCAAAGCAAACCCTAGAAGCGGGTGCCATCGCGACTCTCTCCGTCTTAAATCTTCACTTGGTTCTCACTTGGTTCGACAGACGAAGCTCTCTCCACAGCTCCTTCGGATGGCGGTAAGGTTTCGATGATGAAGTGGTGTCCTTTTTCTCCTGCAAAAGCTCTTATTTTATACTCGTGGAACCTCCTTACGGGCTTAGGATGGGCTTTTGCTTGAAGCACACATCAAACTTGGTAAAAAAAATCCAGAATTACCATAAATAGCAGCAGCGAGAATCCGTTCGACCACGCCTCAGCTAGTTGAGTAAGGTCTCCTGGTCGAGCAACGGATTAGCAAGCCTTCTGTAAGTTTTTGCACATTTTGCTTAACTAAACCTCATCTGCTCGACCAAGATGATGCTGGTCGAGCAACATCTCTTGGTCGAGCAAGCTCTCTGGACGAATCTACGTATTTTGCTCGACTTGACCACCTTGTTCGACTAAAGTGATGATGGTCGAACAAGGTCCTAAGGTCGAATGGTCTTTGAAAATCACCTCAAAAATCGTGTCTTCTAATTCCGAGTCCTTCTGACCTGTTTTCTTGTACAAATATGTTCAAAAAGCCCTATTATCCTCTGATTCGCGGCTTTTCCATAAACATACCGATTCGTCTCAATAAAAAACTCAATTGTACTTAATTTTCGCACAAATCAGAGCCCAAAATACATGAATTTAGACTCTCATCATACCCCCAAACTTACATGTTGCTCGTCCTGAGCAACAAAAATCAAAACAAATCCAAAGAGTCTAATTACGAGATCAAGCACAACCTATCCTAACACATGTAATTATATAAATTCAAAACATACAATCCATCGTACCTTTCATTCACGCAAAAATATCAGTCAATCACAATACTTCTACGAGTGCTAAGTCATCTAGCTCACGGATAAGTGTTTACTCTCTCTCTCTCTCTCTCAGTGTAAAAGATGTACACTCCATGGTTAGTATCGACACTCAATTTCAATTCATGTAATCGCGTAACCATAAGCTTGACAAGGGTCTCAAAAATCCATCCATAACTATTTCAATACTAGGATCACAAAGGACTTGCATTTAGGTTGTAACGTTGGCTCTTTGGTAAAGGTAGAATAATATAAATAAGTAACTAAATATACTAGTAAAGAAGTACCTTGGAGATTTGCTTTTCATCAGCTTCCTTCTTTTCTCCTTTGTCTTTCTTATGATCACTTCAATACACACTTTCTCCATCTTCTCTTAGATCAACATCTTTTCTTCGCAGTAGAATACCAATTCCGGTGTTCTTCAAGTATAAGGGTACCAGTTTCGGACACTACCCTTCCTAGCATTAGGGATACCGATTTCAGGTACTATCCCTTGCAAGATTTAACCTCTTGGCTCTTGATTCTTATTACACCAAATTTCTCCCTCCTATTCTTCTTCAAACTTCATATAGCAACCTCCACTCTTTACTAGTAATAGGCGTTCAAGGCTCAATAAGGTAAACGGTTATTTATCAATGGCTTGCCAAAGAAAAAACTTAAAGGCTCAAAAGGGCTTCCAATGATAATCATATAATAAGGTAGGATAAATTTGGTTAAGTGACTTAATCAACAACAATGGCCTAAGATCATTTCCTAGAATATATCAATTATAAACTTCAAACAAGACTCCAAGTCAAGTTCTATAATACGAGTATACAAACGACTCTCAAGAATAAACTATCATACTTATAGCACGATCAAAATGCTTAAATCCTCATATGGTTAATAGAATGCTAAGCACTCTTCAAAGCATGTAATCAACATCAATTTTTTATGAACTACAAGTAAAAATAGAACATGTTCGTCATCAATAAATCAACATGCATCAAAATAAGGTACATGCATAACATGAATAATTCTCATCACTAAACAATCCAAAGCAAATCCCTGTAAACAACTTCGACCAATCAATCACCCAATCATCAACAATATTATCAAATACATGCCACTCACACCACAAATACCCAACCTGTAAAGATAAAAAAGAAGGGAGATGAGATGAAACAGACAAAGAAAAACCTGATGCTCACCACTCCTCCGGAGCATCATCATCACTCACACCCTTTTCATCATCACCATCACCCATCTCCAAGTGCAACCGATCAACATCTCTATGAAGAGCATTAAGCTTCCTATCCAACTTGCACTCGTTGGCATGCATTCTCCCTAATCTCCTATCCATCTCAACATAGTTGCCCTACAGCGTGTTGTACCTCGCATCAAGTGTGGCATAGTTCGCATTTGCTAAACCCCAACTTCCTATTCGTCTCCTGCTGATTAGCATTAAGCGTGGTGAAGTGCTCATTCATCAATCGGAATTGCTCCCGATAAAACTGATCCTGAGCTCGCCAAAAATCTTGTTGCTCCTGTGGCAGTGGCTCATAAAACTCCTGCTCATGTGGATGTGGCTGTGGCTGTGGAGGTTGCACCGGAGGAATACCCATCTCCTGATAAACAAAAGTTGGCGATGGCTGCGGCTCTTTCTCTACAAAGTTGCCCGGATCTCCTATAAGGACCATGTCTTCATCTAAGACGATCCCCTGAGCACACATCTCAGCAAGAAGTCTCCAATCTCCTCTTCCCAAGCAAGTCTCCGAGATCACCTTGTGCTCCGTGGTATTCATCAATAAATTTTTGTTGATCCTAACAGAAGTGAGATCAACAATCGCCAGTGAAAATCTGAATATACTAGGATTCTTCCCTCGGATAAACATCCAAGTATCATCTAGCCGCTTAATCAGCCCCATCCTCACACATGATGTCAGAATCAAATCTAGATCCCCTCGGATAGGCCTATGCCTGCTCAAATCGACTCTATAGTACTCGGCTATCAAGGTGATGGGCCCTCCGATGTTCACACGCTGAAATCCGTGGGTAGTAAACTTGTGAAGCTGCTGAAAGAAGTAAGCCGCTATATCAAAACGAACTCCATGTAGCATGCACCAAAGCACATACAGCTCTTCCCTTGGAATACAACTCCTCTCGGACCTTGCAAACATCGTGTTACCCAAAATTCTATCCATATATGCTAACATGGGGTTGCGGATGAACGTAACCTTGGAAGTATTCGAATTATATCTCTCTTGCCCCCGTAATAGCTCTCCAAAACTCATCCTGCTTGAAATCATCATGCTCCACATCCATCTCATTCTCACAGCCAATCAATTCATTAAACTTTTGGGCCCATCTTCTGCTCCTGCCAGCCAATATGCATCCGAATACCATAAGAAATGTATCGGTCCCCATGCTCAATCCTCAACGTGCATAAGACCTCTGTAGTGATATGAAAATAGGTCTCTCTCGTCATCTCCATGAAATGAGTAATGCCCACACGACCGAACATCCAACGAATATCATTGATAATGTTCATCTCCATCATCGCATGATCATCCTGATATCGCGTCCTCATGATCTTTTGCGCTATTGCAGTCCACAACTCCTTATTCTCCTCCCAATTCGGAATGTTGATGCCATAATCGGATGGCCTCCTCTTCTCCATCCTCATTTTCTTGATGATTTCACATAATGAATGCGACTTAGGTCCCTTCCTCTTAGATGAAGAAGCAATCTTTTTTTCTACAAGAATAATACTTCAATACATACCAAAGAGATAGATATACTCATCCTAAGACTAGCATGAATCCTACTCAAGACTTCAAATTCATGTGCTTCAATCAACTCAACCTCAAGTGTTCATTCAATAATAATTTGCACTATACATCAACATTTTCCATCAAGAATAATGGAAACTCTCTTAGTCCTATCACTACTCACACAAACATGCTCTCTACATCACGTAAACTTCAACCAAAAATACTGGCATGTTCATCTTCCACCTTCAATTGCACCAAATCAACACCCCCATTCAACGTAAATCGAACAATGAAAATTCAAGTGCAATTTCAAATAAGAATTTCAACAATTCAACCATCAAATCCAACCAAAACTATGTTTAATTCACTCACCCCATCTTCACAAATCATAATCACTACAATTCAAGAGTTAAAAAGTGAGGATAACATACCTTTGTTGGACATGTGTGCGTGTTGTGTCGACGATGAAAAACCCTAAAAATTCAAGTGGCTAGCCCCAAATCGGACTTGAAAACCCTCAAATTCGGATGTGGGAGTGTGTGAAAGGGTAGATTAGAGTATAGGGAAAAATTTGGAAAGAAGACTTACGGGTTGGAATCGGTGCTCGAGAGAAGATGATGGAAGTATGTCGAATGGAATGAGAAACTAACCTTTTAAAATTGACCCCGGACTCCATTCGACTTGAAAGGATTAGTCGAACAAGAGGTGTAAGTTGAGCAACCTGGAATTGTCCTTTAAAATTAGTGTCGTTCAACTGCAGTTCAACCAAAATACGCTGGTCGAACAAGTGCTGGAAGTCGAGCAACTTGCGCAGTTGTGCCCCCTGTTCTTCTCTGTCCCGTTCGACCTTCGTTCGACTTAAAGTTTTTTATCGAGCAACCCTTGCTTGGTTGAACAAACTCTCTGTAAGTTTTTGCACATTTTGTTCGATCAGTGCTCGACCATGACACCTTAGTCGAACAACATGGTCCAGGTCGAACAGCCTTTCTGAAAGAATTTGCATATTTCGTTCGACTTTCGTTCGAGTTCTCAATTTAGTCGAAAAACCTGGTTTAGTCGAACAACCCTACTGGAAGAATTACGCATTTCGTTCAACCATTACTCGATCAAACATCATGGTCGAACAACTTCCTGGAAGTCGAACAACCTCTCGAACTCCATAAACTTCGAACTTTTCTCGTATTTTCCTGTAACAATTAAACTATAGGACAACATCAAGTATCAAGATAGTAATTTCTAAGCTTGAGAACCACTTTCAGACCATATAACATTAAGTGTAACTCCGTAACGACACTTAAAAATAAAACACCACCAAACACTAGGCAAATTGTAAAAAATAGACACATCAAAACCAGTTAAAGTTTTAATATAACACAAAAAATCAACTCCCATAGCAAACATTACAAAAAAAATTATACTCCGTGCTACGATGAGGTAAGCACACCCCCCCAAACTGAGTAGAAACTATAGTGGAAACTAACTTTCCGAAGAGATGTAATTTTCGAATAATAAGCACGTCGAATATAAATATTTCTTACTCACACCAATGAAAATAAAGCAATAAAACGGGAGGAAAAGCCCCCCAAAATCACTCTTATTTAACGTCGTAGAGTCACGATGATACCAATCTAGTGCAAGGTATCCTCAAAGACGACACAAGCATCATCCGACGACTTGTAATGCTTCAAACGATGCCCATTCACAGTGATAATGTCCACATCTTTGTCCATAAGCTCAAAACTCCCCCCTCCGCAGGCTCTATGGATAATGAACGGCCCCGTCCACTTTGATTTCAATTTCCCTGCGAAGAGCTTCAAACGAGAGTTAAAATGTAATACCTCATCACCTAGCTTGAACTCCTTGTATGAGATCTTTGAATCACGCCACTTCTTCATTCTCTCTTTAAAGATCTCTGAATTCTTGTAAGCTCGGTTCATGAACTCATCCAATTGATTTATATGAGCCATCCTCAACTCCTTTTGATCCTTAAGAGACAAGTTCAAATTCCTCAATGCTCAAAAAACTTTGTGCTGAATTTCTACGGGTAAGTGACATGGCTTCCCATAGACAATTTGGTAGGTGACATATCCAACACCGTCTTATACGCAGTCCGGAACCCCCACAAAACATAATCAAGCTTCATAGCCCAATCCTTCTATTGATTCCTACTACCTTTTCCAAAACTTTCTTCACTTGTCGGTTGGAGACTTCAGCTTGCCAATTCGCTTGATGATGATAGGGTGTAGTAACCCTATGCTTAATATCGTAATCCTTGAGAACCTTTTTAAGAATCTTATTGACGAAGTGAGTACCTCCATCGCTTACCAGTGCTCTAGGAACTCCATAGCGGGCAAATATATGTTTCTTCAAGAAAGATAAATAGTCCTAGAATCATTCACGCAAGTGGGAATAGCTTCCACCCACTTAGAAACATAATCCGCTGCTAAAAGGATGTAGAGAAATCCATTAGATGGGGGAAAAGGCCCCATAAAATCGATCCTCCATACATCGAAGCTCACAACAACAATGCTCGGCTGAAGTGGCATTTCATCTCTCCTACTTATGTTCACCATCCTTTGACATCTATCGCATGTCGCCACATAGGTTTCGCAATCTTTAAACAAAGTAGGCCAATAAAGAGCAGATTGAAGTACCTTCGCTGCCGTCTTTTGAGCTCCAAAGTGCCCCCATTATGTTGTGCATGACGAAAATCAATAACGTTCTCCATCTCCATCTCGGGCACATACCTACGGACAATAGAATCTATGCATATCTTGTAGACGAACGGATCATACCATATAAACATCTTAACATCCCGCTTGAATTTTGCAAGTTGATATCGATTGAGATCTCTTGGAATTTCTCCTATGGCAATGTAATTCACATAATCCACATACCATATATCCATCCCTTGGGCAGCAACCACACATGCTCTTTCCGCTCCTTCAACAAACACCACCATGATCTTCTCATCAGGGAACATCTCTTCAATGTAATCGAAAGAATCATCACAGTGCTCCCTTGTCTCCAACCTTGATAGGTGCTCCGCCAAAACATTCACCGTACCTTTCTTATCTTGGATCTCCAAATCAAACTCCTACAGAAGAAGGATCCATCTAATGATCCTTAGTTTCGTTTCCTTCTTCTCCATCAAGTACCGGATCACAGAATGATCTGTATATACTATAGTCTTCATGCCAACCAAATACTATCAAAAATTATTGAATGCATATACCACAACTAGAAACTTTTTTCCGTCACCGTGAAGTTCTTTTGTACATCATCAAAAATCTTACTCGCATAGTAAATGGCGCAAAACTTCTTGTCCCTCAACTGCCCAAGCACCACTACAAGTGCTAAGTCACTTGCATCACACATAAGTACAAACGGCTGAGTCCAATCCGGTGTGATCAAGATAGATGCAGTAATAAGCACCTCTTTCAAAACTTGAAAAGCTGTTAGACATTCTTTATCAAAAACAAAAGAAACATCCTTTTCAAATAAATGAGATAAGGGCTTGGAGTATTTCAAGAAATCTTTAATGAATCTTCTATAAAAACTGGAGTGTCCAAGGAAGGACCGCACTCCCTTTTCATTAGTCGGTGGTGGAAGCTTCTCAATTGCCACCACTTTTGCTCTATCTACCTACAATCCCTTGGCCGAAATATGATGACCAAGAATAATCTCATCTCTAACCATGAAGTGACACTTCTCCCAATTTAAGACAAGATTAGTTTCTTGGCATCTCTTCAGAATAGTAGTGAGGTTAGATATACAAATATCAAAGGAGGAACCAAACACAAAAAAATTATCCATAAACACCTACATGATCTTTTCTATCAACCCATCAAATATGGTCATCATGCAACGCTGAAATGTAGCAGGCACATTAAATAATCCAAAAGGCATCTTTCTAAAGGCAAAAGTTCCATAAGGGCAAGTGAAAGTAGTCTTTTTTTTATCCTCGAGTGAAATCATGATTTGATTATAACCCGAGTACCCATCCAAGAAATAATAAAACTCATACCCTGCAAGAGGATCAAGCATTTGATCCAAGAAAGGAAGGGAAAAATGGTCTTTGCCTGTATTTTCATTCAGTTTCTTGTAATCCACACACACACTTCATCCCGTAGGAATCCTAGTGGCTAATGTCTCTCCATCCTCGGCTTTCACAATAGTCATGCCCCCTTCTTATCTACTACATGCAATGGACTCACATAGTGACTATCACTAATGAGATAAATAATTCCAGCATCTAGCCACGTTAGGATTTACTTCCTAATCACTTCTTGAATGACGGGATTCACCCTTGGTTGATTCTGTATACTACTCTTGGCCTCATCTAACAATCTTATTCTATGCATGCAATATGAAAGATTAATGCCTTTTAAATCATCAAGAGACCAACCAATCGCAGACTTATACTTCCTAAGCACATCTAACAATTTCTAAAGTTGATCATCATCAAGGGAAGAAGATATAATTACCGAATAATTTCCATTGTCACCTAGATAGGCATACTTCAAGTGCTCCGGTAGCGGTTTCAACTCCTCTTTCTTTTCTTCTTGAGGTGCACAGTCTATATCCAAAGGCAAGTACTTACTAGTCCACTCCACCTCTTCAATCTTGGTCCATCTCGACTTATACCTGTCATCACCCAAAGCAAGTAAATTTTCAAGGAAATCAATACATACCTCATTGGAGAGTTCATCTAGCTCTGTGGTGGGAAGAGTAAGAGAAACTGCCAAGCACGTCTCAAGAGGATCCTTTGAGAGGATCAAGGACATATCTTCCTTCACGATCTCCTCCACCACGTCTATACTGTGACATTGCATCTCCATGGGCGTCTTCATTGCTTTGTCAAGGTTAAATAAGATATCTTCTTTATCCATCCTCAGCCATAGCTCACCCTTTTGCACATCAATCATAGCTCCCGCAGTCGCAAGGAAAGGTCTCCCTAAGATTAGAGGGATATTATCCTTGTCATATTCCATCTCAAGTACAAGGAAGTCCACAGGAAATACAAACTTCTCCACTTTGACAAGAACGTATTCAATAACACCTTTTGGAAAGGTCAGAGACCTATCTGCCAATTGTAGAGCCACCGATGTGAGAGTTAACTCCCCAAACCAAGCCTTTTAAAAATGGACAAATGCATCAAATTAATGCTTGCCCCAAGATCGCACAAGGCTCGTCGTACCGGCCCCTTTCTAATTTCACACAAGATAGTGAAGCTTTCCATATCTTTCAACTTAGCTGGCAGCTTTCTTTGTATGATCGAGCTGCAATTCTCTGATAGATTCACAGTTTCAATCTCGTTCAGCTTCTCTTCTTCAAAAGTATGTCCTTCAGAAAATGGGCATAATACGGCATCTCCAAGATCGCTTCAGAGAAAGAAATATTCAAGCTTATTTTGTTTATGATGTCTGAAAACCTCTTGAACTTTTCTTCCAATCTCTTTTTGACAAGCTTGAAAGAAAACGGTGGAGGTATCTTTATTTTGGAAATCCCTCATTCATCACGTTCAATCTTCTCTGTTTTATCCTTTTCGGCTCTCAATCTCTTGGCTCTTTCCCACTTCTTCTCTACTGTAACCTCGGTGTTATGCTCTTAAGTTGGTACCATGATGTTCTGATCAACGGGTGTAGCATTCGGGATCGAATCGGGCTCTGCACTAAACTGCTCGACCTCTGTTCGACCTAACTGGTTTGGTCGAATAGATTGGGGTTGGTCGAGAAACTTCTCTAATTGCGAGCTCTATTCCTTTGAGGGTTGCTCGACCACCGTTCGACCAAGATGGTCTGGTCGAACGGCAATGTCTTGGTTGAACAACTTTGCAGATCGAGAAATCCCATTCTTCAGGTATTGTTTGACCTACATTCGACCAAGATATTCTGGTCGAAAGGGATGGATTGCATTGGTCGAATGGTGAGTCCAAAAATAGACTGTCGTAATTCAATTTCTCCGGAGTCTGCTCGACCTCTGTTCGACCAGAAGGTCTGGTCGAACAACTGAAGTTTGGTCGAGCAACTCCCCTACTTCCTTCGTTCTCGCTCACCGGCATCATCAGACCTTCGTACTGTATTCCTGACCTCAATGTGATGGCATGGAAAGACTTTGGATTCTCAATTCTTTGAGATGGAAACTTCCCCTTCTCAATAGTTTGAGTCAATTTGTTTACGTTTCCAGCCATCTCCCTCATCAACAATGTAAGGTCTTTCACTTGTTTAGACAAATCCTCATGATTAGCATCAATCTTTTTTTCTAACTTGGCCTCAAGATGATATACTCTTGCATCGTTCCTCGCCATGTACCTGTTCACCGTATCCTCAAAACCCGATTTCCCTTCTTCCAATTTAGCACTCGGATCAATACCCATAGGAGGTTGCACTACATTATTGTGATTACTCCACGAAAACTCCAACCTCTTTGATTTTTTATAATTACCCGGCGGACCACGATTATTGTAGTTCCTCTGATAATTCCAGTTTCCTTGACTTTGGAACCTCGTTCTTTGGATAATTTGACCCATAGCGTAGTTAGCCTCCTCGATTTCCTCTTGGCTAGCTTCTTCATAGCCACCATTCTGCTATATCATTGGTACTCTCTGAGATATATCCGTAATCTGCTTTTGCTGAGACTCGAGTAACTTGTTGATATTAGTCAAGCTAGAGACGATCTCATTATCTCTTCCTGACTTCACCATAGTATGCTCAACCTGTGCTACTTTACCAAGAACATAAGTGCCTCTCACTCTTTTAGTCGGCCAATTTCTTGAATTCATCGAAATATCCTCGAAGAGCTTCTCGGCCTCTATGGGTGACTTCGTAAGCAATGCTCCACTGAATGAAGCATCAAGTAACACACGAGAATCGCAATCCAACCCATTGTAAAATATACTGATGTATTGAGCCTTAGATAGCCCATGTTGTGGACACTTTCGAAGCATGTCCTTGAATCTGTCCCAAGCTTCATGAAACTTCTCATTACCATGGATCGCAAATTGATTGATTTCTTACTTCATTTTGAACACCTTCAAAGGTGGCATGTATCGCTCCAAGAATTTCACTTTCAATTTCTCCCATGTATCACATTCAGTAGCATTAAGATTTTTGTACCAATCTCTCGCTCTTTCATTCAGCAAAAATTTAAACAAGATGATCTTCTTCGCATCCTCATGAGCTCCTGCATCTTCTTGTGTACTTGCATACCCAAGGAACTTATTTAGATGTTGCTGAGGATCTTCAATGGTTCCTCCAGAGAAGGGACTCCTTTCAATCATGGTCATAAGAGCAGGGTGTAGAACAAAATCGGCTCTGGCCCCTCTTGCTCCTAACAGGCCCGCATTGCCTCCTCCATTGTTCTTAAAGACTTCACGGATGGCAAGTGTATCAGGATTTGCTGCCATATTGATGGCTTCTGCTTCAAAATTAACTTCGGTTGCAGCTTCAATCGTTTGCGAATTCATAACATCAACTTCAACTCCTAAATTAAGAGCCTCAGTTGGGTCAATGTTCTTGTTCTTCTTCTTCTTTTTCTTCCTCGATGATGCTCTAATATCTAGATTATAAGGCTCTAATTCATATGTTTTCGATCTAGTGAGCATACACCTAAGAAAAATAAGTGTTAGAAATTAAAGAGAAGAATAATATAATCTCAATTAAACTAGAAATAATAAACAAATAATCTATGTCGTCCCCAGCAACGGCACCAAGAACGTGATGAACGTTTTCTCAACACACAAAATAATCCCCAAGTATAAAGGATATCAATTGTAGTTTCGATAGGCGACCAAGTGAATATCGAACCCAAGAGACGGATTATTATCAATTTAATTATATTTTAATAAACTAAGACTATGTTAGTAAATTGGTTTGTAGTAATTAAGTAACTAAATAGCAAATAATTAAAATAACAAAGAAAATAAACAAGCAATAGAGATAATGCGACTGTGATCAAGTGAGAAATTGGGTAGTTCTTCGGGTCATCCAATTTTACTTATTAATCTCTCTTCCATGCGTTGATGTCTGACTCTGCCGTGTGGTCTATGGAGGCATCACTAAACCATGCAAGTTCACTCTATAGACACAAGTAAATATGCGTATGACACATATGAATATCCTCGGAGCAAGAGATATAATTCACCCCCTTTTTAGATACTATCAGTATCAATTATTTCCCGTGCACTTAGTACTCTAACCCGATATGATCTCCCTTTATAGATACTATGAAGTTATACTCTTTATCCTACTTATTTACCTGAATATAATTCAATTAACAAGTATTTATATAAGATAGTTCTAATAAGACTTTGGAATCCCTTCACTTAGAATTATAACATGTAATCCTGTTCAATAGTGAACGCACTCAATCAATAACCAAGGTATGTATTCAGACTCTACATAACAGTTAATGATGCACAAAACGACTGTGAGTATGAATTTAAAAAGCGCAATCTTATATAAAATAAACCACAAGTAGTGTTGTACGGAGTTTACACATTAAAGACAAACTAACTCATAAAACCTTTATAACCCTAGAACTACCGAAGCGGTTCTACTCCATGATAGATCTAGGAACAATCATGGTGGTTGGTAGGATCTTAACCATAGTCTTGAAAATTACAAGATAAATTAAGAAGTAAAGTAAAGCAAACCCTAGAAGCGCGTGCCGTCGTGACTCTCTCCGTCTTGAATCTTCACTTGGTTCTCACTTGGTTCGACAGACGAACCTCTTTCCACATCTCCTTCAGATGTTGGTAGGGTTTCGATGATGAAGTGGTGTCCTTTTTCTCCTACGAAAATTCTTCTTTTATACTCATGGAACCTCCTTACGGGCTTATGATGGGCTTTTGCTTGAGGCACACATCAAACTTGGTAAAAGAAATCCGGAATTACGATAAATAGCAGCAGCGAGAATCCGTTCGACCATACCTCAGCTAGTCGAGCAAGGCCTCCTGGTCGAGCAACGGTCGAGCAAGCCTTCTGTAAGATTTTGCACATTTTGCTCGACTAAACCTCATCTGCTCAACCAAGATGATGCTGGTCGAGCAACATCTCTTGATCGAGCAAGCTCTCTGGATGAATCTGCGTATTTTTCTTGACTTGACCACCTTATTCGACTAAAGTGATGATGGTCGAACAAGGTCCTAAGGTCGAACGGTCTTCAAAAATCACCTCAAAAATTGTGTCTTCCAATTCCGAGTCCTTTTGGCATGTTTTCTTATACAAATATGCTCAAAAAGCCCTAGTATCCTCTAATTCGCGGCTTTTCCATAAACATACTGATTCGTCTCAATAAAAGACTCAATCATACTCAATTTCCGCACAAATCAAAGTCTAAAATACGTGAATTTACACTCTCATCAGGTTCATAGAAATATGATGGTCTCATACGACTCTTCGGATACTTGAGAAAGTTAGAAAGATAAGGGGTCATGGTTAGCTTGATGAACGAATTGGATGTCCTTGGAGTAGAAATTGAAAGGGAATCCTAAATCAATTTATTCTCCACATCTTGTCTAGATGTTTTGAGCAAGTTCCAATTGAAATACAAGAGATTGTATACGATGGGGAACTTCTGACAAAACAAGTAGCGAAGGAAATCAATTTTCATCAAGTTGTGAACAAGGTTAGTATTTTATTCACTAGTTGTTGAAATATGATTAGTGATGGCACATGTTGACACGTTGTGTGTAGATACCGAAATCACTAAATGTTTATAACTAAGTGATGATAAGATTACTATGTACATGGGTAATGCTATGAAAGTAGTGGCTCTTGCAGTGAGAGTTGTTTATCTATCTTATGATATGAATCAAAGTTTGATTTTGAGGAATTGTCTTTACGTACTTTTTTCATAGAAAGAATTTGATTTTGATTTCTATATTTTACGGATAGATACTCTATTTCAATTAAATGACATAGTCATTAAAATGAAAGGATGGAGCTATAATTTGTTGTGGTACATTAGTGACAGTGTGTAAACTCCTAAATCATGTTTATCCAACGGATGCAATAAATAATAATTAATAATGCATCTTCTAATCTTAGTAAGAGAAAGGAATCTTCGGAAATGAAGTAAACATAATTTTGGCATCTAAGACTAGATCATTTTACTTAAGTACGATTCAAAAGTTGATAGCCGATGGACCGTTAGGTTTATTGGAAGTGGAAACTATTGGACTTGCGAGTTTTACTTGGAAGTGAATATGATTAATTGCCTTTTAAAGGAAAAGGGGTATAGAGCCATGAAAAGATATGTTGGAAATGGTTTAATCGATCTTAAGATTATCCTGTCGAGAGGTGGTTTAATCGATCCTAAGATTATTCTAGAAACTAGATATATTTATTTGATACACTGCAAGTCTGAGCACTATGATCAAGTTCAAGAAGTGCATGGCTGATGCAGTGAAGCATCATGGAAAATATATCAAGTCATTACGATTTAATCGTGGTGGCGAGTACCTCTTAGAATAGTTTAGGAGCTATTAATCAGAGGCTGGGATTGAATCCCAAGTTGCCTACACCAGGCAAACCCCAGCTGAATGGTGTGGCGGATAGAAGGAATAAGACTCTTATGGAAATAGTTAGATAGATGATGAATTATTTGGAATTACTAAATTCATTTTATGGGTAAGCCCTAGAAACAACATGTCGAATTGTCTGTTTGTAGGATATCCTGGCTGGTTTATTTAATAGTCCAGAAGATCGAAGGGTGATTGTTAACAAACACTAGATTTTTGGAAAAGAACTATGTAATAAATTACAAATCCATGTATAAGTTTTTCAAAAGGTGTGAGAAGGAAAACACAAATTTTAGTACCAAGAATACAAGAGGGTATACCACGAGTAAACTGCATCGCGTGTTACATCTGATACACAATTGCATGTAGTATCTTGTCGTAGTGGGAGAGTTATTTCACAACACGATAGATTTATATTTTGGAAAAGTCGAGAGACTTGGTCCCTAGTAAACATGAAATCGTCCCATGGTATTGCAATGAAGCACTACAAGATCAAAATGTGAAATCTTAGTAAGTTGCAACGATTTCTGAAATAGAATCTATGGATTCAAAATCAACTCTGGGAGCTTGTAGAACCATCAAATGGTGTAAAAGCTATTGGATGAAAGTGGGTCTAGAATGAAGTAACCAGAGTGATTCATTGCATAGATCTAAGAGCATTTCAAGTGTAAGCGTAAAAGTGTCCATCAATGGACTAAAGCAAGCTTTTAGATCATGAAACATCCGTTTTGATAAGGAAATCCAGTCATATGGATTTAATCAATGCTCGGATAGATCTTGTGTATTGTAAAGAGTGATGGAAATGTGGTGGTATTTTTGTATTTACGTAGATGATATTTTGCTTATTGAGACAATGAAAGAGTATTGTCTGGCGTATGGGTATGGTTAATAAAGCAGTATGAAATGAAGGACTTAAAAAAAGCAAAATATATTCTTGCAATCATGGTTACAATGATCACAAGAAAAGATATTTTGCTTATCTCAAGCTTCGTAGATACAATCCTTACTCGTTTTAGCATGTGACTTTATCTTAAATTTTTTTCTTAAGACACAAAAGAAGATAAAATAGATAAAGGCGGTTCCTCATGCTTCGGCAATAAGGAAGCTTAATCTATGGAATGCTATGCACGAGATAGGATATCTGTTTTTCCTATGGCATAATCAGCGAGTATCAAGGTAACTCGGAACAAGAATATTGAATTGTGGTAAGACATATTTGAAGTGCCTGAGAAGGACTGAAAATTATATGTAGGCTTACAGGACATATTCATTACTTCTTGATGGTTACTTAGATTCAAATTTTTTAAATCATGAGGACGACAGTAAATTCACCTCAAGGTTATGTGTTTAAATTGGAAGTAAATCCATAGTATGGAGAAGTGTTATATAGAAATATATTTCGGACTCCACCATGAAAGTTGATAATATTGAAGCCTTGTGGCTGCCAAAGTATCTGTATGGTTCTAGAAACTTCGTAATGGACATAGATGTGATTCTAAGTTTGCCCAAGTTCATCACAATTTGTTGTGGTAATAATGGTGCAGTTACAAACTTGGAGGAATCACGAGCCCATAAGGTACTTAAACACATTGAGAGCCAGTACTACCTGATATGAGAAATCGTATGATGGGGGGAAGATTGTTGTCGCCTAGATTGCATCGGATGAAACCTAGTAAATCTTTCTACTAGGACTTTAAGGTGAAAGATGTATGGCAGCAGATAAGGCAGCGTATAGTCTTTTAGTATAAGTGGGAGATTGTTGAATTGTATACTGAAAGTCCAGCTTTTTGTATGAACAATGTTTTAGCAATTTAATTTATTTGAAATGAGAATCATGTGATCAAATGTTTGCAATAATATTGTTACAAAAGTCCATTTACTTTATACTATAGATAATGTGGTGTGCAGCGTCACACGGAATATCATATTATCGGCTCCTTATAAAGTACAAATAGATATTCACAACTTAGATAGACGGGGATTATCTATTAGTATGGTTGTAGTGTGATTTGATATTAGTCAGTCTTGAATATAAAATTGCACTAGTGCATTTTGTGTGTATTGAATAGGATCGCCGTTGAGATCGTTCAGTTTATACTGACTATATAATAGAACTTGATCTCTGTTATTATTGATGTTCGTACTCTTAATCCCTATGCAGTAACCTCGACACGTAAGCTAGTATTTTTTTTCTTTAATTCATCAATGGGTGAGATTTAATTATTAAATCAATATGCTTGGTGAGTTGGCAAATAGTGTTGTCTCTATGGTGTGTTGTTGATTGTAGAAGGAATATGTGTCCTAACAGAATTGGTTGATGATGTCCCCTTGAGGAACTCATAATGATTATCATGTAAACCCTGCATGAGGATTTATTTCGGCATGATAATAAGGTTGAGTGATACTACTCTCGGTAAATATATTAATTAATAGAGTTGTCAGTAACTTAATTAATTAATGGGCATTTAATCTTAAACACGGGGAGACTAACAGGCTCATAATAAGAAGGAGCTCATAACATAATTCGGGATTAGGGTGGCGGTGCAATAATATTTCTTTAGTGGACTGATTTATTATTATTGGACTTAAGTATAAGTTTTGGGCTAAACTTGGATGCTTAAGCCCATTGGGAGGCCGAAACCTAATTTCTCCTCCTGGTTCCTGTTGTAGCATATAAATAGCCAATCTCAGCAGCCCAATGACTTACAACACATGACAAAATATCGTGAGAGTGAGAGGAATTGCAGATTGAGTTCGCTTTGGTGATCGTTTCCCACACAACGTTAAGGTGAGGCTTAGGAATACAACAGAAGACCGGAAGATCGTTCGTTCTTGCTGTTCATCTTCTACATCAAACCCGGCGAAAGGTAATTCAATTCTGCTCTTATACTTCTGCTGCAGTAGAATTGTATGGAACCCTAACGATAACGCTAACCTAAAAATCCAAACTCCAATAATAAGATGTTACATCATTAGAGAAGTTAGTCAGTATAGAAATGCTTAATAGTTTCCAAATTACATAAAATATTTTAATATATTATAATTATAATTATAGATAATTTTAATATTAATTTTTTATTAATGATATTCTCCACTATTAAATCTTTGTATATTTAATTATAATTCATAATTTCGTTTAAGACAAAAAAAAATTATGGAAAAGACTTGGATGAGACCGTCTAACGGATCCTCTTATGTGAGACGGATCATCTATTAACTCAATTAATTAATTTTAAAGGGCTTTGTTTGGTTGTTATGAAATTAGAAAATTCAAATTTTTAGTTGTAAAGTAAAATTAATTGGGCCTAAAAAAATTTAAAGGGTCTTGTTTGGTTCATATGAAATTAGAAATTTTAAAAATTAATTATTAAAGAAAAATTAATTATGACTTATATGTATATTTTTTAATTATGATTTTTTTATTTTATTTATATTTTTTATTATATAAAAATGTAATAATTCAAAATTTATTATTCATTTGATTCAAATATTATATATTTATAAAATGTGATAGCCTTTAAAATTAAAAGTGATATTCAATTAATAAAAAGTGATAATGTTGTCGTGAACTATTTTATAAAAATTTATAGTATAAAAATAAATGATAACATTTTAAAAGAAAAGTGATAATATTTTTAAATAAAAGTAATGACTAATTACAAAAATATATTTCACGAACAATTTATAGAATGAATAAAATGTGATAATATTTATAATAAAATATTATTTCTAATCAAAGAAAAGTGATATCCGTCTAATTGAATTATTATTATTTCACAAACAAATCGTCGTAACAATAAAAATGATAACATTTTTAATAAAATGTTATACATGATAAAATAAAAAAGTGATAACAATTTAATTAAATTATTTTATGAACAATTTATAAAATAAATAAAAAGTTATAATATTTTTAATATAAAATGATATCCGATCAAAATAAAGTGATACCATAATACTTCAATTATCTAATAATTGATAACTAATAATATTATTACAATTGAATAATTAATAAATAATAATAATAATAAAATATAATAATATTTATCAAAATTGAAAACTACTTTATTTGAATTACCTGGAGTAGTATTTTGCGGCTTCGAAGCAATTGCCGCCGCCAATTTCACTAAAATTCAGTAATCTTAGCTAACTACACAAACATGGCCCGTGTTTTTATTTAATTTTTTATTTAATTTTATTTTTATTTTAGGTTCATCGATAGGATATGATCTGTCTCACATAAGGGAATCCGTGAGACGATCACACTTAAAACCTACCCTTAAATTATTATATGAGAAAATTATATTTTAAAGAGTATAATTTATCATGATACTTATATTATAAGTATCATACAGTTGAAAGATATTTTCTTATTCATTCTTTACTGTATAATTAATTTTAGTATTTTATTTGCTAATCTTTGTAATTATTTAAAAATTATTTACTTATCTTTGAATTTTGTCCGTCTTTTAAACTTCTGAAATTTTAAAATGTGTATTTATTAATTTATGTTATAAGTCATGTCATTACATAAAAGAAAGGCAAGTCAAACAATTAATTACAGTAAATGGAAGAGGTTCAGAATTTAGATAATCTTTTACACGTTTTATTTTATTGCTACGGTAATACAAGCAGAAATTTCGAATGATACGGATAATAATTCCAGAAGAATACTAATCCAAAAATGTGTGTCTTGTTTGGATTGAGTAATTTCAAATTTAATGGATTTGAAAATGAATGAATTTTAAATTTATTTAATTTTAAATCAGTTCATTTGAATTTCACTATTTGGATAAATTATGAATTTTTGAAAGAATTTCAAATTCATAATTCAAAAATTATTTTTAAAATAAAATTTTATATATGAATTTTTTTATATTAAATATTAAAATCTAAAATTTTACTAAAATAAGTTTTTGATAGGGAACTCTACCACCTAATCCACCCCGCCACAAAAAAAATATTTTAGATTTTTAATATTTTAATAATAAAAATATTATCACCCAACCTACCCACTCCTCACCCAACACCACCCCTACCCCAAATTTTTTATTTTATATAAAACTTTAGATTTTAATATTTAAATAATAAAAATATTACCACACAATCCTACCACTGTATTCATCCACCCACTCCACCCCCACTCAGCACCCCCCCATTCCACCAATTTTTTTTTAAAAAAAAATTAATTTTAATATTTAAAAAATAAAATCTAAAATTTTATTAAATTTTTTTGGGTGGGGTGGGAGTGGGGTGGGGTGGGGTGGTGGAGGGGGTGGATTGGGTGGTAATATTTTTATTATTTAAATATTAAAATCTAAAATTTTATAAAAAAAATTTGGGGGTGGGGTGTTTGGAGGGGGTGGGTAGGGATAGGTTGGGTGGTAATATTTTTATTATTTAAATATTAAAATTTTAAATTTTATTAAAAATAAATTTTGGGGTGTGGGGGTGGTGTTGGTGGGGGAGGGTGTGTGTATGGGGTAGAGTTGGGTGGTAACATTTTTATTATTCAAATATTAAAAATCTAAAATTTTATATAAAAAATTGGGGGTGGGGGTGAAGGGGGGTGTGGGGTGGGTAGGGGTAAGGTTGGGTGGTAGAATTTAAAATATAAATTTTTTTTAAATTAATTTATTAATTTTATATTTTATTTTTATATTATATTAATATATCAATTACACAACAACAGAATGATTTCAAATGACACGGCTTCAATGAGAATTTGAAATCCATTCAAAAACAACTAAAAATTTCAAAATCAAATCCGTGATTTGAAATTCATTGATTTAAAATCTTGAATTTATAAATTCATTGAATTCAAGTGTTGTCCAAACATGAGAGAAGGATTTGAAGAAATGATTTATAAATTCCTCCTCAAATCCTTCCATCCAAACACAATCTAAAGAGATTAAGTGTGTTCGATAAATTTAATATTCATTCTTGAGCAAATAAGTGATTCATAATGTTTAAGTTTTCTTTGTAGTATAAGTTGATTAATTTGCATGAGTTTCACCGTACTTAATACTAATTGAAATTGCAACGGGAGAATATATTGGATTTTTTTTTTTTTTCATTCTGTGCGTACCTTTGAGCCCATAAAACTATAAATTATGAGGAATACCCTAAATTTGTAAGAATACAATTTTATGTCAAACTATATTTTGTAATGACAATCAACAAGGTCAAGAGCAAATCATCCAAAATATTAAAGTCTATCTCCCACAACACATTCTCTTGTATGAATAATTGTATGTTGTCTTTTGATTCTTTTCTAGAGGCATGTCCATGAAAAATACTAAAAGTCTTGGTTAGATTGTATAAAATTACCTGACGAAAAAAATTGTATATAAAGATGTTTAACAAAAATATTTATATTAATAAAAAATAATAAGTTTGACAATTAGTTTAAAATTCCATAAAAAATATTTGACATTGTAATGGGCGGTTAATTTACTGTTTATTAATAATAAATAACTGTTTATATTAATAAAAAATATTCTCTTGTATGAATAATTTTATGTTGTCTTTTGATTCTTTTCTAGAGGCATGTCCATGAAAAATACTAAAAGTCTTGGTTAGATTGTATAAAATTACCTGACGAAAAAAATTGTATATAAAGATGTTTAACAAAAATATTTGTATTAATAAAAAAATAATAAGTTTGACAATTAGTTTAAAATTCCATAAAAAATATTTGACATTGTAATGGGCGGTTAATTTACTGTTTATTAATAATAAATAACTGTTTATATTAATAAAAAATATTCTCTTGTATGAATAATTTTATGTTGTCTTTTGATTCTTTTCTAGAGGCTTGTCCATGAAAAATACTAAAATTCTTGGTTAGATTGTATAAAATTACCTGACGAAAAAAATTGTATATAACGATGTTTAACAAAAATATTTATATTAATAAAAAATAATAAGTTTGACAATTAGTTTAAAATTCCATAAAAAATATTTGACATTGTAATGGGCGGTTAATTTACTGTTTATTAATAATAAATAACTGTTTATATTAATAAAAAATAAGGCGTGATTAATTTCTTCACAAACAAGTAACGAAATCAAGATGATTGAATGAAGGTGGTTGAATATTTTGAAGATTACATCATGTTTGAGCATGCCTGATTTGCAATATAAGATATTATAAATTATTATTACATGAGATGCATTATGTTGGAACTAGTATGTAAATGGCTAATCCTTCTTATATTATATACTCCATATAATAATGTGTACTAGTGTAATTCAAACACTGTAAAAAAAATCTTAAAGTAATAACTTTTTTTATTTTAAACCCTCGGGAAATTAATATCATTTTATGAACATGCAGTGCGCTTTTAAAATTTTGTATTAAATTATATACTTTAGTATAAAGATGTGTACCCTTTATTTTCTAAAAAAAATAAAAAAAAATAATGAAATGTATATATCCTTTAGAACAAAATGATGTATCCTTATTAATTAAAGTGTTTATCCTGAACAAAATAATATATCATTAACCATAATATTAAATTCTAAAGTCGCACGTTGAAGCCTCGCTCTTTTATGAAACATTCAAGCAAGATATCTTTAAATGTGTTTATTAAATCAAATTCTGCTATAATCATTTGGAAAATAAATACTTTTACTGTGAAAGACATATTAATGTGTTTACTTTAAATGTGTTTACTATAAAACAATATTCAAGTAAGATATCTTTTATATATATATATATATATATATATATATATATATATATATATATATATATATATAATGTTTTTTTCTAATATTGAAAGATTTTTAAATTAAAAACTTATTCAAGAATTTATGAAAATAAAAAGTGAGAGTTAAACTGAAAAAATCAAAGTAGGCGTATATATATATTAATTTTGAAAGGATCCAAGTTTGAAGACTCGTATTTATTAAATAAAGAATGAGGTTTGTGTGCACCGGGCGTACGAGAACACATTCCGTGCACTTTAAAATTTAGAATTATGGATAAGGGTAAATTGTTTTGGTCTAAAGGATATACACTTTAATTAATAAAAGCACACCATTTTGTTCTAAAGGGTATACACTTTATTAATATTTTTTATTTTTCTTCAGAAAATAAAGGGTACACATATTTATACTAAAGAGTATACAATTTAACACAAAATTTCAAAGGCACACGGAATGTGTTCCCGTGCGCCCGGGCACACACAAGTTTTTGTCATGTTACACATCTTTATAATAAAGGGTACACAATTTAACACAAAATTCTAAAAACGCTTAGTTGATAGGGGGTCGACAACCCTTGCACACGGAATGTGCACCCATGTAAGGTTTTGCCTTAAATAAATTAGAAGATCCATGAGTATGTAAATGTTTGGTAGAAAGAAATAAAGAATGCATTTTTGGTTGTCAAACTTATAATATCATATATCGGCGTTACAACTACCTAGTATATATTTGACTTATCAGCTACTGTAATCATATATATATGTGTAATGAAACGAAATAAAACAAAATAAAATAAAATGTGGATGAGCCGATGGAATTACACAAAATTGAAATAGCCGATGGAATTACACAAAATTGAAATAGAGTAGCACGCCTATTTTATTTCATTCTCTCTCATTTCCCACTTGTAACATCTCCACACGTTGTTCTCAATTTTATTTATTTATTTTTTATTTTAAATATGAAGGCTGGGGACCCAACATAACTTGGATTATTTCAAAAAACCAATCTTGGATTTAATGTGGAGTATATATTTCTCAGTATGCCAATTTTTACTTTTAGGGAAATTTGTGGTAATTAAGTGCAATAGAATTAGTTGGTGTTTACAAATTAAAAGGGCTGGTTTTCTAGTCAACAAAACAGAAATAATTACTTCATTCCTGATTTCTTCTTTCCTTCCTTATTGTTTGAATAAAAACATAATTGTGGTGATGATATTGGGAGAGGAGGCAAGAATTAAAATTAGAATTAGAATTAGATTTAGAGTTAGAGTTAGAATGATGAGTTTGGTAAGAAAGTAGCAGCACATGCATGAAATAAATTTGAATATTCCAAATATAGGAAACATTAACTTTTTAAATCTATCCACTATGCATAAAATATAATACTCCTTAATCTACGTGAGAAAAGTAAACGGACACTTTTCTGAGGGACGGAGGGAGTATGTAGTTAGGTGAGAGAAATACTAAATAGTCTATTTTTTTCATTTTGGGCATCTGCCCCAAAGAGTCAATTTTTCTTTTTTACACACATTAGACGGGATAAAATAAATTTTTGCCCCATGAATTTGGTCATGTACAATTTTTGCCCCAAAAAAGATAACATCTAAGCATTTGTCCCACTCTCTTCATAATTGCGCCAATGTTGCCCCGTTTTGCCGGAATTTGACATTTTCGCCAAAATTGATCACGTGCATGTCACGTTGTATCGGATTTGGCATTTCCCGGAGGGGAAAATTTTTTTTTGCCCCTTAAGTTTGGTCATGTACACTTTTTGCCTAAAAAAAGATAAGATTTTGGCATTTGTTCCAATATCTTCATAGTTGCGCCAATGTTGCCCAATTTTTCTCAAAATTTATTATTTTCACTAGAATCGATCACATGCATGTCACGTAATTATCGGATTTGGCATTTCTCGATGAATTTACTGACCTGGCGACACAGTGACATCCACATCAATAACAACAATAATAATATTTTATTAAAAATTTAATTTAAAAAATACCCTCCATCAATACACTCAATTCTCACTTGCCCTCCACGTACTTCCACTATCTTCGCAAACTCCCTCTTTTTGTCAATTAAAGGATCCCTCGTGTACCTTCTCACTACCATAGGCGGCAACTATTGAATCTTCGGCTCGCGCCACCCTACTCACGTCACCAAGCTCTCTATCATCATCTACTTCCACGACAGAGATTTCGTATTCTTGAGCGCAACCACTCCATATTCTTTCAAGAGTCATGCAACCGTATGGTTGCTCACGTTCCTTCCCTCATCACTTTCGTCGAGTAATACATAGCATTGAAGAGTCATCTTCTGGAGGCGTACGACGACCTCATGGATGAAGTGCAGTGGGCTAAAACCTAAGCACTCGCCGGTTGTGACGCCAACCCTTCGATCGAAGAATTCGTTGAATTATCTAGAATTTTTTTAATGGAAAGCAGCGTCGCCGGCAACATGGTCTACCACGTGGGGATGCATGCACTTGATATTGATCTCCAGATCACAATTAGAATCGCGAGACTGATAATGAACCATCCATTCTTCGTGGGGTGCGAAGGACTGAATCGGAGCTAAAAGAATGCCAACGACCCCATCCTCCTCCGCATGACTCCGATATCATGTGGTTGCTCGCACTGTCAGAGGGTACAGATCGAGGCCATGTATACTGTGATCCGTTCGTTGGTGGTAGGCCCTTGGAGGAGAAGATCCGACAGTTGTCGCCCATGATGGTAAGAAGGTACACAGAGGATCCCTGATTGACAAGAAGAGTGAGTTCGCGTAGATAGTGGAAGCACATAGAGGACACATGAGAACTGAGTTCATTGATATTGAGGGTATTTTTTTAAATTAAATTACCAATAAAATATTATTATAGTTAATGTGGATGCCATTGTGTCGCTAGGTCAGGAAATTCATCGAGAAATGCCAAATTTGATAATCACGTGACATGGACATGATCGATTCTAGTGAAAATATCAAATTTCAGAAAAAATGGACAACATTGGCGCAACTATAAAGATATTGTGACAAAGGCTCAAATCTTATCTTTTTGGGGGCAAAAATTGCACATGGCCAAACTTACAGGGCAAAAAAATTTCCTGCCGGGAAATGCCAAATCCTATGATCACGCGATATGCACGTGATCGATTCCGGTAAAAATGTCAAATTCTGGTGAAAAGGGGCAACATTAGCGCAATTATGAAGATAGTGGGACAAATGGCCAAATGTTATCTTTTTTGGGATAAAAATTGTACATGGCCAAACTTATGGGGCAAAAAAAAATTTATCCCCATATTAGACCCACACATTCACTAATATAACTACTCACCACATATTAAATAATAATATCCCTTAATCCAAGTGTAAAAAACAAAAGTACTCTTTCAACCCGACGGGGTGAATAATATTTTAATGTAAAGTGAGTAATTATACTAATATTATGTGTGGGCCTCATAGAGATATATATTCCCTCCGTCCCATAATAAGTGTCTTGCTTTTCATTTTTGTCCGTCCCACATTAAATGTTTTACCCCAAAAAAATAGAAATTTCACATCAACCAATAACCACAAATGTTATCATAATTTTAAAAATATCACATAACATAGAAGTACTTTATCATTTATTTATTACTTAAAAATACCATGTGTATAGTAACTAAGACACTTATTCCGGGACAGAGAGAGTAATTATTTTGTGTGTATCCCATTTACCAAAAGGGAGGAAAACGTAATTATTGAAGTGAGATGTTCAAAATAAAAATATATAATCATTATTGTGAGATGGAGAGAGTATGTATTAGGTGAGAGTGATAAAATTGTTATTAAAATGTACTTTTAAGATTGAGGATGTATATGATATTTCCCTTTTTGGATGATGAAATTTAACGTATAACGGACAAAAATGAAAAGTGTGAAGTTTAATACTCACTCCGTCCCGCCTATATTGCATTGTTTACTGTAACTTTTGTGAGAGCTTTATGCAGTCAAACGATACAGTTTGACCGGGACGGAGGGAGTATATGATTGAGGGTATATTAATATTTAAATTATACTCGGTCCCATGATAAATTTTATATTTTCTATTTTTGTATGTATAAATTTGACAATCCAAGAAAGTAAACATCACATCACGCATTTAAAAGTATATCTTAATTTTAAATTTTTTCGTTTACACCTGACATATATAATATATTTTATAATTTATTTATAAACTAAAAAGACTATATTAAATTAATAAAATTGTTAAAAAAAATAATTTATTTTTTAAACTTTGTATCTTTATATATATAATAGCACAAGTTGGGGTGGGTATTTCTGTCATTTTCTCTTTCCCGCCTAAAAATTGATTTCTATTTATGGAATTTTTATAATCAAATCTTGATCATTCAATCAATGCAACATAATCTCAGCCATTCATTATTAATTGTATTTTGTTTTATTTTATTTTTCTGAAACAAGTATTTTGTTTAATCTTAATTATTTATTGAAATGAATTGTTGCTAATTCATAGAAAATAGTCTTATCAAACACCCATTAACCTTAAAAATGCAATGAACCCTATGAAACTTACACTAACCTTACGATTAGAGTTGTTAATAAGCCTGAAAATCATGGACCCTGCCTTATTAACCCAAAAAAAATTAGGGTTATGGCTAAGAAATTTGGTCTCGTTTAACATCCGGGCTTTTTGGCCCATACCGATTAGCCCACTGGCTAATAGGCTGGACCGTGGGCTAACCGGCCGAATCTGAATTGGAACTCTTGATCAGTTAGTATAGATATTTTCTTCAGCAATTGATCAACTATCCTATGCTTTGAATTGAAGTAATTCAACTTTCTGTTTTGAAATGCCTCAAATAAAATAGGAATAGGTGTTTATATGAAATTATGTTTTGTATATAAGGAAATGAGTTTTTTTTCTAGCTTTTATTGTCTTTTGTGTATTTTTATATTTTAGGTGGATGCAAGTTATTAAATAAATCTTTATCATTCAAATTGAGACTGTATAGAGAATTCATTGGTTTGAATTGGGTTCGAGTTATGTTCGCATTGCATTGCTAAATTTAAAGTTCATGATCACACTTTACGCTCATCATGATAATTTACTTTAGAAGTTGACTATGTATTGATTTGCACCCTGAAAACTGGATAGGTGAATGAAGATTGAAAAATCTCTTGAGTCAATGTGACAACCGTGTAAATGAAGGTTCAAATTAAGTCTAAAAATAAAGATATCAATCCATCATCAACTATTCTAAAACAGTTGGGCATAGAAACTGAGTAAGAATTTTAATTAGCAAGTAACATGAGCATCTTTTTCATGACATTACAGGTTTTCTTAATGGCTAATGCATTCTTCGGAAATATTTTAGCTGACCAATTTTTGCTGCAATTTCTGATAGGAATAGAAATGACTCAATTGAGTATATCATTTGTTGCTGAAGTAAGTGGGATAAAGAATTACAACACATAATATTGGCCACCTTTGTAATCTGCTATATTTTAGTTTTTCATTGGGTAGTTTTAGCATCTGAGATACTTAAGATGTTTTAACCTACTTTGTCTAAATCATATTCATGTGTGTTCTATAATAATGCTGTTTTCTGAAACAGTTGATGTTGCTTTGTCTAAACTTATAGGATTCTGCCATTTTCATTTTTATATGTGGTTTGGTTTGAATTTTATTTTGGAGAATGTAATGACATAACCTCGGATTTGAACCCCTTTAAGGTTGTGCATTCTTTACCATCTTTTATTTTACCGTGTTCTTTCTTTTGATATGCTTGCTCAAATATTATCGTTGGTAATTTACATAATGGTTTTGTCGATGATATATGGTTTTTGGCAATGAGACATGAATTTTATGTTTTATTAATGTACTTGTATGAGTCTTGATTCAATAAAGTTTTTTATTTATTTATTTTTTATTTTACTTGACTAAAGATTTACTGGGGGAATTATTGGAATATTAAAATCAAATTCAAATTGAAGGTGTATTATCTAGAATTTGTTCCTGTGGTTCATGGAAGTGTACATACACCCTTATTTCTCCAAGCTTCCTTATAACTCCCCTCTATTCGTTTCCAATGGGAATCGAACCTGAGTCTCCTACCTTAGTGAGGAGCCCAATGGCCAAGTGAGCTAGCCCACCTGGTTAAATGGATGTGTTTGTTGTTATAGATTAACTACTTTATGTGCATTTCATCTTTAAGAGCTTTATTGCTTTAAACAATAGACAATGTACATGTAGGTTTTAGAAATCTTATTCTTATTGTTATATGTGAAGTATAGACCATGCATGTGTGTGTGTGTACTGAATATACATGCAGCATGCATGTATGTATGTGTGTGTTGAATGGAAACTAAGAACATGACACATGGAGGTTGATCATTGGTTGATTAAGTGTTTGAAGGATAATGATTGAAGACCATTAGATTAGTTATGAACACAAGGATGATCAGTGGAGGCATAGCATCAACAAGAAGCTGCGGTTGAAGCTGCAAAGATCAGGCAGTTGCAACAAACTCATCAGTTGGTTACAACTGATAAATGTGCGTGCATGTTGATTGGTTGGAAGTGAATCAAAACGTTGGATACACATCTATATAAGTTAGAGGAACTATCAGCTGAAAGAATCATCACACAACCACTACACATATCAGTTTAGAAGTAGAAGAAGCAAGCTTAAGTTTAGGGTTTTCTATTGTGCTTGTATTGTGTAATCTTCATCAAACGTTTAGTGAATTCTTCTCTCAAGAAGTGGATGTAGATCAACATGATCGAACCACTATAATTCTTGTCTTCTTCCTTCAAGTTTTTCTTCAATTTATTTTGTTCATAATCAATACTCAACATTAGGATAGAAGTAGAGCAATCTTGTAGTGTTTACATTTGCTGTCAAATTGTGTTGAATACATAACAATTGGCGCCGTCTGTGGGAAGGCCAAATCAGAAGAAGAAGAAGAAGACTCAGTGGAGAAGAAGAAGATCAAATGGTTACCACAAAGTTTGATATTGAAAAATTCACAGAGAAGACAGACTTCAGTCTGTGGAGGATGAAGATGGAAGCTATCTTGGTTCAACAAGGTCTGTCTGATGCTGTTAAGCCATTGCCAGAAGGTCAGATTGCAGGAGCTGGTCTTGCATCAGATCAAGAACAACAAATCAAGGCCAGAAGTGCTCTCATTTTGTGTCTTGGTGATAAAGCTCTAAGGGAGATCTCTAAAGAATCCACTGCAAGAGGAGTTTGGAAGAAATTGGAGGATTTGTACATGGTTAAAAGTTTGGCAAACCGTTTGTACATGAAGCAGAAGTTATACTCCTTCAAGGTATCAGAAGATAAGTCTATAATTGGTCAGTTAGATGAGTTTAACAAGATTATAGATGACTTAGAAAACATAGATGTAGCTCTGTCAACTGAAGATAAGGCAGTCATCCTCATGTCAGCACTTCCAAAGTCATTTGAAGGATTGAGAGATACTTTATTGTTTGCTAATGCTGAATCAATCACCCTTGAGCAAGTGTTGTTGGCAGTCAAGGCAAAGGTACTTTACAAGAATCCAGAACAGCAAGCAAATGCAGAAGGATTGACAGTGAGAAAACAAAACCAGTGGAATAAGAACAACAAGAATAATAAGAGTGAGGTTGATAAGAGGAAGACTGAAAAGAATCATAGTTCACCAGCAGTTGAAGAAGAAAACAAGAATTGTTTCCACTGCAATAAACCAGGACATTATAAGAAGCAGTGTTACAAGTGGAAAGCAATGGTAGCAAAGTTAATAGCTGAAAGGAGAGGAAATAAGAGGCCTCATGCAAACCAGGTAATAACTAATCATGATGCTACAGATTCTGATTTCATTGAAGCAATGTCTGTGAGTTCTAATTCAGTTTCAGAAGAATGGGTTATGGATTCTGGATGTACTTTTCATATGACATCAAGAAAGGACTGGTTCACTGAATTGAGGTCACAAGATGAAGGAGCAGTAATGCTAGGTGATGATCATACTTGTAAGATTGTTGGAATTGGTTCTGTCAAACTTAAAATGTTTGATGGTAAAATCAGGATGTTAAATAATGTTAGATATGTACCAAGCTTAAGGAGAAATCTAATATCTCTTGGAATGCTAGTTTCTCAAGGTTATGAATGCCATTTGAAAGGAGATACACTTGCTGTCATAAAAGGTAAGTCAGTTGTTGTTAAAGGATTCAAGAAGTCTGATCTGTACTTCTTGGATGGTTCAGTTGTGATTGGACAAAGCAATACAACTAAGGATGAGAGTAGTGTTAATGTTTGGCATGGGAGGCTTGGCCATATCAGTGAAAGAGGTTTACAAGAACTTGCAAGACAGAAGTTACTTGAGATCAGCACAACCTGTAAGCTAGATCAATGTGAGGCTTGTATATTGGGAAAAGCTAAGAGGTTGAAGTTTGGTGCAGCTGAACATAATACCAAAGTTAGGTTGGAATATGTTCACTCAGATCTTTGGGGGCCTTCCAAGACTTCAACAATAGGAGGTGGGAAATACTTCATCTCATTCATTGATGATTATTCAAGAAAGGTATGGGTTAAAATTCTGAAAACAAAGGATGAAGCACTATCAGGTTTTAAAATATGGTTGACAGAAGTAGAGCTACAAACTGGAAACAAGGTCAAGTGCTTAAGAACAGACAATGGTCTTGAATTTGTGTCACATGAATTCAATAAGTTCTGTCAAGAGAAAGGTATTAAGAGGCACAAGACAGTACCAGGAACACCACAGCAAAATGGAGTGGCTGAGAGAATGAATCAGACACTTCTTGCAAGAGTTAGGTGTATGATGAGCAGTGGAGGTTTCTCAAAAGGTTTCTGGGGTGAGTTAGTTTCTACTGCAGCCTATTTGATTAATCTGTCACCATGCACAGCACTCAAGTTTAAACCACCTGAAGAAGTATGGTCTGGAAGAGTACCAGACTATAGTCAACTGAGGATTATAGGATGTTTGGTGTATTCACATCAGAAACAAGATAAGTTAGATCCTAGAGCAGTTAAGTGTGTGCTAGTTGGCTATCCTAAAGAGGTAAAAGGTTACAGACTGTGGTGTTATGAGAATAACAAGTTCATAGTTAGTAGAGATGTGACATTCAATGAAGGAAGAATGCCTTTGTTGGAAAGAGGGTCTGATAAGTTGATAACTACTGATAAGTGTGAGTTTGAGGTGGAGCATGATGACAAAACAGTTGCACATCATGATCAAGATCAAAGAGAGGATAATGTACATGAAGAAATTGCTGCTGAAGAAAGTCCTGAATCATCTAGTTCAAATGATAGAAGAACTCTAAGTAGCTATCAGTTGGTTAGGGATAGATTGAGAAGGCAGATCAAAACACCTATAAGGTATATAGAGGCAGACACTGTGTCATATGCATTGTTTGTAGCATCAGATGTTGATGTCTATGAACCTAGGACATACTCAGAAGCAGTTTCAAGTAAAGAAAGTATGCATTGGTTGGATGCTATGGAAGAAGAGCTACAATCTTTAAAGAGGAATAATACATGGATGATTGTTGACAGGCCTGCTAATCAGAAACTTGTAGGCTGTAAATGGATATACAAGAAGAAACCAGTTACTAGCAAGGAAGGAGGAATTAGATTTAAAGCAAGGCTTGTAGCAAGAGGTTTTTCACAGCAAGAAGGTGTAGATTATAATGAAATCTTCTCACCAGTGGTTAAACATTGCTCAATAAGGATTCTGCTGTCATTAGTTACTCAGTTGGACTTGGAATTACATCAAATGGATGTAACAACAGCTTTCTTACATGGAAATTTAGATGAGAAGATTTATATGAAGATTCCTGAGGGAGTGAATCTACAAGGAGCAGATTCAAAGGCATGCTTATTGCTTAAATCATTATATGGTCTGAAGCAAAGTCCAAGACAGTGGTATCTTAGGTTTGATGAGTACATTACTTCAAATGGTTTTGACAGAAGCATGTATGACAGCTGTGTATACATAAGATGTGATAAAGGAAGCTATACTTATCTTCTACTATATGTAGATGATATACTGATAGCTTGTAGGAATATGATGGGAATCAATTCAGTAAAGGATACATTGAGAAAGGAGTTTGACATGAAAGATCTTGGAGAGGCAAGAATGATACTTGGAATGCAGATAGAAAGGAATAGATCAGCTGGAGTATTAAGGTTGTTTCAAGAGTCATACTTGGATAAAGTTTTAAAGAGGTACAATATGAATCTTTGTAAGAGTGCATCAGTACCAGCTAAACAAGGTGTGAGTCTGTCATCTGTTCAAAGACCTCAAACAGATAAAGAAAGGTTTGAAATGGATAAAATACCATATGCAAGTGCAGTGGGCAGTCTGATGTATGCTATGGTATACTGTAGGCCAGACTTAGCTTATGTGATGAGTATGATCAGTAGATTTATGAGTGATCCTGGTCTGATTCATTGGGATGCAGTGAAGTGGGCACTGAGGTATGTTAGAGGAACTATATCAGTAGGCTTGAAGTTTCAGAAGCAAGATGCTTGGGATAACGCTGTTGTTGGTTATGCTGATGCAGATTATGCAGCCAATCTTGATACAAGGAAATCAATGACAGGTTATGTGTTCAAGCTATTTGGTACAGCAATAAGTTGGAAGGCTACACATCAACACATTGTGGCTTTATCTACTACTGAGGCAGAATTTGTTGCACTGACAGAAGCAATCAAAGAAGGAGTGTGGCTGATTGGTATCTTGAGTGAGTTTGGTATTGAACAAGAGTCAGTTGAAGTGCATTGTGATAATCAGAGTGCAGTGCATCTCTCCAAGCATCAAGGATATCATGAAAGAACCAAACACATTGATGTAAGGTTATATTTCATAAGAGACATGATAGACAAGGGGTTAGTAAGTGTCAAAAAGATCAAGACACATGACAATCCTGCAGACATGTTTACAAAAGCCTTACCAGCTCAGAAGTTTGAGTTGTGTAAGCACTTGATTGAATTGAATTAAGTAAAGAAGTGAAGGTTGCTGCTCCTTACAAAAGCAGCAAGGTGAGGAGAATGAAGCTAACATGGTGATGCAAGGTCTAAGGTGGAGATTTGTGAAGTATAGACCATGCATGTGTGTGTGTGTACTGAATATACATGCAGCATGCATGTATGTATGTGTGTGTTGAATGGAAACTAAGAACATGACACATGGAGGTTGATCATTGGTTGATTAAGTGTTTGAAGGATAATGATTGAAGACCATTAGATTAGTTATGAACACAAGGATGATCAGTGGAGGCATAGCATCAACAAGAAGCTGCGGTTGAAGCTGCAAAGATCAGGCAGTTGCAACAAACTCATCAGTTGGTTACAACTGATAAATGTGCGTGCATGTTGATTGGTTGGAAGTGAATCAAAACGTTGGATACACATCTATATAAGTTAGAGGAACTATCAGCTGAAAGAATCATCACACAACCACTACACATATCAGTTTAGAAGTAGAAGAAGCAAGCTTAAGTTTAGGGTTTTCTATTGTGCTTGTATTGTGTAATCTTCATCAAACGTTTAGTGAATTCTTCTCTCAAGAAGTGGATGTAGATCAACATGATCGAACCACTATAATTCTTGTCTTCTTCCTTCAAGTTTTTCTTCAATTTATTTTGTTCATAATCAATACTCAACATTAGGATAGAAGTAGAGCAATCTTGTAGTGTTTACATTTGCTGTCAAATTGTGTTGAATACATAACATTATATTTCTGTAGAAGAATAAGATCATAATAGCATTGACAAATAAGAAAAGAAAGAAACAGAGTCATGTGCTAGAGATATAGTAAACTCAAATATTTTTAACTTTAAGAATTTACAGCTAAACATGAGTTCTGAATTGGTGATATTCCTACATATCACTGAAAATAAGGTGTCAGAGCAGGGTTCTTTATATATCTTTAGATTTTGTTAGTAGACCAATAATTTTTTTTCTTTTTTTTTTTTGTGTGAAAATTGTAACTCATGGTAAAAACTGCTATGAGGCATTCATCTGAACCCTTTGAATTGGGAAAATTTGAGTCTTTTCATTTATTCCTTAACAGGTGGTGTGAAAATGCGTTGGGTAATTGGATTGATACTTATTTTCCATTCACAAATCCATCATCTGAGTTGGAAATATACTTTCAAGTATATATGTTACTTTTGTATTGCGAATATTGGTTAGGATTATTACTGCCCCTTTTGTTCCCTTATCGTATTACTTATAGTTTTATATGTACATGTAAGATATTTTTATTAAAATCTTAAAATTTTCTTATGATTTTTCATGTTAAATTATACTCCCTTCGTCCCAAAGAAGTAACATTTTCCTTTTTGCGTTGTCCCATAGAAGTTATTACATTATCTTATCAAGCATATGGGACCCACACAAAAATATTAATATATGCATATGGGGCCCACAAACACTCCACACACACCCCACTAATACACATACTCACTACACATTAAGATATTATATTCTCAACCCCCTATCCATTAATTTTTGTAGCATGATTCCAGTTGATCCATTTTTAGTTAAATTTGGATGGAACATTTTGTTGGTTTTGACTATACTTAGTCACAGATCGATAGGCCAGAATTGCAGTTTTAAGACATTTCAATCCTTACTAATAACCCTATTGTTTCTTATTATTCTTAAATTCTGAGAGACAAAATTGAGAGATGTGGACAGAATTGACATTTCACCATCATAGCGAGTTATTTTATTTCTTAAATAATTATTTTGAGTTTGTAAAATGTAGAGGCGTTTTATATGTGACATGAGACTACGTTGAATGTTAAATTATAGTGAAGTGGCTTTATCTGTTGTGTTTATTGGTGTAAGTTAACTTGAACAAAATTTATAATAATGCAGGGCTTAAAAACTGAAATCATTGAAGGGGGATGAAGTTGGGGTAACATGTGTCAGCCAGGGATTTGTTCCTTTAAAATCACTTCTTGCTATTAGTGGTCGCATGGGAGAGCTTCAAAACGAGTAGGACATGAAATCTTTTCGTGTGAATCAAACTCTATGAGTACTCCTCATTACTGCATAACAAACTCTGTGTGTGTTAAGCATTGTGACACCAATCCCTTTTCATGAAGGATATTTTGATTGCTGCTAGCTAGGGATTGGGGTATGGGAGAAAGACATCCTGCCATTTTGGTGTAAATCACTATAAAAATTCCATGTCCCAAGTAATCTAGAGTTCAAAAGCAAACGTTATTTCTAATTTTGTTATTGTTGAAAAGGTGTTTGAAGGTTTATGATCAAATCTAAAAAACCCTCTTTAATTTTTGTTAACTTTAATCTTTAATGATTGATACATAATTGTCCATTAATTATTATTATTATTATTTTGCTAAAATTGTTGCTTAATTGTTGATTTATTTTTCATCCAGGCATTAATCATGATAAAAAAATATATACTTTTAAAATCAATTACTTAATTTCTAATTAATTGTCATTTGTGTTTAAGTCATAACTTATGAAATTTAAGTTGAATCTAATCTAATTAGTTAATTAAACTCATTTGTACCGCACCCATATATAATAAAGTAGTGTTATACACTGGTTTCTGGATGGTGAAATGGAGTTGCTTATGTTCTTTAGGTGAAGTTTATCAGTGTGTATGTGTTTGTTCGGTTGACATGTAAAACTGAATATGAAGAATTATGTGGTATATTTACAATTGAATTCTCAACTTTATATTGTAAATATTTTAAAGCTTAGAAAATGAATAAAAACGAGTCTGTGCAGAGAAGTTAGAAACGTATTGTGCATTAGAGAGTCCATCGTCCCTTCGAGTAGGGCGTAGGTGGCTACGTCGGAAAAACTGTTCAACTAGCGCTTAGAGTTTGATGCGAGGATCAACTCCTCGAGTTCAAAGGCATCCAAGCAATTGGTATCCGACGGCCGGAGAAGTCTAGTCATCCCTTTTAGGGCTATAGAGAATTCTTCCTCTTAAGGCTTTCACTTCGACACGTCTTCGCTCGTGAGCACTTAGAGCCCCTCTTCCATCAATAGGTACTCCCAAGGCATCGACCACACGCCCTAGCATAGCCTTTCCCGCAGGCTTAGACGCTATTACCAGGTGCTTGATCCGGTGTTGAAAGCGGAAAAGTCAATGCTCTCTATATCTTCTTTCAAACGAGACTGCTTTCTTTAAGCTTCAAACCAACGTTTAGAGTCAAACGGAAGAGAACACTATCCTTACTTTGTCATTGTGTGTATAAGTAAGAAACTCAAATTTCTTTGTCATTGGTAGAATTAAATTGATAATTAGCTGCTGCATTCATTAATTGAGGAAGATCAATAAGACAATGTTGAAGTTTTTAGTGACATTATTTTCATGTGTTCTCTTCATTTTCTTCAAGTGTCCACAAAATATTTTGTTTTTTTTTCTTTTTTGTTTTTAGTCATTTCATTTTATACTATTATCCAATGGTTTATGGCATACTGTACCCTAAGGGTTTGCCATTTATCGATAGAGAATAGTGTTCGTTCCAAGGGTAAAATTAGGATTTACTCCAGTGGTTTTTGTGTTCTACATTTTTATGAAAAGTCCATTGTTCCATAAAAATTACTTTAACTTATTTTCTATTTGTGAGTATGCATGTTAACGTAGGATATTTTTTCATATTATTTAGTATTATGTTAAATATTATTATTCAAAGATAACACATATATTTTATAGAATGAGACTTGCGTGCGCTCAGGTGTACACCGTGCGCCTTTAGAATTTAGTGTTATGGGTAAGGGTACATTATTTTGTTCTAAAGGGTTTACACTTTAATTAATAAGGGTACACCATTTTGTTCTAAAGGGTATACACTTTTCATTAATATTTTTTATTTTTCTTCAGAAAATAAAGAGTACACATCTTTATACTAAAGGGTATACAATTTAACACAAAATTCTAAAGGCGTACGGAGTGTGCCCCGTGCGCCACACACAAGTTTTTGTTTATTTTATATATGAGGATGAAATCTAAGATTGTCTTTAAAAGAAGATTTCTTGATATAAAATTAGCCTTAGTACAAAATGGAAATATCTGTAACTCAGTCTCAGCAATTCAAGGCTTTATCTGTTATCATGTCCTGATTCGTATTATTTCCTAAAAGGAAACTTCTCAGTGGCAAAAGTACAAACACTTGGCGCACACTAATGAACCATAAACACCTAACGTTTCTCTTCTTCCTCATCACCTTCGATGTTTCCCATGCAATACCACTCTCTGAAGTTTTCGATTTTCATAACAGTACTCTGAATTCAACTCACCCATGGCAAACTCTCGCCGGAATTCTATCCTTCGCCGCCGCCGCGATTTCCAGCGCCGGAGGTTTGGGCGGCGGCGGACTATTCATACCCATTCTTAAATTCGTCGCCGGATTCGACCTCAAGACGGCGTCGGCTTACTCGGCTTTCATGGTGACCGGCGGCTCGATCGCTAATGTCGGCTCGCAAATACTCGCGAAGCGCGCCGGGAAGCCGCTGATTGACTACGACATAGCGCTGTTATCGGAGCCGTGCATGCTGCTGGGCGTGAGCTGTGGCGTGATCTGCAATGTGATGTTTCCGGAGTGGTTAATCACGATGTTCTTCGCGGTTTTTCTCGCATTCTGCACCTTCAGAACGTGCAAATCGGGGGTTCTGCTCTGGAATTCGGAGACGGAAGGGGGGAGGAGAAGCGGGTGGGAGGTTGAAGAAGAGTCTGGGGAAATTACTAAAATGCCCCTGCTGGCCACTGATGAAACGGATGAGTGGAAATTGGAGATTCCATTTTTTAAGCTTGGGGTGTTGGTTCTTATCTGGTTTTCCTACCTTACTGTGTACCTGCTTCGAGGAAATCGCTATGGACAGGTAAGTTATTTTACTTACTAATTCCTAATACTCCCTCCATCTTGTTTTTACTGATCAATATTGTTTTGTTTACTGTTTAATATATTGTTTAAAAAAATATTTTTTTAATCAATTTTGTCTACTTTAATGGATATTATTGTATTTTTAAATAATAAAAAAAAGTCTAAATTAATGATATGAATGTGAAGATATAATGTCAAATGTGAATTAAAATAATTTTGAGGTTATTTTCTCTTTTAAGATTTGAAGAATTTTGTGGAATAAATAAACTAAAGTGTGGAGCGTTACGTGGTACCCATGTACTATACTCCCTCCGTCCCTCCTTAAGAGGGTCATTTGCTTTTTGGAACGTAGATTAAGGAGTATTATTATTTAATATTTAGTGGGTAGTTGTATTAGTAGGAGTGTAGGTCCAAACATTTAATTGTATTAGAGGGGGTGTGTGAAAGAAAAGGGAACTTTTTGGTTGGGACGACCAAAATGGAAAAAAAAAGCCCTCTTAGCCTGGGACGAAGGGACTATTTTTTAATTAGTCTAAGTTAATTTCATCCTATTTCATGTGTTTTTGGTCTTTTCAAGAGTTTAAACAGGTCTTACTTAAGATACTTGAATTTCTCATTTTGTGTTATTTGCTTCCAAATTCGTTTGATATCAAAAATGCTACTCCTATGTCCCGGATATTTTTATCCATTTGTACTGGCACGGAGATTAAGACGTTTTATTTTTTTAATATATAATGTAGGAAAAAGTAGGGATAAATTAGTAATTTAAAAAGAAAAAGTAAATAAAGTTGTTGAGAATGATGAATAAAGTGTAAAAAAATAATTAAAGTTGTTGGAATTATAAAAAGTATGTAATAAAATATTATGTATTTTTATCATAAATGGAATAGGTAAAAATACGTGGGACGTCCCAAAATAGAAAGTGGGAAAAAATACGTGGGACGGAGGGAGTATTTTAAACTATATGTATGGAGTAATTATTTATTTTTAAATATAATATAAATAATCTCACACAAGTGTGACCTATTTTTATAGAATATAAATAAGAATGAATTAAAGTCAAGATTATTGGGTGATTTACTACATATTTACTTTAATTATTTATAAGCATATTTTACTCGATTATACTTTAATAATAAATTGATTCATTTTCAGTGTGTATCTCACGGGAGACTTACCAAAATCAAATATAGGTTGTATATTTTTGAAATTCCAACATAAGAGCTGTATTATTTTTATTTCTATTTTTCTTTTCTAATGAAATCTCTCAATCTTAGTAATAGTTACTTATTCCACCATACTCTCACTGTTATTTCATCTCTTATAATTCGCTCGTGCAACCTCGTATGAGCAAAATATATGCAAATAGATGAAATTTAATATCTAGACGTAGAAAATAAATAAATAAATAAATAAAATCTAATTATAATAAAGAGGATAAAAGGAAAACATAAATCTTTGTCATTCAGATTCTCTCCTATGTCCGGTTTATTTTAGAATTTAGTGAGCTTTTTTAGGAGAGAGTTATTGTGAAATCCTGTTTCACATCATTGTCTCTATTAAAAAAAGAGTCTCGGGAGAATGTTGCTTTGTATAATAATACGTGTTAAAATATACTTCATCCCAAAAGATATTAACACAATTTTCTCTATAAGTACATATTTCCTCTATAAGTACATAGGACCCATCCAAAAACAATTTATTTATTTATCTGGGCCCACACACACATCACACTCACCACTAATACAACTATTCACTACACATTAAATATTATTTCTCTCACTTCACTTTACATTAAATTATTATTATACTCCTTAATCTCCGTGCAAAAAAAGCGTCAATTTCTTCGGGACGGAGAGAGTAATTGTTATATTTATTAGTTGTTAAAATATACTTATTTTTTTAAATATAATAAAAGAGTTATTAAATTATAATTGTAAGGTGACATAATATGATTCATTATAAACATACATAATATTGAGAGTGTGTTTATGTTGTGATTTTGAGAAGAGTTTTTGAGAGTATCCTCTAACCTTGTTCACCATATAATTGATTTTACAAAATTATTCTTTAATACATGAAAAAATATTCAAAGAGATAAACTATACTTTTTCTAGTGAAAAATATTTACTCATCTCTATAAGAATATAAAAACCACAATATATCATAATTTGAGGAGCATTATTTTTTATTAATACAAGTGTAATCACTATAAAGAGTAATTTTTTTAGGTACTAAACCCTAAATTCAGTAAAATTAGGGAGTAATGCGAATTGTGTTTGTTGAGATTTAACTTTATGTGATATTACAGGGTTTAATGTATTATCATAAGTATTTAAGTTTTTGATTCGGATTTTGAGAAAGATTTCAATAGTAGTCTCTTAAATCCAAAACCGATTTTCAAAAAAAAAAAAAAAACACACACACACACACAAAATCCTCTGGTCCTGGATTGGTTTGTGGTTGATGTGCCTTTCCTTTTCCGTTGCTCATTGCTCTCTATACTTTTACAAATGGAGAAATAATTTTTAATTTCAAATATCCTCCTACCAAGTTGTTGAAGTATGACTAGGAGGTACAATAGAGAACTAGATACATCTAAAAGGTACATATATCCACATATACCCAACCAATTTACATGCACTCATGGGGGAATGAAAAGACATGCTCTCACTCAATAAAAAATGTAGGGTCCTTTGCTTTATCTCTCCACATGATCTCATGAACAACAAGATAAGTTTGTTTAGTAATATCTATAGCTTTACCTACAAAGATATATAATGACAAAATCACTTATATGTATAGATCAATTAGGCCCCTGTTATTATATTTGGGTGATTATACATTGACAGTCATAGACTTGAATAAATACCTTTCTTTTTTATGAGTGTTGTCTTTATAAGATCATTGAATTAAATATATGAGAAAGAGGGAGTCAACACCACATAAAATATCATCAATGTTATCTGAATCCAAGAGTGGACAAAATAGAGTTTTGAGGGTACGTAGCGCAATGTTTTTTTTATATTACCTAACATATGAGAGAAAAATACTAGTTGGATAAATTTGTTGATGTTTGTATAAGTTTTTTAAAGCATTAATTAAGACAATTGGTGCAAAACGACATACCAAATTTTGTACATGGATGTTTATAATTTATTGTAGAAGAAAATGGCAATAAGGTGTTGTCATGCATCATGCCTGCAGAATATTATGTCCTTTTCTTGTGCTTGCTTTTGATGGAAAAGAAGATAAAATGAAGAGATAGAAAAGACTATAGTATATGATGTGCTACTCATATTATATACTCCTTCCGTCTCACCACAAGAGTTATGTTTACTGTTTGATAGGAGATTAAGGAATATTCCTTCCGTCCCGTTTCTATTTTGCGCGTCCCATTTCAATATTTAATTTTTCCCTTTTTGGAATATGGGACCCACCTAAAACAATTAATATATCATCCAACACTAATACACATACCCACTTTACATTAAATATTATATATTTTTTCACCCACTATCTATTAAAATATTATACTTCTTAATCAACGTGCAAAAAGCAAACGTAAACATTGAAACGGGACGGAGGGAGTATAATATTTTAATGTTTGGTGTTTGAGAAATATAATATTTTAATATATAGTAAGTAGTTGTATTGGTGTCGTGTGTGGGTCCTACGAAGATATATTAATTGTTTTGTATGAGTCTCATTTACCAAACATAAATGAAACTCTTTTGGTGGAACGCCCTAATTACAAAAATGTAATTCATACGGCGGTACGGAGGGACTATATATTTCAATGCTTATGTAGATTATGAAAGAGAGACGTTGGTAAATGAAAAAAAAAATCTTAAAGCTAGCAAATATACCAACAATATTATTGATTTAGCTGCTTAATGTGGGCAATGGCCCCTGAATTTCTTGAACTCATGGTATATTAACCAAAGCTATTAAATTTATTGAAGATTGGAAATGTTTGTCTCGCACTTGTATATATACATACAGAACACATTTCAGTTATCTTGTTTATAACTATAATTATAAGAGAGCTTATAAATTTGAAAGAATTGTAGGGAATTATCAATGTAGAAGCTTGTGGAGCAGAGTACTGGATTATTTCATCAACTCAAATTCCTCTTGCAATAATCTTCACGACATGGATCCTGCATTACAGAAAGAAGAACACTGCAGCCACTATACAGGTTTTTAAAAGTTAACACGTCGTCCATAAGACCCCATTGAACCTGTAAATGATCTTTGATCATCACTAAACATAGAACAATTCATGTAGCTAGTTATATTATCTAAAGGCTTATGCTTAGTTATATAGGAAAATTGCAATTTCAGAAATTTAGGGGGTTTACTCTAGGACAATGTGTTGTCGGGCTGGAAATTTGAGAAAATAATATCTTAATTTCCGCTATTAAAGGATAAATGAGGCCCAAATTGAATTTTTCTGGCTCAAATGCACGTTTTTTTCACGTGAAGCCCAATAAATAGGTTTAATTGCAAAATTTAAAAAGTGATAATATAGTTTCCTAGAAATGCAAACATCTCTAAGTTACAGTCCTGAAATTGCTATTTTCCCTAGAGTTATAAGTATTATCTAATGACTTATGCTTAGGTCTTTTAAATAGTGAGCCCATCAGAGCACAAAATATTACATGCTTCTTTCTTACATTAATGTGTTGATCAAAATATAAAGGGGAGAGAAGTTGAAGCCAGAAGAAGTGCGTGTGGCGAGCTCTTTTTCCCTGTTATGACACTACTGGCTGGGGCTTTAGGAGGCGTATTTGGAATCGGAGGTGGAATGCTTATTAGTCCATTCCTTCTTGAAATAGGAATACAACCTGAAGTATGCATACTTCATATTAAGTGAAGTTTATGTTTATTTTTCATGCACAAATGAAACTCAGATCACAGCTGTGTCATGTTGTATAGGTAGCAGCAGCAACGTGTTCCTTCATGGTGCTGTTCTCTTCGACAATGTCTTCGATTCAATACCTGCTGCTGGGCATGGAGCACGTGTATGGAGCCGTAACCTATGCAGCAATTTGTTTCGTTGCCTCGTTGGTCGGCTTGACGTTGATACAACGAGCGATAACGAAACACGGGAGGGTGTCTCTCATTGTGCTCTCGGTTGGTACTGTGATGGCTGTCAGTACTCTTCTGATTACTAGTTTTGGAGCTTTAGATGTGTGGAAGGATTTTATGAGTGGGGAGAACATGGGATTCAAGAAACCTTGCTAAATTTTGTTTACAATAACTCTACTTTTTCAGACTATTCAATTCTCATCACTTAAAAACCTGTTCTACTTCAAATTTGATACTCTACTACAAGAGCAGAGATGTATTGAAGATTTTACCTTATAAAACAACTCTTTAAAATACATAGAGTTACTTACTTGAAAAAAAAATTTTCACTTCATTAACAACGGTAATGTTGTACTAAAGAGTAAATAAATCCGATTCCACCGTAAAATCAATTATCATTTTAATAAATGTTTAATGGAAAGTGATATCCGTTGAATTATTCATTAACAATTCATATAATAAATGAAAATAATTGGCAAAGACTTGTGTTAGATTACCTCTAAAATAATGTTAACATTTGATAATTAAAAAGTGATAATAAATATTTTAAAACCTAGACTATAAAAGAAAAAAGGAGATAATTTAAAATTATATACATAGACTATAAAAGTGTATTGAACCTTGGCAAAGATTTCAACGAGATCGTCTCACAGACTTGCAAGTTCGTGAGATGGTCTCTATCAAACCCATTAAACTATCCACAAAAAAGAAATTGTTAAACTCGGTGGGCAGAGTTAATTGTTAAACTCAATGAGCTTCTGCCGTGAGCCCATTAATTATAATTTTCTCTTTTTACTATGTATTTTTATTTTTCTTTCTAATTTTTTTTAATTATTATTATTTTTATATTTTAATGTGAAATTATATTATTATAAGGACATTACTTTAAATTTCTTTATTCTTTATTTTATTTTATTAGAAATTTAATTTAATTTTTTTTAAAAAAAAGTAGTAACGTTTAATAATTTTATCGCTTCTCTTTTATGTATATTTAAATTAAATAATTTTTTTTGAATAATAACTCTTTTATTTATATGATTTATAATTTTATATAAGTTGAAAAAAATTGATAAGATTTTTAATAGAAAATGATACCTAACAATGGAAAAGTGTCAACTGTTCTTCCATTAAAAAATTTCATGCATGAAAATTTTATATATAATAAATAAAAAATAATATCATTTTTTATAATAAATTATATCTGATCAAGCAAAAAACGATACTATTAATGTAATTGAATTATTCAATGAACAATTTCTAAGCCAATAAAAGGTACCATTTAAAAAAAAGAGTGATACATAATTTTAAAAAGGATTTATTACTACCTAGTACAAAATATATTAGGAAATTACTAGTAGATACATAATATATATTTTATTATTATCCACTACAAAAGTATTTAATGAAAAGTCTTAATTATCCCTTTATGCGTGTTAATAAAATACATATAAATTTATGGTTATCATCATATCCTATATTTTAGTTCTCTTTCCATCGGAAGAATTCAATATTTCTGAAGTATACAGAAAATCACAATATATTATTTCTGAAAATAACAATATCTCCAATATTTCTGTAAATATCGTGTGAAGACTACTTAATCTTTTTCTGAATACTTTTTGAATATTTTGAAAATTAATTATTAAGCCTAATATATTTTTTGTACACAAAAATTACAAATACTAACCAATATTAAGTCTTATATTTTTTTCTGAATACAATTTGAAAATTTTTTAAAACTATTAAATATTAAGGTCTACATATTTTCTGAATATAAAAATTACCAAAACTACTGAATATTAAGGATTATATATTTTCTGAATACAATATATCTAAAAATTATCGAATATTAAGGCCTACAATTTTCTGAATACAAGCACCAAATAATTAAAATATCCACGACGTGCCTATATATTTTCTGAATACAAGCGAGATAATTTAAAAATCCACACAATGATGAGGGTGCTTTCTTTCCCGGCATCTCTTACATCTTGGGTGCTTTCTTCTCCGGCTTTCTCTCTCGTTCCAAAAGAAGAATCATCGGATAAGAGTGAGATTGAAATTGAACACAAGATTCTTAAACATTTTTTTTAATATTTGACTTATTTTGTACAGATTAACTAATCTTCAACATATTTCCTATTTTTATGAAGAAATTAGTGTGTAAATTAATTTTTGAATACAATTAAAATAACAATAAGGTTAAAAGTGGTATTTGATGTATTCAATTTGTAGTGATTAATAATATAATTTACATGTTGTATCTAGTAGTAATATAGGTGCATAAAATGTACCTATGAGTAATGAACTCTTTTTTTTAAAGTGATAATTATCAATTGAACTATTTTTCATGCATAAAATGTACCTATAAGTAATGAACCTTTTTTTTTAAAGTGATTATTATCAATTAATTGAACTATTTTTCTTACATTAACAATATATATATGAAAAAGTAAAAGTGATAGTGATCCAATTTAATGATTTTAAGAATAATTTGTAGGGTTTATTAAAAAAATTATGATAATATTTTTAATAAAAATTGATAATTAATCAAAAAGAAAAGGTGATGATTGTCCAATTAAATTATTTTATTAACTATACTCGGACGTGGAATAAAAAGCAATAGTAATTTTGATATTTTAAACAACGTTTTTAGTTTGTAAATAAAAATAATAATAATAAATTGAATTATGCATTTTTTATAAACAAAAATTTGCTTTAATTAATGAGGTTAATAAATTATTTTGGATGAAAAAACATGATTTCTTAATGGGTGATCAACAAAAGCCGACGTTGATAAAACCCGGCTGTCATATTAATTGGATTTTTAGATGGGAAAGGGAATAATTCGTCTTGAATGAGATTTATGAAACGTTCCATTCAAGTAAGAAATTTCATCAAGATTGCATGTTGAACCTTTAAGCTATCTTTATTTAATGTGAATTTTGAAAAATATATGAATAGGAATAGCAAACAATCATTTTAAAATAAGTTAGATTTTAATTTTATGGTGTTCAAGATATGATTAGTGATCAATGTGAAATCGACCGTTGCACGTTTACGTTACTTGAAAGAAGAAACAACCACTTCCTCCCAAGTTGAATTCTCCTACTTGATTTCGTGAGCCTTTTGACATTGACCTTTATACGGCATTATGCGTTTTGATAATTTAATTTCTCTTCTTAAATACTTCCTCCATAACTCTAATAAGTCTTTATCTTGTCATTTTAGTCCGTCTCACTACAAAGTATCTGTTTCCTATTTTGGCAAGGAGGGCCCCACACTCTACTACAATAACTAAAAAAATTACCCATAATTACAAGATTGCCATTATGTTAAATCACAATTGATAATGAATTAACACATCTATTAACACAATTTAAATCTAAACCTAACTGATTACTAAACATTAATTCAGTCATAATCTGTCTATCTCTTCGTTTACTCCTCTCTCTTACAAACCCTAAGTCCTCTCGCCTCCATCTCGAATGAGTTCATCCACAATTTCCCTCTCTTTGTTTGAGTACTCCTCTCTCGCCTCCATCTCGAATGGGTTCATTTGAATCTCATCCCCCGTTTTTTCTCTCACACTTCGAGCTTGCGAACTCCATTGTCATGGAAAAGGAGGAACTCACTTCCACCCACGATTGTTGGGATATACCCAGTCTCGATCCATGGTTGACGACTGATTATCCTTCATCTGAGTTATCTCGAAGGAGGAACTCACTTCATCTGAGTCAGATCTGATAACCGAGATCCCAGATCCTACTGGATATGTGGTTCCAGAATCTCAGATCTACACAGAAATGGTGGTAGCCGACTCCGATGAGGAAACCTACGCCGATCGGCGTCCTGTCATGAGGCCGAATGCAAGAGCCAAACGGCGATGGTTGGTTGACAGAAAGGGTAGGGGTTTGCGCAAGGTTGTAATCGAATTTCTACAGATATTACTTTCGTGTGCCCTAACTCTGCCGAAATACAGTGATGTATACCACTGTTCCCTATTATTAAAGCACATGTGTTGTTGAGAATATGGGTATAAGGACTGAAATGATGATTATATGTGCTTGAGAGTTGGGATATTTAATTGTGCCACCGTGCATTAAGTTTGGAGGCTTACTTGTTTGTAATGTCATCACTTATGCATTTAGAAGGTACACACACACTCTATGATGAGATTATCCTGAGAGTGATGCATTACACTTCATGTTGCGTGAACTAATGTTAGTTGTATGTTAACTGGTATCAATGTGTTGGCTGAAAATGTGATTAAAATGTGGGAATTTGATATTTTTGAGGCTATTTTACAATCTATGATGATTGTTTGACACCCTATTTAGCAAACTGCAATGATTGTTTTGAGGTGTTGCACATGAAATTTGATTCAAAAGATGCATTTATCAGTCTTGCAGTACATTGGTATGCAAATGTTGCCTATATGTGATACAAATGTCCATGTTTTATAGACTATTTCATTGAATATGTCATCACTTGGACATTTATGTCATATACACTCTATGATGATGCTATAATCTGAGAGTAATCATATTATACCACTAATAGAATTTACTTGAGGGTAGTTTGTTTAGTGCTTAAATAACTCAACACATAGAGTTGTTTTCATACTATAAACAAACAATCTTTAAAAAAATAAAGGACTGAAATTGCATCAAAATATTGAAGTCTAAGCCTCAACACAAAAGCTACATCCTCCATAAAAATTCCCTCCATCCAAAAGCTGCAAACTACCTTAAACCAAAATGTATCCAACCTGCAAAATAGTTAGTCCATTAGCATGTACAAAAAGATCTAGCATTTACCATTAGATCATTCCCTCAACAGATGTTATGAGGTCTTCAAGTCCATCAGTTTCATTTGCATCAATCAAATGTTTTATGCATGACTGGACCAATTCTTTATCAACCTCTAAATTGGTGGGAAGGTTTCTTGCCCTCCTCAAGGATGCATTTCCTAAATGAGGGATCTTGTACCTATTTGATCCATAACAAGATATTATTTTCTTATGGCATGCTTGTACGCTTAGGAAGACTGAATCAAGTGTGGTGTGTGTCAATTCATCAAATGATTTGTGTACAGCCTTCAATAAATCATCCACTGAGTCAGCTGGCTCCTTATGTTGCATAGATTGTAGTGCCCTAAACCACCTAAATCATTTACATTAGTATCTAGACTGTTGGTGGTTGAAATGTGATGTGGATGTTGAATCTATCTGAATCTGCAACTTTCCTAAAATCTGGATCATTATCATCAATATGGGAAGTTGCATTATCTTGCTGAATTTGTATGTTCTTGCTTAAACCCTCTGGCCACTTAGCCTTTATAGCATGTATAACCTGAAATAATGTCACCAATAAGATTTATTTAATTAAATCTTATTTTAAAGGCTTATTTCATTGTTTAACTCAATTATGAAATAATTCTTGGAGTTACACACACTTATGTATTCTACTCAGGTTGCATACCTGAGTTATCAATACATGTTTGGAGACTTTCTTTCTGATTGAATCCAAAGATTTAGTCACCAGTATGCCTGCTGGCTTATTTTTTGAATTCATTTGAGCAAGAACTTGTTCAGTAAATGGAAAAACACCTATTTTCCCATCAAATATGCACTCACGGTTTGGACCATATAATGGTCTAGCCACTGCACACAAGAACATCACTTTACCAATGTACCTTTTACTTTGACATGTTCTATGTGGTTCAACTTCATCTGGTCCCAAGTAATATCTCTCACTTATTTTTGTGAGATTAAACCACTTCTCATCAATATGAACAATGTTTGACATACTCTTAAACTTTATCAAATTATGATCAGAAATAACTTCAAGTGCTGAAAGGCATATTTAACCTGGTTATTTTTTATTCCTCTGTGAGTGCTGGCTTGATAGCATTTGTATGAGGTTTGATCAGTCCATCTTTTACCCATCTTTCAACTGTAGTTTTTCCTACTTTCATCTGTTCTGCGATGTCCCTATAAGTGCCTCTTTTCCTCAAGGAAATTCTTTGCAACTTCTCTAAATCGAATGGCTTTCTTTTCTCTTGATGTATGACTGTTTTTCTATTGCATATTTGGATTGGTTTCCCCGCTGAAACTTGCGCCATTGCTCGTGACCATATCCTTCGAATCAATCGCCTTGTTACTGCATACTTGGCCGCTGCTTCATTGATTTTTCCATGTCTTGGCCTGCCATGTGATGAATCTTTCAATAGGAACTGAGCAATGAGGTTTAACTCATCACTTGTTAAGTTTTTTTCTCCATGTTTATTTTTTTTTGTATTGCAGTTAATGTGAAGGGGTGAATGCTTTTATTCCAATATTTTGGAGGGAATTGAAATATTATGAGGGAAATTGTGATTAGGTGAATATTTCCCTCCACTCATTTTATAAATTATTGTATTCTTGTACTGTTAAAATGTAATGGAGGGAATTTTAGTCACATTATTGTGATTTGAATTGAAAACTCATTTTGATCATGTAATTGTTTTAGGAATGTTTATTAATTTGTTAACAGGTTGATGTAAATCGGAAAGTAGGGGAGTACTAATTACTGTACTGTATAAATGAGTTGTTGTACTTTTTTATTATTTTTTTTACTTTAATTCTCGTGTATAGTAGCATATATTTTGCTGCTTTAATTAGGAATTATTAATGGTGAGGGTAAAAAGGTAAAACATCATTTAATATCTACCCACTACACATAAAATATAATACTCCTTAAACCACATGAAAAAAGTAAATGGTCACTTATTAGAGGGACGGAGGGAGTAGTATGTTGATTACGTAACTAGAGTTTATTTTTATTATTTTTTTATCAACGACAATCATGAAAGATGTAACGTTATGTTTGCCTTGAATCATTTCAAATTCAATGGATTTGAAAATAAGTTAATTTTAAATTTGTTAGATTTTAGATCAATTCATTTGAATTTCACTGTTTGAATGAATTATAAAAATACATTGGAATCTCCTTAATTACTAAAATAATATTACCACTAACTACATACACTACAAAAAAATTTATTTTTTAGCAACGGAATTTACCAACGGAATTCAATCCGTTGGTAATTACCAACGAATAGCAACAAAAGTAACAATTTTCCTTTAGCAATGGAATGTCAATGGATTTATTCTCTATTTTACCAATGGAGTTCAATCAGTTGGTAATTACCAACGGATTACTAACGGAATTATTATATAAATTACCAACAGAATTATTAGCAACAGATAACCAACGGAATAATTTACCAATGGAATTGAATTTTCATTACTAAAAATTTACCAACCACCACTTTACCAGCAGAAATTTACCAATGGATTTCATTGTTAATCCGTTGGTAAACCAATTTAACAATGGAATTGAAACTTTTACCAATGGAATATTCCGTTGGTAAAAAATAATTTTTTGTAGTGATAAATATATAGTGATATTCCAACTTTACTCTTACAATATGCTGCACACAAACAGTTACACTGCACACAATTATTTACGTTATGTGCAGCAAATGTATGTAAAAAAATTTATATGCAGCAAAAAAAATTATGCACAGTAAAAATAATATGTCCAACAATAATATTATTTGCAGCAAAAAAATTATAAGTGTTATGTGCAGCAAAAAAAGTCATACTCCCTCCATCGCTCTGATAAGTGTCCGTTTTGTTATTTTAATCTGTCACAGTATTCATTTTCTTTTTGGGTTGATGTGACACATATAATAATATTATTATACTCAACCCACTACATATGGGCCCACACTCAATACTAATACAACTATCCACTACATATTAAAATATTACTCCCTCCATCCGGAAAAACTTTTCACCTTTACTGTTCCACGTTGTTTAAGAAAAGTTGTACTTTTGACCAACTTTATTGACTTTGGAGGGTATTGTAGTATTTTTAGGTAATCAAAAAGTATAAAGTAATGATATGTGTGTGAAAATGAGTGACAAATTTAAGATTAAAATAACTTTTGAGGTTGTTAGATAAAGTGGTGTTTCTTTTTTTGGGGGGTGAAAGGTTTTATGGGACAAACAAATGAGGAAAGTGAGAAAAGTATTATGGGACGGAGGGAATATTCTCTCGCCTAATTACACTTTAAAATATTATATTCCTTAATCCACGTCCAAAAAGCAAACGGACACTTATCAAGGGGACGGAGGGAGTAAATGTTATTTACAGCAAAAATAAATATGTGCAGCACAAAAGTTGTTAGGTTACATTAAGTTGAGGGTATATTGGGTAATTAATCTTAATTTTTTGTATCTAGGAGTAATTTTTTGAATTGATGTATCTCATAGTAATAATAGGTACCCACCACATATTAAAATATTATTTCTCTCACCTCATTACACTTTAAAATATTATACTCCTTAATCCACGTGCAAAAAGCAAACAGACACTTATCAAGGAGACGGAGGGAGTAAATGTTATTTACAGCAAAAATAAGTATGTGCAGCACAAAAATTGTTAGGTTACATTAAGTTGAGGGTATATTGGGTAATTAATCTTAATTTTTTGTATCTAGGAGTAATTTTTTGAATTGATGTATCTCATAGTAATAATAGGTACCCACTACATATTAAAATATTATTTCTCTCACCTCATTACACTTTAAAATATTATACTCCTTAATTCACGTGCAAAAAGCAAACGGACATTTATCAAGGAGACGGAGGGAATAAATGTTATTTACAGCAAAAATAAGTATGTGCAGCACAAAAGTTGTTAGGTTACATTAAGTTGAGGGTATATTGGGTAATTGATCTTAATTTTTTGTATCTAGGAGTAATTTTTTAAATTGATGCATCTCATAGTAATAATATGTATTAAGTGTATACCTAGTAATAATTATTCCTTTAATGTTTAAAATAGAATTTTATATATGATAAATAAAAATAATGAAATTTTATTATATTAAATATTAAATTTTATATTTTTATAAAAAATAATTTTTTTTCGAGGGGTGGGTAGGGATGGTAATGGGTGGGGATAGGATGGGTGGTAATATTTTTATTATTTAAATATTAAAATCTAAAATTTTATTAAAAAATTTTTTTGAAAGGAGGTGGGGTGGGTGGCAGGGCGTGGGTAGGGGTAGGGATGGGTGATAATATTTTTATTATTTAAATATTAAATCTAAGATTTTATTTTTAAAAAAATTTGGGTGAGTGGATGGGTATTATTAGGCTGGGTGGTAGGGGTTTAAAAATTAAAAAAATATATAAATATATATTTTTTAAATAATTTATTAATTTTATATATACTATTTTATATATTAATATATTAATTACAAGAAGGATTTTAAATGACACATTTTTAGTAAGGATTTGAAAATCTATCCAAAACAACTAAAAAAAATTCAAAATCAAATTTATGATTTGAAATTCATTAATTTCAAGTTCAACCCAAACATGAAGAAGGAAATTCCTCCCTCAAATCCTTGCATCCAAGCATTATTAATTTAATGACTAAAACAGTAATATTGTTAAAAAATAATTTTACAAGATTAAATTAACGATTCTTATATTTAATATTTCTTTTAAGATTTTCTTATATATATTTTCGTCCAAATAAAAGGTATACATAGATAAATTAAGAGATATATGATAATTTAATTATTTTATAAGTTTTAATTGTATTTTCATCATTAAATATGTCATTAACTTTGTTTTGATTAATAACAAATTATGTATAGTAGATATTAGGATGTACGTATTATTAGGTTTTTTTTTTCCACCTACCAAAAAAATAAATGTACTCATATTTAAGAGTGTTAAATAAAAATGACAAAATACATATCTTTATATCGAATAAATGGAGTATAATGTAGTAGTATTATATTCCATTATTAATAAATGGACATTTTAATTATATAATAAAATTTTATTACTATCGTTAAATAATTGTTAATAATTTTATATTTAAATTAATATTTAACGTTTTTTTAAGACTCAAATTAATAGAAAAAATATTACCTATCCGATAATTAATCTATACTATATTTTACATAAATAAATAACTAAATGAAATCCTAGATTAACCTTGTTTGGTACATTGGTCAAAGTTGTGGTGCTCGAGGGTAAGGCGGTGCATTGTGATATTGTTATCTATGAATCGATGACAAATTTGATTTTGCATCTTGTTTGGTCATTATTACAAATAAGGATATATTTTGTTTGAATTTGATCTGAATTTTAAAATTGTAAATTATAATAATCTATGTTTGCTTAAATTTAATACGGTTGATAAAAAAATTTTAAATTTGTAAATTATAATAATCTATGTTTGCTTAAATTTAATACGGTCGATAAAAAGATTATTGTTGCTGGTGGTGTATATAGGAGAGTGTTTAATGATGTGAGAGAAGAAATGAAAGGAGAAAAAATATGACTTAAGGAGAAAAACAAAACCATGAAAAATGTGTAAGTTGAGAGTTATTAATAAGGTTTGTAATACTATGCAAAAATTTTACGTTATTTTTGTGTAATATTTTATATGACACGTTGGATATAGGAGTAAAGGTTAGAAGAAAAAATCTAAAAATATATACTATATTTCTACATTAACTCTAACCACAATAACTTACTTTTCTCACTCAAGTTTGAGTTAATCATATACTATCTCGTAACATCGATAATACATAAAAATTGCATAGAAAATCCCATTTCATTTACATATACAGGTGTGTTATTAAAATTTAAGTAAGGTATTTATTAATTTGACTCTTTAGTATTCAAAATTTCACTTCTCTCTTATTTACCACTCATCGTACAATATTGGTGAGGATATACGCACACCGCATTTTCTGTGCAAATTTCGTACATCATATTCTATGTCACACGTTAAAGTGATTAACATGTAAGAGTAAGAGGGGAAAATAAATTCAATCATTGTTCATAGGGGCTTAAGGTTTAGAATATAGTTTCTATCTCTTATGTATCGTCCATCTAACGGTGTGCACATGAGATGATGTAACAAATGGCATAGAGAATTCGAGTCGGGACACACGAAGTGTAACATCAATGCGTAGCTGTAATAAAACAAATAAAATTAATTTTCATTTCTTTACAAAAGAAAATCCAAGCTAGAATACATTCTCAATCGAAATGACAATGGATATCTTTAAAAAGTCAATCACAATAGAAATAAAAGGTGTGGGTAGTTATTAAATAAATAAAAATAATTAAAATTTTTTAATTTACACACATCAACCAAATATAATAAACAATAAAAATCAATATATATATCCGTTGTTATTATCACTTCAGCTACCCCAAGCAAGCAGCCACTCAAATTTAATATCGTGACTCACGAAGTTGTAACTATTACTCTATTTTCAAAACTGTGTCGTCACATCTATGAGTTATCTATCTAACAGAAAGCCCATCACTATTTATCCTTTTCAAATAATTGGGTCATCAATTATTACCATCCATGCTTTTAAGATATTTTTAACTAATACCCTTCTGTCAAGTTTGAATATTTACATGGGTTAATTAAAAAAAAATCACGAAATTTACATCTACAGCAAATTAATCTTAACTTTTGAGAAAGTACAAAAAAAAAACTACCACATTTAGGTATTGTTGCAAAATAAACTCAATTAGTAACTAAAAGTATGATTTTTTGGGTTTATTTTGCAACAATACCTAAAGGTTGTGGTTTGTTTTTGCAATTTATTAAAATTGAGGATTAATTTGCAATAACAGTAAAGTCGTGGTTTTTTTGTAATTAACCCTATTTACATTTGTCTTTTCATGAATATTAACAACATAATTAACAATATACTAATATTTTAATGAGGAAATATAAGTATAAAGAAATTGTGGCTATGGATGGCAGTTTTGCGGGTTTTTTTGGGTATCCGACCTAAACAAACCCTAATGAGTTGGGTTCGGGTACCTATAATCAGGTTTGGGATGGGTTTGAGAAAAATAAAAAATTCTTATTAAAGTTTGGATTCACCCCCTCGGATACCTGTTACCCAAACCTGAATAAATATTCGGATAAGGATAGCGGGTCACCGCATATACCCGTCTCATTTAATACTTGTATGTATGTGTTTTATAGAGAGTTTGAACACTCAACCTCATATTAAAAAATACCCCTTCACCGTTTAAATACAAGTATTACTTGTTACATGTTTCAATATTTAAATAAATTTACAAATCATTAGTCTAACTTATCATTTTATTTTATTTGTATAATATTTGAAGTTTGAATTGAAGATCTTAAAACTTATGTGGTGATTTTATGTCATATTTTATTATTGTTTAATGTTGAGTCCAAGAATATTTAATGTTGTAGACACATTTATTTAAATGTTTGAAACTTGAAATTTAATATTTTAGGTTAAAAATAAAGGCAGATTTGACGGGTTTGGGTACACACGGGTAGGAACAATCGGGTACGAGACGAATACGGGTATTGCAAGTAGTATTTTAAATAGTAATGGGATGAATACGGGTTTGGGTACCCTACTAACGGCCATCCATAATTGGGGCAGACTTGTATGAAATCGTCTTAGACTGAGACTATTTTACACTTTCATAATTAATTAACCTGTATAGATAAGTTAAGGTAATTTGAACAAAAATACTGGACTTCAGTGATTTCTTTTATGACAAATACTTGTGTAAATTGGGTTTACATACATAAATATATAAACCATGATACTCTTTAGTACATAAAAAGTTACTTTTTAGACATATAAATTGTTACTCTTCTAAATTAAACTCTCAAATTCTTGTAAACCCTGATTTATCGATTACTTTTTAGTACATAAAAAATTACTTTTTAAAAACATGAATTATTACTCTTCTTTATAAAAATTATTACTTTTCAAAAAAATAATTTTTTATATACTAAAGAGTAATTTTAGAAAATAGGGTTTACATGTAAACCCGACTTATACGAGACTCACTCCTCTTTTATAAGTAGCCACCATATAAACTTGTGGGATAATTTCATATTTAGTCCGGTAAGAATTGCTCAATGTCAAAAAGGTCCCAAAATTGACAGATTTAGTCCCATAGGAATTTTTCATCAAAATTTGTTAATAATTGACGTAATATTCTTAACCATTAGCAAGATCAAAAGGGTGACTTGCAGATTTGATTCTATAATTTGCAAAAATAATCCCTAAACACTGGTAGTTTAATTAATGCATGGAAGCATGTTGGACCTGATATGATCGTAATAGACTATATCTATTTTGAAAAACGAAAAATAATATAAATCTAGTAGTTTATAATAATATAAGTTGATTTAGGGATGAAAATTTTTGAAAATTATGGTTATAATATTCTTATGGGACCAAAATCGTTAGTTATGGGACCAATGCATTCTTACGGGACTAAAATTGAATTGAAGAAATTCTTATGAGACCAAATTTGACATTTTCCCTATAGTCAAGATACTTAAGTATGGGATCATATAGAGTATTATTTTATATAAAAATAATATTACTTTTCTTTTACAAGGTTATTTATTTCTATTATAATATAAATTATTCTACACAACACCATTATCATTTTCCAACCATTCAATATAATTATAACTTTTTATCAATAAGTCATTATGTTTCACAAGTTTTTGACAAAAAAAATTATAAATATCACTAGAAATTAAGTTTGAAAATTTTCATTTTTCGGCGTGTAGCATTTCAATATTCCACGAACCTTTTTTATTTTCTCTCGTATACTATTTCTAAAGAGTTTGAACAAGATTGCACCTCCTTGAATCACATTATTTCATATATCTATATATATTTCAATTATTTCTCAATTCAAGCAATGGATTTCCTATCATTTCTAGTTGTCATCATTTCCATTTCTTGGATATGCATTTTCACTCTAATATCAAATTCAGGGCCCGAAAATCCTCCAGGCTCCCTCCAGGTCCGTTCCAACTCCCAATCATAGGCAACATCCTCGAACTCGGGCCCCAACCCCACCAATCACTAGCCAAACTCTCAACAATATACGGGCCTCTCATGTCCCTCAAGCTAGGAGCCCTGACCACCATCGTCGTCTCGTCTCCCGACTCCGCCAAATCGATCCTGCAGAAGCACGACGTCACCTTCTCCTGCCGGGCCATTCCAAGCGCAGATGATCGGGCCCTTAGGCATGATAAATTCTCCGTCGTGTGGCTTCCGGTGGAGAATCAATGGTGAAAGCTAAGGAAGATATGGAGGGAGCAAATGTTCAGTGTGGCCAGGCTGGAAGCCAGCCAGGGAGAAGCTGCACGACTATGTCGGGCTGTGCGCGGAGACGGGCCGGGCTGTGGTGGTCGGAGAGGCTGCATTTACAACGTCCTTGAACCTGATGTCGGCAACCCTTTTCTCGATGGAGTTTGAACAGTTCGGGTCGGGCTCGTCGCAGGAGATGAGGGATGTGATGTGGGGTATTGGAAGCCCGAATTTGGTGGATTATTTTCCGATCTTGAAGCCCGTTGATCCTCAGGGGATCTTGAAGAATGTTAGGATTCATTTTGAGAAGTTGTTTGGTATATTTGATGGGATAATTGATGAGAGATTGAAATCGAGGGGTGACAGTAAGAGTAAAAGGAATGATTTGATAGAAGCCCTGATTGATATAAATCAAAAGGATGAAGCTGAATTGAGCAGAAACGACATCAAACATCTGCTTCTGGTAAGCGTTACCATTTTGGCCTAAAGTTTTCATTTCTTTGCCAACATAGCATTTTTCATTTTTATTTCAGATAAGGAGGTAAACCTAAATAATTTTAATTGTTAGATTAATTTATAATTTAATTTCCATCATTAAATAAAATAAAATAATTGATTTAAAAAAAAAAAACTACCCATCACCCATTTTAACCTATAAACATGGGTTAAAATAGGATGTTTTTAAAATTAAAATCATACCAACAAACTCACTTTATTCAAAATAATTCTAATAAATTTAATATGTTCTAAATAAATCCGTGGCTTTTAAATTCTCACTAAAATTGTCCTTTTTATTTAAAAATATTCAAATTTTCTAATTTAATAGAATTATATTAGATTAGTACTTTTACAAAGTTATAAGATGAGATATTGGTTAAAAAAATAGTGTTTTAGGACGAACCGCAACAAAACTGAAAAGTTTGTGACGAAAAAAATGTCATTTTTGGACCTTTTTGGATAAAGTAAAAAATTTATGTTTTAATTTCTAAATGGAATCACTTACTCCCTTCGTCCTATTGAAAGTACGCGTTTTTCCATTTTGGTCCGTCCCAATACAAGGTGTGCATTTTCCTTTTTGGTAAAGGGGTCTACATGTCATACTAATACACATACCCACTTTAAATTAAAATATTATTTCTCTCACCTCACTACACCTTAAAATATTATATCTTTAATCAACGTGCAAAAAGCAAACGCGTACGTATTAACGGGACGGAGGGAGTATTACATAATCTTTGTTTCATCTCCTATTACACGTATGAATACTTGTCATATGTCGTAATCCATGCTTAAATTGTTGTCATGTGTGCAAAAATTTAATGGTCATAATTTAGGGTACAATATTTTAATAAAAAATAAGTTATGTAACACATAGGATTCGAATATCCTAAAAAAAGAAATACTCCATAAATCCTAAAAAGAAATACTCCATAAATCTTAAGGCGAAACGCAAGTAATTTATCCAAGACATGCAATAGAAGAGGTAAGGTTTTAAAGAGATCACAGTGTAGGATATTAAGCCCTGAATTTAGCTACAAATTTATTCATTCCTAGTTTTGTTTGACAAAGATTTTAATGAATCCATCATCGATTAGGATCTGTTTGTAGCTGGAACAGACACGACCTCAAGCACAGTGGAATGGGCAATGTCGGAACTACTTCGCAGTCCAGACAAACTGTCAAGAATTCGAGACGAAATCAGAAACTCAATGCAAGAAAAAGGACAAATCGAAGAGTCAGACATCCCAACACTCCCATATTTGCAAGCAGTCATCAAAGAAACATTCAGGCTTCACCCACCTGGCCCTTTCCTAGTACCACACAAGTGTGACTCCGATGTGGAGATAAATGGCTACATAGTTCCTAAGAATTCCCAAGTTCTTGTCAACGTGTGGGCGAGCGGCAGAGACCCCAGAGTCTGGTCGGATGCAGATGCGTTCGGGCACGAACGGTTCTTGGTAGGTAAGTACGATCACACGGACTTCAGAGGCAAAGATTTTGAACTCATTCCGTTTGGCGCGGGGAGAGGCAACGGACCTGTACTCTACCTCAGTAGAAGAGCGAGCAACAGTCCGCTGTTTGCGAGACCTCCAAGAAATAGGATTAGCACCAAGAAACACAACAAAGGTTTCAGTAGAAGACCTGTCATCATAGTTGCCAGCCCAATCAGCATCCGCAAAGCAATGAAGAGACAAAGCAGATGTTCTCCAAAGAAAAAGTGAGTAATTTCAAGTGCCATTGAGATAACGAAGAAGTCTTTTGACCGCTTCCCAGTGAGTCACAGTTGGGGCATACATGTACTGAGACAGCTTGTTGACAGCATAGACTATCTCAGGCCGTGTAAGCAGCAGATATTGGAGATGGCCAAGAACTTTGCGGTACTGAGTGGCATCAAGATCCATCAGAAAGGGAAAACTTCAAGCCTGCGACAAGAGGCGTAGAAACTGGTTTTGATGTGAGCATGTGAAGACTAGACAGAATATCTGTAGTGTACTTGTGTTGAGACAAATAGCAACCCTTGTTAGAACGATGAACTTCAATACCCAAATAAGAAAGGTCACCCAATTTCTTAACCGAAAAATGAGATGCCAACTCAGCCTCAAAGCGGGAAAGAAATGCGGTGTCATTCCCTGTCAGAACAAGATCATCAACATAGACTAGAAAATATGCCAGAACACCCTGCCGCTGATAAACAAAAAGAGATTCATCCGATTTGGTGCATATGAAGCTAAAGGAAACAAGGAAGTTTCGAAGAGCAGTGTACCACGTCTGTGGTGCTTGTTTTAGCCCGTAGATAGATTTGTTGAGCTTGAAAACATGAGCTGGGCAGTCAGAGGCAACAAACCCTGGAGGTTGTTGCATATAAACTTCATTAGAAAGGGCCCCATGAAGAAAGGCATTGTTCACATCGAACTGATGAAGAGGCCAATTTTGACAGACAGCAATGCTAAAACAATTCGAATTGTTGTAGACTTCACAACTGGGCTAAAGGTTTCAGAGAAATCAATTCCAGGACGCTGATAAAATCCCTTAGCAACAAGACGAGCCTTATACTTATCAACTGACCCATCAGGCTTTCGTTTGATGCGGAACACCCATTTGCAACCAATGACATTTTGAGCAGAAGAATGAGGAACAAGAGTTCATGTACCATTCTTTTGCACAGCATTGAACTCAGAAGTCATCGCATCACGCCAGCAAGGAACAGGTAGAGCTTGTGAAACAGAAGTAGGTTCAACATCAGTGTAAAGAGAGGATGTAAGACAATACCTGGGATTTGGTTTGACAATATTATTCCGAGACCGAGTGACCATTGGATGCTGAATGAGAATGGGCGGTAAAGGCGGTGGCGGAGATTCCGACTGCAGAGGTGTAAGCACAGGAATTGCTGGTGGAGAAGATATGGGCGCTGGAGTGGGCTCAGTATCATGTATAAGTGGTGGTAGGGGAATGGTAGAGTCAATGTAGGTATCGGGTGATGAAGGCGATGAATGAATGATATATTGTGAAAAAAGGAATATATCTTCAACAAAATCAACATGTCGTGATGTGAAGACTTTGTTGGAGACACGACCAAGGCACAAATAAGCACTCTGAGTGAGAGAGTAGCCAAGGAAAACACAGGGTTTGGAACAAGGAGCAAGTTTATGAGGGGTGTAGGGTCGTAGCCAAGGATAACAAAGACAACCAAAGACCCGAATCTTCATAATGTGCGGCTGCTTATTAAAAAGTTTTTCGTAGGAAGAAACCATACGAAGATTATCCTTAGGGAGACGATTGATGAGGTAGGTGGCAGTAGAGACAGCATATGGCCAATATTGAAGAGGTATGGAAGCTTGATGTAAAAGAGCAAGAGCAGTGTCAACAATATGACGATGTCGTCGTTCTGCAACACCGTTGTGCTCAGGAGTGTGTGGTGGGGTAGTGAGGTGAGTAATGCCTTGTGAGGTAAGAAATGAACGTAAAACAATGAATTCGCCACCATTGTCAGTGTAAAGGGTTCGAACATGAGACTGAAGTTGATTTTCAACAAGGGATTTTAAGGCAACAAAGGTAGGCAACACATCAGATTTACGTTTTAAAGGATAAAGCCACACATATTTAGTAAAATGATCCACAAAAAGAACATAATACTTATATCCATCATACGAGGCAATAGGTGATGTCCAAACATTAGAAAATAGTAATTCAAGAGGCTCAGTAGCACGTAAGCTAGATTCAGCAAAAGGAAGTTTATGACTCTTCATAGACTTACATGCATCACAACTTATTTCTGTGGTGTTGGAAGACAACAGATTATTACTAGTTAAAATATGACGAAGTATTTTGGGGGATGAATGACCTAAACGATTATGCCACAAGTGTTGTTGTTCAAGAGAAGAAAGAAGAGCATGTGATGCCGAAGTGGATGAAGCAGGGGTAAAGAGCCAAAGGTACATCCATCAACTTTTGGCCCCTACAGCAGAACGGCTCCAGACCTCCGATCCTTCACCTGAAAGAAAGAGGAAGAAAACACAACAGAAACATCATTATCTTGACAAAGTTGAGAGACCGATATAAGGTTTTTTGAGATGGAAAGAACAACAAGTGAGTGAGAAAATAAAAGAGAAGGAAAAACAGTAAAGGATAAGGAGCCTATGTGAGTGATAGGCAATGATTTACCATCACCGACAACAACACTGTCTTAACCATTGAAAGGAGAATGTAGGGAGAGATTGGCCAAATCTGTGGTTATGTGATGCGACGCTCCTGAATCCAACACCCAGTTTTGTGGCGATGGAGTAGAAAAGGCAGCGTTAGCCGTAGGGAGAGCATACGAGGGTTGTCCAGTGCCTCGACCAGTCTGGGTTCGAGCGGCTTGGGCGAGATCGGGACATCGTCGTGCGGAGTGTCCGAACACGCCACAAATCTGACACTTGCCCTGATAGCCACGACCACTCCCCATACCAGGCTGTCGTTAAGGAGCTGACCGATGGCTGGACTGAGGTGGCCGAGAGTAGTTTGATCGAGATGCAGGCTGGCCCGGCTGAAGTCGGCGATTAACCTGGAATGCAGTAGCCGGCAGATCCAGCATGGAGGGAGTGCAGTGAGCAAGCTGTGCCTCCGTGCTGAGCAGTTTGTCATGGAGCTCTTCAAAGAATATCGGGGAATCACGAGCTTGGATAACAAATCTTAATTTTTTGTACGAATCATCCAACCCATTCAAGACTTTCACAATCAGATCTTCAGTGTCGGTAGGAACTTCAAGAAGTTCAAGTTCATCAACCATTCCTTTGATATCAAGCATGAATTCAGTGATGGAGCGATTTCCTTTGATAGGGTTGTGGAGACGATTCTTAAGAGCAAGAATGCGCCCCCGTGATGAAGTGCCATATATGGATGCAAGGATGGTCCACACATCAAAAGATGTTTTGGCAGACGCAATAAACGGGATGAGGCTGGGTGTAATAGATCCAATAAGAGTGCTCAGGATGAGTTGATCCTGCCGAACCCAATAGGAGTGAAGAGGGTTCGGACGGGATGCGCCATTCACAGTTTCCGTGGCGTTGGGACATGTGTATGATCCATCAACAAACCAGAACAGATCATAACCGGTAAGAAGGGTTCGCAGCTGAAAGCTCCACGCAACATAGTTGGTGAACGTGAATTTCAGAGGTACTTGCGAAGAAGTGTTGAATGCAACAAGAGATGGGGTGGTGGTATCAGCAACAGGGGCTGTGGTGTCAGCGATAACAGTCATTGAAGGGGAGAGATCAGAGATCGATGAAGAAGAAAAAAAAGAAACGGTGGCTAGGGTTTGATAGGAGCAGGATCGACAGAGTGGCGTTAGTCTATAAGTGCTCTTATACCATATAGAGAATTATGGAAAGCTAATTGTATTGATGATTACAAGTGAGTAATATACAGTGTAGGAAATATATAGTTATTGTGTATAATCAATGTGGGATACAATCCTATATACAAAACAATATTATACTTAAATAAGGTCACAAAACAATATTATACTTAATAAGGTCACAATGCCGGTTATATACCGGCGAAAATCTAAATTCCAGACAAAGTACGAATTCTTTGTTTTCTTAAAACAAACGAATTAGGGACTTGATCCAATAATGGAGATTAGGGACTGATTGCAAAGTCGATCTGAACAATACAAATTCTAAAGTAAAAGTTTATAGATTTTTTTCTCTTACATACGTATTACTTAGCAAAAGTTAAAATTACAATACCAATGTATAGCAACACATATACACAATGATATTAATTCACCATTCATATTTGTCTCAAAATTCATCATTCATATTCGGTAGATGTTCATCAGTGACAAAATACCCTATTTATTTTTCTTTCTTATTTTAAAGATGATATTAGATGTACTCGGGTTCACCTTGCAATCATATGTGTATAACTTTTTATTCTATTTTGTATACATGTTATTCTATTTTATATACGTATTTCTTAATAATTGTATATTTTTTCACACTAAGTTTTTTATTAAAAAAACTAGCATCCATATGTGAATAACTTTTTATTCAATAGTGTATATATGATTTTTAATAATTGTATATTTTTTTATATTCAATTTTTCATTAAAAAAACTAACAATTAAATTGTATACATTTTTATTCATAAATATATATGTTTTTGTTTATATTTGTATACGTTTTTTAAAGTGGGTGCACCTTATCTTAGGGTACACCCGGGTGCACAGTATAATTAGCCTTTAAAGATAACCTTCAAATTAAAAATTAAAAACTAACAAAAGTGATAATTGTCAAAAATATATAAAATGGAAAGACAAAAATCATTGTCACCTATTAAATAATTTATATAACATTCATACTCAATTGTCCATTTTTGGACCAAAATACTCTCACCATGTCGGAGGAATGTTATGTCGGGATTCTGACACCGATTCCGACATCATCGGTTATCGGATTCGATGTCGGAACTCCGACATAGCATTCCGACAAGGTGTGGGTATTTCATCGGATGTCGAAATTGGTGTTGGAACCCCGACATAGGATTCCAACAGGGTGATGATATTTTGGTCAAAAAATGAACCAAGTGGGTTAACTCACTTGGTCACTGGGCTCCTCGCTAAGGTGAGTGACCCAAATTCGATTCCCTTTGGGAACGAATAGGCAAAGAGTAATAAGGAGGCTTGAAAATAGAAGGGTGTATGATGCTTGGTGAATTAACTACTAACAATTAACTTTGTCTGATAAAAAAATTGGTTTAAAAATAAATCATTGAATATGAATGTTATATAAATTATTTAATGGGTGAAAATGATTTTTAGCTTTCTTCCTTAACAAAATTTTATTATTAGCAAATCCCAAAGCCCAAAAATTGGTCCGTTTCAAAATAGTGGCTGCAAAATCATGAGAAAAAGCTAACGCTTATGAGATTATAGTGAGTTATTTATACTAATGAAATAATTTATTAAAATATACTCCATATTTTATTAAAATATTATTATTACTTCTTATTCGCTACATAGATTTTGAGATATAACACGGAATTTACTTTGATATTTTTGTATTTTATTCCAATGCCACCAATTTAGTGATTGATATGTAATATAGTTTTCTTTTTCTTTACATGTATCATATTATATTCAATAATATAGTAATTTGAGATGCTACATAAAATGACATGGAAATTGGAAAAACGGAAGCAGTAATAAAATTTGTATAAAATCATGAAAATTTTGTCCAAATTATTTGATCAACTTCATTTGAAAATTTATCAAAACACTCTTCATTATATTTGACTAATCAAGGATTAACAATAAATTAAATTACTAAATTTGCAATTCAAAAATGGATAATTAATTACTATTACAATTTAGAAAATATTTTCAAAAAATTGGTAAATTAGGAGATATAAATATACAACACTATCAATTCAAACTTTAAATTACAAAATTATCTATAATAATTTAATAATAATTATATAATTTTACCACATAATTGAAATATTATTTTAATATTAATAAAGTAATAAAAAATCATAAAAGACATATTAAATGGAGTACTATATAAGTTTAAGCTAATTGTTATTATATTTTTTTAAAGCTTTAAATTGATAGTTTTAAGCTTTTTAAGTCCTAAAAATTTTCATGCCCCAAATTAATAGATCACCTATTTTTCGTTTTTCTGATTGAAAAAGATCTCTTCTATTTCTAAAAATTAATAATTAAATTAATCATATTTAATCGTTAATTTTAGTTAATTACTCGACAAACCACATGTTCAGTAAAACTGTAAAATGATGATTGAATTCTAAAAGCGTCAGCCACAGTCCCACCCCGACAATCCACATTTTGGATTAAGCATCAGTATTTACCGTAGATCATTTCTTATCAACGGACGATACACGTTAAATTTTATGAATGCGGATCCACATCAATCACCGTAGATAATGAATCAAATCCAACGGTTCTGAAATGCTCCACACGGACCACACCCAACACTCCACCATATAATTCCGTCCCAATCACAATCGAAGTATCCACAACAGAGCGCAACTCAAAAGAAATCATAACCGCACAAAACAGAGCAACAGTTAATCAGGCCGAGGAAAGGGAGGCAAGGGTTTGGGAAAAGGCGGAGCCAAGAGGCACCGGAAAGTGCTGAGGGATAACATCCAGGGCATCACCAAGCCGGCGATTCGCCGCCTTGCTCGCCGTGGCGGCGTCAAGCGCATCAGTGGCCTCATCTATGAGGAGACTCGCGGTGTTCTTAAGATCTTTCTGGAGAACGTCATCCGTGATTCCGTCACTTACACTGAGCACGCTCGCCGGAAGACGGTGACGGCGATGGACGTCGTATACGCACTGAAGATGCAGGGCCGCACTCGCTACGGGTTTGGAGGTTAAGGAATTTTGTTTTCTAGGGTTTTTGATTTGTATAGACTGGGATATCGTGAAATGTCATTCTGAAGAATTGGATGTTTGATTCTGAGTATGGCTAATTGGAATACTATTACTTGTTTTTTTGAAGTTTCTGGCTGCAAATTATTGTTTAATTTAGTTTTATCAGAAATTATCGGCTTAGTGACCAAATTAGTTCAATAATTTTTTTGTTAGATAGCTAATTATTTCAACTAATAAGTATTTTCACATATAGTATGATTAGATTTAGGCAAAAGCTCCTGCCTTCTCGAGACAGTTACATGTGAACACAACTTCTATTTAAATATATGTATTGTTATGGGTATGAGTGTTTAAATTGTAAGAGGTTATGAAATTTGCAAAGTGCGCACATAAACCTCACTCATAGATTTATATCAGAGAAAATGAAATGGATTGAAATGAAGAACTACACGAAAATTACTATTAATGCAAGCATCCCAACCTTGACAATTAACTTGAATCTTGATACGGTGGATTTTGTTTACCATTTATGCATTATTACTATTAATTAATCTAAATTTTAGAAATTGGAGATGAGAGCAAATTTGGGAGGGAGAAGGAGAAAATTTACTAGAACAGGAATTTTGGTTGATTATCGTATCATCACTCCCATCTCCATGTAATGTGAATTGATGTGAATTGTGAACCATCACACATTCAGGAGTTACTTTCTAATTCAAGACAAGAGAAACAGTGGTGGAAAGAAAAATATTCAAGAAAAGAAAAAGGAAATGCGATACTTATTAGTATTCCACAATACCTTGAAGCTATTCTGTTCAAAACTCATAATGCCACTTTCAATCCCATGTTTATCTCCTAGCAGCCTTTACGAGTATGACAAAAGCTCATCCCTCCGTGTCCGCATGTGAACACAACCATCCCCTCCAATTCTATTTAAACTTATGTATTGCTAGGGATTTAAATTACAAAAGGGCATGAAAATTTGCAAAGGCGCACCCGGGTGCACAAGAGCCTCACTTGTTATTACTACATTCTCCATACTTCCACAGAATACAAAAGCTTGACACTGATCGCTCAAAGCAGCCCATACAGCAGTTACAGTTCCACTACCACTAACATGCTATAAATTCCTCAAACTTCCAACATTTTCTTATTATAAGAATCTAAAAATATCACCTTCATCAGCATAATCGCTGCTGTAAGCTGAGTCGCGAGGTTTGTAAGTGGAAACAGTTACAACTCCAGTTAACCGAATGTCAAGAATTGGAATTGATAAGTTAGAATTCAAATCTGATTTGTAGTAAATGATTGAGTTGTTCCACAAAGGTGTCAAGTGTCCATTTCTCATAAGCTTGTAAGAATATAGCTCAGATGTAAGCAAATGATCAACATTAAGGTCTGATTAGGAATTGTTGTATTAGCCCCCAGGGCATAACTCAAGTAGTAGAGGGGAGGGTGAAAAGACCTTCCAGCTCAAGTGGTAGAGGGAAGGGTAAAAAGATCTTCCAACTGAGCTTGGTTGCTGCAGAGTGGGGGTTCAAATCCTGCATTTGGCATGAATTTGACACCTTGCAAGCACAAGACAAACCCCAGGGCAGGGGCGGTGGGGCCCTTAATGGGATACACCATTTAGGAACTGTTGTATTAATTGATTGGTGTAAGATTAGGAACTGCTGTAATAGATGGGTGGTAAAAGGTTGACCAAACTGTCGACGCCAGAGGACTTTTGAGTATGCAAGTTCCATAAACAAAGAATTATATAGGATTTCCATGTATCGTTCTATCCCACTCAACAAGAGCTAGGCATGTTATGGAAGTCCAAACAAAGATGTATAAGGACAACAATGATCGATACACAAATCATTAGTAGACACTATAGTTGAATAATGAATGTTGAGTAATAATATATAATGTCAAATTAAAATGTATACACTGTTAGCTCTTGGAGCATCTCTATCACTCTATCCAACTACAATGGTACACTGAAACCACCTATCTATAAGCCAAGAAATAGAAAAAAAAAATAAAAAATTCAAAACCTCTGTTTCCAGAATTACAAAAAATTACAGATTTTCTATCTCGAACTCTTATGGACGTAAACTTCATCCTCTTCTACCTAAATGTCATTTAAGAAACCAAGACAGATAAATCATGTTTCAGTTGTGGCACAACATTCCTAATCAATTCCAGTAAGTTATCATCTCGACCTTTTCCTTGTAGCCTATCCAGTAACAAGGATACATTAGCTGAATCAACAGAGAAACCCCTTCTGTACATTTCCTGCAAGAATTCTATTGCCTTGTAAACTTCATTTCTCTTTAGCAACATACATACAATAACATTGTATGTCCTATTATCAGGATTACAACCATTTTTTTCCATTTCAAAAAGCAAACCTTTAGCCTCATCGTAAAGTCCTTCGAGGAAAAGTGAGCCAATGATCATGGTATATATTTTAACATTGGGTACCAAACCCTTGGAAGGAAGTTGGTTAGAAAGAATATCTTTTGCACTGTCAATTCTTCCAGCCCTGCATAAACCATCAATGAGGGTGCCATATGTGACTATATCAGGATGAACACCATTTTTCTCCATCACGTTCAGCAATGAGAATGCTTCGACAATCTTATGATTTTGGCATAAACTATCCAAAAAGATGTTGTAAGCATCTAAATCAGGAGTTATATGCTGAGCTTCCATATCCTTGAAAATCTTCCACCCATCAGCATATCTACCTTCACGAAATAATCCATGTATCATGGTGGTATAAGAAACTACGGTATGCTTTAAACCTATATGTTGAATCTCATTAAAAAGACGCCAGGCTTCATCAAGATTACCATTCTTGCAATATCCATTAATCAAACTCGTATAGTTGATGATATCATGATTAAATCCCCTCTCTACCGTGGAATCGAATATTTCTTTTGCTTTAGTCATTTGACCTTGCAAAGAGTATCCACATATCATAGCACTATATGTGACAATGTTGGGACGAACATTGATTCGCACCATAAGTTCCAACACGTCCTCAGCTTCTTGCATCATTCCTTGCTTGCATAATGCATCCACCAATATACTATAAGTAATCACATTTGGAAGTATCTTAAGATTAACCATTTCAACTAATAGAAAGTACTTCACCTCGTTCCATCTGCAAACATTGCACAGACCATGTATGATCGAACTATACGTAAAAATATTCGGGGAAATACACCTGTCAACCATTTTCGAGAGCAGGTGCAAAGCATCATCAACCTTCCCGTCGCTGCACAAACCATCAATTACAGCGCTGTATGAATAAACATTGGGTCTGTAACTAGTTTTTTCGAGCATCTGAAGCAAATCAAAGGCAGTACGAGAATGTCCAGCTTTACAGAGCCCATTCATCGCAACTAGAATCATAACATCATCGGGCTCACACAGCTTCAAAGTAAAAACCTTTTCGAGCAACTCTGCTGCTTCATCGACCTTGTTAACTAAATACAGCCCTTTCAAGAGAGTGCTGAAAGTTCTGGCATTCGGTTCAAATCCGAGCTTGAGCAAGCTCCCGAATACAGCAAAAGCAGCGTCCACCTGATTCAGATTGCAACAGCAATTGATTGCGATATTCATTGCGTAGTCAGTTACTCCTAAACCCAACTGACGCATTTCGTCGAACATGGAGAGGGCAACATGGTATTCTTCCATCTTGGTAAGAACACTCAATAATTTAGCGTATACACGATAAGAAGGCTGAGGCGACATGCTTACTAGTTCACGAAACAAGCGAATAGCATCATTAGCTTCATGAATCGAGTTGAAATCTATGGTGGGACTGCGAAAGAAGCGCCTCTTTTCACGACCGAGATTATGAGGTTTAGCGCTAAACCCTCTTCGAAACAGCATAATAGCAGCAGAATAGGAGGCCTTCCGCATCAATCTTTCCATAGATTATGCGGATCCGAGAGCGGAATGAGGACATCTGACGAGTGAATGTTTCTGTTGTTAACCTTCAACCACCAGGTCGTTCGTGATCATGGAGAGTCTCGTAGTCGAATGAACACTTAAAGAGATTGGGCTGTTAGTAATGGGCTGAAAATTAAAATTTTAATGGGCCAAGGAATTTCTTGAAATTTGAATTGGTGCTCCTTGTTTCTGATTCAGATCTTGCTGTTTTTTTAAGGATCTTTATTTAAAAGACCTAGTCAACATTAAATCTTATTTAAAAGGCCTAAGGTCATAAAATTTTTGTGTAAATGACATCCCTTTTAAAAAATAGGGTTTTTACTTAATTATTAATACTTTAGGGACTTTTAAAAAAATAATAAAAGTTTGAGACTTTTTTGTAAAATAAAAAAATTGGGGATTTTACTAAATTATTAATATTTTATGAAATTTTGAAAATTAGCATTTATGCTCATAACGGTAATCATTTCATTATATCGACTTGTATGTCGTTATTCAAAATTCGAGTTATCGGAGGGTCGTTTTAGTCAAAATTTCTCATAGTTACCTCATTGTACACTATTCGATTTATTTTTTTTAGTGATTAGTCAATTTAGCATTGTCTGGCTCCATAACGGAATTATTTCGTTATAACGACTTGCACGCCGTTATTCAAAATTCGATTGATTTTAGAGGTCTTTCATTCGCTTGGATCTCCACATACAATATCAAAATATAATATTCTAGTAAACTAACAAATGGATGTTGATATTTAGTCACATATGAAGTATCTCATACATGTTAAATAAACAGAAGTATATAAAGTATACAGTTTGAATACGAAGTATCCCACTTAAATTTTTGAATGGGCTTGTAGAAATATTATGAAATCAAGGCATGTGTTTAATATGAGGTCCAAACGCACAACTTAATTGTCATGTATGAAAATATATGTGTTTATGCCAATAACGGATTCATTCCGTTATACCCACTTGTATGTGGTTATTCAAAATTCGAGATATCTCGGGGTCGTCTCAGTCAAAATTTCTCACGTTTACCATCATTGTATGCTATTCGATTGATTTCTATAGTGAATAGTAAATTAAGCATTGTTTTACCCCATAACGGAATTATTCCGTTATAACGATTTGCACGCTATTATTCGAAATTCGATCGATTTTAGAGGTCTTTCAATCGCTCGGATCTCCACATACAATATCAAAACATAATATTCTAATAAATTAACAAATGAATGTTGATATTCAGTCACATATGAAGTATCTCATACATGTTAGGATGCGAAGGATTAGAAATATGAAGTATCCCACTTGAATTTTTTAATAAGCTTGTAGAAATTTTATGAAATCAAGGCAAGTATTTAATATGATCGTCCAAACACACAACTTAATTGTCATGTACAAAAATATGCATGTTTATGCCCATAATGGAATAATTCTGTTATACCCACTTGTATGTTGTTATTCAAAATTCGAGTTATCTCGGGGTCGTCTTAGTCAAAATTTCTCACTTTTACCATCATTGTAGGCTATTTGATTGATTTCTATAGTAAATAGTAAATTAAGCATTGTTTGACTCCATAACGGAATCATTCCGTTATAATGACTTGCACGCCGTTATTCAAAATTCGATCGATTTTAGGGGCCTTTCATTATCTTAGATCTCCACATACAATGTCAAAACATAATATTCTAATACACTAACAAATAGATGGTGACATTCAGTTACTTATGAAGTATCTCATACTCCCTCCGTCCCATAATACTTTTCTCACTTTCATCATTTGTTTGTCCCACAAACCTTTCACCCCCCAAAAAAAAGAAATACCACTTTATCCAATAACCTCAAAAGTTACTTTAATATCAAATTTGTCACTCCTTTTTCACACACATACCATTACTTTATACTTTTTTATTACCTAAAAATACTACAATACCCTCCAAAGTCAATAAAGTTAGTCAAAAAATGCAACTTTTCTTAAACAACGTAGAACAGTAAAGGTGAAAAGCTTTCCAGGATGGAAGGAGTACATGTTAAATAAAACAAGTATATAAAGTATACGGTTTGGATGCGAAACATTACAAATATGAAGTATTCCACTTGAATTTTTGAATGGGCTTGTAGAAATATTATGAAATCGAGGCAAGTGTTTAATATGAGGTCCAAACGCACAACTTAATTGTCATGTACGAAAATATGCGTGTTTATGCCCATAACGGAATCATTCCGTTATTCCCACTAGTATGTCGTTATTCAAAATTTGAGTTATCCCGGGGTCGTCTCAGTAAAAATTCTCACTTTTACTATCATTGTATGCTATTTGATTGATTTCTATAGTGAATATTAAATTTAACATTGTTTGACCCCATAACGGAATAATTCCGTTATAACGACATGTACGCCATTATTCAAAATTCGATCGCTTTTAGGGGCCTTTCATTCGCTTGGATCTCCACATACAATGTCAAAACATAATATTTAGATAAACTAACAAACGGATATTGATATTGACTCATATATGAATTATTTCCTATATGTCATATAAATAAGTGTATAAAGTATAAATGTTTGGATGCAAAAAATTACAAATATGAAGTATCTCACTTAAATTTTCGAATGAGCTTGTAGTAATATGATGAAATCAAGGTTGATGTTTTAAATGAGGTCCAAAATCACTACTTGATTGGCATGTACAATAATATGTACATTTATGCCAATAACAGAATCATTTCCGTTATAACGACTTGCAGGCCTCTATTCAAAATTTGAGTTATCTCGGAGTCGTCTCAGTCAAAATTTCTTACTTTTAACTCCAATCTACACCATTTGAGTTGTTTCTCTAGTGGATAGCCGATTTAGCATTGTTTGGCCACATAACAGAACCATTCTGTTGTAACGACTTGCACTTCGTTATTCGAAATTTGAGTAATTTTAGGGGACCTTGGACTTGCTCGGATCTTCATATGTAGATGTAAGACCTAATATTATCATAATGTAACAAAAAAATGCTGATATTGACTGACTTATGGAATATCCAATAAATATTCTAAGTAGCATGTGATAACATAACAACTTTGCATATGAACCAAAAGAACAATTTAAGTTTTTTTTTTCCTTTTCTTTTCCTTGCAACAAAACAACTACCATGTAGTCTTTTTCTCCAAGATCTTTTCCCCTAAATATCCAATAGAAATATATTCAATTATAATATTTCAACAAAATATTAACACAGAATAATGTATTTTTTTATATATAAGTATATACTCATAAAAATTTAACACAAAAAAGATTTTCCTGAAAAAGAAATAAGAGTGGCTATCTATAATTTATATGCATATGCATTTGATCCAAGATTACCATTTCAATATCATAGCCATAGAACAATTAATTAATCCCATAAAAAACAGAAAAAGTCTGATTCTCCTGTAAAAGTAACTCTATGAGAAACAACAATCCTTATTTGGGCTGTGAATCATTAATGAGTTACAACTTCATTTACATGACATTTAGATGACAGAGATAGCAGTATAATAAGAGAGAAACCAAAAGGAATTTGAAGCATGAAGAACCAACACCCAAATTTCTTTATCACAACAATCAGCTTAATGAAAATAGACAAAGAAGAATGTTTTATTCACAAAAAGCAGGCCAATGAAGCTTACTTACAGCTATGTTCAAATCAAGAAGAAAAGATAAAATAGTCAAGCACCCTCATGTCCAAAGAGATATAATTTATATATTTTGAATAGCTAATAGACCACAAGTACTGAAAGTTTGTGCAAATATTATGCATGCCTAGTATGGAGAAAGCTATCATTATTTTCTAAATGTCATGTGGTAATTCGTCAGGCAATTAGCCTTTATTAAGTGCTCTAACGAATCGTTTAGTCCATAATAATTTCTGGAACAGTCTGAACAATTGCATTGTAGCAAACTCGAAATCATAGCGAACAATTACGTACATTTTGCCTTAATCTAACCCAAAATTTTTACTCAGGCATTTCATCGAATACCTTCAGGCATAAAACTCAAAGCTTATTTTTTAACATTATTTTTATCACTTTATGCCTGAAATGTCACGATGCTAAACAATAAACTTTGATTTTATAAAAACATCACCATTATGTCAAACATAAATTCAATAACATGTGCAACCCAAGAGCATAGAAAAAATAGGAGAATCGAAGAGGAAGAAGAATCACAAAAGATTCGAGCGTAAAAGGAATGCAAGTACACTACCTGAGAAGAGAAGAAGAATCAATCTATCTTGGGTTTGTCTTCACCAACGAATGGCTTCACCAACAAATTCGAATGGGTTTGTCTTGAATTTGAAAGATTTGGTTTCACCAACGAACATTTGATGTTTTGAGTCTTCACCGTCCTTCTTGATTTGGCTTCACCAATAAAATTTCTTGGGTCTTCAGCTTTCTTGATTTTGAAAGAGTTGGAGATCGATGAATGTATGGGGTGTTCACCACTCTCTTGATTTTAAATGATTTGGGCTAAATTCTAATTAAAGAAAAGTTTTAACACTCAATTGTAAATAATAATATTTTTTTCTTTTTTATAAATTAATACTTTAATACTATTTTGGTTAAATGCCATTTACATAAAGTTTTAAGTTGATTGAGCCATTACAACTAATTTTCCTATTTTTAATTATTAGATTAGAATACAAAGATGTTAATTTATTCATTTAGGGGCCGTTTGGTTGGGTTGATTAGCTAGGTATTGATGCAGTATACCACGTAATACCATGTTTGTCTCAATGTATTCATAATACTTATGATCCGGTATTATTTTGATCCAGTATTAATAATACTTTTTCTTTGGTATTGTGTATACCATCTCAGGAGGTGGGATACACAATACCACAATTTAATACCTATGTATTAAATGTAATTTTACCATAATAATGAAATGGTTATTAGATTACTTTCTGAGAAAGATATAGGTATGTATAGAATACTCATAAATTCCTTCATATAGGATTAGTGCAAATTGCATTTAAACCTCTGACTCTAAAATGTTTACCAGAGAGCTTCATAGCAGCTTTAAGAGATGGTAGAAATTTAAATTGGAAACAATCTCTTATGGGTATAATAGAACTAAGTGTTGATTCAAGACATACTAATTAATATTACCATGGCTCTGATACCATTTTAAAGAAAGGATCGTTGATAAAAATCTTAAGGTTATTTTACAGATTAGAATTAACCGGCATCCTGACCATTGAATCATACTTAAATACAAATCTCCAAACATGCCCATCAAAACGCTTTTTAAATAGCTAATAACTGGGACTTACAGACAGGAGTAACATATTTAAAATATAATTTAATTTTAAGGTCAGTTAATATTAATCTAACCTTTTGGATTCTTATTATTATATCCTATTCATAAATCATATAAGTACTATGTTAACTTAATAAGAAGTCATGAATCAACACTTAAAGGTTTAGCCTATAAGGCTAACCATAAACATATCTAAAAATAAATACAGAATTAAACAACTGAATTTAATACAGAATTAAACAACTGAATTTAAATAGACTTAATACTTACAATGGATTTATTCTTCCAATATTACAATATTTATTTGTACAAAGAAAAGGAAATGCTCAGCTCATGAGCTACAAAGGGTGATCAGATAAGAGGAGTGTTTTCTGATCGATACTTTCAAACAAAAGACTTCTCCTCTATACATACAAGCTAAAAATGCGTCCTAATAGTAGAAAACGCGTATACAAATAGTAAAAGCCAAAATTTTTGGTATACATAGTACAAAGTGTTGTAATAAGTCAAAAGTGTACAGTAATTTACTGTTGATGAACAGTAATTTGTCCGGCTGCTTTACTGTTAATGAACAGTTTTTGACATTCTTTTCTCTGTCTATGACATAAGCCATGATGTCTTCTTGGCAGATTATTTTCCTGATTTCATCGACTGAGTGGAAGATACTTCTTTTTCTGGTAATAATTTATCTACTAGAGTGTCTTTGATTGCATCAAAAATATCATCTATGCAAACATCAGTTGGATCTTGTGCCTCTTGATATGCTTCTGGCATAGATTCAGATGCTATGGATTCGGATCTTAACTCTTCTCCAAATTGAGAAATTAAATCCTTTTTTACTTCTTCAATGTAAGCTGATATCATCTGTTCCTTCGTCAATTTTTCTTATCTCATTTTTATTTTTTTATAATAAAATCAAATGGTGAAGGAGGCTTTATTTCTTTTTGTTGTTCTTCATATAAAAGAATTTTTTCTTCTATAAGAGAGAATGTCTCACTACCATGGAATTCCTTAATATTGGGATCCATTTTTAACATTTTATCCCAAAACTTAGTATGAAAAGTTCTATATAAACAACGAATTCCAGTATTGGTATAACCAAATTCTGGAGTCCATTTTAAAATCCAGGGAATAGAAAATTCTATAAAAAAGTAACAAGAAACTATTACTTCAATGTATAGCTTTGACTCTTTTTCTTAATCAATTGTGGAGAAACATCAATCCATCTGTTAAAAGTATTTTTTATATACTCTGGAAGAATATTTGGTATAGGACCAAAGCAATAAAACCAATTTATAAACCAATGTGGAATATCACAGTTATAAACATGTGAACATATTTTTACAAACCAAGTATGTTTGTGTTTATCTTTTCATAATTTATGACCATTTTAAATGAGTCACAATAATCCCAGTAATTATATTTAATTACTACTTTTGTTTTATTATTAACAATTTCTTTCTCTCTCATTAGAGAGATCCCCCATTCCTCCAAGGATATTATCCTTTTCACAATTATCTTATTGAAATTATAAATTTCAGGGTGAGATCCAGAATAGTGTATAATTTCACACGATCCATTCTGGATTAGTATCTGCTCATAGTAATTTCTGGACTTATATGTCCTCATCGGGATGGAAGCATTATCCAAATATATTTGCATTAGATTCCATTGATTATCAATCCACTTTAAATCTTTTTCTTTCAACAGAAATATTATTTCTTTATGGATTTTTTTATAATATCCGATATTATCGGATTCTTCATCCCTAATATTTTGGCATATAAAGGTATATCATTCCCTCCTGTTTCAGTATTACTGGATGAACCTTGAGTCTGTTGACTCTTTCTTGATTCTAAGAATGCTTGATAATCTTATAATCATCCTGTAATAAATTCATAGCTATTAGCGTTTTCTTCCCATGCTGAACTATAACTTCAGGATTTTTTCCTCTTCCAGAAGGATAATTAGGAAAATTTCCTCTTCCTCCTCTTCCTCTATAAGAGGAAGATCCTCTATCTCGTTGCATTTCTGCATTCATTAAAATATTTATGGGTTAGAAAATCTGGAAGATTATTATCTATACCTTGGTTATGTATAATATTAAAATCAAAAGGGGCTAAATGAGCCTGCCATCTAGCAAACATTTGCTTGGAAACGTCATGTTTAAAATCTTTTTGAAACATAAATTTTGCTGCATTGCAGTCTGTAACAATAGTAAATTTTTTATTGTATAAATCATCTTGAAATTTTAAAACACATTTAACTATAGCAAGAATTTCTTTAGCTATATTAGCATAATTCTTCTGGGCCTCATTCCATTTACCAGAATGAAATCTAACAAGATATGATTGTTTCGTATCAGTATTAATCTGGGTGAGTATTCCACCAAAACCAATATCAGAAGCATCAGTTTCTATTATCTTATTCCAATTTGGATTACTAATCATTAAACATGGTAATGATTTAACTCTTGATTTAATCTTTCTAATAGCATCAGTGTAACTATTAGTCCATGGTTTATGATTTTTCTTTAATCTATCATATAAGATAGCTGTGTCCTTAACCAAATTATGATAATAAGGAGCAATATAATTAAGACTACCTAAAAATCTTTGTAACTGAGTTTTATCAGTTATTATATCAGGGAATTTATTAGCGAAATCTATACTCCTATTGATAGGAATAATATTACCTTTTTCAATATTATGACCTAGAAATCTAATTTTTGTCTAGAAAATCTCCATTTTTGGTTTAGATATTACTAGACCATTTTGAATAACAATCTGTTTAAAGATACGTAGATGTTTAAAATGTATCTCAATAGATTTAGAGAAGACTAATATGTAGTAAATATGTCATTCATAATCTTCTGAAATTCAGAAGGAGCATTCTTAAGACCAAAAGGCATAACATTCCACTCATAATGACCTATTGGCACATTAAAAGCTGTCTTATACCTATCAGATTTATTAATCTGAATTTGCCAATTTCCTGATTTTAAATCAAATTTTGAAAATATAAGACTATCATAAAGTCTATCAAGTAAATCCTTTTTATTAGGAATAGGATGCCTAATCCATTTTAAAACCTTATTTAATGGTTTATAATTAATGACTAATCTAGGAACACCTTTTCTATTTCAGAATGTTTATTAACATAAAATGTTGTACAAGACCAAGGAGATTGAGAAGGACAAATCAAACCCTTTTGTAATAAAGATTCAATATCTTTTTTACACAACTCTAGGCATTCAGAGTTCATTTGACAAGGTCTAGCCTTAGTCCTAATCTCTTTTTCATTAAAAGAATCCTCATAAGGAAGTGAAACAATGTGTTTCTTACTATCCCAAAAAGCATTAGGATGATCATTACAGATTTCTAAAGAAAACTGATTTTTTAAAATACTAATTTTTTCTTGTAATTTATGATTTTGTAATTGATCATCAATAGTAATAAAACTAATTTCTTGTTTTAAGAAATTAATTTGATTTTGCTTAGCCTTGATATTATCATAAAGACTATGCAACACTTTAGTAAAAGGTTCCACAATGAATTCAACGAAGATATCATTACCTTTAAAAGTATCAATTATCCCTTTATTATCAATCTTTTTTATAGGATAAATCTTATTAAGAAAATGAGTACCAAGTAAACCTGGTTAGTAATATTTTTTTCTAGTATAAAACTTTGAGAAATACATGTGTTATTGACACAAATATAAGCTTTAGGAAGCTTATAATCAATTTGGAGTTTATCACCTCCAGCATGCCATAAGCTATGACTTTTTTTTTAAAATATCTGGTAGGTATTAACTCTTCCTGAATAACATTTAAATCTGATCCACTATCAACAAGAGCAATAAATATTTTTGTATAATGATTTTTGATTAATAACGAAATCTTTATGTACCATTTTTGGGATATAACCGTCTCAATGGTAGAAAGAAATCCATCATTAAATAGATTAGGTATATTAACCTTAATATTTTCCTGAATATTATTCAATCTAGTCATTTCTTCTAACTTAGAAATTCTAGATTCCTGAATAATATTTTTATTATTTAATATCTTTATCTCATCCTTGAGATTATTAATCTCTTTATAAAGATCTTGATGAGATATGTCTCTAGTATCATGATATTTATCTTTTAATTGATTCATTAACTCAGCCATATTATAAGATTTATTCTAATTTAAAATTTCTTTAGAAAATTTTTTTTCTTTATTAAAAGACAAAGTAGTATTATTACCAATTTCATCAATAAATTGTGCCTTTAATAAACGATCTTTAATCATTTTTAATAATTCCAAAACATTATCAGAAGTCAAAACATTAATAGATATATCAGAAAATTGTGACATAATTTTATAAAATTCAGATTGATTGTTATCTTTAGGACATATAAATCCTTTTTTACAAGGTTCACATACTTCTGTTTCTGATTCAGATTCAGAAATACATTTATTGAGATTATTAATCTCTTCTTCTGTTTCAGAAGTGCTTGAAGGTTCTGATTCTGATTTCTCAGATTCAGTTTTTTCTTCAAGAGTTTGTATAATAATTTCCTTGATATCATCAGAAATTTCAAGATTATTAATCTTTTTCTTAGTCCAATAAAATTCTTTGGTATGACCAAATTACCATACAATTTGTAGTGTCTATCATTTTAATTCTCCCAATTGCTTTCTCTCATTGAGACTTTGCCTTTTGATTTGTTGATTTAACTTTATTTCATTACATAAAGTCAATCTCTCTTGAATACAAGTGTCTATAATACCACCATATGTATATTGATTATAATCAATAGATATATTATCTCTTTTTAGCGTTTTACACACTCTTTCAGCGAATAAGCTGGGAAGACCATCTATAAATTTTGATTTTCCAATGGGTGTTATTACACTCTGGAAGTCCCATTACTCTACTCAGAAAAGTATCTTTATACCATCTGAAATCTGAAAGAGTTTTACATCTCATAGTCTGTAACAGTGTTCTAATAGTATCACCATTATCACTGAAACGACCAGTAAAATGTTCAATAATGTTGACTGTTAGTGTATAAACTGCATTTTCTACATTAACTTCATTAATAAGTTTAACAGTATTTAAAATGCTATTTCGATCATTTTGGGATAAATAGTTATCCCACCAGCCTTTCAGCTGTTCGGTAAATCCAGCAACAATCATTAATGCAATGGTTTTATCGGAGTTATTACTATTTTTACAAATTGTAGAATACATCAACATACGATAAACATTATTATAAATTTGTTTATTAGTATAACCATCAATATTTCACTCATAGATTTTATTACCTGAGTAACTGATATCAAGAGTATCAGTATATTCCTCATGTAAAACATCCATAGGTGCTGGTCTACTATAATAAAATTACTCTGTTTAGGTTTATCAGCCCATTTAGTATTGATTTTATTAATCTGGTTTTCAAAAACCTTCTTATAATCAGATTTATCAATTAATCAGAAAATAACTCTTTATCAAGAGTTTTTATACTCAATTTATCAATTTTTTCTTGCAAAACTTTTTCTAATTCAAAAGGAGGTTGCATTTTAAAATTAGAAATTATCAGAGGAGGCTGGAAGCTTGGTAAGGCTTCTTTTCCTTTTCCTGAAATTATTTCAGTTGGTTTGGTAAAGCTTGTTGAAGCTTCATTTTCCCTTACTGAAATCTTTTTAGTGGGTTCCACCTCAATGGGTTTATTAATCATTTTGATAATCAAATCCAATTTTTCATGAATAGATTGGATTTGTTGACCAATAACATTTAAAAATAAATTAGAATAATTCTGATTTTTGAACATAGTATTAATATGTTCACAAGTGATTTGGATTGTATTATCCTCAATAAATTTGGCAAAAGCTAAAAAATTATACTCTTCAATATGAAAAGGATGTCTAATCCACAATCTCATTTTTCCACAAGGCAAAAACTTGTGTGCGCCCGAGCACACGAGAGCACATTCCGTGCGCCTTTAGAATTTTATGTTAAATTGTGTACTCTTTAGTATAAAAATGTGTATCATGGCAAAAACTTGTGTGTGCCGGGCACACGAAAACACATTCCGTGCGCTTTTGAAATTTTGTGTTAAATTGTATCCCCTTTAGTATAAATATGTGTACCCTTTATTTTCCGAAGAAAAATAAAAAATATTAATAAAGTGTATACCCTTTAGAATAAAATGGTGTACCTTTATTAATTAAAACGTATGCCCTTTAAACCAAAGCAATGTACCCTTACCCATAATATTAAATTCTAAAGGCGCACGGAATATGTTCCCGTGAGCCCGGGCGCACACAAGCCTCACTCTTTCCATAATACCAAACAATAGTACAATTAATCACAAATCAAATAAATCTCGTTATACACAATCTCTTTATATTCTATACCTACAAGCAAATCACCTCTTGGTGTTTACGTTTGATCATTTACTGACAGAAGTTGGGGAGATTGGCGTCCTTTTCAAGAAAATGAGGAATTATTTACATCCCATAGAGGCATACATTTCGGATGCTATATATATCTGCATTAATTCATTTTTTTTAATACTAAATAAACTATAAAGAATTCATTACATCCTTATGTTAAAATGTGCGCAGCGTTCGACACCAAACAATTATGGAAGTGTTTATTATGATACCGAACAATAATGAAAGTGTTCAAAGTAGAACATTTTGGTTGGGATTTAAAAAAATGTTTTAAGTAGTGTTAGAATTGCGTTTCTACTGCTATCTCTTTCAAAAGTGGCATCGTTATGCTTTTTTCTGTTATCATATTGGGCTTATGTAACGCTCTGAGTGTATACGGTTTTGAGAAAAGCACAATCGAGTTTAATGTTACAAAAAATGTCGTGACAAAATCAATAGCCGTGCACAGCGAAAATTAAAAGGAAAGATTGACACGAGTTATTAAAACTACATAGGTTTATTTCTGTAGTACCTTCCAGGCAAAAGATACCTGATTTGTTTATTAAAATACAAAACAGCTTTTCCGAAGCAAAGTCTGAAATATGATTAATTGTTGATGTGATCAAATACTACATTACTTGAAATTAGTCAAAAGTAAATTTTCTTATTATTGTGGTACAATAAAGATGTTCAATCTTCATGGACGAAGAGAAGGGAGCATTAAATAATGAATTCATTTGAGGAAAAAAAAATTAAAATGGCAAGGTGAGGGTTTGCTCACAAGTGTAGTGTTTTGTTAACAGTAAGGGTGTTGAGATAGGAAAACACACTCCAATTCTAATGATTGTGCAATAGTTTCTTAGTGAGTAAGAGAGCTTATAAACCAAAAAGAGGTGGATGTGGTATTATGTTTGAAGGGTGAAATCCAAGAAAGTGGAAGGGTTGAGCTTGAAAAAGCAGACCATAATTCAAACAATTAGATCTCAATTCACCTGCTTTTGCTTTTCTTAAAGAAGTGCTTTGGCCCCCCACTATCATTCAAAAGCTTCTTTTTTCCCTCTTTACTTTCCTTAATCCACTTCCACTATTATTTAATCAACAACTATCATTTCCATTTCTCTATTCATCCCTCTCTAAACACTCTAAAATTAAAATGCAGCCTCTTCCACCACCTCCACCCTACACACCACCTTCTCTCAAGCAAACAAAGCCATCTCTGTACCAGATTGTCTTGTCCAAGCAATCCAGGAATCCAGCACCGGAATCGTTCGTAAGTAGCGGCCGCAGCACCAAGGTTAGATCAAGGGAGCAGTCTATTCTCCGGGAACCTCGAAGAACAAACCCCATAGTGTGGTGTGGTGCCATCCTGTGTTTGCTATTCAGTCTCCTCCTCATCTTCTTTGGTATCGCTACTCTGATCATCTTCGTTGCTATCAAACCTAAAAATCCGGTGTTCGATACCCCACAAGCCAGCCTGAGTGTCATCTACTTCGATTCTCCAGAGTTTCTCAATGGTGACATAACATTTCTTGCAAATTTTTCCAATCCAAACAAGAAACTGAGTGTAAGATTTGAGTACCTGTACATTGAGCTCTACTTTTCTGAGAGTATAATAGCAACTCAACTTCTTCAACCATTTAGTCAGAGGCCGGGAGAAATACGAGTGATACAAGTTCATTTGCTGTCAAGCTTGGTCTATCTCCCGCTGAATCTAGCTCTCCAACTTCAAAAGCAAGAGCAGAGGAACAGAGTTGTGTACAACATAAAAGGAACTTTCAGAATTAGAGTTAAGACGGGATTGATTCATTATACTTACTCTATGCATGGAGATTGCCGAATGGTGATGACAAGCCCTCCTAATGGTGTCCTGATAACGCATGGCTGCAGAACCAAGAGATAAAGAAGCAGGAAGCATTTTCCGATTCTTGGCCCCTGCTGTTCTACCATGCATGCAAGATTTTCATGTAAATGAAAGCTTTCTAGTGCAAATAGTAGTGATAAACAGTTTTTAAATTTATGTGCAGATCAGCTTAGAATGCTCGGTTCCTAATGGTGTCTCACTATTTTGCACAACGACAGAAAATGATTCTGTCTGAATCATTGTTCAGTCCATGCCAATCAAACTACATGGTAGAAAAAACAAGTAAAATGAACTACTCCCTCATTTTCGAATCTACTTTTGTATCCAAATAGGCAAAGAAGAACATGTTTAGTGTAGCCATGTATTCCGTGTCCAATATCGTAAAATTCTATACCTTACACAACATTGGACATTTTTCTTCTTAGGCCTCAATTTTTAATTCTTCCAATCTCTTTAAGTTTTTCTGCTTATCCAACATCAAGCAACACAAATTGCCAAAAAGAATAAGAATATCTATTTAACCTAATCTCATTACATCATATTGCAACAATTACAGTTCACTCTCTTTTTGCAAGACCATTAATAAAGGAACATGGTATAATAGTCACTAAAGTTGCAAGAAATAGTCAACCTATAAATATATTGTTGTACTGATCGTTAAAAAAAAAAAGCCAATCTCTTCAGCAAGAACCGATTATTTGTACCCAAACTCACGTGTATAAGAGATGGCAACTAGTATATTAAACATAAAGCTACAATAACATAACTAATGGCAATATACATGCTTTAAGGTGGATGATGGATATAACTTATATACTTCCTACCTACCCATAGTCTCATATGGGACCATTAAAAAGAAAGCAGTTTAAATTAGTAAAGTTCAGATCCAGGTCAGGTGCACAGTTTAAATAAGTAAATTGTTTATTGTTGTAACTTAATACAAATATCAATTAATCCATTATCACTTGATGTTATGTAACAAACATAATTCCCAAACCCCTTAATGATCTAAAATTTGCTTCCATCAGATCTACCTACTGTTAACAAAAAAGAATAAAAGAACAAATCTGACAAATAAAAAAGACAAGCTATATGATGGATTCAAATACAGGAACAAGCTAGTATAGCAGCTATAGCAGGTGAAATAAACAAAAAGAGTACAACTCGCGGATGGTGTATACATTCTAGACTTATGTAATGACATAACTCTTACGAAGCGTCTCTCAGTGAATGGCATCACATTACGTAAAAATAGAATATAGGGGTGCGTTCACTTGGCAAGTATGCTTTGATGTGAATGAAAAAAGGCAAAATAACATCATCCATATTAGCATGCCTCAACCTGCAGAAATGTTATGCAAGTCTTTCCATATTTCTAGTGAGTCCCAATTCATCCCAAGAACATTGTCAAAGATAATCAATACATTCTAAATGCTGGGAAAGATGGAGCATCACCATTTTTTGAATTTATGCACTTAGCAAGATTCAATTTAGGCTAACTTGATTAAAAATAATACACTGCACTCTCTCCTTGACAGAAGATGATACAAAATAGGCATCTTGAATATAATTGGGCAACATGCATGGAGTCAATTAAACAACCTATGTCAAGTAGGCAATTAATAACATCATTCAATGATTTTTGGATCAATAGAAGAAAAAGTGAAAAAGACATAGGAAGTTATATCCATCTGAAAGAATTGCAATATCCATACCTTGTAACATGGATACAGCATTTATACCTCCATTATTTCCTGAAACGATTATCCATACAACTATAAACACAACTGTGTCAAGTCTCAAACATGTATATCAGTGTGAAATAGATGCAATAATGATGCACTTAAGCATCAACTTCAGATGGTGTCTTTGCAACAATAGACAAAGCGTGTAGTCCACTCTGCAACTCTTCTTGCAGCAAGATGTAAATCATTCTATGCCTTTTAACCAAACTCTTCCCTTCAAATTCTTCAGAAATCACTTCAACATTGAAATGTGTCTCCCCATCACTTCCCTGAACTCCAGCATGACCAGCATGCTGATAAGATATATCCTCAACGTCCAATACAACAGGTCTCAATTCCTTCTCTAAAATCTCTTTAATCCTCCTTCCCCTGCTCCCCAATGCACTTCTATTGCCCACTTCCTCTTTTAAACCAGAACCAACTTCACTAGACTCCTCTCCACCATTCACACCATTGCTATTTGTTACCAAGTTAGAATCCTCAACTGAAGTTTTCCATGAGAATTCAGAATTAGAATTATCAGCTTTCTCAGCTTCAACATACAACTGAAAAGCCTTCTTTTGCATCAGCTTTAACATATTCAAGAACCCATTATTCCGAGAAGGGGTTAAACTCTGCTGCAAACCCAGAAGCACCACAAAATCAGAAACCCTAACAATCTCCTCCACGGGCCGGCCCGAAAGGCCTTGAACAAGTAAAGCAGCAAGCCCTTTAGTTAGGACCGAATCCGAATCAGCTTCAAAGATAACATTTTTATCCTTAACCAAGTATGCCCTGACCCAAACCTGCGAAACACAACCTTGGACTTTGTTTTCAATTGTTTTATACTGTGATTCCAAGGGGTTCAAATTTTTACCATAAAACAACAACTGCTCATACTTGGCTTTCGGTTCTTGAACAGCTTGGAAGAGCTTAATAATTTCTTGGAGCTTCGGTGGGAGCTCCTCAAGGGGTTGCAGAGAAACAGCAGGTGATGATGAGGGAGGAGAAGAGAAAACCGATTTTTTCGTGGATAATTTCTGAATTGTGATGTTCTTGAAGAAGAATTTGCGGGATAAAGAAGGGTGTTTCGTGGGCTTTAAGAATGGAGTGGTGGAATGGTGAAAGGGGGGAGAATGGGTGATTTTGGTGGAAATTGACATGGGTATTCGATTAATTGCAGAGAATCTTGATGGTGAGTAGGAAGGGGTGCCCCGTTGGTGAGAGGGTTTGTAGAGGCGAGAGATGGGAGAGAAGATGGATGATGAAGAAATTGTCCTGATTGCCTTCATCTCATCCTGTCCAGAAAATTAAAAAGAAAATAAAATGTATGAACAAATTCATCTCGAACAGTGGAGCTCCATTGTTGTAGCCCATTAAGACAAAATTATTGTGGGCTTCTTTTTGTGGGCTTCAAACAAAATTTTGTGGGCTTCAAGAATGGTGGCAAAAATAACACATTACTCCATTATATAGACCAATTATTCCCGAATTTTCACGTTTTTATTTATTTTTATAACTTATTTGTTTAGTAGTGAACTATCTTGCTTTCTTCATTTACCTCAAAATTCTCAATGAACTTCTTGACATCGACCCATGTAGATTTCCTCTTGATCTTCTTGTTTAGATCGTTATCATGTTGCTGCGGAAATCACCACACCTTCACGTTCTTGAACAGCCGCGAAAATTTGTTGTCACCCTTCTGAGATACTCCAATCGTCTATCATTTTCCACCAATTCCGAGCAATGCACAGTTCCTGTCGAACTTAAAATTTCTTTTATTTTAATCTCAAAATATTTATTTGTAGCTATTTAGTTCGTAAGTTTTTTAATTATTTCATTTTCATCTCAACTAGAGTGTCATGTGCGACACATATGACATTTTCCGACAAAATTTAAAGATTTTGGTGAAAATTGAGTCAATATTAACCAATTAAATAAGATATGAAACTAAAATTTACATGAAATGTGCAATTATTCATGGGTGGGGTTCCGGTGCATCCGGGCGCACGGAGCACATTCCGTGTATCTTTGCAATTTCCATGCCCCTTTGCAATTTAAATCCCTAGCAATACATATGTTTAAATAGGATTGGAGGGGGAGGGTTGTGTTCACATAGGGATACGGAGTATCCCTCCGTGTCCTCTGGGCGCAGCAGCTTTTGCCATTATTCATACCCCCAATTCTACTAAACGTACCCCAATTACTAAATGTGTAACTCATTAAAATTAAAAAAAATACTATATAACATAAATTACTAAATATAATCATATAAGATTATTTTACCCTTTTACTAATCATATTTATTTACTAAATAAATTCTAATAAATACTCCCTCCGTCTCTTAGTAAGAATCTCATTTACTTTTGGACACGTGGATTAAAGAGTATTATTATTTAATGTAATCATATAAGATTATTTTACCCTTTTACTAATCATACTTATTTACTAAATAAATTCTAATAAATACTCTCTTCGTCTCTTAGTAAGAGTCTCATTTGCTTTTTGGCACGTGGATTAAGGAGTATTATTATTTAATGTGTAGTGGGTAGTTGTATTAGTGGGTGTGTGAGCCTCATGTTTTAATTGTATTAGTTGGTGTGGGTGAGTCTCATATGTCCAAAAAAGGAAATGGGATCATTTGAGTGAGACAACCAAAATGGTAAAATAAGACTCTTACCTAGGGACAGAGGGAGTATTTTAAACATTTTGTGATACATTTCAGGTCCGCCCGCGCTGTCTCCGTCGGAATCGCGACCGGTGAGCACCGGTCGCTAGGGTTTCTAGGCGCCGCTACCAGTCCGCCGCCGGACCTGCAGTCTCCGAGCGTCGCGAAGCCGCTGCCAGTGGGAGAATCCAGTTGGCCGCCGCAGCTGACCTCCGGCCACCGCCGCCATTGACCGCCGGCGTTAGGGTTCCGGTCAGATTGGGCTCTCCATTTTGTGGAAGGGAAGTGTCTCTCATCCTCATTTTTCCGAAAAAATTTCAGATTTGTTTTGTTATTTTTCCGGATCATTTTTTTTCTAAAAATTTTCAGCTTGGGCCTTCACTAACCCCCAAAGTTTCTCACTTTGTGTGTAGGTTGAAACTTGGAGTGGAGGCTGCCCCGTTCGTGTTTGCTACGTGAACAAGACTACGAGAGATCCGTCCCCGTTAAGTAACGGGCTGGTGGCTCGTAGAGGTGGTACGGTGTTCTCGTCGGAGACACCGCTCTAGTGAAATAGCTTGAGCCTTTCTTATTTATTTTTTCTTGTCTAATGCCCTGAGGCGGCTGGCCCTCTTATTTGCTCTTATGTGATGCCCTGAGGCAGCTGGCCCTCTTATTACTGTTCTTGTTGTTTCTTTTGTGAAACTGTCATCTTAGTCTTTCAATTTCCGCTGCTGAAAATCTGTCCTTGTGTGTTATACTGCTCCGTTTCTCGCTTTGTGTGTGATTAGAGTAGTGTCAACCTGGTGTGTGACAGATTGTTGCTCTGTATTTCTGTATTTTCTCCGTTCAAAGTGTGTTCTACTCAACTTTAAATACCCATGGCTTCGTCTTCGTTTAGACAAGCACCGTTTGATGGTAAGCGAGACTTCAGTATCTGGAAATAAAAAATGAAGTGCATACTCATTCAACAAAGGGTATTCAAAGCTGTAGATCACTCGTATGATAAGGATGATACACTTGCTAAAAAGGCTGAGATGAATGAGCTTGCTTTGTCTGCGATTATCTTGAATCTTTCTAATCCTGTGCTTAGAAAAGTTGGTGTGCATGAGTCCGTAAAAGTTTTGTGGAAAACGTTGGATAAGTTATACACTGAAACATCTTTGCCTAGTAAAATATTTCTTCTGAAAAAATTCTTTCGTTTTAAACTTGATTTAAACAAAGATGTTGAAGAAAATTTGGATATGTCCACGAAGTTGATTCAAGATATTAAGCTAACTGATGACAAGCATATTGATTAATATACTCCTATTGTGCTTTTAAATGCTATACCTGATTCTTACAATGATGTCAAGTCTGCTATAAAGTATGGTCGTGATGACGTTACTCTTGATATTGTGGTGAATGCCTTAAAAAGCAAAGAGTATGATTTAAAACAAAATGGGGGTGTTAAGAATTCTGGGGCGGTTATGCATGTTAAGAGGAAACCTAACAATCGTAACAAGAACAAGAACAAGAATAAGAACAAGGACAAAAATTTTGATGTGAAATCCCAGAATAATCAGAATGGGGACAAGAAAAGGAAGAAATGCTTTAATTGCCATGAAAGGGGACATTTTGTAAACAAGTGTCCTCATCCTAAGAGGAATAATTCTAATGATCATGCTAATGTTTCCTCTGAATCTGTGAATTATGGTGATGTGTTTGCTATTTCTGATAGTTGTGTGAATTCTGTGCATTCATCTCTGTGTGATAGTGAATGGCTTGTGGATTCCGGTTGCACATTTCATATGACACTTTTTAAACATCTTTTCTCTTCATATAAAAATGTTTCTCATGGATCTGTGTCTATGGCTAATGAAAAAAGATGTGATGTGCTTGGTGTTGGTGACATTTGCTTGCATTTTGAAGATGATTCTGTGTTCACTTTGAAAAACGTGCGACATGTGCCTGATTTGTGTAACAACTTGATTTCTTGTGCTGCACTTGAAGATGAGGGGCTTGAGGGTAGGTGGGGAAAGGGTTGCATGTCTATTGTAAAGGGTTTTGTGCCCCATCATTAATGCTGAAAAAATGAATAACCTGTATGTTTGTTGTGCTAAATCTATTGTTATGTCTGCTAACGTGGTTAAAGAAGATAAAACAAATATTTGGCATGGTAGGTTAGGTCACATGAGTGGAAAAGGTCTTGAAATATTGCATAAAGCTGGTTCTTTTGGTAATGATAAGCTTACATGCATTCCTTTCTGTGATTCTTGTGTGCAAGGCAAACATGCGAAGGTGAAATTCCCTGTTTTCCCATACCCTAAGACTTCTTTGTGTAGTGATATACTTGAGTACCTGCATGCTGATGTGTGGGAGCCTTCTAGTGAGCCAACTCAAGGTGGCAATGTGTATTTTCTGTCCATTATTGATGATTTTTCAAGAAAAGTGTGGGTGATTTTGCTTAATAACAAATCTGATATTTTTGAAAAGTTCAAAAATTGGAAAACTTTGATTGAAAATCAAATGGGTAAAAAGATTAAGTATCTTAGAACTAATAATGGATTGGAATTTTGCAATAATGTCATGGATGATTTATGTGTCAAATCTGGAATTGTGAGACATAAGTCTGCTCCTTACACTCCACAACAGAATGGGGTTGCTGAGAGGATGAATAGGACTTTGTTAGAAAGGGTGAGGAGCATGTTGGTGTCTTCTGGACTTTCTAAAAAGTTTTGGGGTGAGGCTTATTACCGTAGTATTTTTAATAAACAAATTTCCCTCTGTACCTTTAATGGGTAAGTGCCCTGACTATGTGTTTTTTGGTAAAAGTATTGATTATTCTGTGCTACGTGTATTTGGCTGTGCTGCGTTTGTACGTCAGAAACATGACAAATTGGATCCTAGGAGTAGAAAATGTATTTTTCTTGGTTATCCTGAGGGTGTTAAAGGTTATAGGCAGTGGGATTTTTCTGAATCGGGTTTCAAAATTGTGATTAGTAGGGATGTGATCTTCAATTAATCTGAATTTTCTTGCTTATCTGCTCCTATGCTTGATGTTGTGCCTTTACATGATCCTACCACTTCTTCGAGTGAGGTGGAGTTGTCTCCTTTGTTATCTGATGTTGAAAACTTGTCTGACACTGTTGTTGATCAAGAACTTGTTGTTAATGAACCTACTATCAATGATGAAAATGTGCATGATATTCCTGAAGATGATGACTATGTGTTGCCTATGGATAGACCTAGAAGGAATATTAGGCCACCTGCTAAGTATGATGATTTTCATATTGATACTCATGCTTGTAATGCGTTTGAAAGTGTTGATAATGAACCTAAGACCTATCAAGAGGCTTTAAAATCCGACAACTCTGTGAAATGGTTAAATGCTATGAAAGATGAAATGAAATCGTTGCATGTTAATTATACTTGGACTCTGGTTCCAAAACCTGCTCATTGCTCTGTTGTTGATTGCAAGTGGCTTTTCAAAGTGAAACATGAGCCTGGAAATATTAGATTTAAAGCTAGATTGGTAGCAAAAAGGAAAGGGTTGATTATAATGAAATTTTTGCTCCTGTTGTTAAATTCACCACTATTTGTATAATGCTTGCATTAGTTGCTCATTTTGATTGGGAATTGAAGCAAATGGATGTCAAAACGGCTTTTCTTAATGGTGATTTAGACAAAAATATTTTCATGAAACAACCTGAGAGTTTTGTGGACCCCAAAAATCCTGACCATGTATGTCTTTTGAAGAAATCCTTGTATGGCTTGAAACAATCTCCTAGACAGTGGAATAAGAAGTTTGATCAATGCATGACATCGTTGAAGTTTAAGAGAAGCTTGCATGATAATTGTCTTTACTTCAAGATTGATACTTCTGTTCCTATTTTTCTGCTCATATATGTGGATGATATGCTAATTGTTAGCTCTGATCTTGAATATGTTGAGCTTGTTTAAAAGAGTCTATGTGATAATTTTGATATGAAAGATCTTGGAGATACTAAAAGGATTCTTGGTATGAACATTGATAGAGATAGGAAGAACAACGTTCTCTTGCTTAATCAGATTTCATATGTTGAAAAGATTTTGAGTAAATTCTCTATGATGTCTGCTAAAACTGTGAATATGCCTCTTGCTGCTCACTTTGTGTTAAGTAAGGATCAGTCTCCAAAAACTGATTCTGAAATTGCTGAAATGGAAAAGGTTCCTTATTCCAATGTCATTGGGTCTGTTATGTATCTTATGGTTAGCACTAGACCAGATATTGCATATTCTGTTAGTTGCTTGAGTAGGTATATGGCTAATCCAGGTGCGCCTCATTGGGAGGCTTTGAAATGGCTCTTGAGATACCTCAAGGGCTCCATGGAGGTAAGTTTGCGCTTTTCCAAATCTGCAAATGGTGTGAGCCTTGTTGGCTATGTTGATTCCAATTATGCAAATGATAGGGATAATAGGAAGTCTACAACTTCTTATGTGTTTACTTTGTGTGGCTCTTGCATAAGTTGGAAGTCTCAGTTACAGCATGTGGTTGCTTTTTCTACAACTGAATCTGAATATGTGGCTATTACTGATGCTTTAAAGGAAGCTATTTGGCTGCAAGGCCTTCTGAATGAAATAGGTTTTCTTGACAAATGTGCCACTGTGTTTTCTGATAGCATGTCTGCGATTCAGTTGTGTAAAAATTCTGTTTTCTATGATAGAACCAAGCATATAGATGTTAGGTATCATTTCATTCGTGATATTGTGGAAAAATGTATTGTTAACCTGGAAAAGATTGCATCTGAGTTTAATCCTGCTGATATGGGTACTAAATGCTTATCTGTTGAAAAATTTAGGTCTTGCATGAGGACTTTAAATTTTGACTCTCTTGATTGAAGCATGTTTTATGCAGTTCTTTTCGTGGATGTTGTGTCCACTCTTGAGCTTGTGTGCTCCGTTTATTTTGTCCTTGGGATATTTTTAACATTTTGTGACTATGTGTCCATGATCTTTGCTTCGGCTTAGATTTGAGTATCTTTTGTGATACCTTGACTTTGTGTTAAATTTCTGGATCTTGCATTTGACTTTGTGTCTTTTTGTTTTGCAGGTTTCCGGGAAAAAGTGCAATGATGAATTCCCATTTAGTTATACATAAGGGTAGATGATTTGGGCCAAGGTGGAGATTTGTTGGGCCCGTTGGGTATTTGGCCCAAATGCTGGTCTTCTTCTCTCAAAGTATTGTGCTAAGTGTGTCTTGGCCCATAGCCTTACACTTTTGGTCCCATTCAATCACCCATTTGTGGCCCTTACGGGTAAAACGTGGATTTGAATTCTTGTGTGAATTCAACGGGAATCTGAGTACTGTGGAGTTCTTCCCATGACCACCTTCTCCGGCGTAGATGACGAACACGAACGACGATGACGGCCGTATCCGCCTAACACTACGTCAACTTGAATTGCTGCTTGTGTGCTTAGAGGAAAAACACTTCATTATTTTGCTAGATTTTGTCTTGATAATACAGATCACGATGTTTTCTTAATGCACGACGATGGTTTTTAATGTATGGGGCAAATTTAATAATTTAGTGATAATATAGTTGAAATCTTAAAAATATATTATTAATAAGAGTACTTTAGCCTTATTAATTATAGATATTTGAGTTTAAATCTTTGGCTACAACTTGTGTGCCATCGGGGACACCGTGCACCCAGATACCTTGAAAAACAAATTAATGAAAGTGTATATATTTTAGAACAAAATGTTGTATCCTTATTAATTTAAAGAGTTAAATTCATTTTTGCCCTATAACTAAGCAAAACTTCGATTTTTGCCCTAAAAAAGATAAGTGGTTCAATTTTGCCCTATAACTAACGAAAAATTTCAATTTTTGCCCAATTTTCACCGAAAAATGCAAATTTTGTCGGAATACGCCACGTCATGCTTCAATTTGGGATTTTTCGATTGGTCAATTCGACGTAGCAATTTTGATTTTTTTACACTAGAGTTAAATCATTTCTTGCACTGTAACTAATCAAAACTTCAATTTTTGCCCTAAAAAAGATGAGTGGTTCAATTTTGCCCTATAACTAACGAATTATTTCAATTTTTACCCAATTACATGACATTCTCTTATTTTTTAATTTAATCACGAATTTCTATTTTTATCACGAATTTTAATTTTTATTCTTTTAAGTTAATTTTTTTTGTGTTTTAGTTTAATTACAAATTCTTCTATTAATAAAATATATTGATATCTTAATAAATAAATAATAATATAAAATATTAAATATTTAAAATAAAATAAATTAATTAAATATATTAAATATTAAAACTTATAAAAAAAATTCCCGACCAAAAAAAATGGGAGTGATAGTTATTACGTATATTTTCGAAGGAAAAAAAATGGTGTGTCGATTAACTAACAAAAATTAAATATGAATATAAGAAAAAAATTAAAAAAATTGTTTTCAACAAAAATGGGATGAGAGTAATTTATTACGCATTTATAAATCTTTTATATTATATACTATAATTTATGGGTTATAATTTAAACATTATTATATTTTAAATATTATTATGTTTTAAATTTTGAATATATTAAATGTGTATTGGTTTTTATTCATAGGCAAAAACTTGTGTGTACCCGGGTACACGGGGGACACACCGTGCGCCTTTATAATTTTATGTTAAATTGTATATCATTTAGTATAAAGATATGTACCCCTTATTTTCGAAAGAAAAATAAAAAATATTAATGAAAAGTGTATACCCTTTACAACAAAATGGTGTACCCTTATAAATTAAAGTGTATACCCTTTAGAACAAAATAATGTACGCTTACCAATAATACTAAATTCTAAAGGCGCACGTGTGCCCGAGGGCACATTAGGAATATATTTTTAATTTTCTCAATTTATTTATTAAAAGGTTAATTACAATAAAATACATGACCTTTACTAATTTTCTCAATTTAATCACAAACTATTTTATTTAAAAAAAATACATGACCTTTTCATTTTATGTCAATTTAATCACAAACTTTTCTTTTATATCATTTAAATATATGACTTTAATTTATTTTCTTAATTTAATACACGATTTTTATCCAATTAAATATATGTTTCTTTTTCACAATTTGATTGCATTAATACATTATCTTTTATTAATTAAATATATTCCTAACGTGCCCCGGGCACACCGTGCGCCTTTAAAATTTAGTATTATGGGTAAGGGTATATTATTTTGTTTTAAAGGGTGTACACTTTAATTTATAAGGGTACACCATTTTGTTGTAAAGAGTATACACTTTTCATTAATATTTTTTATTTTTCCTTAGAAAATAAAGGGTACACATCTTTATACTAAAGGGTATACAATTTAACACAAAATTGTAAAGGCGCACGGTGTGTGTCCCATGTGCTCGGGTGCACACAAGTTTTTACCAATGAATAAAAACCAATACACATTTAACATATTCAAAATTTAAAATATAATAATATTTAAAATATACGTAATAACTATCACTCCCATTTATTTTTTTTGTCGGGAAATTTTTTTTAATAAATTTTAATATGTAATATATTTAATTATTTTATTTTAAATATTTAATATTTTATATTATTATTTATTAATTAAGATAGTCATATATTTTATTAATAGAAGAATTTGTAATTAAACTAAAACACAAAAAAAAATAATTTAAAAGAATAAAAATTAAAATTCGTGATAAAAATAGAAATTCGTGATTCAATTAAAAAAAAAAGAGAAGGTCATGTAATTGGGCAAAAATTGAAATAATTCGTTAGTTATATGACAAAATTGAACCACTTATCTTTTTTAGGGCAAAAATCGAAATTTTGATTAGTTATAGGGCAAAAATGATTTAACTCTAGTGTAAAAAAAAGTCAAAATTGCCACGTCGGATTGACCAGCCGGAAACTCCCAAATTAAAGCATGACGTGGTGGATTATGGCGAAATTTGTATTTTTCAGCGAAAATTGGGCAAAAATTGAAAATTTTCGTTAGTTACAGTTTAAAATTGAACCACTAATCTTTTTTATGGCAAAAATCGAAGTTTTGCTTAGTTATAGGGCAAAAAATGAATTTAACTCTAATTTAAATGTATATCCTTTAGAACAAAATGTTGAACACTTACACACCTTGTGCACAATGGGATACAAGAGACCAACTCTAAATCTTTTGGGGGGGGGGGTATATTTAGCCGATTCGGATCTCTTGATACATTTTAGTGTTGCATGTCTTATTGCGCACAGTTAGATGATTGACACGCAGGATATAATAAAACAAAGACTACCCTAAAAGGAAAATATAAGTTATAACCGGGAAAATGTTGAGATTTTCCTCTCGGCATACATGTTAATAATCTAACGTGTGTAACCGAAAATGTACATATGCAGGATCTTATTTAGCACTTTCGGGGTTGGAATAGCCGGTTCCTTACACAAATAATTCCTTTTGGACTGTTTTAAAGTTTGAATTTGTCGTGAGACTAACGAAAATTTTAACTCCTAACTAACTAACTTCACCATTGACATTCTTCATCAAGTACTTGGAATCTTCAAATGATGTTTTCTCAGAAGCATGCAACATCAAAGCCTTGTGTTGCATCAGCTTCAACATATTCAAGAACCCATTGCTCCGCGAAGGGGTTATACTCTTTCGACAACCCAAAAGCATTACAATATCAGGAGAAACCCTAGTAATCTCGTCGATTGGCCGGCCCGAAAGGCTCTGAACAAGCAATGCAGCAAGACCTTTTGTCAAGAGTGAATCTGAATCCGCTTCAAAGACAAACTTTTTGTCATCATCCAAGTAAGCTCTCACCCAAACTTGTGAAACACAAGATGGGACTTTGTTTTCACTTGTTTTGTACTTTAATTCCAAAGAGTTCAACTTATTGCCATAAAATAGCAACTGTTCTAACTTGGCTTTGGGTTCTTCAAGTGCTTGGAATAGTTTGATGATTTCTTGCAGCTTTGGTGGGAGCTCAACAGCAGATGGTGATGGTGGAGGAGTAGCATTATCTGATTCTTTTGTGGATATGTCTTCATTAATTGTGTTGATGTTATTGGAGAAGAATTTTTTAAATAAAGAAGAGAGTTTCGTGGGCTTCAAGAATGGAGTGGAGTACTGATAAAAGAGGGAAGAATGTGTGATTTTGGTGGACATTGAGATAGGTATTAGATTGATCAATAAGAATATTGCTGATGAAAGTTTTTTTTGATTTGTTTCCATCTCACTCATGTCCACAAATATATAAAGGGAAGGGCTATTTTCTTGTGAAACAAAAGATGAGACCAGATTCATCGTTAAAATATGATTATCGTATAGGTATATAAAGTATATTAAATGATAGTTAAAATATGTCAATAATGAATAATATTACTCCTTCTGTTCTATAAAATCCTTCACACTTTCCTCATTTGTTTGTTTCACAATACCCTTCACATCCCAAAAAAAGAAAAAATAATTTTATCCAACAACCTCAAAAGTTATATTAATTTCAAATTTGTCACTCATTTTTCTTACACGTACCATTATTTTATACTTTTTTATTACCTAAAAATATTATAATACCCTCTAAAGTCAATAAAATTGGTCAAAAAGTACAACTTTTCTTAAATAACGTGGAACAGTAAACGTGAAACGTATTATGAGACGAATGAAGTATAACAATTTAGAATCATATTTTAATATATCATTCATTATACTTTAAAAAACCGTACTGTAATAACTAATTAGCATACCTTGCTTATAAAAAATTATACTTTAACACATTTTACAAATCGTCTCACTTAAGTACAGTCTGACTAGAGACTTTATCAAAGAGAAATTATCTTTGGAACCATTTTATCCATAAAACATTTTCGTTTAGTTTATGCCCTTTAATATTAATTTTAAAAGTATAATTATAATTAATTAAAAGAAAAGAGAGAGTAAAGACACCAAAAGGTTGCACACGAAAACCGGTTTAATGAAATATACTCCTCGTATATATAAAATGGACAGTATATTTTTAATTTGCTACGTTTTCAATCTGATTATATATATGGGATCATAGTCTGTTGCTTAACACACTGAATAATTTGAACTAAAAAATAAATAAATTCAATTTATATTAAAGATTCTATTTCTTATAGTTATCACTTATATATCCAGTTATTCAAAAATTAAAAATAAAACACGTGAATATAACATTCAAATCGAATAGCTGATGAGTGATAAATCTAATTATGACATAGCATGGGGTGATTCTATCAGATGCAACTTGTCTAGCTAGTACGAGCTAACTGGTTGATATTATGTGTACCTAGATACACACATTCATAGTAAAAAAATTTATTCAATAATGTATAGTATATATTGTATCGCTTTTTTATATTTATTTTTTCATTAAAAAATTAATACTCCCTCCATCTTATCTATAAGTTATCATTTGTTTTTTGTATGTGGATTAAAGAGAATTATTATTTTATGTGTAATGAGTAATTGTATTACTAGTGAGCGGTGTACCATATGTGAGACCCTTTTACTTAAATAAAAAGAAAAAATGAGGACCTTTAAAGTAAACACCAAAATATAATAAATTTGGGACCTTTCGGTGAGACAAATAGAGTAGAAAGGTCCCACAAAGAGATGAATATTATTAAATGTGGGACAAATAAAAATTAATTATAAAAACATAAAATGGTCTCCAACAATAGTTACTATAAAATTTTCAAAAGGTTATGTGAATTTTTTTATAAAAAAAATGATGAGTTTTATTATTGGTTAGTCTTTATTTTATTTTTATTTTTTTGTTAATTCAATGGTTAAAGGTTTTAAACCTTCATCACCATTAATTTGCATTTAAATCTGATAAATTTGTTCGGCGTAAAAATTTGACCAAGTATTTAATTTAATATAGTTATTAATATTTAATGAGGCGCTAAAGGAATAATAGTTTATCTCTCTAAAACATAATTTTATATATGTATTAAAGAGTAATCAATAAATTAGATTGTGCAAGAATGTAAAGAGTAATTTTTTTCATTTAAATAGTTCATATCTTTAAGAATAATTTTTCATTTACTAAAGAGTAATCGTTAAAAATTAAATTCAGATGTGAATAAGTTCACATAAGTGTTAGCCGTTAAGTAGGTTAAATTCCCTCTGTCCGTTCGAATGAGAGTATTTTAGGGAGCGTTTGGTTGAGAATGAGAATGAGCAGTGTAGAATGGTAATGAATTTGATTTAATTAATAATTGTAGTGTTTGGTTGATTGGTAGGAATGAAAATCATATGCTAAAAAAATATAATTTAATTAATTTTTTACTAATATATAGTGTAATTTAATTATAATTTTATTTTTTAAAAAATATTATTTTAACATTTTTAAAAATTTTAAGACATTTTTATCATTAAAGATTTGAAGGAATGGTTCATTCCTCACTTTCTAAGAATTAAAATATTGTAGAATGTATGATACCCTTTAACCAAACAATCAGTTTCGATATAATTCCCATTCCATTATTTAAAAGTATCCAACCAAACATGCCCTTACTTTTATTTACGTTGATTAAGGAGTGTTATTATTTATTATGTAGTGGGTAGTTATATTAGTGGGAATGCGAGCCTCATATTTTAATTGTATTAGTGGGTGTGTGTTGGTTTCATGTGTGTAAGAAAAAAATGACTCTCTTTAAAACGGACAATCAAAATAAAAAAATACCTCTTTCTTCGAGCCGACTATGCAAATTATTTGTAGAGCTAATATTCATGGGAACACCATTGGAAGGTTTGTCTAAAGTAAGCAATGTACTTGCTTTTGAGTTTTAAAATTTTGGTTTTGGTTTCTAAAATTCACACTATTATTTTTAAAATCAATTCTCTACATATTTATCAAGTATTTTTTTTACATCTTCTATATTATGTCGTTGGATGGATGATATATAGGGAGAGAAAGAAACTATACCCTAAAAGGAAAAATACAAAACGTTAGTGCAATGGTTGAATTTCTCTCTCCTCTTACGTGTCAATCATATAATATGTGACATTAAAGATATATAAGAAAATGACGCAGAAGATTCGGTGGGTACATTTTTACTTGTGAAGTCTAAAAATATATGACTGGGAAAAAATACCGAAATTTCGGTATACCGTCCTTACCGAAATTTTAGGTTTGCCGAAGTTTTTGGTAAGGTGTGATACCGTATTGAAAATTTTGGTACGATAAAGGTATATAAATGATCAATACCGCGATATTTCGGTATATACCGAAATACCATAAAATATTCAATTTTAAGTAATATGATACAATATTACCATACTATATGATATATCCAATTATAATTATTATTTATATATTTTTTTAATTAAATTATATATATACACTATTTAATTAAAATATTAAATCTAAAAATCCTACTATATATTTCTTCATAATTATAAATGGTGATAAAATTGATTGACTTTCATGATATCTTGTACTTCTTTTTTAATTACGTAGTTCTATCCTATATGAAAATTTAAAAGTGTTGATTTTAATATAAGTTCCATATAGTTTTTGTGTAGATCTCTTAGGTACTATTTATTTAATTTATTTAATGATAAATACTTGTGTAAATCGGGTTTAGATATATTAATTATATAAACTCTGTTACTGTTTAGTACATAAAAAATTACTTTGTAGCACATAAATTGTTACTCTTCTAAATTAAAAAATTACTCTTAAAATTCTTGTAAATCCTGATTTATCGATTACTTTTTAGTACATGAAAAATTACTTTTTAGAGATATGAATTATTACTCTTCTGTAAAAAAAAATATTACTCTTCAAAGAGTAATTTTTTATATACTAAAGAGTAATATTAAAAAATAAGGCTTTCATATAAACCCCGTTTTCATAAAACTTACTCTTATTTAATTCGTGAATTTAGAGTTGTTTATGTATGGAGATTTGATTTCCGACTATTGTTGGACAAATATGAGTGGATATATTTTCAAAAGATTTGAAAATAAAAATTTACTTAGGTTACGAAAGTGGAACCCAATGTGCTTGGACAGCTTCATCTGTTCTATTTAAAAATGTTTAAGATTTTTGTGTATTTAGTTCACCTGTATCACCCCCTTACTCACCTTCATGGACACTAAATTTTGTAGTGCAATTAAAAGGGTAAAAATGACTCGGTATATTTGATAATCAGATATACTTTGCCTGATGAAATTAGCTTCAATATTGATGCTTTGAATTTGTTATTTAGCATATACTAAATCAATTAATTGTGCATCATGACAGGAAAAATATTGTAATCTGAATAGACTTGGTTTCATTAAAATGTAATTTTTATCATTTGTTATTACTTATCGAGGTTTATCATTTTTCCTCATCTTTGAGCTTGAGAATTGCAGTGTTCTTCTTAAACAAGAAGGAAAATGATGAAACTACATGTTTTAGTCAATGAGCATCTCTGTTTTTCTTTTGTCCTTTTATCTTTAAATATAAAGCTCGAAGTAGGAAGTAGCATGCATATATACACAGGAGATGGATCTTTATATTTATTACACAAAGGGAAGTAATGTTAGATGCATGAAACCTGCAGGGGTTTTTTAACGTTTGATATAATATGAATTTTGAAAAGTTAGCGCTTCAAGATTCATGACATCCGTTATTATGTTAATTGCAATAGCACACTATAATGCATATGATGGGAAATTGCATTTTAGTCAAAAGATCTCATATGCATGAAGTACATAGAAACTTATATGTTAACATATATCTATGGTGTTAATATATTTAAAAATAGGAAAAGAGTTGGTACTACGAGTTAAGAGGAGATGTTGCTTGACCTCTATGTTTTGAATAGAAATTAGAAATGTATCTTTCTGAAAGCATGTGATGTTTATATTTGTTGATTCCTCATGATTTGATTGTAGTGCTTTAAAGGAAATACTGTATTTCCTCTTTAAGTCAACATTAGTTTGGATTTAGTGGCTGGATATGTTGCCTGAATAACTCTAAGGATTGTATGTTCTATTTATCTAATGTTAGGAAAATCTATCTGAAACTGCTGCTGAGAATCAAAGAAGAAAAGTTGAGACAGAACTCTTTGGACAATCAGAATATAAGGTCTACAATGGTTGGGAGGTATATGTTATCTAATATTAGTCAAGAGATACTTGAATCGAAATATTTGTTCATGAATCAACGTTTGATGGATCATCCCTTGAGATTGATGAACCAATGTCCTCCAGTTAACAAGAATGATACACGTGATTATTTCAAATCTTGATAATGCGAAAGCAATATGAATGTGATGTTTATAAATAAGTTCAATATTTGCTCATATTGTTTGTTAAATTTGTTCATTCTAAGTAAAAAAAAATAGATGTTATAAAAATAAAAATTGGTACATACTATATTGTTTAATTTATAAATATAAAACTGTGTGAAGTTGAAAAATTAAAATAATGTTAATTAAATATTATATGTAAATAATTAAAAGTATAATTAAACTATAATGTCATTATATTTTTTTTTTCTCGATATAAATGAGAAAAATATTTCTATTTAATATATGATGTAACAATAGAAAAACTACGTATGTGCAACACATGTATATTTAGGAGTAATTATATCAAAGGTATTTGTCTTTTTATTTCTATTTTTATTTTAGACATCAAGAAATAGATATTTAGGAAGTGTGAACTATTGTTTAATTAGTAATTTTTTAATTAATGACATTTTTTCTTAAACATTTTTTTAGCATGAATATTTATTATGGGCAAATATTTAATTCTTGGCTACCAATTTGGAGAAACACGTTTTGCATGCACTGTTGTTGACTGGAACTAATGCAGGAGAGGTAGTGCTCATTCCAAGATTTACATTAACACCGACTGATATTAAGCTTCCTTTTAGGTTACAAAGAAGGCAGTTTCCAGTGACTGTGTCGTATGCAGTGACTATAAACAAGAGTCAATGCCAATCGATTTCAAATGTTGGTTTGTACTTGAAGAGACCAATATTTAGTTATGGCCAACTGTATGTTGTTGTGTCAAGATCAACCACGAAAGCAGGTTTGAAGATTTTGTTGGACAAGGACAGCGGCTGTGAAAATAGGTATTTGCAATAATTATGTTTTTAAAGAAGTTTTTAGAAATTTTTTATTATTATCTTTATAGTTGAGCATCATCATTTTCTTTGATTCAGACATTGGAATGAATTAAGTTTCTTTATTTAATTAACGCATATATAATGTTTCGGATTTCATTCTTTATTTCTATTGAGTTTTGCTAAAATTGGTGATTTTGAGTCCAATTTTTTAATATAATTATTAGGTATTATTGAGGAATATAAATTTGCAAATAATATATTTCAATGTGATTGAATAATAAATTGTGAAGTGTTCGTAGTTGAGGATTATATTCAAATACTCCAACATTAGATATTTATATATATATATATATATATATATATATTCCTTCATTTGGCAGTTCATACGTAATTTTTCTTAATTAGTTATATATTGAAATTACATAATGTGTAATACTGCTTTAAATTTATTAAGGTGTTTAATAATATTGATGCTCTTATAGCATTACAAGCATAAAAAATATCTCAACTCATATATCTTTCAATGGGAGTTGTAATACTTTTTTTAAAATTTATTGTTTATTTTTATAGAAGTTTAATTAGTTAAGTTTTAAAGTTTTGTTGATTTAATTTATTTGTTAAGCACAAAAATATATTATGTTGATTTAAAAAATTATAAAATTAAGCAATATAGATGCACCACATTTTAAGATTGTATTATTGACGTTATTGACATGTTTTATAACATGTACGATAACATAGATTTTTTTTAACACTCAAGTGAAAATAATGCCTTATAGAGATATATATTTTTTGCTCTATAATTAGTTAGAGGGATCATGAACTATAGAGAGGTTCTATAATTTCAGTACTTTTTGGATTTTGCAGATGATAATGGTTGGTGTTTTGTAATGAATCAAATCTTTATTTTGCCATTTTTAATTGCCACTTTTACAGTTTTCTTTGCACCGATATTTAATGGCTATCATATCTTTGTCAGAAAACATGATGAGTACAGATTCCTCACGGAACATGCACAAGTGTTAGCAGATGTGAAGTTTGCTTATGTTGTATCCTGTAAAGTCTATACATGCAGAAAATGTCAAAAAAAAAAAAAAACAGAGACATGAGTTGTTATATGAATATTACAAATCTTATGATATTGTAAGTTGCATTATAAAATTAATTTTTTTTTATAAGATGATCTCTCATTACCAAAATTTTAAATATCTTCTAATGCACCTTTTAGGAATCCATCTTTCCTAATGCTTATATAGATGATTGGGAAGAGTCAATTAACAAGAAACTTGAGAAGGGTTATTATTCTTTCTTGGTCAAGGGAGTGGAGAAGTTGGATGAGGTATAAGAATTTGTGTTATTAAAGTTCTATAATAAATTACATCTTAGGTTATGAGAATTAATTAATATGATTCATATTATGTTTTGTTGTGTTTCTCTGTAGTTGTTATCATTATTTTTATGTCTGTTATGACAACCTTGACAAGTGCATCATTCAATACAATAGGCGTCAATAGACGAGCAAGGCGAGATGAAATTTAATTCTTAAGTATTTCACAATTTTAATTTTATTTATCGCATCCCCTGTTTGTTTAATCTATTTGTAGTATTTTTCTTCTTATTAATTGGTATTGTCAATTAGGCAATTCCAAATAAATAAAAATACTTGCTAAAGGATTTTGGAAGAGATGTAACAAATGTGAGTTATAGATGCGATGAAGATGGGTGTTCATGAGGAAACAATTGCAGGTTGCTCATGTTGCAAGAGGCAAGTTGATCAAGGTAATTATATTTGATTCAATTAAATTTTTCGTGGAGTAGGTGATTGTTATAGAATCCAAATTTTGCTATTATTATGTCTTGAAAAGTTTGCAAAGTTACAGGAACTGCTTCCTATTTTTCAATCAAGTGAAATTATACAGATGAAATCTTGCTATTATTGTATCTTAGAAAATTTTTGTTATGTAATGTTTAACTTTAAGTCTATATATGCATATGAAAAGGAATGTTGAAACTTCCCTTAGAGTGGGAAAGTAATTATGTTGGCCTATTGAGTCTTAGTGTGAGATAACCTAACAAACCTATAACATGTTTGACTAAGAGGCATTTAGTATTTACAAATCAAGTTGCAGCAAATCAGACCATCAATGTGGTGTGCTGCACTGATTGCCTTAATTTGTGGTTGTAGTGGTTATTTTAAATAGTTGATTTATTATCTACATGAACATGAAAATATTTGAATTTGTTACTTTCACATTGAGTGCGATATCTTGATGATTTTAGGAATTGTTTTAATTGAAACATTGTTAGTCACTTCAAATTTGGTGGGCTTTTCCCACAAAGTAGGAATTAGAACCTTTAAAACATTAGGGTGTGCATTATTTGGGAACATATATTGTATATTACTGCATTGTATGACGCACGTGTCAGTTAATAACTGTTGAACTCGAACCACAATTATTAGTTTTATGTTGATTCATGCACATATTAATTCCTTTGAATCCTGTTTCTTTCCACACTTTTACTCCCCAGTGTCCCACTCATTATTTACAGTATTCATCTATGTCTTCCCATAGCTCCTTTTATATCTATCTTGATGTACATATTTCACATTCAGAATATATTTTAATTGTGTATATATAGCTGTGGAATATTGATTAATTGTATCATTCCTCTATGTTTAATGAATTGGTTGTAAAATTTGAATTTGTTGGCTGAACATGAACATAAAAAGTAGTCCTCTTTGTAGATTTTTTTTTCCAATGCAAATGAATATTGACAGCACTTTAGTATCTGGAAAACACTCTAAAATTTATAGGTAGATCGCTGCTCATTTTTTATGCTATGTGCTATTGCGAGTGGAGAAATGTCACCCTTTTTAGGCTTTTAGATGTTAGAAGTATCTCGCAGATTGCAACAATTAAATGTGTGAACTGATCCTAAAGTTTGGTTTCATCATAAGACCTTACTGCAGTACTGTCATTGTGTATAATGTAGTTATGAAAAGTGTTCTCTTTGCTATAGTATAGATAAATATGTTTGTTTGTTTATAAGATATATAGATCATATTATACTGTAGATAAAAAATTTGTACTCATGCTTTCTCCAACTCATATTCAAAAAATAGTACTGAATTTTAGCACCAAAACCCCTGACACTATATTGAATTTTAGCAGAACAAACTCATGTCCAATAAAGCTCTTTGAAATAATAATCACTTAAGCACCATAACCCATGACACGATATGTTACAAATTTGCAACATACTGAATTTTTTACACTCAACAATATATGTTAGCAGACAACTAATATTTCTAAAGTGAAATTATTCAAAGATTTTATTTTCTACATCATCTTTTAAATCAACTAATATGTTGATCACTCAAGAGGTTTGTGTAACGGAACAAGGCTCTTGGTTACCAATTTGGGAAAACACTTTTTGCATGCACAGTTGTTGACTGGAACTAATGCAGGAGAGATAGTGCTCATGCCAAGATTTACATTAACACCGACTGATATTAGGTTTCCTTTTAGGTTCCAAAGAAGGCAGTTTCCAGTGATCGTGTCGTATGCAATGACTATAAACAAGAGTCAAGGCCAATCGCTTTCAAATGTTGGTTTTGTTGGTTTGTACTTGAGGAGACAAGTGTTTAGTCATGGACAACTGTACATTGCTGTGTGAAGATCAACCACGAAAGCATGTTTGAAGATTTTGTTGACAAGGACAGCGGCGGTGAAACAGGTATTTGCAAGAATTATGTTTTTAGAGAAGTTTTTAGAAATGTTTGATTATTATCTTTATAGTTGAACATCATATGTTCGTTGATTCAGACATTGGAAAGAATTAAATTTCTTTATTTAATTAACGCATAAATAATGTTTCGGATTTCAATCTTTATTTCTATTGAGTTTTGCTAAAATTGATGATTTTGAGTCCGATTTTTTAATATAATTATTAGGTATTATTGAGGAATATAAGTTTGCAAATCATACTTTTCAATGTGATTGAATATTAAATTTTGAAGTGTTATGTTAGTAGTTGAAGATTTCAAATACTCCAACATTAGATATTTTTTTATATATATATTCCTTCATTTGGCAGGTTATACATAATTTTTCTTAATTAGTTATGTACTAAAATTACATAATATTTAATACTGTTTTAAATTTATTACTAAGGTGTTTAATATTGTTGATACCCTTATAGCATTACAATCATCAAAATTATCTCAACTCATATATTTTTCAATGGGGAGTTGTTATACTTTTTATAAAATTTATTGTTTATTTTTATAGAAGTTTAATTAATTAAGTTTTTAAAGCTTTGTTGATTTAATTTCTATGTTAAGCAAAAAATTATATTATGTGTTAATTATATTATTTGTAAATATTTATATTTAACCTATTAATTTGTATAAAAATTATGTCAATGTTACATTAAAGCTTTGACTTTAAATTGACTAACCAATCATTTTTAAGGTCTTCACTTTCATTTTTCATAATATAAAAAATTTTAATTTCAAATTTTATTATTGTAGACCTAAACATCTTTCATATACATGCTATTATATTATATTAATAAGGGATTCATCATATTAGTCTTAATACATTAAAAATTAAATCAAAAATAATATATGAGATTGTACTCACAATATCTTACCTTAAATGCAATTAAATAACTTTAATATAAATCCCAATAACCAAAGCACATTCTTTTAAACTTTTTATAAATTACAAATAAATACATTATTTTTATCATAACGTATCCCCATCCATCGCACGGGTTAAAACGCTAATTTTATATATGTATTAAAGAGTAATCAATAAATTAGATTGTGCAAGAATGTAAAGAGTAAATTTTTTTCATTTAAAAAAATAATAGTTTACATCTTTAAGAATAATTTTTCATTTTCTAAAAAGTAATCGGTAAAAATAAAATTCAGGTGTGAATAAGTTCACATAAGTGTTAGCTGTTAAGTAGGTTAAACTCCCTCCGTCCGTTTGAATGAGAGTCTTTTAGGGAGCGTTTGGTTGAGAATGAGAATGAACAGTGTAGAATGGTAATGAATTTGATTTAATTAATAATTGTAGTGTTTGGTTGATTGGTAGGAATGAAAATCATATGCTAAAAAAATATAATTTAATTAATTTTTTACTAATATATAGTGTAATTTAATTATAATTTTATTTTTAAAAAAATATCATTTTAACATTTTTAAAAATTTTAAGACATTTTTATCATTAAAGATTTGAAGGAATGGTTCATTCCTCACTTTCTAAGAATTAAAATATTGTAGAAGGTGTGATACCCTCGAACCAAACAATCAATTTCGATATAATTCCCATTCCATTATTTAAAAGTATCCAACCAAACATGCCCTTACTTTTGTTTACGTTGATTAAGGAGTATTATTATTTAATATGTAGTGAGTAGTTATATTAGTGAGAGTGTGAGCTTCATATTTTAATTGTATTAATGGGTGTGTGTGGGTTTCATGTGTGTAAGAAAAAAATGACCTTCTTTAAAGCAGACAATCAAAATAAAAAAAATACCTCTTTCTTCGAGCGGACTATGCAAATTATTTGTAGAGCTTATATTCATGGGAACACCATTGGAAGGTTTGTCTAAAGTAAGCAATATACTTGCTTTTGAGTTTTAAAATTTTGGTTTTGATTCCTAAAATTCACACTATTATTTTTAAAATCAATTCTCTACATATTTATCGAGTTTTTTTTTTTACATCATCTTCTATATTATGTCGTTGGATGGATGATATATAGGGAGAGAAAGAAACTATACCATAAAAAGAAAAATATAAAACATTAGTGCAATGGTTGAATTTCTCTCCCTTCTTACGTGTCAATCATATAATATGTGACATTAAAGATATATAAGAAAATGACGCAGAAGATTTGGTGTATACATTTTTGCTATCTTATTAATCTCTAATTCACTCACTTTTTTCACATTCTCTTTCATTAATTAATTTTTTTCTTCTCTCATATTTTTCTCTCACATCAATTAATATCTTCTGACACATATTACCATTCATCTTTTACACGGCATGGTATGTCCTGTAAGACTTTGGTGTGACATTTCCACTATAACCCTCATAAATCTCAAAGCAAAATATATATATACTCTCTCTATTGAAGCTTCAACTTCACACCTTTAATTTTTACTTTTCACAACATCAACTCCATACTTCGATAAAAGGGAAATGAACACAAAACTAGTATCCATTTGACAAAGTTTAATTTCAAAATTGTCAATATTTTTTTAACCCATATTGCATACTTTATCATTTAATTGCCTTAAAATACCAAACTACACCAAAAGTAAGTAAAAAACTGATTTTTTTTAAACAAAATTATTACAGTAAATATGAAGATGAAAATAAGAAGGAGGGAGTATATGTATTTGTTTAAACTTGTCAAGTCTAAAATATATGACTGGGAAAAAATACCGAAATTTTGGTATACCGTCCTTACCGAAATTTTAGGTATGCTAAAGTTTTTGGTAAGGTATGATACCGTATTGAAAATTTTGGTACGATAAAGGTGTATAAATGATCAATACCGCGGTATTTCGGTATATACCGAAATACCATAAAATATTCAATTTTAAGTAATATGATACGATATTACCATACTACATGATATATCTAATTATAATTATTATTTATATATTATAATTTTTAATTAAATTATAAATATACACTATTTAATTAAAAAATTAAATCTAAAAATCCTACTATATATTTCTTCATAATTATAAATGGTGATAAAGTTGATTGACTTTCATGATATCTTGCTCTTCTTTTTTAATTACGTAGTTCTATCCTATATGAAAATTTAAAAGTGTTGATTTTAATATAAGTTCCATATAGTTTTTATGTAGATCTCTTATGTACTATTTATTTAATTTATTTAATGACAAATACTTGTGTAAATCGGGTTTAGATATATTAATTATATAAACTCTGTTACTGTTTAGTACATAAAAAATTACTTTGTAGCACATAAATTGTTACTCTTCTAAATTAAAAAATTACTCTTAAAATTCTTGTAAATCCTGATTTATCGATTACTTTTTAGTACATGAAAAATTACTTTTTAGAGATATGAATTATTACTCTTCTGTATAAAAAATATTACTCTTCAAAGAGTAATTTTTATATACTAAAGAGTAATATTAAAAAATAAGGCTTTCATATAAACCCCGATTTCATAAAACTTACTCTTATTTAATTCGTGAATTTAGAGTTGTTTATGTATGGAGATTTGATTTCCGATTATTGTTGGACAAATATGAGTGGATATACTTTCACCAGATTTGAAATTAAAATTTACTTAGGTTACGAAATTAGAACCCAATGTGCTTGGACATCTTCATATGTTGTATTTAAAAATATTTAAGGTTTTTGTGTATTTAGTTCACCTGTAGCACCCCCTTACTCACCTTCATGGACACTAAATTCTGTAGTGCAATTAAAAGGGTAAAAATGATGGTGCATTTAGTTTTTATTATATTTATTGAATTTTAGGTGTATAACGACATAACAAACTATCTAATAGGATGATATATATCGGTATTTTAGGTATGATATGGTATACCGAAATATCGGTAAGCAGAATGTATACTATTTTCTTATACCGAAATATCGGTATACCGAACTACGGTATACCGAAAGTTTAGGTAAGGTAACCGTATGATTTTTATATACCGAAAATTTCGGTACGGTATTTGGTATGATCAAAAATCTTCGGTATGTCATACCACCTACCCCTATATATGACAAACACTTATGTGAGATCTCACGGGAAGAGTTCTATAAAAAAAGAATTGGTCTCTTGTGTCCTCAAGTGCATAAGGTATATAAGGTATAACATTTTATTTTAAATGGTTTACTCATGTGTCCCCAGGTACATCAGGTATATAGGGTATAATATTTTATTTTAAAGGGTTTACACTTTAATGAGAGTGGATATACTCCCTCCGTCACAGGCTAAGAGGGTCATTTTTCCATTTTGGTCGTCCAATTCAAAGAGTCTTCTTTCATTTTTTACACTCATGAGACTCACACACCTTCTCTAATACAATTAAAATATGGTATACATACTCCCACTAATACAACAACCCACTACACATTAAATAATAATACTCCTTAATCTACGTGCAAAAAGTAAATGATCCTCTTACGTCGGGACGGAGGGAGTAATAATTTTGAGAGCAACTACAATACGACCGGGACGGAGGGAGTAATATTTTTGAGAGCAACTACAATACGACCGGTCCTACAAAATTAAATTTAGAACCGGATCCTATAAGTAAAATGGGTCAATTCTTGTGGATTCTCTCTTCAAAGTTCAAATAAATTATTCCCTTCCAGAAACAAGCTGAGCCAAATATACGTGTCTCTCCACTCCTCCTCTCTCTCTCTCATCTTACATCCTCCACCTTCCAACGCCGCCCCACTTCCGCCGCTCCGATTTTTCAAAAATCGCCTCATCCGCCGTTACGCCACTGCCGGAGTACCTCAGGAATACATACATTGAAGTCACCCGACCCCTATCGTCAATTGCGCTTTGTCATCGCTGTTTAGATTGAATCGAAAGTCAATGACTAGGAAATTGACTTTATCTTATGAATTTAATAGATCCACTTTTCTTCTAATTCAATTTTTACTGCGTCCGGTGCTACTTCGTCGGATCGAGGATTGTTTCCACTGCGATTGAAGAAGTGACATGAATCTGGAAATGAGTTTCAAGAAATCGAGATTCAGAATTTCAGAGGCGAAGCGACCGCCGACGCCGCCGTACTAGCGACCATGAAGCATGAAATGTGCAGCGATAGACAGTTTTAATTGCAATAAATGAATTTAAGTACAAGTTCGACTGCAATGTCCTCAAGAAATTTGTTCAACAAGTGCAGAACAGTAGGTGCGGCTCATACCACTTTTTAATTGGTTATTTAAATATGCCTCTCGAATTGCTTTCTGAATGCACTTCCAGGAAAACTCCATTAATTGATATTCCTACTATGAGATTCTCTGATATACTAAGCCAAAGAGTGGACACATTTGGTTGAAATCCATTTTCACATATTTTATTTTATACACAAGGATATCAAACTAAATTAAAATAGTAGTATTTAAATTCATCAACTTTGACTAAAACTCCCTTTGTGCATAAATAGCCATTCTAGTTTATCCATTGTAGCTCACACTCCTCTGGAAGTAACAACACATAATTGTGGGTGATTCATCAAGATAAAATTACATGTTGTATTCATGTTTAATTGGAACAATATACTCACAAGTCAGAACATCAGCCAAGAGACAAGAGATGCACAATTTTTCCAAACAATTTATTGCAAAACTAACTACGGAGACATGTTTAAACAACAAATGACTGCTACTTCCAGATGTAGAAAATTGGAAGACCAATGGTTCAATTGGTGTTTTACACGTAGGGGAGTATTCATGTAATAACATATGATTCTAATCATTGTATTTAGCCATGTTGATTCCTGCTACCAAATGAACTTATTTTAGGAACCAAATAATGCACTTCTACTCTGCAACTATATTTAGTTTTTGCACCTTGTGGCGCGCGATTATGGTCGGTAATCTTGTCTATACTCTTAGAGTGCTTTTGGTTCACATTGAGTTGATATTATTTGTTAAGCCTTAAAACACACTCTTTCTGACTGGTTCTGTTCTTGATTATGCTCTATACTGCGCAGCTTAATTGGTTTTGTTATGCTGTCAAATCTATAGTCATAATGATCTTCTTGCATACTCATGACTTGCTTAAATTTTTCGTCTGTATAAATTGTGGTATTTTTGTTGGCTTGCTTACTAGATTGTTAAGTTGGTAGCTTATTGATTGCTAAGAAATGTAGTATTAGATCCCTTCAATGCAGAATAAGTCAGTCTTATCGTTAATGTATAGAATCTGATGATCAGTAACAAATCTTTGTTCATTCCACTTTAGTCGAGACTTAGCACTCTGAATACTAGGTGTGGGTTTTGATTACCAGCGTGTTGTTTTTTAAATGAATTCTTGCCTAATTCTTAGCAGGGCAGAGGCAGAGGAATGCTTCAAACGAGCTGTACAAAGTATTGCCTCCCGACGCAGAGTCTCTAGCCCAATACATAATCTTCTTATGGACAGTCAGGAGGGACTACACGGGGGCAGAGGAAAGCTTCCTGAAAGGCTTACCTATCGATTCAAACAACTTGTGCTTTGCTTCCAGATATGTGAATTTCATATCAATTGAAATTGGGACTGGTTGGTCTGCTGATGTCTTTTGTTGTAGCCGTATCAGCCTTATTGTCAACATATTTCTTGGTGGTTTGTTCAAGAAAGGACATTGCTTATCAAGATTGTTATTATTTGGAACTATGTTTTTCTTAGGCCTTGAGTTCTTCAAGTTGATGTGTACAACCCAAAACATCACCTATCCTAGAAACATTTTCAATTTTTATTGACATCTTTTAGGTTACTCTATTCTGTTAATTGAATTACTTTTTTTAATGATTTGGGTTACTCTTTAATTTCATATTTGAATTTCAAAAAATAAATTATTGTTCTATTTGATTAACATCTTTTAAGTTACTCTTTTCTATTAACTGACTTACTCTTTTTAATAATTTGGGTTACTCTTTAATTTCATAGAATTAGAAAATAAAATATTATTTTATCTAGTTAACATTTTTTAGATTACTCTTTTCTATTAATTGGGTTACTCTTTTAATAATTTTGGTTACTCTTTATTTTCATATTCGAATTTCAGAAAATAAATATTGTTCTATTTGGTTAACATCTTTTAGGTTACTATTTTCTATTAATTGGGTTACTCTTTTTAATAAATTGATTTATCAGTTTATAGATTTCATTCAATTTTAATTATTTACAATACATGGCTTCATTTTCAGAAATTAGAGTCTCAAATAAATAAATGATCAAATTATTTCTACATAATGATTTATCTTCATTTTCAGAAAATTAACGTCTCAAATAAAAGAATAACCCAATTTATTTATTATAAAGAGTAACTCAATTCATTATAAAGAGTAATCTAATTAATAAAAAAAAGTAATGTTGTTGATCAAACAGAATAGAAAGTATATACATCAACATAAAATGTAATCCAAAAGTTTGTTCATAGTAATCCAATTAATTATAAAGAGTAATCTAATTGATATAAAAGAGTAATCTAATTGATTATAAAGAGTAATCTAATTAATAAAAAAAGTAATTTTGTTGATCAAAAGAATATATAAAGTAAACACATTAACATAAAAGGGTAATCCAAAAGTTTGTTCATAGAAATCCAATTAATTATAAAGAGTAACCTAATTGATATAAAAGAGTAACTCAAATAATTATAAAGAGTAATCTATCTAATTGATATAAAAGAGTAATCTAAAAAGTTAGATTTCTTTTGATAAATTAATAGTAATCAAATACTAATCGCTTATCATTTCGATTTCGAGGTCTCGACTCCATTAACTATTGACTCTATAAAAGAAGTCGTTCCAATATTTTATTATCGCCTACCTCATCAGTTTAATTGGAGCCCCCCATATGTTTTCTTTCAGAATATGTCTACCAAGCCAGACACCAGCCACCAATTACCAAATCAAACACCCAGCCACACATACATGCACATATTGTTGGTTGCCACCACAAAATCATACAATTTCTAAACCAAAAACATTAAGAGAGAGAGGGAGAGTAGGAATAATTTGGTTCCAGTTTAGGAATAATTTGGTTCCAGTTTAAAGCAACTTAATTAGAGTATAATAACAAGGTGTTGATTAATTTAATCCTAATATAATGATGCTACAATACATGAGCCATTAAGTCAAAGCACATATCATCATGTTCACTGAACATTAACCAATAGAATATTTGGTGATTCAAAGCCCACTTCTTATACTCCCTCCGTCCCATAGCAAATGTCTCTTTTTTCCATTTTAATCGTCTCACCCAAAGGGTCCTCACTCACTCATCCCCTCTAATATAATTAAAACATGAGGCTCATACTCCCACTAATATAACTATTCACCACATATTAAATAATAATACTGCTTAATCAACGTGCCAAAAAACAAAACATACCCTTGCCGTGTGACGGAGGAGTATTTCTCATTTATTTGAATTTCGTTCCTAAGAGATGAATTCCCAGGTAAAATGCTATAAATGACAACATCTGTGGTCTTCTCCTTCAGTAAATAATACTTTCTCCAAATTCCTTTTTTCTTAAACCCTGTCTTCTCCTCCACCCTTTACGACATCAAATTCTCCACTGCCACCATCGCCACCAGTCTCTCCAGGTGACCCCACTCCTTGAACCCGACCTCCACCGCCACCCCTTTCCCCCAATATTCAGACACCATCACGTACCCCAACTCGATTTCAAATTTTAGCAGAGTTCGATTTGTGATTTCATATTTATCTTCTTCTGATAGACAGAGAGAGTGACCTCCGCCGCCATCTTCGCATCGCCACCCCTTTCCCTTAGTATTCCGACTCCACCACGTGCCCTAGCTCAGCCTTGCATCTGTCAACGACGATTCTCTGCCAAGTTTCGAGCCCGTTCCACGACATTAGTAAAGATGAGAGAGTAAGGTGAGAAGTGAGAACCCAGCGCGTATCGGAGTATGTATGTGGCTAGGAAGGAGAAAGAAAATCTGATTGAACTTTCACCAGAAATAGATTAGGAGAAATGACCCGCAATTGAAAAATACCATATGGGCTGGTCAAAAAAGAAAATGGGGTAAAAGGGATCCGGTTGTACCATTTTTTAAGAAAAAAGGGGCCTATTGAAGTCTTTATCAATATTTTTTATTAAAAAGATCGACTGAAATATGAATAATACTTGATTAAAAAAATTATTTTTTTACTCGGAAAATCAAGAATATGAATTTTTATACTAAAAGGTATAACATATAATATTAAAGGGTACAACTTTAAAAAATCCTGGAATTTGAGGGCATGGTATTCCGGGAGACACAACTTTTAGCCATAGATATGATAAAAAGTGATGCCCGAATTGATAAAAAGTGATAATGATGTGATAATTTATTTCAAACAATTTATAATATAAATAAAATTATTATAAATAAAAAGTAATAAAATTCTTAATTAAAAATAATAATATATTTAATAAAACTAATTATTATTTAAAAAATACTATAAAACAGTCTTTTAGTAAAACACAACACACAAAAAGTGTTACTCAAAATATATTCTGGGGTGTTTGTTGCGCGATTTTAGAGAAATGGAATGGATATGGAATTAAAATTGGTGTTTGGTTCAAGTGTGTCAATAAAGAGATATTAGACGGGCCAGCCCTAATTTATTAGGGTTAGTCATAACAGGCTTCAGGTTAATCAGACTTCAGATTAATCGGGTCTATTTAAACGGACTACTAAAAGGTGAACGTAACCCTAACCCTAATGGGATTTAAGCTAAACGGGCTGGTCTCGCGGGCTGTATGATAATAAATATTAAAAAAATTTTAAATTTTAAATTGTTATAAATACTAACAAATTCAAAATTAATTAATACATTATTTAGAATTTGAGATAATTAAAATTAATACATGCAAAATATTGTTAAAACATACTATAAATTAATAGAATTTGTGATAATTAAATTAATTTTAATAATATTATTTAAGTGTTATTTTATTTATTAGAGAAAATGATTGGTTAAAGTGAGCGAAAGAATGAGAAAGAGATGAAAATTAAAAGATAATGAGAGTTTGTCCCACGATGGATTAGGGGTAGTGTGGGAGGGGGATGATTGATGTATAGGTTATGTGTATTAAGATAAATTAACATAATAATAATAACTCTCAACCTTATGGGTCGGGCCGATTAGCCCGCAGACCAGTCCTATTAGCCCACGGGCTAATCTGTTCGGGCCAAAAAAACCCGATATTAAATGGGTCCAAAATTATGGGCCCTAACCTAATTTTATTTGAATTAATCAGGTCGGGCTCACGATTTTCGAACTTTTTAACAACTCTGTGTGTCTTAGATGCTACAGTAATTTCATATCCCAATACTACAAAATCATCAATTCCTTACCAAATTGGGTGGAATGCCTTTCATTCCATACCATTAAATTTCAATATTTTTTTCTTTAAACAAAAAATATTCCGCTATATATATTTTTTTTATAATGAACAAGATTCTCTTAAAAAAGAATACTAAAAATTAAATTTAACTTCATTCCTATAAAAAATTTTAACATTCCATAACATCATTATTAATTATAATGGTTCTTTCATACTATCAACCAAACAATTTAATCAAATAATACAAATCTATTACAATTCTCTACCATTATTATTATAATTCTCATTTCGATTCTTTTATAAAATCAAATGCCCCCTCCCTTTTGTGAATGAATGGGTAGAGTTGTACGTAGATACAAGCATGATCCTCCTATTGAGTTAGGTGGCATCCCTACGAAGTTGTGACACGGACTCAGTAGCGATCACATTGTGCTCCTCTAGAAACTGTTTTTAATGTCGTCTTGCTTTCTCAAGAGTGATTGATATAATTAAGAAAAAAAAAACTTATTTAACAAATAATTATTTGATAAATATTCTCACATTAATGTTTACATTTTCTTTTTACATGTAAATTAAGAGATAATGTTGTGTGTGGGCCCTATATAAAATAATTAATTATTTTGTGTGGATTCCACTTGACAAAATAAATTATGTAAATCTTATCTTGAGACAAATAAAAAATGAAAAGTGTAAGCCTCAACATGCGATTTAGATCCGTTAAAATGGGCAGGTGGGACGAGGCGAGCTTAGGCGGGTGGCGGGCTAGGATTGCTAGGCCAAACCCAACTAAAGGTGGGTTCCGAGTTGGTGGGCCAACCCGTCTTTTTTTTTATTTTTTAAAAAATAATATTATTAAAATTATAATTATATGAAAAAGAAATATCAAAATGATGGAAGCTTTTGCAAAATATTATAATGTCAACGTAATAATTAAATTATAAATATAGATCCTACAAAATTGTTCCATGAATTAAGAGATAACAATTAATCATAAACAAAAATAGCAAATCAAACAACATAAAATTTATTAATTATATATACTACTTCTTAAAGATCTCATATAAAACAGTATATGTCTAATTATCCTTAGATACCATAAATTTAATCACAAAAAGTTTACTAGTTCTAAAAGTCAAACACACAAGCATAAAGCATCATTATAAAATCACTTTAAAACTCATCCATCATAATATAATCATAATATAAATATCTCAATCTTCATGTTGTTCAATTTTATCCTTTTCAATCTTCAAAGTATTAGATTTTTTTAAAGGTTTGTCATTTGCATTTGCTTCCAATTCATATACATTCATTTATATATTAAAAGTTCAAGAATTAAAAATAATTTCAAAATAAAGCAAAATAGGATTTAAAATTATCTACAAAATTTGTTTATTAATCTACGATACAAAATGCTTAGAATATCCATCTTATGATTTATCCATTATTTTGAAAAATAATTTAAAAGAAAAAGGAAGAATAAGTATTTGGGACATTAAACACTACACCATTAGGGAAAAAAAAATCTAAACAGGCCCAGACCCACCCTAGTTTGGGCCAACCCATTTTGCCCGTCTCAAAACGGACTACAAAATTTATAGCCCGACCCACCTTTTATAGTGGTGGTGGTGGTGGTTCGGTCCGATAGATTATTGGTCATTTTATAGTCGAGATGACCAATCAAAAAATTTATTGAACCCAAGGGAGATAGGTACTAGAGCTCATATGTGTCACGGGTTAATAACTAAGGGCCAACATGAATTCCACCTAAACTCCCTCTCGAGATGAATAGGATGTAGATCCTTAAACAGATTTCAAAATGGCTCTAAGGGTTGGTTCTCAATTAAACAATTCCAACTAGATACTAAGTTCAATTGGAGAGTCCCCTCACCCGATCAATCGACCTCTCGATCTAACAAATTGAATGTTCTATCAAAGGGTTCTAAATCCTAAAGGATATCTCTATCTCTTTAAAACTTATAATGCACATGAGGTGTATGATAAAATGATTCACTTAATTATCTTAATCACATAATTGACTTCTCAATATAATCATATGTTTAAAACAACAAAACACACAAATCATTATAAACATCAAGATCTAATGTATCAATGATAGAAAATGATTAAACTCAATCAACATATGAATTTAAATACATAAATCCCAAAATTATCCAACAACTTTCATGTTGCTAATCTCACAAGGGAGATTAGCCTACCATATTCATAAGGAAATCAATATAGACATTTAAATCCGTACAAACCATGATAAACAATATGGTTCAATACAAAGTTTGGATGAAAACTCCCTTGGATGGCTCCAGTGGTGATCTCCTTCCTCTCCTTACAAATCTCCTCTCTTCCTTGATTCTTTTCTTCACTTGGATTGTGATTTTGATGGTTAGATGAAGATATATTATATGGATGAAGAGTGGATGAAAGAAAAGGTGTAAAATGAAGAAAATTATGTGTGATGTGTGTGAACAGAGGAAACCCTTCGAAAATCTGATCAAATGTTGAAATTAGGGCTATTTATACCTTTTGGGAGCTTTTAGAAGGCTGCTGATATTTTCTCAGATTTCTACACAGACACGACTCGTGTACATGAGCTCGGCTCGAGTCGCGACATATTTTCTGGTCAACATCGACTTCAGACGGAGCTCAACTCGTGTGCTGCACATGACCATGCCATGGCTGTGTAGGTGTTTCAGGTGCTGGCGTACGGCCTGGCTTACAGGGCCGTGCCCTACACATGCCTCGAGCTTCTGCACAAACACGACTTGTGTGCCACGCGTCGTGCTCAAGCTGCCCCTGTTCTTCTTCTTTCGTTTTGGCTCCCGACTCTGTTTTTACTTGTTTTTCATATGTTTAAACTCATTCTCATATATTTTATTGAAAGCACAAAACACAACCAAATTACACATAAATACGGATAAAATAATACAAAACAGATATAAAAATACACTAAAATTTAGATAAAAATATCACCAATCAGTAGACCTAACATGTTTTGATGACTCTAGATGGGTGGGGCAGTAGATTGAAGTAAAAAATTGGAGGGGGAGTAATTTTTAATTTCTCCATCTTCTTTTATAAGTATTGCTCTCACACTCGAAGGGTTCGTTTACTTTGAGGGTTAAATGGGATTGTCCTTAAACGATGATTAACAACCATTTACATTTAAAGTTGAGAAAAACGGATAACCCACAGTCTTTTATGAGCCCGGTCTCAATCATGTCTTAATGGCGGCTAACACGACCTCCCAAAATTGAGGGTTTAAAGTCTATAAGATGAGGAAAGTTGGTAATATGATTTCCGTCCTTTACATTGATCGTGGAAAATGAGTATAAAATGAAATGTAAATGAAAACTAGCTACAATCAAGAGATTTTATGATCCTAAATAAATATAAATTGGAACAGCTGTACAACCCATTTAATTACTCTAATAAAATCAATCCCTGGGTTAATGGACGATATTATAAATTTACCCCTCAATTAATAAAATTAAAAACACAACTCATCAAAATTCTCTTAGATCGAAGCTGACGTGAAAAGAGAAGATACTAGGGTTTCTTCATTCTGGCATCCACTGTTTATCTCTCCTGAATTCTAATTCCAGAGAACTCACCTTTCTCATTTCTTATTATTTTTTTCAACTGAAGTTTATTTCTTCAACTGGAGTTTGCGTTGGTGTCGCTATCCCCACTATTTCTATCCTTCATTGTGGCTGCTTTGGATTTGCACATATCTGGAAGTTGATTTCTTGCTCATATCCTTTTATCGTCAATTTCTTCCTATTTCCTCACTCGAAACCCAAAAATAGTGCCCCTTAAATTTGGTGCAATCAGTGAACTTTCTTTCTGCTCGTGATTCTGGTTACTTAAAGATACCATAGGTGGATAAATTCAACGATTGAACTCTAAAATCTTAGTCAGAGTAGCAAGAAACACCAGACCATTTATAACGAGCAGAAAATGATAATATTTGGTTCCATTTTAGGAGAAATCTAAAAGCTTCTTCTAAACAATTTCGGAATCGGAGAGGATGGATATAGATAGCTTCTTGAGGCTATGAATTAGAAGTAGATGGAACTGAAAACAAGATAATAAAGAATAGAAGATTGTTCAGAAACAGAATCAACATGCAAATTATTTTCAAAGATGGTTGAGATTCTTTGGGTGGGATAATGTTGAGACTTAAATCTAAGGCGACAACCCAAGATTTTTTAGTTGGTCGTTGGATGATGTGATTTGATCAGGATCTTGACGGAGATAAATAGAGGTGAGGGGAATTTTTTTAGTTCTCTGGTTTATTGAAGTAGTGACCTTGAAATGAAGAAAATGAATAGTGGTATTAGTTCAGTGGGAGTAGTGGCATTGACTATGGTGATATCGATCACGGACATCAATTTTGAAGGAACCACCGACGGGAGAGTGCTCAGGATTTAACGCTTTTCTCTGTGATAAATTATTTTTAATGAAATCTACATATGAAATTATCTGAAATTTAACTTAACATATTTAATTTAATATAATTACATAAGGGTGTTATATAAAAATTTTAATTATAAATCTGCAAAGTTTATGGTATATTCCAACCTTTACCAAAATGGTTAGGGCTCTTTTATTTTTAGTGTTTAAAAACATTATCCCTCATCAACCCTAGTTAAAATGGGTATATGAGATGTGTTTACATTTCAGATCATAATAAAGGGATGACACTCGCGCTGACAAGGGTTTGAAGTCAGATGTTGAGGTGGAAGGTTTTCTAAGGGTCATGATATTCGTAGAAAGTTGGTCGGATGAAATGTGGCCCAAGGGTTAAAATGTGGAAATTATCACTTCGCCCTTCACCTTCTTCATTGGTACGACATGCCGCAATTTCCACTTATGAGAAATTTCAATATTCATCTCTTTTAATTTTTCATCTTCTTTGCCTTCAACACCTTCTCCACCGCCAAAGAAAATCCCATTTTCGCAGATCCGAAATTGCAGAGTTTACAATTGAGGTTTTCATCCAGTAATATGTTCGAAGCTTTGATGTTTCCATGGACGATCTAGTATATTAATGTTTAGGTAAACTTAACTTAACCTTTACTTAAGAGATAAATATACTTTAGTTGAGGTATCTCTTACCCTCAATGTAAACTAAGTTTTCGTATGCTATGGAGTACTATTTGTTTACCTCTTATAAATGAAGGTTAAATTTAAATTCAAAAGTTTATTTATTTTTATTGGTTGATAAAATTAAATTTCAAATCCAAATTATTTCTCCTATTATTATTATTATTATTATTATTATTATTATTAACTACGAAAATGATTAGGCTCCGCTCTAATCCCAAAATAGTCCAATTTCAAAACTTCTCCCAAATCTCAAAACTAAAACCAAAATCAAATTCAACCAAAAACCCTATTCTGTTTCAACATTTCCCATCATTTTCCCTCCTCTCAATTTTTTGATCTCTCCCATCATTTTCCCTCCTTTCAACATTCACCATTTCTCTCATCCTTTCCGGCTTATACACAACAATCTTTCTTTCTGCAATCAAACCCCTCTCTCATCCCATCTTCCCTCTCGTCTTCCACCTTCTATTGTTGCTCGATAAATGTCGACCCAAGAGAGCTGCAAGAGAATAACCGATTGGCGAGGAAGAGAGTGGTGTTGGGTGAAATTCAGAATGTATCGTCCTCACTGATTTTTAGTGGTATGAGGAAAAGCAATAAGCGCAAATTAGACGACGTGAAGGAAGGGGAAGACTGTAGGAAGGAATTGGAGGATAAGAAGGAGGAAAAGGGTTCCGACTCTGAGATCGATGAGGAAGCAAAAAGCAATAACCCACGGATGTGTGGAGCTTATGCAACTGACATATATAACTATCTTCGTACTATGGAGGTGAGTTTCATTTGAATTGCTTTCTTTTCTTGATTTATTCTATTATATTTTTTTGGGTTTCTTCATTGGTTGTCTAATTTTGTTGATTTGTTCGATGTGAATATTTTAATTGAAAAATGGGTTTTAGTTTTTATGAGTTTTTTTAATAATGTTCATGTAGAAATGTGAAGAATTGGTTCATGTAGAAATGTGAAGAATTGGTTCTTTTCTTGATTCATACAATTATATTTTGTGGGGTTTTGTTCATTGGTTGTCTAATTTTGTTGATTTGTTCGATGTGAATAGTTTAGGTTGAAAAATGGGTTTTAGTTTTCATGTATTGTTTTTCTGAGTTTTTAATAATTCTAATAAAGAAATGTGAAGAATTGGTTCTTTTCTTGATTCATACAATTATATTTTGTGGGGGTTAATTGGTTGTCTAATTTTGTTGATTTGTTCGATGTGAATAGTTTAGATTGAAGAATGGGTTTTATTTTTCGTGTATTGTTTTTCTGAGTTTTTAATAATCTAATGAAGAAATATGAAGAATTGGTTCTTTTCTTGATTCATACAATTATATTTTGTGGGGATTTGTTCATTGGTTGTCTAATTTTGTTGATTTGTTCGATGTGAATATTTAGATTGAAAAATGGGTTTTAGTTTTCATGTCTGTTTTTCTGAGTTTTCTGAGATGTGATGAATTGGTTCAGTCCATAAGTGGATATGGGATTCGTGGGTAAATTTCGAATGTAGCTTCAAATTAATTCTATACTTCTTTAGCTAATTAAAGTTTAAAATTATTTACTGGATGTGAATTTTGGTGTGAGATCATAATATATCTGAATTAATGGTCCAGCTGGAGGCCAAGAGAAGGCCATTGCCAGATTACTTAGAGAAAGTTCAGACAGATGTGAATTCAAACATGAGAGGGATCTTGGTAGATTGGTTAGTCGGAGTTGTGGAGAAGTACAAGCTTCAATCGGATGCGCTGTTTCTTGCAGTATCACACATTGACAGATTCTTATCAACGAAAGTCATTGACAGGGAAAGACTTCAGCTTCTTGGCGTTTCATTGATGCTCATTTCTTCGTAAGAACCATATCATTAGCATCAAATCTCTTTGTTCGGTGAATGTTGGAACTGATTTATTTTGTGTTGGTTGTGAATTGTAGGAAATACGAGAAGATGAAGCCTAATCTTGTCGAAAACCTTTGTGACGTGACGGATAACTCGTGTACTAAAGAAGTTGTAGAGAAGATGGAGGTTGATGTGCTCAAATCTCTTAATTACGAAATAGGAAATCCTACGGCCAAGACATTTCTCAGGTCAAAACAATCAGTCATTTAGCTCTGTTCTTTTCAGTCATATTCTTGGCTTGTTTTGCCAAAAGGGCTTCTGTTTTTTTGTTGGGATTGCAGACAATACACCAGGAAAGCCCTAGAAGTTAAGAATACAGTGAGTTTCATGCCATATAACTACTCATTTAGTCCTAAATACAAGAAAATGGAGTGATTCTGATGTGCGCATTATATTGTCTTTCTACAGGGTTATGATTATGAAATGCAGTTGGAGTTCTTAGGTTGCTACTTAGCAGAGTTAAGTTTGTTAGATTACGAGTGTGTGAAATTCTTGCCATCCTTGGTAGCTGCTTCGGCTATTTTTCTTTCAAGATACACACTACAACCTGATGAACATCCCTGGGTACGCATTACATGACTATTAGTCGCATTTAGAACTCTTCTAATCTGATGTTCCTAACTAAACGCCTCACTCTCTAGCAGAATTCAGCTCTACAACGACATTCAGGACACAAAGCAGCCGATTTGAAAGAGTATGTTGACATTCTGCATGAATTGCAAAAGGGTAGACGAGGAGGTGCTTTACTTGAAAGTAGGGAGAAATACAAGCCTCGCAAGGTTCATACTTCTTCCATGTTTGCTTCTCTTCTCTTCTTTCTTTCTTCATACATAGTGCATTAAACTTGAAAATTGTTCTTCGTGCAACAGTTCAAATCCTTGTCGAAGTTAGACTGGCAATCTAAGATTCCTGACTCATTTTTCGAAGACAACAAAGACTAGTGATTACAAATGCAGGTCTGCAAGACATCAAATCTATGATGGTGTACATATGATACTCATCTAAGATGACTATTTTTGTTACTTTTAGTTGAAATATTTGGTTACACATAGACTCATAGAAGTAGGTTGGTGGTTGGATCCTTTGGATAGATCAATTTCTTCAATAACATTTGCTTACGCAGCAATCAATGGCTTCAAGTTTCTTCCTACTTTCTACATAAAATGCAGAAAAAGTAAATACTGAAACAAATTTTCTGTCAGATATAAGTATAACTAAAGCCTACTAATACAATATACTACTTTCATCTTTCATTAAGGTTTACGTTTGTTTTTTTAAGTAGATTAAGAGATATAATATTTTAATGGATAGTAAAATGAAAGATATATAATATTTAAATTATAGTGGGTATTTGCATGTCGAAGAATTAGAAAATATGAAGGACCTTGTAAAAATAAAGAGCAAAAATTTAATCTCTTAATATATTAAATGACAATGGTGAAAGGAAAAGAGAACCTAAATTGAACAATCAAACATGATTACGGGAAAAGCTTCAACGGAATTGGTTAATTTTTTCTTAGTTACACACTAGTTGTATATTAAATAAATTGATAATAATAATAATTAAAAAAAAAAAACCTACTGTGAGATTGGAGAAACGAAGTATTTAAATCAGAGCTTTCAAGTTTCAATCTTGACTTCTCAAGATGATTGAGTTGATAAGATGACAAGGAGATATATAATTCATGTAAATTTTTTTTTTCTTAAAATTAGGTGTGTATTTATTAAATTAAGAGGTATTTATTTAACAAATCAAGGAAACTTCTACTTTTTAAAAATCCTAGATATTACCTATCCGTGTGTTGCATGGAAAGAATTAAAATATATTATAATTATATACTTTTAGATTGTGTTTATATTTAGTCATTTCAAATCCAATGGATTTGAAAATGAGTGGATTTTAAATTCCTTGAATTTTAAATCAATTCATTTGAATTCTACTATTTGAATAAATTATAGATTTTTGAAAGGATTTCAAATTCATAATTCAAATATTATTTTTAAAATAGAATTTTATACTATATGATAAATAAAATAATAAAATTTTATTATATTAAATATTAAAATCTAAAATTTTATTAAAAATAATTTTTTGTAGAGGAAACTCTACAACCCAACCTACCCCTACCCACCCCCAAAAAGAATTTTTTAATTAAATTTTAGATTTTAATATTTAAATAATAAAAGTATTACCACCCAACCCTACCCCTTACCCACCCCCATACCCCCCGCCACATCATTCCACCCATGCTCATAATATAAGAAGAATGATACTTCAAATTGGAATGATTGAACATGAAAATAAGATCAAATAAAAGTATAAAAGATCAAATAAATTAAAGCATATAAATAAGGTTTACAGAATTAAAAAGAAAATACAAAAATCGTAAAGAAACGAAAATAAGATAACAAAAATTAAAAAAGAAGAATGATACTTCAAATGAAAATAATTGAACCTGCACATAAGATCAAATATGAGAATGATTGAACATAAAAATAAGATCAAATAAAAGTATAAAAGATAAAATAAAGATAACAAAAAATAAAAAAAGAAGAATGATATCTCAAAATGATTGAACATGCACATTAGATCAAATCAAAGTAAAATATAAAAGATAAAACAAATTAAAGTAGATTAGAATAGTATGAAAGTGAAATAAAGAAGAAAAAGAAGAAGAAAAAAAGAGAGTAAGGATTTGATTATGTAATGAAAATGTTTATATAGGATTATTTGAAAGAATAAACGATCATGATTGAAAGCAATCAACGACGTAGGAAAAAATGTGGAAAATTACCAAAGATAGCGTTGAAAGATTTGATATTATGAAAATTAATATATTGATTGATAATTAGTAGAATATATGCCAATAATATTTTTCATATTTATCAAATTTATATTGTTGATTAAAAATTAAATAATTTATTATTCGCATAATAGAATCTATGATTGAGATCAAAAGTAATAGACGGTCAAGATTAAAATTTAAGATAAAAATAGAAATTAAGTTTATATATATATATATATATATATATATATATATATATATATATATATATATATATATATATATATATATATATATATATATATATATATATATATAAAGCTTATTAAAAATTAGTCAAATAAGCCAAAAATATATCTCATATTTATCAAATTTATATTGTAAAATAAAAAAGTAAAATTTAAATAATAAAATTCATTATTAGTATAATTAAATTTTATGATTGAAATCAAAACATTATTTGGACGGTCAAGATTAAAATTAAATTATTTTTGAATAAAGTAAAATTGAAACAAAAGTAGAAGTTTATGTTTGTTTTTATATATGTATAGATAGATATTAATTTTAGGGTAAATTACCAAAAACCTCCCTCGAGGTTTATTTAAATTATCAAATAAACTGTGGTTTGAAAAATTATCAATTACCTCCTTTAACTTGTTTTTTATTCGAAAATTAATAAAAATGCCCTTTTTTCTCAAAATAAAGAAGGGTGGAAATAAAATCAATACCCATATATTTAATATTGTATTTTTAAATTTTACTATTTTTTTAATATAAAAAATTAGGGTTCGAAGAATTTTTTTAACATGAAAATGACATAAATACACATATATTTAACATTATATTTTTAAATTTCACTATTTATTATATATATTTTTTAATTTCAAAACCTAGGAATTAGAAAGATTATTTTTTTATCATGGAAAAAATTAAAAAAATCCCTCCAATTCCAATTTTCTACATTTAATTTTTTTTAAAAGTAAGAGTAAAATTTAAAAATACAATGTTAAATCATGAGTATTAATGTCATTTCCTCCCTCTTTATTTAAAATATATATATATATATATATATTTATATTTATTTATTTATCAATGATCAAATAAAAAATAAGTCACATGGGGTAATTGGTAGTTTTTAAACTCCAAGGTTTATTTAGTAGTTTGAACAAATCTCGAGGAGATTTTTGGTAATTTACCCTAAATTTTAATTACATAATAATAATGTGTGTATTTAATAAAAGGAGTGTGCAAATAAAATAACCCAAATATAATACTCCCTCCGTCCCGAATATTTTTACCCGTTTATACGGCACAAAAATTAAGAAGTGTTATTTTTTAATATATAATGTAAGAAAAAATATGGATAAATAAATAATATTGAGAGAAAAAGTAAATAAAATTGTTGGGAATGATGAATAAATTGTAAAAAAGTAAATAAAGTTGTTTGGAATTGATGAATAAAATGTAAAAAGTAGGTAAGATGTATATTATATTTTTACCATTACTGGAATGGGTAAAAATACTTGGGCACACCAATATGAAAAATGAGTAAAAATACATGTGATAGAGGGGGGTGGGGGAGGGAGTATTAATAAATATAGACAAAAACTTGTGTGCACCCGAGCGCACGGGGTCACGCCTTTAGAATTTTGTGTTAAATTGTATACCCTTTAGTATAAAGATGAATACCCTTTATTTTTTGAAGAAAAATAAAAAAATATTAATGAAAAGTGTATATCCTTTAGAACAAAATGATGTACCATATTAATTAAAGTATCTACACTTTAGAACAAAATAATATACCCTATCCATAATACTAAATTCTAAAGACGCACGGTGTGCACCCGGCGCACGCAAGCCTCACTCATAAATATATAGAATTGGATAAGAGAATTCGGAATGAAAAAAAATACATAATGCAGAAATAAAAATGGGAACAAAAGTTGGGCTTACCCATTCATAGTTGGGTTAGAAAAAATAATTGATGAAGCCCAGCCCAAGTGTAATAGCCCGTGAATTTAATAATCTTTTGGACCAGAGATAACCCTTTTTGGGTTAATTAAATGTTTTGCTACCCAAGTAGGATAGTTAATGGCAGGCGCATTCAGGCGTGATAACTCCAATAGTGGAGAGGAAAAGTGGTCGCCCACAGCAAGATTGGTTGGCCTGACCCGTCCTACCTGTCCTCAGAAACAGGGGATAGAGAAGGGAGAAGTGTGTGCGAGAAGGTATCCATTTTGAGGTTTCGTTTCTTCATCATTTCATTTTAGATTTCGAGAGGGAGTTCGTGACGACGTCCTCGACATATTGGTCGGAGTAATATTTTGAAAATATCTCTGAGAGGTACAACGAGAATAGGGTGACATGTATTTTCGTTGTACTATTATTTTATTCTTTTCTCCCATTATTATTCTGTATTGCAAAAGTGATTCTCTTAATGGTGCGAGATTGATAGAGAGATTGACGATCATATATTTGTGATGGAGAGATAGATTGATATTTCTCTACTTGTGATAGAGAGATAGATTGATATTCTTCTATTTATGATTTAACTTTATACTCTTGTTGAATTAGCATGATGTTGTTTTTACCCTCAACTTTAGGGGTTGTCCATATTAAAATTGTTGGTGTTGATTCCGTTAATTTTCTACATACTCCCTCCGTCCAGCATTAACGTTTACATTTGTTTTTTGCAAGTAGATTAAGAAATATAATAGTATTTTAATGTATAGTAAGGTGAAATAAATAATATTTAATGTATAGTGAGTAGCTGAATTGATGTAGTATGTGAGTTCTATATTGAATAATTAGTTATGTTGTGTGGGCCCAACTTGACAAAAAATGAAATGTAAACCTTAACTTTAAACAAACCAAAATGAAAAACGTAAACTTTAACGAGTGACGAACGAAGGGAGTAATTATTTAATTTCTTGTTTATTGTTATATTTGAGTGGAAAGTTTGGAGTATTGATATTGTTAAAATTTTCTTTGTGTAAAAAATATCTTTGCATATTGTCAACCCTAATTTGGAAGTCTCCTTTAAAAAAAAAATGTAGTGAATACCAATGAAAGTGATATGAGGTTAAATGTATCTATTCATTATACTATCTCCCTATGAAGGTCTCCGTTTTACTATATAGGGCGTCTCATTCAAATGTTCATTTTTTCCCCTTTTAGTAAAAAGGGTCCACTATTACCCATCACATCTCTAATACAACCTTTGTCCACATGCAAAAAATAAATGACCACCTTTGCCCGGGATGGAGAAAGTATTAATTATTTTGTATTGCACTAAAATACAAATTAAAATATACTCCCTCCGTCCCACATTTATCTTCACACTTTCCGTTTTCGTCCGTTCCACACTCTTCACCATCCATAATATAGAGAGGGCTCATTGTAATACAAAAACATATAATGTATCAAGTAATAATAATTAATTAAATTATTGACTATGCTGTGTAGTTACTAATATGTCTCCTAAAATTTAATATAGAACATGTGTATTATGATTAACCAAGTGACATGTAATGCTTTTAGGATTGCTATCTAGACTTGATAATTAGCTTAAACTTGAGACATGGCGTCTTTGCATCATGCAATAAACAACGTACTCATGATCTTGCGACATGCAATAAACTTTGTTGTAAACCCCTTAATCTTCCCCAAATGCTTCCCAACACACTTCCATCTCTCATTTCCTCCTCCGAACCAAAACCAACTTCACCATCAACACTCAACGCCAAGTTCGAATCCTCGACTCGAGATGTCTTCTCTGCATGCAACTGAAAGGCCTTCTCTTGTAGCAGTTTTAACATATTCAACAAACCATTATTCCTAGAAGGGGTTAAGCTTTGTTGCAACCCCAAAAGCAGCACGAAATCGGGCGAAACCCCGATGATCTCCTCCACGGGTCGGCCCGAAAAGCCCCGGACAAGCAAAGCAGCAAGGCCTTTTGTTAGGAGTGAGTCTGCATCTGCTTCAAAGACAAACTTTTTATCCTTGTCCAAGTGGGCTCTAACCCAAACTTGAGAAATACAAGCTGGGACTTTGTTTTCTCTTGTTTTGTGCTTTGGTTCCAAAGGGTTCAAATTCTTGCCATAGAGTAACAATTGTTCATACTTGGCTTTTGGCTCTGGAATTTCTTGGAAGTGTTTGATGACTTCTTGGAGCTTTGGTGGGAGCTCTTCAAGGGGTTGTGGAGAAACAACAGATGGTGATGAGTAGTGAAGTTTTGTGGACATGATTCTTGTGTTGTTGAAGAGAGATTTGTTTGATAAAGAGAAGGATTTTGTGGGATGCAATAATGGTGTGGTGAGGTGGAGAAAGGGGGGAGAGTGGGAGATTTTGGTGGATATTGACATGGTTATTTGGATGAAAATGATCACTGAAAGAGTGAATGATGAAACAATTACTTTGATGGTCTCCTCTCATTCATATCCAATATATAAATAATAGGGTGGATTGAATAAGTGCCCTGCAGATTTTTTTTTTATTCCTTAGTGACCAAAATTTAAGGAGAGATTTAAAAATACATAAAAGGCCAAAAAAAAATATTGATTCGATATTGAAACGATATTAACTTTAAAAAAGTTATTAAGTCAATTTTTTACTTAACTCAATACATAAACTTTGACTCACTGTGATTTCAAATCAAAGTATATGTCTTAATGTATTAATGTTACGTACGTCTCATAACTTTACTCTAATACAATTTTAATCCCGGTTCGGATCACCTATTACAATTCGATGTTTCATCTTATGTTCAACTTCTTAATTAAATGACTTGTGTCTTTCTTAATTTCTAGATTAATGCCACATTCTCCGAGAATTTAATGGTAAATTGTAGGATATAATTTTATTATGTTATGAAATAGTAATAAAATATAAAAAGTGGAATAAGGAATTTTAAGTGTATAATAATGTATTAATGTAACTTTTTTCTCATAACTTTACTCAAATACAGCTTTAGTCCTAAAATATTTAACTCTTGCTTTAGTCTAAGTGTATAATGTATTAATGTAATCATAAATTTACTCAAATACAGCTTTAGTCCTAAAATATTTAACTCTTTCAATTCAATACCAATTCGTAGATATTTGGGCAAACACGTAGCGGACATGTGGCAATCTTCAACCGATCATATAAAATTTATATGTCATCTCAATAAACAAATTATATATTAAGAAAAAAATAAAAAGATACAGTATGACTCACTATTCAATAATAATTCTTCAGTGAATAATATTATACCACTTTAACATTAAATTATGATTGTAAGGTGTTAAAATATGATTTATTATCCAATAATAATACTTTAATAAATCATACTATAACACCTTAAAATCATATTTTATTGCACCATTCATCATACTTTAACTATTCAATAATCATATTTTACTAGGCCACAATTATCTTACACACATTATCTCACAAAAAAAAAAAACTTTATCTTAAGTCAAATAATTGGCTTTAAAAAAAAGTCAAATAATTGGGTACAAATATTTTAAAGGAAAATTATACTCCCTCCGTCCCACACCGCGCTTCCCGTTTACTGTACCACGTTGTTTAAGATAAGTTTTACTTTTTGACCAAATTTGTTGACTTTTGAGGGTATTGTAGTATTTTTAGGTAATAAAATATTATAAAGTAATGTAATGTGTGAGAAAAATGTGTGGCAAATTTGAAATTAATATAACTTTTGAGGTTGAGGGAGTGATTTTTCCTTTTTTGGTGTGTGAAGGGTGGTGTGGTACGGAGAAAAAAAGAAAAGTGTAAAGGGTGGTGTGAGAGGAGTATCTTGCATCTAATTCGCCATGCATGTTAACTATACTTTTTAATATTTATGGAAAATTATTATTCTAAACAAAAAAATTATATATTACTCCTAGTAGGATTATTTTATTATAATTTTTTCACAATATTGTTAAAATGAATAAGAAGTGGAGTATTTTTTTTATTTAAATGAGTTATAATTTATTATTCTTTGAGTTATTTCAAAAGAGAAATTTTGATATACAGTAAACAAGAACATTTTTTAATGGACAAGTCTTTGTGAGACCGTAAAAGATTATATTACGTTTTTATAATCAGTTATCATTAATGAGTTGGTATATTGTGTCTTCGGGCTACAAGGTAAGGAAATATTTTGTTATAAATGGTACGTAAATATTTTAATTAAAAAAATAATTTATTTTTCAGGAAATAAAGGATATACGTTCTTATATTAAAGGGTGTACTGTTCGGAAAATGCGGGATTTGGGGGCACGGTATCCCGAGGGGCACGCTGTTCCCAGAGGCACGCAAGTTTTAGCCATCACTATTTCGCTATAAAATGTTATCATTCGCTGTAAAATATTTTCATTTATACTATAAAGAGAAAATATCACAATTGGTCATGTAAGTATGACCGATTCCAACTTTAGTTCCTTATTATTTGCAATTCTGAATTTTGGTTACTTTTTGTCCAAATTTAGTACTTTTAGTCCAAATTTTGTCATTCTTTCAAATTTAGTCATGTTTCTTTCTTTTCTTTTTTTTTTTTTGTCAAAATTCAATCCTTTATGTTAAAAATGTCCAAAATTACTCCTAAATGTATAAATTTTGGACCAAAAGTGGATCAAAGTTTGAAAAAAGGGGCCAAATTAAATTGAACAAAAATGACCAAAATTGGACAAAAAAGGATTGAGAATTGAAGAAAAAAATTACTAAAGTTGGAATCGGTCATACTTAAAGAACTAATTTTGATATTTATCCTACTATAAATTATTTATAAAATAACATTATCATTTTTCATTACTAGAGTATTTTAAACCGTCCTACACGATCCATTAGATTTCAAAAACGAGCTTGTCTCATGTGAATATAGTGTTTACGTAAACCTTATATTGGTAGAGGGGATAGATGACATCATTTCACGATAAGATTATTTTACGTTTTAGTAATTAGTTATTACTGCATTTTATTACAGACATTATCATTTTTTTAGATCATTATTACTATAAATTGTTCATGAAATAATTCATGATAAGGTAAGAATATAAATCATGAATCAGAATAATTAAATTACAATTATGCTTTAAAAGTTAACACTAAATTTTAAATGAGTTGATATTCGATGTACCCGAGTACAAGACGTGCGTATAACTTTTTATTTAATAGTAGTATATATATATTTCTTAATAATTGTATAATTTTTTTATACTCAGCTTTTTATTAATAAGACTAACATAATATTCACTAACAAATTATATATATTTTATTCATTAATGTATACATTTTTATTATAAATATATGTTTTTGAAGGTGGGTACGGAATAATTAGTCATCTATAATTATAGAACATTAATGGAGATTTGCTTAAGCTGAAGATATTTTGTTGCTTGTCGTTGCTCTGGTTATGATTATGATTAATGATATTTTAATGTGTTCGTGTCGTAGCAGTTTTAATGCTAAGCTAGTGTTATTTATATTTCGCTATCCTATAATTAAAAAAAATAAGATAATGTTGTGCACTTGTACGGCGGATTAATTTTGGTGAAAACATTATCAATATATTTCGCTACCTCAATTATCAATCATATTATTTCTTTTTTTAATTATTTTTTAAGATGAATAAAAATTGATAAAATTATTAATAAAAAAGTGATACTTAACTAATGAAAAGTGATAACGGTGCAGTGAACTATTTAATGAACCATTTATAGTATAAATAAAAATTTATTGGCAAAAGTGTTTATGATATTATCACATTTTATCTTCTCGGGCTTACGTGAGATGATCTCACACAAGTTTTTATCATTTTTTTAATGAATGTTTTTAAGTATGTAAATTATTATTTATTATTTTAAAATATACTACATATTTAAAAATTATTTCGTTACATAATGATAATTGAGGTGAAAATTATGTGTGATTTTGTGGTGGCGTGGTACACCGGTGTACCTGGGGTTAAAGGGTTAAAAGTAGGGTGTAGTGGGTAGTTATTTTTTAAAAAAAATTAATTATGTTAATTTATTTGATGGTGGAGATTAAATTAAAATTCAATCAACGGTTAAGATTGTCCGGGTGCACCGGTGACCCGCTGCACAGTAGTCAGAGATGTTAAATAGGCTGGACCTGAACCTACGGGCCATACCTATAGGGCTACGAGCTAAACGAGCCATTGGTTAAGCGGTCCATGTTAAACGGGCCGTCATTTATGCTAACCAAACCCTAATCCTAACGGGCTTCGGGCTAAACGGACCACTAACGGGTCGTTGAATAAAAAAAATAAAATTATATTAATTTAATTTGAAACTTAATTAAACATTAAATGTTGTTCTAACATTAATAATGAACTATAAATTTATAAGTTTATACATAAATAACAAATTTAGGATTCCAAATTCGTTAATATTATTTGTGAATTAAGTTAATTTATTTTTAATATTACTTTTTAAATGTCTCACATACTTTATTCTTAATTATTTTATTTTAAAATGACAAACCAACAAAAATGTATTAAGTTAGAGAGTATTAAATTACTATTAGATATAATTATCAATAGAAATTATTTGTTAACATTAAAATTTATTATTAATTTTAATAATTTAAGTATATTATTAACTAATTTTTAGGAAAAATTACTACTAGGTACACACTTTGTACCCCTAATTACTATTAAATACATTGATTTAAAATAATTACTATCACATTCAAAATATTAGAGTAAAATACCAAATATAACCGTAAATTCATACACTTTTAAACCACAAATCCAAACCCCACCCACCGCCGGCCGGTCGCCGGAATTCTGCCGGACCGCCAGAAACCTGCTGCCGCCGCCGGAGCTCCGTCGGCCGGTCGCCTGACCGCCGCCGAAGCTCCGCCGGACCATCCCACTTTTTTGCTGCACACACTTTTTTATTGCACACACTTTTTTTACTGCACACACTTTGCTGCACATGAACTTTTGCTGCACACAACATTTATGTGCAGCACATTGTAGGAGTAATATTGGAATATCACTATATATTTTTGTAGTTAGTAGTAATATTTTGTATGTTTGTATCTCATAGTAATTAAGGGGTTTTTTTTACCTAGTAGTAATCCTCCCAATTTTTTAATATAAAAAATTTAATCGGGCTGACCGGGCCAGTCCTATTAACCTACGGGCTAGCCCCATTGGGCCGCGGGTTAATCGGTTCGGGTAAAAAAAAACTTGATTTAAACGGACCACTACATATACAAATCTAAACTTACATTTTTCGGATTAAACGGGCAGAACCTACGATCCCGGACCATATTAACATCTCTAACAGTAGTTGGACTCAGAAAATTATATATTATTTAAATTTTTTAATAAAAATATAAGATTAATATTCTATAAAAATTAAAGTAATTAAATCATATATGGAATATATAATTAATAAAACAATTTATTGAATGGATTTTATTTTCTTTAATTAGGTATAATTTTAAAATATTATCAATTTTTATTCATCCTACAAAATTGTTTATGCATTAAATTGCTCAATGGATAATTATCACTTTTTTTTATTTGAGATATCACTTTTATTAAAAATATTATATTTTTAATTTATCATACCATGTTTTATTTTTATTTTTTGAAATAATTTAATTAGAATGTTATCATTTTTCATATTCAGATGTAACCTTTTTTTTAAAAATATTATTAGAACTTTTTCTATGTCATATAAATTATTCATGCATTAAATAACTCAATTAAAATTGGCTAATTATCCTGTGCACCGAATACACTATGAAGCCACTTTCAAAAACTTATACACATTTGAATAAAAATATATATACACTATTGAATAAAAAAGTATACATATTAGCGAATTTTTTGTAAGTTTTTTTATGAAAAATTGAATATAAAAAAAAGCTATACAATTATTAAAAAATATATATACAATGTTAAATAAAAAGTTATACACAACCAAAAGTGCTAACGAAGCCCAAATCCACACCCACAGGGCTGCGCTAAACCATCTTTATTGGTATGTAAATATATACCTAGATTCACATGATATCAACTCATTGATGATTATCACTTTTACTTTATTAGGTATCAGTACTTTTGATAATTATCACTTCTACTTTGTTAGGTATCAATACTTTTACATATGATATAATTTTTTATTAAAAATATTATCACTTTTTATATATGTGTCACATAAATTGTCCGCATTAAATAATTCAATTAATAGTTATCACTTTTCTTTAATTAGATATTACTCCCTCCGTCCCAGAATTTTTTGCATACTTTTTGGGACGGAGGGAGTATTTTTTTATTAAAAATGTAATCATATTTTATCTTTCTACAACTTTTCATGAAATAGTTCTATTAAATAATCATATCTTCATGATTAGATATTTATTTTTATTAAAAATGTTATCACTTCTTACTTATCTTGTATATTGGTAATACATAAATAGTTTAATGAATGATTATCCGTTTTTTCTTTAATTATGTGTCATTTTTTTATTAAAAATATTATAACTTTTTATTTTATAAAATATTAATTAAAATTAATTTGAAATTTATAAAATTATTACATTAATTAAAATCTTTAAAAAATAACAAAATAATAATTTTCAATTAATAAATAAAATAATACGCGAATTACTAATTTATTAAAGAAGGCGTGTATTGTGAATTATTAAATGGGTTTGATTATGTATGTCTTAGGAAATGTGATTTGTAAACGGTTTCATTCAAATCTTTGATCAATATCAATTATACATTATTCATAGGCAGACATAAATGTCTTATATATACTGATTGCGAGTACGCTATTATAAATAACTTTTAAAAATATGATGTGTCATGACGTGGTTAATCGTTGTATTTTTTATATTTTTTATTTTAATATTATATACATAATCTTTCTATTTTTATATTTTATTATTATATATTAAAATTTATTATTATATCACTTTTTTATATTTCAAAAATATTTATTCTTATCTAAAAAGTATCTTATAAGTCTTTATTCAAATAATCATTTCAAGATAATAATTATCTAAATATTATAATATATATTGAATAAAAAATAGATCCACCATTTAAAAAAAAATTAAATTACACTCCTTTTATTTTATTATAAGACAATATTTAAAAATTAATTACTCTAAAAAATTTTATTTAATTTCCATAAAGCTTCAACTAAAAAAAAATATTTATAAAAATATTTATTTAACATAAATATTTGGTTTATAAATATATCTAAAATAAAAAATAATGAATAAACACGGAAAAAAAATAATTATATATATTATTAGTTTAATTAAAGCACTTAATTAACATAAATATTTTGTTTATAATAATAATAAAATATATTAAACTAATTTATTTATTAATTTAAGATAAAGTATATTAATTAATCCGTGCATTGGAGAAAAAAAATAGTATATATATAATCAAGAATTGGATATTGAAACACAATCATGTGGTCTAAATAAAATTTTAATAAAGGATCGAATTGAAAATTATGCAAAATTATGATCACCAATGTTTAAATTTATCAATTTATTAAAACCTTTAAAACTCTAAAATTATCTAAAAAAACTAGTTTATTATATTTGTAATAACAAATTCTGTATTTATTATGAAATTAATACAAAAAGGTATACAAAGATAATTCAAATGGATTTAACATAAAGATTATGTAAACGAGTTACAATCTCTAATCAATCCTGTGATTCTTTTCTCGAACCAATTTACATTTGACTTACTTGCTTGTGTTGACTTTGCATTGACGGTATGTGTTGAGTCGGATCTTAGGTTGAAGCTTGTTCGAACTTAGATTTGAGAATTTATAACATTAATCTGGAGGCTTCGAGCCTTTGTTTGAATTAAACGTTATCATTGAAGCTTTCCATGAAGAACGCCGTTGAATGTGTAGAACATCGTTGACTCTGCGAAGAACACTGAAGAACTTAGGTTGAATAATGCCGGATCGGAGGGGTTTAGAACCTTAATCTCTGACTTGAGGCTGTTGACTTGAATAACACCGGATCAGATGGGTTTAAAACCTTGATCTCTGATCGGAGGCTGTTGATTTGAAGAATGCTGGATCGGAAGGGTTTAGAACCTTGATCTCTGATTAGAAACTGTTGACTTGAAAAACGCCGGATTGGAGGGGTTTAGAATCTTGATCTCAGAGCAGAGGCTATTGACTTGAAGAACACCGATCGGAGGGTGAAAAAAGCTATCAAGGATAGAAAGCTAATTTTCCTCAGGAATAAACGGGAAGACTCCCTCTTCCATTTTCTTCTATTAGATTTCCAGTAATACAAGACTTGAGTATATCATATACTCAATCTAACTACTTCACTAATAGAATACAAGTTTTCCCTATAATACTCCCTCTCATGTGTTTTACACAATGACTATTTACAAGATATATTCTCCACACAGAAAACCCTAGAACACAAAAACCTTTTATTTATTCTCTCTATAAACGATAGATGCTTTCATCGTCTTTTCTTTTATTTATATATATTGTGTGATTCCTCTTCCTTCAGAGAAATAACACCGCAGTAATCACTCTCAATCAGCTTCCATCAATAACTGGACAGAAAATCTTCTATTGAGAGTCTGCAATCATTTGATCTTTTCCAAAAATAGCTTTAATCTTCATAAGGTAACCAAATCATGCACCTGTAAAAAATAAACATGAAAGAACATATGTATTTGCCACCTATATTCCTTTCATTCTCCCCCTTGGAAAATCCACATAACAAACAAAATAAAATAAGAAGATCAAATGATTAAAGCTAAACAACCACATGAAATACTAATAGAGCAGATTATCTAAAGCAAAACAAACACTTGCAATACTAATAAAGCAGATTATCCAAAGTTTTAAAACTGCCTTCAGCAGAGGCATATTACAACCCATAGCAAAAGAAAAGAGTTTTTAGAGAAAAAAGTTTTTAGTTGTCATAAGTTCAGATAAAACAAGAGCTTAGGTAGACGAGCTCTCAGAACCACCATGATCACCTCCCTGATCATTTTCCTCATCATCAGAATCATCTTCTTCTTCCTTAGTCACTTCCTTCCTTGAATATTCCCCCTTGGTATGTGAAGTTTCCAAGGCATGGAACACCCTCTGAATTGCCAAGAGATGTTCCTGCAAAAGTTTTATCATGGAATCTTGTTGATTTAAAACAAAATTCAAAACATCCAGTGCATCAACCAAGGAAAACACCAAGGAATCTTCTTCTCGCTGTTTACAGTGCGCTGACAAACACGAAGAATCTTCGGATTAGGACCCATAGTATCCTTTTTGGAGTTCAAAATGACCTCATTGGCTATCAGAAAACACCAGATAGTGCTCGAAAAAGGTAACCGACGCCTTGTACAATTTTCCCAGTAAATTCTATGACTGTATAATAAACAATCTTACCCAAATCCATGGGCTTTACTTGAGCAACAGAGTACAAGAAGCGAGCTTGTAGTGGAGTGAGATGGACTTATTGGCAGAGGGAGTCCAGTTGTGATGAGCCACCTTGTAGAGAAGAGAGAACTTAATCTTGACATCAGACAAAGACAAACCACCACCAGTCTTTGGCCAAACCTTAGACGGATCCTTACAGAGATACTTAAGACAATATTCAAATCAACCTGGGCTCACCATGGTCTTCGAGTATTAACCCAAGGGCTTTATTAATTGATAAAGCAGAAAAAGGGACAATTCTATTTCTGCAAAAGACCTTTTGAAACCTAGGTGACTCAGGATCATAAACAACAGGGGAGAGGTTTGCATAAATTTCAATGACTATTCTTTGACAAAAAGAAGGAACCTCATACACAGTATTCAACAAACTTGCCTTCTCAATAATTTCAACAATATGATATTCAACAAACTGTTCAAGATCTATGTTGCGCTCAGCAGTGAAAGTGAGTCTTACCAGTTTTGAACAACAAAACTCGGCAACATCATTATAGAATTCGATAGAAGAAGCTCTACCGACATCCATGGCCATTGTTCCATCATCATCTGGTGGAGGAGACTTGAATCTCGAAGGTGCTGGAAGTTGCAAAACATGTTCTGGTGCCCGGCCACCTTTCCGACGAAGAGTTCGTCTTGGAGGATCAACAAATGGAATAGTCTCCACATCAATGATATCATCAGGAGTCACATCGGCCTTAGAAGTAGTCGATTTGGATGGAGCAGGTGTGGAGGGATTTTTAAAGAGAGATGAATCGGGAAAATCTACTAACATTCTGATAGTGGGACCTTTGGAGGGAATCGAATCTAATGGAGGGTCCACAGATTCATCAGGTTCAGAGGAACGAACACATTTGTGAGAAAGAATCTTCTTTTTGGCCATAGATTTGGAGCGGCCCATGGTGATAATGAGTGAAGAGAATGAAGGGGCAAAAACCCTGATTTGATAATAAAAAGAACAAGACGAAGATGAAGATTGATGAGCATTTTCTCAACACACAAATTAATCCTCAAGTATAAGGATATCAATTGTAGTCTCGATAGGCGATCAAGTGAATATCGAACCCAAGGGACATATTATTATCAATTCAATTATATTCTAATTAAATAATATTATGTTGGTAAATTGAATTTGGTTTGATTATGAAATTAAATAACATATAATTGAAATATCAAGATAAATAACAAGCAAAAGAGAAATTTCGATTGTGATCAAGTAATTAATAGAGTGGTTCATCAGGTAATCTAGTTTTACTTATTAATTTCCTTTCCATGTGTTGATGTCCGACTTTGCCTTTTGGTTTATGGATGCATCACTAAACCATGCAAGTGTACTCTATAGACACAAGTAAACAAGCGTATGACACGTGTGAATATCCTCGGAGCAAGAGATATACTTCACCCCATTTCTAGGTACTATTATAATCAATTATTTCTCGTGCACTTAGTACTCTAACCCGATCTGATCTCCCTTTTTAGGTACTATAAAGTTATAATCTTCATCCTACTTATTAACCTGAATACGATTCAATTAACAAGTATCTATATAAAATAGTTCTAATAAGATTTCGGAATCCCTTCATTTAGAATTATAACATGCAATCCTGCTCAGCGGTGAACGTACTCAATCAATAACCAAGAGATGTATTCAGACTTTACATAACAGTTAAAGATGCACAAAATGACCATGAGTATGAATTAAAAAGACACAATCTTATATAGAATAAACCATAAGTAGTGTTGTATGGAGTTTACACATGGAAATTCAATTAACTCATAAAACTTTCATAACCCTAGAACTACCGGAGCGGTTCTAGCCCATGATTGATCTAGGAACAATCATGGCTAGTTCGCATGATCTTACTTGACTCGCCAGATGAATCTCTCCTCACGACTCCTTCGGATGGTGGTAGGGCTTGGTGAAGGATGGATGATGAACGCCCTTTTTTTCTCCTGTGAAAACTCTTCTTTTAAATTTGTTAACTCTCCTTACGAGCCTCGAATGGGCTTTTTGAGTGAACACACGCACTGAAGGTGTAAAAATATGAATTTGGTAAGTTTTCGAACATCAATTCGACCAAACAAGTTGGTTGAACTCTTCTTTGTAGGTCGAATCCCAGGTCGAATCCGTTTGTAACTTGGCCTCTGATTCCGGATTCAACTAGAGTGTTGGCCGAATCAAATATTTCTTGGTCGAACTGGTACTGCTTCTGTTTAGGCTTTTAGTTTGACCACGGTTCGACCAAGTGGTTTGGTCGAACTCCCTTGTCGTGGTCGAACGACACTTTTCCGCTCTTAGTTTGACCAGAAGTGTTGGTCGAACTCTCTCCTTCTTGGTCGAATTTGACCTCTGCGTGGTCGAATCGCATACCTGTTTCGTCATCTTTCCGGATCCAATGACTTCCAACTCGTTTCCATCGAAAATTAGCTCAAATAGCCTTGTAGACCCTTGATTTGTGATTTTCCACTATGTATACCGATTCACATCGAATTACAACTATTTATTACACCATAAACACACGAATCCGGGTTCGAAACTAGTGAATTTACACACTCATCAAACCCCCAAACTTACATGTTGCTCATCCCGAGGCAACAAAATCAAAACCAATAAGTAGTGTAAAATTCACCAACTACTAATACAATTCATACTCACACATGCAATTCATCAATCGAACACAAGTATTACTAGCATCATATGCATCATTCATGTAAAACATCACTCGATTACAATACCTTTTGGAGTACAAAATCATCTAGCTCACAAGATAAATATTTACTCTCACTCTTAAGTGTAATAGATGTATACTCTAACAGGTTAGTGTTTACGCTCATATTCAATCCATACTTCCGCGTAACCATAAGCTTGGCGAGGGTCTCAAAACTCAACTTATAATCAATTCCTTGCTAGGATCACAAAGGACTTGCTTTTGGGTTGTAATGTTGGCTCTTTGGTAAAGGTAGGCGAATTTAGGTAAAGTGACTAATTCACTAGTAGAGAATTACCTTGGAGTTTTGATTTTCGTCATATATCTTCGTTTGTTTCTCCATCTTCTTCTCATAAACTTCATAATTTGATTCTCCTTATTTTTTCAAGCATCAACATCATCTTTCTTCAATGAGAAAGGGTACCAATTTCGAGCACTACTCTTCTAAGCAGTCGGGGTACCAGTTTCAGGCACTACCCGTAAACAATATTTAACCATACTTCTTTCTGTTTCATAATTCTCAACCAAGCTTCTACCTTTTTATTCTTTCAAGCTCTTATGCACCTCAACTCTCTACTAATGAATAGAATATTCAACAAGGCTCAAGTAAAGGTTTAATAAGGCTTTTTATCAAGGCTTGCCAAAGAAAAAGTTTTTTAAGACTCAAAAGGGCTTACAATGATACATATATTCACATGTAAGGTAAAATTTTGGCTAAGTGACTTGATTACACAATAATGGCCTAAGATCATTTCCTAGAAATTCCTCAGTCATAAGTTTCACACAAGACGCCAAACCAAGTTCTAGAATACGGTCATACGAACGATTCTCTCAAGAATAAACTATCATAAACTAGCATGATTTAAATGGCTCAAATTCTCACATGGGTAAATAGATTCCTAAGTACTCTTCAAAGTAAATATCCAAGATTAACTTCACAATATATTCACATACTTATCAAGCATACATGCTTCTAATCAGTAAAAATTAACACATGTAACATACGAATGCATCATACCAAGAACCCTTATAGCAATACAGTTCATCCAAGTATAACTGCTCTCAAGTATCAATCATCACCTCTCAATCATCTTGATATCTCGTTCGAGCAATCTTATCTGACACATGTACCCATTTCTCCTTGATCTCATCCCAATCATTCATCCGAATCTTGAAATTCAAAGGCAACCGCTCTTGAAGCCTTAGCTTCTTTGTCACTGCATCTTCCCGAGACGGTCTATCTTGCCTCTTCTTAGATCGAGCCTCAGCTTCCTTTCCTTTTCCTGAAAACAATACTTCAATACCAACAACCAAGGAAGAAAAACCAAACTAATGCATTTAACTCTACTCAAGACTTCAAGTTTTTCAGTGCATAGTCGAATCAAACAAGCATGTTCCATCCTAATGATCCAACAATTCAATCCACATGCTTATTCATCCTCATTCCAAGCAATAAGATCAACAAGCGATCAAACTAACTACAAGCATGCATTACTACTCAACCTCAATCACTTTTCTAGCAATTCATCATGCTTCATCCCAAACTACTCACATTTCTCATAACTTCCCATAATCAATATGGTTTAATTCATTTCAATCAAGCAAAATCAAACCCAACAATAATTCATTCAAAATTGTGCACAAAACTTCAAACAACACCATGAATCCATAGAAAACTTAGTTTAATCAACATGCCAGCTTATAATCAACGATTAGAACTTCAATCCTAGGTTAAGAGGGTTGAGAAAACATACCTATTGATCCAGACATGGCTTAGATTGAATGAATGTGATAATTCTCCCAAAATTGCGACGAACCCTAGATTTTCAACTGGATTGCTCCAAAAACGCGATGAATCGAGTGGAATGTATGTGGATTGTGGTTAGAACTGATTAAAATCCACTAATTTTGGAGTTTGGAATGCAGGGTTTTCTATTTGGACAGAATTCGGGTGGAGGTGGTGTGTGAAGTGCTCGAATGAATATGAAAATCGGGGTTAAAATCAACTTAGTTGGGCTCGATTCGACCAATCCGAGTGATCGAATTTGATTGACGTGGTCAAATCTATGGTCGAACTCCCTTACTGGACAATCCATCATCGCGATTCGACCACTGTTCGACCAATTGCTTTGGTCGAACTCTTTAGCCGTGGTCGAACTCGACTATTCAAAACTTTCAGGTTCGCCATTCGACCTCGATTCGACCAAGCTGCTTGGTCAAATCGATCATGCTTTGGCCAAACTCGTCTGTACAACTCTCTGATCTCCAGTTCGACTTCCATCTTTGGTTGAACCCTTGGTCGAACTCTCCTCTGCTTAGTCTAATCGACCTGTAAGAAACTTTTGATATCCAGTTCAACCTGGGCTCACGCGTTCGACCTACATGTCTGGTCGAACTCACCTGCTGATGCTCCAAACTCGAATTTTCTTCATCACCTGCACACTTTAAACTCAAAAACGAACATTAGGTACCAAAATAGATCAAAACTAGTTCGAGAATCAATCTTAAACTTGACATCCATGAGTAACTCCACATATAATACTAAAAAACAACACCAAACACCACAAAATATTAGGCAAATTGCAAAAAATCGACACACCGCAACCGATAAAATTTTTGATATGCCGCAAAAAATCAACTCCCCTAACAAATGTTACAAAGAAAATATTATACTCTCAGCGCTTCAATGAGGTAAGTACATCACACCCCCCAAACTTAGTAGAAACTATAGTGAAACTAAGTTTGCAAAGAGATGTAATTGCCGATAATGAAGCACATCGAATATAAAAATTTCTTACCCACACAAAAGAAATAATAAAGCAATAAAACGGGAGGGAATGCCCCCAACATGCGCTCATGTTTAACATCGGAGAGGCACGATGGTACCAATCTAGTGTAAGGTATCCTCAATGACGACGCAAGCATCATCCGGTGACTTGTAATGCTTCAATCGATGCCCATTCGCCGCGATAATGTCCCCATCTTTGTCCATAAACTCAAAATTCCCCTCCCCCCCAGGCTCTATGGATAATGAACGGCCCCGTCCACTTTGATTTCAATTTTTCTGTGAAAAGCTTCAAACGAGAGTTAAAAAGTAATACCTCATCACCTTGCTTGAACTCCTTGTATGAGATCTTTAAATCATGTCATTTCTTCATTCTCTCCTTATATATCTCCGAGTTCTTGTAAGCTCGATTTCTGAACTCATCCAATTAATTAATATAAGTCAATCTCAACTCCTTTTGATCCTTCTTAGACAAGTTCAAACTCCTAAAAGCCCAAAGAGCTTTGTGTTGAATCTCTATGGGTAAGTGGCACGGCTTTCCATAGACGATTTGATACGGTGACATATCCAACACCGTCTTGTAAGCAGTCCGGAACCCCCACAAAACATCATCAAACTTCATAGCCCAATCCTTCTTATTGGTTTCAACTACCTTCTCCAAAATTTTCTTTAGTTGTCGGTTGGAGACTTCAGCTTGCCTATTCGCTTGAGGGTGATAGGGTGTAGTGACCCTATGCTTGACTCCATAATCCTTAAGTACCTTTTCAAGAAGCTTGTTGACGAAGTGAGACTTTCCATCACTCACTAGTGCTCTAGGAACAACATAGCGGGCAAAGATATGTTTCTTCAAGAAAGATAAAATAGTCCTTGAATCATTCACGCAAGTGGAAATGACTTCCACCCACTTAGAAACATAATCTACTGCTAAAAGGATGTAAAGAAATCCATTAGATAGGGGAAAAGACCCCATAAAATTGATCCCCATACGTCAAAGATCTCAACAACAATGCTTAGCTGAAGTGGCATCTCATCTCGTCGACTTATGTTCCCTATCTTTTGACATCTATCGTATGTCGCCACATATGTTTCACAATCTTTAAACAATGTCGGCCAATAAAGAGTAGATTGAAGTACCTTCGCTGCAGTCTTTTGAGCTCCGAAGTGCCACCCGTTAGGTTGTGCATGACAAAAATCAAGTACGCTCTCCATCTCCATCTCGGGCACACACCTACGGATAATGGAATCCATACATATCTTGTAGACAAACAGATCATACCATATAAATGTATCAACATCCCTTTTGAATTTCGCAAGTTGATATCGGTTGAGATCTCTAGGAATTTCACCTACGGCAATGTAATTCACATAATCCGCATACCATGGATCAATCCCTTGTGCAGCCACAACACATGCTCTTTCAGCTCCTTCAACAAGCACTACCATTATCTTCTCATCAGGGAACATCTCTTCAATTTAATCGAAAGAATCATCACAGTGCTCCCTTGTCTCCAACCCTGATAGGTGATTCGCCAAAACATTCTCGGTACCCTTCTTATCTCGAATCTCCATATCAAATTCCTGTAGAAGAAGAATCCATCTAATGATCCTTGGCTTTGTTTCCTTCTTCTCCATCAAGTACCTGATCGCAGAATGATCCGTGTATACTATCGTCTTCATGCCAACCAAATACTGTCGAAACATGTTGAATGCATACACCATAGCTAGAAACTCCTTTTCAGTCACCGTGTAGTTCTTTTGTGCAGCATCAAAAGTCTTACTCGCATAGTAAATGGCGCAAAACTTCTTTTCCCTCAACTGCCCAAGCACCATTCCAAGTGCTAAATCACTTGCATCACACATAAGTAAAACGGTTGAGTCCAATCCGGCGTGATCAAGATAGGTGCAGTAATAAGCGCCTCCTTCAAAACCTGAAAAACTGTTAGACATTCTTCATCAAAAACAAAAGGAACATCCTTTTCAAGTGAATGAGATAAGGGTTTAGAGTATTTCGAGAAGTCTTTTATGAATCTTTTATAAAAATTGGTGTGTCCAAGGAAGGACCACACTCCTCTTTTATTAGTAGGTGGAGGAAGCTTCTCAATTGCCACCACCTTAGCTCTATCCACCTGCAATCCCTTGGCCGAAATATGATGGCCAGGAACAATCCCATCTCTTACCATGAAGTGACACTTCTCCCAATTCAAGACAAGATTAGTTTCTTGGCATCTCTTCAAAACAGTAGCAAGGTTAGATAAACAAATATCAAATGAGGAACCAAATACAGAAAAATTATCCATAAACACCTCCATGATCTTTTCTATCAACCCATCACATATGGCTATCATGCAATGCTGAAATGTAGCAGGTGCATTACACAATCCAAAAGGCATATTCCTAAAGGCAAAAGTTCCATAAGGGCAAGTAAAAGTAGTTTTTTCTTGATCATCGGGTGCAATCATGATTTGATTATAACCCGAGTACCCATCCAAGAAATAATAATACTCATACCCTGCAAGACGATCAAGCATTTGATCCATGAAAGGAAGGGAAAATGGTCTTTGCATGTATTTTTATTCAATTTCCTGTAATCCATACACACACGCCATCCTGTAGGAATGCTAGTGGCTAAAGTCTCACCATCTTCAGCTTTCACTATAGTCATGCCCCCCTTTTTAGCAACAACATGCAATGGACTCACATGGGGACCATCACTAATAGGATAAATAATTCCTGCATCTAGCCACGTTAGGATTTGCTTCCTAATTACTTCTTGAATAGCGGGATTCACCCTCCGCTGATTCTGAATGCTACTCTTGGCCTCATCTAACAATCTTATTCTATGCATGCAATAGGAAGAACTAATCCCCTTTAAATCATCAAGAGACCAACCAATCGCAGATTTATACTTTCTAAGCACATCTAACAATTCCTAAAGTTGATCATTATCAAGGTAAGATGATATAATTACCGGATATTTTTCATTGTCACCTAGGTAGACATACTTCAAGTGTTCCGGCAATGGTTTCAACTCTTCTTTCTTCTCTTCTTTAGGTGCACTATCTCGATCCAATGGCAAGTACTTCCTAGTCCACTTGACCTCTTCAATGTTGGTCCTTGTCGACTCTACCTGTCATCACTCAAAGCAAGTAAGTTTTCAAGAAATTCAATACATACCTCATTGGAGAATTCATCAAGCTCAGTAGTGGCAAAAGTAAGAGACTCCGCCAAACATGTCTCTAAAGGATCCTTCGACAGAATCAAAGACATGTCTTCCTTCACAATCTCCTCCGCTATATCAATACTTGACATTGCATCTCCATTGACATCTTCATTGCTTTGTCAAGGTTAAATAGGACCTCTTCTTTATCCATCCTTAGCCGCAACTCACCCTTCTGCACATCTATCATGGCTCCCGCAGTAGCAAGGAAAGGTCTCCCTAAAATAAGAGGGACATTATCCTTGTCATCTTCTATCTCCAGCACCAGAAAATCCACAGGAAAGTCTAAGTTCTCTACTTTGACAAGAACATCTTCGATCACTCCCTTCGAAAAAGTCATAGACCTATCCGCTAGTTGTAGAGCAACTGTCATGGGGGTTAACTCCCCCAAACCAAGCCTTTGAAAAGTAGACAACGGCATCAAGTTGATGCTTGTCCCAAGATCACACAAGGCTCGACGTGCCCGCCCCTTTTTAATTTTGCATAAAATTGTGAAGCTTCCCAAATCCTTAAGTTTAGCTGTCAGCTTCCTCTGAATGATAGAGCTGTAGTTCTCTGACAAATTCACCATCTCAATTCCATTCAAGCTTCTCTTCTTCAAAAGAATATCCTTCAGAAAGCAGGCATAATACGACATATCCTATATTGCTTCAGAGTAAGGAATGTTCAAGCTTATTTTATTTATGATTTTTGAAAACTTCTTGAACTTCTCTTCTAATCTCTTCTTAACTAGCTTGAGAGGAAAGGGTGGAGGTATTTTTATTTTAGGAATTCCCCATTCATCACGTTCAGCCTTCTCCGCTTTATTCTTTTTGGCTCTCAATCTCTTAGCTCTTTCCCACTTTTTCTGCTATAATCTCTGTATTCTGCTCTTTAGAAGGTACTGAAGTCACATCAACATCATTCGAAGCATTCAACGCGTAAAATGGCACAGAACATGAGAGTTCGACCTGAGTTCGACCTGGGTAGGTGGTCGAACTCGGTGAGTAATGGTCGAACTTAACACTTGAAAGTTTGTTCTCCCTCATACAGTCGAATTCGACCATGGTTTGACCAACAGGATTGGTAGAATCCAAGCGATTGTGGTCGAATCGGGCTTCAGACGAAATAGAGTGCTTTGGACAGTGGAGTTCGACCTCAGTTCTACCAGAGGCTCTAGTCGAATCGATCTGTTTGTGGTCAAACTGACCTTCTGACTCCTCCAGACGTCGCCCAGGTGCCCTATTCGACCTCTCCTGTTCAGTTCGACCTGTATGTCTGGTCGAATTAGGGTCGAATCGGGCTCCTAAAGTTTCAGAATTCAATTTTGGTTTCATCGGTCCTTCATACTGCGTTCTAGACCTCAATGTAATGGCGTGACAAGACTTTGGATTCTTAAGACTTTGAGACGGAAGCTTCCCTTTCTCTATAGTTTGAGTCAATTTGTTCACATTTCTAACAATCTCCCCCATTAACAATGCAAGGTCCTTTACTTGTGTAGATAAATCCTTATGATGATCATCAATCTTCTTCTCTGGCTTGGCCTCAAGACGGTCTACTCTTGCTTCATTCCTCGCCATGTATATGTTCACAGTATCCTCAAAGCCAGGCTTCCCTTCTTCCACCTTAGCTCCCGGATCAACACCGATAGGAGGCTGTATCGCATTATTCAGATTGCTTCATGAAAACTCCGACCTCCTTGGTTGTTGATCACTACCCGGGGGACCACGATTGTTGTAGTTCCCTTGATAGTTCTGGTTTCCTTGATTTGGATACCTAGTTCCTTGAATACTTTGACCCATAACGTAATTTGCCTCCTCGATCTCCTCTTGGCTAGCTCCTTCATAGCCACAATCCTGCTGCATTATTGGTACTCTCTGAGATAAATCTGTGATATGCTTTTGCTGATACTCTAGTAGCTTGCTAATGTTAGTCAAGCTAGAGATGATCTCATCATCTCTTCCCGACTTCACCATAGTATGCTCAACTTGTGCTACTTTATCAAGGACATAAGTGCCTCTTAATCTATCAGTCAGCCAATCTCTAGAATTCATCGAAATATCTTCAAAAAGCTATTCAGCCTCATTGGGTGACTTTGTCAGCAATACTCCATTAGAAGAAGTATCAAGTAAAACACGAGAATCGCAGTCCAACCCATTGTAGAAAATACTGATATATTGAGCTTTAGATAGCCCATGCTGAGGACACTTCCGAAGCATGTCCTTGAACCCGTCCCAAGCTTCATGAAACTTCTCATTGCCATGGATAGAAAATTGATTGATTTCTTGCATCATCTTGAACACCTTTGAAGGTGGCATGTATCGCTCCAAGAATTTCACTTTTAACTTCTCCATGTATCACATTCAGTAGCATCAAGATTATCGTACCAATTTCTCGCTTTTTCATCCAGCGAGAACTTAAACAGTATAATCTTCCTCGCATCCTCATGAGCTCCTTTATCTTTTTGTGTGCTTGCATACCTAAGGAACCTATTCAGATGTTGCTAAGGATCTTCGAATGTTCCCCTAGAGAAGGGACTCCTTTAAATTATGGTGATAAGAGCATGGTATAAATCAAAATCAGCTCCAGTTCCTCTTGCTCCTAACAACCCAGCATTTTCTGTTCCATTGTTCTTAAAGACTTCCCGAATGGCAAGTGTACCAGGATCCGCCGCCATGTTGATTGCTTCTACGTCCAAATTAACTTCGGTTACAGCTTCAATCATTTGCGGATTTAGCACGTCAACTTCAACTCCTAAATCAAGAGCTTTAGTTGGATCAACTTTCTTGTTCTTATTCTTCTTCTTTTTCTTCCTTGACGATGCTCCGATCTCTGGATTATATGACTCTAATTCACCTTTCTTTGATCTTGTGAACATACACCTAAGAAAAATAAGTATTAGAAATAATAAACAAGAATAATAATCTCAATTAAATTAGAAATAATCAATGGATAATTAATGCCGTCCACGGCAACGACGCCAAGAACTTGATGAGTGTTTTCTCAACACACAAATTAATCCTCAAGTATAAGGATATCAATTGTAGTCTCGATAGGCGACCAAGTGATTATCGAACCCAAGGGACAGATTATTATCAATTCAATTATATTATAATTAACTAAAATTATGTTGGAAATTGGATTTGGTTTGATTATGAAATTAAATAACATATAATTGAAATAGCAAGATAAATAAAAAGCAAAAGAGAAATTTCGGTTGTGATCAAGTAATTAATAGAGTAGTTCATCAGGTAATCCAGTTTTACTTATTAATTTCCTTTCCATGTGTTGATGTCTAACTCTGCCTTGTGGTTTATGGATGCATCACTAAACCATACAAGCGTACTCTATAGACACAAGTAAGCAAACATATGACACGTGTGAATATCTTCGGAGCAAAAGATATACTTCACCCCCCTTTCTAGGTACTATCATAATCAATTATTTCCCGTGCACTTAGTAGTCTAACCTGATCTGATCTCATTTTTTAGGTACTATAAAGTTATACTCTTCATCCTACTTATCAACCCGAATACGATTCAATTAACAAGTATCTATATAAAATAGCTCTAATAAGACTTCAGAATCCCTTCACTTAGAATTATAAAATGCAATCCTGCTCAGCGGTGAACGCACTCAATCAATAACCAAGAGATGTATTCAGACTTTACATAACAGTTAAATATGCACAAAACGACCGTGAGTATGAATTAAAAAGGCACAATCTTATATAAAACAAACCACAAGTAGTGTTGTATGGAGTTTATACATGTAAATTCAATTAACTCATAAAACTTTTATAACCCTAGAACTACATGAGTGGTTCTAGCCCATGATTGATCTAGGAACAATCATGGCTAGTTGGTATGATCTTACTTGACTCGCCAGACGAATTTCTCCTCACGACTCCTTCGGATAGTGGTAGGGCTTGGTGAAGGATGGATGATGAATGCCATTTTTTTCTCCTGTAAAAGCTTTTTTTTATACTTGTAAACTCTCCTTATAGGTTTTGGATGGGCTTTTTAAGCGAACACATGCACTGAAGGTGTAAAAATATGAATTTGGTAAGTTTCCGAACATCAATTCGACCAAACAAGTTGGTCGAACTCTTCCCTGCAGGTCGAATCGGTCTGTGACTTGACCTCTGATTCCGGATTCGACCAGAGTGTTGGTCAAACCGAATACTTCCTTGTCGAACTGGCACTGCTTCTGTTTAGGCTTTTAGTTCGACCATGGTTCGACAAAGTGGTTTGGTCAAACTCCTTTGTCGTGGTCGAATGGCACTTTTCCGCTCTCAGTTCGACCAAAAGTGCTGGTCGAACTCTCTCTTTCTTGGTCAAATCCGACCCCTGCGTGGTTGAATCGCACACATGTTTCTTCCTCTTTCCGGATCCGATCACTTTCAACTCGTTTCCATCAAAAATAAGCTCAAATAGCCTTGTAGACCCTTGATTCGTGACTTTCCACTATGTATACCGATTCACATCGAATTACAACCATTCATTACTCCATAAACACATGAATCCGGGCTCGAAACTAATGAATTTACATACTCATCAAAGAGTCACTCAGAAATCAGGCTGGGTTAAAACTGAGAACGAGGCCCATTCAAATGTACAAATTTAGACCATAACAGAAGCTGGAAAAAGAAAAAGGCCCTGTAGACTAAAAAACCATCAATCCTTTAAATCACCCCAGATAAGAACATGAAAGTCCATAAAAAATGAATGCCTAGAGAGACAGAAAAGAAAGATATTCCATGCAAGGACTAATAAAATCCCAATCACACAAGGAGAATATATCATAAAATTGAGATGAAAGCAGAAACCAAAACTTAATCTTCCCTCTTCACCACGGATTTTTTTTAAATACCAACCTTATCACACCAAGTGGAAGAATTTGAGTCTTAACTTTATGTTACTCTTGTCCACATAAGAAATTTTGTTTTGTTTTTATTTTTTTTTAAATAAAAACGAGGGAAGAACCTTATAGCAACATGAATTACACCTTTATGGTGGATGTTGTTAGCTTTCTCCTTACAAATTATTTTCTGTGTACGTAGCTCTTTCTCTTATAGAGCCGCTTTCACAGTACATCATTTCATTGTAGGTAGCCATTTACAACATCATAAAGGTTAACAGAAGTATGCATATTCTCCATAGGTATATTGGGGTAAGAAAAGCACATGCAAAATGGTACGAGAAATAAAGGAAGGCCTAATGCAAGCTTATATGATACATGCACAAAAATGAAATAACATAAGTAGATTAGATGGCACACATTCCTAGGGATTTTCTCAGAGAGTTAAATCGAGTGGCATCTAATGCTTTCGTGAAAATATCAGCAAGTTATTTTTCTGATGAAAGATAATCAAGTACTGTTGTACCTTCTTCCACCAGGTCTCTTATGAAGTGAAATCTTAAATCTATGTGCTTAGTTCTCTGATGTAACACTAAATTTTTTGAGATGTTGATGGCACTTGTATTATCACAAAACATATGAAGGAACTCAAGTTCTAGATTGTAATACGTGAGCATCTGCTTCATCCAAATCAACTAGGAAGCACAACTTCCAGCTGTTATATACTCGGCCTCAGCAGTGGACAAGGAGACACAATTTTGTTTACGACTCAACCATGACACCAGGTTGTTTCCAATGAAGAAACACCCTTTAGAGGTGCTTCTTCGATCATCTACATCTCCAACCCAGTCTGCATCTGTATAGCCTGCAACATGTGAATTCGTGTCATGAGTATACCATAGACCATGATTTAGAGTACCTGAAATATATTTGATGATCCATTTGACCGCCTTTAAATGAGACTCCTTAGGCCTTGACTGATTGCGGGCACAAAGTCCCACACTGTAGGCAAGATCAGATCTACTCGCAGTAAGATATAGAAGACTTCCAATCATGCTTTTACACAGAGTAGCCTCAACATCAATACCAGATTCATCTTTACACAGCTTGGTTTGAGATCCAATTGGGGAGTTAGGATGCTTAGCATTGTCAAGACCAAACTTCTTAACCAACCCAGCTGCATACTTAGATTGATGAATGAATATTCCAACTTTTATTTGCTTGACTTGCAATCCAAGAAAATAGCTCAGTGATCCTCAAAAAGTCGTTCACCTCCTTTTTGCTAGTTGAGCCAAATATTATATCATCAACATAAATCTGTACCACCATGATGTGCGTATCTACTGTGTGTATAAACAAAGTCTTATCAACTCTCCCTCTCTTGTAGCCCATCTTCAGAAGAAATGTAGTCAGCCTTTCATACCATGCCCTTGGAGCTTGTTTGAGACCATATAAAGCACTTTTCAATCTACAGACATGTTCAGGAAACTCCTTATCTATAAATCCTTTGGGTTTAGCGAAATAAGTTATTTTCTTCAGATGTCCATTCAGAAATGCACTCTTTATATCCATTTGATAAACCACAACCTTCAGTTGACATGCAATGGCAAGAAGTAGTCTGACAGCTTCAAGTGTTGCGACATGAGCGAAGGTCTCATCAAAGTACACACCTTCAACTTGAGTATGCCCTTGAGCCACTAATATGGCCTTGTTTCATGTCACGACACCAAATTCATCAGATTTGTTCTTGAATATCCACTTGGTCCCTATGACATTTATATCCTTAGGACGAGGCACAAGTTCTTACACATCATTCCTAGTAAACTGATTGAGTTCTTCTTGCATGGCTTCAATCCAGTTTGAATCAGTTAAGGCTTCATTAACATTCTTAGGTTCAGACTGTGAAATATAACACAAATGAAATGATGTATTTATCATTTTTTAGTCTCTTCTGGGTAGATTTATGATGGTCCGACCTGTAGATTCTCCAATAATCAGCTCCGGAGGGTGATCTCTTTGAATCTTGAGATGAGTTTTCTTAACAGACAAAGAATAATCAGTTGAGATACATCGCAGACCAACGTTTGATTGAGGTGAAGGATCCTTATCATTGTTGTGATCTATATCTTCATTGGTTTGCAACTCTGTGATGACAACTTCTTCACTTCTGAAACTTGTGTTACCTCCTCCTGTCTCATCGAACTCAACATTAGAGGATTCCATAATAGTTTGAGTTCGAAGATTAGAACTCTATATGCCCTGCTCTTTAGACCATATCCAAGAAATATCCCTTAATCACTCTTAGGATCAAACTTACCAAGAGAGTCTCTATCATTAAGAATAAAGCACTTAATCTCAAACACATGCAAGTGACTGAGATTTGGAGTTTTTCCCTTCCATATTTCATAGGTTGTTTTGTTGGTTCCTGCCCTGAGATAAACACGATTCAGAATATAGCAAGTAGTGTTAATAGCCTCTGCCCACCATCTTAATAAAAACACATTTTCCTATCAGCATGGATCTTCACATATTTTGAAGGGTTCGATTCTTCCTTTCAACTACTCCATTTTGTTGTGGAGTCTTAGGAGATGAAAACTCATGGAGAATTCCTTTAGATTTGTAAAACTCCTCAAACTGATGATTTTCAAATTCCTTCCCATGATCAGATCTTATCCTTTTGACAAATGAGTTTTGCTCCATTTTAATTTTGAGACAAAGGGATTTGAAAAATCCATAACACTCCAACTTCTCCTTCTGAAAATTTACCCAAATGAAATAGGAGTAGTCATCTACACAAACACAAATATATCTCTTCCCTCCAACACTTTCTGTAGAGACTGGACCCATGAGATCCATGTGGAGGAGTTCAAGCACTTGTGATGTTCCAATAGTTCTGACAGGTGGATGACTTGACCTAGTCTGTTTTCCCATATGACATGCATCACACGAGGCATGTTCAGAGGCTTTCAACTTGGGTAATCCAAGAACCAAGTTTTGTCTACTGAGATTCATCAGTTTGGAGTAACTGATGTGTCCAAGTCTTTGGTGCCACAAATCATTGTGAGTATGATTGACACTCAAGCATGTTCCTTCACAATTAAGAAGGTAACAATTATCTAGAGACCGATGATGATCGTTTTCTCAACACACAAAATTATTCCCAAGTATGAAGGATATCAATTGTAGTTTCGATAAGCGACCAAGTGATTTTTGAACCCAAGGGATGGATTATTATCAATTTAATTATATTCTAATTAACTAAGACTATGTTGACAAATTTGGTTTGGAATAGTTATGAAACTAAGTAAGAAATAACTTAAATAGCGAACTAAATTAACAAGTAATAGCAAAAATACGGTTGTGATCAAGTAAGAAATTAGGTAGTTCTTCGAGTCATCCAATTTTATTTATTAATTTCCTTTCCATGTGTTGTTGTCCGACTCTACCTTGTGGTCTATGGACGCATCACTAAACCATGCAAGTTCACTCTATAGACACAAGTAAACATGGGTATGACACGTGTGAATATCCTCGGAGCAAGAGATATAATTCACCCTCCTTTATAGATACTATCAATATCAATTATTTCTCGTGCACTTAGTACTCTAATCCGATATGTTCTCCATTTATAGGTACTATGAAGTTATACTCTTTATCCTACTTATTAACCCGAATATTATTTAATTAATAAGTATTTATATAAGAGAGTTCTAATAGGACTTCGGAATCCCTTCATTTGGAATTATAACATGTAATCTTGCTCAACAGTGAACACACTCAATCAATAACCAAGATATGTATTCAGACTCTACATAACAGTTAATGATGCACAAAATGACTGTGAGCATGAATTTAAAAAGCATAATCTTATATAAAATAAACTACAAGTAGTGTTGTACGGAGTTTACACATGAAAATTCAATTAACTCATGAAACTTTTATAACCCTAGAACTACCGGAGCGGTTCTAGCCCATGATTAATCTAGGAACAATCATGGTTGATTCATATGATCTTACTTGACTCGCCAGACGAACCTCTCTTCACAACTCCTTAAGATGATGGTAGGGTTTCGGTGGTGGATGGATGATGAATGATCTCATTCTCCTGCGAAAGCTCTTCTTTTATACTTGTAAACTCTCCTTACGGGTCTTGGATGGACTTCTTGAGCGAACACTTACATTAAAGGTGTAAAAATACATATATGGTAAGTTTCCGCACGTCAGTTCGACCAACAGGCCAGGTCGAACTCTCCTTCACAGGTCTAACTCCTGGTCGAATCGACCAGTAAATTGGTTATAGGTCCAGAATTTGACCAAAATCCTGGTCGAATCACATACTCTCTGGTCGAACTGCAGGCGCGTCTCTTCAGGCTTTTGGTTTGACCATAGTTTGACCAAATGGTTAGGTCGAATGGCACTTCCGGCGCTTCTTCTCCATCAGTTCGACCAAAGCTGCTGGTTGAACCCTCTCCTTCTTGGTAGAATCCCGTGCCTGCTTGGTTGAATTCACCTCTAAATCTCCCTTTTCTGGATTCGATCACTTCCAACTCGTTTTTCTTCAAAAATCAACTCAAATAGCCTTGAAGACACCTGATTTGTGACTTTTCACCATATATATCGATTCATATCGAATTACAACCATCTAACACACCATTATTACATGAATCCAGACTCAAAACACGTAAATTTACACACTCATCAAATCCCCAAATTTACATGTTGCTCGTTCTGAGGCAACGCAATCAAAACCATAGAGTAGTGTAAAATTCACTCAACTACCACCTTCAATACAATTCATATTCACACATGCAATTTCATCAATAAAAGACAAATATCACTAGCATCATATATATCACCCAAGCAAAACATCACTTAACTATAATACACTTCGAAGTACAAAGTCATCTAGCTCACAAGATAAATATTTACTCTCACCTTCTAGTCTAAAAGATGTACACTTCAATAGGTTAGTATACACTCATATTTAATTCATACTTCCGCGTAACTATAAGCTTGGCAAGGGTCTAAAAAAACAACTTACAATTAACTCATTACTAGGATCACAAAGGACTTGCTTTTGGGTTGTAATGTTGACTCTTTAGTAAAGGTAGAAAAATTTAGGTAAAGTGACTAATTCACCAGTATAGAATTACCTTGGAGTTTTGCTTTTCGTCATACAGCTTCATCTTTTTCTCCAATTTCTTCTCATGATCTTCACGGTTTGAATTCTCCTTTTCTTTTTCTTAGCATCAACATCATCTTTCTTCAATGAGCAAGGGTACCAATTTCGGGCACTAACCTTCTAAACAATCGGGGTACCAGTTTCAGGCACTACCCCTAAACAAGATTTAACCATACTTTTCTTTTTTCATGCTTCTCAACCAATCTTCTACCTTCTTCATTCTTGCAAGTACTTATTCACCTCAACTCTCTACTAATGAATAGGGTATTCAACAAGGCTCAAGTAAAGGTTCAATAAGGCTTTTTATCAAGGCTTGCCAAAGAAAAAGCTTTTAAGGCTCAAAAGGGCTTCCAATGATACATATATTATAAGGTAAGGTAAAATTTTGGCTAAGTGACTCAAATAAACAATAATGACCTAAGATCATGTCCTAGCAACTCATCAATCATAAGTTTCACACAAGACTCCAAGCCAAGTTTTAGAATACGGTCATATGAATGATTCTCTCAAGAATAAACTATCATGAACTAGCATGATTCAAATGGCTCAAACTCTCACATGGGTACATAAACTCCTAAGTACTCCTCATAGCATATAGTCAAGATTAATTTCACAATGAACTTCATATACTTGTCAAGTTGTACATGCTTCTCATCAACAAAATTAACACATGTAAAATATGAATGCAACATACTAATGTCAAGAACCCACATATCATGAAAATCCGTACAAGTATATCCAACCAATTCCACCCTCAAGTATCAATCATCACATCTCAATCTAACATCAAATCATACCAATATACGTACATGCCACTCACACCACAAATACCTATCATGTAAGAGAAAAGGAGAAGGGAGATGAGATGAAACAGACAAAAAGCAAAAACATGATGCAACCTACTCCTCCGGAGTATCATCATTGCTCGCATCCTCCTCGTCATCACCATCACTCATCTCCGAGCGCAATCGATCCAAATCACTATGAAGACTATTCAGCTTCCTATCTAACTTGCGCTCATGATCTTACATTCTCCCTAATCTCCTATCCATCTCCACATAATTATTCTGCAGTGTATTTTACCTTGTATCCAGTACTGCATAGTTCACATTTGCCAAGGCCAACTGCCTATTTGTCTCCTGTTGGTTCGCATCCAACGTGCCGAAATGATCATGAATCAATCGAAACTACTCCTGATAATAAGCATCTGGACCAGCCCACTGTTGTTGTGGCATTGCTGGAATGGGTCATGGTAGCATCTCGTGCTGCTATGGATCTCCCATCCATGGATCCACCTGATCCGCTCCATGCTCCTGCTGCTGCTGTAGCTGTGGCCGAGGATGTGGCTGAAACCGCCCTTTATCTACAATCCTCTGAAGCTCCTCATTCATCCCCTCAACGTACATTTGAGTTACAGTCCTCCAATCACCTTTCGTCAAGCAAGTGATGGAAAGAGCATCATGCGCCAACGTGTTCATCAACTTGTTGCCCTCATTCCGGATAGAAGTTAGCTCACTCACATCAAACGGAAACATGAAAGTAAGGGCTTATATCCCCTCATGTAGAACCAATCTACATCGCGAAGATGAGAAAATCCACCCTTCATACACGTACTCATAACCAAGTCTGGATCCTGAAGGATGGGTGTAATATCAGTGAAATCCATGTGATAATACTCAGCCACGGTAGTAAGCAACCCTCCTATATTAACTCTCTGAAATGGAGAGCTTCTGAACATGTATAGCTGATAAATAAGGTATGATCTCACATTGAACCTCACTCCATTGAGCATACACCAGAGGACATACAACTCTCCCCTTGACACGCAGCTCCCCTCAGACCGAGCAAACAGTGTGTTGCTCAATACACGATCCATATATCGGAGTACAGGATTCCGAATCATCGAAGCACGAGCACTACTAGTCTTGAAATTCATGTCTTCCATAGAAATCTCTCTCCAGAAGTTATTTGCATTGATAAATCCATTCTCATTCCTCGAGATCCTTCTCGGAGTCTGAAACAGCGCATTAAACTCCTCAGCCAACCACGTCCTCATCTCACCTCCAAGCTGGAATGTACACTTATACGAAAAATGGCTCAAACCCTTCTTAACAGTCATCGAACATAGCACCTCAGCAGTCACATGGAAGTATGTCGGCTTCTTCAACTCCATAAAGCGACGAATCCCCACTTGATCAAATATCCACAAGATATCTTCTCGAATGCGCATTGTAACCATTGCCCCATCATCCTAATACCTCGTTCTAGTAATCTTGTCTAATATATCACCCCATTTATCCTTGATATCTTCCTAATCATTCATCTGAATCCTAAAATTCATAGGCAACCTCTCCTGAAGCCTTAACTTTTTTGTCACTGCATCTTCGCGAGACGGCCTATCTTGCCTCTTTTTGGATCGAACCTCGGCTTCCTCTCCTTTTTCTAAAATCAATACTTCAATGCCAACAAACAAGAAAAGCAAACCAAGCAATTCAGAATCAACTAGCATTCAACTCTACTCAAGACTTCAAGTTTCCCTATGCATAGTCACTCCAAACAAGCATGTTCCTACCTCATAATTCAATACTTCAATTCTCATGCTTACTCAACTTCATTCCATCATCAAGTATGCAACAAGAACAACCAATGATTCTATCAACCACAAGCATGCATTAACAATTCAAGCAATTTACTCCAAATCCAACATGCTTCATCTATGTACTCAAAATCCAACATGCTTCATCTCACACTACTCCAATTACTCACAACTTCAAGTATACATCAAGGTTTGACAACAATTAAACAATTAAAATCAAACCCATCAATTGTTCATATGAAATTGTACACAAAAACTCAAATTCACCATGAATTCCTATATAAACTAGTTCAATCGACTTACCCATTTGTAATCAACAATTAGAACTTCAATCCTAGGATAATAGAGTCTAGAAAATGTACCTTTTGTACCGGCCATGGCTTAAGATGAAAAAATGTGACAAAATCCTCAAATTCACTTCAAAACCCTAGTTATGAAACTAGATTGTTTTGAAATCGCAATGAATTGAGTGGAAAGAGTGTGGAATGCGGTTTAATTGGAGCAAAATCGAATGGAATCGAAGATTAGAGCAAAGGGTTTTCGATTCGGGATGAATTCGAGTGAAGGTGGTGTGCAAAGTGATCGAATGGGGATGAAAAACACATTTAAAAACTGACATACCTGGCATGATTTGACCAACTGGAGTGGTCGAACGGAATTGACGTGGTCGAACCATGTTTCTAGAGGCTTCAGCGTTTCAGTTCGACCAGAATTCGACCAAATGACTTGGTCGAACCACAATGTCGTGGTCAAACTCCTATGTTCAAACTTTCAGTTTCGCGATTCGACCTCGGTTCGACTTACTACTTGGTCGAACCAATCCTATCTTGGTCGAATCAGCCTGTACAAAATTCTCTGATCTCCAGTTCGACCTTCATCTTAGTCGAAGCCTTGGTCGAATCACCTCCGGTTTGGTCAAATCGACCTGTAACGAAGTCTCTGATCACCAGTTCGACTTGAACTCTTTAGTTCGACCTGCACCTTTGGTCGAATAGAACACTTGATGCTCCAAAGTCGGATTTTCTTCATCCCCTGCACACTTCAAGCTCAAAAATGAACAATAGGTACCAAAACAGAGCAAACTTAGATCGAGAATCAATCCTAAAACTCAATATTTATGTGTAACTCCGCATACAACACTCAAAACCAACACAAAACACCACTGAACATTAGGCAAATTGCAAAAAATCGACGCACTAAAATTGATTAAAGTTTCAATATGCCGCAAAAAATCAACTCCCCTAACAAACATTACAAAGAAAATATTATACTCTCGGTGCTTCAATGAGGTAAGTACATCACACCCCCCAAACTTAGTAGAAACTATAGTGGAAACTAAGTTTGCAAAGAGATGTAATTGTCGATAAGTAAGCACTTCAAATATAAAAATTTCTTACTCACACCAATGAAAATAAAGCAATAAAATAGGAGGAAAAGCCCTCAACAGGCGCTCTTATTTAACGTCGAAGAGTCACGATGGTACCAGTCTAGTTCAAGGTATCCTCAAAGACAACGCAAGCATCATTCGGCGACTTGTAATGCTTCAATCGATGCCCATTCGCTGCGAAAATGTCCCCATATTTGTCCATAAGCTCAAAACTCCCCCCTCCGCAGGCTCTATGGATAATGAATGACCCCGTCCACTTTGATTTTAATTTCCCTGCGAAAAGCTTTGAACGAGAGTTAAAAAGTAATACCTCATCACCTTGCTTGAACTCCTTGTATGAGATCTTTGAATCATGTCATTTCTTCATTCTCTCATTGTAGATCTCCGAGTTCTTGTAAGCTTGATTCCTGAATTCATCCAATTGATTGATATGAGTCATCCCCAACTCCTTTTGATCCTTTAAGGACAACTTCAAACTCCTCAATGCCCAAAAAGCTTTATGCTGAATCTCTACGGGCAAGTGGCACGGCTTCCCATAGACAATTTGATATGGTGACATATCCAACACCATCTTATAAGCAGTCCGGAACCCCACAAAACATCATCGAGCTTCATAGCCCAATCCTTCCTATTGGTTCCAACTACGTTTTCTAAAATTTTCTTCACTTGTCGGTTGGAGACTTCAGCCTGCCCATTCGCTTGAGGGTGATAGGGTGTAGTAACCCTGTGCTTAACTCCATAATCCTTAAGCACTTTTTCAAGAAGTTTGTTGACGAAGTGAGACCCTCCATCACTCACTAGGGCTCTAGGAACTCCATAGCGGGCAAAGATATGTTTCTTTAAGAAAGACAACACAGTCCTTGAATCATTCACTCGAGTGGAAATGGCTTCCACCCACTTAGAAACATAATCCACTGCTAAAAGAATGTAGAGAAATCCATTAGATGGAAGAAAAGGCCCCATAAAATTGATCCCCCATACATCAAAAATATCAACAATAATGTTTGGCTGAAGTGGCATCTCATCTCTCCTACTTATATTCCCTATCTTTTGACATCTATCGCATGTCGCCAATAGGTTTCACAATCTTTAAACAAAGTAGGCCAATAAAGAGCAGATTGAAATACCTTTGCTGTCGTCTTATGAGATCCAAAGTACCCCCCATTAGGTTGTGCATAGCAAAAATCAAGAACGTTTTCCATCTCCATCTCGGGCACACACCTACGGACGATAGAATCCGTACATATCCTGTAGACAAACATTTCATACCATATAAACGTCTCAACATCCCTCCTGAATTTCGTAAGTTGATATCGGTTGAGATCTCTTGGAATTTCTCCTGCAGCAATGTAATTCACATAATCCGCGTATCATGGATCCATCCCTTGGGCAGCCACCACACATGCTCTTTCCGCTCCTTCTGCAAACACTGCCATTATCTTCTCATCAGGGAACATCTCTTCTATGTAATTGAAAGAATCATCATAGAGCTCCCTTGTCTCCAACCTGATGGGTGATCCGCCAAAATATTCTCTGTACCCTTTTTATCACGAATCTCCATATCAAATTCCTGCAGAAGAAGAATCCATCTAATGATTATTGGCTTTGTTTCCTTCTTCTCCATCAAGTATCGGATCACAGAATGATCTGTATACACTATCGTCTTCATGCCAACCAAATATTGTCGAAACTTATTGAATGCATACACCACAACTAGAAACTCATTTTCAGTCACCGTGTAATTTTTTTGTGCAGCATCAAAAGTCTTACTCGCATAGTAAATGACACAGAACTTCTTTTCCCTCAACTGCCCAAGCACCACTCCAAGTGCTAAGTCACTTGCATCACACATAAGTACAAACGGCTGAGTCCAATCCAGTGTGATCAAGATAGGTGCAGTAATAAGCACCTCTTTCAAAACCTGAAAAGTCGTTAGGCATTCTTCATAAAAAACAAAAGGAACATCTTTTTCAAGTAAATGAGATAAGGATTTGGAGTATTTCGAGAAGTCTTTTATAAATCTTCTATAAAAACCAGGGTGTCCAAGGAAGGACTGCACTCCTTTCTTATTAGTAGGTGGTGGAAGCTTCTCAATCGTCACCACCTTTACTCTATCCACCTGCAATCCCTTGGCCGAAATATGATGGCCAAGAATAATTCCATCTTTCACCATGAAGTGTCACTTCTCCCAATTCAAGACAAGATTAGTTTCTTGGCATCTCTTCAAAATAGTAGCAAGGTTAGATAAACAAACATCAAAGGAGGAACCAAACACAAAAACATCATCCATAAACACATCCATGATCTTTTCTATCAACCCATTAAATATGGGCATCATGTAACGCTGAAATACAGCAGGTGCATTACATAACCCAAAAGGCATCTTTCTAAAGGCAAATATTCGATATGGGCAAGTAAAAGTAGTATTTTCTTGATCCTCAAGTGCAATCATAATTTGATTATAAGCAGAGTACCCATCCAAGAAGCAATAAAACTCATACCCTGCAAGACGATCAAGCATTTGATCCATGAAAGGAAGGGGAAAGTGGTCTTTGCATGTATTTTCATTCAGTTTCTTGTAATCCGTACACACACGCCATCCTGTAGGAATCCTAGTGGCTAATATCTCTCCATTCTAGGCTTTTACAATAATCATGCCCAACTTCTTAGCTACTACATGCAATGGACTCACATGGGGACTATCACTAATGGGATAAATAATTCCTGCATCTAGCCACGTTAGGATTTGCTTCCTAATCACTTCTTGAATAGCGGAATTCACCCTCCGTTGATTCTGAATGCTATTATTAGCCTCATCTAGCAATCTTATTCTATGCATGCAATATGATGGACTAATACATTTTAAATCATCAAGAGACCAACCAATCGCAGACTTATACTTTCTAAGCACATCTAACAATTCCTCAAGTTGATCATCATCAAGGGAAGAAGATACAATTACCGAATATTGTTCATTCTCACCTAGGTAGGCATACTTCAAGTTCTTCGGTAGCGGTTTCAACTCCTCTTTCTTCTCTTTTTGAGGTGCGCTCTCTCTATCCAATGGTAGGTACTTCCTAGTCCACTTGACCTCTTCAACCTTTGTCCTCTCTGATTCATACCTATCATCACCCAAAGCAAGCAAGTTTTTAAGAAATTCAATACATACCTCATTGGAGAGTTCATCTAGCTCCATAGTGGAAAAAGTAAGAGACTCCGCTAAGCATGTCTCAAGAGGATCCTTTGAAAGGATCAAAGACATATCTTCCTTCACGATCTCCTCCACCACATCAATACTGTGACATTGCATCTCCATTGGCATCCACATTACTTTGTCAAGGTTAAATAAGACCACTTTTTTATCCATCCGCAGTTGTAACTCACCCTTCTACACATCTATCATAGCTCCTGCAGTAGTAAGTAAAGGTCTTCCTAAGATAAGAGGGACATTATCCTTGTCATCTTCCATCTCAAGCACAAGAAAATCCACAGGAAAGACTAGCTTCTCTACTTTTACAAGAACATCTTCAATAACCCCCTTCGAAAAAGTCATAGAACTATCTGCTAGTTGTAGAAAAACTGTTGTGGGAGTTAACTCCCCAAACCAAGCCTTTGAAATATTGACAATGCCATCAAATTGATGATTGCCCCAAGATCACACAAGGCTCGACGTGTCAGCCCCTTTCCAATCTCACATAAGATCGTGAAGCTTCCCGGATCTTTCAACTTAGCTGGCAGCTTCCTCTAGATGATCGAGCGGTAATTCTCAAACAAATGCACTGTTTCAATTCTGTTCAAGCTTCTTTTCTTCAAAAGTATATCCTTCAAAAAACGGGCATAATATGGCATCTCCAATATCGCTTCAGAGAAAGGAATGTTCAAGCTTATTTTGTTTATGGTCTCTGAAAATTTCTTGAACTTCTCTTCCAATCCCTTCACTAGCTTGTAAGGAAATAACGGATGTATCTTTGTTTTGGGAATCCCCCATTCATCACGTTCAACCTTCTCCACCTTATCCTATTCGGCTCTCAATCTCTTGGCTATTTTTCACTTCTTTTTCGCTATAATCTCCGTATTCTTCTCTTTGGAAGATACTGGAGCATTCAACGCAGAAAAAGGTGCCGAACGGTGTGATTCGACCTGCGACCAGGGTTGCTGGTCGAACTGGGTGAATAATGGTCGAACTGACCACCTGAAAGTTCGTTCTCCCCTTACAGGCCGATTCGACCACGGTTCGACCAACAGGGTTGGTCGAACCATAGTGATCATGGTCGAATCGGGCTTCAGACAAAATAGAGCATTCTGGACAGTGAGGTTCGACCTGAGTTCGACCAGAGCTTTTGGTCGAACTGACCTATTTTTGGTCGAACTGCTCTTCAGCATCTCCCAGATGTCACTCAGGTGCCTGGTTCGACCTCTCCTGTATAGTTCGACCACCTGAATTGGTCGAATTAGGGTCGAATCGGGCTCCTGTCGCTTCAGATTTTGATTCTGGCCTTATTGGTCCCTCTTACTGCGTTCTATACCTCAATGTTATGGCGTGACAAGACTTTGGATTCTCAATACTTTGCGACGAAAACTTTACCTTCTCAATAGTTTGAGTCAACTTGTTCACGTTTCCTGCCATCTCCCCCATCAACAAAGTAAGGTCTTTCACTTGTTTAGACAAATCCTCATGATTGGTATCAATCTTCTTTTCTAATTTGGCCTCTAGACGATCCACTCTTGCATCATTCCTCGCCATATACATGTTCAACATATCCTCGAAACCTGGTTTCCCTTTTTCCACCTTAGCTCTCGGATCAACACCAATAAGAGGTTGGACCGCATTATTCGGATTGCTCCATGAAAACTCCAACCTTCTTGGTTGTTAGTAATTACCCGGGGGACCACGATTGTTGTAATTCCCCTGATAATTCTGGTTTCCTTAATTTGAGTACCTAGTTCCTTGAATACTTTGACCCATGGCATAGTTAGCCTCCTCGATCTCCTCTTGGCTAGCTCCTTCATAGCCACCATCCTGCTGCATCATTGGTACTCTCTAAGATAAATCTGTGATCTGCTTTTGCTGAGACTCTAGTAGCTTGCTAATGTTGGTCAAACTAGAGACGGTCTCATCATCTCTGCTCGAATTCACCATAGTATGTTCAACCTATGCTACTTTACCAAGGACATAAGTGTCTCTCACTCTATCAGTCGACTAATCTCTTAAATTTATCGAAATATCCTCAAAAAGTTTCTCAGCCTCAATGGGTGACTTCGTAAGCAATGCTCCATTGGAAGAAGCATCAAGTAACACACGAGAATCGCAATCTAACCCATTGTAGAAAATACTAAAATATTGATCTTTAGATAGCCCATGCTATGGACATTTTCGAAGCATGTCCTTGAATCTGTCCCAAGCTTCATGAAACTTTTCATTACCATGGATAGCAAATTGATTGATTTCTTGCTTCATTTTGAACACTTTTGAAGGTAGCATGTATCGCTCTAAGAATTTCACTTTCAACTTCTCCCAGGTATCACATTCAGCAGTATCAAGATTATCGTACCAATCTCTCGCTTTTTCATTCAGCGAGAACTTAAACAATAAAATCTTCCTCGCATCCTCATGAGCTCCTGCATCTTTTTGTGTACTTTCATACTCAAGGAACTTATTTAGATGTTGCTGAGGATCTTCAAAGGTTCCCCGAGAGAAGGGACTTCTTTCAATCATGCTGATAATAGCAGGGTGTAAATCAAAATCGGCTTCGGTCCTTCTTGCTCCTAACAACCCCGCATTGTCTCCTCTGTTGTTCTTAAAGACTTCACGGATGGCAAGTGTATCAGGATTTGCTGCCATGTTGACTACCTCTACTTCCAAATTATCTTCGGTTGCAGCTTCAATTGTTTGCGAATTCAGCATGTCAACTTCAACTCCTAAATTAAGAGCCTCAGTTTGGTCTAGGTTATTGTTCTTGTTCTTCTTCTTTTTCTTCCTCGACGATGCTCCAATCTCAGGATTATAAGGCTCTAATTCACCTGTCTTCGATCTAGTGAGCATACACCTAAGAAAAATAAGTGTTAGAAATTAAAGACTACAATTATATAATCTCAATTAAAATAGAAATAATAAATTAGTAATTAATTCTGTCCCCGGCAACAGCACCAAGAACTTGATGAGCATTTTCTCAGCACACAAAATTATTCCCAAGTATGAAAGATATCAATTGTAGTTTCGATAGGCGACCAAGTGATTATCGAACCCAAGGGATAGATTATTATCAATTTAATTATATTCTAATTAACTAAGACTATGTTGGCAAATTTGGTTTGTAATATTTATGAAACTAAGTAACAAATAACTTAAATAGCGAACTAAATTAACAAGCAATAGCGAAGATACGGTTGTGATCAAGTAAGAAATTAGGTAGTTCTTTGAGTCATCCAGTTTTACTTATTAATCTTCTTTCCATGTGTTGTTGTCCGACTCTACCTTGTGGTCTATGGACGCATTACTAAACCATGCAAGTTCACCCTATAGACACAAGTAAATATGCGTATGACACGTGTGAATATCCTCGGAGCAAGAGATATAATTCACCTCCCTTTCTAAGTACTATCAATATTAATTATTTCCCGTGCACTTAGTACTCTAACTCGATATGATATCCCTTTATAGGTACTATGAAGTTATACTCTTTATCCTACTTATTAACCCGAATATTATTCAATTAATAAATATTTATATAAGATAGTTCTAATAAGACTTTGGAATCCCTTCACTTGGAATTATAACATGTATTCCTACTCAGCAGTAAACGTGCTCAATCAATAACCAAGATATGTATTCAGACTCTACATAACAGTTAATGATGCACACAACGACTGTGAGTATGAATTTAAAAGCACAATCTTATATAAAATAAACCACAAGTAGTGTTGTACGAAGTTTACACATGAAAATTCAATTAACTCATAAAACTTTCATAACCCTAGAACTACCGGAGCAGTTCTAGCCTATGATTGATCTAGGAACAATCATGGTTGATGGGTATGATCTTACTTGACTCGCCTGACGAACCTCTCTTCACAACTCCTTGAGATGATATTAGGGTTTCAGTGGTGGATGGATGATGAATGGTCTCCTTCTCCTGTGAAAGCTCTTCTTTTATATTTGTAAACTCTCCTTATGGGCCTTGGATGGGCTTCTTGAGCAAACACACACATTAAAGGTGTAAAAATACGAATATGGTAAGTTTCCGCATGTCAGTTCGACCAACAGGCCAGGTCGAACTATCCTCCACTGGTCGAACTCCAGGTCGAATAGACCTGTAAGTTAGTTGTGGGTCCCGGATTCGACAAGAATCCTGGTCGAATCACATACTCTCTGGTTGAACTGTAGGTGCGTCTCTTCAGGCTTCTGGTTCGACCAAATGGCTTGGTCAAACAGCAATGTCGTGGTCAAACGGCACTTCATGCGCTTCTTCTCCATCGGTTCGACCACGGGTACTGGTCGAACCCTCTTCTTCTTGGTCGAATCACATGCCTGCTTGGTCGAATCCACCTCTAAATCGCCTTTTTTTTGGATCCGATCACTTTCAACTCATTTTCCTTCGAAAATCAACTCAAATAGCCTTGAAGACACCTGATTCGTGACTTTCCACCATACATATCGATTCATATCGAATTACAACCATCTAACAGACCATTATTACATGAATTCGGGCTTGAAACACGTGAATTTAAACACTCATCAACCGGGTTCCAGTAAGAATGCAGGAGTTGTCCCCATCATAAATTGTGCATATGTCTTTAGTGAATCTAGCTTGAAGGTCTTGATCATACAGTTGACTGATACTAATGAGATTTGCCTTGAGATTGTGTACCAAAAGAACATTGGTTAATTCAGGAAGACCAGGAACATTTAAGGTCCCTTCTCCTATAACTTGATTTTTTTTCCATCTCTGAAAGTGACATGACTCCATATTCCATAGGTAATGTTCTTCAGAAATCTTTCTTGACCAGTCATGTGTTTGGAGCACCCACTACCAAAGTACCAAGAGTCAGATAATACCGTCTTGTTTCCAATTAGAGATGATAGACACATTTTTTCATGCTTGATTCCTTTTCTCAAAGGAATACCCTGATGATCCCATCCACCAATCTTTCCTGTATGAACTTCATGCATCATTTGATAGCATTTTGGTCGAATGTGTCCTTGAATTCCATAGTAATGACACACAATTAGGGATCTGTAGGTTCTAGAATTTTGATATCTATATTCCCCAGATGTTTCTACTGCACCTTCTCTTGGGATGTGCCTGAATAATCTGTGATCTCTAGATGTTCTCACAACACTGTCTCTGAGGTTTCTAGATGTTCCTAATGAACTCTCTTTTGGAATCTTTCTGAATATCTTGTGGTCTCTAGATGTTCCTACAATACTTTCTCTTGGAATTTGTCTAATTGTCTGCCTGATAACAGTGTTCTTTTCTTTCAACACAGTTCCATAAGTCTCTTCCTTGGACAGAACTTTTTCAGGGTCTGTAGCAAACTTATTTGAGCTTTTCACAAAGACTGTGGGTGTATCATCACTATTGGTTCCTACATATCCCAAACTAATTTTTCCATATCCATCGCTTGCAATTAACACTTCATTAAGTTTAGCCTTGCCAGTGTTTAGACGATGAATGGTATTGTTTAACCTCTCAATTCGGACTTGTTGCTTTCTAATTTGGTGTCTTTTACTCTTAAGACATAGTTCAGCTCACCATTCTGTTTCATCATTCTAAAAGCATATTCCCGTAACCTCTTAATTTGAGCACCCCTTGATATCTATTAAGTTTAACAGTTCATTCTTCAACTGATTGATTTTATCTATATACTTCTCAGTTAGATCAGATCCAACATTCTGATTTCGAGCACCATTCAGTTTATGTAAGACATCATCTAACTCAACCTCAGCAGATTGCAATAGAATTTTGAGTTCGATGGTATGTTCATTTAACTGTGAGATTTCCTTATCCTTTTTACCAGTAACGTTAGTAGTCTCCAATTCTTTGTCTTTGTAGATATTGATCTGTAGCTCCATGCTTCTAGTGATCTCAAAGGCCTGTTGAATTTGAGTAGTCTTTTCTATGTAAACTCTCACCATTTCTTCTTCGGATGGAGCAGAATCTTCATCAGAGTCTTCAACCTCTCCTTCTACATCTGACATATCACTTCCATGTACCCCAAGAAGAGCCATATCACTGATGATTGTCTCATCATCAGATTCTGAATCACTCCAAGTAGCCTTGAGAGATTTCTTTTTCCTGAGAAAGTTAGGGCATCTTCTTGAAAGTGATTAAACCCTCTACACTCTCTGCATTGGTTCTTTTCGATATTTTCTTCAAGTATTTTTACTTTAGTCTTTTCAATGGACTTAGATTTCTTCTTATTACCATCTTTCCTTCTGAATCTTCTCATAACCTTGCTATATTCCTTGGTTAACAAGGCCATGTTTTGTTCTAGTTCAATGAGTTTGTCATACCCATCATCATCATTAGACGATCCTTCTTTGTTAACAAGAAAAGCCACAGTCTTTCCTTTAGATGAATCAAAACCACAATTGAGTTCAAAAGTCTAAGATCTCGTATTAACTCATCCAATCCCACCGAACAAATTTTAGAAAAAGTTTCTAGGGCAGTGACTTTTTCTCTAAATCTTTTAGGTAGAGATCTAAGGATTTTTTGTACAAGACATGATTCCAAAATAGATTCACGAAGCATATGACATTGATTAGTAAGAGTAGTGAATCTAAAAAAAATTCGTCAATTGTTTCATCATCCTTCATCCTAATACCGTCATATTCAATCAATAATAGTTGAAGTTTAGAGTTTCGTACTGAATCATTTCCTTCAAACTGAAGTTGAAGATTCTTTCAGGCCTCCTTAGCCTCAGTACATCGGACAATAAGACAATGTCTTTGCATGTTAATAGATGTAAGGATGGAATAGAGAGCTTTGCTATTGTCAACTTGAGCTCTGATCTTCTCTTCAGATAGACTGGCTTTGGGAATGACTTTCTCGATGAGTCAGTTTCAGTCAGTTCCTTCCACCCTTTTGACACAGCCTTCCAAACTCCAGCACCTTGTGCTGTAGAAATACAGTAATCATGAATTTTCAATAAGGGTAGTTGAATCCATCCAGAAAATGAGGTTTCGTAATGGATCTAGATTCCTTGATACTCATGACAACGGAAAAAAGAACAGTGTGTCCCAGAAACCAAACCTGTAAACAGGTTAAGGCTCTTGATGCCAATTGAAAAAAGCTATCAAGGATAGAAAACTAATTTCCCTCAGGAATAAATGGGAAGACTCTCTCTTCTCTTTTCTTCTATTAGATTTCTAGTAATGCAAGACTTGAGTACATCCATTACTCAATCTAACTACTTCACTAATAGAATACAAGTTTTCCCCATGAGACTCACTCTCATCTGTTTTACACAATGACTGTTTACAAGATATATTCTTCACACAGAAAACCCTAGAACACAAAAACCTTTTTCTCTTTTCTCTCTATAAACGATAGATGCTTTCATCGTCTTTTCTCTTATTATATATATTGTGTGATTCATCTTTCTTCAGAGAAATAACACCTCAGTAATCACTCTCAATCAGCTTCTATTAATAATTAGACAGGCAATCTTCTATTGATAGTCTGCAATCATTTGATCTCTTCCAAAAATAGCTTTAATCTTCATAAGGTAACCAAATCATGTACCTGTCAAAAATAAACATGAAAGAACATATGTATTTGCCACCTATATTCTTTTCAGAGGGCTATCTTAAAAAGCGTCAGCGTCTTCAGGTGTTTGAGCGTGTGTGGAATGAATGGAAGAGGGCTACTTTTATACGTAAAGGGTGAGGAACCTTCCATCTATAACTCGCAGTTTGATTGGTCAATACTTGATTTGACCTGATTTTGTGGGCTTGAGCTTTGATATGATTGGTTGATCCAAATTTGATTTGTATCAAACCTAATCTTGATTTGATTCCAAAATTAATTTTGATTTGATTTGATCACATCCAAAGAATTGGGCTTTGACATCTTTGATTTGCAAGCCTGCTTGATTTAAACTTATCTGACTAAATCTGGCTCAATTATCAATTATTTACTAATTTATTTTAGAAATTAATTTATTTAAATTCCTTAATAAATAAATAAATAATTTATTTTTAATGTGTGATTTGCCACATATTTTCATTTAATAGGCAATAAAATTCAAGTGCTTACAAATGCCTCTTCTCATTTTGTTCACGGACGCCTTTATCTTGAAGTGAACAAATTGCGATACTTCATTCTTGTTCATCATGACTGAATTTTATTATTTGTCTCACCAACTAGATATGAATAGCGTGAATTATAACTGAACTTAGTAGAGTACTTAGCTGGCTACGTGCCTCTTTTAAAGAGGATCAAGTCATAATGTAGTTTAAACGAATATGATTTGATTTGTATGGGGTGTAGTACACAATTTATATTCATAAGGGCTAGGAGTGACATTCTTTTTAAGCTCATGCATCATGGAGCATTGTATGGACGATTTTCGCTCGTGTCGAGCAGTATTGGCTTGAGAGATTTGAGATAGTTTTAGCTCATATCAAGGAGCGTAATGTGTAGAGAAATTAGTCTCTTCCCAAGGAGATTTGATTTAACGTGCTGACAGTTTAAACTCATATCAAGGAGCATGTGTGGACAGCTTTAGCTCGTATCAAGGAGCGTAATGTAGAAATTTTTAACTCGTGTCGAGGAACATAACTTGTGAGAATTTTAGAAAATTTTAGCTCATATAAAAAAACGTTATTTTTAGATAGTTTTAGCTCATATCAAAGAGCGTAATGTGTGCTCAGTATCGAGCAGCTTTGAATATTGTCATCTCTCTCTTTAGAATGAATCTTGACAGAGTTGCCACTACGAGGGATCCATCTATTATAATACAAATTCATGCAACAAAATCAAAAGCATTACTCTTTCGTTTCAAAGAAAGCACATTTTTATTTTCCTTCAGTTTATATGTATATAAAAAAAATAAAAAATTGTAATCCATACTATTAACAGATTCCTAATATACTATAGGAGTATAAAAATATCTCCTTATTATTATATTTTATTAATAAGAAATTAAAATTTTTATTCACCATTTATTATTTTATCAAAAAATTTCTACTTTATCTTAATTATTATACAATTAAAAATTAATTTTCTTAATATAGCTTGCAAAAATATCTAGAAGGGTGTATTTAATTAAATTAGCCGTTTATTTAGAATATATTATTGACAAATAAGATAAGATAAGAGTGCATCAGATTTTACTAATTATGATTCCTTTTTAGCTTGGTGAAGTTAATAAATATAAGGGTTGGAGGCTTTTAAACAGCTAAAACTTGCTAGTTTATTCTTGATATTTAAATGTGATCCTGTCACATTAGCTTAACATTTGCACGAAAACTTATTTGCAACGGTCGGAGTATTAATTCGTACATAGAGTTATGTACAGACGTCATTCCCAATGAATGTTTTAAAACTGTTTTAAACTAGTTATTTATTTGTTATAGAACTGTTTTAAAACTGGTTATATTTAATATTTATTTATTATTTTTAAATAAAAATTAATCATATCTATTTGGGATAATTGAAAGTATAATTTTTGTTTGGCCATAAGAAAAAAATACCTTAAGCTATATAAATTTAATTAAGTGGAAAACATATATTCTCGATTTAATTCGTATTAATATATTGTAAATTATTCTTCATTTATCCATCTATATTTATCTTCGTATGTCTAATTTTCATGCAGTTACTAAAATTTTTTAATGCGCTTGGTAAAATAAAGTTTCTAGTAATTTTGATATATTCATTTCAAAATTATAGTATATTATTGGATATAATTAAGTTTTGAAAAAAATTAAACTTGAGTTATTTAATGAATTTTACATTAAATTAAATAATCAGAATGTAATTATAACTAATAAATAAAAATATCATTTAAAGAATACTTAATTCAGTAATAAGAATTGAGCTTTGACATCTTTGATTTGCAAGTCTACTTGATTTGGACTTATCTGACTGAATCTGTCTCAATTATCAATTATTTACTTATTTATTTTAGGAATTTATTATATTCCTTAATAAATAAATAATTAATTGATTTTAATGTGTGATTTGCCACATATTTTCATTTAATAGGCAATAAAATTCAAGTGCTTACAAATGTCCCCTCGCATTTTGTTCATGGACGTCTTTATGTTGAAGTGAACAAATTGCGATACTTCATTCTTGTTCATCATGACTGAATTTTATTGTTTACCTCATCAACTTGATACAAATAGCCTGAATTATGACTGAACTAAGTAAAGTGTTAAGCTGCCTACGTACTTCTTTTAAAAATGATCAAGTCATACAGACATGATTTGATTTGTATGGGGTGTCGTACATAGTTTATACTTATAAAGATCAGGAGTGACATGCTTTTTAAGCTCGTATGTCATGGAGCATTGTGTGGATGGTTTTCGCTCATGTTAAGGAGCATTGACTTGAGAGATTTTAGATAGTTTTAGCTCATATCAAGGAGCGTAATGAGTAGAGAATTTAGTCTTTTTCCAAGGAGATTTGATTTGATGTGCAGACAGTTTATACTCATATAAAGGAGCATGTGCGGACAGTTTTAGCTCGTATCAATGAGCATAATGTAAACAAATTTAACTCGTGTCGAGGAGCATAACTTGTGAGAATTTTAAATAGTTTTAGCTCATATTAAGGAGCGTTACTTATAGATAATTTTAGCTCATATTAAGAAGTATAACGTGAACAGTTTATACTCGTGTCAAGTAGCTTTGAATGTTGTCATCTCTCTCTTTAGAATGAATCTTGACAGAGTTGCCACTATGAGGGATCCATCTATTATAATAGAAATTCATGCAACAAAATCGAAAGTATTACTCTTTCGTTTCTAAGAGAGCAAATTTTATTTTCCTTCGTAGTTTATGTAAACAAAAAAAAACAAAAACAAAAAATACTCCACACTAATACACTATTAATATATTCGTAATATTACTATTACTATATTATTATAAAAATATATCCTTATTTTTATATTTTATTAATGAGAAATTAATTATTTTATTCACCATTTATTATTGAATCAAAATATTTCTTTATCTTAATTATACATTTAAAAATTAGTTTTCTTAATATAGCTTGCAAAAATATCTAGAAAGGGCGTATTTAATTAAATTAGCCGTCTATTTAGAATATATTATTGACAAATAAGATAAGATAAGTACGTCAGATTTTATTAATTATGATTCCTTTTTAGCTTGGTTAAGTTAATAAATAATAGGGCTTGGAGGCCTTCAAACAGCCAAAACGTGCTAGTTTTTTCTTGATATTTAAATGTGATCCTGTCACATTAGCTTAACTGTTGCACGAAAACTTATTTGCAACGGTTGGAGTATTAATTCGTACATAGAGTTATGTACACACGTGTAAGAACATTCTCAATTAATGTTTTAAAATTGTTTTAAATAATTAAAGGATATTATTTTAAAGTGAATACACTTTTATTATTAAAATTAAGGATATTATTTTTTTAATAAAAAAATTATTAAAATTTAAAGAGTATTAAAGTTTAATTTAAAAAAAACTGAAAAAGGAAAAGTATATATTTTATATTAAAGAATACAAAATGGTATGAACTTGGAATTGAGCACAGAATTAGCTTCGATCCATAATTAGCTCCATGCCCCTAAATACACATAAGACTTTACAGTGAATTCATTATATTTTAATTTAGATTCACTAATAATTAATTTTTCTCTCCGCTACAAATAGCCTCATTTTTTTTATTTTGGGTGTCCGCCTATCTCATTTCTCTTTTTACAAATATGGACACACACTCATTAATATAATTAAAATATGAAACCCTCACATCCACTAATAAAACTACACACTACAAATTAAATAACAATACTTCGTAATTCACATGCAAAGAGCAAAAGGAATCCATTGTGGCGGACAGAGGAATTAATATTTTATCTACTGTTATTGATAATAAAATTTGGCAAAAACACATGTGCATCCGGGCGCACCTTTAGAATTTTGTGTTAAATTGTATATCCTTTAGTATACATATGTGTACCCTTTATTTTCTAAAGAAAATTATTATGTGTATCTAGGCGCATGAACAACACTCCGTGCGCCTTTAGCATTTTGTGTTAAATTGTATACTCTTTAGTATAAAAATGTGTACCCTTTATTTTCTAAAGAAAAAAAATATTAATGAAAAGTGTATACCCTTTAGAACAAAATGGTGTATCTTTTATTAATTAAAGTGTATATCCTTTAGATCAAAGCAATGTACCCTTATCCATAATACTAAATTTTTAAAGGCGCACGGAATGTGTTTCCGTGCGTCCGGGCGCACGCAAGCCTCGCTCATAAAATTTTTATTATAACTTAAATACCATAATTAATTTTTAATAGTACTTAGTATGATTTTTAATTGATAGTGCGGGTTTTGAGACAAACTATTTTTATTAAAATGTTATTCTCTCCATTTTAAAATTGGATTCACATTTATCATTTCATGTTAAGAAAGTTTTTTTGTTTTATCAAATTTATTGGTTATTGGGGGTATTTATGTATTTTAAAGTGTAAAAAAAGAAAGATAGAAATGACAAATTTAATATTAAAATAAGTTTTAATATTATTGGATAATTGTGTTTTTTTTTTCCTTTTTAGTGAGCGAAAAGAAATATGTAATGAATAAATAAAAATATGTAAATTCTTTTATAAAATATTTTTTATTCATGTCGCGGAATTTGTTTTGTTAGACCGTATGATTCACACAAATGTTGGCCTTGGACATAAAATATTATTGCATAACGCAATTAAAAATTAAAATTGTTAGTACGAGTTAAAAGTATGTTCAATGTGATATTTATACATATATACACCAATAATAATATTTGTTTATGTTGGGCTTGCCAATTATACTGGGCTAGATATATTAATAAAAGAAGTTCAAGTTGAATTGAAATATTATGAATAAAGGCCATGAATCTTAATTAATGGAGTGGCCCACTTAAAAACCCATTATTTTATTTAGTTAATTTAAATGGCTTCCATCCTCCAGCGTGAAATTCACTTTGATATTTCATTTCTTCATCGTTTCACTTCAAATTTTGAGTGGGAGTTTGTGACCACATTAACATATTGATTAGAGTTGATTTTCTGAAAATATCTTCTGAAAATTGGGTTATATGTAACTGGGTGGCGTATACATATCTTGCCCAAGTATTAAAAAGGAATTTATGATCCAATAAATAAAAAGGAAAAAAACAATTATTTATGACCCACCTCTACAAGCACAAATTTAACAGTGAGCCCTCTCTATAATACTGGGGTGGTGGGAATCAACATGGGTACACTATTTTTTTTTAAACTATAAATAAAAAGAATTCCTGCAGAGGTGGGCCACGAAGGTAGATTCCTTTCTTGCAAGCTTGGCTAAACATTTGAAGATATTCCACCAAATCCAAGCCAACAATTATATACAACTGCTTCCTTCAAGATTCCAAGATCCAATCATTGGCCCCACTTCTTTTAATTAAGTGCTCCATTATATTTTAATTACCATTTCACTGAAGTTCTTATTAAAAAAAAAACTCTTTCCATAATAAATTCGCACTGATATACCGCATTAATGGTTACGTTTTTTTTAAAAGTAAATTAAGAATTTTTTAATATACGAGGAAAATTAAGAATGTAATATTTTAATGTATGATGTATGGTTGTATGGTTGTGTGGGATCCATAAAAAAATTAATTATTTTATGATCCCACCTATCATAAAGTGACAAATAAAAATGGTAAAGCATAAATTTTACCCTAATATAAATGGAGTATTATTTGTGTAAAATGAAGATTATAATTACAATATATAAATTAAATAACTACTCATTATACCCTAATTTTAACCCTATTCACCCAAAGATGCATCAGTGAACCTCATAATTACCCTAAAATTAGATTACATTAACACAAATCCATTAAAAATTATCTTTATAAATTAGGTTAGCAAATTTATCATCTCCATGTATGTCTATTTTTTTGTGGTCAAAGGAATAGCATCTAATTAGAATTGAAGATAAAAAAAGATGCAAATGTTGAAGGTGTTATTTGATTTGTTGTCTATAAAAGTCATCAGAAATTGGATGGGTGAGTGATGATTTGTGTGATGAAGTCAATGTTCTTGAAACCAAATCACTCTGCTTTGCATTTCCTCTTTTTTAATTCTTTTATATGTAGGTTATGATTAAGATTGGTAATATAATATTAAATAAAAGTCTCTTTTATGTAACAAGCTACTTTCTTTTTATAAATATAATAAAGAACTATTCTATTTCTCCACTCTAATTAAATCAATTTAATTATTTTAAATGTTCATCTCAAAAGTTTATTCCAAGATTTTTTAATAAAATTACAATTTATGACATACTTTTATTTTAGAACGAAAGGATAAAATAGTAATATGCAATACGACAACTATTGATAGGGTTGGTCGCTTGTGTTCCCGAGTGCTCAAGGTGGTAAATGTATAACATTTTGTTTTAAATGGTATACAATTTAGGTATAATTTTTTTAATAAAAAGATCAACTGAAATATGAAATAGTATAAATGTTTGATTAAAAGAAATTCCAGGATATAAAGGGTACACATTTTTATACTAAAGGGTATATCATTTAATATTAAAAAGTATAATTTTTGAAAAATGCGAGATTTAGGGGTACGGTGTTCCCAAAGGCACACAAATTTTAATCCTATTCATAGTATATAATATAATACTCCCTCCGTCCAACATTAATGTATTCATTTACTTTTTGCACGTGGATTAAAGAGTATTATTATTTTATGTGTAGTTGGTAGTTGTATTAGTGGATAAAGAGTATTATTATTGTATGTGTAGTTGGTAGTTGTATTAGTGGATAAAGGGTATTATTATTTTATGTGTAGTGGTAGTTGTATTAGTGGAGGGTGTGAGTCTCATATTTTATTTGTATTAGTGGAAGGTGTGGGTCTCATACATCTAAAAAGAAAAAAATAGATAAATTTAGAGTGAACGACCCAAAATAGTAAAATGGATAAATTAAGGATTGATGGATGAAATAATATTTTTTAATTTACGAAAAAAAAATCGAATACCTTAAGCTTGCCAGAGGAAGTTTTTTTTTCTTGATATATTTAATGACGCTTCTTCAAAACCTAATCTCCTTGTTGATTATAATAAAAGAAAATAAACTTTTTAATTCGTTGAGTTCACTTAATTTTGAAATTAATACATACTATATTTTTTTAGTTTTTGAATTAGTCTATTAACTAATTTGAGAATTTAGTTCACTTGCAGACTGAAAGATCATTCAAATGGTAATGCAATGCGAAACTTGTGAGAAAAATAATATTTTTAGTCTTGTCTTTTTATAAAAAAAAAAATTAATCCATAATATTTTGAAATTTTGAAATTGATAAGTTAACTTTTAAGAGTAAGGGTAGGTTTTGTGTGAGATCATCTCACGTGAGACTATTTTCACTTTTTAAAATAGTTATCACTTTCGTTATAAACCATTATCATTTTCGCTATAAAATGTTATCACTTTTTATTTATACTATAAATTGTTCATGAAAGAACATTAATATTGCTTTCGTTATAAATCATTATCACTTTCACTATAAAATATTATCACTTTTTATTTATACTATAAATTATTCATAAAAAATATTATCACTTTTTATTAATTTATTATCACTGCGATCTTACCCAAGTCTTGCTAAAAGCAAACAAATAGTTCTAAATATGTCAAAATACACCTAGTAATAACGTGTTAACCCGGCAACTTAAAAAAATTTGAAATAATTTGAACTAATTTAAGAAATAGGAAAATTTAAGGGCAAAGACTTTCTCACATAAGAGCTTACGTGGAGACGGTTAGAAAGTGATAACTTTTATTTTGAAAAGTGATATTAAATTAATGAAAAATAATAATATTATTTCATGAACAATTTATTATATAAATAAAAAGTGATAATATTTTATACCGAAAGTAATAATATTTATAGAAAAAATGATAACTATTTTAAAAAGTATAAAATTATTTCATGTGAGACGCGCAAGGGACTAAAAAAAATCTTTCTTATCATGTGAGAAAGAAGTGACACGTAGCATTATCGATTTGTGATATGCTCCAACTAATAAATATATGGAGTAAGACTAAATCGATGAATTTTGAAAAGTTAATAATCAATCTAAACTACTAAAATAATGTATGGATTAATTTTAAAAAATTGGTAGTTGAAAAAAAATTCCTTTATAATAATAAATCACTGTTTAAAGAGGCTACAAATGTTTTAACTATAATATTAGTTAAATGGGTCAATCACGTACAATTTAAATATATTACCACTAGATACACAATATAAATTGAATGCATTAAATACCTTTTTTATCCCTATTTTAATTGTATTCAAATATTAATTTAAAGGTGTACAGAAAGATAATGTCTTCCACTAATTTTTCCACAAAAATATGTGGGAGATAACACATATTATATTAATGTGTCTAGCATAAGCGGCTGATAGCAAAACATTGCATACAAATATTTCTGAATACATTATACATTGTGTAAAACTAATTTTGAATACATTACATACAACTATTTCTAAATACATTTAACTATTTCGGATTGTGATTATTAATGGTTAGATAACGCATATTATATTAATGTCTCTGCATCAACATCTGATATGAATACATTGCATACAAATATTTCTAAATACATTATACATTGCTTATAATTAATTCTAAATACATTGCATACAACTATTTTTTAATACATTTAGCTATTATATATATATATATATATATATATATATATATATGTGTGTGTGTGTGTGTGTGTGTTCAGAATTTATATATTTTGTATTCAGAAGTTTACTTAATTTGTTGATGTTCATAATTTATGTATTTAAAAATATTTATTTTTAATATATTTGTGTTCAAAAATTATATATTCCCTCCGTCCCATAAAACCTTTCACATTTTCCTCGTTTGTTTGTCCCACAAAACCTTTCACATCCCAAAAAAGGAAACATCACTTTATCAAACAATCTCAAAAGTTCATTTAATTTCAAATTTGTCACTCCTTTTTTACACACATATCAATGACTTTATTATTTTTTATTCTTTAAAAATACCACAATACCCTCCAAAATCAATAAAGTTGGTCAAAAAGTGCATATTTTCTTAAACAACGTGGAACAGTAAACGTGAAAAGTATTATGGGACGGAGGGAGTAGTATTTTGTATTCAGAAATTAACTTACTCATAATCTGTGGATCTATGGGATAACGTAAATATATACTTATTTTATCTACGTGATGTATTTAGGGATAATTGAGACTTTTTATAAAATAATTTGGTAGTTGTTAGTAATAAAATATATATATTATATCCACTAATAATATTATAGTATATCTTGTACTAGATAGTAATAAATCCTAGTTAAAGCTTATTTGGAATCAATTTGCGTGAGAATGATAAAACAATACTCTACGATTTAGAACAAATTGTGTGTAATATCTTTACATTTTTTTAATTAGATGTGTTTTTTTAATAAGAAAATGTTATCAAATTTCATATACCTCACGAATTATTTATTTATTTACAAAATAATTTAATTAAACTATTATTACTTAAAAACTTTATTATTTTTTTATCTATCTATACTATTATAAAATCCATTTTATAAATAAAAAAGTCTCTTATGAGACGTTACTTATGTGACACGGTTTGTAAGACGTGTTAAAGTATATCTATTGTATAGATAAAATATACTTAATGATTGTTAAAGTATGTTTTCTAAAATATGATAGATGATGAATTAAGTATGATTTTATAGTATTATAGTATGGTTCATTATTGATATACTTTAATTACAAATAAATACTCCCTCCGTCTCAGGTAATGAGGACCATAAACCTTATGTTTAATATAAGGTCTCTGATCCTCTTAGCTTGGGATGGAGGGAGTATACTTTACCTATATAATAATCATGCTTTAATAATAAATCGACCTCTCTAAAAAATCGTCTTACTAGGAGTTTCTCTTTATAAAATAATCCCACACAATTTTTTTTAATGGTTATCTACCAATAAATTAAAGAAGAGTTACTTCTTTAAAAAACCGTCTTACTAGGAGTCTCTCGTTATAAAATAATCTCACACAACCTTTTTCAATGGTTATCTTCCAAGAAGAGTTACTTCTTTTTGACTTGGCAGATTGAGGGTATTTTAAGGTTTATGTGTTAATTTGACATAATTTTATATTTTGTTATTTATTTACATATTTATATTAAATCAGTTTTTGGTTAAATCTAGTTATTTCAAAAGCAAACCTATGAACCAAAATTGGGTTAGAGTAAGAAAGATACAAAGAAAATGGAGGTAATAAACTACTCACTTATTTCTTGTAATATAATCAAAGAAGATACGAAAGTGTGGAATTAATTCTTTGCTTGAAAGGAGAAAATTAAGGAATTTTGTATTCCTTAAAAAGTGAAGGATTAAGAGAAATTAATCTTTAAATAAATAATTAAGCCCATCCATCACCCTGAAGTGCAGTCTAAGAAAGCCAACTAATCATCAACCAACACCCCCTCCCCCCACCCCACTCCTGGCCTTCCACAACTCACTTGTATTGTTATTCACACGGGGGAAAATTACACTGCAGCAAACCATCATACGTAACCTCGCTTGCCGGAAACCTCCATATTCGATTGGGTTGCCTTCGGACTTCCCCAAGCTTTACTCCTAAACCTTTCGAGCGCAAAATTATAAATTGTGTTTTGGGAGAAGAGAGAGAGTGAGTGAGGTGAATTTTGATGTATATGAAGAACAGAGTGAAGCAAATCTGGGAAAGCACGGTGATCATCTGCTGTTGAACGGAATCTTCGATTGTATCCATGAAATCACAGCGGCGCTTGTGTTCTCTAGGATGAGTGACTCTGCTTACAGAGTTGAAACGACGTCGCGCCTCGCCCAATGGCGCATCGAGAACTTGGCTTCCTGCACCTACAGAAAATCCAATCCCTTCAACATCGGAAAATGGAATTGGTGAGCATCTCTAATTCTCCATCGTCTGGTTTCAATTTCAAAATAATTATTACAGATTTGTTTTAAAGTTTTGTTAATTTGAGAGTTGAACATATATTTCATCCATTAGAACATATCCTTATCTTGCAATCGACGGCTTCTGAAGAACTCATGAGTTTAATCTCTTGTGTTATTGAAGGCATTTAACTGTGGAGAAGAACCGGAGCTTGTATATTAAATTGTATCCGGAGGTATCGAATATGACCAGAGAAAATCCCCCAATTGCATCATTCATAATCAGAGTGGTTTCCTCTGTGGGAGATCGCAAGTGTTTGGTTCATCCAGGCAAGTCCTCTCAGTTTCTTTATACCTAATCAAATTGTTAAAAGGATTTTGTCCTGATTTCTCTGAATCTTTGGACCTAATTATATGCAGAAATTACTGATAAACATCTCAAGAGCAACGAGGATTTTGTTTGGGTGGTTGAGGTTCCATTAACTGGAAAATTCATCATCGATGTTGAATTTCTTGATCTCAAAATCGACTCTCCAAATGTAAGATTTTATCTATATCTTCAGTTTCTTTTTTTTTTTTTTCCTTTACTTTCACATTATTGATTAATTAAACGAACACCATTCTTTGTAGAAACATGATAAGAAAATCAAAAATGAAAAAAAGCCAATTGTTTCAGAGAAAAAAAGAAAGAGAAAAGAAAATATGACCATTTTTAGCACGAAAACATTATGAATTCCTAAACGAAAGTGAACACACACAAAAAAATGTGTCTCTGAGATTTCTTGAGCAATCAGTTTCCTGAGGTGTAGGTTTACCAATTGTTGTAGAGTATTGGAAGCTAGAGAAACCAGTTTTAATAAGAGCTGTTGGGAGGGAAAGTGGACTATGCTAAATCGTATTTATTTACTTACTTTGAAGATTGTTTTCATCCTTGTGATGGATATAAAGACTCATTTACTGATTTATTTGTTGAAAAGGACTTTGTTGATCGAAAGGCTGGATGAAGTAATTATGTTAGAGAACTTGCTTATCCATATTAAAAGAAACTGGGCTCTTTGTCATGCTATCTACTCTGTTTGCTCTTAAATTTAGGGCACAGGACCTTGCTCTATTTGGAACGAAGGATTAACAAACAGACAGTCGAACGAAACAGCTCTTGCATTCCTCAGTCGCATGTTGTCTGAAAGTATCCACACAGATATTGTAATCAATGCATCTGATGGGAGTATCACAGCACATCGAGCTGTTCTTGCTTCGAGGTCGCCGGTTTTCTGCAGCATGTTCTCACATGATCTCAAGGAGAAAGAAATGTCAGCCATAAACATTTCGGACATGTCAATTGATGCTTTCCGGGCTTTTCTGAATTATATCTACGGAAGCATAAAGAGTGAAGAATTCTTGGCCCATAGATTGGCTCTACTCAGAGCAGCTGATAAGTATGATGTAGCAGATTTAAAAGAAGCATGCCATGAAAGTCTACTGGAGGATATCGATACGAGGAATGTTCTGGAAAGACTGCAGAATGCTTCTCTCTATCAACTGCCAAAACTAAAGAGTAGTTGCATGCAATACCTGGTGAAGTTTGGTAAGATCTTTGATATTCGAAATGATTTCAACTCCTTTCTACAGTGCGCGGATAGAGAACTGATTACTGAAATATTGAATGAAATCCTTGATGCCTGGAATGGTTTCTGAAGTCCAAGAAAGAGGGAGGAGGCAATAGTAGTTTGCATCATTCAGTAGATATTCTTTTGCATATATGGTTATCCATTATAGTGTGCAACATGCATTGTCCATAGGTATTCTTTTTATTTAGATGTGATTATTTGATTACATTTACAGGTATTGGATTGATGTGATTGGGCTACAATGCACAGATTGGTGTGCATGATTTGATGATTTAGATAAGAACCAAAATGTAATTAAAATGAAATGTGCATAGAACAAAATATGTTTGTTTTTTAAGAACAATGTTGTCTCTTCTTTAGTACTCATCATGAATGAATGTGCTTACTATGCTTGAATGTAAAAGCTAGGAGATTTTATTGCATTTGGGCAAACAGTACAGTAGATTTATACTTGTTAATGATGAACTTTTATTCTCATTAACTCTTAGTGTAGATCAGTACACGACATAAAGGTTATGTTTGTTCATATTCTTCAACATTCTGCTCAAGGTCACTCCTACTTCATCATTTCTTTATATTTCTTAGGGGTCCTTTTGCAGGTGCTTCTTGATTAGGTTCTCAATGTTGTGAGACCTCTTCTCTTAATGAGAGATAGATTCTCTGAATTTCTGGTTTTCTTATTGTCTTCTTGATCAACTCCTCAGAGTTCTTGTCCGACTAAAGATTTAAGATGATTCAAATTATTCTATTACAATGTTTTGGAGAAAATGAGAGATAAAAAAATGTCAGATTTCCTAATGAAGAGCTTATAAACCCATTAAGTAATAGTACTGTAAGAAAAAGGGTAAGTTAGTTAAAAAGTTACATGTGATGTGAGCATGTACTATTACTAGGATGATGGGATCTCTCTCATGTCATAAACATAGACACAGTTATCCGATTCATAATAAGTGTTTTCATGGCATCAACTGTTGAATTTCAACAAAATATATTTGTTTATAGTATTGTATGATTAATCGAATGTGGAGTAGAATTCATTAGGAACTTATGAACAAATACAGTCGTCATTCGCCTTTCCACGCCCTGTGTTTTAGGCTTATTCATCAATGCTACATCTTATCTAACTGGTTTGAGATTGAGAGAGTCACAGTTTCATTGGTCTACTCTATAATGTTCCGTTTAAGGTTGTTTTGGTTAGGATCAATTTAAAATTGGTGGTTGTCATTTGTGTCCCGCGGAAATCTGCTCTAATTTCAAACTCACTTCTCCCTCAACATACTCCAAGATTTCATGGTTTGATAAGAATATGAAATTCAACTTTAGATGTACAGCTCAGAGTGGGGGAGAGATCACTGCAGGGAGACCCAACGAGTTTACGTCCAAGCCACCATTAAATTCTCAACAAGTTTATGTGAATTTTTTGTTGGGTTGGGTTTCCAAATATGTGGAGAAGCCTTATAACCAACAAGGTTGTAACGCGTAGGCCCAATACTTGGTGTTATCTTGTCTTAGGAAACATTGAGGGAAGATAGAAAAAAAAAAAAAGAGGGTGCAAAATACTATTCACATTTTTTAAAGAAGTTCAAGAGTAGTAATATTGCAGAAGCAATATCTGGAGTTTCAACCGTTGAGCTGAAACTTTTTCAGTATGTTGGAACTTGTGGAACTACATTCTAAACGGTGGAGATCATGTTTGGAGTTCTATGTTGACGGGAATAGGCCCGAACGTACTTATCAAATTTCAGCTCGATCCAACGATTGAAACTCCGGATATGACCTCTGCAATATTTCTTTTCTTTTGGACTCTCTCAAAACGTGAATTATAATTTTGCCCTCTTTTTCTTCTATCTTCCTCAATGTTTTCTAGGGTAAGATAACACTTTCAAGGGCAAGATAACACCAAGCATTAGGTCTGCTTGGGCTTTAAAACCTTATTGGCTATTGAGTTTCTTCACATATTTGGAAACCCAAGCCAACAATTATTTCACTGTATAGACAAAAACTTTATTGTTTGATTATCCTTGTGTTTATCCCAATATTCTTTAGGAAGTATCTACATCTTCAATTCACACTCCTATATGTGCATAGCATATATCTTATATATATTAATTACGAATACGCTGCTATAAATAACTTTTGGAAGTATGAGGTGTCGCGATGTGGTTAATTGTCGTATATTTTTTATTTTTTTGTTTTAATATTACATATATTATCTTTCTAATTTTAATTATATTATTATTATTATTATTATCATCATCATCATTATTATTATTCATATATCTTCAAATTAAATACAACCTTTAATCATATTTTTTGATTGATTAATAATACTACTTTTATTTTTATTTTTATTATTATCATTATTATTATTCATGTATATATTTAAATTATGTATATCTATAAATTAAATATTATCTTTAATTATATTTTTTTTATTGGTTATAATAATTCATCCGCGTATTACACGGGAATGTGTGCTCTCATCCGCATATTACGCGGGAATGTGTACTCGTATATATATATTTTACATATATAATAATCATACTTTAATAATGGATTGATCCATCTTACACACCCATTCACAAATGAGAGTATCTCCAAAAATATATGCACATTTATAAATCATGTGAATTAATATCGTTAATAGCTAGAGGCCATAAACCAGACATTAATGTGACAGTTAAGAGTTTTGAAAAAAAATAATAGTTAGAGTTGCTGACTCTTAGGTACATAGCTTATAGTAAATTTTATGAGATACATAGTACTAAAATTAGTACTCCCAACTACACAATTTTAATATGGTTTGACGAATATGCCCTCGATTATGCATCTCTCCAATTTTCTTTCCATAAAAAATCAACCCAATTATCTCAATTTTTTCCCTCAAATTTCGGTTTGCGTGGTTCTTGGATAGAGTTTCACAAGGTGCAGAAATTTGAACTCAACGCCCACGTCTTTCCCATATCCCTAAATTATAGGGATCTTCCCTGAAATCCCACTAGCTGTTTCTAGTGAATGAAATAGGCTTCTTATTTCAGATATGATAATACGATAGTACAGAATTGAACTCATCTTCCTGTGAATTTAAATTTTGCCGACGGCGAAGAAGGTGGTGTCGCCGCGAACCGTCTAATCTTGTCAATCGGAGCCTTATTAGCCTCGAAGCTACAGTTAATCAAAACCCCCAATTCTGGACTGTCGATGTCAATCGCGAAAAGCCATCGTCGAAAGCGAAGGAGAATAGCCAACGAAGTCGATTTGCATTATCAGGTTTGCACCTCGTTAAATTTTCAATTAGAATATATGCTTAGTTTCTTGTGAAACACAATTGTCTCATTGAAAATGATTTATTCGATTGAGTGATAAGAGTGATAATTCACATATTGAAAGTTCTGATTTATGTGGAAATTGAGTACGATTTGGTCTATTATTGAGACGAATCGGGTTGTTTATAGAAAAGTCACGAATCAGATGCTACTAAGACTGTTTGAGCGTATTTGTACGGGAAAATAGATCTTAAGTGCTCAAAATTAGAAGACACGATTTTCGAGGTAATTTTCGAAGTGTCGTTCGACCTGGAGGAGTTGTTCGACCAGAATCAATGAAGTCGAACAAGGGGTATAATTCGAACGAAAGGCGTTTCAGCTTATAGAGGGGTCATTCGATCAAGAAATATCGTCCGACCAGAATAACTCAAGTCGAATAGAAGAGTTAATTCGAATGAAAAGTAGAGACGAAGTTCAGATTACAGACGTGTCGTTCGACCAGCGTTCGACCAAGAGGTCCAGTTCGACCATGCCAAGTTTAGTCAAACATCGACGTATCTATTGGCGTTCGATCATTTGGTTAACGTGAATCGTTAAGGTTTCATATGATTCTATATTCAGTGGAAGCAAGAAAACATAGAAACGTATTACCTTTCACCAAGGTATGTTGAAGAAGAAAGATTCTCGCCGGCAGCCTGCGCAGCCTCACCGTTTTGGGCATAACTCTCTCATCCGATCTCGAATTTGAGTGATCTATGCGCCAAAATTATCCTCTCTTCAGTGGCTTTCCAACGGTGTATACACGTTCAGTTCTGAGTTCCACATGATTTTATAAAAATCATGAAAGTTGACGAACAGCAGCAGCAAACAACCAATTTCGATCTTGATCTGTTGTATTCTCAAGTCTAATCTCGACGTCGTGTAGGAGACGATTTTTGGGATCTTCTCAATCTGCTATTTCCTCACCCTCCTCACAGTGTTAGGCACGATTCAATTATCAATTAGGGTTTCCGAACAGTTGAGATGACTTACATATGGGCTACAGCAGATACCAGAAGGGGAAATTAAAGGTGGGCCTCCATTGGGCTTAAGTATCCAAGTTTAGCCCAAAGCTTATACTTAAATCCAATAATAATAATATATACCACTAAAATATTATTACTACACTATCGTTCTAATCCCATAATTACGTTATGGACTCCCTCTTATTATGAGCCTGTTAGTCTCCCCATGTTTAAGATATACAATATCCATTAATTAATTAAGTTACTGACAACTCCATTAATTAATATCTCATCCGAGTGTAGTACCACTCATCCTTATTATCATGCTGGAATAAATCCACCTGCAGGGTTTACATGATAATCCTTATGAGCTTCTCAATGGGACATCATCAATCTATAACGGATACGGATTCCTTCTACAATCAACAGTACACCATAGAGACAGCACTATTTCCAAACTCACCGAGTTTATTGATTTAATTACATGTAAATCTCACTCATTGATGAATCAAAGAAATACATACTGCATATACGTGTCAAGGTTATTGTATAAGGATTAAGAGCACAAACATCCATAATAACTGGGATCAAGTTCTTCTATATGGACAGTACAAGTCGAACGATCTCAAGCGGTCCTGCTCAATACACTCAAAGTGCACTAATGTGATTCTATAGTCAAGATAAACTAATACCAAATCACACTACAACTATCCCGATAGAGAGTCCCCATCTATTTCAGTTGTGAGCATGTGTTTATACTTTATAAGAAAACTGATAATATGATCTTCTGCGTATTGTCGCACAATATATTATCTACAGTACAAAGTAAGTGGACTATTGTATCGGACATACAAATAAATTATAAGACGCAATCATTTGATTATTGATTCTCATTTCAAATAAATTGTTAAAACATTGTTCATACTAAAGCTAGACTTTTAGTATACAATCCAACAGTATCAGCTCTGAAATGTCGGGATTTCACCTCCAAGTGCATGCATGTGCTTGTTTTCGACTAAAAAGCCCAGTAAAGGTCCATGAGGAGAAGTAACAAGTATAAAAAGGGGTGCCGATCACACCAAGAAGAGAGTTAGATTCCACATCCATCCTACACCACATCCAAACCCTAACTTCATCCGTATGAGTGGTAGAGTGAGTACGATTTGGTCTATTATTGAGATGAATCGGGTTGTTTATAGAAAAGCCACGAATCAGATGCTACTAAGACTGTTTGATCACAGGAAAATAGGTCTTAAGTGCTCGAAATTGGAAGACACGATTATCGAGGTGATTTTCTTAGTGTCATTTGACCTGGAGGAGTTGTTCGACCAGAATCAGTGAAGTCGAACAAGGGGTATAAGTCGAACGAAAGGCGTTTTAGCTTACAGAGGGGTCATTCAACCAAGAAAGATCGTTCAACCAGAATAACTCAAGTTAAACAGAAGAAGTTAAGTCGAACGGTAGAGACGAAGTTCAAATTACAGATGTCGTTCGACCAGCGTTCGATCAAGAGATCACATTCGACCACGCCAAGTTTGGTTGAACGTCGACGTATCAGCTTCAAAAAGTCATGATTTCATCTCCAAGTGCGTGCATGTGCGTGTTTTCGACGAAAAGGCCCAGTAAAGGTCCATGAGGAGACGTAACAAGTATAAAAAGGAGTGCCGATCATACCAATAAGAAAGTTAGATTCCACATCCATCTTACACCCATCCAAACCCTAACTCCATCCGTAGGAGTGGTAGAGAGAGATTCGTGTAGCGAATCAAGTGAGAACCAAGTGAAGATTCAAGACGGAGCGAGAAGCGATGGCGCCCACATCTGGGATTTACTTTCCAACTTAATCTATCATATAATTTTTAATACTATGGGTAAGATCTATTCAATCACCATGAACGTTCTTCGAAGAGTTATGGGCTAGAACCACTTCGGTAGTTCTAGGGTTATGAAGGTTTTTATCTAGTTAGTTGAACTTTCGTGTGTATACTCTGTACAACACTACTTGTGAATTTATTTTATATAAGACTATGTGTTTATTAATTCATACTTAGAGTTATTTTGTGCATCATTAACTATTATGTAGAGTCTGAATACATATCTTGGTTATTGATTGAGTGCGTTCACTGCTGAGCAGGATTTCATGTTATGATTCTAAGTGATGGGACTCTGAAGCTTCATTAGAACTATCTTATATAAATACTTATTAATTGAATTGAATTCGAGTTAGTAAGTAGGATAAAGAGGATAATTATATGGTACATATAAAGGGAGATCATATCGGGTTAGAGTACTAAGTGCACGGGAAATAATTGATATTGATAGTACCTAGAAAGGGGGTATAATTATATCTCTTGCTCCAAAGTGATTCACACGTGTTACACGCTTGTCTGCTTGTGTCTATAGAGTAGATTTGCATGGTTTAGTGATGGGTCCATATTCCACAAGGCAGAGTCGGATATTGACATACGGAAGGGAGATTAATTAATGAAATTTGATGGCCCGAAGAGCTACCTATCTTCTCACTTGAGCAACTCTCGTTTATTCTCTACTGTTATTTTATTTTGATTGCTATTTTAGTTAATTGTTTAATTGTTACTTAATCATCACAACTTTATTGCCATATTAGTCTTAATAAGATTATATTATAATTAAATTAATAATAATACGTTCTTTGAATTCGATAATCACTTGGTCGCTTATCAAAGCTACAATAGCATCCTTAACACTTGGGGATTAATATTGTGTGTTGAGAAAACGCTCATCATTGGGGCTTTGGTTTTTTTTTTTTCATTTGATGCAAAGTTTAGAAGGTTTCTTAACAATTACATGAGTCACGGTTTATTTAGCATTATGTGAATTTTTGCATGAAGTTTGGATATGTATCAGTTGGGAATAGTGCATGATTGTTGGATTATCATTTTGAAACTGGTGTGAAGTATCGTGTGAACTTTATTGGAGGTTCGCATTTGATGCAATAAAGGATTTTGCATCTAGTGAAGATTTGATTGTGTGTTTAGTGAAAATTGATTTTTTTTTCATACGGTATGAAGTTTTGCAGCATGTGCATGTTTTAATGTAATCGAATTTCAGTGATCTCTGGTTGAAGTATGTCTTCACATTCAATTGTGGAGGTGTTTATTTTTTATTTTTTGAATGTTATGCGTTATTTTTTTACATTTGGATATTCAATTTTCTTTTACTGAGGAAGTTTGTGAGTAGTTGATGAAGTGTATTGATGATTGATGCATGTAAGAGGGCCCCATTAGTGGGTCATAATTTAAATATGGTTTGAAATTGTGAAGCTTGTAGGTTGTTTCCCTTCAATTGTGGTCCAAAATTGTGAATGATGAGAATCCTAAAACTCCAACATTCATTCATGGAGTTTTTGAATGTTTTTACACTTTGAATGACTGTAATTCTTGCAGATTTTGCGATTTTGATTTTGCGTTTTTTGATTTTTTGTAATGGTATTTTTTGCACGGAGTTTTGAATGAAGTAATGCCCGTAGTATATATGACGTAATATTTTTTGCAGTATACATTGTACAAAGTTTATGCAAACTTGAGACCTATATTATGGTAATTTGCGCATCCTTTATAATGTCGTAATATTGTTTTGCACTTTGAATATATGCAGTGTTGAAGTCAACATCGACTTTCTAGAGTATTCTAGATATTGCAGAAACATGGAAGTATGGAGGTGGCAACATGCTGAGGTTCTACGTGGAGCATAATCAGAAAGAATTAATATATAAAGCGATGGAAGCGGTGGATAAGTCTTGGAAAGTTAGTGGAACCGTCCACTCTAGAAGAATCATTTAGTACTATAAATAAGATAGATGTGTATGATGTAATGTAATAATAGAGTGGTGTGTCCTATCTGTTATGAGAGAGAGTGACACGATCCACCTTACTTAACATATAATTCAAATACTAATTAACATAAACATCATCATTATAAAAATCTGCATATATTTTTTTTTCTCATAATATATTTAAAACCAAAACCATCATACCAGTTGAACATATGTAACTAGTTTCTGACACCATATCAATCCAAACAAATTTGTGACAATACTTATTATATTACATAACCAAAATATCAGTAGAAATAAAATAAACCCACGGCCTAGCCCAACAGGTCATCATCTATGTACATCCGCTCAAAACCCTAAAGGAGCTCCACAGCTTGCACAAAACACCACATAATTAAATAATCAACAGGCTCACCTATAATGCATAAACTAGTGAGACAAAAATCTCAGTAAGTAGGAATCATGCATGTCAGTGCATGAAAATGCATTTAGTTCTCCATTACTTATTTCTTAATCTTTCTAGTTGGTCTCTTTTATTTTGAAAATTGTTCATGTTGAGGGATCTCCACGACACACTTATGATATGCTCCCTAAATGAGCTCAATGAGGATGATTTTTTTTAACCTCGAATATAGTGTCGGGAATGATTTTTTCGAACCCTGGCAGAGTGTTGAGGATGATTTTTCTGAACCCCGAATAAAGTATTAGGAACGATTTTTTCTAATCCATAATAAAGTGTTGGGAAAAATTTTTCCGAACCCTGACAGAGATGCATATATAGTGGCTGCACACACCATTAGTATCTTATTAATTTTGGGGAAAACAATTTTCATGATTATGCATGGTATGCAACCAGGATAATTAAATATGCATCATAAACCATTTACGATATCAATATCAATATTTAATCACAATAAAGTGTCAACTTAACTTCAATTCATACAAATCCACTTTTGAAACAACTTCACCCCAATCACATAAATCCATTTTTCGAATAATAACTTCACCTCAATCACATAGATCCATTTATAGAATAACCACTTCACCTTGGATCACACGGATCCCTTTTTGGAATAACAACTTCATCTCGGATCACACAGATCCTTATAACCAATATCTTCTCAAATCATACAATATTTTCAATAGTTTCTGTTCACACAAATCTATATAGGACAATGATATTATTTCAAATCACATAAATCTACAACTTGTATTGCAAATTTATCACAAATAATTTACAAATAATATTGTTGAATATGAACCCTACTTTCCCCAAATCACATAAATCCACAGCTTGTATCACAATTCCAAATAACTTATAACATAATTAAACTAATCACAGGTAATTCATAACATAATTATCACATATTAATCACAAATAATTCACACACAACATATGTTTATGCATTGTAGTTGGACTTCTACTTACTTGGACTCCGACAATAATAACACTATAGACCCGTAAAGAACCGTAACTAATTTCTTTCTTCCCGTTCTGGCACGCCCCCTTCCTTCTCTCTTCCTTTCTCTTTCTCTCTCTCTCTCTCTCTCCTTTCTTATTCCTCCCTTTTTCTCTCTCTTTTATTTTTTTTATTATTTTTTCTTGAAAATGCAATTTTGGGCGTGAGGTAATAACCTCCCCACACCCATTTATATACTTGTGAAATGGTTGGGGTGAGTCGGTGAATCACCGCTCCCCTAGCCAATTAAATATTTTTTTTTAAATTAAAGATATGCATGAATGTGTAAATTTATTAACCTCAAGTAACGTTTGTTTTGCACATATCCACGTAGTAGCAGCGAAGGCAAATTTCATTCTTTTGTTTTTGATTTATTATTATTATTATTATTATTATTATCCATTACGAATATACATGCAATACTTAATAACTAAGATATGATACATTTACAAATTAATACATATATGAACTTGGTTTCAATTTTGGTTAAATTGATTTAGAGCAAGTGTACTCTATCGTGTGTAGCACGTAAGTGACGAAGTGTAAAATTTATAAGATATCGAACCCAATGGCGAAAGTTGGTAGCCGTGTTTGAGAAATGTTTTACTCTAGTAGGACGAATCAAAGAATGAGGGGGTTGATTATACTATAAACTAACAACTAGGAAAGCAATTAAAGATAGAACATGTGCAAATGAGATGGATGATGGGTGAAGGTGAACAATCTAAGAAGTATGCAAGGCTAACAACATTCATGGAGAAGGTATATATAGACTCACACACACACATGCATTGGTGATCTTCATGTTATGATATTAAGGACACTCAAAGAGTGTTTCCAGTCTTCACTATTCTTATAGGTACTTACGGATATTAATATAGCGGTATAGAAATATTATCACGAAGAATTTTCTCAAGTAGGCAGGGGCGTTTTCCTAGTATTCACTTTCTAAGGTCAAGTGAAAATTGGCTTGGTTCTCCTCATCATATCAAACACTTTCACAAGTAATTATCAATAATGTCATATCATGAGGTTCTAAGCACATGAGGTTATGGCCAAACTCCCTACATACTTAACATAGTCATCTCATGCAATCAATGATTCAATTAAACCACTAAGCATAATATTGGAATGGTCATCTTAACGCTATGAATAGAGAATTTAATCACACAAATCATACATAAAATGAGAATAAGCATTCATGATAGAAAATATTCATAACAATCATTTCATCAAACATGTGGTGTGCAAAATCCACATAATATCTAATCAATCATATTGCTAGCCTCACATGAGGACTAGTCACTAAAAATCATAATAAAATCAATACAATCCATGGCGTGCCCCAATTGAGCCAAATAATGAAGAAAATAACAAAATAAAGGTAAGTTGGCTCCCCTTTAATGGTGAACTTCCTCCTCCTTGATCATGCTAAAATCTTCAACCAATTATGAATTCTCCTTCTTAGATTGGTGGATGGATGGATTTATGGATGGATTTAAGGAGATCAAGTGCTTTGAATGGATGAAGTGAAAGGTGGAAGAGATGGAGATGAATGTGTGTGATTTAGGTGTTTAGTGTGTGTGGAAACTGATCCAAAATAATTCCCCCCGTAATTTGTAGTCAAAACATGTATTTATACCCCCATGAAAGCTTCTAGAATAAGTGGATATCATAAAACTGCCTTTTGCACCTACACGGGTCGTGTAGGTGCACACGGAGCGTGTAGGGTCATCACGTGCAGCGCAGTCTCACCGTTTCGCGCATAACTTTCACATCCGATCTCCGATTCAAATGATTCTTGCGCTCACGCGATTCTCTCTTCCGTGGCTTTCCAACTATATATCACATGTCTAGTTTTGAACTACACATGAATACAAAAAAATTATGCAAGTTGAACGTGCATTTTTCAGTATTTTGCTTTGGCTCGTTCTCCCTCGTTTCAACTCCGAATTGAGCTCCGTTTTTCCCACATCTTCTTTATCGTGTCTAGAATCTATTTTTACCTGAAAATCACATAAATTATACCAATTTACTAATTCTTTAAATATTCACAAATATAGCACAATTTAAGGCATTTAATCATGAAAATCACATATTTATCATTTCAAAGCACACATCTTCATATCTTCATATAACACCACCAAATGATATACAAAATGACTAAAAACACAATAAAATACATAATAAAACACACTAAAATCTAGATGAAAATGACACTGATCAACCCTCCAAACTTAAAGTGTTGCTCGTCCTCGAGCAATGAAAATGAGAAAACGAGATGGGGAATTTTCAGCTAGAGAAAGACCTAAAGAACATAAGCAAAAACACATCATAAGTAACAAGAACTACAAATCATATCAAGTCACACTATAACATTAAAATCATGACATAAAAAATTAACAAGTTCAAGTCTAAGAAAATTAAGAGTTATAAAGTCCCTTCCGGTCCAAACCTCAACACTCAACATTCTATGAAGTAGGGTAATTTTTACTCATCAATCGATTGAACCCGACGCACCATAGGCTTGCTCACGGACTACATTCACAAGCCACCAAGGCTTCAACTAATGATCAAAAAAGACTTTACTTTTGGATTTAATGTTAGGCTTTTTGGTAAGGGTAGGAAGATTATGGATAAGAGTGACTCATCGAGTGTAAGTAATCGAAGAGATGATCTGCTTCTTCAACTTCTTCACGTTTCTATCTTCCTTTCTTTTATTTTCTAATCACAAGCACTAATCATTATCATTCCTTGGATTTCTTGAGCTTCTTTTAATTTGCATGCTTCCTTTCTTTCAACTTTTGAATTCCTCGGGCACATTTTTCTTGTTATGCTCCTTTTTTACTTTGACTGTTGCATGTGTATTTGATTGAGCTCTTTTTATCCTTTTCTTGCTTGTTTACCATTTTCTTCTTTCTCTTGCATATTTCTCACATCAAACCTTGTAGACCATCATCTCCTCAATCACCCACACAAATGTTATATATATAAGGCTTAAGTGGGTATTCAAGGCTTGCATTGTGCTCAATTCACAAAGAATAGGCTTTAAGGCTCAAAGTGGTTAACTAGGGATGATGTATAAAGTAAGGGAATATATGGCAATGACTTTAAAGTAACAAAGATGGCCTAAGATCATATCACTAACCTCCACCAATCGGGCTCATTCCTGTAGTCTATAAGCAAGTTCTAGTTTACCAAGACTCAATCGATCCACTCATGAAAAACTAACTGTGGAGGCACGGTTGAGGCTCAAATGCTCACAAGCTTTTGGTCGAACCCTTAGGAACTCATTACATCTCAATTCATCTCAAAATTGAATAAGTTAAATAGAACATGTTACAATTTTAAAGAGTAGAGATTCTCAACATAGTTCGCCATCACTTATCACAAACAACATGCCATTACTCACATCCAAAAATGACTTACAACATCCCGAAACAAACCACCAAACAAACCTATACAAGAACAAAAATTCAACACAACACCTAAGAAAAGACTCTCCAAGCAAGCAACAACACAAAAACACATAACATGCAACGCGAAAATTCCATCCATCAAAAGAAAATCAAGCACATATCCTCATAATCCTATAACATGTAAGCTCAAGATTTTACCACTTTATTCAAAAATAAGAAAAACTAATAAAGCAAGTAAACTACCTTAATAAAGCAAGTAAACCTCCCAAGTACATAACACATGAAGTTGCATACTAATTCAAACAATCCAAATCAAATCAAGTATATGCTAAGCAAATAGAAATGATGAGTATTAAAGTAAACTCCCTGAAAAGGCATTTGGTAATGGAAATGGTTGGCACGAGCTTCCGGATTGCATGCACAACGAATCTCGACATTGATTTCCGAGCTCAATTCATGCTTCCACTACACTTCATTTGTGCTCAACAACTCATCAAAACCATTAGCACAATAATTACTAGCAAAAAATGAACTCGCATGCACTTCAACACAACCAAACAATCAAAAATCATACCACTACTCATGAGAAAAATTTTAAAATTTACCCAATTTTACAAGAAGACCTCTCAATCATCACCACGCACTCTCCCCCCAAACTTAAATCTAAACAAGTTGAGAATTAAGTTTGCATGAAATGGTGGGACTTACCCTTATAGTTTTCAACAATGAGCTTCTTGTAGAGAAGTATATGCATCACAACAATTCAAGGTATGTCCACCATGCACTATCCCCCTAAACTTAAAGTGAAACAAGAGTTGAACTTTAAGTTTGCAAGAAGTGGTGAGATGTACCTTCACACTTCAAATCGAGCACTTCTCGTATTTCCAATATGCATTCTCCTCACTAACCAAATCAACCAACAAACCAAAAATGCAAAAAAACTAAATCAAAGCAATTAAATGAAAGCATTAAAATAAATGATGGGTTGCCTCTCATCTAGCGCTAAGTTTAACGTCTTCAAGCCAGACGGATTATGGAGAACTCATCGGAATGGCCAAGAATAGCGTTCGTTCTTGCCATCAAATTTTAATCTTTGTGCTTCTTCCTCTATCAGGTATTTGTGGCAAGTAACGATCATAATAGCATCCTTTAATATTGGCTTTAAAAATTCCACTCTTTTGAACTTGCATTCCATTGACCTTTCCTTCCGTGACCACCACTTATTCATTTTTATCAAGTATGTCCCCAACATCTCTTCAAGCTCTTTCTTGTACCTAAGGCTTTGAGAAGAATCAATAGGTAAAACAAAGTAAATATAAACAATATTTTAAAAATCAATGCAACTTAAAGAGTTAAAAGATATAGAAATGCTCATTTCACTCCCGAACTCATCATCAAGTGCTTCTAGACCTTGTTCCACTTCATCAAATTCATCCACCTCTTGTGATTCTTCATTTTCTCTTAAACTTTCCTTATCATCAAGAGACAAGAAATCATAGAAAATCTCTTCATCCTCAAAGCTCTCTTCTACCTTAGGCTCTTTACTCTTCTCACTTTCCTCCTCTAATCTTTCTTTCACCTTGTCTTCCTCATCCTCAATAAACTCAACATCTCTTGAGTCTTCTTCATTATCCTCCCGAACACTCTTGTACCTTCAGTTTTTCTTCAATCTTTTCATCATAATTCTCCATTTCACGAAGAGTATTCCATTCTTGTATCATTTGACTCATTCGATGTTCTAAAGCTTTGAATCTCATATCTCTCAACTCTTTCTCTTGTTTCATAAAGTCAAATCTTTTATCATTCACTTCTTTCTCTTGTTTCATAAAATCAAATATCTTGGCCATTTGATCCTCCATTGTAGGCTTCTCTTCATTATATGGTGGACACTCTTCTTGGAAATTCTCTTGAACATACCCGTTTTGCATACATATTCTATTCCCTATTTGGTAACTAGGCATGTTCCACACTTGTCCCCTATTATAGTTGGAAGTAGGCATTAAGTAGGCATTTTGAGGCTCATAGCTTGAAAAACTTGGTTGAAAACTTTGCCTTGTATCACTTCCATAAGCATATCTTCTAAGCATTTCCATCAAGGCATTATTTTTGGATAGAGGAGTAACCGTAGGAACTTGATTGTTGTAAGAACTTGGTACGAAATAAGTGTTTTCTTGATACGGTTGAAATGTATTCACATTGTAAGCTCCTTGCCATCCCCCATATATTCCATTATTGTAGCATTGATTCATTTTTGATCTTCCTCTCAAGATCTACTACAATTCTTCTCCACTTACTAATTTTGGTTTGTTCCTTCTCCCCTTCTTTCAAGGTTGATGTACTATCAAGAAGAACAAGTGAGAACAAGATTTTTCAAAACAAATATAAAATACAAAAATAAGAAAAACATCCTAAGTAGAGGTAACAAATCCAAACACGTTGCATCAAAGGCTTTCGCCCCGGCAACGGCGTCATGAACTTGGTTTTAATTTTGGTTAAATTGATTTAGAGTAAGTGTACTCTATTGTGTGTAGCACGTAAGCGACCAAGTGCAAAATTTATAAGATATCGAACCCAAGGGCGAAAGTGGGTAACCGTGTTTGAGAAATGCTTTACTCTAGTAGAACGAATTAAAGAAGGAGGGGCTTGATTGTACTACAAACTAACAACTGGTAAAGCAATTAAAGATAGAACATGTGCAAATGAGATGGATGATGGGTGAAGGTGAACAATCTAAGAAGTATGCAAGGCTAACAACATTCATGGAGAAGGTATATGATGAGAGTGGAAATTCATGTACTTTTTAGTTCAATTTATTACCTCTTTGAGTGTTTAATTACTATTATTTGCACAAATCTTATTACTTCTAATTATTATTGACTAAAAGGTGCATGAGAGGTATTTTGTAGTGTTTTGATAGGAAAAATGATCAAAAACGCAAAGTTGGAATGAAGGATGAGTTCGTGCTGCTTGCAAGCTAACAGACGTCCACTTTCCATGGATTTTCTGTATCTTTGTGGTGATCCAAATTGGTCATATGATATATGGTTGGAAAGTTACAGAAGAGAAGATCATTTTGGCACAAGAAATGCCTCAATCGAATTTCAAACGAGGAAGTTATGATCAAAACGGTGACATCGCGCAAGCCGCTCCTACTCAGCTCGATGGTGCCACTTTTTAGGACTTTTTCTACCTTCAAATATTGGGGTTTCTTTATTTTCTTTATATGAATAAAAATCCAAGGAAGAGAAGATCGCGTGGGCATAAAAATCAATCAAGTCGGAGGCCGAATGAAGAAGTTATGCTAAAAACTGTGGAGTCGCGCAGACTGCCGAAGCACGCACGGCAGTGCGCGCGGCGGCGTGCGAGGTACGCGCGGGGGCGTGCGTGACGACGAGTTTTCTGCTCATTGAACACCGTGTGAGCCTTATTTTTGCCATGTAAGACTGCCAACGCACCCTTACCAGCCGTGTGAGAAGAATTATCACACGGTTGTGACCGTGCGACAACTAGCGAGGCCGTACATGAGTTTTTCAAGTTGTAGTAACCGAAATAAAGAACACAAAGCCGTGTATGAGTACCACATCACCATGCGAGAAAGAGTTGTGCATGGTTGCTACCGTGTGAGGTAGAGTCATGCCCGCACGTTGTCGAATTCTGAAGCACGATGCCGTGCGACAACCGTGCGATTGCCGTGTGAAAGTCCAACTTACACCCAGTTATATTTTTGGTATATTTTTGGCCCAGGCCCAATACGTGAATTATAAATACTTCAATTCTGAGTTCAAGTGAACAGAGACCCCATTCACGCCTGATACATCGCAATACACAGTGCCCTATTTTCACCCATCACTTATCACCTTCCATCCATCCACCGAAGAAATGATCGGAGTTGCTAGTTGGATCGGAGATGGATATTCCGATGGAGATCGTAATTGAAGAGACGGAGTCCTCCAAAAAGGGCTCTTTATCTTTAATTATTTTTCTTTGTTATTTTAGAACAATAGTTAGAGTTTATTGCATCATTGTGATTTGCCCTCGTAAATCCATGGGCTAAGTTTCTTTGTTGGTAATGTTAGGGCACTAAAACAGATTTGTCTATGTGATTTGATTGCCCTAGACTTGGATTTATTATCCTGCAGATTGTTTATTTCCTTATTGAAGAAGATATTTTGAGACTTCATATTATTGTGTTTTTGGATTTTGATTCCTTTAATTATTCTTGATGGTATCACTGATTGATAGTTAATAAGATTCTCTAATTCTGCATAATAATTGTTGTTTCCTGTGACAGTCTTAGGGGATTGACCTATAATACCTAAGAGTATTAGACAATCAATTTGGAATATTAATTACTTGGTAAAACATCATTATTAGGTAATAGGTAAGGAGACAAAAGGGGTTAATAATCGCATACCTAGAAAGGGAAGTTTAGTGCTCTAACCTTTAATGGAATTTAGCATGAAGTACCTATAGAGGGAGAGAGAGATAATTTCTTATTGATCCTAGGATTTTAAGCTCATTATAAGTGTTAGATCCTACCCGATCAAGGTGATTTAACTAGGTTTAGTGATCCTCTTATAAATGTCTGCAGGTAATTAATTTGGGACTAGATAAATTAGTCACATAGTTAAACTATTTGCCGAGCATTACCAATTCTACATTCTTGAATTCTTAATCATTTTCTCTATGTAATTTATTTTATTTGCTTAGTTTAATTATTTTAATTCAGTTTTATTAGTTTAATTAATCATCCATTTAAAAACCCCCAGATTTGTCTTGCAATTGAATTGTCATACATAGAATTAATTATTAAGTCTATAACTATCTCGTGGGAATGATATTTCACTTGGTCACGCGCATTACAATCGATCCCTTACACTTGAGGGTGAAAGAAAATAGCGATCAGTATATATAAACTCACACACACACATGCATTGGTGATCTTCATGTTATGATATTAAGGAGACTCAAAGAGTGTTTCCAATCTTCACTATTCCTATAGGTACTTACGGATATTAATATACCGGTATAGAGATATTATCACGAAGAATTTTCTCTAGTTGGCAGAGACGTTTTTCTAGTGTTCCCTTTCTAAGGTCAAGTAAAAATTGGCTTGGTTCCCCTCATCATATCAAACACTTTCACAAGTAATTATCAATAATGTCCTATCATGAGGTTCTAAGCACATGAATGTTATGGACAAACTCCCCACATACTTAACATAGTCATCTCATGCAATCAATGATTCAATTAAACCACTAAACATAATATTGGAATGGTCATCCTAACACTATGAAAAGAGAATTTAATCACACAAATCATACATAAAATGAGAATAAGCATTCATGATAGAAAATATTCATAACAATTATTTCATCAAACATGTTGTATGCAAAATCTACATAATACCTAACCAATCATATTGCTAGCCTCACATGAGGACTAGCCACTACAAATCGTAATAAAATCAATACAATCCATGGCATGATCCAATTGAGCAAAATAATGAAGAAAATAACAAAATAAAGGTAAGTTGGCTCCCCTTTGATGGTGAACTTCCTCCTCCTTGAACATGCTAAAATCTTCAACCAATGATGAATTCCCCTTCTTATATTGGTGGATGGATGGATTTACGGATGGATTTGAGGAGATCAAGTGGTTTGAATGGATGAAGTGAAAGGTGGAAGAGATGGAGATGAATGTGTGTGATTTAGGTGTTTAGTGTGCGTGGAAACTGATCCAAAATGATTTCTCCCTAATTTGTAGTCAAAACATGTATTTATACCCTCATGGAAGCTTCTAGAATAAGTGGATATCATAAAAGTGTCTTTTGCACCTACACGGGTCGTGTAGGTGCACACGGAGCGTGTAGGGTCATCGCGTGCAGCGCAGTCTCACCGTTTCATGCATAACTTTCACATCCGATCTTCGATTCAAATGTTTCTTACTCTCACACAATCCTCTCTTTCGTGGCTTTCCAACCATATATTACATGTATAGTTTTGAGCTCCACATGAATACAGAAAAATTATGCAAGTTGCACGTGCGTTTTTCAGCATTTTGCTTTGGCTCGTTCTCCCTCGTTTCAACTCCGAATTGAGCTCCATTTTTTCCAACATCTTTATCGTGTCTAGAATCTATTTTTACCTGAAAATCACATAAATTATACCAATTTACCAATTCTCTAAATATTCACAAATATATCACAATTTAAGGCATTTAATCATGAAAATCACATATTTATCATTTCAAAACACATATCTCCATAACTTCATATAACACCACCAAATGATATACAAAATGACTAAAAACACAATAAAATATAAAATAAAATACACTAAAATTTAGGTGAAAATGACACCGATCAATACGTATACATTTTCTTACCACTATTATTATTACGAGAACACGTGTGATACTTAATAATTATCAAATAACATATTTATACACATAAGACAATTTAATTATATATTCAAATTATTGCACGTAAATATTTAATCACATATATATTTACATATTATCACTATTATTATCACGGATGTCTCAAATAAAAATATAAAGATAAATAAAATTAAAAACAATTGTCAGATAATTGCCACATTATTATCACATAATTGTCATATAATTATCACATAATTGTCACATAATTATAAAAATGCACGTAACACAAATTAAATTATATTGGAACATGAGTAGTGAGAAGCTCGGGTATCACATCCTCCCCACCTTATAAAAATTTCGTCCTCGAAATTTACTTACCTGAAGAGTTCTGGATACTTAGCCATCATCTCATCCTCTCTTTCCCAAGTGGCCTCCTCAACTAACTGGTTTCTCCATAATACCTTAACTAATTATATCTCTTAACTGGTATTTCCTCATAACTCAAATTTTCTTTCAACTGAATTGGTTCATGTCTTAGAACATGAGATGGATTCGCAACATACTTCCTCAACACAGACACATGAAACACGTCATGTACTTTAGAGATCGATGCTGGTAACTCCAACTTATAGGCAACACTTCCTACTTTTTCAATGATAGTGAACGGTCCAACATATCTTGGACTGAGTTTCCCTTTCTTTCCAAACCGTATTATCCCCTTTATGGGAGATACTTTCAAGAATACCTGATCACCCACCTCAAATTCCAACTCTCTTCTCTGTTTGTCAGCATAATTTTTCTGCCTATATTGGGCAACTTTCATCTTCTCTCTAATCTGTGTTACAACATCTGTCATTTCACGAATCTAGTCTGGACCCAAAAGTTTCCTTTCTCCAACTTTATCCCAATGTACTGGAGATCTACACTTCATCCCGTACAATGTTTCATATGGTGTCATCCCGATAGTAGACTGATAACTGTTGTTGTACGAGAACTCTATCAAAGGCAAAATTTTGCTCCACTGACCCTGAAAATCCAACACACATGCTCTGAGCATATCCTCCAAAATTTGTATCGTACGTTCTGATTGACCATCAGTTTATGGATGGAATATTGTGCTGAAAGATAACTGTGTCTCCAATGCCTTATGCAAACTCTTCCAGAAAGCAGAGAAGAATCTCGTATCTCTGTCTGACACAATGGTAAGTGGTACTCCATGCAGTCTGAAAATTGTGCATAGCGATTCATAGAATACGTAGAACAAATAGGAAGAATATGAGTGGACTTAGTCAATCGATCCACAATAACCCAAATGGCATCATGACCTTTAATTGTCTTTGGTAAGCTGGTGACAAAATCCATAGTAATATTCTTCCACTTCCACTCTGGAATAAATAAAGACTGTAAAGTTCCCGCTAGTCTCTGATACTCGGCTTTGACTTGCTGACAAGTCAAAAATTTCACCACATATTGAGCGACATCTCTCTTCATTCCTAGCCACCGATAATGTAACTTCAAATCTCTATACTGTTAGATTGTGTACTAAAAGTCTAACTTTTGTATGAAACAATGTTTTAACAATTTATTTGAAATGAGAATCATATGATCAAACGTTTTTCATATTATAAATTATTTATATATTTTGTGCAAAAGTCCATTTACTTTATATTGTAGATAATATGTTATGCGACAACACGCGGAAGATCATATTATCGATTTCCTTATAAAGTATAAACAAATGCTCACAATCGAGATAGATGGGGATAATCTATCGGGATAATTGTAGTGTGATTTGGTATTAGTTTGTCTTGACTATAAAATCACATTAGTATGCTTTGAGTGTATTGAGCAGGACCGCTTGAGATCGTTCGATTTATACTGACTATATAGGAGAACTTGATTTCTATTATTATGGATGTTCGTGCTCTTAATCCCTACACAATAACCTCGACACGTAAGGCAGTATTTATCTCTTTGATTCATCAATGGGTGAGATTTATGTATTAAATCAATAAACTCGGTGAGTTGGAAAATAGTGTGCTGTTGATTGTAGAAGGAATCCGTGTCCGCTATAGGTTGATGATGTCCCCTTGAGGAGCTCATAAGGATTATCATGTAAATCTTGCAAGTGGATTAATTCTAGCATGATAATGAGGTTGAGTGGTACTACTCTCGGATGAGATATTAATTAATGGAGTTGTCAGTAACTTAATTAATTAATGGGCATTGTATATCTTAACCATGGGGAGACTGTCGAACTCATAATAAGAAGGAGTTCATAACGTAATTATGGGATTAGAGCTGCAGTACAGTAATAATATTTTAGTGAACTATATTATTATTATTGGACTTAAGTATAAGTTTTGGGTTAAACTTGGATACTTAAGCCCAATGGAGGCCCGACTCTAATTTCTCCTCCTGGTCCCTGTTGTAGCCCATAAATAAGTCATCTCAACTCCTGCAACCCTAATTCTAATCGCCACTTTTGACGTGAAAGAGAGGAAAAGAGCAGATTAAGAAGATCCTGAAGATCGTCACCCACACAACGTCACGATTGGAATTGGGAATACAGCAGAAGATCAAGAGGTTGTTCTCTGTAACTGTTCATCATCAACATACCCTGGTGAAAGGTAATACGTTTCTATCTTATTGCTTCCGCTGGATTAGAAACGCATAGAACCCTAACAGTTCACGCTAACCAAACGATCGAACGCCAACATACTAGTAGAAATCTGTGAATAGATATCGGTGATTCACCGATATCTATTCAATATTGTAGGCACTTGAATTTTATTGTCTATTAAAGGAAAATATGTAGTAAATTAATGCAATAATTATCAATTATTTATTTATTTATTAAGGGATTTAAATAAATCTATTCATAAAATAAATGAATAAATAATTGATAATTATGTCAGATCCAGTCAAATAAGTCTGACTTAAAGCTTAAGCAAGTGAAAGGCCCAAGGCCGCAGAATCAGGTCAAATCAGCCCTGGACCAATCAGATTGTGAGTTATTTATGGGGCGTCCTCACCCTTCACCTATATAAGGAGCCCTCCTCCATTCATTCCACACACACTAAAACATCTGAAGACGCAAACGCTTCTAAAGAGATCAAGAATACGAGCAGTGCTCCCTTGAGATCTTCAAGCATCTTCAAGTCAAGAATAGCCTCCGATTAGAGATCAAGGTGCCAAGCCCCTCCAATTCGGCGTTCTTACAGTCATCCGCCTCCGATCAGAGATCAAGGTGCCAAGCCCCTCCGATCCGACATTCTTTCAGCTATTCGCCTCCAATCAGAGATTAAGGTGCTAAGCCCCTTCGATCTAGCGTTCTTCCAGCCATCCGCCTCCGATCAGAGATCAAGGTGCCAAGCCCCTCCGATCCAGCGTTCTTTTAGCCATCCGCCTCCGATCAGAGATTAAGGTGCTAAGCCCTTCTGATCCGGCATTCTTCCAGCGAACCGCCTGCAATCAGAGATTAAGGTGTCAAGCCCCTCCGATCCGGCGTTCTTCCAGCCAATCGCCTCCGATTAGAAAACAAGATTCTAAGCCTCTCCAATCTGACATTCTTCCAGCCAATCGCCTCCGATCAAATATCAAGGTTCTAAACCCCTCTGATCCGGCGTTCTTCCAGTCAGCCGCCTCCGATCAGGGATCAAGGTGCCAAGCCCCTCTGATTCGGCGTTATTCAAGTCAACAGCCTCCAATCAGATATCAAGGTTCTACACCCCTCCGATCCAGCGTTGGTCAGAAACAACACTTGGCCTGAGATCAAGGTGATAAGCCCCTCAGATTCGACGTTTCTTCTAGTCAGACTCATCCAACATTCTTTGTGAAGTCAACGGTGTTCTACCAAATTGAACGGCATTCTTCATAAGAAGTCTTCAAGTCAACGTTCACTCCGAACAAAGGCTCGACCCATGCGGATCAACGTCAAGACTACACATTCGAGCTCGGACAAGCTTCATTCGAAGATCCGGCTCAACACACATGCTATCAACACAGTCAACATACACTCCAGTCAAAGTCAAGTCAACAGTCAAGTCAAGGCCAAATTGGTTCGAGAGAAGAATCAGAGGATTGATTGAGATTGTTTCCTAAATTATCATGTTTAATTCTTTTGGATTATTATTGTAATACTTTTGTATTTATTTTATCGTAAATACAAAATTTGTTGTTACAAGTATTTTTATCGTTATTAATGGAGGTGTTCTTAAAGGTCCCTAAATAGATATCGGTTAATTACCAATATCTATTTAATAAATAGATATCGGTGATTCACCGATATCTATTAATATTTCTACCATTATTAATGGAGATGTTATTAAAGGTCCCCTAAATAGATATCGGTGAATCACCGTTATCTATTTGATAAATAGATATCGGTGATTCACCGATATCTATTGATATTTCCACTGCTATTAATAGAGGTGTTAGTAAAGGTCCCCTAAATAGATATCGGTGATTCACCAATATCTATTTTGTAAATAGATATTCGATGAATCACATATATCTATTACAAATTCACTGATATATCAATCTGATATTAAAGATATTGAACAATAGATATCGGTGAACCACCGATATCTATACACGTAATAAATATCGGTGATCCACCGATATCTATTAAAAATTCACCGATATCTTTAAAGATGATATCAAAGATAAAGAACAATAGATATTTGTGATTCGCCGATATCTTTTCATGGTATACATATGATGCGCGTTTTCTTTACACGCAAAATTAATCTTTAAGTATTAAGGATATCAGTTGCAGCTTAAGCAAGCGACCAAGTGAAATATCGAACCCAAAGGACTGTGTATTATTAATTTAATTATTAACTAAATTAATTAAGACGAAATGTGGCAATAAAGATTGAGGATTTTAATTGTCAACTACTAAATAATTAATTAAAATAACAAATAAAATAAAATAAAACACTAGAAGAATACGAAAGTGGATCAAGTAGAAGAATAGGTAGCTCTAGGATAATCCGATTTTACTACTTAACTTCACTCTCATATGCTGGCCGACTCTGCCTTGTGCACTATGGACGCATCACTAAACCATGCAAATCTACTCTATAGACACAAGTAAATATGCGTGTAACATGTGTGAATAACATTGAAGCAAGAGACGTAATTTTATCTCCCCTTTCTAGGTACTATCAGTATCAATTATTTCTCACGTCTGAAACCTAACCCGATATGATCTTTCTTTATAGGTACTATAAAATTACTCTATTTATCCTGCTTACTAACTCGAATTCAATTCAATTAATAAATATTCATATATGACAGTTCTAATGAAGTTTCGGAGTCCCCTCACTTAGAATCATAACATGAAATCTTGTTCAGCGGTGAACGCACTCAATCTACAACCAAAATATATATTCAGACTCTATATACCAATTGAAGATGCACAAAACGACCGTGAATATGGTTTAATAAAGCATAATCATATATAAAATAAATCCACAAGTAGTGTTGTACGGAGGACACACAAGAAAATTTAATTAATTCATAAAACCTTCATAAACCCTAAATCTACCAAAACGGTTCTAGCCCATGATGTTGCGAAGAACAATCATGGGGGTTGGATAGATCTTACCCATATGTCTAAAAAATACAAGATAAATTAGGAAGCGAATAAAACCCTAGATGTGGGAGTCGTCGCGTCCTTCTCCGTCTTGAATCCTCCTTTTGGTTCTCCTCTTGATTTCACAGACGAATCTTCAAAGTGATGGATGGAGGAAAGGATGTGGATGATGGTTGGGGGGTGATCCCCCTTTGTGGGGTGTAGGATGATTGTGGCTCTCCAATCCAATCTAATGAATAATGATGTGATCAACATCCCCTTTTATACTTGTAAGTTCTTCTTATGGACCTAGAATGGGCTTTTTCTTGGAAAATACGCAAAAACACGCACTTGGGGTGTAAAAATACGAATCTGGCGCTGTTCAGGCATGTGGTTCGACCTAAGGCTTGGTCGAAGCATGGTCGAATCGAAATTGGCAATTTTTCGCACTTCAGGCTTCTGGTTCGACCAAAATGTCAGGTCGAACTAAACTGTCGTGGTCGAATCACACTTGCGCTGTCTCACTGTTTCGCATATAACTTCCACATTCGAGCTCCGATTTGAGTGATTCTTATGCTCATGCGATCCTCTCTTCCATGGATTTCTATCCATATAAAGAACTTAAGAAAAAACTAAGCTTTGAATATGTAACAAGTCAGAAAGTAGAACATCCATTCTGTTCGGCACAGCTCGCGCGACGTCACCATTTTGCTCATAACTTCCTCGTTTGGAATCCGATTGAGGTGTTCTTTACGCCAAAACGATCCTCTTTTCAGTGGCTTTCCAACCATATATCACACTTCCCATTCAGAGCTCCACATGAACACAAAAAAATTAAACAAGTTGGACATGCGTTTTTCAATATTCATACACAAATTACACATTTTCTCCAACTTTTTACTTTTGATCACTTTTTCCACCTAAAACATAATAAAACACCTCAAGTGCACCTTTTTCTCACATATATTGAATATAAGACACTTGTGCTAATACATGACAACAATATCAATAAAAAAATGTGTTAAATTGAACTTTAAAACACGCTTATTTTTACTCTCATCAACATATCAATGTATCATCGATATCTATTTGTAAATTTACCTATATAAATAGATATGATATTAAAAATATAGGGCAATAGATATCAATGAATCACCAATCTTTCTAATTTTTTTTAAATTTATTCAATTCATAATAATAATTTTAAATATAAGACATGATTCAAAAACAAACACATTGAATCTAACTAAAACTTCATTAATTAAACATTTCAATTACACAACTAATATCAATATTCAAATCATATTTCAAATACACATCGCATATTTTTATTATCCAACAAATAAGTATCCTCGAAAGAATGATAAATTCATTAAAACCCAAAACAACTAACGTAATGGCTGCCCATGGAGGTAGTATTTAGTAACCAGTGTTATTTCTCCTGCGAGCCTCCTGAAAATTGAAAAATAAAAACAAAAAGTAAATATCCATAAAGAATAATTAAATCCCAAGCTAATCAAATGCAAATATAAATAAGTATCATGTCCAAAGTCAGTTGAAGGGAAGTACAATTAGGAATACATGAAGTTGCTTTACTTGAGGAATGATATTCCCACCCATGTCTAATCCTATATGACATGAATAACATATGAACTGGAACTTTCCTATAAATCATACAACTAGATGTTATCAAGCACCAAGAGTATTCAATACACCAAGAGGGTCCCCTAGAATACTTTTGCTGGTACACTCGCACTTTTGGGATCAACAAAAGCAAGGGAAAGTGTATATACCTAATATTTTCATCTAAACGAATAGCAGCAATAACAGAAAGTCGTACAAAGATTGAGTATAGAAACAAAGAATTTTCAAGAGTAAGTATACGTCAACATAAGAAAGCCAATAATCACGCCAAATAAAACGTAGGGAAGCAAACATACAGCAGAGCGAGCAGTTTTGGTGATTGCTCAAATATTTTCATTTAATCCAGATATGTGCCACTAAGGTAAAATCATGGCAAAACAATATTGAAAACCTGCAAAAAAATTTCTATTCACTTCCAATTGGTAAAGCATAGACACTTTCTTGAAGAATTTCATAAAAATATCAAGCGCAAACCCTTAAGGTCTATTCGAGTTTTACAATGCTTATACTATAACTTAGTCATATGAAGAGCGACATCTAATACATGTGAGTCAAATATCAGGATTCTATTTCAAGTAAGTGAATTTAGAAATGCTATTATTCTGCTTCAATAAGACATGCAATATTAATCTCATAAATCCAAACTATAAACATCAGAACATACTGTAAGGATCATGTAGATCGATTTGATAGTCAAAATTTCACACTAATTCAAATATGTAGGAACAATCTTATTATAAAATTTCTTAGGATTTCTCTCTTCACTAATGGAATCCACCACCCAATTGTGAGGTTCCCATCATTAAGAGGTTCACGATAACCATGTGCCTATCATTACCATATCAATCTTATTTCATATTGTTCTCTTTGCATATCAGATTTCAATACATTATCATGTTTGATATGTTAGCATTCAAATAGGATTCTCTTGTCTTTTTTACTGAATGTATACATCGAAGTTCAGTCAGAGTAAATTTAAAGATGCAAACAGAAAATGCACATTCAATTTTTTAGTTAAGAATGACTGTAAGTAAGACAACCTTGACACACTCCAAGAACTCAGTGTGTACAAAAAAGGCAACAACTGCCCAAGTTTCGGGCAACATAAGCGTCAACAAAGCCCAACACATAAACAATATATTCCACCCATTAGAGTAAAGCGACATCACCACACACTATGCAGAATGGGGAAAAGTCAGGCTTTCTATTTAGTTATAGAATTCCAACTCACATGCAGTGCCACAGAGGAGTCGGAAAACAACAAACTTATTCCTGATATTAACTAGAAGACTAAGGATCAATTTAATCTTATAAAAGAGAAGCTAATAATTCATTCTTATTTACTTGAGCTGGAAAAAATTACTGCCACTTAGAAAAAGTTCAACTTATCCTGCTTCATCTGCTTGATACCATATAATAACTAGATCAAGCACCAATTTAACTCTTACTTGTCACCACTAGAACTAAAGGCATGCAACTACGAGCTTATTTTAAAATGAATCATTTTTTTAATTTATTTACAAGATACCTGCAGCAGGTTAGAGTTTTTTCATTTTCTTTTGCAACTCAGATTTCAACGTTGAAGTGCCTTAGCCAAAATCTCCTAATAAATATCAAAACCTGAAAACAGCAAATATAATATCATAATGGTGGGAGACTGAGACGTACTACTATTATTACAACGAAGCATTAGAAACATGTGTTGGATAGATAATTACTCAATATGGAACCAATTATAGACCTACAGTACCAGAAAGCAAGATTCTTGGATTCTTAAATAATGCAAAGGTCTCCAAGAATAACATTACAAAGCTCTGAAACACATGTAAATTTAAGCTTGGAAAAATCAGACCTTTTTTCAAATAAGGTTTTTTTTTTAAGAAATATTATTAGGAATAAACAAAGATTGTATCCACATATTAAACTTGATTCAGTCAGGTTTACCTTAGCAGTACACACTTTTTCCGAAAATTGATTACATTTGTGTAGAATGTATGTCACCAACCTGCCTCACTCCCAAGGCAGCTTGTAGGTGAGTCATATTAGTTCATAAGCTAAGTGTGAAAGAAAGTGTAAGCTTTGAGGCACAAACCTTTCGTATGAGATGTCCATTACAGCAGGGATAATAAGGACAGGTCGTTCCTCTCTCAGAATCCCCCCAGTGCTCAAAGATTCATATCATGTATAATGTAATTTCATGTTTCATCGTCACACTGTAAGAAAATTAATACTATGAAGATAGCGGGTCGAATCTACTTATAAGTATCAAATGAGTAAATCAAGTAATTACAAAAAATAGGCATAGTTAGTGTTAAATAAGTTCGGGCCCTTCTAATATGTTGACATGAACTTTCCAGCCTCTTTTTACCTGATAAAAAATAGGCATAGTTAGTGTTAAATAAAAGAACCAAAATATAGGAAGATCTAGATTTCGTCTTGAATGATTGGAATGAAAAAGGGGTCCCTTTTAAACTGTCAAAATCTAGTCCATTTAACTAAAATGGCTGTCCTTGAATTTATCAGGCCTTCCGCTAGAACTTGTAATTTCAAAGAAAGGGTCCTTAAAATTCTACTATTTCTAATTTCAATATATTAAGCTCCTTTCCGTAAGAACTCAATATGATTTCCCTTCTATCATCTAGAAATAGATATACAAATATAAATTTCTATTTTTAGAGCTTAAACTGCAAATTTCACAATAACACATAAATCAAACAACGAGATGAATGTAAAATATTGATCTAAGTACGAGTCAAACTTAAGAAACTGACCACTTCTTCTAAGAGATTATCATGTTGGCATAACTGGAAACAACAAAAAGCTTTCTTCCTTGACGTTACATATTGCCATTTCTATGCAAACAATCAAATCACAGAATGGTTCTGACAAACTTGATAAGACAAGATTAGGATTAATAATTAGCAATGTACATTTTTAGTCAATAAATTTTTTAAATTCTAAGAATGAGCAATGTATCATAGTAATAGATGATTTCATACCTTAATGGTCCAATAGCCGAAAGAAAGAATCAGATGGAAGGCGTAAAAAATGACAGACGAATCCACAAGTTCGTAGTTAATCTGTTGTATATGGTAAATTTAGGAACCCGTAGATAATCATTTACACCCCAAAACTACAGCGTTGTATATTCAACCAAAGAATAACCTATAGATGATGGGTAAAACATCAAACACCTCAAAACAGAAAATAAAATACAAAAAAATGATTGTATAATCTGCTGAGTGGATTTATAAGTCAGATTCAATAGTTTACCTTGTATTATCGAGTACTAAAATGCAAACATGAACAAAGAGATATATAATGTACAGAATTAGATAAAAAAAAAAAATCTTAGGTTATCAAAAAAAAAAAATTATCTTAAAGAATTACAACTCCTGCACCCCTACAAAAGAGTATACAGAGAACAATGAAGTACTAGTACATTTTATGAATAATTGAGGGTTTCTTTGTTATTTACAGAAACTTAACAAAAAAAATGATGAATCATTTCCCCTTCCCCAAATAAGAAACATTATAACTCTAACATATAATTCTGCACTAGATAGTTCTATTTCCAATTATTAGGTACCTAACAGATTAACAATAATTTTCAACAAAACAAACAAAAATCCAAGGAATTACCAGTTACAGCCAAGGATTTCATCAGCACAAAATCCAGTGGCGAACTTGAAGACGGTGTTGTCATATACGATCGGGATATCAGGTTCCAAGGATCTCATTCCTATGACTTTCACACACACCTTATGCATCACTTTGCCATGTAAAAACTACAATATGCATAGTTAAGCCATAATTAAATGCCTACTAAAAACCAATTTACAAAAAATTATATTCTATCATTGGGAAATGAAAGTATCTACAAAATTTTCATAAACATTAGTACCAAATCAGTTGACATGCTTGGAACAACTGATGTTTGATGGAAATCAATATTCATAACAATTCCAGAAGTCTACCTAGCTGCAATCAAACTGAAATTACAATTGACCTATATTAACTAGGAAAAAAGAAAAATTAATAAATATCATAAATTCATTATTGCTTTAAAAAAGAAAGAACCTGAAATACTTACCCAAAATTCATTGTAATAGTTGAAAATCAAGCTCATTTACTATGGAGGCAGGAACCTGGAAAGCACCTTAATTCATTAAAATATGCAACTTCATTCTACATAAAACATCGTGAACAACCAATATGCGTGTAAAAAGCTCACCTCAATATGTTTTGACCAATAAAGAAATATGTATAATCAAAGTGAAATCCATATGGTCTCATGGAAGTAACTAATTCCAGCTCGCATCTCATCTTGAGGAGTAGGAGAATTTCTCCTGATTTCATCTGTTCGAAATGCAGCTTGTATCAGTCAGTAAGGTGTTGATCCATAAGATTTAGGCTTTCCCTTACACCATATTTAAGTAATTGAACTCCCTTTATTAGAGCAATCAATGCCTGCAAAAGTGAAGAATAAATCTCAAAATCAATGGCAGATTAAAACAAACATAATACACAAATGGTGTGTAAAAATCAAGAACACTTCATTTAACCAGCTAAAAGGAATGTGAAGTCTCTGCCAAGAATTATGGACACTTGCAAATCAATGAAAAGAAATGCATACCTTGAGTTAAAAGATAATCTCAACATGAAGTATCATACTTAGGAGAACCATACCATATCATCGTCAAAATCATACATGTCAGTAGCTTAAAAGGTCCAAACAGCTTATGTTAGCGACACTGATTAAAAAGGATAAATAAAACCATGAAATTTGGAAAGGAATAAACACATACTGGTATCCATTTTGAATTAGATGGCATCTTCAGTAAAAATTTTCATGTTGGTATCAAGTTCAGCTGTAGCTTCTTCTCTCTTGGCAATAATTCTATTTCAGCCCCATGAAACAAATATGAAAGTCCATCAAACCCCCTCCTCAATACGGGCTTGGCCTGGCCTAGGTGCACTTTGCCCATACGATCCGTCCCGAATCAGCTTCCCCACGACAACATCAATAGCATGCTTCCGGCCTCCGCCCCCTTCATGCCCTCTTTCCAGCCGCAGCCGGCGCTGGGCCTTGCCTGGACAACATCAATTCCATGGCGTTTCTCGTTTGTGGGGAGAGGGCGGTAGGGCTTTACAAATCTCAGAACACTGCTATGAACCCGACAGAACACTGAACTCATTACACCTTCACTGTGACCCAGCTTCGCCGCCTAGGGTTCCGATCGTGATTCCTGCTGCTAGATCTGAGTCATCGCCTAGGGTTCCGTCAGTGGCCGACTTTTATTTTCGCGGCCTGCCTCTTCGCGATGACCACTGCACCTGGTCGCGATTCCTGCTGTCACAATTCCGGTCGTATTTTCTGCTGCAAGATTTTAGTTTTTGGCTGTTGCGATTCCAATTCTTTCCTCAAATCGATCAGGGCATCGATTCACTCTGCAGATCCTCCCACGTTTTTGCCTCTCGCCACTGGTTCGCCAGCTTTAGGGAGTCAAGGAAGGTAGAGACAGTCGCAACATTTTGGGTTTGAAAGTTAAGAAAATTGTGGGTGGCATTGCGAGCAGGGTTTGGTGGCGTTGCAACATGGAGTGTTGGTATCGCCAACAGACAGCGGGTGCAAGTGCTGAGTGCGGCCGCCGGCTGGAGTGGTGGCGGCTTCTTCGTTTGTGGCCTGAAGTCAGGAGTTGAATCCGATTTGGATTTGATTTTGGGAATTTTATGAATTTAGGGTGGTCACTTGGGAATTTGATTTTGGAAGTTTTGATTTATGAAAATGTTAAAGGATCGATTTCATTTGGGTTACAACACGATTTTACATTTTTTTAAAAAAAAACGTGTTTTGTTTTACATTTTTCAAATTAATTTATTAAAAAATATATTAATATCAGTTAAAAGATGTCGGTTATCTTAACTGATATCTATACACTTTATAAATATCATTAAAAGATATCAGTAGGTAATCGCCTATATTTATTAATGCAATCCATTCATTATAGATATTGGTGGTGTAATTGATATCGGTTAGTAAGTCCAAAGATATCAATTTTTCAAATCACTGATATTTATTGGCTGATATGTATTCATAGATTTATAACAGTGACATATACATCTTAGTAGCTCCTGGATGTACAGAGTATGGTGTTGAATGAGTTTCTGCAATCACTTTCTTTCCAACGTCACCCACATCAGGTAGACATAATCGACTTCTATAATGAATCACACCATCATCTCTTAATTGGAAGTCAAAAGACTTTCCAGAACTGATATCATTTCTTATCTTGTCAAAGGACTTATCCACCTCTTGTCCTTGTGGAATCTTATCCATCAAAGTTGGTCAAAGTGTCATGGCTGCCATCTTTACTTCCAACAATCCTTTCTGAATAATCTCAACACTCATCCTTTGCAAATCAAACAACTCTGGTTTCTGTTTTAGGCTCGCAGTAGTATTGTCTTTCGGCTCAATGCATCAGCAACCACATTGGCTTTATTCGGATGATCATTAATAACACAGTCGTAATCCTTCACCAGCTCCAATCATCTTCTTTGCCTCATGTTCAATTCTTTCTGAGTGAAGAAGTACTTCAAACTCTTATGATCAGTATAGATCTCACAACGCTCCCCATACAGATAATGCCTCTAAATCTTGAATGCAAACACCACTACTGCTAACTCCAAATCATAGGTAGGGTAGTTTTTCTCATATTCCCTTAACTGTCTCAATGCATATGCTATCACTTTTCCATTTTGCATCAGTACACATCCGAGACCATTCTTGAAGCATCACTATAAACATTGAAGTTTCTTGTCTCCGTATGAATAGTTAAGATCGATGCTGATGTCAACCATTTCTTCAATTCCTGAAAACTTTGTTCACATGTCTCCGTCCATGTGAACTTCACATTCTTCCTGGTCAACTGTGTTAATGGTGAAGCGATCTTAGAAAATCCTTCAACAGACCTTCGATAATATCCCGTCAATCCAAGAAAACTACGAACCTCAGTGGGATTTGAGGGTTGTGGCAAATCAGGGATTGCTTTAACTTTGCTTGGATCTACTGCAATTCATTCTCCTCATACCACGTGTCCCAAGAAAACAACTTGGTCTAACTAGAATTCACATTTTTTGATCTTCGCATATAACTGCTTTTCCTTCAGAATCTCTAACACATTTCTCAAGTGCAGAGTATGATCCTCTTTATTCTTAGAGTAAATCAAAATATCATCGATAAACACAATTTAAACTTATCGAGAAAATCCTAAAATACTTTATTCATCAAATCCATAAATGTTGTCGAAGCATTCGTCAAATCGAATGGCATCATCAAAAACTCATAATGTTCATACCTTGTACTGAATGCAGTATTCGGAATATCCTCGTCCTTAATCTTCAATTGATCGCAAATCAATCTTTGAAAAGATAGCTGCACCATGTAATAGATCGAACAGATCATCAATGCGAGGCAAAGTATACTTATTCTTAATTATAACTTTGTTGAGCTTTCGATAATCGATGCACATCCTCAATGTTCCATCCTTCTTACGAACAAAAAGAACTGGTGCTCCCCAAGGTGAGAAACTAGGTCGGATGAAACCCAGATCTAATAATTCTAGCAACTGTATCTTCAATTCCTTCAGTTCTGCTGGTGCCATTCTATATAGAGTTTTAAACATAGCCGCAGTTCCTTGTTGCAGGTCAATAACAAACTCTATTTCTTGGTCTGATGGCAAACTTGGAAGATCATCTGGAAATACCTCCGCGTATTCCCGAGCTACTGGTACATCACTGAGAACTGGACACTGCTGTCCCTCAATATTCATCACACTCACCAGATGCCCTTCACAACCACTTTCTAATAACCGCTGTGTTTTTGCCGCTGATATCACATGAAATCTGAAGTTCTTCTTGATTCCAATAAAGATGAATGGTTCTCCTTCCAACGGCTGAAAAATAATACTCTTTTTCTGACAATCTATTGTAGCACCGTACTTTGATAACCAATTCATGCCCAATATGATATCATAATCATTCATACTTAACACAATCAAATTAGTAGTAGTTTTACCTTCTTCACTACTCTCACATATAGCCCTTACCATGATTGTATCATCTATCTACGAGTCTTCCATCACATGGCCAATATAATTTATAAAACATATAAAAACACATAATAAAAGTAACATTTACACGAAAGGCTGCGCTCCTAAGGAATGAGCTCATGTACATAGACAGTCTGCAGGACCCAAACCGTGTTCTGATACCACTCTGACACGACCCACCTTACTTAACTTATAATTCAAATACTAATTAATATAAACATCATCATTATAAAAACCTGCATATATTTTTTCTCATAATATATTTAAAACCAAAACCATTACACCAGTTCAACATACGTAACTGGTTTCTGACACCACATCAATCCACATAAATTTGTGACAATACTTATTATATAACATAACTAAAATATCAACAGAAACAAAATAAATCCACGACCTAGCCCAACAGATTGTCATCTATGTACATCCGCTCAAAACCCTGAAGGAGCTTCATAGCTTGCACAATATACGACATAACTCAATCATCAGCAGGCTCACCTACAATGCATAAACTAGTGAGACAAAAATCTCGGTAAGTAGAAATCATGCATGTCAGTGGATGAAAATGCATTTAGTTATCTATCGCCTATTTCCTAGTCTTTCTAATTGATCTCTTTTATTTTGAAAATTGTTCACGTTGTGGGATCCCCACGACACATTTATGATATGCACCTCAAATGAGCTTAATGGGCACGATTTTTCGAACCCCGAATATAGTGCCGAAAATAATTTTTTTGAACCCTGACAGAGTATTGGGGATGATTTTTTCGAACTCCGAATAAAGTATTGGGAATAATTTTTTGAACCCATAATAAAGTGTCGGGAATGATTTTTCCGAACCCTGACAGAGATGCATATGTAGTTGTCGCACACACCATTAGTATCTTATTAATTTTGGGGAAAACACTTTTCATAATTATGCATGGTATGCAACCAGGATAATTAAATATGCATAATAAATCATTTACGACTTCAATATCAATATTTAATCACAATAAAATGACTACTTAACTTCAATTCACACAAATTCACTTTTGAAACAACAACTTCACCCCAATCACATAAATCCATTTTTCGAATAAAAATTTCACCTCAATCACATAGATTCATTTATAGAAAATAACCACTTCACCTTGGATCATACAGATCCCTTTTTAGAATAACAACTTCATCTCGGATCACACAGATCCTTATAAATAATATCTTCTCAAATCATACAAATATATTTTCAACAGTTTCTGTTCACACAAATCTATATAGGATAATGATATTATTTCAAATCAAATAAATCCACAACTTGTATTGCAAATTTATCACAAATAATTTACTAATAATATTGTTGAATATGAACCCTACTTTCCCCAAATCACATAAATCCACAACTTGTATCACTAATTAATTCCAAATAATTCACAACATAATTAAACTTATCACAGGTAATTCATAACATAATTATCACATATTAATCACAAATAATTCACACACAACATATGTTTATGCATTGTAGTTGGACTTCTACTTACCTGGACTCCGACAATAATAATGCTATAGACCCGTGAAGAACCATAACTAATTCATTTCTTCCCATTCCGGCACGCCCCCTTCCTTCTCTCTTCCTTCCTCTCTCTCTTTCCTTTCCTATTCTTCCCTTTTCCTCTCTCTTTTTTTTAGTATTTTTTTCTTAAAAATTCAGTTTTGGGCGTGAGGTAATAACCTCCCCACACCCATTTATATACTTGTGAAATAGTTGGGGTGAGTTGGTGAATCACCGCTCCCCTAGCCAATCAAATATTTTTCTTTTAAATTAAAGATATGCATGTACGTGTAAATTTATTAACCACAAGTAACACTTGTTTTGCACATATCCACGTAGTAGCAGCGAAGGAAAATTTCATTCCTTTTGTTTTTGTTTTATATTATTATTATTATTATTCATTACGAATATACATGCAATACTTAATAACTAAAATATGATAATTTACAAATTAATACATATATGTGTATATTTTCTTACCACTATTATTATTACGAGAACACGTTTGATACTTAATAATTATCAAATAACATATTTATACGCATAAAATAATTTAATTATATATCCAAATTATTGCACGTAAATATTTAATCACATATATATTCACATATTATCACTATTATTATCACGGATGTCTCAAATAAAAATATAAAGATAAATAAAATTAGAAACAATTGTCACATAATTGCCACATTATTATCACATAATTGTCATATAATTATCACATAATTGTCACATAATTATAAAAATGCACATAACACAAATTAAATTATATTGATACATGAGTAGTGAGAAGCTCGGGTATCACAGAGTGTCCAAGAAAGATATAGAGTATGTGTGAGAAAGTTGTAGCCCGAGTGATATAGAGTCTTGAGTGTGGTGAGTTTTTGTGTTATAATATTATGAGCTCTTTTATATATGAATACTTACTTTCCCAACTCTACTCTATGATCCTATAATAACCCAATATGCAGTTGTTGCAGATTTTGAGCTTTTGTGTTTTTGCGTATTTTGAATTTTTGTAATGGTATTTTTTGCACGGAGTTTTGAATGAAGTAACGCACGAAGTGTATATGATGTAATGTGTTTTCTCTATTATATGCATTGTACAAAGTTTATGCAAACTTGAGATCTAAATTCTGGTAATTTTCCATCCTTTAAAATGTCATAATAATTTCTACAAAATATGCACTTAGTCATAATAATTTCTGCAAAATATGCAGTTTGCGTAACTACGCCATCATGTTTTCTTAATTTTTTCAGAATATGCAGTTTTTGTTTATTATGAACTGATTATGCTCATTTTGTATAATTTATGCTCACCGTGAATTCGATTTAGCTCTACCTACTTTTTACTTAATTTCTGCAAAATATACGTATCTTGAAAATGCAGATATGCACTCATAATTTCTGTAGAATATAAGATTGCGTAATTACGCCATCTTGTTTTCTTAATTTTTCAGAAATCACGGTTGGTACCTTCATTCATTGATTATAGGAAGTTCATAAATTCTCAAACTGAAATGTGTTAAAATGGAAGAGATATTATGGGTTATATTTTAATTAAGGATAAAATTGGTATTTTAACTCTAAATATTATACCTAGAAATAATTTATTTTTATAAATGTATCTTAAAATAATTATCTATAGGAAAAGTGTACCTAGCAATAATAATTTTGTATTAATTATAAAAATAATTGTTATTTTAAATTATAAAATACATAGTATCTAACATACCACACCCTCTACTCAATTAATTTTTTTTTCGTTTTATCTTCTAAACGAAAATAATGGATATAAGTTTTATTTAAAGAGGGTAACATTCAGTATGTTAGTTTTGTCAAGAATAAAATAATGGATTTCTTTTTTTTTTGTCCCACAATGGATGAAGAGTAAAAGGGGAGGGATCTTTGGTGATATATAAGGAGGCCATTGGACTTGATGTCAAGTGCACAAATCAAGTACACTTTAATATTTGTGTTTGATTATATTTAAATGTGTAAATTAGTCAAAGATTTGTAAGAGGGTAGAGATTGAGGTCGGGAGAGAGAAATTCTATATAATTGAATAAGGATCTGTTTATCCCAATAAGTGGTATCAGAGCCCGGTTCGGACACTTATAAAGTTCTAGTATGCTATGTGGTTGCAGCATAGTCTGACATTCCACATCAAAAAAGACTTTATAAGAGGGTTATTCATTATGTTAAGGGTGACATGAAAGAAGTGGGAAAAACTAGTGGCGCAAGGGGGTCAAAAGATTAGTCGGATGCGGTGGCATCTCTTTCTTGCGGTGAAATGCGCTGGACAATGGTGTGGCAAGGGGTAGAATTTGTGGAACAACAGTTTTTGGCGGAGTTTTTGGACCTACAGCAATATGCTGGGACTCCCAGTGGTGGAGTTGGCTTAACAACGGCATGGGATTTTCCATGGATGCCGGCTCAAAGAGATTTTAAAGGAACGAGTTTTTCCGGTAATGAATGGTGGGGTGGGAAAGCGGCGATTCAACGGGGAAAATGGCGATATGGTACTTGGTATCGGTGGCACTAGATCGGTAAAAAGTAGCAGAACGACAAATGGGAAAGTATCGTGAATTTCGGAGGGTTGGAATCGACTTCAAGTGGCGACACTTTCAGTAGGAAAAGGATTCGAACAAATCTTGTATAGCTTTGCGGTAAAAAGCAACGACATCATATCAGTACAGTGACGATTTTTGCTTATGGTGGAGCAATGGTGCGGTAATTGCTCAAGGTAGAGCAATGGCACGGTGATTGCTTAAGGTGGAACAATGGTGACGTTGCTGGTCAAGGAGGAGTTGGTACGACAACATCTCCAAATGTTGTGTTAATATTATTTGGAATCCTTATGACATGCTTAGTTGTCATGGAAAATGATGTAATAATATTAGCTGGTCCACAAGTTTGCACATGGACATTGACTTGGCAGGTGATGTAGGGTGTGTAGTGGATGTATATCGATGGCTGATAGACTTCCAGGGGAACCAAGAGTTGGAAATAGATAAATATCAGCAGATATTTTCGATATGTGCTGCAGGATATTCTTAGAATAGCTTATTTTAAGTTGTCTACTCATATGGTGGAGTAGGATTCTCGGGGTTGAGAATGGATTGTTGGTGAAGACAATAATTCTTAAAATGGTTGATTCTAAGAGATTCTCGGGATTAAGAATGGATTGTCAGTGAAGACAATGGGTCTTCTTTTATTTTGACAAGGATGAGATTGTTGGATTTGCCAAGAATAAAAGAATGGATTTCTTTTATTTGTTTTGTCTCACATCGGATGAAGAGTAAAAAGGGAGAGATCCTTGGTGCTATATAAGGAGGCTCTTGGACTTGATATCAAGTGCACCAATCAAGTACACTTTAATTTTTGTGTTTGATTTTACTCCATCCGTCCCTTCAAAATAGACCCTTTTACTTTTTTCACGTAGATTAAGGAGATTAAGGAGTATTATTATTTAATTTGTAGTAGATAGTTGTATTAGTGGGAGTGTGGACCCATATTTTAATTGTATTAGAGGAGGTGTGTGAGTCCCATATGTGTAAAATAGGAAAGGGGACCCTTTGGGTGGGACGAAGATCATCTTTAAATGGGATGGAGGGAGTATTTAAATTCTTTTTTTGTATTCTCGATTGTGAGAATTGAGAGAAAGGTATAAATTAGTTAAAGATTTGTAAGAGTGTAGGGGTTGAGGTTAGGAGATAGAAATTCTGTGTGATTGTAAAAAAATTTCACATAGTAGTTTTTTCTCGGTCCTTGATTTTTCTTCGATTTTGAAGTTTTCCACGTAAATTTTTATGTTGTGCTTTTCATGTTCTTCTTTATTTGTCCCTTAGGAATGAATTGAGATTTATTTATCCCAACACAATACACTAGTATTATGATGAAGTCAGGTCGGAACTAAGCTCATTGACGTCGATCCAGGCTAGAGATGTTAATTCGAGCCGATTCTACAAGACCAACCCAATTTAATCTTGAAAAATGTAGGGTTATGTTCACAATAATAGTGTCAAATTTAAATACGATCATTTTTTACCCAAACATTTAGCCTGTTGCCTATAAAGCTAGCCTGCTTATTAAAAGGGCTGGCTCGATAAATTTTTATTATTATATATAATTTATATATTAAATTATTAATATTAATAGTAATTATTTTACTTTAACAAATAGTTTTTATCTGATATACTCTTTTATGAGACGGGTTGTAAGACAGATTGACTCATTACTAAAATATATTTATTATATAGGTAAAATATATTTATTTATAGTTAAAGTATATTAATAATAAATCATATTATAATATCATGAAATTATATTTTAATGAATCATTCATTAGTATATTTTAAAAAATATACTTTAACAATCATTAAACATATTTTATCTATATAATAATAAGTATACTTTAACACATCTTGTATAAACAACGTCTCACGAGAAACTTTCTCTTTCTGTTTATAATTATATTATTAATAATGTAATGACCTTCAAGTCAATATGCTTTGTTGTCTTGTCATCATATCATAATAGAAGAATTTACTCGGCTTTGCTTGTTTCCGATTTAATAGTTCAGGTTTAGGATTATCAATTCGATTTCTTGTTCTATTTGAAATTTAGTAAAACAGATTACATCAATCTTACTTACCTCTCACCCACATCACATCCTACTATCTCTTGTAAATTCACAAATAAAATTGACATATTTGAAAATTTAAAATGATCTTTAATTGTTAATTTTTAAACTTATTCCTTCCATCCATCTTACCCTAAGGTAGTGTTTGCTTTTTGCACGTGGATTAAGGAGTATTATTAATTAATGTGTAGTGGTTAGTTGTATTGGTGAGAATATGAGTCTCATATTTTAATTGTATTAATGGGTGTGTGTGGGTCCCATATGAGTAAAAAAATGAAAGTAGACTCTTTGGGTGGGACGCCCAAAATAAAAAAATAAACTCTTTGGGTGGGACGGGGGGAATATATATTAGTGTTTATGTATAATTAAAGTGTTGACCTATTTTTTTAGATTATATAATTTTTTCTTTATTCTCTAATTCATTAGTGACCCGTTTAGCCATGAATCCATTAAAATTAAGAGTTAGATTTACGACAAAGTCTCTTGTGATACGAATCGATCCATCATTAAAATATGCTTATTGTATAGATAAAATAAGTTTAATAGTTGTATCTATACAATAAACATATTTTAATGATGGATCAATCTGTCTCACACCCATCTCACAAATAACCCGTCTCACAAAAGAGGGTCTCTAGATTTACATAATTATAAAATAAGTTTAATAGTTGTATCTATACAATAAACATAGTTTAGTGATGGATCAACCTGTCTCACACACATCTCACAAATAACTCGTTTCACAAAAGAGGGTCTCTAGATTTACATAATTAAAGACAATACCCATCTAATCCATTAGTAACCCGTTTAACACAATCCTTATATCTAATCATCGGGTGATGTTAGGTTTAGGGTTGAAAACCTTGAATCTCATTTTATATTTGTTTTGGGTATGGTAAATTTTAATTTATCGTCAAATCAATGTATAAATTTGTTTAAAAAGTTAAATAAAATTTATCCCTATAATATATTTTTTAGGAAATTTATCCCTATAATATTTTTAGCACGATACTTTGTTTAGGCCGCAGGATAATGAAATTTATCCCTATAATATTTTTAGCGATATTCTCTCTTAAATTCCCCTTTATTTTGATCCTTTTTCCCATGATAATCGAACATGTCATATTTCATTTCTTAAAGATTGGGCAATGGTAGATTTGTTTTGGGAGAAAAAAATAGGAAACATAGTTTCTAATGGTTCCATATATCAGATAGAAATAAATAAATAAATAAATGAGCAATTCAAACAACTCTATTCTAAAAGAAAATGGTTCCTTTAACAAATAATATAACAGTGATAATCCACCATTCCAAGATGAAATCCAACAAATCCCATAAAGAATAAAATAAAATAAAATCCAACACAATGAACAACTAGTAAAAAGATAAAAAGAAAGTGAGAGTAAAATCAACACAAGAAAAAGATTAACAACTAAAAAGATACGAAGAAAGTGAGAGTAACTAATAAGGCGGCGGAGCACTTATCCCCAAGAATGGGCGGCCGGCGCTGGAGCCATAGTCCACATTCAATGTGTCCTTCAATTTGTGGAATCCATGCTTAAACACTCCGAATCCGAACAGAAAACCGATTGCAATCACCAGCAGTATAACGCACGTGCAGAAACAGCATATTCTTGCTCCACAGCACATCTTTCTTTGTTTTCCTGATATCCCCTTTTTTCTTCAAGAAAGATTATCTTTTGAATTCTGATTTATTTCGAATTAATTTATTTGTTACGATGAAGATTTGGTTGAACAAGGTTGGTTGGAATGAATTTATATAAATCTAATGTGAAAATGTTATGGGGTTGATTGAGGAGTGGGGGGAAAGAGAGAGAGTGGGGGAAGGGGGTTCTTGAAAGCGGTTACTCTACGCATCCTTTCTGTTAAGGAAATGAAAATCAAAAGTGGTGACGTTTCACTTTCAAATTTCAGGTTTTGGATTTCGAAAGGTCCACGACACATGATTTGGTTAATGTTAAATGGGTCACTACTAACTCATTAGGGTCGATTTAATGGGCTTCGACTTATTGGTACGAGCCATAATAATTTCACCTTAATTTTAATGGACTTCGAGCTAAATGAGTCATCTTAAAATAAATATACTCTCTCCATCTCATTTAAAAGGTAGTTTTTTTTTTGACGTTGATTAAGAAGTACTATTATTTAATGTGTAGTGGGTAGTTGTATTAGTGGGAGTGTGGAACCCATATTTCAATTGTATTAGTAGGTGGGTGTGGGTCCCATGTGTATAAAAAATGAAAGATGACTTTTTGGATGTGACACCAAAAATGGAAAATTTACTCTTTAGGTGGGATGGAGGGAGTATGTATTTATTTGTATTCCCTCTATCTCAATTTTAACTTCATACTTTCCATTTTGGTCCGTTCCAAATTTAACGACACACTTTCATAAAAAAAACAACTAATTAATATCTCTATCACATACTTTAATTTAAAGTTTGGCATCACCTTTTCAACACACATAACATACTTTATCATTTATTTATTACCCGAAAATATCATAATATCTTCAAAAGTAAGACAAAAAGTGACTTAAGTTTAATTTGGGACCGTGGGAGTATTAATTAATAATAATTAAAATGATTGAGAAATTTTCTAATGACGACACCTCATCAAAATTATACACTCAATAAAATTATTCTCTTTAATATGAAACGAGTACACATTCCTGCGTAATACACGGATGAATTATTATAACTAATCAAAAAAATATAATTAAAGGTAATATTTAATTTATAGATATACATGAAGAATAATAATAATAATAAATAAATAAATAAAAGTAGTATTTCTAACCAATCAAAATATATAATTAAAGGTGATATTTAATTTGAAGATGTACATAAATAATAATAATAATAATAATAATAATTGGATATATTTATATTTTATTGATTATCTATTTCTAACAAATAAAAAATTAGATTAAAGGTGGTCTTTAAGTTATAAATTTACATGATTTAAATATATACATAAATAATAATAATAATAATAATAATAATAAATAAATAAAAGTAGAAAGATTATATATGTGATATTAAAACAAAAAACAAAAAATATACGATCACGTTGCGATACCTCATACTTTTACAAAGTTATTTATTGCAGCGTATTCGTAATTAGTATATCATATATGTGTAAAAAGTAAATGTAATCAAGGAGTATAAAGATTCAGTTTAATATATACATAAATTTCATTAAATATATTAATTATTAAAAACATAATTAGCTGGTTTGATTATTTATTTAAAATAGTAACGAACATTTCATAATTAAATAAAAAATCAAAGTAATCCAATTTTAATTATTTAAAATTTAATTTATGTAAATAAACTTGACGCTTAATTAGGGTGCACCTGTTTAATATCATTCATTAAATTAAAAAATGTATTTTATCAATTTAATACCTGAATAATGGATAAATTTGGGATTTAAATTATTTTTCTATCAATCCGGAGCCTGATATATGTATAACTTTCAGTTCGAGACCTGAATTTAGGCCCTAATTGATAAAATATGAGATAATATTTGATAAATTTAGGTCCTGAATTGATAGTTTTACATATTTCGGGCCCGGATTGCTAGAAAAAATAATTTAGGCTCCAAATTGATAGTTTACCCATTTTTCGGATGAATAAAATTCAAAAAAAAAACTTAATAACCACCTTTGGATCAAAATAAAAATAGGTAAAATTATTTAAAATAAAAATAATTATACTTTAAATAATAATCTATAAACCCTACGTGCACCAATGTACCCGGTGTACAACATAATAACCCTAAAATCTGTTATCTTTTAACAGATGTACACTCCATAACCTTAGATATCATGAAATTTACATACTCCATATTATTCAACCTAAAGTAAAAGATTAATTATCTATTTGATTGTTTATTTAAAATAAAGGTAAAATATTTTATAATTAATCTAGTTTCTCGTGTCCGACATGAGTTCTAGTAATTTTTTTATTTAAGGATAAGTATTTTATGAGACTGTCTCACATGAAACTATTTTACACTTTTAAAATAATTATCACTTTTATTATAAAACGTTATCACTTTCTATTTATAATATAAATTGTTCATGAAATAGCATTACCACTTTTCATTAGTTAAATATCACTTTTTATTATAAAAATTATCACTTTATATCCGTCTCATGTAAGCCTTTATGTGAGACGGTCTTACACAAATCTTCGCCTTTATTTGAAATGTATTTTATAAATATATAATGCTTATAATTTTATATTTCGTTATTACATACTCCCTCCGTCTCAGTCTATTGCTTTTTGCTCGTGGATTAAAGATTATTATTTTTTAATGTGTAGTGAATTGTTATATTTGTGAGAGTGTGAACCCCATATTTTAATTGTATTAGTGGGTGTGTGAGTCTAATGTGCGTAAAAATGACTTTTTGGGTATGACACCCAAAATGGAAAAAATACCTTATTCAAAGGGAACGGTGATAGTAGAGATATAAAGTAATTTTGTATTGTTTTAAGTAAAAGATAAGAAATGTGAACTTATGGTTAGCTAATTTAATAAATCTAACAAATAGTGTTAGTTTTTTTTTTAAATTTAATATGGTAGATTTTAATCTTCAATGTGTAGGTACATTACAGTATAGAGGATGATGATGTGTTTAAGTCTTTAAGAGAATATGATGTGATGTGTATAAGAGAAATATGTGATATTTATATAATATAATTTTGCTAAATAGCACTAAGGCCTTCTCCAACGCAGGTTTTTTGTTTATGTGGCAAAAGTAAAAAAACCTAATAAATAGGTTTTATGCGTTGGAGAAGTGGAGGTTTTTTTATGGGTATCTTCTACACTACCTAGGTTTTTTAAAAAGAGGGAGAGTGAGAGAGGGAAGAGTGGGTGAAACCGATTAACAGCCGAGCGAGTGGCTCTCACGCGCGCATGGCATGGGGCCCGCGCTGCAGGCTTTTCCCATCCTTTAATTTTTTATATTTTTTTATTTCTTTTCCCTGCGGAATAAACACACGACCTTTGCACTCTTTTTTTATAATTATTATTAAGCGTTTTTTTTAAATATGTTAATTAAAATTTAATAGGTAATTTATCTCTTCCGGTAATTTTAATAAGTTTATTTCCTGTAATATGTTAATAAATAAATAAATATTATCTCTCCCTTTTTTTTATTTAAATTTTCATATATTTTACAATTTTTTTAATATAACATAATCAAATTAAGTCAGTATTCTGCATATATATATATATATATATATATATATATATGTATATATATATATATATATATATATGTATATATATATATATATATGTATATATATATATATATATATGAGTACACTCGTACATCTATATTTATATTAATTTTTAATTGATAATATATGTGCATTTTTTAATAAATATATGGAGTACTAATTTTATATACTCAATTTTTAATTAAAAATATAACAAAATATATACATTTTTATTAGTTAGTCTTTGTATTTATTTTTTAATATGTATCATTTTAATTTGTATTTTTATGTTTAATTTGTATTTTAATATAATTTTTTATTGTTTAAAACATTAATCTATCATCTGAAATGTTAATCTATCTACTGAAATGTTAACCTATCTTATGAAACATTAATTTATCTTGTAAAATTTTAATCTATCTTCTGAATGTTAATCTATGTGCTCAAACGTTAACCTATTTTCTGAAACATTAATCTATCTTCTGAAATGTTAATCTATCTTCTGAAATCGTAAACCTATCTTCTGAAATATTAACATACCTTATGAAACGTTAATCTATCTTCTGAAATGTTAATATATTTTCTGAAACGTTAACCTATTATTATTCAATTTTATTTGTGAAAGCCTATACTGTTCAATTTTATGTTTTATATATGAAAAAAATTAATAATTTTTTTTCGAATGAATATTAAATGTAGTTGATAATATTTTTGAAACTTTTTTGAAATTAGATAAATGTAATTAATTAATTAAAGAGTGTTGCTATATACACACCCCCATTTTATTGAGTACATCTCTTTTATTATATACACTCTTCTTTTAATTTTTAATTTTATTATATACACACCCCTAAAATTTCAAAAATACTCTTTTAAAATTAAATTTATACACACCACTGAAAACCCTAATCCACCCTAACTAAAACATTATCTCATCTTTTCAAAACTTCAATCTATTCTTCCTCTCGTCTTTTAAAACATCCAAACTCATTAATGCAACAAAGAAAGTCGATTCGCCGGAATATCATCTTGGGAGGTTGTTGTCTCCACTAACAAATTACTAAATTTAATTATTAAACTCATTAATTAAGGAACTGATTTTTTTTATAATTTTATTATATAATATGTATATTAAAATTTTGCCTTCTGCACTCCAACTACCTCTACATTTATAACTTGATTATTATTCTGCAAGTTCTACATTTATAACTTGATTATTATTCTGCAAGTTCTTAGAAGACCATTTCAAATGAAAAACTTAGAATTGTGCAAAGAAAGATTAATTTTTATCTATACGCCATAATTAATAATTAATCAGAAATGTGTTCTATTCCAAAATTCTTCCCATCATTAATACAATAATATTCCTCTTTATTCTATATCTTCATCATGTTATTATTAGAGGTGCCCGATTAGGTGATCGGAATTTGAAGAAAAAATATTGAGTTTTCGGAAGAAATCAAAGAGAGAAGAGTGAGATTGGGGGTTGGGAATTCCTTCGTACATTTAGTTTGGCCAGAGTTAGGGAAATATAGAAAATTTGAAACTGCATTACACCAACAGTAAAGAAAGTAAGAAATTGTAATCTTAATTAACCCAATTCTCTTATGATTTTTAATACACTTATATTATGGATTAAGTTTGAATAATTAATTAATTCTCGATAATTTAGATATGGAGTATTATAGGATGTGTATGAAATATAATTTTACCCTAAAAAATTATGTATTTAATGAATTAAGGATAATTTAGGCATTTTATAAATGTATATTATAATTATATTATAATGAAGTGTGTATATAATAAGGGGAGGTGTGCAAATAAGACCACCCTTAATTAAATGAGGTTAAAAAAATTGAAGTGGGTCCCCCAAAAAAACCTGCTTTTTGGTATATAGTTGGGGAGGAGTTTTGTTTTTGAGGTAGATGTATTTTACTTTTGAGGTGACGCTGACATGACAACAAAAAACCTGCTTTTTTTGGGTAGAGGGTTGGAGAAGGCCTAAGGAATAAATACATTATTTAAACCTGAAAAAAGATTATATAAAAAAAAAGTTAGTCTCTTGTGTACTCGAACGCAATAAAGAGTATACATTTTGTTTTAGTGAGTATATATATTGTAATTCATAAGTGTACTATTTTTTGATTGAAAGAGTCCATTGAAATGTGAATAATACTACCTTCGTCGACATGTTTACGCATTTTTATTTTGGACATCTCATCATAAGGTTTAAATTACCCTTTATAAAATGGAACACACACAAAATAATTAATATATTCATATAGAGCTCATACACAATACTATACAATTGTCTACTATATATTAAAACTAGTACAAAACATGCGTAATACGCGGGATAAAATTCTTTAAAAAAATATGTTTTTATAGAATACCTAAATTGATTTGTAATTGTGTTAAGAATTTAAAAATAGAAGTTTATAAAAAGGTGGGGAAAAATAAATAAACGTATTTATCTAAATAAATTTTTATTAATAAAAAAATTAAAAAGCTTTATCGAATCAAATATTAAAACTAATTATATGTGAATTATATAAGAATTTTCTTTAAGATATATCAAATATTTTAAATACTATTTTTAGTTGTGAATTTCAAGATATTATATTTCAAAATAATTAAATTAATTCAAATAAACTACAATTTGACACGTCACTGCGGAGGTTTTTGAAGTGACACGTATGCTAAAAAAACTCTCAATTAGTATATTAAAGATATTTTAATCTCTGTGCAAAAAGTATATGTAAAACTTTGGACGAAACGGAGGGAGTATTAATGTTTAATAAGAATAAAAAAAACTTAAGGGTATAAATTTTTTAATTAAAAGGTACAACATTTAATATAAATTTTTTGTGGGCTCATGGTGCGTTCGGGTGCACACAAATTTTATGCGAGGAAGGAAGAGGGAAAAAAAGGTCATATTTCAGTATTACTATAAGATATATTAATTAAAAAAATTAATTATAACTATAAAATCATATGCTCCCTTCGTCTCATCCTAATATTTATTCCCTCCGTCCCAGACAAAGGGCCCATTTTCTTTTTGCGCGTAGATTAAGGATTATTATTATTTTTATGTGTAGTGAGTAGTTATATTAGTAGTGAATGGTGACCCGTATGTGGGGCTCTTTTTCTAAATGGGAAAAATGAGGATCTTTGAGTGAGACACCCAATATAGTAAAACGGGGACCTTTCGGTGGGATGTAGGGAGGACATATTTTCAATTTGGATATCACATTCTAATGATTACATTTCTCTTTTTGGTATCCTGGGACTATATAAAACAATCAAAATATTTCCATGTGACTCACCTACTATACTAATACAACTACTCATTATACATTAAAATAATATTTCTCTTATCTCGATACATATTAAAATACTATATTTCTTAATCTCCGTGTAAAAAATAAACGTAACTATTAAAACAGGACGGAGGGAATGTCTCATTACCCAATTTGTGACTAAAAATAGGATTATTTTTCACATTATTGAAGATATTAATTAGCATATATTCCCTTCATCCGCTAGAAATGTATAAATTTTGTCATTTTGAGCGTCCGCACCATAGGTATACATTTATCTTTTTAAACAGAAGTGACTCACACACATCTGGATGACAATGGGTAAGGTAGGGTACGAGTATGGCAAACCCACATACTACCCTATACCCTATCTTCCTTACTCATACCCTATCATATTACCCTAAAATAGAGTTTCGGGTAGGGTACGGGTATACCCATCGGATATACGAATAATTCGCGGGAAAACGGGTACCCGCAATCTTTGTAGATTTTGTGGATAATCCACGGATACCCGAACCCACCCGACCCAACCCAATTCAACCCAATTTTTTTTAAAACTATAATCCACCAAAAAATAATCATAATACATAAATAAATAACCTAAAATAAAAATGCAAATTAGAAAATAAAGTTAATAATAATAACGTCTAAGTCCATGTGCGTTAACAAGAAAACATCATAAATTCATAGTTAATCAAATAAAATCATAAAATAAACATCATAATTTATGGTAGAACGTGCATAAAATATATACTCCATGTTATCCATTTGAATATTCCAAGAAAATATAATAATATATAATCACATAATTTAGATATTATATTTTTTGTATATGTTTAATTTATTTATATTATTCTGTCAAATGTTAAATAATACAATAAAAATATTTAGACTATTTACAGTTAATGTGTAAATTGTGAAGGCAAAGTCTTTTGTGATAATATTTTTAATAAAAAATGATAACTTATTATGAAAACATAAAGCATAATATGATTTCTCCGCGAAACAGTCTCAAACAAGACAGTTCCTTTCTTATTATTACTACTTTGTATCAAAGATATTAATATTATTTTTCATTAAAAATGTTATTACCTTTTATTTATGCATATAGATTATTCATAATATAATTCACCGAACTACTATAACTTTTATTAATTCGAATATCATTTTTTTTAAAATATTAAAAATAATTATACTCTTAAAAATAATTATAAATAACACATAATATTATAACATAGAACAAGATTTATTATAATTCTTAAAAATTATTTATATTTATATTAGGACAAGAATATAAATTTTAATTAAAAATATTAAACATATTATAATAAATAAATATTAAATACATCATAAATTTTTACACCAACAATATTATTATACTAAAAATATATTAAATTTAGACATTTAATCAAATATATAATAATATTATATATATATGTGTGTGTGTGTGTGTATGTATGTATATACACATTCGGGTAATTTTCGGGTCAGGTACGGGTCGGGTACGGGTAAATATCAGGGGACCCGTACCCTACCCTTACCCGCATAGTTCTCTTTCGGGTTCGGGTATTACCCGACCCGTTACCGAATTTTTCTATACCCGCTACTCGGGTACCCGGCGGGTGGCGGGTAAAATTGTCATCCCTACACACATGACTAATACAATTAATATATTGGACCTATACACCCCACCTAAAACAACTACCCACCACATATTAAATAATAATACTCTTTAATCAACATGCTAAAAGTAAATGTCGACCTATCCGACGAACGGAGAGAGTATAATTTTGGCATTATTGAACATTTGTGTACATTATGAAGAAATTATAGGACATATGTATATAGTAACTACAAAAGTTGATCTATTATTTGGCTTTGACATTGATTTGAATTTAATGCACATAAATGTGAATGTTATATTAAATCATGATCATAATTAAATAGCGATTAAATCAAAATTTTAAATAATACAAATAATTCTTTTTAGAAGTGAAGATGCAAAAAGTATAAATCATTGAACGCGCGATGACAGATCAAAGAAACTATACATAAAAAAAAGCGATACGAGAATACTACAGATTTAGTCACTATATTGTGCTAGGATAAATGAAGTAAATTTAATTTGAATTGTTCAAATTTTGAATAATGTAATCTGTTTTCTGCTCTTTCCATTATAATTAGGGATTATTTTAGGGGTTTTTATTTTTTCATGTGTAAAAAAATTTAAATGGGTGTTTGAAAATCGAATCAATAAATCATTAAGATCTATAGATATGTTATTATTGGTATTCAATTTTCACATTGATCTATAAGGAAGATAGAGAAGGGCGCTCATTATTAATATTGATATATTGTTATTATTATGTAATCATTAATGTTATTGAATATTTAAATTGTTTTAACATTGGTGTATTATTTATTTGAAAATAATGATAAATTAAAATACGAAATGAATTTGGCCGCTGATATCCGCACCACTATTTTTACTTCATATACTTTTTTCTCAATACACACAGTAACTAAAACATTACAAAAATCAAAATGATTAATACACACACCTTCACATACCTTTTTCTCAATACACACACTAACTGAAACATAACAAAAATCAAAATGATTAATACACACACCCTTAAGTATACATCATTAAAATTTAAAATAATTTGGTCATCTCCACTATACACATACACCCATTTGGTCTCCCCATCCACAAATCATTTCCCCCAAACCCATACACCTCCATCTCCTTCCAAACTCATAAACCTCCATTTCCTTCTATCTCTTTCACACACTTGGTACGAAGAATAAAGAAGAGAATAACTCCCCAAATTACTAGGAACAAGAATCATAACAAATGATAGAAATCCTTTTCAAAAATTATTTGATATGAAATTATGTGTTTATGCACTCAAATTGTTATATGAAATGCCCAAGAAATTAAAGCTTTAATGTGTGTATTTGTGATGTTATAATGTTTAATTTTGGTTTAAACTCATAAAAAATATAATTTTCAACTGAAATGGAATTGTTTAGTTGTTGGGTGAAGTTTATTTGTGAACATTTGAAATCAGGTATGTACATTTGACCCTGGTTGGATGCCGAAAATGGGTCTGTTCGACCATCGATTGCCGAACAATCGTGCAAAAAACGACCAATGTTGGTTGGTTCGACCAACGTTGGTCGAACAATCAAGAAATTGTCATCCACCACTGGACGACAGATCTGATTTCTGGTAGCCAACACTAGTCGAACGGATCCCATTTGACATCCAATACTGGATGATGGATCTAGCTTTTGGCGGCCGGTGTTGGTTGAACAATTCAAGAACTCTCAGCCCTGGTTGGATGTGATTTCCACAACAACATGTATACTCAAATGTTTTAAAACAAGTTTCAAATCAGTGAAAAAAATTAAAATTATTCAACTTAAACTTCTTAACTCTTCTTCGTCCGATATTATATTTTGTGCGTGATTTTTTTGGGTTTGAAATGGATTGAAAAATTCTCCACTCACTATTTTGCTTTAAAAAGAACAAGAGGGGATGAATGTGGAGAAGGGGATGAGAGGTGTATAATCAATTTTTTTTTGGTGGGTATATGATTTAAAATGTTGAATTGAAAGCAAATTTGTGAGGTGGGTAGGATTCATTAAGGGTATTTTAGGATTTATAGTATTTGGTATTTTTTTGTAAATAAGAGAAGGTGAGTGTATGAAGTAAAAATAGTGGTGTAGATATCCATTGACAATGATTTTTTTGGCAATTAGTAGTGATAAATTAAAATACGAAATGAATATTAGGTAATCAATTTCGGTTTGATGAACAAACAAAAAAATTGAGCAATGTTACTGAAAATTAGTGCACGGAGGGGTGCAATCTAAGTGAAATATTAATGCACAGATGTGTTCAGCCTAACTACAACGGTTTGTATATGCATCTCGTTTGATGAATAGAATACTAATATTTAAATGAATACTAAGGTATATTTCTGACTATGTATTCCAAATGAGATAATAAGAATAATTTTGAAAAAAAAATAACATCATATATTTAAGAGTAGTAATATTATATCAATATAGTATTTAATAGAGAGATAATGTTATATTAATATATTTATATTTACTAGTAGTAATTAGACATATTTATAATGATTAATTATAAGTAATAAACCCTTTAAAAACAATTAATTAAAAAGTTGATATTAGGTGTACCGGGTGAAGGGTGCACCCGGATCGGGGTGAAGGGTGCACCTATATGTGTATAACTTTTTATTTTTTTTTGCATACATGTTATTCTATTTTGTATATGAGTTTCTTAATAATTATATATTTTTTTCACACTAAATTTTTCATTAAAAAAACTAGCATTCATATGTGTATTATTTAATAGTGTATACATATTTTTTAATAATTGTATATCTTTTTTCACTCAATTTTTTATTAAAAAACTAACAATTAAATTATATATAATTTTGTTCATAATTTAATACTATTTTTATTTATATTTATATACGTGTTTTTTTAAGTGGCTGCATGGTATAATTATTCTTAATTAAAAAAAAAAAGTTCAACAACATAAATTTGAGTGAAGCCCTGATTACTGAGCGAACCATGCCACTCTGTAACAACACATGATCCGTCCTCAACTCCTCTCTCTCTCGCGGTGGCCGCCTCACCAACTCTGGCGATTCTACTGAATAAGGGATTTCCGGCTGCCGGAAACTCTAATTCAAACGCCGCCGTCTCATCCGCTACTTTATTACAACTTCTCACACATCGCTGCATCAAAACCCTAATCTCCATCATTCTTCGGTGCTGCTGATTCCCCCCATTCTGTGCTTAGCTGTATTTTCGTATCCTGATTGGAGATAAATCCATTTGTGGGAAATTGTAATGTAATATGGCGGATAAGCAAGTCATTAAGCGCGCCAAGTATAAGTCTACAGTCAAGGACCCCGGGGTTGCCGGCGTACTCAAATTGGTATTTAACCCTGACCATGCACATTATGTGTGTTTCTTTCTGTATAGCTGGGAACAATGGATTTCTGTAATGTTTTAGGGAATGTTGATTGGTTGAGTGATATATGTTTGATGGTATCCCCCATTTTCAAAAAAATTATTTTGTTTTTTTTTTCATGGTGATTTGCTATTGTACGAACCGAGAATCCATACTTGAAATGTTTTTGGAAATTTAGTGTTTGGTGTGTTTTTTATTTACTGGCTCTAATTTTGTATTATTCTGTTTCCAGAATGTAGAAAGATTAACCTTCATGCCAAATGATCCAAAATCCACCAAGCTAAATGTGGAGTTTAAGTATATTAAAGGTGATTATTTCTTCTACCTTTTCTACTCACTCATCTACATGTAACTAAAAAGAGAACCGCTTTATGTTAATGTTATGATTTCTCTTTTGGAAAAAATCAATCAAGGAATCCTTATTTCATCTTCATAGAGTTTTATAATCAATGTTATGTCATATATCATTTCAAGTGCAACATATCAATTGATGTGTTCTAACTACAATAAACTCCAGGGCACAAATTTACCAAGGAGGGTTCCAGTAAACAGGCCCTACTAAATCTCACTCAGGAACAGGTTCACGGTCTTTATAAGCTTCAGAAATTTATACTTTCATAATGTTAATATATTAGCAATTTTATCCACAACTTTTACTATTCATAACAATACCATGTTTGTGCTATTTCAGGGAGGGAATTACATTTTTGAATTTGGCAGTTTTGCTGACCGTGATGAATGCCGAGAATTAGTTGGTGAGTCACGGTAATGAGCAGTTATGCACCCTAAGTTGGGCATACATTTTCAGATTGTCTAATTATAGTGATTGTTTAGATTTATATATCTTTGTGTTAGTTAAATGTGGTTCCTTTATCTTTGTGCTAACCTTTTTGGCTCTTACAATGCTAGTTTTGGTGAAAAAGAGAGAAAATCTGGGTATGCGTTTCGCTAATAAAGGCTCATATAGCTATTCTTAATGCTTTTGATTGTCTCATTATGGCTTATTGTGTTGCCATGAGAAACGTTCCTTGGATGGAGTTCTCTTTCGTAATATTGAACATCATAATGAGAATATTTTTAATTTTATTTTAAAATATTTTTAGAAATTAAATTTTCATTTGTTTAGATATTAAAATCTTATCTTTGTTGTCAATAATTTGGAAATACCAGTGCACGAGACAGTCCATGGATTGATTGGCATTTTCTCTTGTTAGTCTAAAGTTTGAATGAGGTACTATACCTGATAATGTTGTTTATGTCGGCTTATGAGCAGCCTATGCCATTGCATTTCATGCTGAAGGTGGAAAAGCGATAGCTGAAAAATCTGCTGGCCCAATTAACAATGAACAACTTACTAGGGCTGAAACAGAGCGACGAATTAAGCTACTGCAGGAAAACAGGTAAATACAATCCACATTTGTTTATTAGACGACGTATCTTCAAAATCCTCTTAGTCCAGAATTACTATTTCATGTCTCATTTGTTAATTGAAAAGTAGAAAATCCATTTTTTCTTAGCATTATTTTATCTTTGATTGTGTCATCTACGCATTGGCAGTATTCGTTGTGCTATTGAATCTGAGTAGTAGGATTCTGGGATATGTTTAAAGTCACAGATGTGAATTTTGATGCAAAGTAGGAGAGATGATAGAGGTAAACATCATATATTAGAACTGAGAAGTTTAAGATTTTTCCTTGAACAGTGTTACTGCTTTCTCAAAGTTTGGAAATGCATTATGTTGAGCGGCTGGCAAATAAAGTTTTCTTTTATATAGGCCTTTATATCATGGTAAATATGTTTATGAAAATGATTATAAGTTAAGCAGAAATTAGATTGTATTGATGTTCTGTGTGTTCTAACTATATGTTATTGAGACTCCACCAACCTAGAAAATCTCATCTGGAAGCCAAGAAGAACCCATTGATGGCCATGAATAACTCAAGGATATATAGAGCATTTTTGGCAGTTCTTCCTGTGTTATTTCTTTTTTGTTGAACACTGGTAACTTGGTTTAGTTGTGCAATAAAATAGTTCATTCTTAATAGGTTCTTAAAACCTTTGTCGAGTTAGCATTTGATGTCTGATGAACAATTAAGTGATCTAATTTCTTCTATGGAGATTCGGAGAAGCTCATACCTTTATTTGTAAATCAACTAAGCTGTAAGTGGTTCTGTTCTCATGGTTGGGCATGTTAAGGTATAATCAACTTGTTTTCTTGTCCGGAGGGCCTGAATCCATTTTTTTCTCTCGAACCAGAATGTTTTGATTTCCCATTATCCTAGAGCTCTGTTTATGGATGATTTTGTCAAAAGAATAGTATAAAATTATCTGATAAATCGTACTTTCTTAGAAACCTGTATTTTGACATCTCACTATGCAACCAGTTCACAACAATGTGCTACTTTAGTAATTTTCCATTATAGCATCTACCAGCCATGCTTCCTTATCTCATAATATTCTTTCATTTGTTATTAAAAATATGAAACTGAGTGTGAGATTAATTTCCTTCTGAATATGAAGTTTTTAAAATTTAAAATTGCTTATAATCAATGTACTAAATAGGTCTAATTGGCAGCGAGTTACAGACACTTCACAAGCAGTTTGTGTCTGGAGGTATACTGACAGATTCTGAATTTTGGGCAACACGAAAGGTAAGCCTACTGAAATCTTCTGTTAATATTTTCTTGAATATTAATGTCAAATAAGGAAAATAAACTTAAAATGCAAACGTTTCTCCACAAGTTTTATTAAACTTTACAGCAAAACTACTCCAGTTTGTTTAATGTATGTCTTGTGTAGCATGTAATTTAATTTATAAATTGTTGTTTCCTGCTGTAGCTTCTACTTGATGAAAAGGTAATATCAATTGCATATATAACTAGAGGTCATTAATGAAGTGCAGAAATTGTTGGACCAGAATGATAGCAGGAAGCCGAAACAACGACTAGCATTAAAAAATGAAATGTGGACTGTGAAGCCGCTTTCTGATGGTCAGGTAAATGATAACCTCCTTGCGAAGCTTCCTGCCTGGCAGTATAGATGTGTGCATATGCTTGAGCATGAAACAATATGCGTGGCTTGGACCTCGCTCCTTCTAGTGGGTCATGCGTAGCTCGATCAATTCTATTCCAGCACAACTGAAGTTGTTATATCCAAATGAATACTTTTTTTTCTGCATAAAATTGATATAATTTAATCGAAGTTTTAGTGACCTTATATTTTTTTTTCTAATGCACGGGGCATCTGATCCATACACAAACTAATCTGCGGGAGGCCAAAACCCTCTGTCCATTAGTGCAACCTCATTTCAAGCTAGAGTTTTACTCTTTGTAAGGGCTGACACTTTTGATGGCACCCCATGGGTTTTGTACCTGGGACCTTAGAAGTGTTTCACCCTAAAGTACCTAGTCCTCACTGCTAGGCCAACTGGTGGGGGGTTAGTAACCTTATTTGGACAAAAACAATAGAAATAACTAAGCTTCATCAAACGAATTGTGCCTTTATTGCTTTGTTGCGATTGCAATAAATTGGTGCTGCCTGTAACCTATATTCTTATCATTTCATTCTGATATACATAAGAGGCTTAGCATTACTTTATGTTTCTTAAAGATTATGACGACTTCTTGTTCAAGAATGATTCATTAGCCCTAGGGAGGGAAAGATGGGGGCCTATGCATTATGAAGGTACTTTTACAAATGCACATCAATGTTAGGAAGAGAATTAGCAACGAGCTAGACTATAGGAGCCTAAAGAGGATGATAAAATTTTTTGAGATGCAAAAGGCAAGTTCAGGTGAGTGTCACCACGTACATGGTGTCAAAGAAGATTCAAAATGTATTTATCTTTTTCTCTGGATAAGGAGGGTGTAAAATGAGGCTTGATGTAAGAAAGCAACTGTGCCCATTCCATAAATGTTTAGCAAAGGGGGGAAATTGGAGATAATTAAGAGCTTGTATTTTGTTCTAGTGCAGGAAAGGGGCTTTTTATAATCCAAATTTAGATATTTGTTTTGTGAATTTGAACATCAAAAGACTGATCATAAAAGAATTTGGACATCTAAGGCTTCCGAATTCAGAAACAATTTCTTATTCTACAATCACTGGTAATAGCCATATTTATCTCTTGAGATGGGACTTCTTTGGAGCAGAAAAATCTAACCACGTCTATTATTTACCTGGGATGAATAATTTGCTTAGAGCTTGATTCATTCATTGAAATTGCCTTACTAATATTTTGATATGTTCACTGCTGTTTCCAACATATTATCATTGACCTGTTAGTCACATCTCTGTTTGTTTTGTTTCAGTCAAACCGGGTGACATTTAACTTGACGCCAGAAATTATTCATCAGGTATGTTGACTTTGTTTTTTTATTCCTTCAAGTTGTGTTTCCCCTTTTATGTGTTTCTAATGTCTTCTTAATCTATGATAGCTTTTCTTGATGGGATGAATTTCTTACTCGCAAACAGTTTAAGGTTTATGCAATTGTGAATATTAAATTCATGGAGAGAAACCCTTTTGATGTTGTGTATGATTGGACAAGAAATTAGGAGTGGAACTGCAGAAGAATCTAGGAAAGACAAACTTCTTAAATGAACCTTCCTGGAAAACCATATTTATATTCTACTCTTCAAATACAGAATTGTTTGAGAAACACCTCCCAGGGGCTCCAAGTATTGCACCTCGTTTGGACAGGCAGGCACTTTTTTGGAGGCACATGCCTCCCTACTCCCCATCCTTGTGCCTCTGTGCACCTCTTTACTCACCTTGTCAGCTTCCTTCCAAACAAATTATAATTACACTTTTTGAAGATGTGTTTTGTATTCTAAAAGACACTTTTATTACTACCCCTGGCCTCTTCTTCTATTATTCTCATAAACTTGGGAGAGAAAAGCTCTTGTCTCTATTCTTCAAGAGAAGATACTATGTGATTATGATGTGGATTATCACTATCTGTTTGATTAAGATGATTGTTGATTAGGGTTTAGTTTGGTAGTCGTTTTACTTGATGCACTTTGTGTTATTGTTTTGAAGATTTATGGTTGAACTTTGCAGTATTTTACTATTTATTTGTTTCTAATAAGTATTTACATTATTTATTCATGTTCAATTGTTATTTGTGAGTTATTATCTAGTACCGTACATTCAACTTTTTATTTACTTGATGACGTGCCAAATATGTTAAATTCAAATGTAGGGTCTGTAGATAATGTAATGTCCTAATTTACAAGAATTTTCTTCTTGCGTCTGGTGCTAGAAGGCCCCTAACAAGTAACAACTATGTCAAGAACCCTGACTAGAGTTGGACTCAGTTAATTTTTTTGTTTCCTTTCATTCTTTGGAAGGAAGTGCCGTTCCTCAATCTCAGTCCACCATATCTTCTTGGTTAATGTTTTCTATTTGAAATTTCAGCCAATTTCTGAGGTTTTGTCTTTCAAATTAGCTCCTAAATTATTGCTGCTTTATCTGTTTATTACTCTTTTATTAAGTTTTGAAGTTTTATGTGAAATATTACAGATTAATTCACTGATGTCTGGCTGGACTGTATAAAGTGGAAAATTATCTTTGTTCAGACTATAACTTTTATTTGATAATAGTTATGATATGTGGTTATTGCACAATTAGCTCTGGCTTAATGAAAAGTTTTCTTGCAGATATTTGCTGAAAAACCTGCAGTTCGTCAAGCATATCTGAATTTTGTACCTAAAAAGGTTGGAGGAATGCCAAAGTTCTATGTTATTTTCCAAGGAATTGTTATTTACCAGATATCTTGTTGTTCTTCTGCATTAGTATCAATTGTAGTACCTGTTAATCAAAATCAGTTGGGTTTCTGAGACCTAGGTGTTCTGCAATCGGTGACTCGGTTCCCCTTCCTAGTTCCTTGGAAAACTGCCTCAACATTTCTCTTAGACTAATAATTGTTCCGGAGCATATTTTGTTTTATCCATATTGAAATGAATTCAGCATAGTAATCTTAAAAAATGTAGGCTTCGTTTGGTCTCCTTTCTTATGAAAGTTCTCCTTTTCAACATTTCAGTTTAATTATTGGGACTTATTGGTTGTGTGAAAATTAAACTATATTTTGTTAAACATGTGTAAATATGAAACTCTATATTTTCTCGTATGAGATTTGGTTTGGCTAGTTATTTTAACACAAATAACGGGATTTATAATGAAGTATCTCTGTCGTTTGGTTCTATATCTTAATTTATGCTTAGAAGCAGGTCCGGTGGGGTTCATTTTGAATGTTTGATCTCATGATGTTAATTTAGTTGATAATTTATTGGTGGTGGGTCCCTCGGAATTGTATTATATATCAATGGTATGTGATTTGAATGATGAGAATTTTGATTGATAAGCTGTAGATTATGTTTTTCATAAGGTTGTAACTTGAAGTTGATAGGTCGTGAATTTGGTTTTGTTAGGAAAATTTGAAGATTTAAATGACAGATGTTTAATTGAATTCGTAAATGGTACCAAATATCTCTTTTATATCTTAAATGAATTTTCAAATGGATATTCCCAGTTTGTTCCCACTACTCCAGAACTCTACCTGTAAGAAATTATTTGTATTTTACAGATGACTGAAAAGGAGTTCTGGACCAAGTATTCTAGAGCAGAATATCTTCATAGTACGAAGAATGTGGTTGCTGCAGCAGCGGAGGCTGCTGAGGATGAAGAGCTTGCTGTTTTCTTGAAACGAGATGATATGCTGGCCAATGAAGCTAGGAGAAAGGTAGTTCTATGTAAAGTTTGTTTTCTCGTTCTCATTTTTAAGACTCATGATTTTCTTTCCATCATCTGATAATATACATGTATTTTTCCTTTAGTAAGACTCATGATTTTCTTTCCATCATCTGATAATATACATGTATTTTTCCTTTAGATTAGGCGTGTTGATCCAACTGTTGACATTGAAGCTGATGTGGGGGACGATTACACGCATCTCCCGGTAAATTTGGATGCACACCCTGATTCTGCATGCATTTTTTTGTTAGAATCCTTGGAAATTTTGTTTCAAATAAGAAATGTTTCACAAAGAAATTTTTTTTTATCATCATAAACCATTATTTATGAGATATGATATGTGAATAATTTTTATTCATTCTATGAATACTAGTTCTGTGTTATTGAAAATTTGCATTTTTTTTATAGAGAGCAAAATTAGGGTTTACCTATGACGGGGGGCGGGCTTAGGACCACTATCCGTGGGCTGGGCTTATTTATTGTGATTTTAATAATAATTCTATTAGGGTTTTGTTTATTTCCTTTTTGATATTAGTAAGTAGAAGTATTTAAGGAGTTATATTAGGATTTATGGAGGATTATTGAGATTATTATTGGATTAAGGAGCCTGGAGGCTTTTGTGCAAATGGAATTTCCCTTTGATTGTTCTTGTTCTTATCGTTTTTGTTTACAAGATCTTATTTCAGGTTATTGTATGGTTTTCCCTTGAAATGTCTAACTTTGATTTTTCTAATATATATCCTCTAATTTGTAGGATCATGGGTTACTTCTTGATGAGGCCCAGGATGTCTTGGATGCCCAATATGAGCCTTATCGAAGATCTTTTGCACAAGATTTGAACCAGCATGCTGCAGTTGTTCTTCAAGGAAGAGTTGTGGGTGGGTTCTCTTAAGCAGCATTGCTTTTTTTTTTGGTTAGATATAGCTGTTTTTTCATTGTTTATTTAGATTTGGACAGTCTAATATTACATTTTATGTAATTGTATGAATCAGACGAGTGTGAAAGCTATTTGACAGTACTTTCTAACTTTCCATTAATTTGATAGATGTCGAGTTGGGAGATCCAAGGTCTGTTGCTGAAGCTCTTACCAGGAAAAAACAGGGTAGAAATTCTTCTTATTCTCAACAATACAAACACTTCTTATTGATATAACGATAAATATGCTTATTAATGTTAAGTATCTTTGCAGTTGAACTCTCTGATGAAACATCAAATAGTAATGTTGAGAAAGAGCTCTCCAACAGGATTTCTCGAACTGCAGAGATTGATGATCTTCAGGGGCCTCGAGATCCTGCAGTGGCACCTCTTAGTATCAAGGTTTGGGGCTGTTATTTTATTTTAATAACATATTCTATAAGAGCTGTAATTTTTGAATAAATTAATTCTCTGTACAGGATCCCAGGGACTACTTTGATTCTCAACAGGCTAACGCCCCAAAAGCTTTGGGAGATGCAGGTTCAGGTGGAAAACCCTTAAAATCTAGTGTGAGCTCAGGTGAAGCATATGGCTCTTTAAGGGATATCGTATCTGATATTAGAGTAATGGGTTTGAGCGAACCAATTATGAATCATGAGGTTGCTCTTAAGGTACTCAACCTCACACTTCTGTATTCTCTTAACTGATGTGTATGCAATGTGTGCTTCATTATAAATGCTTTATCTCTGAAATATAATTTTCTCTTTACCAAATATAGGTTTTGAATGGGCTGACCCAGAATATCTCTAGCACGAAGCTCCATCTTGGTAACAATCCACATGAGAGTGTTCTGGATAGGTTGCCAAAAGTTACTAAAGAGGAACTCTTACATGTGAGCATATCCTAAGATTTCAATGTCGCAAACACAGTGTCCATTTTATGATATATGTTATCATGGTATCAACTGGAAGAACTCTTTTGCAGCACTGGACGTCTGTACAGGAACTGTTGAAGCACTTTTGGTCATCATACCCCATTTCAACAAAATATCTTTATAACAAGGTTGTTATATGCTTCTTTGTTCTTAGAACGTTGATATCATGCGTAAACAAGTTTTTTATTTCGCATTATGTTATTGTATAATTAATCAAATTGGAGAACTCCTAAACATATGCTACACTTCATTATTAGGTACATAAAATACTTTATGAAGCTTAACAATTATAGTCGCCATTTATCTCTGCCTGCTCTTGAGATGGTTCCACATCCTGTCTCTGCCTTCTCTTGAGATGGTTCCACTACCTGTTTCTGGCATTTTAAGTTATACATCGAATTGCTTACTCAGCACCACTTTTGTTTGCCTGCATGAAAGAGAATCACCTTATTAAATTCTCTTATTGACCACAAGATGGGCTTCTTTATGGTTGATTAGGGTAAGCTTGCATTAAAGGATCTGGCTGATTGAAAATCCTGGTTTAAATATTGTTTGTAGAGTTCATATCTAAGTCAATTATTTTGCATTACATATTTCTCGTTCAGCATTGACATGTCATTCTGGAGAAGATTGGAAATTCTCTGACAATGAACTTAACTGGGAAAGGGTGAGGATAGAGAATTTGTAACTCAATGCTTGTGTTTTTTCTACTCTGAACTATTCCTGAGTGATCAAGGCATAAATGAGTCTTAAAGGGTTTGGCTTTTAGTCATTCCCTTAATTTGCCAGTTCTCTTTTTTACTATTCAACTGACTCGTGTTTGATCTTTGATTTTTAAATTCCGCCAAACTTGTGTATTTCTAATTCTTCCATCTTTTAGACGATTTGGCTGGCTATGATAGTCTTATGTGGTTTGTTCACCAACAGGTAACCAGATTGAAAGACGCAATGTCCCAACTCTATTCAAAGCTGCAGGTGCTTTTTCAATAATGGCATGTTATTTGTGCCCAATATTATTGGTCTACTTTCTAATGTTCCAACTTTTCCAGGAGATGAAAGAATCTGTGCAGTCTGATTTCAGGCACCAGGTCTCTCTTCTTGTTCATCCAATGCTTCAGGTTAGTACTAACTTGCATGTAATAATGTGGTCACTTCTACCGAGCATTCCTAAATTTAAGGTTGTTTTAGATTATTTGGGATTTACGGATGAATTTGGAATTCATATTAGCGTATTCGTTGGTTGTGGTCCGGAAATGGATTCTCTCCAGTTCGGGAGATCTTCTCACTGTTCATGTGAACAGTGAGAATAAATATCTTAACAGTAGGGGAGAGGATCTGTTTTGAAAACCCACTCCTCTCATTTTGAAATACTTCTGTTGTGTCCTGTGGGTGTGCCCTGGAACCCGCCCTAATAATTGGGGTGAATATCTTTTCTCCCCCAACATAGCTTGATGACAAACATCTGGATACAAAAATCGTACTTATATTGGAGGATCGATCTAAAGTCCTCAAGAGGAAATCTCTTGGTTTGCTAAGAATCTGAAATTCACGATGGACCAAAGTTTGAGTGACTTTGGTGGATCTGAAACCCATGTATATTGAATTTTGTAGATTAATAAAAAAATCCATCAATACCAAATGATACTACCCTTAATATAAGGTGCAACCTTGTTTTTTCATGTAGGCTTTAGATGCAGCGTTTGCCCACTATGACGCTGATGTACAAAAGAGAATGGGGAAGAGTGGAGAGAGACCTAATGGGTTTACATAATGTCATTTCACATTATGTGATCATCAAATTGTCAAATGCGTTATTACTAAATTTTGACAATTTCTTTTGAAAAAATCTCTTTCATGTATTGTTTTCTTTTTTAGGATATTCATATGTAATATATACACTATGTAAACCCAATGGGTTTATATTGTGTAATTTTGCATTTTTTTAGTCTGCGATTATCAAATTCTCCAATGCTTCATTTTTAAAAATTTTCAGCTTTTTGTTGAGAGGAATCTCATTCATGTATTGTTTGCTTTGGTAAGTTTTATATCTACTTAGTCTTTGATTTACATTTTAGCCCCTAAAAAAACACAAAAAAGAAAGAAAAAAAGCCGTCTTAATTTGAGATTAAGTGTAGCGTACAAAAATTTCTTTAATTACAACGTTTTAGGAAAATTGTTCGAGTGTATTTGTTCTCTGATACTTCATTTTTATGTTCATTTGTATTTGGGTGCGTGTATTTACATGTGTTAATTTTTATTCAATAGTATAAAAGTGTTTTATAATAAGTGTAACTTTTTTCTATTCATTTTTTCATTAAAAAAATTAAAAACTAATAGAAAATTCACTAATAAAATGTATAATTTTTAGGGTCAATTACTATTGGATACATAAAATAATGCATAATTGCTATAAATTACATCAATCAAAACACTAATATTCATAACTACACAATTATGATTATGATACCATAAATACCCTTATGTGTTTGCACAATTTGTCTTGCACAATTTATTTTTGCACATTTTGTTTGCACATTTTAAGTTTCGGCGGAGGTCCGACAGCCGGCGGCGGAGGTCAGGCGGCAGTCCGACGAAATTTTTTTGCACAATTTGTTCTGCACAATTTTGTTTTGCACAATTTTATTTTGCATATTTTGTTTTGCAAATTTTTTTTTGCACATTTTGTTTTGCAATTATATTTTTTTTTGCACAATTTTATTTTGCACATTTTGTTTTGTAATTTTTTTTTGCACATTTTGTTTTGCAACTCATCAACTTGTTCATTTTGCACCATTTTTTTGCACATTTTTTTTACTATTTTATACCCATTTTTTTATACCCAATCCATTCATTATCAATTGACTGTCAATTTTTGTCAATGTTATATGATGAATAATTCTTCTTCAAGTTTTGGATTCCTTTGCAATAAACCTGTTCCAGAAGTTATCCCATTCATCTGATATATTCAATCATAACTCATAAGTTGCTTTAGTATAAAAATCTGGAAAAATCTTTTGCAAATAAATCATTATTAAACACTAATATCTTCATTTGGATTTTTCCAGCAATAAAAAACCTAATATAAAACGAAATAAGCTGCAATTGACCATCCAACTAAATTTTGGATAATAAATATAATCAGTCAATTGAATTAATCTACTGTGTAAGATCAACGATAGAAGGCAAAATCAAGATAAATTGCCACATTATCTTTCTGGACTTAAGAGCAAAATAAAAAATGGTACTCTAACAAATTAATACCCAATTCATTCAGCAACCGATTGAGATTTATGCGGGAGCATATTACCTTTCATATAATCAACCATAGCTCACAGTATTAGCAGTTCAAAGAACCACAATGTGATCAAAGCAACGCTCAAGAAAGTCACAACAGTGGATGATCCACAATATTTCCATCTTCGTCGATCAAATCCTCAAGCTCAACAGTGGATGAGCTTTTATCTATTTAAGTTACAATGGATTTATTCTAAGGCAGCAATATCACCCACTTTCAGAACTGGTTGGAGGGTTGGACACAAGGACAGCAGCATCACTTGGTTCACAAACCAGTAGGCATCAACTATGATGATTACAATTATTACTTTGAATTGCACCTAAAGAACAAATTAGTTCTTCAGGAATGATATGGTCATGAGGAAAATGATATGAGCCAACATGTCCTAGCTAGTAGCACCTGTCCAACAGTCCAAGGCTACTAATAGAGCAATATAACACACATGAAGAAATATTAGATATAATGGGAATTCCTATTCTACCCTGAATCATTGCTTTCCATCACTTTCTCTTCTTCTAGGACCTGCACCTGCTCAAATGGTGTATTTTTCTTCTCTCTAGTAGTTTTTAGGAATTCACTCATTTGAAGTATTCTTATTATGAACAAATCAATTTACTTCAGTAAAACCCTCTATAATTAAAAAGTATATTGCTCCAAAAAGGATGATTGATTGCCTCAATGTACCAAACTTGTAGTGAACCAAAAATAGAATGTAGCATTCATCTTTAGCGAAAATCATTTTACAACAAAAATTAGCAAAAGTATACAACTAGCAGAATAGTGTGAATTTGTAGAATTCAGGATGTCAAGAGTGTTTGGTGCAGCAGCGGATGACCAATGAGAGAATCATGTCATTTTAGAGGAATTCACAATCCAAAACTAACATTAGATTATGGGTGCAACTATCACAAACTTCAATAATTTGAAATTGAACATTCAACTGTAAATCGATTTTGCCTAGCAATTGAAACAACTAACAATCTCTGTCGCATTCTCAACCCTAAAATTCCATATACGACATTTTCCACAGTTTGAATAATTGAGTGAAAATGTTAGAGAAGCGAGATGAAGTTACCACCATCTGTGATAAGAAATCTTCTCGTTGCACCGGAAATATATGATATAATTTTGGTCACCCTGTTTCAGCCCTCCAATCGCCTCTCGGCAGAGGTAAAATCCCCATTCGCAGGTCCATGAAAACAGTACAGTCGGCGAGAGATACCCAGTGGCGAGAGCGAAGTTGGATCTGCACCAAAGGTTCAGCAGGGAAGCCCGGGACCGTTGCTAGGATGCTGAAATTGGAAGCGCGACAGCACCGCGACTGTTTGAGAGAGAGGACCCAACTGCTACTAGTAAAAAGCGGCGAAGAACCCACGGCGGCGAGCGGCGAAAAATCATGGCCGCATCGGAATGTCGGCCAAAAATCGAGCATCTACGGAGAGCTCAAGATGGCACTAGATCTGCCGGCTACGGAGGTGGGCGACATCATTGGTCTGAGCGGCGAGCTGAACGAATCACGTCGGAGTTATGGGCGGCGCAAACGACTAGCGCGAGGGCTCCAGATCTGCAAGCGCATCTACCAGTTGAGAAGGGCTCGTTGCATAGTGAAACCGTATTTGGAGGGTAATTTTGTCTCTTCAATACAAATTCGTGTATCTGACAGTGATTTCCTTTTATCTTTGTATCTCAGCATAAATATACTTAAAATTGTGTATCTTCTAGTAATAAACCTAATTTTTTATTCATTAATATATACTTATCCATATTTTTTATTTCTTAGTGTATACATTCTGAATATGGGTGCACAATAAATTTGTCATTTTAATTTTATTTTTAAATTTATAGTGTAAAGAAAGAGACAAGAGAGGAGAAATAAAGACAAAGAATGTTAATAAAAGAGAATAAATATATTGATGATGAATGTGTTGACCGAGAGAAGAGCAAAAGAAGAACATATGCTTTTTCTAAGAGCATACGATTGGATCCAATTAAGCCAACCTTCCTATTTGAATACCTATTGGAATCACCATAAGACTTCTCGTGCTTTCCCGGATCGATTGAAGATGTGTTTATGCTCATTTCTCTCTATTTTCCTCATTATATGGAGCTGCTTTCTCTCTTAGTTCTCCTTTTATTGATAAATATGTTTTCCTTACTAACTTAATTGAGACTAGTTGCATCAAGTGTTTTAAGTGAGGGAAGATGCCCGAACGTTGTTCCTTTATATTCCTGTTTTAAGTGAGGGAAGATGCTCACGTTGTTCCTTTATGTTCCTGTATTGAACTGCACTGTAGAGCTGTGCGTTTTGTCATATTGGTCCGTTTTGATATAAAGTGTGCATTGTCTTCTTTTTTTTTGGTAAAATGACCCACACGAATTAATTATTTTCTTTTCCAAGGAAGTGATTTTTAAAATTTCGGAAACCAAAATTTTTGGATACAAACATCATTTAAATTTGGGGGAGTGGTTGGTTGGCTGTAATGGATAGGGTTAATGAGAATGGAAATATATTGATTATCATTGTTTGTAATTGTTTGATTTGATGAGAATCAAAAATTTTTAAACATTCTCATTGATTCAATAATTATTTACTATCCTTCAAGTACTCTTAATCTCATTGTGATTGGTTTCCTTAAAGATATTGGTTACCATTACTATTGAAGACATCATTATGAGCATAAAGTCCCAAGATATGGAATCCCAAAAAGAGGTTGGCCCAACTCAAATGAGATATGATAGCTTCCTTGTGGTCTAACATTTTTGCCAATACATTATCTTCATTTTGCTCCGGGTTGTAATCTCTAATGAAAAAGATAGCTCCATGAGCAGAAGACTTCCTTTAACTCGACGCAGCTCCCTTCTTTTTTGGGTGTGAAGCGGTGGCAAATCAAAATAACCAACAAGCATTAGCTCTCCCAGAAAGGGAGATGATCCAGCTGTACCTTCCAGTACGACTACCTTGTTACGACTTCACTCCAGTTACTAGTTCGAATTAAATCGTCCCTTAATTTTTTTTATTTTGTTTTATTTTTGAAAGCCTTAATGTTTATTTCTAAAATATATTCCCTCCATTTTCTTTTAGATGATACATACATTTTCTATTTTGAATTGTCTCGTAAAAGTTTGCACATTTCCTAAAAAAAAAAAGTAAAAAGTAAAAACAATCACTCTTTCTCATACACTCATTAACCAAAAACCTATCCATATCTAACACATAAAACATACTTTATCATTTACTCCTTCCGTCCCAGAGGATATTTTTTCCATTTTGGTCATCCCACTCAAGGGGTCCTCTTTCTTTTTTTATACACATGAGACCCACACCCCCTATAATACAATTAAAATATGGGGTCCACACTCCCACTAATACAACTATCCACTATACATTAAATAATAATACTCATTAATCTACATGCAACAAAGCAAAAGACTCTCTTTTGACGGGATAGAGGGAGTGTTTATTAAAAAAACTACTCCATTCGTCCCGCGTTAAGGTTTACGTTTTCCATTTTGGATTGTACCAAGTTAATGTTTACATTTATTTTTCTATCAAGTTGGGCCAACACAAAACAATTAATTATTCTATGTAGGACTCACACACAATACTAATACAACTACCCGCTTTACATTAAATATTATTTCTCTCACCTTACTACACATTTAAATATTATATCCTTAATTTTTGTGCAAAAAATAAACGTCAACGTTAACACGGACGAAGGGAGTATAATATCCCTAAAAATGTTATAACTTTTTTAATCTCCTTATCATTTATCCCTAAAATGTTATCACTTTCTTAATTTGGGGTGCACTCTATGAGATCGAGAGGGTGAATGTTTTAAGGATATTATTAGAGGTTACGTCATCATTTCTTGGAGTAATTCAAAGGAGGCCTACTCTGACTGCTAACTTTTTTTTGTTGTTGGAGGGTGTATAAAAGTTCCCCCCCCCCCCCCCCCCCCAACAAAACCGACGTAGCTCTCACTTTCCACTTTCCAGTGTGTGTCCTTCCCAGTACCATCCCATTTCCCCACGAACACAACACTACTACTACTCCAACACAACTCTGCTCTCTCACAACACAACACAACTACAAACCTCTTCAATGGCGAATCCCAACTCCGCCGCCGCACCTCCCTTCGATATGCAGAAATTCTTCCCTTCTCCACCGCTACCCACCAATTCTGCCCCTATTTCACAAGCCTTCCTCAATAGCCCTAATTTGGTTCCATCTCCTTTCCCACCCCCTTCCGCCACCTCCGCTGGCTACTCCTACCCTCCCTCATCGCCCTTTCAATACAATCCAGTTTACACACCCTATGCAAATGGTCCGCCAGATTTCGCTAATGCCAACCCCCATAGGTCCACGTCTTATCCTACACCCATGCTTCAACCCCAGGTGCAACCGCCGAATTCCCAAAACCCTAATAACCATGGCGCTCGTTTGATGGCACTCTTGACGCCCTCCTCTGCCCATGAAATTCCGCCGCAGCAGCTTGTGCCTCAAATCCACCCCACTTCCTCGGGCTCCGATTTATCAGCGTCGCAGTATATCAACAACTTGCCGTCGGGAACGACGTCGCTTCAGTCCCCTGTGATGCGGATGCCGAGCAGTAAGCTCCCCAAAGGGCGGCATTTGGTCGGAGATCGTTTGGTTTATGACATTGATGCTCGCTTACCTGGTGAGGTGCAACCTCAGCTCGAGGTTACACCCATTACTAAATATGTTTCTGATCCTGGGCTAGTCTTGGGGAGGCAAATTGCCGTGAATAAGACGTACATATGCTATGGGCTCAAGTTTGGCGCAATCCGAGTGCTCAATATCAATACTGCGTTGAGATCATTGCTCAAGGGTCTAACCCAGGTTTGTTTTATTTTAGTTCCCATGTTTGCTTTTCTGATTTTCCTTGGTCTTGAATTGTGTATTTTCCCAGAGGGTCACGGACATGGCTTTCTTTGCTGAGGATGTTCACCTTTTAGCTAGGTAGTCTCTTTGACGGTTGTTTTTTTCTAGTGTTCATCATTGCTTTGTGCTTAATGTCTTAATATACTCGGAAACAGTGCAAGTATGGATGGCCGGGTTTATGTGTGGAAGATTACAGAAGGTCCAGATGAAGAAGACAAGCCTCAAATTACTGGAAGGATCGTTGTCGCTATTCATTTTACCGGGGATGGGGAACCTGTTCATCCTAGAGTTTGTTGGCATTGCCATAAACAAGTATAAAATCTCTTAAATAGATTTTCTGGTTTACAAGTCCTTTTCAATCTTCCCGTATTTAAATTTGGTTCACCCTGTTGTTTTTCACACAGGAAGTTCTTGTGGTCGGAATTGGGAGACGTGTTTTGAAGATTGATGCTACAAAAATTGGAAAGGGTTCAAAGTTTTCTGCAGAGGAACCCCTTACATGCCCTATTGAAAAATTGATTGAGGGAGTACACTTTGTCGGGAGCCATGACGGTGCTGTGACTGACTTATCTATGTGCCAATGGATGACGACCCGCTTGGTATCTGCATCAATGGATGGGACGGTTCGTCTCTTATATCCTTCTTTACTTATTACTCTCTTAAGGTTTCTTTTAGTTTAGTTCTTTCTAAGCACTGACGGGAGCAAGTTGACGAATTCTACCATCGTTCTTTATCATCCTAATGATGCTCCATTTCCCATATTGTGATGGAAGTGGACTTATTCTGTTTTTTGAATCAATTATGTAATGCTTGAAACTTCTTACACTTTTATCCAGTTAACATGAGTAAGTGGCCACTTTGACAAGCAAAATGACCAGAAAATTTCTTAATTTTGGGGATAAAAATAGTACGCTTAGGCCTTTAAAAAACAGAGAAGAAATGAAGATTGTTCTCTTGGGATAGTATTAGCATGACTAACTAACCTTGGTTTTCCATTTCCTTATTATTCTATATGGTCTGACTTCTGAGAACATTACATTTATATCAATTTAATTGTACAATTACATACAAATGGAAAGAAATAATTTTCAGAAATATGTAATGCATGAAATCTTATTTTATAAATTTGAGAGAATTTAGGGCAAAAGCCAAAAGCTCACAGTTGCACTCTTAAAATCCGCCTAGACTGCCTAGTAGTGCTTTCCAGTTACAGTGCTTTAAAGTTGAAACTTACTCTGATTGGGTGGTTTATTTAGATTTTGAATATGTCTATATCGTATTTTCTGCACATCTAAACTCAACCATTAACCAAGTATAACTAGGATGAAAAGAACTATGGCTTATCAGATATTCTATATGACCAGCAAACACATGAACAGCTTATTAGTCTTCATTCTGCTTGACTTGTGAAAAACAACGATCTAAACTGATGACTGTTGAGGGAAATTGCCAATTGTCCTTCCTCGATAGTTTAATTGCAATATTCATATAATGTTGTTCTTCAACATGAATTCGAAAAAATCATTTTGAAGTTGAGAAAAGTAAGGAACTGAGTATTTTGATTTAATCGTACTGTCATTATGAAGTTGGATCCGTATGCTCTTGGGATTGGTCTGGTGTTTAAGATCTGTGATACTCTTAGTGTCAAGTGTGTTTGTTTTGAGCTTGCATTGATTTTGTAATGGTGATTTTGTATGCTGTGGATAGTGAAAAGTTGGTTTGTCGTGGGAACTATGCTTGGTTTAGTGGGCTGAAGTAGGGTAAAATTAATAAAGTAGATGATAATGGAAATATTAAATAATCGAAAGTAGCATGATAGTGATTGGGTGAAGAGAGACACATGTATGAAGAGTATGTGGGAGAAGGTTTTTGAATTAAAAAAAAAATAGAGACTGATAGAGCCAAATCAAGGGGGTCAGCTGCAATCATGCTAATCACCAATCTGGTGGATTAGCAAGTGCTTATTTAGGGGAGAATAGATTTGGCAATAATTATGTTATTTATATTAATAAGTTAGGTCTAGGATTATAAATAAGGGGTAGAGGAGAGGGGGAGCATTGTCTAGAATTATCTTTGTGTCGTCTATTGGGCAGCCTTTGGCTGACGGGATTCATCCCGGGGGAATCGTATTCTTATGTTCCTATTTATCATATTTCCTTTTTAATTTATATTATAACTTCTTTACTCTATCAAATTGGTCCGACCTGCCGGATAGTTAGAATGGACGCGAGTTTGGAGAATCGATTTGAGAGGATTGAGAATCGATTCGAGAGGATAGAGAAGAAGTTGGTTTTGATTGAGAGAAATGTCAGTTCACTAATTGACATAGTCTCGGAGCAAGAATCTAGGCTCAACAAATTGGACAAGATAGAGGAGATGCTCGCTTACTCCTAAAAAACGAAGGAGCCAAAAGGAGTGGTGGGGATTCTCAACCCACGAACCTCGGAGAAACGAGCACTCAAAACCCTCTTCAAGAAGGTACCCCCGGCTGGACCATAGCCAATAATGATGTTCAACTCACGGCCGAACGCGTTGAATCACCAATTCCTGATTTAGGGATGGCTCAGTTTTCGATTAATGACCTCATTATTCCATTAGGTCGTTTTGCTTCTCCACCAACACTACATCAATCCCTACTTGGAGAGATTCGTGTGAAAGAAGTAGTGGGAGAATTACTCCAACGTGATGCGATACTACAATTAATAAAAGATAATTCCACAGGCGCTCCACAACGCATGCAACGGGAAGCAAACAAACATCAAAAAGGGGTGAGTTTACAAGTGGGCAACAAAGTTTTTCTAATGCTACTTTTCCAGAAACATTGTCTTCATCCGCCGGAAAATTCCAATTTCCTGACTTCAGCATTGTGGACAATGCTGTTTTCAGCATGGGAGAAATTGATAGAGCCAAATCAAGGGGGTCAGCTGCAATCATGCTAATCACCAATCTGGTGGATTAGCAAGTGCTTATTTGGGGGAGAATAGATTTGGCAATAATTATGTTATTTCCATATTAATAAGTTAGGTCTAGGATTATAAATAAGGGGTAGAGGAGAGGGGGAGCATTGTCTAGAATTATCTTTGTGTCGTCTATTGGGCAGCCTTTGGCTGACCCGGAATCATATTCTTACGTTCCTATTTATCATATTTCCTTTTTAATTTATAATATAACTTCTTTACTCTATCAGAGACGAAGTATAAATGTATAATAATCGGTATTACTAGATAAGATTTCGTGGATTTGGGAGTGATCTTTCAAAGCTAGTCAAAACAGACAAATTTTTGGCTTGCAAAGGTAAAGAAGGCTTTGCAAGCTTAATACAAACACAGGAATGGCATGGTCTCCTAATGTAAGTTGTAACTTCTGTAGCCACTACTTTGCCTTTTTATATCCAAAATGACCTAGTGCTCTTTATATTTCGAGGCAGCTTCTGTTAGTTACTCCACTGCAATCTAAATACTCATTTTCTTATTTACAAAAAATTCTCATATCCAGTCTGTCATCCTGTTACAATGAATCAAAATATGTATGGCGCTCGAGCATATTTTCAAGTGATGTATATTTTGCAGCGAAATTCCATCTGACTTCCATATCTTGTAAGATATCATCCCTTGTTGGTCTATTTTCTGGAATATTCTTGTATTGTTTGTGTAGCAGAGTTACATAACTTAGTCATACATTCCCAATTTATGTTTGTAATCATACCTTCCATTATTCCATATCTTTCTTTGTTTCCTGGATGATATTATTTACATTAACTTGGATCGTTTTTATGCTTGAAATTTAGTTTTTTTAGTGAGAGAATAACACGTTGAAATAGATGGACTTGTTGTTAATACTTCTGTTGGGCTTACATCACTTAAGTAACACTTTGGAAGCTGCTTTTAATTCCATACATATTTATATTATAATTTCCCAAATTTTCTTCTCTCACAGTGTCACTAGATTCTTGATGTCTCCCTTCTGACTTTTTAAGTGATCAACTTTACAACAATGATATCAGGATAACCTCAACTAGTGTATTGCAACTTTATAATTGATTATCTCTTTACTTTTTGTCTTTGAGGAATGAGGATGCTTCCAATTTTGGTGCTGGATAATCAAATAATGATGCGTATTTAGCTTATTTGCTTTTGGGGGGGATCTAAAGCCACTTTCTGATTCTAATGATCATATTTTTGGATTGCCTTCTGCTTTACAGATAAAAATCTGGGAAGATCGGAAATCACAACCTATTGCAGTTCTCCGCCCATATGATGGACAACCTGTTAATGCTGTCTCGTTTTTGGCTGCTCCTCATCAGCCAGATCATATCATACTGATTACAGGGGTACATGCAGTAGATGTTTTTTTATATTTTACTCCATAATTTATTGTTTTAAGTTGTATTTGAATAACTATAATTTATTTTTGGTTTGCATGCCATGATTATACTGTTGCACTGAACTTTTAAAGGTAATGTTCAGGGGCCACTTAATCGAGAAGTGAAAATCTTGGTATCATCAAGTGAAGAAGGCTGGTTGCTTCCTAGTGATGCTGAGTCATGGCATTGCACTCAGACGTTGGAACTGAAAAGTTCAGAAGCTCAGTTGAAAGAAGCTTTCTTCAATCAGGTGATTGCCTTGTCACAGGCTGGTCTTCTTTTGTTGGCAAATGCCAAGAAGAATGCTATATATGCTGTACACTTGGATTATGGTCCTAACCCTGAGGCAACACGCATGGATTACATAGCAGAGTTTACTGTCACCATGCCAATACTCAGTTTTACGGGGACGAGTGAGTTACTGCCTCATGGTGAACAAATTGTTCAGGTGTATTGTGTTCAGACACAGGCTATTCAGCAGTATGCTTTGGACTTGTCACAGTGTTTGCCACCACCAATGGAGAATGTCATTTGTGAGAAACCAGACTCTAGTGTTTCAGTGGATGCTGCCATTGCCGAAAAATTTGCTGATGTGGAACCATCTGTCGGTAAACAAGCGATATTCAGTTCTGCACCCAAAGTGCATGACAGTGGCTTGGAGAGTGCCTCTACCTTAAGAATCCCTTTTAGTACTGCTTCTGCAGAGTCACCTATGGCTCAGGACTTTGTTTCCTCAAATATAGAAACCAAACTTGTTTCTTCTCCCAAGGTTTCTAATGATGCTGTAATTTTTTCTGCTTCTTCACTTTCAGTTCCTCTAAGCCCTAGGCTGCCTAGGATGCAATCTGGCTTAAGAAGTCCATTAACCAGTGGTGACCTTGGTACTTCCATAGATGATCATATTTCAGAGCCAAAAATTGTTGAAAATTCATTTGACAAACAATCAGATGTGAATCATAAGAAGTTATCTGATTTTTCTTCTTTGGATGATGATAATAAGCTTTCTCATGATGAATATATGGCCCATAACCATCCAATCAATTTTAAACACCCTACCCATTTAATTACTCCTTCTGAAATATTGATGGCCAATTCTGCCTCTGAAATGAGCCAACCTAATGAGCCTAAAGATGATGCTGAACTAAATATTCAAGATGCTGTAATTAACAACGATTCAAGGAATGTTGAGGCTGCGGTGAAGGTTGTCGGTGAAGCCCGACCAGAATTTCAGACTCTTGTGCCAGTGGAGAAGGAAAAATCGACTTTTTACTCTCAAGCATCAGACCTTGGAATTGCTATGGTTCGAGAATTTCGTGACATAACTCCTGAAACTTGTATAACTGAGGAAGCTAGGGTATTTAGTGGGACTGGTGAAACCGAATCAATTTCTCAACTGTCAGCTCCAGAAGGAGTTTATGACTCTGGAAAGGATGTTACGGGGGAGGTCATTGATTCACCTACTCCTGCACCCTCTCAACAACCTGGACCAGCGAAAGGGAAAAAGCAGAAAGTAAGAAGTGTTCAGGGTTCAGGATCATCTTCGCCATCAGACAGTGCATTTAACTCAAAGGATTCTTCTAATAAACCTGATGTCAGCTCTAGCACTCCTATAGAAAATGCAGTCCTGCAATTATTCCCCATGCAAGAGATGCTGAATCAGGTGATCCTTAGTAACTAGAATCGAGGTTGAGTTTTTCTGAGTGGTGCTATAAATTGTCATTCTCTTGGCCTACAAGTCTCTGTTGCATTAATCATTATATTATTCTTTTCAGTGTGGATCCTCAGATGTATTATGTGCCTATACTTGGAAGCTTGAAGTATTCTTATACAAGTTTGATACTATTTTCTTCCCTGAATTTTTTACATTAATTACTTGGGTTTAAAAAAAAAAAGATCTAATTATGTCTTTGTACATTCTTATTTTTACTATTTTCTGAATTGCCTCCCACCCCACACTAATTATGGAGAGCCATGTCTGAAAGAAATTACAGGACCTAATTCTATATACTTGAAATTATAAGTACCCAAATATAAATATGCTGCCTCGGATTGTTTAATATTTGGGCTTCATGCGTAAAATGGATGGATTGCTATGTATTTTTTTGCAACTAGAGAGCGTAAAGTCCAACTGTCCATGTTGCGGATGCTCTTTCTGATTTTTATACATAATTTTATTAGTGAACTGTTGCATCTTATGTTATCTTCTGTTTTTTGTTTTTTGCCTTTTCAGCTTATATCCATGCAAAAGGAAATGCAGAAGCAGATGGCAGTAATGGTTTCTGGCCCTGTTTCTAAAGAAGGAAAAAGGCTTGAAGCAGCCTTGGGACGGAACATGGAAAAAGCTGTAAAATCCAATGCTGGTGCCTTTTGGGCTCATTTTCAAGAAGAAAGTGCAAAACAGGATAGAGCAGCATGGGATCGTGCTCAACAATTAACAAATATGATCAACAATTGCTTAAACAAAGACTTGCCTGCAGTTATAGATAAAACTGTCAAGCGAGAACTGACTGCTGTGGGGCAATCCATGGCTAGAATGATTACTCCTTCTCTTGAGAAAGCAGTATCGACTTCCATTGCAGATTGCTTTCAGGTCACGTGCTGCAATTCTCTCTTTGTTTGCATGTCTGTATATTGATTTGATTGGTTGATGGATCTTCTAAGACGTATGTATTATAAAATCAGAAAGGGGTGGGTGATAAAGCTGTAAATCAACTGGAGAAATCGGTCAACGCTAAACTTGAAGCCACTGTAGCTAGGCAAATCCAAGCTCAATTTCAAACTTCTGGCAAGCAGGCACTTCAGGTACGAATCAAGATAACGTATGCTTTATATATTTATGTATTTACATTTTTCATTATTATTATATTTGGTGTAATGGAACAAATTTATTAATAAAATTTGGTATATATTCTCTTAATAACATTTGCTAAAAATGGGCATACGCAAAAAAAATAAATTTACAGTATGTTTGGTTCACAGTTAATATGTAGGTTAATAAAGATTCAAAATGTACATATGTGTAAGAATGAGATTTTCCTTAATTTCTCATTAGTTTCATGGGATATTATAGTCACCTTCCCCTTAGGTTACATTCCTTGGGGCTCCTTGTTTTTTATTAACGGACTTAGAAGAATATAAGCCCTCATAGTTGCAATTCGTTTGTACTTTTAAGGTCTATTGAGTAATATTAACTCAATATGAACAAACACACTATCAAGTGTCCTCATTAATATTGTAAATGAAATGTAAGTCTGCAGGTCTTTTAAAAGAATGAAGTTTTAGAAAAATATTTCATGAATCATTAATCTAACACTAACGACCCATTCATAAATTCAGTAATACTAATTTGACTAAGGGCTGTTAACGAGAAGATTGAGCCCGAGTATCACATACTCGAGCTTGTGATACAATAGGCAACGATCTTAAAAACGAACTAGGCTCGCCTCATAAATTACTCATTTGAATCAAGCTTGAGCTCGACTCGACAGCTTTATCGAACTGTATTTTAATTAATATATTTTACATTTATTATTACGTTAAATACTTATTATTTTAATATATTATTGTGATTAAATTTTAATAATAATAATAATAAATATTATTATTATTATTATTATTATTATTATTATTATTATCAAGACTTATCGAGCTTAGCTTGTCTCGTCTTGTTAACTTAACGAGCATAACATGAGCTTAAACTTGAGCTCAAGCTTTTTTGACCCGAGCCGAGCAACCGAGTGGCTCATTTATATTATAACACCTTGAGGCCACTACAGGTAATGGTTAAAAGTCCCAGTTTAGACAACAAGCCCCTTAAATGACTAACTTTTTATTCATAAGGGAAGAAATAAAAATTTAAATTAGGATATTAGAACCCTGTTGCAAGAAACATACTGATACATTTTAGAAATCATTAGACTAAAAATTTAACAATCAGCATCTAGTAACTAGGCCATTTGATGTTGAACACACGACAGATAACATTTATCATATAATTCATACAAAGGTTATAATTTAGTTCCAAAGATTTGTTCAAAGTCTTTAAGCAACAAATGTGCTAATAAAACTATTTTAGGTGCACTTGCTCAAATTTGCCTGTCATCTTTAGTTGTTAATATCTTTTATATTAGATGTGTGTCATATTTTTAAATATGTGTGCTCAAGATGAGCTAAGTTTGTTGATGTCGTACTATCACAGAACGGATGACATCCATTTAAAAAAAAAAAAAAGAAGATAAAAACCGCCAGTTTTGGTTCTCAGTTTTCTCAAACCATAACCTAACTGGTATATTTTCAGGCTCGCAGTTTTCCAAACCGTAACCTGACTGGTATATTTTCTGTTTTCAGTTTGGTTTGCTAGTTTGGCTGTTTCAGGTTTCAGTCAGAACTGCTGTTCTGAACCGGCAGTTCTGGTATTTTGGCCACCTGTACTTAGAAGTGGGCTTTCACACAATAATGATTCGGAATATGTAATAAAATATAGGGTGTTACAAAACACTCTTCAAGAGATTCTGTTCTATTTGAATTTTGAAATATTTTGGAGAACTGTTTTCCTATATTTGGATGTGCCAAAATATAAATATCTGCGATTCCTGATAATATCCCTTAAAACTGTTCCTCCCTTTTATAACTCTTTAAGAATAAGTGAAACTGGATAAAGCAAACAAGTGAAACTGATATTTACAATTTGCAAATGGCTGATTAAGTATTTTTCTTTATATTCCAACAGAAGAATATCAACAACATACTATTTCTGGTGAAGAAATGGAATTTCTAGGAATAATGTGCTTATGAAGTGTGGATAATGTTCTCTGCTTGTTTGAAGAGCAGGACAATGATTGGGATGAAAATGTGAAAAATAAAAATCATAGTCTATCTTTCAGCTTCAGTTATTCTGAATCTTTTTTTAATTTTAAGTTTTTAGGTCTGCTCTCGCTTGAGTGATCTTGACGTGTTTGAGAGATTTCTTATCTGTTGGCTGGTGGTGTCTACCTTTCTGCTTCTCCTTGATATATCATATTCCTTCTCAGTTTTTGTTGTATAAGTCACTAAATTTTTTATGCAGGAAACACTGAGATCTAGTTTGGAAGCTTCTGTGATTCCAGCATTTGAGATGTCATGCAGGAACATGTTTGAGCAGGTCGATGCTGCATTCCAGAAAGGAATGGTTGAACATACGGTAGCAGCCCAGCAACAATTTGACGCACATTCTCCAATGGCAATTGCTTTAAGGGTATCAGATTAAATTATGATGTTGGATTGTTACTATCAATGCTTCCTTTTACTACTTAAAATGTACAATTCTATAATGCAGCGATTGTCTTTCTTGAAGAAAAGAGCTGTTTCTCCTGCTCTCTCTTTCTTTTGTTACAATGATATCTACCCACATCATTAATTCAGGCTTTTTACTATTTAGGACGCTATCAATTCCGCATCAACAATGACCCAAACCTTGAGCAGCGAAATTCTTGATGGTCAAAGGCAACTGTTAGCTCTAGCTGTTGCAGGAACTAATTCGAAAGTAGCAAATCCATTGGGTAGTGCAATGAGCAATGGTTCTTTGGGTGGTCTTAATGAGAAGGTTTGCTCTAATTATCTTCGTATAACTGTCCTTTTAATCTTGAATATATAAGTTTTTCACTCATGCTTTGGCTATTTTTCTGAACTAAAGATTTATCCTTTGAAATTCGAGGTACCTCTTGACCCGATAAAAGAGCTATCAAGGCTGATTGCTGAGCATAAATATGAGGAGGCATTCACTGCTGCACTCCAAAGGAGTGATGTTGCCATTGTGTCTTGGTTATGCTCTCAGGTTTGAAAATTTTTGCTGTTACACTATACTGAGCGTAGTTTCGTCAACAGTCATTTGTGTTGCATCTTAAAAATAAGGTCTGTGTCTTTGAATGGAGGTTGTCATGCTCCTCCAGATAAGGAAAATAAATGAATAGTGAATAATGCAGTTATACATACCTGTGTATGCATGATTGAAACTAAATTATAGCAATCTGTTATACTTATCAATCATTCAGACTTGCAAGAAAATCGTTATTGACATCAGGTACATCAATAATCTTTCATCATTTTGTATTTGAACTTCTACCAGGTTGATTTACCCGGAATGCTGTCCATGAATCCCCTACCTTTGAGCCAAGGCGTGCTCCTTTCTCTTCTGCAGCAGTTGGCTTGTGATATCAGCAAAGAGACCCTCTGGAAAGTAACTTGTATGAGGGAGGTTCTCTCTGCTATTAATCCAACTGACGCAATGATTGCGGTGCACGTGCGTCCCATCTTTGAGCAAGTGTATCAAATATTAAACCACCATCGCAATCTTCCAACCACTAGCGGTGCTGAACTTTCCAACATTCGTTTGATTATGCATGTCATCAATTCCATGTTAATGACCTCTAAATGATTTAAGTTTACTTCATTGACTTCTTAACAAACGTAGTCTCCATGTATCTGTAAGGTTTTGTACAAAGTTGTCGTCATCTAGAATACTCAGGAGAAAGGAAAGTACATAGGGTTATATTTCTCGTTATCTTTCGCTTTTCTTTTTTCTGATCTTAGGCTGAAGATATGGGTAGAGGTATGCGAGTCTTTTCAGTTTTAGGTTGCGTTTAGGGGGATATTGTGCATTGATATGCAATTTTGTGCCAGTAGATTGCTACTTCGTGGCCGTTCTGTGGCCAGTGTAAAATGTGTTCTGTACTGCAGTATTCATGTTTCTTGGTCGAGGTTCGCCGTTTTTGAGTCTCATTTGCTCCCATGATCCTAGACTAAGTTTTTAATCACTTACTCAAGAATGTGTTACGTGAGTATTGTGATGAGGATCAAGTTTGTGTGAGATTGTTTCTTGATATGTGCTTGGTGAGTTTGGAGGGGACATGATTTTAATAAAGGTAAAATTGGTGATATTTTAACTGTGTAAATAAATTATGACTTTTATACACTTTCTGAGATTACTTAATTAGTTATCACACCACTTTTTGTTAAGGATGCTATCAATTATCTTTTAAAATGTTATTAAATTATTCTTGTAACTATAAATTATTCAAGAAAAATTCATTGCCTCATTGTCGAAGGTATTATTTTTCATTAAGCTGTTATCATTTTTGATCTATTTCGTAAAAGTTATTTCGTGAGACAATTTCAAATAACTCTTTGCCTTACTTTTAAGGGGTATTACTATAATTAAAAGGATGTATTTCCTGAAATCTTATAAAATTGATGACACTATATTGATTAAAAAATGGGTATATTTAATTTGATCAGGTGAATAGATGAATTATGTTGAGTCGAGTTAGATTCCTTTTTCTTAGGATGAAACTGTTTCGCAAGTACAACATTTAATTTAAATTGTTCAATTGAAAATTTAAAAGTCTTGGGAACAAAATGATGGAACTAAATATTCATCTAAAGTTCGAATCAGTCGACTACAGTCGCGAGAGTAACAAAATTTTAACTAAAAAAGAAAGTAGGAATGAAACCAAGGAATTCACATCATCAATCTTCCCCCACCCCCCCCCCCCCCCCCCCCCCCAAAAAAAAAAAAAAAAAAAAAACTGTTAAGTTGACGATTTGACATCACCAGCACTGATCCGTCTCCCACCTCCGGGTCTGGTAAGACATTCTCGGGTTCCATAACCCGGATACACCAGCAGTATTCCGCCGGCGAACATCATTCAAGTTAAAATCGTACACCGCTCTGGCGTCGGGATCCGAAAGTGTAGAGTAAGCATTACGGATTTCCATGAAATCCCGGGAGGCGCCGTCCATTACCGACGACGAAGCAATGGATGAATCCATAAAACGCGACGTCGCGTCAGGATGGTACACCTTAGCGAGCGTGCGGTAGGCCGTCTTGATCTCTCCCTGCGACGCGTTGCGCGTGACTCGGAGGACCTCGTACAGGCTCTTGCTACCCGGGACGGCGGCGCAGAGAAGAGTTCGGCGGCTGAAATTGGTGGTGGTGTCGGAATTGGGTATTAGGGTTCCCAGGATTGGGTTGGGGATTTGGGTTACCATCATTGGGTTGGAAACGGAAAAAGGTTTGTGCAGGGGAGATGAAAGACTGTTGGTTGGATTTATATTACTACTCCACAACTGAAGTTTGGATGGTGGGGTCCATGCGTCTACATGGCACGGTCGCTCTGCTTCTAGAAGTCGAGTAGTGGATTGTGGGGTCCACACTTCACATGGCACAGATTATTGGTTTTGATTTCTGGTAAGGCATTCATTAGTGGTTAGAATAAAAAAGCAGTTTTTTTGGTGCAAAGTATCACCTCAAAAGTAAAAAAATTCTATCTCTAAAATAAAATTCTTTCCTAATAATATAAAACAAAATAGTAAGTTTTTTGCTAATACCCACCTTAATTTACTTTTATTCTCATTTAATTTATCAATTATATATATCTAATTTTTAAATAAATTATAAATAATTATATATTTTAATTATTTAAAATTTATAAAATAAAAAAAATACTATCTCCGTTCTATAGAAGTTGACACATTTTCCTTTTTGGTTTGTCCCACTAAATTTGACACATTTCCTTTTTAATACATGAGACCCACACAAAAATATTTAATCTTTTCTCATGGACCCCACATATAACCTCTAATACAACTACCCAATACACATTAAATATCATTTCTCTCACTTCACTTTACTTCACTTTATATTAAATTATTATACTCTTTAATCGCCGTGCCTAAAAAAAATTATAACTTCTCTGGGACGGAGTATTATTTATTTTCATTAAAAAACACCGGTGTGTTTTAATATTTTAATGTCATGTTTTAAAAGATGAGATGTCATGAAAACACACCATTAAATTTCCACTAAAACACACCACTGTGTTTTCAAAGCCTTGCAATAATACTCTTTTTCCATTTTATTTTTTAGTTGATATTTAATTAATGTGTTCGAAAAATTAAAAAAAATGAAAAAAAAGTAAAAGTGGTGGGGTATAGCGCGGGACCCACGCAAAATTCTATTCCACCCACCCGTGTCCCTCACGTGCAATGCTTTGAAGAGGTGGACCACACTCTCTCTTCTCCCACTCTCCCAATTCTAAAAAAACCCAGGTTTCATCCATGAAAGCTGTTAGAAAACCCAAGCCACTCCCCAATGGAAAAAACCTCTCCCTCAAGGTTTTTTGAAGTTCCACCTCACCAAAAAACCTTCCATTGGGGAGGGCCTAACGTCACTGCTTCCAGAAGGTTAGGAGTCTATTTGAAGTAGAGTAGTTGGATGAGGAGACTGACTGGATCCTTTATCTGGAAATGCCCGATTCCGTGAGAAATGATTATCTAAGGTTCAATTCGCGTCACTTTCGTTACTTGCTATACTAATTTGACTACATGATTAGTATGATAGATAAATACTCCGTCCGCTGTTGGAAATTTTTTAATTTTCATTATAATCTAATTGTGGCCAATATATTATAATGTAATTATATTAGCTATTTAATTATTTTATGGACTTAATTAAGTGATCCAATTAAAATGTAAAGTCCATGGGCTATAATAATAATGATATGGGCCAATTGAGTAGATACCCAATACTACATAACTAAGGTGATTATGGTTGGCCCAGTTGTTTAGTATGTAAAGGCTCACATGTTATGGTCCCCAACACACTAAGCTGCACATGGTCTTCCCATCTCCCCATCGGGAGGGATTACTACGTTCCTCATAAGGAATAAGGAGATTTAGTTGAGGAAGGTCATAAAACCTATTGTTCCGGTTAACTTTGGATTAAGGTACGCTTACGCATTACAATTTGATCTCAGTTTATCATAATATGATTAAGGTTTTAAGGATTAATTTCCTACAAGTAGTATTAGAGCCACCCTATTCATGATTTTCTGAGATCTGAAAAGTTATGCTGAATTCTTAAATTGTTATTCGGATTTCTTATGATTGAGATTCAATACTTATTTGGATTATTTGCTTGATTAATGTAATTGTCGTATGATGATTGAAAGTGATTCTGGGCGACGAGAAAATTAATCTGTTCCATTATTTTTTTGTTATTGTTTATAATAATATGGATAATTGATCAAGCTAACAATAATGATTTATTTGGGACAAACACCTATAGTACCAAAAATAGTTGCCAATTGTGTTTAAGCTTATAATGCATATCCCATGTTAATTGTAATCTCTAGTGTAGCAATGGTGATGGAGAAAATTGTACAATATAGGGGGCATTACATTAATTAGTCATACATGCCATGATTGCTTTATATTTGGTCAATCACAATAGTAATTTTGATGACATCAATTAGTGCTCATTTTTCGGATCATTTGGTCACTATAATTATAATTGATTCGAGACACATGAGGATTAATTATGTACATGTGAGGATTAATTAGTACATGGTAATGATTTAATCGTAATGTGATATCATATTTGAACATTTGGGATAAATGTCTCCATCCTACGGTGATTATTATAAATTTAAATTTCATGAATTATTATTCATCTTTTGTGGTTGATAATGGGTTCAGATTCACTAAACTTATGAACATTGAGATTACTCCATTATGGTCTGGAGCAAAATCATAGATAAACCCAACTTGTCATATATGTTTCACTTAATTGTTTGGAATATATGACTCCTTGGATTAACCATTAAGGCTTGCATGTAGAGACATTTTTTGGATAACTGTGCCTCGTGGTTATTATTCTTGAAGGAATGAATATATGTGAGTAATTTGTATTCATAATATTTTTTATTAAATTTGGGCTATTATTGAATCATGATGGCAGTCCAAGCATGATAAATTATATGAATGACGGAAATCATTTTTGTTAATTGATTTTTTGGATTAATAAGGATTCTGCTGTAATCCATTAATATGAATTATTGATTTTAATGTTATGATGTGATGTATAATTCGGATAAATTAATGAAATGAAATTGATTTAATTACGACATCCTTTAACTTGACATCACAGTTTAGATTTTGGGTGATTATTAATATGCAAAATTGGTGCATTAGTTTAATCTGAATTTCATGGTATAAGTGCTTTTAGCATGAATTTAGATTGATTACATTATATATGCAGTGGATCAAGTACTGCATCATATTAATGTAAAGATTCTTGTATTCAGTACATTATTCTTTTGGATTTATTGATTAATTTAGAGGTGAAATTACCGTAGCTTGATTAATACCTAATTGTGCATTAAGGAAACTAATTGATACTCATGCTTTAATATCAATTAATTGATACTATACGGCGTTTTAATTTCATAAAGAATATTTATTATGATGCATATTTTAGTTATTTATGAAGAAAAAATATATATCAAATTCAGTTTATATTAAGTTGGGATTTGGAATCCATGTTTAAATTAAGAAATCTTTTATTATTATTAAATATGTGAATCATCTTAAATTCCTATTTAGATTGTGGAATCTAATTAAATTAAATTTGGGAAGATATTTTTTAATGTCGTACAATTAAACATAAATATTTATTTTAAATATTTATTTAATTGGTCTAGTAATTTTTCAATCTAGTTAATCGAAGCATCATGTTGCCATAGCAGCATCTGTGTGTGGAGTGCGACTCTATTGAAATTATATAGATGAATGTGGAATTATTTATGTGTTTCGTGTTCGGCCCATAGGTAGACACAATTTGACAGAATAATAACACACATGTGATAATAAGTATGTGATAATTATTTAAATTATTCATTTGAACATTTGTCGGTCCATAGATAGACTTTTGTTTGACTGAACTTATTATCAATACTTGATTATTACACCAAGATTATCCCTGTAGTTAATTTTTGTCCATAGACGAGGTTAATGTTGCACAAGATGTCTTATGATGGATTCTCAATTAAAAATGTTGTGCAAGTGTATCTTCATGTGGGTATTGATCGGCCCAAAAGTAGATTAATATTTGACCCAAAATACACAAGCACCTGTAGTGGTGAATACGTAACAATTATTTGTTTAACATGTGAGTAATAAGTCGGTCCAAAGGAAGACTATTGCTTGACAGTTTTATTGTTAGTATTTGACTAATACGTAGAGAGTGTCACCTACAAATTAGTATTGTTGTCCAAAGACTTGATACTAATGTTGTGCTCGAATCCTCAAGATGATTCTAATTTATTTAAATTTTGAAAGATTATAATGTTTAGTGTAATCATGATAATCATTACGGATTAATTCTTTGTATAATCAAGAAGTCAGCTAATTAAGCTTAATCGATATCAACAACAAAATCATACATGATGAGAACTTCAACAATAAAGATGAGACTAGTAGGCTTCAAGAAAATTTAGTCTCAATAAAGTATAAAGGCAATAAAAGAATACCCGTTAAGAAAGCTGCTAAAACAACTAAAATACAACCTTTTGTTTACTCCTAAAGGCTTGTGGAATTATTTTATAATACACCACATTAAGATTACTTAGCATGAATGATGTTGTGGTGTAGTTAAAAGACAAAAATAGTACTCCACAACATATGGTTACTAATTGGAGAAATACTAAAGATTGCAGCTTATGGTCTCAATAAAGTTTTAACTAAAGTAGTTGTGATAACTCTTTGAGTTTCACATGGTAATGTCCAACTAAGGCTAGATCATTGGGATCTACTAAAGAAAATTGGACACATATAATTATCGGCTATTTTATTGATTATGAAAAAGATAAAAGTTTATGATCCAATTAATCAGATCATATTTGAGACGGATAATACTGTATTCTTTGAGGATGTTGAGTTTTGGGAGAATAGTGATATTATAGACATTGTCCCTAAGGGGGAATCGATTCATCCCCTACTTATGCTTTTAAGAATATGTAAATACAGTTATTGTTAGGACATTGTCGATAATATTTAAGGAATAACAAATTCAACAACCTCATGAATTAATGTCACTAAGGAAACCACTAAAGTTGGGAGATAGACAATTCGGATGATTTAATAGTTTTTCTTCCAAATAAAGGGACACTATAGAATTAATTAATGGTAGGACATTTAAACAATGTTCATTAAGCCATGTAAGGTCCAAAACTCGAAAGTGAGTTAATGCTATAAGTTATGAGTTTATATCAATACAAGATGATCAGGTTTGCATCTTGGTTATGGATTATACTCAAAAGGAAAAGAAGTAATTTTTAAGGGATTTCTATCCGGATACTGAGAAAGGTTCTTTTAAGATAATAGTGACATTGGTAGCACATTTTGATCTTGAATCACATTAGATGGATGTAAAGATAAAGTTTCATGATGATAACATTGATTAAACGATCTCAATAGTTTAAGAACTAAAAGGAAATCCATCTATGCATTCAAGAAAACTTTCTCATAAAGGAATAACAATCATCATCATGCAATTTTTTGTCTCATTTGGTTTTGATACAAATGCAGATGATTATGTGATTTAGTGGGAGAATGTTTAAGTTAAACTAAGGGAGACAAATGTAGTCTCAATTAGGTGTCTTAAAGTTAAAATAAAGATTTAAAAAATTTAGAAATATTCTATATGTTTTGATTGTTGGAAGTTGTTGTATGATGAGGTCTGTACAAGACCTAATTTGGCTTATGTTGTTGATGTATTAAGTAGACATTTAAGTAACTCTAGTATGGATCTTTATAAAGTATTTATAGAGAACTAAGGATAACATGCTTGCACATCAGAGATCAGATTTGTTAGAGATCAAAAGGAATTCTGATTCTGAGTTTGTTGGATGCCAATGCAGTATAAGATCCACTTCAGGCTACATCTTCTGTAGGTCTGGAGAGCTATACAAATAAAAAAGTGTTAAACAAACACTTGTAGCTCCTTAACCATGACAACAGAATCAATAGCACGCTAAGGGGCATTCAAACATGAAACAAAGGTTGCGAAACTTTGTCACGTAAAGTTTATTGTGACAGTTAGTTTGCAGTAAAGTATTTATGACAAAAATACTTATAAGTCAAACAAATTGACATAGACTTCTTGGTTGTTAAAGAAAGTGTTTTGTGTAGATAAAATTTTAGAAGAGCATATTTTAATAGACTCTAAATATGGATCCACCAATTATGTATTCAATGCCCTGTAATTTTGTATAAGCTAGCTACTCATGTGGGTGTTATATGGTTTTAGAATACATTGGTACTGTGAGAGTCTATATTTATTGTTCTTTAAAGTTTTCAAGACACTTTGACTTGTATAATTCGGTTTTCTGCATAATTAAGTTGATTGTTTTGAATTCATTGTGAATTCACTTAAGTTAAATTTTCATTTTGTAATATTTTACATTATGGATTGATCTCACTAAGGATTAAAGTTGGACAAGTTGAAAATAGACATGATGTTGATCACATTTGACATGTAATTTCCATGCTACTCACCATATTTGTTCTATGTCATTAAGTATACTGATATGGTGATTGTTGGGGTTTAACCACTATTTGTAATGTGGTGAATACCATGATAGTTCCATATTAGTATATGAGATGGGCCAGATTGTTAAGTATAGCCTGAAGAGGAAGTATAAAGTTGCACAACTAAGGACTCTTGATATAATTGCTTTGAGAAATATATAGCCCAAGTGGGAGATTGTTGGAAATTTTTAATTTCCATTATAATCTAATTGTGGCCAATATATTATAATGCAATTATATTAGCTATTTAATTATTTTATGAACTTAATTAAGTGATCCAATTAAAGTGTAAAATCCATGGGCTATAATAATAATGATATGAGCCAATTGAGTAGATACCCAATACTACATAACTAAGGTGATTATGGATTGCCCAGTTGTGTAGTATATAAAGGCTCACAGGTTATGGTTCCCAACACACTAAGCTGCACATGGTCTTCCATTCTCCCCATCGGGGGGGATTACTACGGTCCCCATAAGGAATAAGAAGACTTAGTTAAGGAAGGTCATAATACCTATCAATCGTGTTCCGGTGAACTCTGGATTAAGGTACGCTTCCGCATTACAGTTTGATCTCAGTTAATCATAATAGAGTTAAGGTTTTAAGGATTAATTTCCTACATCCGCTTCTAAGATATTCATTTTATTATTTTTAGCGTCCGCTTCAAAGGTATCAATTTCCCTTATTTAATAAAAAAGTACATAATATGGCCCACTACTTCCCTCTAATACAACTACCCACTTTACATATAATAATACTTCTTAATCCACGTGCAAAAAATAAATGGATACCTTAGAACCGAACGGAGGGAGTATTATACTCCCTCTTTCCTGTTTCAATATTTAAGTTTGCTTTTTGCACGTTGATTAAGGAGTATAATATTTTAATGGATAGTGGGTGGAAATATATAATATTTAATGTAAAGTGAGTAGGTGTATTAGTGTTGGATGTGGGGACCATTGTGATATACTCCTTCCGTCCCTCTAATATGCATCTATTTACTTTATTCACGTGGATTAAGGAGAATAATATTTTAATGTGTATTGAGGTAAAAAAATAATATTTTATTGTGTAGTGGGTAGTTGTATTAGTGTTGAGTGTGGGCCTCTTGTGTGTCACATCAATTCAAAAAAGGAAATTGATACTTTGTATTGGGACAGACCAAAATGACAAAATGGATACGTATCAAGGGGACGGAGGGAGTATTAATTGTTTTAGGTGGGTCTCATATTCCAAAAAAGAAAATGTAAACATTGAAATGAGACGCCAAAAATAGAAATATGTAAACATTGAAATGAAATGGAGGGACTAGTTTAAAATAAAAAATTATGATTTATCTACCTCATAATTTTTACCCTCACCATCTCATGTGTTTTTTGCTTTTTACCTTAATGAGTATTATTATTTAATGTGTAGTGAGTAGCTATATAATTGTATTAATGGGTATGTGAGCCATGTATCAATGGGTGTGTGAGGGTCCATGTATATAAAAAATAAAATGAGATTTTTTGGGTGAGACGCCAAAAATGAAAAAATGAGACCATTTGGAGTGGACCGAGGGAGTATGATTTATCTCACCTCATAAATTTTACACCTTATTTATCATTTTCAACAACTTTATTTACTTTTTCTCTTTACCAATTTACTCTTACTTTCTCTTACATTATATTAAAAAAAACACTAACTTTGTTTTCGGGAAAATTGCATTTTAAGTCCCATATAAAAATTTCATTTTATTTTTTTGTCATTTTCATTATATTTTTGCTCTCGTTGCTTTTTCTGAAATTCCATCCATCAAATTCACGGCAAAAATGAAGTGGTAGTTAGAGAAGGATAAAATATTTTTTTGCCTCGTAAGTTTGGTCATGTACAATTTTTGCCCAAAAAAGATAAGATTTTGGCATTTGTCCCATTAACTTTATAATTGCACCAATGTTGTCCTATTTTCATCGAAATTCAATATTTTCGCCGAAATTGATCACGTGCATATCATGGGATCATCGGATTTGGCATTTCCAAGCGGGATAAAATATTTTTTTGCCCCATAAGTTTTGTCATGTACAATTTTTGTCCCAAAAAAGATAAGATTTGAGCATTTGTCCCATTATCTTTATAATTGCGTCAATATTGCTCTGTTTTTCTAAAATTTGATAGTTTCATCGGAATCGATCACGTGCATGTCACATGATTATCGAATTTGGCATTTTTCGGTGAATTTATTGGCATGACGACACAATGGCATCCACATCAACAACAATAATAATATTTTAATGATAATTTAATTAAAAAAATAGCCTTAATCAATGCACTCAGTTCTCACGTGTGCCCTCAACGTGTTTCTACCATATTCGCAACTTTCATCTTCTTGTCAATTAGGGGATCCCCGTGTACCCTCTCAGCACTATGGGCGGAAGCACTCGAATCTTCCACTCCCGCCGCCAAACTTCTCTTAGATTTTCATAATAGAAAGCAGCACCGACGATATCATGGCCTATCACATGGGGATGCGCACACTGGATATCGATCTCCAACCAATTAGAATTGCGAGACTAATAATGAATTGGTTGTTTTTCGATGGGGTGCGAAGGGTTAAATCAGAGCTAAAAACGCCAACGACTCTATCCTCCCTCTGTATGGCTTTGATATCCTGTGGTTGCTCGTATTGCCGGAGGGCGCAGATCGAGACAATGTATACTGTGATCTATTCGTTGGGGATAAGCCCCCGGAGAGGAATATCTAACAGCTGCCGCCCATGGTGGTGAGAGGGTACACGGAGGATCCCCTGATTGATAAGAAGAGAGAGTTTGCGAAGATGGTGGAAGCATGTGGAAGGCACGTGAGAACTGAATTAATCGATTGAGGATATTTTTTAATTAAATTATCAATAAATTATTATTATTATTATTGATGGGAATGCCACTGTGTTGCCAGATCAACAAATTCACCGGAAAATGCCAAATCCAATGGTAACGTGGTATGTACATGATCAATCACGATGAAAATGTCAAATTCCTAGAAAAACGGGGTAAAATTAGCCAAATTATTAAGATATTGGGATAAATGCCCAAATCTTATCATTTTGGGGCAAAAATTATACATGGCAAAATTTATGGGGCAAAAAATATTTTATCCCACCTGAAAATGTCAAATTCGATGATCACGTGACACGCACGTGATCAATTCCGGCGAAACGGAGTAACATTGGTGAAATTATAAGTTAATTGGACAAATGCCCAAATCTTATCTTTTTTGGGGCAAAATTGTGCATGGCCAAACTTATGAGACAAAAAAATATTTTATCCCTAGTTAGACATATAATTTTCCTTTAATTTAGCAAGTCAATCTTGAAGAAACCCTTTCTCATCCCTTGGTAATTTCATCCCTAACCCCTTTCTCTAACTCAAATCTCTACAATTGTACAACAAAAAAGAGATGCAACTGCATTCTAGAACCACCTCTATTGTTGATGTAGCTCTGCATATGTCGAATCTGATGTTGCTATCATTGGTTCAAAGAACTTCTGCATTAATCGCCCACCAAAATCGCGTCTCTCTAAGCTTCCTCCACAATCCGTGCAACAAGCTCCACCAGAAGAAATGCTGTCGTCGCTGTCTATAGAGAACTCATTGTCATTCCATTATCACAGAGACTACTAGCTGCTGTAGAAGTAGAATAGCTGTCTGGCTAATTCCCTTGTGGATCTTGAGCCCGGTACCATGGACATATCAAATATGCTACAAGGTATGTCATTCCTTGGGTGGAAGAACATGGTCTAGATTTAAAGAAAAGAGGAGAGATCTCTAACACATTAATATCATTATTGGAACCTGACATGTCAAAATATGCATGTCATGTCCACATATAATAGTCAGCCACAACTTCAAGAATGATGGTAGGGGATCCACTCTAACCAAAATATTGTCCTGTACAAGCTATTGGACGTCTTTTCCAGTGCATACAATCTAGATTTTCCAGAAAATTCACGTTGCTTTCCAATACAATGTAGTCTAGCAACATCACTCGCATTCGACATTCTTAGATATTACTCTCTCAATATTTCTACAATAGTACGACAAAATCTTTTAACACATTCAATGTCTGTAGACTCTCTAATTTTTATGCACTCATTGATTACGTCAGCAGGAATTGCATATGCGTCTAGAATACAAATTGTGGTTGTTGCCTTTTGAAGAGTTGACAACCCAAACTTTCCAGCTGCAATTGTTCATTGCAGAAAATAGTGATCGTGATCTTTTACAACATCAACATGGTAAGGAACAAATTACGAGACATCCAAAAATACCGACGAAACTGTTCTTCATTATATGTTGGTTTCTACGCAAAATAGTTGTTGAAGAGATTTTCTGTAGCAGCTTCTTAATTACGAAAAATTATTTTCCGACCTGGAACTGAGCCACCATGCCTAAAAGTTGCATTTTGTTGATCAAGAAATACAACTATCATAAGATTGTTATTTTGTATTTGTTGGATAATCATTTTTTCTTCTAAGTCATAACTTTCTAGGATTGATTGATCGAACTCATCACTGGATGATGAGCTCTAAGAAGATATTTAATAGAAATTCATTTCTGAAAAGTAAGAGTAGAGAGATGAAAATGATAATTTCGAAAGAGTAGAGAAAAACAAATTAAAGTGAATAACAATGACCTGCCCATTATATAAGAGAAAATGTACACACTTAAAGAGCACAATCCTCGTGCTTTCAATTATAGTCGTTGATAAGGGATATCATCTTTAACTTCACACCTTTGGACCAATAGACTCATACTAAAAAGCACAATTCTTTTGCTTTCAATTATAACCGTTGATAAGGGATATCATCTTTAATTCTCAACTGTCGGATCAATAGATACAAATTAACTGACACTAAAAAAACGCAATCCCTCTACTTTCAATTATAGCCGTTGATAAGGGATATCTCTTTAATTCTCAAACGTTCAGATCAATATATGCAAATTAACTCATACTTAAAAAAAACACAATCTTTGTGCTTTCAATTATAATCATGACAAGGGATATCATTTTTAATTGCCAATCGTTAGATGAATTGATGCAAATTGGCTAAAAAAACACAATTCTTGTACTTTCAATATATTATCTTTAATTCTTAACCATCAGATCAATTTGGTACAACTGGGGGTACATTAAACAATTTGGTACATTAAACAATTTACAAACGGTACATTAAACAATTCTTTTTTGTAAGTAGGGCAACATTTGAAAAAAATATTCTTAAAAAAACACCTTTACCCATTACTTTCTAGAGGAAATTGGGTGCTTACAATCAGATAAAGCAAATTACTTTTCTAACCTAATTATAAGTGTATATTTTTATGCCCGAATTGACGAAAATATTCTTTACTCGAATTCGAGTAAAGGGTATTTTCGAGTAATATGAGTGAGTAATGTAATTTTCGAGTAATGTGAATAATGTGAGTGAGTAATATATTTTCGAGTAACATGTGTGAGCGGGTAATACAATTTCGAGTAACATGTATTAGCGGGTAATGCAATTTTGAGTAACATAGGTGAGCAGGTAATGCAATTTCGAGTAACATGAGTAAACGGGTAATGTATTTCGACTAACATGAATGAGTGGGTAATCCAATCTCAAATAACATGAGTGAACGGGCAATGTAATTTGAGTAATTTTTTTTATAATTTTTCATGTTTTTATTGCTTACTCGAATACTTTATTCGAATATATTACTCGAATCTTCGAGTAAAGGGCATTTTGGTCAATTCGGGCATATAAAGATATATACTTAAAATTGGGTTAGAAAAGTAATTTGGTATACCTGTACAGTAAATTTTCACCCTACTTCCTATTTTCATAAACCTTCTGCAGTCACATGTCGAATCTATATATAGAAGCGCACACACATCATGCACAATTTTGATTGAGGGCCATAATCTAAAGAAAACAGTTAAATCCCGCCACTAATTATGCTACTCAATCGACAGAGTTGCCTATTTATTTTCTAGTCACAGTACCACCGTCTTCAAGATACTCTCTCTGGTGCTTCTTATTTTATTGTTGGATGTAATACATGTCCGCCTTCTACTGCAGTTCAACTTACGGCTACTTTTTTTTTCTTTCGATTTTTATGGTTAATTAACAATCATGGAAAGAGTTATAAGGAGGGCTTGGAGAAAGGGATTGTAAGGGTAACTACTAACTATACTAACAACTAACATTTACCTATAAAAAAACAATCATGGAAAGGGTTTTGAGAAAGTTCATAATGTGATGTGGCTACGTTTTTTTCGATTGTTATGGTTTAATTTATAATCATGGAAATGGATCTTGACTCTTGAGGAAGTTCTATTGATGTGATTCTTGGGTGCTCTTTCAATCTTGTTATTTATTACTTATTAGCATGAAAGTTGATAATTGGTTGTGGGTTTTTTTTTAATTATGTTTTTTCAAGCCTATCGCTACTCAAGTAGCTCCTTTCCGAGGCCTAGTAGCTACTCATTATTCTACTCTTCATAATGAAAAGATGTACTTATAGGTAATTGAGAGATTCTTCATAAATAGAAAATCTAAGAATCAAAATCCTGTGATGCAAATATGCTCCCGATGGAACAAACAACACAACTATTAATTCATAAATTAATCCCAACATGAAAGAGTTGCACGACTCTGTATCATATTTTCTTAACAACCCGACTGCTCTTAAGTAGTCACTACATGAGTTTGTCAAAGCTCATGGTAACCTCACTCCGGATAAAAAGGATGTTATTCTCAATTTCTGGTTTACCTTTTGGATCACTGTACTCCGTGATAGTTCTTATGATATTTATTATAGTTCAAAGAATAATATCGATAGTAAAGATACGTTACTCAAGGATGATGGTGTGAAAAAACCCTATTTTTTAAGGGTGTATAAAGATAGAGTATTTCAATTACTAGAAAGTCGTTCTAGCTCTGAGCTCTCTTATGAGGAATTAGAAAAGCTTAAGTTTTTGGCTATTCAAGGAGTGAGATTATGATCTAAGTATTTCTCTTATAAAGAAATGAATTTGAAAGTGGTTGAACTAATCTTAAAAATTAAAAGATGTCTCTCTCTATCTCCATGAAAAGTGGGGACGAAATAATATTTCTTTCAAGTCTTTCTCCAAACACTTTAATATTAATAAATAAATTAATGCACTTTTAAGGATTCTTATTAAATAATAATTAATTATCCGATTCTCCTATTAAATTTGGTGCATGTGTTAGTCCCTTTATATTTTTTCTTCCAATTTTGTGTTTTCTTCCTTGCTTGAAAAGACAATCAATACTGTTCAGGTCCATTGAGTTATGATGTTAAAATTGCCCAAGAAACAAATTCACCTTTTTTTTTGATTGTTTGCTTCTTTTAATCATCAGTACACAAGATCAACCAAGTTTAATATTGTACAAATTTTCTTTGTTATTTAACAATGGTTAAAGTTTAGTATGTTTTTCCATGTAACGAATCTTTGCACCTGCTGATGATTCTGTAATATACACAACATCAACAAACCATTTCGAATTCTTGCATGGTATTAAACAAGGAAAAAAGATGCATTCACTTTGTTGATGGTGGTTTAAAAGTTGTAAGTTTGTATCTCTATTTATTGCATAAATAGTGTACTGTTGCAACTTATCTATACACTATGATACTGTTGCTTTTCTATATGGTTTTTCTTTATAATCTGCTTAATCACTTGATAGATTTCTAATTATTTGATGCTTATTTTAATTTTAACATCCCATTTTGAGTACTCTTTATTGCTCAATCTGACAATCTCATAATTTGAGTGATTAATTGTCTTGTTTGGTTTGGTTTGATTTGATTGATCTTCTTGTCAATTACATAGTTTTCTTTTCTTTGGCTTAATAAAAAAAATAAGTTCTTTTATGTCATAAATGACTTTGTGATGAATCACTAATATCATTATATTTTTAGATTGGCATCTTGTGATATATTGAGATTTTATTTAATGTGTTTCAGTTCTCAAAACTGCTTGAAATCCAACTCAAGTGAAATCTTAGTGTGATTTCTGTGGGTTGTATAGTCAGTTGACATGAAAATTGCCGAACTCTTCACTTGGTGTTCCCAAGTAGCTGTGGAATAAGGATAAGATTATGGATGATCATAATCTGGATTTAAAATCTAGGCGATGTAGTTCTTTTAGACGATTGAGCGGCACCGGTTCTTCAACCAGACTCTCTCAACATTCATTTTCTTTTCCAGTACAATTAAATGACGACTTTGAAAGTGATGCAGCCTCTGAAGCAGGGGATATTGGTTACAGGGCACTTAATAGCAATAGAACCAATGTAAGTGGTAGAAGTCACTTATTCTTGGATATTTTTCCACCAAGTAGAACTGTAGTTCCTCTTCAAGAGGAAGGTACCTCCATCCCGGTGGCCCCATCAACTTTAGATGACATATCAGTTGCTGTCAATGCAGCAATTCAGTCCGATGAAAGGAAGGATGTAAGTTCTCTGATGTCTTTTTTAGTGTGATTTTGGTTATGCTTTGTGCATAACTCCGAACGAATTTGGTGTATATTAGATTGTATTAGATTTATTTTTCATTGATGTTAATTCTAGGTAGTATTATATTTCTCAAATCTTTTTTTTTTGGCAGGAAGAAAAGGAAGTACCTTGGTTGATAGAGTATACTACTTGTCTTCTTTCTCTTGCTGTATTTGGAATTCTAAGGGTAATCTGCTAAACCTTTCTTCTTTTCATGCTAGGATATTAAATTACTATGTGATATGAATCTGCTGAAGTTACTAAACCATAGCTATTGAATTTGCTGAAGTTATTAAATTTGGTTCTGAACCTGGAATAGCTATTGATGTAATTGCTTAATACTGATTAGCAGATGTAAGTTTTAAGCATTTATCTGTATTAATATTGGTACATCTGATGATAACAAATGTTTCTGGAGATTTAAATTAGATGATCATTACAAATAATGTTATTTAATTGAAGAAGTTTCATCCTATCTAGACAAAGAAAAATATGGATATCTTCAAGTCGCGCTCCTTTTTTTTATTTTTAAATTTATTATTATTTTTTGTATGTGTAACTTATATCATAATGTAGCCATGTAGGGACACAGAGGAGATCAAAACATTTAAGTTTAATATTACCTTTAATCAATTTGGTTGTGTACAAATATGGTCAAGATTTGATTACATGCATTGTATCCTGCCTCTGTTGGGCCTTTGTTCTTGTTTAATAACTCCGACAGTGACACTAAAAGTTACTCTTTAACTATGTTTGTATGTTGGTCAGGTTTTATCTCGATACGGCCTTCAAAAACTCTTTGGATCGAGAGTAGTTGGTGCTACAAGTGACAATAGTTACATGTACCTCGATCTTCCTTCCAACATGGTTGCTCACGTTTTCTTTCTCTCATGGAAATCTAGTAATCCATTTATACTTAAACTGGAAGCTTACTTTATGTTTTCAGGTTGGTTCATTTTTGATGGGGTGGTTCGATGTTGTTTTTAAAGCAGACATCTTGAAAATATCTGATCAGTTAGCCATCGGGCTGAGTACGGGTTTCTTAGGAAGCCTTACAACTTTCAGTGGTTGGAATCAGAAATGCTCGACCTCAGTCTTAATGGCCAGTGGGTTTTTGCTATTCTTGGCATTTCTCTAGGTAATTAAAATAAGTCACACACATTATATATTAATTTATTATATATTCAAGCTCATATAAATAAGAGTTGATTTTCCAGGTTAAATCTTATTCAGACATGTGAAATATGATGAATACTTTTATCTTTACAGGCTTGTTTCTAGTCGCCTATTCAATCATTTTCGGATTGAGACTGCAAAGGGGTTGAAATGGCTTCACAGAAGATCAAATACGCAATCTTTATGTGGCGTCACCACTATTATTTCGAATAACTACCACTGCCTCTTAACATTTATGATGATGCTTTGGCAGATCCTCGTTCTACTATGGAGTATCTTCGGAAGTTTGGCCAAGAAAGACTTCAAGACTAGAAGCAGTGAGGCTCAATTGTTTTTAGCTTGCATGGTTGGACCTTTTGGTGTCTGGACCAGGTGGTATCTTGCTCGATTCAACGGGAAAAGCTTGGGAAAAACAACACGTTAAAATGGATGCAGTTTGGCACACTAGCAGCCAATGTTCTTGCAGCTTGTGTCATGGCTGCTTTGGCTACATTGAAAAAAGTGCTAATTTTTTTCCCATCTTTTTTTTATAATCCTGGATAGATCAATGATACTTCATATCAAATGATGCATTGTTTTTATTTAGGTTAAAACAAAAAATTGCAATACTGTGGCCACTTGGATCCAATTTGGGCTACTCGGTTGTCTGAGTACAGTCTCGACTTTTGTTGCTGAATTTCATGTGGTGAGAGAGAGCAACCGTTCGTGGAGGGCTTATGCTTATGCAGCGGTCACGTTTATAATCTCTTTCGTCTTGGGAACTCTTATATACTCCGTATCAGTCTTGCTCGGAGGCTATGATTAGATGAGATGACGAAGTATCCTTCATGAGCATCAAGGATCAGTTAATCGTGTGGAGTGTAAAAGAGTTCCACAGGTAATCTTCTCATCCATATATGTAGATGGAAAACACGAAAGGAGAGAGAATGATATTAAGCCTGGGTAGGAAAGAAGTTGCTGACGATCCATGGGTCGACCTGACTCGACCCTGGTCGTGAACTAGATCGCTCCATGGACCGAACTAACCAGTTTAACCGATCTGGACTGGTTCGAACCAATCTGCGACCAGCACATTTTACTCTTCATTTTTCTTTATTTTCTAGTAATAAAGTTACAATCTTTATGTTTTAATCACATCAAATTGTACTTAATAGAGTTTCTAAATTTTATTAAGTGTTCAGGACTTCAAAACCACATATTGAAGTTTAAGAATGGAGTACTGTTAATGCTTTTTTGAAACATTGATCAAAGATCTGGATTGTGCAATAGTTCAAGATTAATTGTGACAAAGATGGAAAATCATATATAAAAGTAAAAATAATTATGTGAGAAATATTGGAAACATTGTCTACCTAACAAGGATGACTCTTACTCCTTCTGATAATAGGACAATGATCAAATTTAATAAAAACCAATTCCCTGTGGTGGTGTGTTTTGCAATGATGATAAAATAAAGTTAGAGATAATCTCTTTAAAGAATTGGAGTATATCTTCCAAAACCTGTTTTCACACATGAACAATTTATATGTTGCTGTATCAAGAGTAAAATATCGAAAACTAATTCATGTTTTTTTTAGATTTTCATCGTTTAAACTCAAAAATAAAAAAATAAGGTGAGTCAGTGGTAAATAAGTAAACTCACTAATTCATGATTTATGTTCGGAATCATAATGCCTTATCATAATGACTTGTCAATTAAGGCAGATTTATAAGGCAGATTTTTTTTTTAAAAAAAAAATAGGGTTGTTCTGACGTATTTAAAACATGGATATACAATCAAATAAGATCTTAATTCGGTAAATGAATGATAGGAGTAATATTTTTTTAAAAATAAATTTATTAATATGAGACTGATTTAATTAATATACCAAAAAAAAAAAAATTAATGGTACCGTTTGATTCTTATATAGTAATAATGAATTTAAAAGAAATTAATTTATAATTACTAACTTTAAACATGCGTGAAGTGCCGCTATAGTGGCAGTAAGCCCCACACTCTTCGTAAACATGGATCTAAAAGATACTCCCTCCGTCCCAAGAATACATTCAAGAATACATTCGGACTTTTCATTTTGGTCCGTTCCAAGAATACATTCACCCCTTAAAAATTGAAACAATATACAATATCAATAACCTTACAATACAACAATATTACAAAAATACCACCTTCTTTTTACATACAATTTAGTCAAAGTCAACTATATCATACAATTTATTCTACTCAATTACCCAAAATACCTCTTTTCTTTCTTACATCACACCACCAAAAAGTTATTTTTCTTAAACTCCGTGTCCAAGAATATGCGAATGTATTCTTGGGACGGAGAGAGTATAATTTTATAGAGGGTTACTTACCTGACCACGGATCAGATGTGACCCAATACATCCTCAACCATTAGATCAATTAAATTCAATTTCAGCCGATAGATTATATATTACTTTAATTGATATCTGTATAGCAGGTTCTTCATGGAAAATAGAGAACATCTCACGTCTTAGTAATGAATGCCTTCTCTCTCTCCTGTCCACCAATTATATTATTATTATTATTTTTAATTTTATCTTATTCCTAAATTTATTTTTCATCAAAAAAATTTAAACTTATATAACTCTTTTATTACAAATTTATTATTAATAAAAAATATATCAAATTATTTATCTTTTAATAATCTTTCATTTGACATCCATTTTGACTTACATGAATTTAAAATTAAATAAATAATTTATTATAAATTAAAAATTTCAATTAAATTTATAATTGCATCTTAATTAATGTACTATTAGAAAAAAAATACAAAATAATTTATTAGAATTTAATTATTATTATTATTATTAATGCTTTTAAATTAAAAAAAAGTTCATAGTCATATTATATATTTTAAAGATATCTAATCTAAAGTAATACTCCCTCCGTCCGCTTCTAAGACATCAATTTCACTATTTTTGGCGTCCGTTTCAAATGTATCAATTTCTTCTATTTAGTATAAATAGTAAACAATAAGACCCACCACTTCCCTCTAATACAACTACCCACTTTACCTATAATAATAATACTCCTTAATCCACGTGCAAAAAGCAAATAAAGACCTTAGAATTGTCCGCGTGCAAAAAATAAATGGATACCTTAAAACCGGACAGATGGAGTATAATAGTAAAGTGAAAAAGTTAAAATTGAACCAATTTTTAATATATACTATTGATTTTGATTACTAATTCTTTTTTAATCTCATCCATTTATCACATTATTTAATCTCATCCATTCATCACAATTAAGATAGATCTTGGCTATTAATTGGTCAGATCTTGGGTGAGACCGTCTCACGTGAAATCATTTTTCAATTTTTATAATAATGATCACTTTCGCTATAAAACGTTATCACTTTCGTTATAAGATGTTATCACTTTTTATTTATTCAATAAATTGTTCATAAAATAGCAATATCACTTTTCATTAATTTGTCATCACTTTTGTTTATAAAAATTATCACTTTCTGGCCGTCTCACGTAAACCCTTACGTGAACTTAAGTGACACGTCTCACACGAGTCTTTGTCTATAATTAATTACTCTTTTTTAAAATATAATTTGTTAAATTTATTTAAATAGAACTTGATATATCCGTTTTAATAGAGTAATATATTTACTCATTAAGATTTAATTAGGAATGTAAATAGATAAGCTAGGGTGGATACAGGTATGATAAATCTATCAATTAGTCGATACTATGATTATTTTAACTTATTACTCTAAATAAATTTAAGTATTGATAGAAGTATTAAAAAAAAAACTGAGTAGTTCAAAAGCCCAGCTTGACAAGACTCGAGATTGGCTTGACTTGTTCATACTCGAATTTTATCTCGTCTTTTCCTTATTTAGTTAACGAGCCAAACTTGTTCGGGTTCGTTAAAGTTCAATAATAATAACTCTTTCTTCTATTTAATAGTGTATTTTTGTTTCTCACCTAACAATGCATACTAATGTATATTAATATGAATATTTAATTGCGTATTTTTGTTTATTTCTTAAAAATGCATAGTAGTGTACATTAGTATGGATATTTAGATCATATTTGATGAAGAAGGAAAGTTTAGGAATTTGCGCTTGGTAGCTCCAATCGTCGATTATGGAAAGTTTAAAAATCTTAAAACTGAAATGCGTTAAAGGTGGAATATATTTTATGGGGTATATTTTAATTAAGGATAAAATTGGTATTTTAACCCTAGATATTGTATCTAAAAGTATTTTATTTTTATAGATGTTTCTTAAAATAATTATATATAGGAAGTACTCCCTCCGTCCCGTCCTTATGGTTACGTTTGCTTTTTGAACGTAGATTAATGAGTATAATATTTTAATGTGTATTGAGGTGAGAGAAATAATATTTTAATGTAAAGTGGGTAGGTGTATTAGTGTGATGTGTAGGTCCATGAAGAGAGAAGTAATTAATTTGTGTGGGTCCCATATGCTAAAAAGAGAAATATAACTATTAGGATGAGATGCCAAAAAAGAAATATGTAACCATTAGGATGAGACGGAGGGAGTATGTACCTAGCAATAATTATTTCATATTTCTTTGATATAATTATGTCCAAATGGATGCACTTGTGCACCAATATTTATATTAAATTTATATATATATATTTAATAAATGTATAACTTTTTTATATTAAAGTTTTTATTATTAAAAACTAACAGAAAATACATTAAAATTTATTAATAAAGTGTATAATATTTATTAATATATAAATTTGCACGCATTTGAATAAGTGTGCCCAAAAAATTTGCCATACATATATACCTCCATCCTCTTTAATTTTTTTTTCATTTTGGGCATTCCATTCAAATAATTCTCTTTTAATTTTTACACACATAGAACCCTTACACATTTACTAATACAATTAAAATATGAGATCATACTCTCACTAATACAACTACTTACTATACATTAAATAATTTTACTATACATTAAATAATAATACTCTTTAATTCACCTACCAAAAAGTAAAAAATCTCTTAGCGAGGAAAGAAGGAAGTATAGCTTATAGTATAATTTTGACAGATAAAGTAAACAAGTTTAAATGAACAACCCATACCTTGTCTCCATTGGACAAATCCTTGTAGAACGAAATGTAAATTGAAAATGTAAACATAATTTGAAGTTATAATAATATAAATACACAATTAATTATAAAACACCTAATATTAAGTTTTATTGAATACAAATAAAAATTTTAAATTGAAAAGTAATTTGAATGAACTTTAATTTATTTTTTTAAAAAAATTAGTATTACATGAATAACTTTAAATTACAAATTAAAACATATTTATATGTTAATTTTAATAATATATTAATCTTGTTACATCAAAAATCATCTCAAATAAAAAAAGTACATTTAATAAAGTACAAAGTACAAAGAAAAATAAATTATTAGCATTATTTAAATATAACATTAAATAAATATAAATAATAATTTTATACATGAGGGGGCCCTCTTTACCTATGCACCGATGCTGTGCATCTGCTATTCTTGCCTCTCAAACTTGTAACCGGCCATGAATTGGGTTTTGGGTGATCACGAGTCACCCAAGAATCACCCAACTTTATGATAAAGCTTTACGCATTCATTAAGGTTTTAGATTATTTTATTTATTTATTATTATTTTTTATTTATACATGTTTGCCTATGCATAAAAAATATTATCTTTAAATAAAATTAAAAGTATAATGATCCACTTTCCATATAAACATCACATAAATATGTAAATTTCTACCTATCATTATGTGCAAATCAATTAAAATATTTAATAATGGTTGTCAATCATTATTATAAAAAATCTGATTTCAAAGGAAATTTGGACTTAACTAAGAATAATATGAAACCATAATAGCCAGTTTAATTATACATTCGAATCAACCATAAAACAAATCTCACACAATTATTATTACCTAAAGATTTCTAATATATACACTGTCTAATTCCCTTGCAAGAAAAAATTCTTAAGTTGTTATGACATGTCTCCTAATCATTTGGAAAATGTATATTAATTCAGATCTAATATTTTAAACACAATATTATGTAAAATATACTTATATATCATAACATAGAAAATTGGTATACATACATAATATAAATAATTAAGCATAATTAAAATTTTAATAATGCATCCATTCAAATCAACATTCGTGTGTGGTGTTTTAAAATAAAAAATATGGATGCGATCATTTTGTATCATTGATAATTTCACATATACATCAATTTGATTTCAAATAATCAAGATGTGTGATATACATAATTAAACATAACTAAAATTAACTTATTATTATTATATTTAAATCATGGGATGTAGATCAAATAATTTCATGATTAAACAAATTATTATAGAATATTATATACAAATATTTAAGATTTGAATATTACCTTATAGAAAAGACACGATTTTTTTTAGGGTCTCTCTTCAATTAGTGACTCAGTTACTTAGAGCGTGCTGATAACGTGTTTTGAAGGATTTGAAGAGAACAACAAGATGAACATAAAAGAAATAAAAGAACACAAAAATAAGAAAGAAATAGAAATTCTTATTAATATCGTAAAATCTCAATGTATGTATAGTGTCTCTACACTTTATATAGAGAGGATAAAGAGTACAATAGTAAATGATCTTTCTTCCTATTCTAATGTTATAAGAAGTAATTGTCATTTTAAATATTTAACAACATAAAAAATAATAATATAATAAAAATTCAAATTATTGTGAAAATTACATGCGATAGAGAAGTGACACATCAGCATAAGCAAACTCTAAATTAGATTTCTTTAGATTAGATGCTTAACGTTTACACATATTTTTATGGCTTTACAACACTAATGTACTGTTTAAAAAAATTAATTACTTTTTAAAAAGTTAAATAAGGCAAGTATTAAGATACTTATAAATAAGGCCACTCCTGTTATCCTACTACTAGTTCTACAGATAATATACTTTATTTAAATTTCAAACAGGTCTTAATATTGCAAATTTAGCATATTAGGGTTTAAAGAGGGCTCGCCCCCAATTAATGTCAATGCCAACAAACCACGAAGTTAAAATTTAGTCTCGCCCAGAAGAATCGAAGCAATCAATGGCTAATTACCGATGATTCAACACATGCAATCGGGGGTCCAATTGTACTTCTGCAATTACTTTCATGATTTTACTTGTCGAATTTTGAGTTGATATACTATTTCAGTTGTTTTGTTTCTCTCGAAGAAAGATATGTCATCTGTTTACTATAAATTTAAAAGTGCAAAAGATTATGAATCAGTTGCTTTTGGTGGCCACTTTATATCCACCTAAAGCAATATATACGAAATAAAGCAGTTGGGCAGGGGTACTGATTATGACCTCTTGGTCACCAATGAAGACTACCCCGATGAAAATATGTTAATTCCCAGATATACTTCTGTTTTAGTTCGCCCAATTCCTCACCCCGTAGTTATTGCACCTGTTACTGAGCATGTTGCTGATGATGTTGAAGCCATAAAATAGTTACTCATTTGATGTTTGATCTTAACATGTTATATGAGTAAGAAGCCTCAAATTGTATTATAATAAACACAATATTAAAAAACCCATTAGTTTACTCCTTTGATGTTTGATTTTAACATGTTATGTGAGTAAGGAGCCTCATTCTTGGCTTGCACTAACAACTCTATTGAAACTAGCAATCATTATTACAAATCCTGAAGAATTGATTGCTAGAATATCTTCTAGTTCAAATTTTGTGATACCTCTTACTCTAATTCTACCAAAATACAACATTTTGATTGCTAGAATCTCTTTTAGTTCAAATTTTGTGATACCTCTTACTCTAATACTACCAAAATACAACATTTAGATTGCTAGAATCTCTTCTAATTCAAATTTTGTTATACCTCTTACTCTATACTACCAAAACACAACATTTTTACATGTCATCAATACTAGGGCTTTAAAACAGAGATCAAAAGATTCACCTTTTAATTAAGAACAAAAAAGATAATATAAATCACAATTCACTTAGAATCAAATATACAACAATCAACTCACTACTTGCTCTAGAGTATTATATTACTGTAGTAAAAAAAAAAAAAGATCACCACCATATAAATAGATTACACCCAATAAATTTAGGGCAAATGCTCCCGTGCCCCTGGAGATACACCATGCTTCCATGGAATACAACAATCCCCCTCCATATTCTATTTAAACATATGTATTGCTAGAAGTTTAAATTGTAAAGAGACACAAAAATTATAAAAGGGCACTGTGTCTCCAAGTACAAAAGTCTCACTCTTAATAGGATCAATTTATAATTCAAAGTACCCAAATTTAGATACTCACTACTTGCTCGTTTAATGGAGTATTTATGAAGTACTATATTCTAATATTTTTTTAAAATTCCACAAAACCTGCTAAATTTTACTATTTGTTAATTAAATTAAATTTATTTATATTTTATTAAAATATATGTGATATTGTTTTATTAATTTATGATAAAATTATATATAAAATCCGCGTACTAAGCAAATTATTTAATTATTGCTCAACTTTTTTTATTATAAATAATTGGTATCATATAATTATATAAAATTAATTATTGAAAATTTTCTTATAGGTAGATAATTTATGTCATCAATCTAAAAATTTTAAAATAAATTATAACTTTTGTTTTTTTTTTTCTAATGTGATACATAGCTTAATAATGTGTAAATGTTAATATATGCACGCATATTCTTACTTTTTGAAGGAATTTTGATTAATTTTTTCTCTAATGTTACTGTATAATATAACACAATTGAAAATTATTTTAATACACAACTTTTTTCTATTTTTCTAAATTTAATTGAACTTTTTTTAATAAAAATAAATACAGACCTTTTAATTTATATTCAAATAAATCACAAACTTATTATAAATTATATATATATATATGATTAAATTTATATACAATATATAAATAAAGTAATTATTAAGGAAATTAATGAATTGATTTGATTTTTATTTATGTCAAATATTCTATAATTATATTAAAAGTAATCGTATCTTAATTACTGTAAATTCTTTTATAAAGTCTATATATAAATTTTTTTTCCTATTGTATTTTATAAAAAAATATAAAAAAAATCTATTTATTATATATATATATATATATATATATATATATATATATATATATATATATATATATATATATATGCATGTGATATAACATAGAGTTACAATCTAAATTTATAAATAATACATATACATTTATTATTAATTTGTAAAAAAAATATTAATTTTTAAAAAAAATTTAAGCATATATATTTTTATTTATAGATTATTCAATTAATTTAATTTATTTTTATTTATGATAAATATTAAGTATTTTTTAATTAATTATATAATAATAATTATATTTAATTAATTTTTATTTTTACAAAAACTAACATAAATTATAGATAATGTTCTATTTATATATATATATATATATATATATATATATATATATATATATATATATATATATATATATATATATATATATTTAATATACTAAGTGAGAGTTTAATTTTAATGAGGTGTCAGTCACTAGAATTAATCTCAATTATTTTAATTTTTAATTAAAATTAAAATTAAATATCTTTAATATACTAAATGAGAGTTTAATTTTGATAATGTGTCGTCACTATAATTAATCTCAATTATTTTAGTTTTTAATTAAAATTAAAAATCTCAAATATTTTAATTATTAATTAAAATTTAATGTAGATAAATACATATATTATTTTAAAAATTGAATATGATATTATCAAATCTAAATTAATTACTATTAATTAAAAATAAATATAGATAAATACATATATTTACTTTAAGATTTAGAAAATTTATCTCCTCTTGATCTATAAATAAAACTTTTTATTCAATTGTTCTACACATATAATTTATTCATCAAGACGAACAAAAGATTTCATCAAATTCTAAAAATGGTATCCGTTTTTTTTATTATTATTATTGATTAATTTTTTGTGTTTTGTATAAAATTTTAATTTTTTTTGTTTTAGTTCTGTTTTTTTTAATTATTAGTATGAAATTTTATATTTCTTTATTTTTGTATGTAATTAACTTTTTTTTATGATTAATTTTACAAATTATTTTAATTAATTCTTTTATAATTTCACTTTTGATTATAATTTTTTTACTGTTTCTTTTATAATTTATATTTTTTCTTTTGATTAATCTTTTATTAATTCTTTTTTGTTTTTTGTTTTTTTAAATTATTAATATGTAATTTTTTAAGTTTTGAGTTTTTACATAATAACTTCTTTTACGAGTTAATTTTACGAATTTTTTTAATTAACTTTGTTGTGCATGGTTTCACTTTTGATTATATTTTTTTATTTAGTTTTTCTTTTGGTTTTAATTATTTTTTATTAGTGTGTAATTTTGTTTTACCTTATTGATTTTATTTTCATGATTTTATAAATTTATTTTATTTAATTAATTTTATTATGCTTTTTTCTTTTCTTAATTCTTCAAATTTATTTATTATAAATTTTTTTAGTAATTTAACATATATATTTTAAAAGAAAATTTCATTAATTTAATTCCGTTTTTTATATTTTTAAAGGTTTTTTTAAAAAAAATTCCTTATTTATTTTTTTTAAATATATTTTCACCAACATTAAAATTTAATAAGTCATAAATAAGTTTTTGTTTTTTAAAATCGAATATGGTTGTTATATATTTTTATTTCTATTGATCAATTTTTGCTGTTATGTATATTTTTTAACTTCTCTTATGATTAACTTTTATTTTTAATAATTTTTTTTATTTTATTTTGTCAGTTTGTTTTTAATTTTTTATTAGCATGTATTTTTTGATCTTTTATTTTTTTAAGTTAATATTTTTTTCAAATTTAATTTTATTATTTTTTAATTAATCTTTTATGATTTCTCTATAAATTACTTTTTTTCTATTTTTAATTTTTTTTGTTGTAATTTGATTGTTTATTTTTTTATTAAAAAATTTTTATCTTTTGAGTTTTTACGTTATTATTATTTATATTTTCTATTTATTAATTTCATACATATTCTTTTATATTTTTCAAATTTTCTTTTAATTATTTAAAAAAAATTATTTTATTTAAAATGTTTTATCATATTTTAATCTTTTGATTTATTTGCATTTTCAATTTTTTTTTCATGGTTAATATTTTAATTTTTTAATTAATTTTTTTAATATCTTTTTTTTATTTCCTCAAATTGATTTATATTAAATTTGTTTTTTTAATTTTTATTAATATAACTTTTTATAAAAAAAATTCAACGATTAAATTTACGTATATTTTTTATTCATTTAATTTGCAATAATAAACATAACAAAATTTGAAAATTTAATTCAATTCAATAATTTATTTTTTATTTTTTGGTAAATCAATTTAACAACAAAATTAAGCTTTTATTAAAAGAATTAAACTCACATTTGACTATATATAAATTGGATTTTACTTTTCAATATAACTTTATATTAGATTATAATTGAATAAATAGTTATATTAAATTTGAATTATATTTTTTTAAAATTTTTAAATAAATAGCTATATTAAACTTAAATTATATTTTTTAAAATTAAAACTTTACATTCCGTGTAATACACGAGATCCATACTATAATATTTTTAGATATTTATAATTTTGTCATGAATTTTTTTTATTTTTCCATTTAATTTTTTTAGTTTCAAATTATATAAATAATTAAAGATAATAAATTGTATAATTTATATCTCATGATTAAATACTTAAAATATACGAATAAATAAAACATAAATATTAAAATTGGAAGATTAAAAAATATTTAGAAACTCGTTCCTATTATTATTTGCTAAAATAAAATCAACTTACCTTATTCACTTAAAAAAACTTAAATATATTCCTCTTATTCCACTTCAAAAAAATATTTGAATTGATTTTTTACTAAGAAGATTTGAAAAAGACTTAAATCTATTTCTCAAATTCCACTTGAAAAATATATTTGAATTGATTCTTTATTTGAAGAAGACTTAAATCGGTGGTCTTTTGCTCTTGAAAAATATTAACTACTCTAAAAAAATTTAAATCAATTCCTCTTATTCCACTTGGAAAATACTTGAATCGATTTTATACTTGAAAAATACTTGAATCTATCGATTATCTAGAGAAATTAAAAAAAAAAGCTCTTATTCCTCTTGTAAAATTTATAATGAATGATAAAAAAAACTTATTTATTGGTTGGATAGGAGAGAATATTATAGAATATTTTCTTTTTTTCTTCTATATATGAATTGGTTTGATACTAATTAAAGATTTAATAATTGATTGCAATTAATATATTAAAATAAATATATCATAATAAGTGGAATAATGATATTCATACATTATCTGAAAAGAAAATTAATTGAAAGTAAATAAAGAACATGTAAAAATATATATTTAGAAGTAAAAAATTGAGAAAATTACATGTCACTTTGGAGAACTGTTGAGACGATACGTAGGTATAAAAAATGTTCTGATATAAGTTGGGTTAAAAAGATTTTAGAAATTTCATGGGGGCATTTGAACCAAGGTTCGCTCTCCCACCCCCTACCCCTGCCACATGATCTTGAGAAGATTGTTTGCAATCATCTGTGTATTTAAAAGAATTATCAATTCTTTCACTGCCATTTGATTCTTATAACCAAATTTCAGGTAAAAGGATGAATAGCTTAATAGGACATCGGTGAAGTATTGTTAAAATAATTCTTTGAAATAAAAAAAAAATCACACAAATTTTGATAATAATAAAAAATTAAAATAGTTCTAAAAAAATTACATACATATAAAAAAATGAAATTATAAAATTATCTTTATAATATGAATATTCACCCATCTAAACACATTGATATTTTAATTTATTATATTATTAAAATTTGATAGATCTTTTTTACATAAAAATAGAGAATGCTATTGAAAATGTTTTTAAATATAATAAAAAAATCATTATTATAAATAATTAAACAAAAAGGTAATAAATTTTAATTTTTGTAAATTATAAATTGAGTTGATATTATATGCACCCGGGGTGCAAGAGTGCACCAATATGTGTATAAATTTTTATTCTATTTTGTATACGTGTTTCTTAATAATTGTATATTTTTTTCACACTAAGTTTTTCATTAAAAAAACTAGTATCATATGTGTATAATTTTTTATTCAATGTGTATAAATGTTTTTTAATAATTGTAAATTTTTTTATACTCAATTTTTTATTAAAAAAACTAAAAATTAAATTATATACATATTTATTTATAATTGTATATATATTTTTTTAATACGGAACGTCCAACTCGTAGATGCACTCTAAATTCTACCCACAAGCCCAGTATATACTGTGGGGGCGTTTCTGCCATGTAGCTTTTATATTGTAATAAACTTTTATCATTTCATTTTGATGCATATTTTTAACATTTCATAATTAATTACTACAGTATAAAATTACCATACTTTTTTTTTCAATATGATTCAATTTATATTATAATATTTAAGTTCTCTTATTTTTAACAAACGTTATTTGCAAGTGTGTAAACTCTATTAATTTTAATAAATTATTATGGATTCCGTGTATTATAAAGTTATAATTTTAAAAAATATAATTTAATTTTAATATAACTATTTAGTCATCAATTAAAATATAATTCAAGTTTAGAGAGAATTACTACTAGGTAAAAAAAAACTTTTAATTACTATGAGATACAAACATACAAAAATATTACTACTAACTACAAAAATATATAGTGATATTCCAATATTACTCCTACAATGCGCTGCACATAAATGTTGTATGCAGCAAAAGTTCATGTGCATCAAAGTGTGTGCAGTAAAAAAAGTGTGTGCAGTAAAAAAAAGTGTGTGCAGCAAAAAAGTGGCGGCGGTCCGGCGACCGGCCGGCGGAGCTCCGGCAGCGGCAGCAGGTTTCCGGCGGCCGGCCGGCGGTCCGACAGTGGTCCGGTGGTGGTCCGGCGGTGGGTGGGGGTTTGGGTTTGTGGTTTAAAAGTGTATGAGTTTAGGGTTATATTTGGTATTTTACTCTAATATTCTGTATGTGATTGTAATTATTTTAAATTAATGTATCTAATAGTAATTAGGAGTACAAAGTGTGTATCTAGTAGTAATTTTTCCTCAAGTTTAATATATTTATTTATTCAATTATAATTTAATGGAGTATAAGTTTATAATGAAAAGTAAAATTTAATTTATATACACTTAAACGTAAATTTGATTATGTTGGTAAAAATTTAATTTCGTTGTTAAATTGATTAATCATAAAAAATTTTAAAAAATTATTGAATTAGTTTTTCAAATTTTATTATGATTGTTGTTGTAGAATTAAATTAATCAAAAAATTTTAAACTATATTAATTAGAAAAAATTTTTATAATAAAGTTAATCAATAAAAAATGAAAAAATAAATTCAATATTAATCATCTCGATGAAATTAAAAAAAGAAATTAAAAAAATTATAATATCAACCATGAAAAGAATTAATAACATAAAGAAATAAAAAATTAAAATATAATAAAAAATTTAAAAGAAAAATAGAATTAAAACATTTTTAAAAAAAAAATTAATTAAAAGAAAATTTGAAAAATATAAAAAATTCTGCATGAAATTAATCAATAGAAAATTTTAAAAATAATAATAATAAATATGGATACCTTGCGTGAAAAATTAACAAAATTAAAAAAATAATAGTAATATAAACAAAAAAAATAATCAAAAGAAAATTTAAAATATATAAAAGAAACATTAAAAATTATATAAAAAAAACTCAATCATCGTAGCTCATTGAAAAATGAATGAGTTAACAGAACAATATAACATGAATTAACTTGTAATTGATTGTTTAGGTAGCTTAGTGATCAACCTAAAATCTCACATTTGATATTCTACAATAAGGTAGCACAATCAAGAAAAGTAACCAACACAATGTAGCACATTAAACCAATACAACTATATCTTAAATGTAGCAGCTATACACACACATGTATTAACACACACAATGTGATGGAAATTATTTATGCACATTGCTCTAAAAAGAATGGCAAGAAAATCTGTCTGCTATAGCAGCAGTTTAGAGCCTAGTCGAGCAGCAAAGAGTCCTTCTATGGATGACACTAAAGCAAACATCGTCAGGACGAAACAGAAGACGCTAAACGTCTGGAGGAGAATCCACTTGCTCGTCCAAGCCTCGACGTTTTCACGCCTCAAACACATCTCAACTGGAAAATATATAGCCAAGGGCCAGAAGTTTATTGCTTCGATAACTCCCAACACCTCATTGAAATATGGAAATAACATTGCAACTGCTGTTGTTGAGGCAACATAGGCTGTTCTGAAACACACCCTCTGAAGATTCAAACTCAAAGATGGCAACATGGGAAGTTTTACAGAGTACTTTCTGTTGACAAATGAGTTGTCTGAGAGCTCCTCGTCGAACCATTTGTCTGCCATTGCGTATACTGGCTGGCAATACATCTGAGATTCGATTCAAAACCGAATCAGATAGTTGTAATCTTCTTGGAAAACACTAACAGCTTTTTTCAAATTTTGATTAAAGGCAGAGTACTTATTAAAACAATGTGAATGATTGAGGAATTTTAATTCTCTCTACACTAAACCAAGCATTCACGACGGAAATCAACATGACTCCATTCCCAATACCCACAACCAAGCAACCCTAATACAAAAAAAACATATTTTCTTGGCAAGATATTGAGGTTTAGCTGTCAATATTGTAAAGTACTCGATAGTGTATGAAAGAACAATTTAGAGTTGAGCAATGACCTGATAACCTCCAACTAAGTGTAGAATAATGCATGCATTAGCGAAATCAATCAGCCAGTAAGGCTCGTAGAATCCAAATCCGGTGAGGAGATTTCCGGGCGTTTGATCTCCAAAGGCTGCATATCCAAAGCCACCACAGCTGAGATAAAAGAATGTAGTGATGCAGATTGTAATTACGGATGCTCTCTTCATCGTCTGAGTCTCCGGTGGGGGTGATCTCAGAGTATCCTGTTTAACGAAAAAAATTAACAGCAAGTAATAAGCATTATTTCAACATTCAGCTCGACTCGTTTAACATAACATACCTGTATGTTAAGAATAATCATGGAGAATGGATAGGCAAAAGCAATATCTCCAAGTGCTTGGAAAACTAGCCAAAACTTCTGAGTGCTGGTTGGTGTTGATATTCCATAAATACTACCCTGAATCACTCCATCCCCTGAAATATTTGCAATGACAAATCAGAAGAAATCAAGTTTGGCATAACCAGATTTTGGTGGGGTGCATCACAACATGTACCAATGACTTGTGCAGCTCCCAATCCCAAGCCGATGGATGAATAGGCGAACGACATGATGGCAGCGAGTATGGAGAGCCAGTCCATACTATGGAAGTCAGGTATTTGAGACATGAAGATTTGAAGCACTCCAAATAGTAGCATGTAAAGTGTGCTTGCATCTTGAAACTCACAGGGAGCATCATGTCCATGCTTATGGTAACAATTTGATCTCTGTATTGCTCTGTTCATCCATCACAAACCCGAAGATGGATTAAACGCATGAGATCGAATATCAACAATCAACAATTTCATTCTAGCTTTTGCCATGAAAACTCACATTGAAGAAACTCAGCATTAATTATGATAGATTTGGCATGAGAGAGAGAGAGAGAGAGAGAGATACCTTAGACAGGTAGCAGAAGTAATGATATAGGCGACTCCAGTGCCATACAAGCTTATCTGCATTATTACTCCACATACCCAACCACTCTTTTCTCCTATTATGTGAAATCATCACAAACCTTATTATGCCAACATACAATCCTTTTCAAACTAGTTTCTGTCCTAGAGTGTCTCATAGATTGAATATATGAGGCTAACTCCAAGTTCAACTATTTCACATAACTCAAAACACATGTGTCTTGAGATTTAAGGGGTTTTTCATATCTAGTTTTCAAGGGGTTGGGTTAGTAGAGGTGGGGAGTAATTAATTTCTTTGATAATGTTTGGAGAAAAAAGTTGGTGTTACTTTTATTAATTACTCTTCCTCATCAATTGCATCCATGAATCAATCCCTATTAGCTACACAAGATGGGGGCCACTGAGCTGGATAGATTCGATCCCTACTGATCTTGATCACTTACTTTTCTATGATATGAATAGAAAGTGTATTTCAAATTTAGATAGAGTTTTTTAGCGTTGGAGCTTTCAAACATCTTTTTCTAATCCCCTTATACTCTTTGGTTTCTCTTTTTATGATATAATATATTTCCCTATTAGCTATTTCTTTTTTATCCATTGTTAATATCATTGTAGAATGTAAAAAAAGTATTCCCAAATTTTAAATGAACCCGGTTTGGGAATTCAATAAATAGAGAGTGAGTGTTTGTTTTGAGTAGACTGAAATTTAACTTAATGTTAAATTAAAAAGAAATAAATAAATAAAATAAATTTTTATTATTTTTTAGAATACTTTTTTTATTTTTTAGAATATAAAATATGTTGGGTTTTTTTAAAAAAAATGACTTGAAATTATGATAATTTTTTAAAGCTTTGTACTACTAAATTGTGATTTCTATTTAAGCCGTGGATCAGTCTATGTGATACACAAGTGAGGATGGAGGGATTATATTATTCGATGTATTAGATTTTACATTTTGGTTTTTTGAAGATCCAAATTTAAATTTTCAGGTTTTAAAAATCTAAATCCGAATTTCAAAAACCTTGACAAACATTGTTGTATCACACGAGATGATGGTGCATTTAGATTCCTCTCGATTTAGTACAAATATGAACTAATACATTTCAATTAAAAAAAAAAATAATAACTGCATAGAAATTATTTTCAAATTTAAATTATAGTAATATATCAAGAGTGTCCGGTGAATCCAATTCACCATACCCCTTATAATTTTACGAAATTACTTTTTAATAAATAAAAAATAAAATTTTGAGAGATTAACATTACTCTTCTAAATGAAAATTATTATTTATCTAAAAAAATCATAATATATTAAAATTTGAAAAATAATATTTTTATTTAAAAGAATAACATAGTTCATTTCTTTAAATAATAATTCTAGTAAAATCTGGTAATTTAAGTATTTTTAAATACTCCCTTTATCCAGTTCCAAGGTATCCATTTAGTTTTTATACGTGGATTAAGGAGTATTATTATATGTAAAATGATTAGTTGTATTAGAGGGAAGTAGTGGGTCATACTGTGTACTTTTTTACTAAATAGGGGAAATGAATACCTTTGAAGTGGACGCCAAAAATAGTAAAATTGATACCTTAGAAGCGAATGGAGGGAGTAATAAAAATACTCCATCCGTCCCGGGGTTGTTTTTACTTTTTACACGTGGATTAAGGAGTATTATTATTTAATGTGTAGTAGGTAGTTGTATTAATGAGAGTGTAAGCCCCATATTTAATTGTATTAGTGGATGTGTGTGAGTCTCATGTGCGTAAAAAAGAAATATAACTTTTTAGGTGGGACACCCAAAATGACAAAAAGAAACTCTTTGGGTGGATGCCCAAAATGACAAAAAGAGACTCTTTGGGTGGGAGTATATAGTAAATTTAGTAATTGTATTTATGAGTACAAATTTGAAAATTCAAATAACTTTTGAGATATTTTAGGGTGTGAAAGGTGTAATAAGACGGACAAACGTAGAAAAAGTGCATCCTTATTTTACTGAATTATTTTTTAGAGTATTACATTTCAATAGGAATATAAAAAAAACGCTCACATTTTGGCTATATAACTAATATTTTTCATTTAGTTCATCAATCTAACTTTTTTTTTCAATATGTACTAAAATGTAATATTAAATGAAATAAACCCAGAACAAACCCTAAAAAATCCCCATAATCCTACGAAATTCACACATTCTCCTTTTCACATTTATCTCCTAAAATGGACACATTAAAAAATAATAAAAAAAATATAACACCCATAATGCATTTCACCTCTTATTAGACAAACATTTGTGTAAACTTAGCTCACTCATATTGTAAACTTGTTCAATTTTATCAAATCCTATGTATTGCTAGGATATAAATTAAAGGAGTCCACCAAATCATAAATTCGATTAACAAGACACTAATTTATTATACTCCCTCCGTCCCACGTATTTTTACTCATTCCATTTTTGGCAAAAATAGATAATATTTTATTACCTACTTTTTACAATCCCAACAACTTTAATTACTTTTTTACACTTTATTCATCATTCCCAATAATTTTATTCACATTTTCTTTTTAAATTACTAATTTATCCCTACTTTCTCTTACATTATATATTAAAAATAAAACGTCTTAATTTCCATGCCCGTACAAACGGGTTAAAATAATCGGGACGGAGGGAGTACATTATTTTCATAAAGGACGGAAATAGAAATGGTCCATATGCCTATGATACGTGGGGAATGCTACTTTTAAGGAATTCAAACGAAAAGCACTGAATCCTCAGTTACGATCACTTTATTTAATTTTTTTCGAATTCAATGAATTTACAATCACCCTCTCCAAGTTACCATATTTGCACAATTAATCTCATCAGCAGACAGCATAAAGTAACAGTAATTAAGTGTAAATATGATAAATTAGTTAACGATAATTGAAGCGGGTGGGTTACCCAAATTCAATTTGACAGCTCCCACGTAGGACGGATTCCTGATGGGGCCCCACTGGGGATGGGGCGATCGGTAGCAATCGCAGATGAGGAAGGCCGAGAAAAGCGTGATGGCCGCGAAGAACAGCATCAGAAAAGGGCCCGCAATCCACCCCAATTGGGCCATGCTCCACGCCAGAGACAGCACACCCGACCCGATCACGCCGGTGATCACGTGCGCCACTGCCGTCCATGTCGTACCTTCACCACAATACAGTAATTTCAATCAGAATTTCTCAGATTTGGAATTGAAATGAAGGGGGATCGCGGGTTACCGGTTCTCTTGGTGGCGAGATGATCGGAAAGGAGCGGCGAGGTCAACCGGACACCGGATTCCGTTCCTTCCAGAACCATGGTGGCTTGTGGTTGTTTGGATCCATTGTTGTATATTTATGGAGAATTGATAAAAGTCTTAGTCTCTCGTCTTCCACTATTGATGGATGTTTTCTGTGTTGCAACTTGCCCACGCAGGTCCCATGCTCTATTATTTTGAATTATTTACTTTTGTTGTCAAAGTCTACTATACATTCTAGCACGGAGTATTATTTAAGGAGCTAATTAAATGCAACCTCGCGAGCCATCGAAAATAATATTTTATCTCATTGCAATAATGGTAAATAAGTGTATAGATTACATTTTGTGCAAGATTTAAAATATCGAAATTGATAAAAATATCGCTACCTCAAATTTACTAATATATCGATGGATATATTGAATATCGATATTGATATCGGTAAAAATTTTAAAAATTATGAAAATGTGTAAAAAAAGATGAAAATAGATTATTTAATTTTGCAATATATTATAACTAATTTTAATATATAAATACAATTTATAATCAAAATAAAACTTAAAATATATGATAAATAGATCAATAATAACATATTTAAATAGTCTGAAATCATACAATAAATTATTAATTGTTTAACACACAATAACTAATATCAAACTGATGATTTATGAGGTTCAAATGTAAAACATGTCATGTTGTCTAAATATAAACAATATTGGTACCAACTAATCTAATTATATAAATTTTTGAACCTTGTTTTGAATGTTTTAGTAATATATTGTTCTATATTATCCAACTGTGCCAAAATAATTGTATTTTTAATTAGAGTATACTGTTTACGTGAACCCTTCATATTTACTAGTTATAATATTTTTTAACGAAAAGTGATAACTATTTTAATATAAAAAAAGATAGTTAATTAAGAAAACGTAAAACAGTCTCACTATGAGATAGTTTCACGCAAGTACTGCTCCATTTTTTATTTTATTTTTTTAAATTGAACAAATTAATGACCAAAAAAATGTATTTAGTTGATAAATAAAAGTAACATAAAAAATCATTAAAATTTCTTAAAATTATGGATGATTTTTTGATATTTTCGATATATCTTTGATATTTCATCGATATTTTATTGATATTTCCTCGATATATCTCGACATCCAGAAAAATTTGAACTATGGCAAATCGATATCGATATTTCCACCGATATTTCCTCGATATCAGAAAAGAAATATCTTTTTCCCTAATATCGAAATCGGTACTCTCCAAAAATTGATATATCGTTAAAATATTGAGGATATTTCGGGATATTTTAAACCTTGATTGTATGTTCGTTTTTTATTTCTAAATTACCTTAGTGAAAAGACAATTTTAGTAAAACTTTAAATTTAGTAATGTCGTGGATGTTCTCCATCACATGGGTAGGGGCACAAAGATCATAAGAGGAGGAAGCCCGAGCAAAAAACTCAAAAAGCATGTCAAAGGCCAAACCGTTTAGAGATCCGGCTCAGTCATCATAAAAGAGTGTTGACTCTTTAGAGATTCGACTGATCCAACAAAAGTCAACCGACTCATGGAAGTGACAAATAATAATAGCATAAAGAAGAGAATTGGAGGGATTTTACTCTAATAACTACTCACACGCTCTACACCTTTGATTCCCTCTTTACTATTAGAAAGCCTTGAAAGTAAGAGGCTAGGATTGAGATTCTTGATCCCATGGAAGTGGCATGAACTTCAGAAAAAAGAGGTGTATTTCTTTTTTTAAAAGAAGGAAAATTAATTAATATTAAAATAGTTGGAATTCAGCCAACATTGATTGACAGAGGAAATTGGGCATTGCATCCCAAGTGATATCACAAGTAACATTATGTTTTGCAAAACTAGCAAAACTATGTGCCACAAAATTATAGGAGGGGGGTTGCAAAAAAAAAAAAACTTTACATATATGTGTTTGTGTCGAATAAAAAACATCTTGTAAAATTGGGCACAAGCAGAAGGACATTCAATAGTTTTGCTTGCACCATGAATAACAGTAGCAGCATCTCCAAGAAATGAGAAATCAGGTAGATTCAGGGAGGATGCTAAAGAGGATGCTTCCTTAAAAGCAAGAAATTCTGCTATTTAAGGGTAGTTTATGCCATAAAATATCTTCGTATAGCCACGAAGAAACAGACCATCCGCTCTTTGAACAAAAATACACACAAAAACTTTTGAGTTGTTAACGGATGGCACCATCAAAATGAATTTTGCATCCCATAGGAGGTGAAGTGAAGACATGAGAGGAGAGCAATGAAGAATGTCTCTCTGGCAATCGATTTGCATGCTAGAACTTGCGAAAAAAGTAGAAGATTGCATGATTAGGGACTGAGGGTTGAGAGGTTTACCTTTAAAGATTTTTTTTTGTTTCGATGCCACCAAATAGAGTGTGCAATAATAGCAAAGAAATCTAATTTTTCTTTGTTTCCAAGAGTGATGATATCTCGGAACTAAATGTGGCAAAGAGGCTGCATGAATTTACTGACAAACGGGAGAAGATTAGTTGCACTCAAAATTTTAGAAGAGATCGGACATGCAAATAATAAGAGTGTCAAAGAAGTGGCATTTTTATTACAAAAAGGACATGCATGACATCTAGTTATCCCTCTCTGTATGAGATTTTCTGAAGATGGGAGAGTATTCGTGCAACAACGGCATAAGAAGTGAAGAATTTTTAGGGATGCGAAGTTTCCACTGATGCTTCCATACCAGGTCAGGACCTCCACTAGAGAAGGCACAAGAGTTGGAGAAGTTAAAGACAGAGTTTCCCATGACAAGATGATAAGCAGAGCGAACAGAGTGTTTACTATTTTTTGAAGGATTCCAAATCCAAGTATCCAAAGTGGGAGAGTGGCAGAGGCGAAGAGATAGAATAACATATGCTTCTTCAGGGATAAAAATATAGTGTATCAGGTCAACTTACCAAGAGTGTGTGAGGGGATCAATTAAGGCACTAACAGGGGAATCAAGTTCTAGCAATGAGTAGGGACTCGTAACTTGAAAGTTATAAGAGTTCAGAAGCCAATTATCACCCTAAATTTTTATATTCACACCACTATTGATCTGTCTTCTACACCCACAGTCTAGCACATTCTTGCTAAAGAGAATACTATGTCAAGTTCAAGAAGGATTCGGGCCAAGATCAACATCTAAGAAGGAAGAGCATGGATGATATTTTGAGCTTTACTTTTGCAGAGTGTATCCCTTGAAGACCAATGTATTTTCTTTTTGCCATTTCCTCTACTCCACCAGAAGTCTTAGATCAAAACTTCGAGATCTGACAAGAAGCTTTGTGAGAGTTTGAAGCATGTCATAGCATAAGTAGCTAGGTATAGACTGAATGATTGACTAGATGAGCACTTCTTTAATCCCAGTGATGAGAGTGAAAATAAGCGTGTTTTAGTGTCCAATTTAATACATTTTTTATGGGAATTGTTGTTATATATTAGTACAATTGTCATATAGTCAATATATATGAGAAAAAGGTGTGTCTGATGTATTTTATTATATTTTAGGTGGAAAAAAGAACAAAAATTCAAAGTTGGAGAAAAGGTGTAACTTGTGCAAGAATGCTGGAACACACACGTCCAATTTGTGTAATTTTTTTGTATTTGTGTGGAGTCCAAAACTAAAAATTTGATACATGGTTCGAAAGCCACAGAAGAGAGGGTCTTTTTGGCATAAAGAACACCTCAATCAGAGTCCAAACGAGAAAGTTACGATTAAAATGGTGACATCGCGCGAGCTGTGCCGAACAGAACGTCTGTGCCACTTTGCATGGCTTGTTACACCTTCAAATCTTGGACTTTTTGTAAGTTATTTATATGGATAGAAAGTCAAGGAAGAGAGGATCGTGTGAGCATAAGAATCACTCAAATCGGAGTTTGAATGTGGAAGTTATACGCGAAACGGTGACACTGCGCAAGCTAGTTAGACCTCCCTGATCTGGTTCGACCATCGGACTATGGTCGAACTATATACCTGAAACTGCGTTAAATCGCCGATGTTGATTCGACCATGGTTCGACCAAGCCCACAGGTCGAACCAGCATGTGGAATAGCTCCAAATCCGTATTTTTACACCTAGTGCGTGTATGTGCGTGTTATTTTGACATGAAAAGGCCCATTAAGGTCACTTGGAGGGTCCAAAAAGTATAAAAGGGCATCATTTGAAGGGTTAGAGGAACAATAACATAATTATTCTACACCTCACAAGGGGGGATCACCCCCCAACCATTATCCACATCCTTTCCTCCATCCATCCATCACTTTGAAGATTTGTCTGTGGAATCAAGAGGAGAACTAAGAGGAGGATTCAAGATGGAGAAGGAAGCGACGACTCCCGCATCTAGGGTTTTATTCGTTTCCTAATTCATCTTGTATTTTCCAGACTATGGGTAAGATCTATCCAACCTCCATGATTGTTCTTCGCAACATCATGGATTAAAACCGTTTTGGTAGATCTAGGATTTTGAAGGTTTTATGAATTAATTAAACTCTCTTGTGTCTCTTTCGTACAACACTACTTGTGGATTGATTTTATATATGAATGTACTTTCTTAATCCATATTCACAGTCGTTTTGTGCATCTTCAATTGGTATATAGAGTCTGAATATATATCTTGGTTGTAGATTGAGTGTGTTCACCGCTGAACATGATTCCATGTTATGATTCTAAGTGGGGGGACTCTGAAGCTTCATTAGAACTATCATATATGAATGTTTATTAATTAAATTGAATTCGGGTTAATAAGAAGGATAAAGAGGGTAATTTTATAGTACCTATAAAGGGAGATCATATCGGGTTAGATTCCAGACGTGGAAAATAATTGATATTGATAGTACCTAGAAAGGGGGTGAAGTTATATCTCTTGCTCCAAGGTTATTCACACGTGTTATACGCATGTTTTCTTGTGTCTATAGAGTAAATATGCATGGTTTAGTGATGCGTCCATAGTCCACAAGGCAGAGTCGGCCTGCACTTGAGAGAGAAGTTAAGTAATAAAACTGGATTACCCTAGAACTACCTATTCTTCCACTTAATCCACTTTCGTATTCTTCTAGTGCTATTTTATTTTATTTGTTATTTAATTTTAGTATTTTAGTTGATAATTAATTCCACAACTCTTATTGCCTTTCGTCTTAATTAATTTAGATAATAATTAGATTGATAATATGCCGTCTTTTGGGTTCGATATTTAACTTGGTTGCTTGCTTAAGCTGCAACTGATATCCTTAATACTTAGGAATTGATTTTGCGTGCATAAAAAATGTGTATCACCTAGCCCGAATGATTTGTTTTTCTTTCCATCCAATAAGACGTTGTTTCACACGATCCAAGATAGAGGAAAAATCTCATTTTTTTCTTCTACCAACAATATATGGAAGTCCCAAGTATTTCTGGTGGCTTGTGACTCGAGGAATACCAAATATTTCAGATAAGCTATCCGCCATGGAAGATGGGTGTTCGGGTTGAATGAAATTCTTGAATTTTCTAGATTAATACGCTGCCCGGAGACCCGCTTATATAATCTGATTGCATAATATGATTGCTTAAACAAGATAGTTTGCTTCTTCAACTATGGCATGCCCAAATAAGAAAGCATCGTCTGCAAAAAAAAGTGAGACATGCAAGGGTTTGATCTCGAGATTTTGATACCGCTTATTCTTCCACATCGTTGCAAGTCCTGCAAAGTACAAGAGAGGATTTCTCATCAAAGAATGAAGAGATAAGGAGAGAGAGGTCTCCTTGTCTCAACCCTCGCTCTGTTGTAAAGTTCCCAAAAGAAGCTCCATTAAGCATGAAAGAAAGAGAAGTTGTTAAAATACAAGTGCAGATCATGCTCACAAAAGATTCAGAAAAATTCATAGTTGTTAAAGTAGCACATATGAAAAGACCATCCAACTCTATCAAAGGCTTTACTCATGTCCAATTTTACTGACATCAAACCTGTAGGACCTATATATTTATTCTTAAGAGCATGGTGAGTTTCATAAGCAATGAGAATGTTATTAGAAATTAATCTACCAGGAATAAAAACTGACTGTGACTCTGAGATTATGTATGGAAGAAAAGAACGAAGATGATTAAAAAGCACTTTGGAAACTAATTTGTATATGACATTACAGATGCCAATAAGGCGAACTAAGATATGGACATTGGATGCTTAACTTTTGGGATCAGAACCACAAATGTATTACTAACTCTATGGGGAGAAAGTGAGAATTTAGGAACATGAGGACAAATTTAATGACATCAAGACCAACAATATGCTAAAAAGTACAGTAAAACACAAGGCTCATACTGTCAGGGCCAGGAGACTTGAAAGGATGCATCTGTTTGAGAGCTTTAAGAACCTCATCACTGGAGTATGGATACTGGAGAAGTATAACCATATCATTGTTTAAACAATTCTGAATTCTCTCGAGAGCAAAGGACAAGTCAGTAGAATTATGGTGAGAAGATGTGAAAATGTCGCCGAAATAGTCTAAGATCAAGCCTTCAAGTTCTCTCTTAAAAACCGTTCAACTCTGTTTCCATTCTGGAGAGAAAAAATAGCTAGCCATGGTCATTATATGATAAATTTTTTACCACCTAATATTTCATCACTTAGAGAGAGGAATTGTAAGGTTGTGTATGTAATCAAATAAAGAGTGATATCTTCCTTCCATTGTTATGTTTGATGAGATAGTTTAAGTCGTTTTGTGGGTCCGTTCCAATTCAGCACCACTGTCGTCCTACGAAAACCACCATCAACATTTGATGCCTTCTGTGGGAAAGCATATGTTAAAGATTCTCAATAATGGAGGGTATATATAGCCATGTTTGATGTAAGTTCTCAATAATGGAGGATATATATAGCCATGTTTGAAGTAAGTGCTGGAAGAACTTTCCGTCAACACAAGGTTATTAAGAGTGGGGGACAAATTAATGGTTAAGTAACAACTCCGAAATTATGTATTCATATCTTACCAGCGGTTATGATATTTGACGTGTTGGGTATCTATTGAGAGTGGAATTTCACGCATTTTATGTGTGCACATTACACCGTTTTACATAGGAAAGTTATCATTTTTGCATATCTCTTCTGATCTTATTTATTTTATTCAGACTTGCTTATATGCTTCGTAACGTCTTCATAGTAATTTCATGACATCAGCTATAATTCTTGAATTATTATGTTAGCTTGTGTGCGTTCATGATTGGTATTGTCTATCTGTTAGGAATTGAAGTAGTTCTGCTATAAACACTCTAATTCTATGAACTGGTAAATCAGATACTTGAATTGTTTAGTGGAACAATGCAATTAGACATTCAAATAGGAAGTGGACGGAACCTTGTAGTAATTCCAGAGAACATCTTGTTAGTCGAACTTACCATCCGAAGGTATTGTTGTTTGCTTTGATTAGTATCTAGAAATAATGCTTGGTAATATTCGTGCACCTTAGGGAATAAATCAGAATATATTGTTAGCTTAAAATTAGATTATATCTGGTGGGATAACATGATTAAGTGGTGTATTTTCATTAACGCTGCATGAATGAACAATTGGAAGTTTAGAAACCCAAATTAATTGGTCTATACTTGATACCTTAGAACTGTTGTTTATCTCTTGATTAAAACTTGTTTATTTTTACTGCTTTTAATAATTCAATTATTTAATATTTCGTTCTTTAGATAATTACTTTAAAATCTCTTGGAAATTGGTTACACAATTCTTAAATAGTAATCTAGAATGAATAGATAATTAACTGTCTTAGTGAGATCAATAATTAAACTTGGGTACTTGTCGCTACGATTGACATCCTTATACTTGAGGATTAAATTGGAGTGCGCAAAATACGCCTATCAATATCCGTGGTTGTCTACGTTGGAGCTCCGCCAGAGAAGAAGAGACGAGTGCTCAGAATCCTAAGCTGTTATTCACAAATAATCAAATATAACATAAAGTATCCACCAAAGGAGAACAGTAGAGCACCCTATCAACTCTTTCTCACAACGCTCTTTTTCTGTTGAATTCAGAAGGCAAACAGATTACCCATTTAAATAACAACAGTGCACGTCTTTCTTCTTGGGAGAAGAAATCGACGATTCCAAAGAAAGAGAAAAGGAGTTGAAATGGTTCTGCTCACTATCCATTAGGGCAACTATTCGTTAAAATAGAGGGAGTGTGTTTTAGGCCTGTAAAGGCAGTCCACAAACATGGAGAAAAGAAGACCAACAAATTGGGCCAAATTAGGCCCAACGAGCCCAACAAATCTCCACCTTGGCCCAATTTCACCACTGTGTCCATCATGGTGTAGGATATCATCATCGAATCCTTTGTACGCACAAAGTATACAAAGTTTTTCGTTTTGACAAGTACAAAACAAGTCAAAACAATGACACAAAGTCATAACGATGCCACATAGGCAAATTTGACATAAAGTCAAGAGTATCACAAAGATACACATATCTAAGCACGGAGCAAAGACAATGGACACTAAGTCCACAAAGTGTAATCACTAAGATTAGAACTCACAATTCTCACGACACACAAATAATTCAAACACAAACAAGTTAGCTATCACATTTATAGTCACATAGACATTTCACAAAGAAAGACACACAGTAATTAACAATCAAACGTTACAAAACATTATATTCACACAAAACATGCTCCACCTCACTTAGAGAAAAAAAAACATGTAGATCAAGGCACCAAAGTAGAAAATTAACACATATATAAATACACCACCTCACTAGAAGCAGCCTAGAACATAGCAAGTTTGACATACAAAACAAGTATGAAACAGAAAATAAATTTCAATAATTTTTCACACAAACGAAAAGCATACAGTTTCAACGAGAAACACAATAAGAAAATACATTTCCTAAACATGCAGAATTTACTAGCCAATTATAACATACACATGAATTAAAAGGCACAAAAAATTCACAAACATAATTAGAAGACATCACCATAACTTATAGATTCATTGGCCAAGTTTACTTGATCACTAGAGTTATCTTTCTTAGGATGTGGTACTTATTCGCATAATGACCACATTCATGATAGTTAAAGCATTTTCTATTATTAGACTTATTCTTATTAGACTTGCCTTTAACATGCATGACTCCACCAGAATTTGTGTCACTTCCATTATGTTTAATGTCATGCTCTTTACTCTTTAATCCATTAATCATAACATCCAAGTAAATGTAATCACTACCATACTTAATAGCATATTTAACATCACCGTAAGATTCAGGAATAACATTCAAGAGCACAATAGCATAATATTCATCAATATGCTTGTCACCAGTCTGTTTAATATCAATAATCAATTTAGTAATCACATCCAAGTTCTCTTCAAAATTTTGTTTAATATCATGTTTAAAATAAAGAATTTTTCAAGAAGAAACAGTTTACTAGGCAAAGAAATTTCAGTATATAATTCCTCCAACTTTTCCCAAAATATTTTCACAGAATCATAAACACTAACCTTCGTTAACACACAGTCAGATAGATTCAAGATAGACGAAACAAGCTCATTAATCTCATTCTTTTTAGCCTCAGTTACATCCTCATGATAAGAGTCATTCACAACTTTGAACACTCGTTGTTGGATAAGTATACACTTCATTTTATGTTTCCAGATACTGAAGTCTCCTTTTCCATTAAAAGGGGCTTGCCCAAACGCATTAGGAGCAGCCATATGTGTTTAAAGCTAAGTGAATCGACTCACAACAAAGATACAAGAAATAACAATCACACACACACACAAGTGAGCTGAGGCTATCCCAGTTCACTATCGATTAATCGATTGCGCAGGGGGTCACATGGAAACGAACTCAATTCACAAACAAAGCAAAGAGAACAAAAATTCCAAAAAAAAATCAAATTAGCAGCGAAAGCAATCCAGGAGTAAATCATCACATAGATAGAGAACCCACGAGAGATTTCAAGCAAATCACAAATAGTGGATCAGACGCCTCAGAGCATCACAGATTGAGGACCAACCGCCTCAGGGCAACATAAATAACAAGAGGGGTCAAGCTATTTCACCTGAGTGGTGTCTCGGGCGAGAACATCGTACGAGCCACCAACCCGTTACATTAACGGGGATGGATCCCTCGTAGATTGGTTCAAGCAACAACCCGGACAAGCAGCCTCCACTCATTGGAGTTACACACTGTTGGCTACCATGGTTGAACCCTGGAAAAAGAAGTCGAACAAATTGACAGTCCCAAAATAAAAAAAACCAGTTATGTGAAACGCAAAAAAACAGAATAGAAAAAATTGAAAAAGGCAAAATACTCCATTCATACAGTCTCCGAACAAATCAGAAGAGAGGCAATGATCAGAACTAGCACCGGAGCGGACGAACGGACGACCGACTAAGCTCTGATACCACTGTTGGGTATACACGGTCGTCTTCGTCGGAGAAGAAGAGAAGAGTGCTTGGAATCCTAAGCTGTGATTCACAAATAATCAAATGGAATACAAAGTACCCACAAAAGGAGAAGAGCAGAACACCCTATCAACTCTCTCTCACAATGCCCTTTTTCGGATGAATTCAGATGGCAACCAGATTACCTATTTAAATAACAGCAATGCACGCCTTTCTCCTTGAAAGAAGAAATCGGCGGTTCTAGTGTGTGTGATGTATGTGTGAGTGTATATGTGTTTCTTAATTTGTGTTTTAAGTGTAGTGGTGGTTGGGTGTAGTTAGCAAATTGAGTTTTTTTAATTCAATTAATGGGTTAGGGTTTAAAAAAGGAATGGAGTTACAATTGAAATTTCACATATATTTCATCTTCAATTCGGGTGTCTTAAGAAAAAATTGGGTGATAATAATGCTGCCCTTTTATCACATTATTATTGAAATAAAGAGCATGGAGGATTTTAGGTAAACCAAGTTTTCCATTTGATTGTTTTATATATAACAATTTGTTCCAACCTATTGGATCGCTCGCCCAGAGACGACAAACACATGAAGTGAACAAAGGATTGAATATCTGAAAGTTAATCAGAATGAATTAAGGAACCTCTAAAGGAGTTAATCGAGATGATCAAGCGATCATGAGTCAACAATTAACTGAAATTGCTAAAACGATGTCTCTCCTCTCCGTGTCTGTCAAGGCAACTCTACCAAGGCAAGGTGCGGTGACAATTCCGCAGATGGCAGAAAACAACATGTCCGCTAGTAGAGGATCAAGGGTTTTGCAGCCCGACGAAAATAGGGCATCAATTCCACCCATGCTACCTTCCTTTGATGGCTCGGATCCTATTGGTTGGCTCGCTAGGACAAATCAACAATTATCTCCTCTTTCATTCTCTCTTTTAAAATGTTCAAGTTTGGAACAGATTACATCTTTTACATACCAAGCTTTGTTTCAGTTTAAGGATGATAGAGAAGGGAATTAAGTAGGTCAAAAGAAATGAAAAATGCGATTAGATGAATTGGAGTTTAGACTTTGATAGAATTAAAAAGTTAATTTAAGGGTACTTTAGTTTTATTATTATCTTTAATGATTTAAGTCTAAAAAATTATAGAGTGCATTTAGAAGAATCGGGATATACATAGCCGCGACTCATAATTTATTATATTTTAAAAAAAATTTAATATCCTAAAATTCTGCACATTTACTATATCGTGTCCTATTAATTGGGTAGGAAAATCATATACTCCAAATAACTACTAAAACCTAAATTTAAATTTTACTATAATTTAATAATCCTGTAATTACATATATTTTTTAATAAAAATGTTAAATTATAAACACACTTATTTTAGTTTCACAAAAAAGAAGAGAAGTAATGGGCGAAGGTTGCCCCATTGTTTTTTGTGCCAATACTTTATTTTAGGGCATTAAAGTAAATGTCCAATGTTACTACATATTAGAATTTAGTTGTAAATTTTTTAAATCGAGTTACAATGTAAATGATATTTTGGTCTTGCTTATAACCCAAAAGATCAAGATATTTAGTTTGTAAATTACACTTAATATTTGAAGCAGGTGAGGATGGCAGAGAGGATTTGCTTTAGAGAGGAGCGACAACTACTTGAAAGTCAAGCACCAGATTGGTTTCGAAATCCAAGCTATCAAGTATAGATTAGATAGTGTCTCCACAAGTCAGAAGAGATACCAAGATATGTATGCTGCCATTGATCCGGAGTCCAGCTCTACCATTCCAACAAAAAATGAATGGTATGATGGCCCTATTCTTAGAAGACACTGATGTTGTAGGTATTGAAGGGCCAAAGAAGAAGCTTTTGGACTGGATCGGATCGATGGATGATGAACTTGAAGTGATTTCAGTGGTGGTTAAGAAGGTGTACGATGATGAATCAGTGAAAAAAGTACTTTGATAGACATGTTTTGTATCACTGTTTCAGACTACAAAGATGTTAAGGATATGCTGGCAAGCTTTATTAAGAAGAGTGAGGCAAATACATAATTGTTCTTGATGATGTTTGGGATACATCTACTTGGGAAATTATCAAATTTTCACTTCCCAAAAGAGGCACCCATGTTGCATCAGACAAATCATGTTTATGAACTGAAGCCATTATCGGAAAAAGAATCGAGGAAGTTGTTCAACAAAAAGGCATTTCCAATAAGCTCATGTCCACCTGAATTTCTAAGAGAATTTGCTGAAAATATTTTAAAGAAATGTGAGGGTTTTCCACTAGCAATTGTTGTAATAGGTGGGCTGCTAGCTACAAAGGAGGAGAACATTGAAGATTGGAAAAGGATAAATAGGAGCATTAGTGAGGAATTGGAAGAAGATGGGAATCTGCAGAGACTGGGGGAAGTTGTTATCGAAACGAGATAGTACAATGGAAGAAGTAGGTGATGACTATGTGAATCAACTTGTTAGCCGAAGTCTAATTCAAGTTGCAAAGAGATATGCTGATGGAGAGGTTTATACATTTCGTATCCACGACCTTGTACGAGAATACATTACTTTAAAGTCAAGGGAACAATCACAATTTTAACAATTTCTCTATGGGGACAAACAAGTTTGATAGTCTAGTTTTAAGAATACTTGTACTTGAAGGGTGTCTGGAGAAAATACCTCAATGGATACTATCTTTAAATTGCCTTACTAGGCTCTATCTACGTTGGAGCAAATTGAAGGACGAACCAGACCCACCAAACAGTCAAAGAGTTGCTCAATTTGGCACTCCTTCAAATTCATGGTGCTGATATGGAAGCATTGAGTTTCAAAAAGCTTAAAGAATTGTGGCTATGGGAATTGAAATACTTGAAACATGTGACAGTTGAGAAGGGCTCCATGCCTCTTCTTTAATTATGGGGCTCCAAGGATTGCAAAATGTTGTCACAAATACCTCAAGGGATTGAGCATTTGAGCAGTCTTCAAACGGTTGAAATTCTCAATCTGTAGAAAGAATTCTTGGAGAGAGTTGTTAATGAGAAAAGAAATGAAGGCCACAATTGGAGGCTTGCTCCAATTCCTAGTCTCCTTTTCTTTAATCAAATGGATGATGCCACGTGGAAAAAACAACATATTTAGGACACTATTCCTTATATATAACACTTCTATTACTATCACTACAAAAAAAAAACTATTTTTTATCAATGGAATATTTCGTTGGTAAAAGTCTTAATTCCATTGTTAAATTGATTTAACAACATATTAATAACGGAATCCGTTGGTAAAATTCCGTTGGTAAAGTGGTGGTTGGTAAATTTTGAGGAACCAAAAATCAATTCAGGTGGTAACCGTTGCTAATAATTCCGTTGGTAATTTATATATTAATTCCGTTGGTAATACGTTGATAATTATTCCGTTGGTAATTTATATAATGATTCCCTTGGTAATCCGTTGGTAATTACCAACGGATTGAATTCCGTTGCTAAAATAGATAATAAATTTCCGTTGCTAAAATGAAAATGTCATTTTTATTGCTAATTCATTGGTAATTACCAACAGATTAAATTCCGTTGGTAAATTCGGCTATTAAAAAACAATATATATATAATCCATCAAACTTGGACTTCTCTTTACATTCTCTATAACAATTGATACAAAGTTATGTTTGGATTCATTAATATCTAATCATCTTTTTTGAACAAAAGTGAGGGTATACATAATTTCATTTAAAATTTGTTATTAAATTATATTAATAATTGAAAATTTTAAAAATATTAATCAAATTCTAGAACGTACTCTGTTCGAATAAGCTCTTTACTTTAACAAAATAAATAAATAAATAAATAAATAATATAAGAGCTTATCGAGACGAAGGAAATTATACATTTAATAATATTTTGTGATACATTTAATAATATTTTGTGATACCTCGCAACGAGTCTAACAATATTGTTATTTTTTCTACTCATAAATAAGGAGAATTCCTATTCAAATGAGACTCTCATATCTAAGTTATATATGGTCATATTTTATCTACGGAATATGTGTACCATCAATGATATTTTGTTATTTTTTTGGTTATTTAGTAATTGCACCCTTATACACTATAATATCTTTGTCGTCTAATAAGATAAATAATTATTATTTAAGTAAATAATATGAGCATTGGTACAAGGAGGATGAAAATTTGTGTGAGATCATCTCACGAGATTATTTTCATAAGACAGATAAAAATTGATAATTTTTATTTATAATTAAAAACCATATTCAACTAATTAAAAGTGATAACTTCTAAAAAAAATTAATAATTTTTATAATTAAAAATGATATTCAACTAATTAAAAGTGATAACTTCTAAAAAAAAATAAAAATGATAACATTCTTAATATAAAATAATAATTTTACAAATGACTAGTCATTTTACTAGTTTTATTCTTCCTTAAATTGTTATAGTACTAGTATTTTGTACGGAAGCACTAATACCTTGTTATATATCAAAGCAGGGCAGCAATTCTTGAGTTTTCTTACAAAATACCATCACAAACGTCCAATAATCTGATAGGAAATTATAATAAATCGATACACATATGACCATGCATGGTTAGTGTAAAAATATGGTGTGCGTGCATGTGTTTCTATTGATCTAGCTACCTCAATTTAGCCTGCACTAATCCAATAAGAGCCACCACTGAGAGGACCAAACAAAACATGCTGAAAGCTTGAAGAAGAACTCACTTCCTCGACCATTTTACGATTTTCGATTGCATGCAATACATCTCCAGAGGAAAGTAGATTGCAATAGGCCAGAAGTTCAGTGCCCCCAACAACCCCAGAACTTCGTTGAAGTAAGGAAAGATCATTGCAATGGCGGTCGTTGCTTCGGAAACACAACCTCAACATATTCACACGAAAGGAGCCAAATGGTGGGATGCAACAAGTGTAGAATTTGTTCACAAATTCACTATGGGGGAACTTGTTAGAGAACCACTTTTCCGCGTAAGCGAATACTGGTTGACTGTAAACCTAAACCAACGGCCTTTCGTAGATTAGGCTCACCGTTCTTGCAAAGTAAAAAATCATAATCCTATAGGGTGTGATTTTACATATTCAGTCAGTTTGTAAGCTAAATAGCTCACAAGCTGACTGGATATGTTCGTACACATATGAACAAAATTGAATGAGAAAATAGCACCTGATATCCTCCGATAAGATGCACAATGATGCAAGCATTAGCAAAATCTACGAGCCAAAAAGGCTCGTAGATTCCAAATTCAGTCAATAAGTTCCTGGGTGTGTTGTCGCCGAATGCTGCATATCCGAAGCATCCACAACAGAGATAGAAGAAAGTGGTGATAAGAACAGCAGACAAGGTTGCCTTCTTCATTGTTCTGTTTTCTGCTGGAGGTGATTTCAAAGTATCCTATAGTGCATAAAAGACCAAAATTGTTAACCTTTAACTAGTTTTTCAGGCACTTGGAGACGTTGCGTTTTCGTATCCGTACACAAAACGCAACGTCTCCAAGTGCCTGAAAAACTAACGACATCTTCTGAGCAGAACTACGCGCCGGAACTCCTCTGAGACTTCTCCTGATCTCTCTATTCTCCGACAAACAAACGAAAAAAAACTTGGTATACATCAGAGACGGATCTAGAATTTTGAACGAAGTAAACATGAATTTTCATTCAGTACTGCGACAACATAGTTGCATTTTTAGTCCAGACAACGTTGGAGAATTACAGTTTGTCTATAAAATAGAGTTGGGAAATATACCGACAACTTTGGCGAAACCAAGTCCGAGTCCAATGGAAGCATAGGCAAAGGACATGAGAGTAGCAACAACAGAGAGCCATGCCATGTTGTGAAAGTTGGGTATCTGAGACACTACCAGCTGGAGCAACCCGAATCCCACCATGAACATGTTGTTCTCGTAACTGCAGTTCGATTCACGACCGTTTTCGTGGTAACAATCCGATCGAAGAATTGCTCTGCCAACATTAAAGCTACCTTAGCTTGCACGAAATAAAAACAACACTCTGTGTATAGTAACAGAATCATGCTTACTTAATACTGGAAGCTGTGACAATTGTGTATGCAATTCCACATCCATAGAAACTCTCCAGCACAAATATTGCACATATTCTTTATTGCTTCTTTCCTGAGAGCGTATAAATGAATGAGTTGATATTGGGGTGAACCCATTATAGTTACATGTATCCATTTATTTATGAATAAATTAACTAACGAGATATAATAATGTAATAAAGATTAAAAAAAAAGAAGAGAAAGTCTAAACCAAAGGTAAAATAGTAAACATCACACTAGACATGAGTCAAATTGTTATTATTGAATTGATTTATTGATAATTCTTATGAAACTTGAGCAAGAACTTGTTAAACCTCTCAAGAACTCACACACTTGCTTGATTGATCACTCACGTTTCACTCTCGAATTGATTGATAAACGAAAAACGAAATGAAAGAGATCAACACAAAGATGTATAGTGGTTCGGCGTAAGCCTACATCCACTTTTGAAGGAAAGATCACTCACTAAGATGATTACAATACACATTTGAGGAAGAGAGAATGATGAACTTATGCACACAAACCCTAATGTGTTTTTCCTAACTTGTATACTGATGCGTTGATGCTTGTGTTGATTCAACCGGCTGATCATAGTACTTATATGATCACCAGCAATCCAACTGATGCAACTGCCATTCTTGGCATCTCACGTGGAAGCTTCTAGATGGTTCAACAAACCAACTAATCACCTAACTAACTTGATTCCTTCCTTAATGCATGACTGAGATGAGCTTGAATCCTACGGCTCCTTCCCTTCATGCAGATCCTTTAGTCAATCCTCATCAACACTAACTCACCAATCATCACCTTCAACGTGTTTATCATTGTATGAAATCTTACACACACATGCATGCAGGCTATAACACAACAATACTCCACCTTAGATTGCATCATCACTAGCTTGTAACCTCCTCCATCTTACTGCTATTTAAGGTTGCAGCCACCTTTCTTCCTTACTTAGTTCAGATGAATCAATTGCTTACACAGTTCATACTTCTGAACTGGTAAGCTTTTAGTGAACATGTCAGCCGGATTTTCAGTAGTTTTGATCTTCTTGACACTAACTACTTCCTTGTCTATCATGTCCCTTATTAAATATAACCTCACATCAATGTGTTTGGTCCTCTCATGATACCCCTGATGCTTGGAGAGATGCACTGCACTTTGATTGTCACAATACACCTCAATTCCTTCTTGCTGAATACCAAACTCACTTAGTATTTCAACCAGCCACACCCCTTCTTTGATTGCTTCAGTGAGTGCAACAAATTCTACTTCTGTAGTTGATAAGGCCACTATATGTTATGTGTTGCCTTCCAACTTACCGCAGTACCAAACAAGTTGAATACATATCTAGTAAGTGACTTCCTAGTATCAAGATTTGCTGCACAATCAGCATCAACATGTCCAACTATTGCCTTATCCCATGTTACCATTTTCTGAAATTTCAAACCTGTTGTGATGGTCCCTTTTACATACCTGAGAGCCCATTTCACTGAATCCCAATGTAGTAGTCCTGGATTACTCATAAACCTACTAATCATGCTCATCACATAAGTTAAGTCTGGCCTGCAACATACCATTGCATACATCAAACTGCCAACAGCACTAGCATAAGGAGTGTTGCTCATCTCTATCTTCTCTTTATCTGTTTGAGGAGCTTGAAGTAGTGACAGACTCACTCCTTGCTTTGCTGGTGTTGTTACTGATTTACTGAGATTCATATTGTATCTCTTCAACACTTTGTCCAAGTATGATTCTTGGAACAACTTCAACTCTCCAGCTAATCTGTTTCTCTTAATCTGGATACCAAGGATCATCTTTGCTTCTCCTAGATCCTTCGTATCAAACTCCTGCTTAAGTATTTCTTTTACTTCATCTATACCAGCTTGATCCTTACAAGCTATAAGGATATCATCTACATACAAGAGTAAGTATGTATAACATCTTTCCTTGAACCTAACATAGACAAAGCTGTCATGTAAGCTTCTGCTGAATCCATTTGATGTAATGTAATCATCAAACTTCAAATACCACTGCCTTGGACTCTGCTTCAGACTATACAAAGATTTCAATAGTAAGCAAGCCTTATTCTCAGCACCTTCAACACTTACACCATCAGGAATCTTCATGTAAATATCTTCTTCTAGATTTTCATGCAAGAATGATGTAGTGACATCCATCTGATGTAACTCAAGATCAAACTGAGTTACTAATGCCAACAAAATTCTGATAGAACAATGCTTAACAACAGGTGAAAATATCTCATTATAATCAACACCTTCTTTCTGTGAAAAACCCTTTGCCACAAGCCTTGCTTTATACCTTATACCTCCTTCTTTGCTTGTAACAGGTTTCTTCTTGTAAATCCATTTACAACTTACTAACTTCTTATTCTTTGGTCTTTCAACAATCTGCCAAGTCTTATTTTTATGCAATGATAGCAGCTCTTCTTCCATAGCAACTATCCATTTGCTATTCTCACTTCCTGATATAGCTTTCTCATATGATCTTGGCTCATAACTGTCTATATCAGATGCAACTAACAGTGCATATGGCACTATATCAGCCTCCACATATCTTACTGGAGCTTTGATTTGCCTTCTCAACCTATCCCTGATAAGTTGATAGGTGCTTAAGTCATATCTTGAGCTGGATGAGTTAGGTGAGCTTACTTCCTTATTCTGATCAGCACTGTTATTTTGTTCATCACCTTGCTGTACTTCCTTTCTTGCTTGCTCCACCTGAGACTCAGAAGTATCTGCAGTGATAGATACTACAGAGTTTCTTTCAACTAATGGCATCTTCTTTTCATTGAATGTGACATCTCTGCTAACAATGAACTTGTTAACTTCATAACACCACAGTATGTACCCTTTTACTTCTTTGGGGTATCCAACCATTACACATTTCACTGCTCTTGGTTCCAACTTATCTTGCTTCACATGAGAGTACACTTGACATCCTATTACTCTCAAATGAGTGTAACTGGGAGCCTTTCCAGACCACATTTCTTCAGGTGGTTTGAATTTTAAGGCTGCTGATGGACATAGGTTGATCAGATAGGCTGCTGTAGTCACAAGTTCACCCCAAAACTCTTTTGTAAATCCTCCACTACTCAGCATACACCTAACTCTTTCAAGCAAGGTTTGATTCATCATTTCTGCAACATCATTTTGTTGTGGAGTTCCAGGTGTAGTCTTGTGCCTCTTAATTCCTTTTCCTCTGCAAAAATTGCTGAACTCCTCTGAAACAAACTCTAGTCCATTGTCTGATCTTAAGCATTTAAGCTTCTTCCTTGTTTGATTCTCCACCTCAGAAAGCCAATCTTTGAATGCGACAAATGTTTGATCCTTTGATTTTAGGATTTTTACCCATACCTTTCTAGAATAATCATTTATAAAGGATATGAAATATCTTCCTCCTCCCATGGTTGGATTTCTTGATGGTCCCCATAGGTCTGTATGAACATACTGAAGCTTCTCTGATGTGGTATGTTCTCTTGAACCAAATTTTAACCTCTTTGCTTACTTAGGATGCAATCTTCACATTGATCCATCTTGCAGGTTGAACTTATGTCTAATAGCTTCTGTCTTGCTAGCTCTTGTAACCCTCTCTCACTTATATGAGATAGTCTACCATGCCACAGATGAACATCTTCTTGATCTTGTGAAGTGTTCAACTGTCCAGAGACAACTGATCCTTCAAGGAAGTAAAGATCAGAGCTCTTAACACCTTTCATCACCATAGAATTTCCTTTCATAATGGTAAGTACTCCTCCTTTTAGGTTGCATTCACACCCCTGAGTGTCTAACATTCCCAAGGATATTAAATTCCTTCTCAATCCTGGTACATACCTCACATTTGTAAGCAACTTAATGGTTTCATCACATTCTGAATTTGACAGAGCCAATCCCCTCAATCTTGATGGCCTGATCATTGCCTAACAAGACTGATCCTTTATTATATGGCTTCAATTCTGTAAACCAATCCTTAACTGATGTCATGTGAAATGTGAAACCTGAATCTAACACCCACTGATCTGATACATGACCAGAAACAACAACCAAAGCTTCAATATAATCTTGATCCTTATTAACTTTATTTTCAGTTACCTGATTTGCATGAATCCTTTGATTTCCACCCTTTTTTGCAATCTTTCTTGGCACTATAGTTTTCCATTTATGACATTGCTTCTTGAAATGATCAGGTTTGTTGCAGTGGAAGCAGTTATTATTCTCTTCATCTGCTGGTGTACTCTGATTCCCTCTTTCTTGTTTCTTCCTATCAACACCAGCCTTCTTATCATTCTTGTTCCACTTATTATGTTTATTGACTATAAGACCTTCCCCTGCAACTGTGCTATCTGATGTCTTGTGAAGCACCTTTGCCTTTATTGCAAGAATCACTTGGGAGATTGATTCAATATTCCCATATAATAGTGTATCTCTCAATTCTTCAAAAGATTTAGGAAGAGCTGACATTAGTATGACAGCCTTATCTTCACTTGACAGTGCTATATCAATATTTTCTAAATCATCTATGATCTTATTGAAATCATCTAATTGATTTAAAATAGACTTATCTTCTGATACTTTGAAGGAGTAGAGTTTATGCTTTGTATACAGCCTGTTTGCCAAAGTCTTCACCATGTAAAGATCAGCAAGCTTCTTCTACATATCTCTTGCAGTTACTTCCATTGAAACTTCTCTTAAAGTTTTGTCACCTAAGCACAGTATGATTGCACTTCTGGCCTTTGATTGTTGATCTTGATCTGCAGCTTGTGCAACTGCATCAGCAGCTGCTGCTTGATTCTCTGGAAGCGGTTTGACAGCATCTGCCAATCCTTGTTGGATCAATACGGCCTCCGTCTTCATCCTCCACAAACTGAAATCAACTTTTTTTGTAAACTTCTCCACATCAAACTTAGTTGTCACCATGATCCTTCCCTCTGATATGATAACTTGTGGCTACTTCTTCTTCTTCTTCTTCTTCTTCTTCTTCTTCTTCTTCTTCTTCTTCTTCTTCTTCTTCTTCTTCTTCTTCTTCTTCTTCTTCACACAGATGACGCCACTTCTTATGAAACTTGAGCAAGAACTTGTTAAACCTCTCAAGAACTCATACACTTGGTTGATTGATCACTCACGTTTCACTCTCGAATTGATTGATAAACGAAAAACGAAATAAAAGAGATCAACACAAAGATGTTTAGTGGTTCGGCATAAACCTACATCCACTTTTGAAAGAAAGATCACTCACTAAGATGATTACAATACACACTTGAGGAAGAGAGAATGATGAACTATTGCACACAAACCCTAATGTGCTTTTCCTAACTTGTATACTGATGTGTTAATGCTTGTGTTGATTCAACCAGCTGATCATAGTACTTATATGATCACCAGCAATCCAACTGATGCAACTGTCATTGTTGGCATCTCACATGGAAGCTTCTAGATGGTTCAACAAACCAACTAATCACCTAACTAACTTGATTTATATGTCAAATCATGAAATACATAAAAAAAAAATCCATCCATCCACTTCTTATCAAAATTAAAGCACGTCATAAGACTTTGCTAATATATAGTATATATATATATATATATTTATATATTACTCTAAATTGATTAATCTGAAAAAACCTCCACAAAATTCTACAAATATATACATAATCTAAATCACTATCTAAATATCAACATATAATTAGAAAATAATCTTGATATGAAATAGTTATGGCCACATTCACTTTCAGTGTTGCCCTAACAGTCAAACTGTGCGTTTAATATTTGTAAGAAAATTTTCTAATCCTTTATAGTATTTTGTAATTAAGCATTCTCATTTTACACGTCACCCCAAATATTTCGTATACTATCCGATACAACTAGAGCTGTCAATTTGGGTAGAACCCAATGGGTTAACCCGCCCCTACCTATAAAAATTTGTCAGTATCCTGGCCCAAAAATGACCCAACCCAAAATGACCCGCCCCAAAAGCAATCCGCCCTATTTAAGCCAACTACACAGTGAATCGTGAGTTAACCCGCCCTAACCCAATAATCTACCACTCATTCCTATCTCAACCCACCCCACCCCACCCCCCGCCCACCTCCCCCAACCCACTCCCAAAAAAAAATTTTTTAATAAAAATTTTATATTTTAATATTAAAATAATAAAAATATTATCACTCATCCTACCCCTACTCCTACCCCACCGCCCACTCCCCAAAAATTTTTTTTTATTAAAATTTAGATTTTAATATTAAAATAATAAAAATATTATCACCCATCATATCCCTACCGCCACCCACCCACCCCACCACCAAAACAATTTTTTTTATAAAAATTTAAATTTTAATATTGAAATAATAATAAAAATATTATCACTCATCCTACCCCTACCCCTACCCCACCCCCACCCCCACCCACCATCCCCCACCCCACCCCACCCCTCAAAAAATTTTTTTTTATAAAAATTTAAATTTTAATTAATATTAAAATAATAAAAATATTATCACACAGCCTACTCCTACCCCCACAACCCTCCCCCTCGTCACCCCCAAATGTTTTTTTTAATATTAATTTAAAAATTTTTATAAAAAAATTTTTTTGGAAGGGGGTGGATGGGTGGGGATTGGCTGTTGTGCTAATATTTTTATTATTAAATATTATAATTTAAATTGTTATAAAAATATTTTGGAAAGGGGTGGGTGGGTGGGTGGGTGGGTGGGGTAGGATGATAATATTTTTATTGTTAAAATATTAAAATCTAAAATTTATTTAAAAAATTTTTTGGGAAGTTGTGGGGTGGGGGTATGCTGTTAATAATTTTTGTTATTTAAATATTAAAATTTAATAAAAATTTTAATATTAAAATAATAAAAAATTTATTTGGGTGGGTGGGTGGATTGGTAAGTGAAACATTCTTAAAAAATTACTAATAAAAAAATAAGATAATTGGATCAACCCATGAGTCGACCCACCAGTGACCCACCCCAAGACACAAGTGACCTGACTCGCGAGTGACCCAACTCGCAAGTGACCCGATCCATTTAAACATGGGTAAGAGCGGATTATGATGAGTTTGGGCTAAACTAACTCACTAACCCATTTTGATAGCTCTAAATATAACTAACTTCTCTGCTACAAATAATGTCGATTGCGCTCCTAGCATGAAAATCTTCCATTAATTAAGGAATATTCGTTACACCTAACTCAATTTGAGATCCGACTCAAATACATACGCGACCCGATTGACAGACGGGTTCATCTCAAACGACACACCCGGAAAACTCCGACTTAAAAGAAAAACGGACCTAAGTAAAACTTGACGGCCTGAACGAAGGAGGGGTTGCGGGTCGGGCCGTGCTCCGGATCTGGCGACTTGTAGCAGTTGCAGACGAGGAAGGTGGAAATCTGAACGGTGGCAGCGAAGAGTATAATGGCGAGGGGGCCCGCAATCCAGCCCAATTGGGCCGTACTCCATGCGAGGGACAACACTCCTGCTCCAATCACACCTGTTATCACGTGGGCAATCGCTGTCCATATCGTAACTGCAAAGTGCAATCACAAACTATCACTATTCATTCATGGCGCTCTCACGCAGTTGGAGGTGATTTACCAGTTCTCTTGATGAGGGTGTCGGTGGTGGTGGTGATGGTGTTGAAGATTGGTGGATCAGCTTCCACTGCTAACCGGAAGTCCTTTGAGCAACTGTCCTCTGATGTCACGGAATTGGAGATGGAGTTATGTTAAATGATTTTGGTTTTTTCTTTTTGAATTTTTTAAATCTAAGAAAATCAATGTGTTGCTTTAAATAAAAGGTGAATAACTTTTTAGCAATGACAGAGAAGCTCAAATTCTATGTATGTCAGTAAGTGTCTCCAGAAATAAGGCTATAATTAAATACTCCATTTTCTTATTCCATTTTTTTTTTCAAAATAAGGGATATATTAATTTATTACGTGGAGGAATAGCTTCATAAATACTCTCTCCATCCCATGTTAATATTGACATTTACTTTTTGCACGGAGATTGTGAGATATAATATTAATATTTAATATAAAGTGAGTAGTTGTATTAGTGTTGTGTGTGAGTCCTACATGAAATAATTAATTGTTTTGAGTGGGTCCAACTTGACGAAAAAAGAAACATAAACCTTAACTTGGGACAACCAAAAAGAAAACGTAAACCTTAACGCGGGATGTAAAGAGTATAATATTTTTATGTAAAATGAATAATTGTATTAAAATTGTATGTTTACATTTTCCTTCTGCTTCAAAGATTCTCCTTTTCTATTTTTTACATCCACCTAAAAGATATTTTTTTTTGTGTGTTCGTAGAGTCATATCCACCCATTAATATAATTAAACTATGGGAATCATATACCCATTACAAATTAATACTCCCTCCGTCCCACGTATTTTTACACACTTTTCATTTTGGGGTGTCCCACGTATTTTTACTACATGAAATAATTAATTGTTTTGAGTGGGTCCAACTTGACGAAAAAAGAAACATAAACCTTAACTTGGGACAACCAAAAAGAAAACGTAAACCTTAACGCGGGATGTAAAGAGTATAATATTTTTATGTAAAATGAATAATTGTATTAAAATTGTATGTTTACATTTTCCTTCTGCTTCAAAGATTCTCCTTTTCTATTTTTTACATCCACCTAAAAGATATTTTTTTTTGTGTGTTCGTAGAGTCATATCCACCCATTAATATAATTAAACTATGGGAATCATATACCCATTACAAATTAATACTCCCTCCGTCCCACGTATTTTTACACACTTTTCATTTTGGGGTGTCCCACGTATTTTTACTACATGAAATAATTAATTGTTTTGAGTGGGTCCAACTTGACGAAAAAAGAAACATAAACCTTAACTTGGGACAACCAAAAAGAAAACGTAAACCTTAACGCGGGATGTAAAGAGTATAATATTTTTATGTAAAATGAATAATTGTATTAAAATTGTATGTTTACATTTTCCTTCTGCTTCAAAAATTCTCCTTTTCTATTTTTTACATCCACCTAAAAGATATTTTTTTTGTGTGTTCGTAGAGTCATATCCACCCATTAATATAATTAAACTATGGGAATCATATACCCATTACAAATTAATACTCCCTCCGTCCCACGTATTTTTACACACTTTTCATTTTGGGGTGTCCCACGTATTTTTACTCATTCCATTTTTGGCAAAAATACATAATATTTTATTACCTATTTTTTACAATCCCAACAACTTTAATGACTTTTTTACACTTTATTCATCATTCTCAATAACTTTATTCACTTTTTCTTTTTAAATTACTAATTTATCTCTACTTTCTCTTACATTATATATTAAAAAAATAAATGCCTTAATTTCCGTTCCCGTACAAACGGGTAAAGATACCCGGAACGGAGGGAGTATTACTTTTTAATCTAAGTGCAAAAAGCAAATAAAGTTCTTTAAACGAGTAGGAAATACTCCCTCCGTCCTGGAAGGTCCTCATTTACTTTTTGTACGTAAATTAAGGAGTATTATTATTTTATATGTAGTGGGTAGTTGTATTAGTAATGAGTGGTGAGCCATATGTAGAGCATTTTTACTAAAAGGGTAAAATGAAGATCTTTGAGTGAGACACTCAATATAGTAAATATATGGACATTTCGGTGGGATGGAGGGAGTAGTATTTTGTATGAATCTTATCTATTTAAAAAAGAAATGAATATTATGCTTCTGAATGATGTTTTTTTAAATGCTCAATTTAACAAAAGTAACCTTGAATTGAGTGTTAGATTCGTTTAAAATTAGTGACTGGATTATATATATTCATGGCTTGATTGTATATATTTATAACTTGATTAAAGTTTTTAAATCGAGTCACAAATCGAGTTAAAGCTATTTGCATAATTTTTTGTATTTGAACATTTATTAGTAAATATGAGGCATAAAAAAATTCGCAAAATCTACAAGGATATAATGAATTTTTAACCTACTTTGTAATGAAATCGATCAAAATGTCGAAATGGATACATTTCAAGAGAACGGAGAGAGTATTCCACACTACCTCCTTTCACTAAATATGTTTACATTTTCTTTTTATACATAGTTTAAGGAATATGAAGTAATATTTAATGTGCAGTGGATCACATTTTTAGTGTGTTTAATTTTGGGCAAGTCTTACGTGAGACCTGTCTCACAAACCGCCTCACATTATAAGCATGGTGAATTTCGGAGGGTTGGAATCGACATCAAGTGACGACACTTTCAATAGGAAAAAGGGTTCGGACAAACCTGGTATAGCTTGGCGGTAAAAAGCAGCAACGTCATGTCAGTACAATGACGTTTTTTGCTCAAGGTGGAGCAATGGTATGATAATTGCGGTGGAGCAATGGCACAATAATTGCTTACGGTGGAGCAATGGTGACGTTGCTGGTCAAGGAGGAGTAGGTGCAGCAACAGCTCTGAATGTTGAGTTAATATTATTGGGGATCCTTATGACATGTTCAGTTGTCACGGGAAAGAGTGTAATAATATTAGTTGGTCCACAAGTTTGCACACGGACATTGACTTGGCAGGTGATGTAGGGTGTGTGGTGGATGTATATCGATGACTGATGGATTTTCGGGAGAGCCAAAAGCTGAAGTTGTGCCATAAATATCAGCAGATGGTTTCGATATGTGCCGCAGAAAATTCTTAGAATGGTTTATTCTAAGTGGTCTACTCATATGGTGGAGCAGGATTATCGGGATTTAGAATAGATTGTCCGTGAAGACAATGATTCTTATAATGGTTGATTCTAAGGGATTCTCGGGTTTGAGAATGATAGTCGGTGAAGACAATGATTCTTTTATTTTGACAAGGTGGAGATTGTTGGTTTTGTCAAAAATAAAAGAAGTGATTTCTTTTATTTCTTTTGTCCCACATTGGATGAAGAGTAAAAGGGGAGGGATCCTTGGTGCTATATAATGAGGTCATTGGACTTGAAGTCAAGTGCACCAATCAAGTACACTTTAATATTTGTGTTTGATTCTATTTAAATTCATTTCTTGTATTCTCGGTTGTGAGTATAGGAAGAAAGGTGTGAATTGGGGTCGGGAGAGAGAAATTCTATGTGATTGTAAAAAATTTTCACATATTGGCATTTTCTCGATCCGTGGTTTTTCTCCGATTTGGAGTTTTCCATGTAAATTCTTGTGTTGTGCTTTTTATGCTCTTCTTATTTGTCCCTTAGGAATGAATGGAGATCTCCTTATCCTAACAAAATCGTGGAGCAAACTTGTTTATTGTTAAAATGATAAACGTAAATTTTTTAAGTGACATCCAAAATAAAAAGATGTAGCATACATTTCAAGCTCACGGGTTGAGTTAGGGCAGGGCCGGTCCTTGCTTGAGTCAAGCGAGTTGATCGACTCTGACCAAAAAAATTTGGTAAAATTTAGGGGCCCATATTTTTTTAAAAAATAACTTTATACATATAGTTAGAATAGTTGATAAAATTAGAGTCTTGTCCAAGTGGTTGCAGAAAGCATACACGCATATTTTGGTATACAGTTCGAATCTCTTTCCATTGACTGCTTTTTAATTTCTTTACTAATCCCTTTACTGTTCATTATTCACGTCATTTAAGGTTTTAGGAAATCCATCATTTATTCTCCTTTTCTTTTTTATCTCATTCCAATAACTATCCTTTTAGCTACTCTTTTTAAACATTTTTTTATAAACATCTCTACTTTTTTCTAATTACTGTTCATTATTCACGACATTTAAGGATTTAGGAAATCCACCATTTATTCTCCTTTTCTTTTTTATACCATTCCAATAACTATCTTTTTAGCTATTCTTTTTAAACATTTTTTTTATAAACATCTCTATTTTTTTCTAATCATTTGTTTTTAGTATCTTTTTATTATTACTGTTTTTAATTATATATTATTACCTTATCAAAGTTGATATTCATCAAGACTTTTCTTTGATCAACAATGCCATAAGAAAGACTTAATGGATTGACTATGTTATCAATTGATCAGAAAAAACTTGCAGAACAATTATTATACTGATCTTATTAATACTTTTGCTATCAAAACTGTTGGCAAAGACTTTAATACAACAGTTTTTTTTTTTCAAACTCATACAATCGGATCTCATTAATACGCGGGTCAATGAAAATGGGTCAAATATTTTAAAACTTCGGGTCAGGTATTCACGTGAATTGGATATAGTATTTGGGTAAATCATCACAATCTATCCAGTACCAAAATCCCTAAAATCTTTGACCCAAATCACAGCCATGATGAACTCGCGGTCGTCAGCCTTTGCGAAGCAGAGCCAGAGCTTTGTCGACCACGGTGGAGTTAGCTACCGGCCGACGGGAATGCCGTCTAAGCTCTCGGACTGAAGCTCCCCTGATAAGAAGCTTGAATGAGGATTCAACAGTGTCGATGCTAACAAACTGAGAAAGTCGGCCTCGTTCGATGATTTTGATGTTGTTACTGAGTACTTACAGTCTGCCATACTATGATATTACGATTAAATTATATTTTTTGTTTACTTATTCTGATTATCTAGAAATTTACTGTGGAAAACTTTATAGTTCAGTGGAATAAATTTGTTGAATCATATTTTGAGTTGATAGATATTATGTGGTGCTATATTTAGTTTAATTTATGGTGTATAGTCTTAAATGATTACATTAATAAGATAGGCTATGCACATAACTGACGTGCTTGTGCTGGTTTCATATCTTGGTGTACTATCTATGGATGAAATATTTTTTATATTTTCAATGATATTATTATTATTCATAGAGTTTTCAGGGTCTTTCTTTTTTAGTATCAGGTGCACACTTTTATGATGAATTTTTTCAGATTGATTGGCTTGCGTTGGTATTGGTTAATATTTAGAGCATATTTTGTTGGATGCTTTTTGTTTATCCAGTGGTGGAATGCACTTAATGTTACTATTGACCATACTTTTAATTTATTATCAAACATGTTTTTTCTTTAAAGAGTTAATCTGCAAATTTTGTTATGGTTAATTTTTATGTCTGTTTGCTGAACAAGTGAAGTTTAAATGCCCCAAAATTACATATGCCAGGTACTTCCTTCTCTCCCTTGGTTACTGCTTAATTCACAGTAAATACCTTAGAAAGAAACAATAGTTGCCTTTTGGAACTTGGGAAAGTGAACATTACTTATTATCTTGATCAACATTTTTTAGTTGCTCTTTCTTATTAATTGGGATACTCTTTATAATGATTTGAGTTACTCTTTAATTTGGGACTCTTATTTCTTGCATTTTTCGAATTGAACAATTCAACTTGTAATCCATGACAATGTTGAGTAATTGTGCTTCAACTCTTTATTGGCTTTTTAATAGAGTGATTTTTTTTTCTGGATTAAGTGTTGAAGACATTGAAGCACTTGTCAATTTGTTCTTGTTTTGGTAGTATTCTGATGATTTTTTGAGTGCTTTGAAAACATTTGATTTCTTTTAATCACTTCTTATGGAATTGTTTTGATGATGTTTTCCGTTGTTAGGTGTTCAGGTGACAGAGCTAGTGGATGGGCTATTCATAGACTGCAGCATTAACAACTTTTTAGCTCATGGCATTTCTTTCTGTAAAATTGGTTGGGGATGAAGAGTATTTGTCCACAAATCAGCAATTCAGATTCCACATTAACCTCAAAATGGAGGAATATTGTTAAACCCCCAACTTTTTAAGACATAAAACAACATCCCATTTGCTACCAAGAAACAATTATAGATGTAACTCATTAGGTTATAATTGTTCCGATAGGAAACAAGTTTTTGAATTATTTTTTATGATAATTGGATTATATAATTGTTTTGTTTTTTATCAATCTTTTTAGATTGCTTTTTTCTATATTTTAGGTTACTCTTTACAATGATTTTGGTTACTCTTTAATTTGAAATTTTGATTTTCTGAAAATTAAGATTACTTTTTTTTATTAATTAGATTACTCCTTAAAATGAATTGAGTTAATTGAGTTACTCTTTATAATAACTTAGGTTACTCTTTCTTATTAATTGAGTTACTCTTTATAATAATAGATTTTTTTTTAAAAAAGATTAAGTAACTATTTAATTTGAGTATTTGGTTAACATCTTTTATGTTACTCTTTCATATTAATAAGTTACTTTTTCTTATTAATTGGGTCACTCCTTATTATAAGATTTAATTTTATCTCCAACACATTATACATTCAAAATTTTTGCAATATGAAATCTGATTCTTCTTTGTAATCTCACAATGACATAATCCCAATCAATTCCCATCAATATCTCTTGAATATTATAGAATCATCACCAAGACAAATACAAATCAAGATCACATGCCTTTAAATACCCATCTATCTCAATTTCATCAACCCAAAACAATCTCATCGGCTCTCTCTCATTAAATTTCAACTGCCTTTCTCTTTTTCTACAAATAAAGAAATGGAGCGAAAGCTACCAATCGCAGTAAAAAAATTCTTTAAGATAATAAAAATTGTGTATTTATGTTAAGAGGCATTTTAAATGCTAAATTATTAACAGATCTTAATATGATGATGAAACGTGGCAAGATTTTAGGCAAAGCCGCCATACAAAGCCTCAAGTTCTACCTCCACGCGGCGGATTACTTCCAGCTGCAGTAACAGCACGGCCTTCTACCTCTCATTCCATCTTCACAAGTGCCTCCCCGTCAAATGATCTTCAGCAATACAAACACAAATTAGAATCTTCACAAATAACTGTAATAGAAATCGTCATACGCTTGAATTACATATAGAGAGCCCCCAACACCCTGAAGTGACCCGCAATCATCCCACTGCTAATTGGAGCGTGCCCGTTTACGATGTATTGATGCACATCGACCCACCTAGCACCCCATGGAGATGAACCAAAACGCCTGCAATGAGGTTGGTCTATCAATGTTGGATAATTACTGTATTTACATTGGATTCATGTTTGATTAAGAATGTTTTCTCACCAATAAAAAGTTCAGAACCATTTGGCTTTGTTTCACCAAACATCCACGCGAATGAGATTGCTGAGATTGCTATGATGAAAGCAAAAAGTGCTTCTAATTTTCTCACGCCATAATTTTCAAGAAATAAAAAGGTGAAACTGCATCAAACAATGCCACAAATCAATATGGTAACCATTAATTTAATTGAAGATAAAAGTCAACCCATAGAGGAGTTACTATAAGTGTATAAGTAACTGAGTTTAATAGCACATGAGTATTGCATGTTTAATAATACTATAAAATTGCTTAATAACTTGTGTTTCCAGTTTCCACGTACTTATCCGATGAAGTGCTCACTTTCGTCAAACACTTGGCGTGCATAAGAAATCAACCAGAAACAAACACACACCAAACAATTAATTCCAGTATGTAACTCTAAAACAATTAAAAGATACTATAGTATTTACCAGTCAAGAGCGGTGATAATGACACAAGCCCTAAGGGGAAGAACATTGTTGCTAAGGATCTTGACGGCAATGGCAGAGCCAATAACCTCCTGAATATCAGCTCCGATGAGGGTGAGTTCTGCCATGATCCAAAGCAACAGCCTCGCCCAATTAGGATACTCTACCCGGCAGAGCTCGGCCAGTGTCGGTCCGGCAGAGAGCAGATGCGTAGACTTGTTCAGCGGCGGGAGTGTAGTATCCATTGTGGTTGATGTGAGAGGAGAGAGAAGAGAGGAGGGCGATTGGAGAGAATTATTGGCGAGCACTGGCGGCGGTCTTTGCGGTGGCTCCGTCGTTTCTGGTGGTGGAAGTGAAGAAATTGAGTGGCGATACTCTGGTAGAGTAAAGAATTATCGAGAGATTGAAGAGTGGTCGGCATTCGACCAAATTCGGGCTGCCATGTGGAAGGGAGGGGATTTGGTTCTACCAAATATTGGCAGGACTGGTTCCACCATAGTCCCTCTCAAACTGTTATACGCGTTGTATTTTAAAAATTGTAATATTATCTTTAATTATTAATTTTTTTATTTTATATATTGTGTTTTAATAAGAAAAAATAGGGGGTCTAAATTTAAAATATGACTCAGGCATGAAAATTTATAGGATCGACCTTGAGTTAGGGATGAGAATGGGTAAGGTACCCGCTTATTTTTGACTATTTGTATCTGTATTCGATTAAAAAATAACTACCCGTATTCGTATCCGTCCCGTTTAAAAAATTTATTATGGTATCCGTGCCCCTCTCATACCCATTTATCATTACTCGCAAATATCCGTACCCGTTTAATGTTCATTTATTATATATATATATATATATATATATATATATATATATATATATATATATATATATATATATATATATATATATTATTTAAATAAATATAATTAAAAATTACATTATTATTAATTAAATATAAAATAAATACAATATAAATTCTATTATTTTAAATAAATATGATTAAATAAAATATCTCATAATATATTAAATTATATATATATATATATATATATATATATATATATATATATATATATATATATGGGGTATATGCGGGGTATTGAGACATTATCTGTATCCGTCCCAAATTCTAATGATATTTTTTACAACTATCTGTACTCGTCCCAAACTCATTTACAACTACCGGTACCTTTTCCATTCAGATTCGGGTAGGCCGGATACCCAAAAATACTCATATTGCTGTCCCTAGGTGGAGTACATATTTTCTAAAAATATTTGTTACATGCGGATTAATAAAATTTATTTTAAAGATGTGTATAATAAAAGAAAATGGGTAATTAAAAGAGAAAAAAAAGTGAATAAAATTATTGGATTTGGTGAATAAAAAATATAAAGTAATATCCTATGTATTAAAGATATTAATATTAATATTGTACTGTATTATTATTATTATTATTATTATTATAATTATTATTATTATTAAAAACATACCAACAGTGATAAACAGGGCTTAAAACGAGTCAAGTCGAGTCGAACTTTATGAAGATTGAGTCCAGTTTGTTAAGAAATAAATGAGTTCGAGCTCGTTAGTGAAAGCTCGTTTTGTTCGCGAACATGTTTATTAACGTGTTTGTGAACTTTTGTTCGTGAAAATGTTTGGTAATGTGTACATGAAACTTTTTTATTAAACACTTATATAATTTCGTTCGTGAATATGATAAACAAAGACACCACTATCCTAAAATAACAAAATATTCATCGACTACCAATAAAAAAATATACTCAATATTTTATTATTTCATAAAAATAAGGAAATTTAACATGTATAAATGGTTTCAATATTTTTATATTATATTTACATTATAAAGAATAATAATAGATTTTATATATATATATAAACGAACACTAAACGAGTTTGTTTACTGGATTTTAACAAACGAATTATACAATGCTCAAACTTTGTTCGTTTACATAGCGTTAAATATAATGAGTTTAATTTAACGAACACAAACGAGCTCTTAAAGAGCTGAGTCACAAATTGTTCGCCGCACGCTATATTCGTTTACACCCCTAAAAACAACACAAATGACAAATGTGAAAAGTAAAATAGAATTGAACGGGAGCAGTACTAAATGGATATATATTCTAAATTTTACTATAGTTTAAATTTTAAAATTAAATAAAAGATTCAGATATATTACTACTATTTTATTATTATATCCATAATAACATCCCAAATCCCTAAATTAAGCCACTTTCTATATTAGCATTAATTGCTCCAAAAATTAAAAACCAAAAGTATAAATTAGTGATTAACATTAATAAATAATCATAAAATATGTCAAAATTATAGGAAGACAAGTAGACAACGAGAATTTACCGATAGCCCTTATAGCTCCGTTAATTAACAAAATTAAAGTGTATTCATATAAATATAGTTGTTTGTTCTCTTCCACACTCTCCACTCTCTTCAAAGGGACATATATCAATCAAAAATATGTCAATTATTTTTTATTTTTTGAGTTGGTTTAAGTGTAATGTTTTTTTTAAAGGATATATATTATAATTAATAAGAGTATAATTTTTATTGAAAATGTCGCATGAAATATGAATAGTATAGATGAATAATTGGATATACAGTCTTCCGGGACACGCAAACTTAACCCTTTTTTTCGTCATTCTTTTTTCACATCTCTATCCTGATAATGGTATTCTAGTCTTCTTCCCTTCTTAATTGTGTAAAAAAAAATCTTATCTCTCTCATTAATATATAATTTCCCCATAACTTTATTAATAGATGATGAATGTCAAAGTTTGTTCATGCGTGCGAATGGGGCATATGTATTCTAATTATATAAAGAAGTAAAAATAATGGTGTTGTATTTAATTGTAGATTAAAAAAAAAAAAAAGGATTAGATATAGAGATATGAAATCTATTTGATCAGTGTGTGTCAAGAGAAACAATGTGTGTTTCAGAAGTGAAAAGAATGATGTTCTAATCAAATAAATGAAGAGATAGATTATTGTGTATAATTAATAAAATGGATCTTCATTTAAAAGTCCTAGTCAACATTAAATTTTATTTAAAAGGCCTAAGGTTATAAAATTTTGTGTAAATAACCTTTTTTAAAAATAGGATTTTTACTTAATTATTAATACTTTAGAAACTTTTAAGAAAATAATAAAAGTTTGGAACTTTTTTGTAAAATAAAAAAATGAGGGATTTTACTAAATTATTTATATTTTATAGATTTTTGAAAAATTAGCATTTATGCTCATAACGGTAACCATTTTATTATTCCGACTTGTATATCGTTATTCAAAATTCGAGTTATTTCGAGGTCGTTTCAGTTAAAATTCCTCACATTTACCTCATTATACACCATTCGATTTATTTTTCTAGTGAATAGTCAATTTAGCATAGTCCGACTCCATAATGGAATCATTCCGTTATAACGACTTGCACGCCGTTATTCAAAATTCGATCGATTTTAGGAGCCTTTCATTCGCTTGAATCTCCACATATAATATCAAACATAATATTCTAATAAACTAATAAATGGTTGTTGATATCCAGTCATATATGAAGTATCTCAGTACATTTTAATAAAACAAGTATATAGTTCGAATGCGAAGTATTACAAATATGAAGTATCCCACTTAAATTTTTGAATGGGCTTGTAGAAATATTATGAAATCAAGGCATGTGTTTAACATGAGATCCAAATGCACAACTTAATTGTCATGCACGAAAATATCCGTGTTTATGCTCATAATGGAATCATTCTGTTATACCCACTTGTATGTCGTTATTCAAAATTCGAGTTATTTCGGGGTCGTCTTAATAAAAATTTCTCACTTTTACCATTATTGTATGCTATTTGATTGATTTCTAATAGAAAATTTAGCATTGTTTGACCCCATAACGGAATCATTCAGTTATAACAACTTGTACGTCGTTATTCGAAATTCGATCAATTTTAGGGGCCTTTCAATCGCTTGAATCTCCACATACAATGCCAAAACATAATATTCTAATAAACTAACAAATGGATGTTAATATTCAGTCACATATGAAGTATCTCATACATATTAAATAAAACAAGTATATAAAGTATACAGTTCGAATGCGAAGTGTTACAAATATGAAGTATCCCACTTAAATTTTTGAATGGGCTTGTAGAAATATTATGAAATCAAGGCATGTGTTTAAAATGAGGTCCAAACGCACAACTTAATTGGCATGTACGAAAATATCCGTGTTTATGCTCATAACGGAATCATTCGGTTATACTCACTTGTATGTTGTTATTCAAAATTTGAGTTATCCTAGGTCGTCTCAGTCAAAATTTCTCACTTTTACATCATTGTATGCTATTTGATTGATGTATAGAGAGAATAGAAAATTTAGTATTGTTTGACCCCATAATGGAATTATTCTATTATAACGACTTGCACGCCATTATTCGAAATTCGATCGATTTTAGGGGCCTTTCATTCGCTTGGATCTCCACATATAATGTCAAAATATAATATTTGGATAAACTAACAAATGGATATTGATATTGAGTCACATATTAATTATTTCATACATGTCATATGAATAAATATATAAATTATAAATGTTTAGATGCGAAACATTACAAATATGAAGTATCTCACTTGAATTTTCGAATGAGCTTGCACTAATATGATGAAATCAAGGTTGATGTTTAAAATGAGGTCCAAAATCACTACTTGATTGGTATGTATAAAAATATGTGCATTTATGGCCATAACAAAATCATTCTGTTACGTCTACTTGTATGTTGTAATTCAAAATTCGAGTTATCCCGAGTTGCCTCAGTCAAAATTTCTCACTTTTAACTTCATTTTACACTATTTGAGTTATTTCTTTAGTGAATAGCCTATTTAACATTATTTTGCCACATAACGGAACTATTCCATTATAACGACTTGCACTATGTTATTCCAAATTCAAGTGATTTTAGGGGCCTTATACTTACTCGAATCTCCATATGTAGTTGTAAAGCCTAATATTGTCATATGGTAACAAAATAATGGTGATATTGACTAATCACTCATGGAATATCCCATAAATGTTATAAGTAACATTTGATAAGTTTGAATGTTAACAATTACAAATCATAAGTATCTAATTGTATTTTCTAATGAGCTTGTAAAAATATGATGAAATCAAAGTAGGTGTTTAAAAAAGTATTAAAAAATCACTACTTGATTGGTATGTACGAAAATATGTGTGCTTATGCCCATAACAAAATCATTTCGTTATAATGACTTGCACGTCGTTATTCAAAATTCGAGTTATTCACGTGTTCTCTCAGTCAAAATTTATCACTTTTTAACTTCATTTTACACCATTTGAGTTATTTCTCTAGTGAATAGCCTATTTAACATTGTTTTTCAACATAACGGAACTATTCCGTTATAACGACTTACACGACGTTATTCCAAATGAATGATTTTAGTGGCCTTATACTTACTCGAATCTCCATAAGTATCTGTAAAGCCTAATATTATCAAAAGAATGGTGATATTGAATCACTCATGGAATATCCCATAAATGTTCTAAGTAGCATGTGATAAGTTTGAATGTTAATCATTACAAATCATAAGTATCCACTTGTATATGATGAAATAAAAGTAGGTGTTTAAGAAAGTATTACAAAATCACTACTTGATTGGTATGTGAAAATATGTCCGCTTATAACCATAATGAAATCATTTTCGTTATAATGACTTGCACTCCGTTATTCAAAATTCACTTCCTCCAACAAAATAGCTAACCTGTAGTTTTTTCTCCATCATCTTTTCCCCTAAATATTAAAACAAACATATTCAATTATAATATTTCAAAAAATACTAACACAAAATTAATTTTCAAAACTAAAAATGTTTGTGAAAGTTGTTTGTTAAACGGAACAATTTAAGTTGTTTACTTGAACGTTTGTATTAAGATGGGGCAGAAGGAATAACGAAATAAAGTTTTTAAGGTGATAAGCAACCTTCTTGAGATATTTTGTTACAACTTGAATGATGAATTACACATACTTACTATCACTAGAGTGGAATGTTATAAGCTAATCAATATATGAGCATACATTAATCAGATGACTAAGTTACTGCAATGAAAATACAAAGAAAATGAATTCAGTTAAAATAAGTCGGATTCGCCTGTAAAAAGTAACTCCATGAGAAACAGCGATCCTTATTTGGGTTGTGAATCATTAATGAGTTACAACTTTATTTACATGACATCTAGATGACAGAGATAGCAGTAGAATAAGAGAGAAACCAAAAGGAATTTGAAGCAGTGAAGAACCAACACTCAAATTTCTTTATCACAACAATCAGCTTAATGAAAGAAGACAAAGAAGAATGTTTTATTCACAAAAAGAAAGTCAATGAAGCTTACTTACAACTATGTTCAAATCAAAAAGCAAAGATAAAATAGTCAAGCACCCTCATGTCCAAAGAGATCTAACTTATATCTTTTGAATAATAGACCACAAGTGTTGAAAGTTCGTGCAATTGTTAGGCATGTCTAATTTGGAGAAAGCTATCATTATTTTTTGAATGTCATGTGGTAATTCTTCAGGCAATTAGTCTTTATTAAGTACTCTAATGAATCGTTTAGTCCATAATAATTTCTGGAACAGTCTGAACAATTGCATTGTAGCAAACTCGAAATCATAGCGGAGCAATTACGTACATTCTACCGTAATTTAACCCAAAATTTTCACTCAATCATTTCATCGAATACCTTTAAGCATAAAACTCAAAACTTAATTTTTTAACATCATTTTTATCATTGTTATGCCTGAAATGTCACGATGATAAACAATAAACTTTGATTTTGGAAAAATATCACCATTATGTCGGATAGAAATTCAATAACATGTGCAACCCAAGAGCATGGAAAAAATAGGAGAACCGGAGAGGGAGAAGAATCACAGAAGATTAGAGTGTAAAGTGAATGCAAGTACACTACCTGAGAAGAGAAGAAGAGTCAATCTATCTTGGGTTTGTCTTCACCAACGAATTCGAATGGGTTTGTCTTGAATTTGAAAGATTTGGCTTCACCAACGAACATTTGATGTTTTGAGTCTTCACCGGCCTTCTTAATTTGGCTTCACCAACAAAATTTTCTTGGGTCTTCAACTTTCTTAATTGTGAAAGAGTTGGAGAACGATGGATGTATGGGGATATTCACCACTCTCTTGATTTTAAAAGATTTGGGCCAAATTCTAATTAAAGAAAAGTTTTAACACTCAATTGTAAATAATAATATTTTTTTTCTTTTTTTTTAAATTAATACTTTAATACAATTTTGGTCAAAAGCCATTTACGTAAAGTTTAAAGTTGATTGACCCATTACAACTAATTTAACAAAATTGTTGCATAAGATTGGAGAGAAATGAGATGTATCTAACTGGCGTTCGTTAAGGACAAAGAATACCCTATTAAATGAGGGATTTTATTGGACGAAAATTTTGGATTGATTGAAATTAATCCAAATAATCATTTTTAAAAGGGATCTTCATTTAAAAGGTCTAGTCAATATTAAATCTTATTTAAAGGGCCTAAGTTTATAAAATTTTGTGTAAATGGCCTCCCTTTAAAAAATAGAGTTTTTGCTTAATTATTAATACTTTAGGGACTTTTAAAAAAATAATAAAAGTTTGGAACTTTTTTGTAAAATAAAAAATGGGGGATTTTACTAAATTATTAATATTTTATAGATTTTTGAAAAATTAGCATTTATGCCCCATAACGGTAATCATTCCGTCATACTCACTTGTATGTTGTTATTCAAAATTCGAGTTATCTCGGAGTCGTCTCAGTTAAAATTTCTCATTTTCACCATCATTGTATGTTATTTGATTGATTTCTATAAAGAATAAAAAATTTAGCATTGTTTGACCCCATAATGGAATCATTCCGTTATAACGATTTTCACGCCGTTATTTGAAATTCGATCGATTTTAGGGGCATTTCATTCGCTTGAATTTACACATATAATATCAACACATAATATTCTATTAAACTAATAAATGGATGTTGATATTCAGTCATATATGAAATATCTCATACATGTTAAATAAAACAAGCATATAAAGTATACAGTTCGAATACGAAGTATCATACTTAAATTTTTAAATGAACTTATAGAAATATTATGAAATCAAGACATGTGTTTAATATGAGGTCCAAACGCACAAACTAATTGTCACGTACGAAAATATCCGTGTTTATGCTCATAACGGAATCATTCCGTTATACCCACTTGTATGTCGTTATTCAAAATTCGAGTTATCCTGAGGTAGTCTCAGTCAAAATTTCTCACTTTCACCATCATTGTATGCTATTTGATTGATTTCTATAAAGAATAGAAAATTTAGCATTATTTGACCTCATAATGGAATCATTCCGTTATAATGACTTTTATGCCGTTATTCAAAATTCGATCAATTTTAGGGGCCTTTCATTCGTTTGGATCTCCACATACGATGTCAAAACATAATATTCTAATAAACTAACAAATGGATGTTGATATTCAGTCATACATGAAGTATCTCATACATGTTAAATAAAACAAGTATATAAAGTATACAGTTCGAATGTGAAGTATTACAAATATGAAGTATCCCACTTAAATTTTTTAATGGGCTTGTAGAAATATTATGAAATCAAGGCCTGTGTTTAATATGAGTTCCAAACGCACAACTTAATTGTCATGTACGAAAATATCCGTGTTTATGCTCATAACGGAATCATTATGTTATATCCACTTGTATGTCATTATTCAAAATTCGAGTTATCCCGGGGTCGTCTCAGTCAAAAATTCTCACTTTAACCATCATTGTATGCTATTTGATTGATTTCTATAGAGAATAGAAAATTTAGCATTGTTTGACCCCATAACGGAATCATTCCATTATAACGACTTGCACGACGTTATTCGAAATTCGATCGATTTTAGGGGCTTTTCTTTCGCTTGGATCTCTACATACAATGTCAAAACATAATATTCTAATAAACTAACAAATGGATGTTGATATTCAGTCACATATGAAGTATCTCATACATGTTAAATAAAATAAGTATATAAAGTATACAGTTCGAATGAGAAGTATTACAAATATAAAGTATCCTACTTAAATTTTTGAATGGGCTTGTAGAAATATTATGAAATCAAGGCATGTGTTTAATATGAGGTTCTAACGCACAACTTAATTGTCATGTACGAATATATCCGTGTTTATACTCATAACGGAATCATTATGTTATACCCACTTGTATGTCATTATTCAAAATTTGAGTTATCCCGGGGTCGTTTCAGTTAAAAATTTCTCACTTTTACTATCATTGTATGCTATTTGATTGATTTCTATAGAGAATAGAAAATTTAGCATTGTTTGACCCCATAACGGAATCATTCCGTTATAACGACTGCACGCCGTTATTCAGAATTCGATCGATTTTAGGAGCCTTTCATTTGCTTGGATCTCCACATACAATGTCAAAACATAATATTTGGATAAATTAACAAACTGATATTGATATTAAGTCACATATGAATTATTTCATACTTGTCATATGAATAAATGTATAAATTATAAATGTTTGGATGCGAAATATTACAAATATGAAGTATCCTACTTGAATTTTCGAATGAGCTTGCAGTAATATGATTAAATCAAGGTTGATGTTTAAAATGAGGTTCAAAATCACTATTTGATTGGTATGTATGAAAATATGTGCATTTATGCCCATAACAGAATCATTCTATTATGCCCACTTGTATGTCGTAATTCAAAATTCGAGTTATCTCAGGGTTGCCTCAGTCAAAATTTCTCACTTTTAACTTCATTTTATACTATTTGAGTTATTTCTTTAGTGAATAGCCTATTTAACATTGTTTTACCACATAACGGAACTATTATATTATAACGACTTGCACGACGTTATTCCAAATTCGAGTGATTTTAGGGGTCTTATACTTAGTCGAATCTCCATATGTAGCTGTAAAGCCTAATATTGTCATATGGCAACAAAAGAATGGTGATATTGACTCACTCATGGAATATCTCATAAATGTTATAAGTAGCATGTGATAAGTTTGAATGTTAACAATTACAAATCATAAGTATCCACTTTTATTTTCTAATGAGCTTGTAGAAATATGATGAAATCAAAGTAGGTGTTTAAGAAAGTATTAAAAAATCACTACTTGATTTGTATGTACGAAAATATGAGTGCTTATGCCCATAACAGAATCATTTTCGTTATAATGACTTGCACGCAGTTATTCAAAATTCAAGTTATCCCCGTGTTCTCTCAGTAAAAAATTATCACTTTTAACTTCATTTTACACCATTTGAGTTATTTCTCTAGTGAATAGCCTATTTAACATTGTTTTTCCACATAACGAAATTATTCTATTATAATGACTTGCACGACATTATTCCAAATTCGAGTGATTTTAGGAGCCTTATACTTACTCGAATCTCCATACATATCTGTAAAGCCTAATATTATAAAAAGAATGGTGATTTTGACTCACTCATTGAATATCCCATCAATGTTCTAAGTAGCATGTGATAAGTTTGAATGTTAACCATTACAAATCATAAGTATCCACTTGTATTTTCTAATGAGCTTCTAGCAATATGATGAAATAAAAGTAGGTGTTTAAGAAAGTGTTACAAAATCACTACTTGGTTGATATGTACGGAAATATGTCCGCTTATGCCCATAACAGAATAATTTCCTTTATAACGACTTGCACGCCATTATTCAAAATTCGCTTCCTCCAACAAAACAGCTACCCTGTAGTCTTTTTCTCCATCATCTTTTCCCCTAAATATTAAAAATAAATATATTCAATTATAATATTTTAATAAAATATTAACACATAACTAATTTTCAAAACTAAAAATATTTGTAAAATTTATTTCTCAAACGGAACCATTTAAGTTGTTTACTTGAACGTTTGTATTAAAATGGGGCAGAAGGAATAACAACATAAAGTTTTCAAGGAGATAAGCAACCTTCTTGATATATTTTGTTACAACTTGAATGCTGAATTATACATACTTATTATCACTAGAGTGGAATGTTATAATCTAATCAATATATGAGCATACATTCATCAGATGGCTAAATTACTGCAATGAAAATACAAAGAAAACGAATTCAGTTAAAATAAGTAGGATTCTCCTATAAAAGTAACTCCATGAGAAACAGCGATCCTTATTTGGGCTGTGAATCAATAATGAGATACAACTTCATTTACATGACATCTAGATGACAGAGATAGAAGTAGAATAAGAGAGGAATCAAAAGGAATTTGAAGCAATGAAGAACCAACACCTAAATTTCTTTATCACAACAATCGGCTTAATGAAAATAGACAAAGAAGAATGTTTTATTCACAAAAAGAAGGCCAATGAAGCTTAGTTACAGCTATGTTCAAATCAAGAAGTAAAGATAAAATAGTCAAGTACCCTAATGTCCAAAGAGATCTAACTTATATCTTTTGAATAGCTAATAGACCATAAGTGCTGAAAGTTCGTGCAATTGTTAGGCATGCCTAGTATGGAGAAAGCTATCATTATTTTCTGAATGTCATGTGGTAATTCTTCAGGCAATTAGTCTTTAATAAGTGCTCTAACGAATCGTTTAGTCCATAATAATTTTTGGAACAGTCTGAACAATTGCATTGTAGCAAACTCAAAATCATAGCGGAACAATTATGTACATTATGCCTTAATTTAACCCAAAATTTTCACTCAGGCATTTCATCAAATACCTTTAAGCATAAAACTTAAAGCTTAATTTTTTAACATCATTTTTCACTGTTATGCTTGAAATGTCACGATGATAAACAATTAAGGAAATGCAAGTACACTACCTGAAGAATCGGAGAGGGAGAAGAATCACAGAAGATTCGAGCGTAAAGGGAATGCAAGTACACTGTAACACCTCAAAAACTCTATACGTAAGTTTTCCTTGTGGCCCAACTCATAGAGGCCCAATACAAATAAAACGTAGTCCAACCCGCATGTTTGCTTTCCAAACCGCGTGAATAGAAGAGAAATCAGAATTTATACACTTCCCTTATTTAACAAATTTCTTCCTATCCAAGAAAAATATCATCATATCTCTCTAAATCTTTAAAGAGATATTCCCCTGCTATCACTTCCAAATTTATTTCTCTTGCTAAGGAAAGTTTGACTACCTTATGCGTTAAATTATTTTTTTGAGATTTGGCCCAGCCATTCAAGTATAAGAGGTTGAACATTCCTTCGTTCCTTCACATACAACTTTTATACTTTTTTTTTCTTCTTTCACGGCTGTTTTTCTTCGAAGAGATGAGGGTTTTCGACGGGGCTGATTATGACGTTCAACACACGAATTCGAGATTTTTACGTGATCGATAGGTGGGATTTATTATGTGTTATTTATGTATTTAAAACCCTACATGATGTGATTATACATGAACATGCTATATTATCCATGAATTATTAAGCACAAGTCAAGGGTATTGAATCGCGATGCTTGCCAACATGGGTATTGAACCGAAAGGTGCTTGCCAACATGTGTATTGAACCGAAAGGTGCTTACCAACATGATATGATATTCCAAGTTACAAGTGTAAGAATTTCAGTTTCACTCGTAGTAGCGTTTGAATGATAAATAGTGCGTAATTTATTTCACTGAGCGGTGGTTTGCTCACTCCCAATCAATCTCCCCCTTTCAGGTTAGCGTGCCGGTAGCGTACAAGTAGTGGTGCGTTGGCAAGGGAGACTTAATAAAAACTTCAATAAGTTGCAGTCTATATTTTTATTTATATTTTGATTTGTTTGAACATGGGAAAATTTCATAAGGATTTTACTTTTTTGATTTACATGGTAACTCGAGCAATTCCGTACTTCGATTATTTTTTTTTTGCTGAAATAAGATGCACTTTATTTTATTTGAATATTTTCGAAAGTTTAAATAAAGTTTTTATTTAAAATTGATTTCATTTCCTAGTTGAAGTACAGCTAGTTAGAATAAAATTCTATATTTTAAATTCTTGAAAATTTTTGCATAAACTTACATGTCCGAACTCTTAAACTTTACCTTCTTCTTTGCTAAATCACTTGTCTATTAATTTCTGCATGTTAGGCTTTTAATTATTTTTATATAAATTTGATAAGTCATGTATGTTTCACATGTTATGATTTTAGGAAATAAACTTTTGGTCCTTTCTTTAAAGGTTTTTGCTAAATACTCTTCTTAAAATTAAAGTTGCAAGAACTTATGGGGCTTGTCCATTTGTTTAAATCCTTTGTCTTTGGATGCTCATTTATTTATTTATTCAATAATTAAAGCATTTTTTTTATCACGCCCTAATGCTCTATTTATGAAATAAAATGGGAATTTCTTTATTTTTAAAATTTGGGGTGTGACATATACTACCTGAGAAGAGAAGAAGAATGAATCTATCTTGGGTTTGTCTTCACCAACGAATGGCTTCACCAACGAATTCGAATGGGTTTGTCTTGAATTTGAAAGATTTGGCTTCACCAACGAGCATTTGATGTCTTGAGTCTTCACCAGCCTTCTTAATTTGGCTTCATCAACAAAATTTTCTTGGGTCTTCATCTTTCTTGATTTTAAAAGAGTTGGAGATCGATGGATGTAGGGGGTGTTCACCACTCTCTAGATTTTTAAAGATTTGGGTCAAATTCTAATTAAAGAAAAGTTTTAACACTCAATTATAAATAATATTTTTTTTAAATCAATACTTTAATACAATTTTGGTCAAAGGCCATTTACATAAATTGATTGACCCATTACAACTTATTTCCCTTTTTAAAATGAAAGTTCTTATTATCTTATCTTAACGATTTTAAACTCCACCGTCCATGATCTTGTCGTGGGCCCTGTGGCCCTCTTTCGTATATACTCCTTCGGTAGCCCCAAAAAGTTTTTTTAAGGTGTTCATTCTCAATTGCGTCAGTTTTTTTATATACATGGATTCATGCTTACTCATTAAATAATAATATTTTTTAATGAGTCAGCTATTTGCACCCTCAAAATTACTTAACGTACCCAAAAAATATTTAATAAGACATAATTGTCCTTATAAAACTTATATCTGTTCGGTTGTAACAACCGAATAATTATCTATCTTATCTGTTACGTTGCAACAACCGAACAAACAAAGAATTCATCTATGTTATCTATTCGGTTGTTGCAACCGAATATAATCAGGAATTCATATATGTTATATGTGTTCTGTTGTAACAAACGAACAGAACAAAGAATTCATATATGTTATCTGTTCGGTAGCAGCAACCGAACATAACAAGATTTGTAATTTTATTTAATTCATATTAATATTACTGGATAGATAAAAAAACAGATAAGTCTTCCAGTGAAAGTAAACAAGTTTCTGTTGATTGTATCAACGGAAGTGGCAGTAGTAGTGGTGAATTTCACTACCACTACCATTGATAGAATCAGCAGAAACTTGTTTACTTTCACTGAAAGATGAATCACAATATTTGTTTAAAGATTGATGATGTCATGAAACGTATTTATTTTATCTATTCGATAATATTGATATGAATTAAAAAAATACAAATCTTGCTCTATTAGGTTTCAGCAACCGAACAGATAACATATATGAATTCTTTGTTCGGTTGTTTCAACAGAACAGATAATTATTCGATTGTTGCAATCGAACATTCTTTGTTCTGTTCGGTTATTGCAACCAAATAGATATAAATTTTATATGGGTAATTATGTCTTATTAAATATTTGGAGTACGTTTAGTAATTTTGGGGGTGCGAATAGTCGTCCCCCTCTTTAATTTATGTGAAAAAACAAATGGATCATTTTGGAGGGAGATAGTATATTATATATATATATATATATATATATATATATATATATATATATATATATATATATATTTATACTCTCCGACTCATTTGTATCTTTATATAATTTTTATTTTAGTTCTCATTTCAATTTTTATATTTTTTTATTTGGTAGACAGGAAAAAAAATCTTCTTTGGATCCACGTACAACACTAATACAACTATATATTCCTTAATTTTCGCGCAAAAAACAAATATAAAAATTTAAACAGGACGGAGGATGTATAAATTAAAAAAAAAGAAAAAAAAGAGTTAAATCTCATGTACGGTTCGAAAGTATAATCTAAAATTTATTTTAATTAATAAGTGTTATATATATATATATATATATATATATATATATATATATATATATATATATATATATATATATATATATATATTTGAAGTGATAGGTTGAAATATTAAGGATATTAATGTTTTATTAAAATTTAAAAAAAAATGAGTTTGATGTGAACCGAGTTCACGTGAATCCTGTTTTTTAAAATTACAATTTAGTACATAAAAAATTGTTATTTGAAAAGTAATAATTTTTATTTAGAAAAATAATGGATTCATAAATTAGGGTGTGCAACAATTTGAAGAGTAATTCTTTCATTTAATAGTGTAATAGTTTATTTAAGTAATTTTTCATGTATTAAAAAATGACAAAAACTTGTGAACCTCGGGGACACCGCGCGCCCATCGTGCATCCAGATACCCTTTAGTATTATATGGTGTACCCTTCTTTATAAGGACGTACACCCTTTATTTTTTGAAAAAAATTTAAAAAAATTAAAAAAAGTTTATATCCTTTAGAACAAAATTGTGTACTTTATTAATTAAAATATATATCATTTAGAATAAAATATTGTGCCCTTACACACACTTTGTGCTCCTGTGACACAGGAGACCAACTCTTAAAGAATATAATTGGTGAAGTCAAGTTTTACGCAAGTGTTTGTAAATATATATATATATATATATATATATATATATATATATATATATATATATATATATATATATATATATATATATATATATATAAAAGATTCTATGATAAATGATATACTCTCTCTGTCCCGCCCATACTGCATCGTTTACTGTAACTTTTGTGAGAGTTTTATGAAGTCAAACGATTGGAACGGAGGGAGTAACAATCAATAAAAAAAAATATTAGTTCAAGAATGGTTAGATGTGAGCGCACTAAGTTACTAACCTACATCCGTGCAACGTGTACACAAGCTTTAGGAATAAAAAAAAAAGTAAGTCTAATTCATCCAAAAGCAATTAGTTTTTTTTAATTAAAAATAAAATAAAAAGGGGAGACCGTTAATTAAGATATTATTAAGATTAGGATGAGAAATAATTCCAAATATTTTAAAATTAACATTTCTCGAAACGTCGTACTTCATCGTAAAATTGATTACACCTAGCACTACTCAAATTTAGTCGGGTAGGCATTATACTATACCGTTACATTATTTTATATTTTTTAATAGTTATTACGTTATAAAATATTGTTAATTATTTTTACTATAAAATATTATTAATTTTTATTTATACTATTAATAGTTTTTAAAATAACATTATCATTTTTCATTAATTTAGTATCAATTCTAAAAATAAAAAAGTTATCAACTGTTTGGCTGTCACAACTTACGTGAGACGCTCTCACACAAGTCTTTGCTCATTTAGTTTATATACAAAAGAATTTAAAATATTTTATTTAAATAATAATTTTTAATAAATAAATAAAAATAATTCATGTAAATTGTATATAAAATAAGCTCTTTAGACTTTTCCTTTTCTTTTCATTTTTTTTGTCGTGATATGGTGTGACGAATAATTATAATAACGACAAAAAAAAACAATTCCTTAGAAGGTAAAATCCATAAAGAAAACAACAAAAAGGTTAAAGTTGATTTCCATAGATTGATGATCTTACGCCACTTCTGTAGACCATACTCAAAACCTACAAAGATAAGTCTCCATCTATTCCGTTAGCTGCAGACAAATTCAAAATTTTTATTTATTTCCTAAAACCGTTTACTTTAAAAATAAATAATTGGATTTTTATTGCATATTTAATGAGAGGATGCGCTATTACACCCCTAAATTACTTAATTTACCCAAAATATATTTAAATTATAATAATTTTTTATTAATATTATTTAAATAATCTTTTATTAAATATATTGTTAAACATATTTCAAATTTATTAAATATATTCCATATATAAATTGAATCTTTTAACTCTTTTAACTCTCTTTTTAATCTCATCCTCTTATATCAACGAATCAAACCCCATTTACTCGTACTCTCAAAATAATTTTTTAAAACTCCACATCATTTGTTGAAATATTTCTGGACAGTTGAATAAAGCAAATTGAATAAACGATTGAGAAACTTCAAGCTTCCTAAAAAAAGCACCACATTTGGTATCACTTTATTTTCTAAATCAATGATAAAAAATCCACGATCCTCGCCTCAAAAGAGTTGTCCTTTTTCAGCTTCAATGGCATCATTTGAGTTAGTAAAAATTTGATCCAACAGAATTCTCCAAAATTTTTCGCACTTTTCGACAAGAAAATGGGTACCTTGAACAATCTTTAGAGTATCTCTTTCTTTCATTACATTTAATTGTGAGACGAAATTTGATCAATGGAAGAAGAGTTTTATGAGGATTCGATACAAGAATTTGAGGCTTTTTACTTGTAAGTTCTCTAATTTGAGATTTGCTAAGCCCTAATTTGTGTTCATAATAAAATTTCAATAGAATGGGCCAAAGTTGTTGGATATTTTATAATTTAAAATAATAGTTTTATTATAATTATTATGATACTTATTACACGTTTTTAATATAACTATCTCGTTTTATGACCCCCATTATGCTAATAATTCTCATGAGTGTGCATTTATCTTTGTTGGTGCATGAGAAGGCTATAAAAGTTAACTCTCATATGATATGCAACACACATTGATATATACTACACCATTTACATACTTCCATACTACACAGTACACATGTATACTTTCACACTACAAAATATATTTTTCTATATACATAAATATATACTTTTGAGTATTGAGTATTTTGTGGTTTGGGGTTCTCATTACTCCATACGAGAGGACTATCGAGTTGTCGAATCTTGGGAGAAAAACGTGTAAATCAAGAATATTATACCAGTGCAGTGGGGGCGTTTCTTCTCTAAAGATAGCGTTACGGCGTGCTTCGACCCAGGCTACTCTTAACCCTTATTTTATATTTAATTAACCGTTTGTTGTTGAATTTATTTTATCATAAATTAATATCCCACATTGTTTGTATTTATTTAATATTTTTCCAACAAAATTAGCATTTTTCTTTGAAAGGATTATTTACAGCGGCTGCTCCACTAGCCTTAGATGTGTGGCAGCGGGATAAATTGATTTGATAGTTTCATGTTAAGATCTATAAAGGGTGATATTTAGTAAGATTGGAATATATTTTAAGAGTGTATTTAATAATATAAAGGTGTTTTAATAATGTTAAAATAAAATATTATAATTTAAATAATTTTAGGGCGTGTTAAGAAATTTTAGGGGTGCGAATAGTCGCACCATTAATAAAAGGAGCTGGCTATTCACACCCCCGGAATTACTAAACGTACCCCAAAAATATTAAGTAAGATATAAGTACCCTTATAAAAACTTATAATTATTTGGTTGCAATAACCGAACAGTCATCTATCTTATATGTTCATTTCTTGCAACCGAACAGAATAAAGAAATTATCTGTTCGGTTGCAACAACCGAACAAAATTAAGATTACTATTTTTTTAAAATGTATATCTATCAAATAGATAAGATAAAGATAAGTTTTATAATATCTTCAATCTTTAAACAAAGATGTTACAGTGAAAGTAAGCAAGTTTTTATTTGATTCATTAGACTGTTTATCAAATTCACCACACTTACTAAATTGTTATTAGATTGCTTATTTTACTGGAAGAGGAATCACCATCTTTGTTTAAAGATCAATGATGTCATGAAACTTATCTGTTATCTTATCTATGAATTAAAAAAATTACTAATCTTATTTTGTTCGGTTGCAACAACCGAACAAATAACATATATGATTTATTTCTTATGTTCGGTTGTTGCAACCGAACATAAGATAAATGATTTCTTTATTCTATTCGGTTGTTGCAACCGAACAGATAAGATAGATGACTGTTCGATAGCAACAATCGAACATATATAAGTTTTATAAGGGTCATTATGTCTTATTAAATATTTTTGGGGTACGTTCAGTAATTTTGGGGGTGCAAATAGCAGGCCCCTAATAAAAATATTGTTGGTTTTGTCAAGAATAAAAGAAGGGATTTCTTTTATTTCTTTTGTCCCACATCGAATGAAGAATAAAATGGAGAGATCCTTGGTGCTATATAAGGAGGCCATTGGATATGATATCAAGTGCACTAATCAAGTACACTTTAATATTTGTGTTTGATTCTATTTAAATTTAAATTTCTTTCTTGTATTCTCGGTTTTGTGAGAATGTGGAGAAATGTGTGCATTAGTTAGAGATTTGTAAGAGTGTAGGGATTGGGGTCGGGAGAGAGAAATTCTGTGTGATTGTAAAAAATTTCTCATAGTGGGGGGTTTTTCTCCGATTTTGGAATTTTCAACGTAAATTCTTGTGTTGTGGGAGACAGAAATTATGTGTGATTGTAAAAAAATTTTCACATAACGGTATTTTCTCAGTCCGTGGTTTATCTCCAGTTTTGGAGTTTTCCACGTAAATTCTTGTGTTGTACTTTTTATGCTCTTCTGTATTGTCCCTTAGGAATGAATGAAGATCTGCTTATCCCAACAAATATGTGTCAAATTGGTTAAGAACTTATAATTTTTATAATGAAAAGTGATACCTAATTGATGAAAAGTAATAACGGTGTTGTGAAATATTTAATGAATAATTTATAATATTAATGAAAAATGATAACAATTTAAAAAGACAAGTGATAACATCTTTAATAAAAAGTGATAATTAATTATAAAAATATAAAATAGTCTCATCGTGAGACAATCTCATACAAGTGTGTAGGAAAGAACCTCCCCCGAACAGACAAAAAGCTTCTTTCAGCCTACTCACTTTTTTTTAAGGGCCTCTACGATTGATGAATAGAAAACCTACTTACGAGAATGAACCAATCTATTGAATGCAAGAAAGCAGCTTCGAAATTTTCCTCAAACTGCACCTGAGCCAAGGGGTTGAATGTCGAAAACAATCATCCCCAGAGTGCGGTGAAAATCCAATCAAGATCCCATTCATAATATAAAAAATAATGACTCAATAATGATTAGTTAATTACTCCAATTGACAACAAACAATAATAATAATCAGTTGATATTTGATATCACTCAATAATGACTCTTTTTTCTTTCTAATTCTTTTTTAATTTAATTTAAAAAATATATAATTGGATTAGTGAATAATCCGTCTTATATAAATTAGTATCTTAGAGACCGTTCATCCAATCCCCTCCTTGTTCATTTTACATACCCATATTAAGATTCACTCCAATTGAATCAACTATTAATTCTAACTTCTTGAATTAGATCCTTAGGATTTTTATTTCCACACTTCAGAATAATCTGGTAATTATCTATTCCATTAACGTTATTTTATCCATTAAGTTATCTATCACATTTCTTTTCACTTTGAGGTCTATTAACAGCCAACGTATATACATCACAGAATTGAGAATATTATGGAATGGTCAATCCATCTGAGTTTTATCATTTATTTTTATAATTTTTCATTTAGCATGATGTGTTAAATTAGTTTGGTTTTAGAGGCACATTACTAATTTACTTTATGAATTGTATTACTGTGCTAAACCTTTTATTTAATTTTATGCAGTTATTTCTTTGTGTTGATTTTATTTCATGATTTATTATCATACACTAAAAAAATTATTTTTTACCAATGGAATATTCCATCGGTAAAAGCCTCAATTCCATTGTTAAATTGGTTTATCAACGGATTAACAATGAAATCCGTTGGTAAAGTGGTGGTTGCTAAATTTTTAGCAACAAAAATTCAATTCTGTTGCTAAATTATTCCGTTGGTAATTTATATAATGATTCCGTTGGTAATCCGTTGCTAATTACCAACGAATTGAATTTCGTTGGTAAAATAGAGAATAAATCCGTTGGCATTCCATTGCTAAAGGAAAGATATCATTTTTATTGTTATTCTGTTGCTAAATTACGTTGCTAAAAAATCGTTTTTTAGTGATAAAGATACAAACTATTGAGGGTTAACAGTGATGAGCCAACATTTTAAGTCATGGACCAAATAATGTGATATTTAAAATATAATAATTCCAACATTTCAAAATTAAGTTAACAATTTTCTCATTTTATCGTCGCACAATAAAGTCCCACCACCTAGCATCTCAATCCAAAACTTAAAAAATACACTTTAATTTTAAAATTTTCATCATTTTTTAATGCACCCAACATATTTTATATATTTATTTATTACCTAAAAAATATTATATTACCCTTAAAAGTTAATAAAAAATAATTTTTTATATATTACTTCCCATTTGGTCTATACCAATATCAATTTCCTACAAAATAATATTATTATAATCAATACACTGCATATGTGTCCACACTCAACATTAATACAACTATTCACATATTAAAATATTATATTCCTCAATTTACTACATATTAAATTATTATACTCCTTAATCCATGTATAAAAATAAATGAAGTATCTATTAGCGGGACCGAGAGTATCAATTTAATTTTAAAATATACTTTAAAATAAAAACCTAATAATCATAAAAGTCTAATAGATTACATTTGTTTATGACAAAAACTTGTGTACCCCCGGGACACCGTGCGCTCAAATACTCTTTAGTATTAAATTGTATAAAAGGATGTGTACTCTTTATTTTTTGAAAAAAAATATTTTAATGAAAGTATATATCCTTTAAAATAAGGTGTTGTACCCTTATTAACTAAAGTGTATATATCCTTTAAAACGAAATATTGTATCATTTCACGTTTTGTGTACCTTGAGGACATAAGAGACCAACTATTTGTTTAAACTTTAGACTGATGCTATCGTCGAGAATATTTTGTAGCAAATTCTTATGGCCAAATTCTATTCTCGTTGTTAATAATTTTGCAATAATGTATAACAATTTGTAGCAAATGTCTGTGATGAAATAAAAAAAGTTTATTGCAAATATTTGCGATAATTTTTTTTTTTTATTTGCGATAAAATAGTAATTTTTGTGGCTAAAAGATTTGCAGCAAAATTTTGCGGGATTAATTTTAATTCGACACTAAATAGATTTGTGGTGAGCATATTGTCATCATTTTTTTCGACAAAATTTTTCATCTCTAAAATAGATTAGCAATGAATGTATTTTGGCGATAATATAATTCGCAGCTAAAACTCCGTTATCTTGTGGTGGAAGTGTATGTTTGTTGATATATTTTCAGAGTGATACATTATTGTATAGCATGGAGTATTATTTTTTATTAAAATGTCATAATTTCTTACTAAACTTATTTCTGGAGAAAGTTTCACTTAAATTTTTATCTAACATGTAATATCATAAAATTACAATACTAATACTTATAAATGAATTTAAATTTACAACAAAAATGATTGGAGTTGATTCTTTTATATGAGGTAATTATTTAATACGGTATCAAAGCCCAGAGCTAACGAAAGTCTAGAATTTAAATTTTAGTGCTACACATTTATAAAAAAAATTTCGCATGCAAAGATTGAAGCAAAATTAACCCTGCCTACATGCGGTTTGAATCCCTTATTGATTTTGCCCCGCCTACATGCGGTTTGAATCCCCTATTTTACAATGGCGTTTCACTTGATATTTCATAACTTGTTTTTTATTAAAAAAAATTATACCCTAATTAATGACCAATAAACCCTCTATCATGGCACGTGACAAGTATTTATGACATGGAATAGAGAATGAAACACCATTATGGAATACGTGATCTCATTTGGCTTGTTGTGAGGTAAATTAATAAACCCCACTTGCATGTGAGGGGGGTATTATTAGAGTGAACTAATTAAATATTAATTGATACTCCTTCTTATCAATCTTAAGCTTTAAAGTAAATTAAATAAGTATTAATTGACACTCTCCTCTGCCAATCTTAAGCTTTAATTAAGCTTTTTGAAGAAATAGATATTTAATATGATATCAGAGTTGCGGTCAAATGGAGGTATCTGGTTCAAATATCAGTGCATCACTTCCATCCATCAACCTCACCAAAATTTCATGTGCAAGGTTTGAGACATCTAAAATATCAAACTTCACTGCAAATGGAGGATTCGAGTTCAAACCTCATTGCAATTTACTAAAAAGTCCATAGGTAAGGCTTCAGTCACATTGACATGATTAAATATTAAATGATTATCCACTCTATCAATTTAAATTTTTAGATGATGGTATCCTTTTAACACCAAGTATATCCTTTTAGATGATGCAAGTCATAATTACATATATCCCATCCATCCATGTAACTAGAGCACATCGTACGTTATACCAAAAGATAATTGAAGAATATTCAAATAAACATAAAAGATAAATTCAAGAAATACAATGATTTCGATCGTGCAAAAAAAAAAATTAAAAACGTTAAAATTATTTATCAAACCTTTCCTAAACAATATTATTTAAAAATGGGTAACGTAAATGTTAAAGAATAAAAATCTAAAGAAAATGAGGAGAAATTTAAAGGGAGCAATTTTTGAATGATCACATCTGTAAACCACCCACTCCACCCCACCAGATGCACATCTTGGCTTTCGTTCTGATATTGTTGAAGTCAACCTACACAGTATAGGGGTGGGGGTGAGAGTAGGGGGGGGGGTGGGGTGGGGGTTGACCGGGCGTCTTGGGAGTGAACTACCGACCCCTCCTTCACACGCTCAATCGGCGTTGAATTCTTTATTGAGTTCCCCATTTCTGGACCTATATTGTGTTCTAACTCATGCAACAAATTCAAACTGTATTTTCTAATTCAAACTATTATCCAGAATAAATTGGAATCCATGGGGAGAGTTCCTTGTTGTGAGGAGAATGTCAAAAGGGGCCAATGGACCCCTGAAGAAGATCAAAAGTTGTCATCTTACATTGCTCAACATGGAACTAGAAATTGGCGTCTCATTCCCAAACATGCTGGTTTTCTTTCTATCTCTTTTCTTGTTTTTTAATTTTGTGTTCGATTGTTTAATATGTATCATATGATACAAGCATTGTGTGTACTTATAAAGTTTATGAAACATTGAAGGACATTATATTAAATGATTTACTAAATTTTGTCTCCTACTTAACCCGTTTACATTCGTTTTCAGGTCTTCAAAGGTGTGGGAAGAGCTGCAGATTGCGTTGGACTAACTATCTCCGTCCCGATCTCAAGCACGGCCAATTCTCGGAGTCCGAGGAGCAGACCATAGTAACTCTACATTCCGTTCTTGGAAATCGGTACGTAAAGTAAAAAATAGTGCATGCTCAAATTTCCAATAACATTGTGGTATATCACCTCTGCATCTAATTATATGAGTGACACGTGTCACTCATACAAAAATTAGTGACACAGTAAATGATACACCAAAGTGTTACATAAAATCCCTTAACGGGGCTCACATACACTTGATCAATATTAGGGTTTTGTATAAGAAATAGTGATTGTTCATGACAGATGGTCCGTGATCGCTGCACAGCTTCCGGGGCGAACGGACAACGACGTGAAGAACCACTGGAACACGAAGCTAAAGAAGAAGCTCTCTGGAATGGGGATCGATCCCGTGACACACAAGCCTTTCTCCCACCTCATCTCAGAGATAGCAACTCTCCCACCTCCACAAGCCCCCAACTTGGCAGAAGCTGCCCTAGGTTGCTTCAAGGACGAAATGCTTCACCTCTTCACTAAAAGACGAATCAACATCCACCAATTCGGGTCGACCACCGCCACCAAACACGACCACGAGCACAAAGACCACGAAACAAAGTTCGGGCTATCCAAGGCCTTAAAAGAGCCCGGACTGGAACACAAACCCTGGGAGCCGGGGTTCCGGTACTTCCCAGGGTCGTCCGACTGTGGGTCGTTCCAGTACGAGCTCGGGAACGAGGGAGACGCGTGGAGCCAGAGCATGTGCACGGGGAGCACGTGCATGGCGATGGAGCAGCAGGGGAATTTGCATGGGAAGATGATGAATGAGGATGATCATGATCAACGTGGAGATCATATTCAAGAATCTAAGGAAGGTAGAAATGGATCCAACATGTTTGATCCTGAGTGCTCCTTGTGGGATTTACAGACAGATGATCTCATGAATCCTATGTAATGTGGTGGTGGTGTTTCCAGAAGACTTGGTGAGAGATTGATAGAATCCAATTTGAGGAAAGAGCAAATGCTAATGAAATAATTAGATCACAATAGTATTGTTATAGATTAATGTTTATGGAATATTAACATGCAAGATTTGAATGTCTCCCTTTCATTATACTCCCTCATACCACAGCTAATTTTCACATGTTGAATTTCATGAGTATTAAAAAAAATGTTTTTTCACTTATTTTTAAAGATAATTTGAATTTTTAGATAATAAATAAATTATAAAATATTTTATATATAAGGAATTATTATAAATTTAAAATTAAATTGTATTATTTATAAAATTATTGGATTTAGTGAAGGGGTGTAAAGATGAGTTGTAGACGAACAAAAATAGAAAATATATATTCCCTCCATCATGGGATGACTTACACTCTTTAACTTGCAAAGTCGTTTAAGAAAAATAATTTTTGATGTAATGATGTAATTAGAAAAAGTAAGGGGTATTTGGGTAATTTAATTGTAAAATATGGAGTATAATATATTATATACTCCCTCCGTTCCAGAGAAGTTAGCACTTTTTTTTGGCACGGAGATTAAGGAGTATAATAATTTAATGTAAAGTGAAGTGAAAGTGAAGTGAGGTGAGAGAAATAATATTTAATGTGTAGTAGGTAGTTATATTAGAGGTGGTATGTGAGCTCCATGAAAATAAATTAAGGGAAATACCACAATTTGCCCTATATGGGGAAGTTAACATCTTTTTTGCCCTACATTTTCTAATACATCTAAATTGCCCTAAAAATACATGCAATACCATGAATACCCTCAAGGATGGTCCACCTTTTTGTATTGGGAATGAGTTGACAAGTACAGTTACATGCAAAATAGATGTGTCAGGGAATATATTGATTATTTAGGGGGTGACACATTAATTAAAGAAGAAATAAATAAATCTACTAAAATATAACCCCTAATTCGGCGGACAACTGAATGAAGTGAAAAAGCCAAATTTTAAAATTCACGAAATTTAATTTTTAAATTCCTTAAATTGTTAGATTATAATAGACTTTTTATTAATTAACACATGCAGTAATTAGGTGATTAAACACATGCAAAATTAACTACCTACCACTCCACTAAAACACACTTCATTAAATGGGGTGAAAATTAAGGCATTGTGTTCACAATCAGTTCATTTATGTAAATTCTTGTCACATTAAACTCTCAACTATCCCCACCAACCAAATAACTTCACTACCAACAAACATAAAAATTGGGCACAGTGAATTCAAACTTCATTCCTCTGTATCCACAAATTATTGGAGCATAAAAAGGTGATCGGCTCCCGTATTTACCCACCGTTTTTGTCGACGGATCCATAGTTAGAGCCAAAGGTAAGATACGAACGCTGTTTGCATTGTATTTTATTTATTGCTTTCTTTTAATGTTTTAGGGTTTTTAGGGCTTTAGGGTTTCAAAAACGCATGTCCGCTGAGTGAAATGGTTATATATATCCATGTCCGCCAAAGAAAATGGTGAAGTATGCATGTAATATGCTTGTCCGCCGAGGAAAATGGTGAAGTATGCATGTAATATGCATGAATACCACTACATACACCCATCGTAGACTTGTCCGCTAATATGCATGGTTAATTGTGCTTGTCCACCCATTATTTAAGACTTATCGTCCATGTTCGCCTATTATTTGACAGTATTTCAGCTTGTCCGCCGAAAATAGTAGCTCAATTTAGCGTGTCCGCCAAAAGTAGTTGCCCAGTAGATCCTGTCTGCCAAATTTTCTCACCCTAAGTGAGCATGTTCGCCGATTTTCTCACCCTAATTTATCATGTCCGCCGATTTTTTCACCCGAAATGGTCTTGTCTGCCGATTTTTCCTTCCTAAGTGAGCATGCCCGCCGATATTTTCACCCTAATTGAGCATGTCTGCCGATTATTTGGGCTTAATAGTTTATGTCCGCCGATTTTCCCACCGTAATTGGGCATGTGAACTGATTGTTTGACCCTAATTGAGCATGTCCGCCGAAATGTTACTGGTTTTTGAACATGTCCGCCGATTTTTAATACATTATTGAGCATGTTTAGCCATTTTTTAAGCATATTATATGATGTCCTCCGATTATAATATACATGTTCGTCGATTTAGGACCTTAATTGAGCTTGTCCGCGTACGTACGACTTGATGTTTAACTTGCATGTGTGCTTGATAATTTAATGTTTAATTTGTGTATACCTACTAAATTGGCGTATCATTTTTAATGAATTCTGTATCAATATAACAATTAATTGTCCTTTTGTTGAAAGGTTTAGGCGTTGGATTGGAAATGAGAAATTTTTGTATATGGTGGGGCGACTGGTGGCAAGGTTTAGAGTATGTACGTGGCCAACACACGAGCTTAGTTTTAAATTCAGATCAGCTGACGTTGGATTTTATTATTGGGCATGTGCACAGTTTAGTTTGCGCCGATTTGAATCATTTCAAATATGTTATACACACACTTGTGGACATCGGTGGTTGTATAACAAAACATAAGGTGAAGGATGATATGGATATAAGGGGGTTCTATCAGCAGGTTGATGAGCCGATGTTGTTTGTCACAGTTAAGGTCATACCACAGCAATCAGTTGATAATGGTTGCACTAGTGCTGCGCCAGTGGGGAGCAGTTATTAGACCGACTTGCTTCGTTTACAAATTTCATCTGTCAATATTCATTGTCCCGTAGATTTGGCCGGACCGAGCACGAGTATAGGTGTGGGCGTGTCGAGTCGTACGACAAATATTGATTTAAACAGTAAGTATGCTAGCGAACAGCAGGACGAAGAAGAGGTGGAGAATGGAGATGAGATGTGCTCCTCTGCTGGGTTTGAGGGTTCAGATGGTGATGGGTTTGATGGTTTTGCTGGTTCTCAAGACTATGGGTCCGATGGATCGCAAGGCCATGTGTATGATTCATTTGAGGGTCCACATCTTGAGGATTTTGAGGGTGCTGATGCTTCGGAAGATGAGGGGCGCGATGGTGATCAACTCAATGCTGAAGATGAGGATCCTGAAACTGCTCTGTTCGAGAGGTTCTGTTCCTACATCAGAGCCAAAGGAGGAATGAGTTTCCTGTAACCCGTTACCACACACATGCAGATGCCCACACCGGTACGTCCTAGTCAAGACACAGATAGATCTTGCAGCCGTCCATGGAGCATTCCAGGTATGTGTTGAATATAGTACCCGGTAATTTACTGCACCTTATTGTATTCTAATACCAATTGAATAATAACTAATCCATCGTTGCAGGTTTCTTGGAACAGTGTAATGTGGTAAATGAAGTTGAAGACAACAACAACATTGATACATCAGTGGAGATTCATGAAAAAAGTGTCTTCGATAATAAAGGTGATTGCCAGTATGCGTTGGGTATGTACAACTTGCGGAATCAAGTTGAGACACGGGTCAAGAAATCTGACACCTACAGGCTCAACGTCGCCTGCAAGTACCGAGTGGAGCAGGGTTGTATGTTTGAGATGCATTCTAGTGGCCTAGGTGGAGTATGGAGGGTAATCAAGTTCGGCAGACATGTTTAACTACGCTAGAAAAATCGGCGGACAAGCACAGTAAAGGCACAAAAACGGCGGACAAGCTATTTTAGGCTGAAATAATGGCAAAATAATGCTAACTAATGGTCAGAAACTCGGCGGACAGGCTCAAAAAACTCATAAAATCCACGGACAAGCTCAATCAGGGTAAAAAAAATGGCGGACATGCTATATTTTACTACAAATATTGACGGACAAGGTCACTTTACATACAATTATCGGCGGACATGTTCAACTACGCTAGAAAAATCGGCGGACAAGCACAGTAAAGGCACAAAAACGGCGGACAAGCTATTTTATGCAGAAATAATGGCAAAATAATGCTAACTAATGGTCAGAAACTCGGAGGACAGGCTCAAAAAACTCATAAAATCGGCAGACAAGCTCAATCAGGGCAAAAAAATTGGGAGACATGCTATATTGTACTACAAATATTGACGGACAAGGTCACTTTACATACAATTATCGGCGGACAAGTTCAACTACGCTAGAAAAATCGGCGGACAAGCACAGTAAAGGCACAAAAACGGCGGACAAGCTATTTTATGCAGAAATAATGGCAAAATAATGCTAACTAATGCTCAGAAACTCGGCGGACATGCTCAAAAAACTCATAAAATCGGCGGACAAGCTCAAACAGGGCCAAAAAATTGGCGGACATGCTATATTGTACTACAAATATTGACGGACAAGCACACTTTAAATACAATTATCGGCGGACAAGTTCAACAAAACTCATAAAATCGGCGGATAAGCACAGTAAAGGCACAAAAACGGCGGACAAACTATTTTATGCAGAAATAATGGCAAAATAATGCTAACTAATAGTCAGAAACTCGGCGGACAGGCTCAAAAAAAACTCATAAAATCGGCGGACAAGCTCAAACAGGGCAAAAAATTGGCGGACATGCTATATTGTACTACAAATATTGACGGACAAGGTCACTTTACATACCATTATCGGCGGACATGTTCAACTACGCCAGAAAAATTGGCGGACAAGCTCAAAAAGATTAGAAAAATACGCCGACAAGTTCAATTACACTATAAATTATACTGAAATTTCCAATTATACTCAAACAATTATCGTCGAACATGTAAACTTAAAATTCGTCGGAGACGGAATACCTGGTTATCCATATTTGCTACTGCTAATTTCGACGTGGAGATGACGATGGATTGAACGATACGCCGGAGGCCCGGAAGGAGCGCTGTGTTCGACAAAAAAATCGAGAGTTTGAGAGAGAAAGAGAGGGAGAGTATGGGAGGGATGAGTGCCGATGAAAAGAGAGAGAGAGATACAGAGAGTAAATAACAAAAATTTTGAGATAAAGCGGTCAAAGATTCTCTCGCCAATTTCAATGTCTTTAAAAGCGGTACTTTAACCGCTGGGCAGTAATTGCGAGATTTAAAAAAAAAAAGGGAAATATATGACATGTGCCAGGGGGGTAAATTAGGAATATACACCAAAAACAGGGCAAATTAGATGTTTTAAAAAGGATAGAGTAAAAACGATGTTGCATGGGTGATATAGGGCATAAAAAGTGTTGTCCCATAAATTAATTGTTTTGGTGTGGGTCCATGTATTAAAAAGAAAATGTGTCAACTTTAGTAGGATAAACCAAAATGGAAAGTGTGTCAACTTCTATGGGACGAAGGGAGTATATAATTGTTAAGTTTAGTTTAGTAGGTGGGATTGATTGTTAAATTTGATTACTAAGAAACATAGCTGCTCCTGGAACTTCTTGCAAAGAGGCACCCATTCCTTGCTTTCAAGGAGTGACTCAAATATCAGCATAGTTATACCATCAACAGGTACATGGTAAGAAACTTCATCAACTGGATAATTCATTGCAAGAGTCTAGAGAACAGCATTTGCAGCTATCCTTAGCTCCAAGAAAGGTGGTTTTCGTACTGGTTCAGGCACTTTGTAGTGTGTGTTATATACTATGCAAGAGGGGGCCTTGGTTTCATCAAGTTTTACTTCTTGAGGTCCTACAAGTGTCCACCAATACCAATATAATTGTTACTCCATAAGACTTGTGAAACTAACATTCACAAAATAAACAATGGAACTCACCAAAACGTACAACTGCCATTTAATTCTGCAACCGAGTTGATCATAGTTCTATAACTTAAAACACTGTCAGATTATTTTGAGTGCATCAATGAAAGGCTGAGTAATTACAACCAATTAAGTGATCTGTTAAAGAGAAGAGTACTCTATTCTTCATGTGATTAAGGTGGATAGTTCTTACTCGATCACTATAGGAACATCTTGGAGTAGGCTTTCTCCCCTGGTCATGTCTATCGGTTTATGATCAGCTCTCAGTACAAAAGCACTTAGTGCCTATCATAAGAAAATACAATAAGATGCAAATTTACCTTCTTCTCTGCAGCAGCAATCTCCTTTTTATATTGCTCCTACAAAAGCAGTATAACATCAGCTAGAAAGTTACGGAAATGCCTTAAGTTTGAGCTTTTAGACCAGTTTAGAAAATGACTAAGAAAGTTTGTATGTGTAAGCTCTGATAAGGCACACAACAGTATTTGTGCATCTGAAGCTACCATCATTTGGTTCCAGTTCCAAAGCTTTTTTGAAACTCTCAACTGCAGTCTGCAGCATCGATATCATTCAGAGCCCTGGTCCAATTCGGAGGGGTACAAGTCTAGTATTAGTATTACAAATATAAGAGGTCTATAAGAATAAACTTGTTCAACTGTCTGAATTTGCACAAGATTTACAATAGCATAGTTTTTACAACAATCAGAGCTAATCCTAGCAAGTGATTAGAGGTAAGGTATACAACAACATTCTGTCTAACGTGTTGCATAAATGTTTCAATTGAATTTTGCACCAAAATATTGAGTGAATGCATTTGCAAAATAATCAACAACCTCAGCCCGTGATTCATGTGCGTCGATCTTGTTTCGCAGGTCTGTATCCCATTATCAAGTGGTCGTAAAAATTCTTGCATTATCTAATCAAAATCATATGTTGTCGTAAATATTATTGCATGTATGTACCTTTGCGATTCTTTCAGGATTGGTATAGGGATCTTGCTTTTCTTTCACCTGCTTTTTTTAATCTTCCTACCCCATGGCTTTAGACATTCCTTGACCACATCCACTAAAGTTGGTTTCCCATAGTCCAATAGCAGCACCAGGAAAGTGTCTCTATGGGTGTTGATCCCCAAAAACTGTATTAAAAAAAAGGTAAATAAAACCAAATCCATCAACTTATGACCTCATGAATTCATGTGCACAATTACCATCAATATATGTGGTAATTGCGAGAGAATATTGAAAGGATAAAACGGAGTATGGCTCCAATTAGCTCTTTCCACATGAACTTGAAATTCACACAAGAAGCACCATTTGTCCATATGACCTGCAAAAACATAAAGATGCCATGAACAATATTGATGGTCCAACAAAATACAATAAACTGATAAAGTATAAACAATATTCTTAGTATTTTAAGAATTGTACCCAGACAGATAGTATTATCAAGTCAATTACATTTTTTTCTTGTGGCCTTTCTCCAGCAAGTAGGCAACCTTAAGTACCTTGCTCGACTGATTGAAAATTTTTGAGCTTCCACCGCATGAGATTAGTGAAACATCTTTTTTTTCCTCACGTATGTATTGCTCGTTAAGTATCACTTCCCTAATATAATCCATAGAAGCAATTTTTCTAAGAATAGTGGGAATATAATCCACAAAAGCATTTTTTTTTGTTCTATGTTATGAGCCTATTAATACTTTGCATTAAGCTAGGAGAGCATCGTAAACAATAATAGACTGTCATAAAGATAACACTAAAACCTGGTGAGTTTCTAATCTTCATATTTGCTTATTCTGCAAGTGGTTTTCATTATGGCATATTAAGAATTGTAAAATAATGAAAGAAAGTGACCTGACAAGGTGATCTAACCAGCTAGATCAATTTTTTGGATTGGCTGTAGGAATTAGATGTTAGGTACTCCATGTAAATTTAGATTATTTTTTGGGTAAAACTATGCAGATTGATTCAAGTGTTCCCTCATGCTAACAAATTCATTACCATTTAATTTAAAAAAATATAAAAAACAAAAATGTGGTGCAGCTCGTTATTGCCTTCTCTCTTGAGAAGCTTAAATCAAAGTATATCCTCTTTGCAAGGGTTTAGATGACTACCATAAAGGATGCAAGTTCCTACCAAAGATTAATAATGAAATCCAAAAGAGTTCGACATGCAAAAAATGGTATTCGAGCTTGGAGAATTTAGTACTTATCAAGGTAACTTGAAAGTCAAGATCGTGAACATACGTAGTTTTTTAGTTCTTCCCAGTGCTCAAAAAGTTGTTTTTCTAGTATATCTCAAGCTCTTATTTCTTCACTTTCCTTCGGTTTGAAAAGCATATCATTCTAGTAACACTTACTAATGCCCATTACCTCTGAATCGTCTTAAATCAAAACAAATACCCATTTACACATCTCATGGAGCATCTCATAGGCATGGATTAAATTAGGGGAATCACAAATGTTAACTGCTACTAATGCACATTTCCTCTGAATTAGCCGTGAGTTTACCCATTCATATTAACTATCAACTTTAACTTGAATGAATTCATAGACTTTCTTAACAATCATAAAGTAATTCATAAATGCAGCATGTTGTTTGATAAAAGCAAAATTTCACATTTAACTTACCTTTGTCGAATTTTGGCTGGCAAGGCGGGACGAAGTGTGGTACGAAATCGTTACAGGATGCATGATCGGTGGAGAGATTTCAATGGAATTCTCTGAAGCTTAAGTGAGTGAGGGGGTGAGTGGCAGCAAGCGATGGAATGGACAAATTCTCTGAACCGAGCGTGGAGAGTTCTGTGAACACATAATCGTTAAAAAATGAAGTATAATTATCTTTCTTTTAGTTAGAAATCTACAACATTAGATGCAAACATACACCTAGACATACACAAAAGAAACCGACGAAATTAGAGTCAAAATGTACCAATTTAGCCGTCTTGCAGCCACAGCACTGTCGCAACGTAACATGGCCGCATACGGCGCATGGATCACAAATCAGCGTGGCTCCACCGGCATCTGATGCAATCTCCTCTCTATTGTGGAAGTCTAGAGATATATCAGCTGCCAAAAATCAAAATAGCATAATAATAAAAGATCTAAACTGATTAAAATTAACCAAAAACTAAAGCTTTGTGAATTTGTTATTTTGTTTCTGTTTTTTTCAATCCTTTAGTGGTTTATCAATTCTCCCAAAGTTTCAATTATTGTCATTCCAAACTTTTGAATTGAATGTTGAAACATAAGGGTTAAAAAAATTGTCATTTAGAATTTAGAGCATTATTCGAACAATGATGAATGCTAAAAAAGCAATAAGAATTAGATTCTCGTCGAAAAAACTTATGCATAGCAAAGAAAAACCACTCGAGATGGAAACCGATCTTTCCAGATTTCAGAAAGATGGCAATATTAACCAAAGGATAAAACATGATAGATGGAAACTGATCTGATTCATCAGCACAAATACAATTCTATTTGTATAATATTGCAAAAACTAATAATTAAGATGACTGACTTAGCAGTAGTTTGTATATGCACAGTGTCTGCCAATTGGAGGAAAAAGAAATTCATTCCCAAAAATTAGAATAAAAAAACAGAGTGGTGAAAATGACCATTCTTTATGTAACAAACTACCATAGTGATCTAAAAAAGAGCAAAAATCATAAAGAAAACTCTGGTCCAACCCAATAACTTAAAACAAATATCCATTTACACATTTCGTCGAGCATCTTATAGGAATGAGTCTAAGTAGGGGAATCACATAACACTGCTTACGATTAAGGGGACATGAATTACAGAGAAAGAATGCAATTAGACTTTGCACCTTAAAATTAATAAACTAAACAATGAGTATAGGGGAGCGAAAGATTAAGGAGTATATCTTTGCACTATGGAGGAAGCAAACACTGCAGCAAAAAATAATACAATTGACACCATAAATCATTCATGTGAACTATGATAATCAGATTTCTAAATCGTTTTAACAATAAATGAATTAAATAATAAACAGAAGAAGCTCACCGTCAATTTCTCTATTAGCATCTTGGCCATCTCTGCGTTCGTCGAAATCAATGAAATAAAAGCATAGTCAGGGGGTCCATGGCAACCCATACAAAGGAAAATTTCAAACAAATTATACAAAACTGAGTTCACCTAAATAAGAGTTGCAGAGAACAATACAACATATAAATTAATCATGCAATTCTACCCCACCATAACAATTACAAAATTAATCACAATAATAGTAGTAATAATAACCTCACCCAGTAAAACCACCAATCAAATGGTGATAACAGGTGAATGCCGAGGCCCAAGCAGTGGCCACTGAGAAAAACAGTGGGAGACAAACCTATCAACTGCTCTTCCAACTTTGAATCCCGGCAATGGTGACAGCAGGATCATATTTCATATGAGCAACTGGGTGCAGTGCACATCAGCATGCATTACAAGCCCCAAAGGCCACCATCTATATGTGTTTCTAATATTAGCAGTTAAACATGACAAGCAAATACAAACTCAAATAAAAATGAGCTCATAGAAATTATAAATGCAAAAATAGCCATATTATTTTTAGGTTTCATTCAAACAGAACTTTAAAGAGTGGTCAATGAAACTAAGTAGTGAGAACTAAGCTACAACAATAAAATATAGTATCCACATCTGTAGAATGTATATATATCTTAGTTGTATGACAATTAACCCATACATATTTTAAGTTCTTCAGAAATTAAATTTTTTAAGTCATGTTATGTTTCATTTTTCAATTAAAGGAATAGTCAATTAGATTCCAGAACCTTTTCAATCTTATATTATAGCATGTATAGAAATTTATAAAATTTACAAGCTGACTAAATAGTAAAATAGTACCATCTTTTTCTTTAATACAAGAAGTGTATTATTTTATTTCAGATAATGCACTCAGGGCTAATCACAATTGGTGAATGAATATTAACATGGCCCTGCTGGAACAATGCCTTAACATTGCTTCCACCATCAAGCATTGCAAAGTCATTATCCAGGAGTGATCCTATCAAGTCGCCCAATATCAGTTTACAGGCATGTAGAAAGATAGAATATTTTAGGGTTAATTGCGTAAAAAACCCTGAACTTTCAACCTATTGCAAATTAATCCCGACTTTTATGAAATTGCAAAAAAAACCATGACCTTTCATTTAGGTGCAATTCGCACCCGTCGGGCAGGTGAAGCCTACCCGCCGCGAAGAAAACGATGAAGTGAAGAGCGCAATCGAAGACTGAGGTAGGGTTGATCATTGAGTGTTGTATTTGCAATAAAAAATCACAGTGATGCTGGCAGTTTATTATCGCAATGGAATAACATGATTCTTTCACTTCAAAGTAGCAAAATTGGTTTTGACTTCATGAACAGACCCATGAAATTTATCACAACCCTACCTCGCCATTAATTTTGACTTACTGTATGTGATTAAAATTATTAATCTTGATAATATCATTTTTTAATTTCATTTCTGAAATAATACGAGACATAGTCCAAATATTGGTGTTTTTCGTTGTATTCAATGTTACATTATCATTGAAATCCGATATTCATATATTTCTTTTTTAATAAAATGCAGCATGTAATCATTTTTTCTCTATATATCCACCATGGTGGCAAACTGCAGTCTATTAATGATGAAATGGTTTATGTCGAAGGTGATATAACTTCTAGGTTTGGGTTGGATGTAGATAAGTTTGGATATTTTGATCTACAAGATGAAATTGAAAAGTTGGGATACATAAGTTGGGATAGATTGCTGTATAAAATTCCTAGGTCTAGAGAAGCTACTGGTTTTAAGGATGTAAGCAATGATGCTGGAGTAATGAATATTCTCAAGTATTCCTTGAATGGACAGCTTCCTGTGTATGTGTACGTAGATGGGGGTAAAAAGTCATTACTTGGTGGTGAAGAAATTTTAGAGGATTATAGGGAGATCGCTGATAATAATGAGGAAGTTATTGTTAGTGCTAAGGTTGGTTCTGATAAAAGTGCATCTGGATTTGAAGAATTTCATGAAGAAAATGAGAGTGATGATAGTATTGAGGATGAAGAATACTTTCCATTAGATATTGAAAGCGTTTGTCTCAATCGTGCCAAGGTCAGATATGGTTGATAACAATGTCTGTGAGACGTTCAACGGCTATATTCTGAAGGGAAGAGGACTACATATAATTGATATGCTTGAGTATATCAGATCTCAATTAATGGAGAGGCATCATGAGAATTTTCAAAAGATGAGTAGTGTGACTGATCTTATTTGTCCAATGGTGAGAAAAAAGCTTGAGGATGCCAAGTATAATAATAGATCGTGTGAGACAAAGCCAGCAGCTGGGGATAAGTTTCAGGTTTCAATAAAAAAGGACCAATTTATTGTGGACTTAAATAGTTGGACTTGCACATGTAGGGCGTGGGAATTAACTGGAATACCTTGCATTCATGGATGTGCAGCTATCCAATTCATGAAAATAGATGCTGCAAAATATGTTCACTGGTACTATACAGTGCTAAAGTATATAGAGGCCTACAAACATCCATTAGAACCTCTTAATGGAATAAATATATGGCCTGAAGCCGATGGAGAGCCAATAAAGCTGCCACCGTATAAGAAGATGCCAGACAGACCAAAGAAGAAACGAAAAAGAAACCCTGAAGAAGAATGTAGAACTGAAGGTAAACTTAGACGCTATGGTTTACAAATGACATGTCAAAGGTGTCTAAAACCTGGCCACAATATGAGGACTTGCACTAATGAAGCTGTTGAGAAACCACCAAAGGTCTGTAACTTTTATTATGTTTTCCCTTTATAACTTCTTAATCTGAAATTTTTGTTGTGTAACAAATAGGCCAAGGTAGGAAGACCACTCAATCAAAACCAAGGTAGAAATGCTGAAGCAGGAACAATCAACCCAAGTGCACAAGCTCCCAAAACAAGCTCTTGTGTTACTGCTACTCAAACTAGTGCATCCACTCATGGAAGAGAGAGATCTATGGTAAATAATTAAGATAACAAAGTACTTGTCTTTGTGGAACATGCATTATTTACATATCTTGGCTGAATTTAATTATTGTGGTTTGTCATTGGTTTAGGCTGGAAAAGGATTTGGTATTTACTTGGGAGTAGAGACGGGAAATGTATACATGAGGGTATGATTATTTATTACATTTTACAAGGTTGAGTCATTTCACAATATTTATCCTTCTATTGGTTTATTAACATTATTCCAATTCTTATATAAAGAGGCCTGAAGAAAGGAGGGCTCATTTTATAGCCCCGACATATGTTGGTTCAACTTCAACCTCTTCTAGAAGAGGAAGAGGAACGGTAAGAGGAGTGGATAGAGGAAGGGGACAATCGGGAAGATCAGGATCAAATGGAGGGACCCAAGAGAGTGCAACACTCCCGTAGGACGTTGCAAGTCTCCAATTTTTGTTTTTGTCATTTGATTCATGGGATAATTATTTTTGTATATATGCAGCAAACCGTTTTTGCATATTGTTAAGCTGCTATTTGACCACCTGTGATCATATGAAACTTCATTTTGATAAATATCACTTGTAAAGTGAATACATTTATGTAGAAAATATGTGTTAGATGCTAATCTAACAGTCTTAAGAATATTTAGTAAGTGAAGATATATGTTATGAAAATGTGTTTGAATGTGTCCAGCTTTGAATTGCGTTTCTTATTTTTACTGAGATAAGGCATATAATTTTTACTGAAGATTTACACATAATGATGAAAGTCTCTATTGTGCTCATAATACAGTTTCATTGTCAAACTACTCGAGACCAAATAACGCAAAAAATCACCAGAAACCAAACTGATCAAAAATTTATAAGAAATCTGATTTTCATTACAAGAGTCATAGGACATACATATTAATTCAAATGATATCACAAGGCACTGATTACCTAAAAAAACTGACTACAAAGGAGAACAGTCAAAGATATAATTATGAAATACAAACACATAAACTTGTTCTCCGTGTTTTTTTCCCGAAGCTTATTCATCAACTCTTCGTTTGTCCTTTGAATTTCTTTGATGTCCTTCTTCAATTCATGAATCTCGGTTTTCTTTGACTCTAAGCCTTCAGACAATAGGTTCTCTAAAATAACTTTGCACCTCAATTGCTCCTTCAAACTTTCCTTTTCAATTTTCAAGTTAATAAAATAGCTTTTTTGAAACATTGGCAGTTCGGGATCAATCCATTCAAAATACTTACAATCATCTTCCTGCAAAAACAGAAAATATCATGGCTAAACGGAAGATAAATGAAACTCAATAACATTTAAAAACCAATTGAACTTATCTACCAACAATTCCATGAACTACACCACTTCAAATCTTCAAACACTTCAATACACAATCCATACATATTTTCTGAAAAATGAATATTTAAGAGCAAATAAGGTATGATGAAAAATTTATTACAAAGAGATAAGAATACATTATCATCATTGGACTCAAAATACACAGCAGGCTTTTATACGATCAGAAGAACACGACTTATAGTTTAAAACACCTAAAACCATTAATTACTAGTAAATGCCTTGATACCCAGAGGTAAAGCAAATGGAACAGATGAAGAGTGATACAACAAGTAGGGTATTTAAATTTCTAAAAATTTCTTTGTTGAAGCAACATTAGGATTAAGAATTATTTTTGCCCAATTCCAATAGCAGATTCAAAATATGAAACTAAGGATACTAGAAATCAACCCAACTTATACAATCGACATCTCCAAAACCTCCTTATTGGATTCTCATCTGTCATTGACGTAAATCGGTGAGCTTCAAGTCCATGACCACACAACTTCATAGATTTACTATTGTATGAGTCGCACGAAGAGTTTGGTGATAGAGACATTTTCAATGCGTAGAAATTTGGCAAGTTGGGAATTTTCTTCATCTGAATCGAGAACTTTCTCTGAAAATGTGAATCGTGGAATGGAGAATCAGGGATATGGTTCTGGCTTAGGGTTTGTTTTGTTTTGGGCATGAATTTTAATTTGGGGAAGAGGCTGAAGAGAAAACGACGCCGTTTCAAAAATCGACGTCCTTACCTCAATCTTCGATTGCGCTCTTCACTTCATCGTTTTCTTCGCAGCTCTGCAATAGAATTTCGAAGCGTGTGTGGGATTCGGGGCTGAATGTGAGCAGTCCTTTGTTAGAGCTTGGTTTTAATTTTGGAAAGAGGAAGAAAATGAAACGATGTTGTTTCCTTTGCCAACGTGTCTGCCCAACAGATATTTGAAAAGCCATGTCAGCAGTCGGGCAGGCGACGGGTGCGAATAGCACCTAAATGAAAGGTCATGGTTTTTTTGCAATTTCATAAAAGTAGGGATTAATTTGCAATAGGTTGAAAGTTTAGGGTTTTTTACGCAATTAACCCAATATTTTATAACTTAGGAAAAGTTTTTCATGGAGGGAAGCATAATTTTGCAAAACTTATGTGCATGCGACTATTCAATTACACTTCATGAAAAGTATTTGTAGAAAAAAGATTCTTCATTCATCTGATGTAAGAAAAAAAGATATCTTCCAACTTAAATGAATAATTAACTGATAGGAATGTTGAATAACTAAAGTGTGAATCTAAATATTTAAACAAAAAGATTTTTTTTTACATTTTAAGAAAAGGAATCAATCAATAGAAACTCACAGAACTATTGGAGGTCTGTCCCTTCATCTTTCTCAAATATAACCTCATATCTGCCTCAAAGAATATAATCAACTGAACCCTGCATTCCGCATGTAACTTACTGAAGTACTAATTGTACCTTTCTATGCAAAACTCCTTATTTGGGAAACCAAGTCCATAACATTTGCGGATCAAACCTAATACATATAAAATAAATATTAGGCTTTTACGCACTACCGCTTCCCATAACACTGCTCACTATTAAATATATTAACGGGACATGAATTCCAAAGAAAGAAATCACACACAATCAACAAAAATCACACTTTGCTCCAACTTCACAATAAATCATCACAATCAAAATGCAAGTCTATAATCAGAGATTTATCTGAAACTGCTGTTAATAACACCAACGACGTCAAGATCAAGAACATCAACACCAATCTGATATTAAATTTAAAAAAAACTATCAAATGTACAGAAAACTCAAATGCATGAATTACCTCTGAAGATTTACAACCCAGCAAACAATTGGAATGTCTCAAATCACAAATCCAACAAAGCTTAGGAAATGCAACACAACACTGTATCCTCGAACTAAACAACAACAAAAAGCCATCCATACAAAAATTGAAGATTTTTTTCACGCAAAGAATAAGCGAATGAGGGTAAACGAAAACAGATGGTGAAAGCGGAGTAATGAGTGGTATGAGTTAGACTCATGTGAGGGAGAAGAAAGCCCGAGAATTGCACTGAAGTAGTGATTAACAATACGGAGGCGACTGATGAAAAGTGGCGGTGAGAGTGACCACTGATCAGAATTCAGAGGAAGAAAGGGATTTCCGTTTGCCAAGACCACAGAGATTTACATGTATGTGGACACGTATGCACCAACCTCAGCGAAGAATTAACAGATAGTGTTTTAACTTATACTGGCTACCGGCTTGAAACTGGCCATAAACTAGTTCAAGCCTCATTATAATATACTAGGACTATGTGATGTGTTCAACCCGTGTGTTAGTGCTAGGGCTGGACTAAATTACCGAATTTTCGGTATCCCGCAATTACCGTACCGAAATTTAACGAATGTAACGAAAATTTCGGTATACCAAAAATTTCGGTACGGTAACGGTATAAGATTTATAAAAATTTCGGTATTTCGGTATATACCGAAATACCAATAAATATCGGTATTTCGATATATACCGGTATACCGTATCATTTGTGTTAGACAACTAATATATTAATTATATATTCTAAAATTCTATTACAAAATTAGAAATTTAATTAAATTAATTAATAGTATGTATTCTATTACCTGTACACAGTCACGAGACTCACAACCACACACACAATGAAATTCAACCAACAAACCCTAGCCATTTTCTCACTCTCTCCCTAACCCTCGCCATGCTTCTCCCTTTGCCGATTTCCGTCAATAGATCTATCGGAGACTCACCGTTTATGTTTGTGCTCACTTTTCCCACCGTTAATCACTCAATTCTCCTCTTCCAAAGCCTCTGACGCCCTCCCGTTATTCTCCCTTCCCTCTAACGACATCTTGCAGACCTGCTCCCCTCTTCACATCGTCAATCATAGCGTGCTTGGTATCTATTTCCGGTACCTCATATAGAGATCGAAAAGTGAAGAAGAACATCAATTTGCAGTCAAAAGGTTTATTTCTTCTATTCTTTGCAGTACAATTTCAAGCTTATTTGAAGTGTCTTTTGTACGACTGCGAGTGCACATCATTTCTTCTATTTTGACTTAAAGAATATAAATTGATTGATAAGTAAATAAGTTGTGTTCTTGTCCACCTAGTGATACTTGTAACATGTAAGGTCACAACATTTGTTATACAGTGTATTTATTGATCTCTGTTGACCTTTTTTTTACTGCAGAGGAGTTTTACGACGTACTATTTTAAAGAGCATATTTCTTCTCCGTCCATGAATTTTATATGAATTTTTTTCGTATAGTATGAGTTACTGAAGAAAATAATTTCCCCAGCATCTTTGTTTCAGTAACATGCCTGCATGAATCTGCATGTAAATTGTGAATGTGTTTCTATTAGCTTCTTGTTAAGAACATTGAGGCATTGGTGATACATGGAGGCTTCTCACTGTAGTCTTTGTTTATGATATAGACCAAGGGCAAGTTGTAAGGCATACAATTTAATTTTGGTGATGTTTATCTTTGTTATAGGAAATAGATATAGAATTAATTTTGGGTCGTTGTACTTGTATTATGTCCCTATACTTTCATTTGTATATATTGAGTTCATGTACTTTAAATTCTATTTGTTCTATATCCTTGTACTTAAATTTGTGATATGATTTGCTTCTTGTGTGAGCCGTAGAAGACGAAATTCAGATGAAGTCGAAAGTACACTGAACAAAAAATACAAACCTGTCTTTTCCTATTTTAGTATCTCTCATTTATGTGTGTGTGTTATATATATTTTACATTTTAATATATTTCCTTAGTTTCAAATTTATGCATTCGCCTTTTAGGATGGGGATGGGGATTTTACTATATTTTTCTTTGTTGGTGTTTTTTATGTCTCAATAGTATTCTTCTTTTTAGAAAATATTTGAGCTATTACTTGCTTCATTTTTATTTATTTTTCAGAATGGAATCTGAATCTTCTCATTCGTTTCTAACTCCATCCGAAACTGAATAGCCATCCGACTCTGAAGCACTTGAAGAGTCTTCTAGTCGAAAACGATCAAAAATCGATTCAACAAGGCCACCCATTCCTAAATCATCTAGAAGTCCATATTGGGGGCATTGTGAAAAGGGAACAAGAAAGTTGGGTGATGGGAGCTCGCAACAAATAGGAATATGCAATTATTGTAAGGTTGAGATCCCGGTGAATTATGGAAGTACTAGTGGGTTAAAAAACCACTTAGTAAAGAGATGCAAGTCAAGTCCATTATATGAAGCGAGTGGGACTGAGAAAAGTCAGCCTATATTGATGAATGAGATTATGGGGCAAGGGAGTGCTTTAGTTTCTCATTCACTTAATCAAAAGAGGTGTGAATTGAAGCTTACCGAGTACATGATTATTGATGAAATGTCATTTCGGGCTGTTGAAGGAAAGGGGTTTCTAAGTCTCGTACATGAATTACAGCCACGATTCAGAATCCCCGGTCGAAAAAAAATTGCAGGTATAATGTATGACTTATTTCTTGTTGAGAAAGCTAAGATAAAAAGTGCACTTAATGGTCAAAGAGTAAGCATTACGACTGATACTTGGACATCCATTCAAAACATAAATTACATGGTTATTACTGCTCATTTTTTGGATAGTGATTGGAACTTGCATAAAAAAATAATCAATTTCACAAAAATCACAAGTCATGTTGGGGAAGAGATTGGGAAATTGATTGAGGTTTGTTTGAGAGAATGGGGGATAGTAAAAGTGTTTTTAATAGTAGTGGACAATGCATCTTCTAATAATACTGCAATAGATTACTTGAAGAAAAGAATGAAAACTGAAAACACATTTTTGTTTGAAGGAAAATATTTGCATTTGAGGTGTGCATGTCATATATGTAACTTAATTGTTAAGGAAGGTTTGAAGGAGCTTAATGAATCTATAAAATCTATAAGAAATGTTGTAGTTTTCATCCATTCTTCCCCTTCAAGGTTGAGTAAGTTTAGGAATTTTGCTGTGTTAGCCAATTTTCCTAGTGGATCAACAATATCTATGGATGTCAAAACTCGATGGAATGCAACTTATAAAATGCTTGAAGTTGCATTGAAGTATAAGAGGGTGTTTGATAGAATGGGTGAAGAGTGGGCGCCTTATACGAATTATTTTCGTGAGAAAGATGATAAGGGTAAGGAAAGAATAGGGCCTCCAAGTGAGGAGAATTGGGAGAATGCTAAAGCTTTCGTGTGCTTTTTGAAGAAATTCTATGATGCTACTTTGTCTCTAAGTGCATCAAAAACTCTCACATCTCATTTGATTTATCAATCAATGATTGATTTGCAAATTGAAATTGAGAAAAAAAGTAGTGATGAATCAGATAAAGTTCTTAAAAAGGTTGCAAGTGCAATGAAGTTGAAATTTGAGAAATATTAGGGTTGTTGGGATGCTATTAATCCTATCATTTTCATTGCCAATATTTTGGACCCTAGAAATAAGCTTAAATTGATCAAATTTAGCGCCAATAAATTGGAAAGTACTTCTGCAAAAGTCAATGAGTATCTTGAAAATGTTAAATAAAAAGTGATGGATTTATGGATGGAGTACAAGGGAATTGGTGATACAATGAATGTTGATAGACACAGTGCAATAATGGAGAGTGATGGTGGAAATTTTAGTAGCAATGAGCAAGGTGGTCTTTGTGATGAGTTGTTTGAAGATGTAGAGACACAATTTGAAACTGAACAGCTTCAACAAATATCTAATGAGGTGGAGAAATACTTTGCAGATTTAATTGAAAAAAGATCTAATCCCTCTTTTAATCTTTTGGAGTGGTGGAAGGGGAGTGAATCTAGATATCCAATTCTTACAACCATTGTCAAAGATATCTTTGCAATTCCAAGTTCAACAGTTGCTAGTGAGTCTGCTTTTAGCTTGGACAAAAGGGTTATTGATCCTTTTAGGAGCAGTTTGAGTCCTAAGATGGTGGAAGCATTGGTTTGCACTAATGATTGGCTAAGAGTTGAGGGAATAAGCTTTTATAAGGATCCAACCGATGATGACCTTGATTTATACAAGGAAATTGAAGAAACAGAAAGAGGTAACCTTATTTTATTTATGTAAATCTTATATGAAGTATATGTATAAATCATAATATTTGTTTAATTATTTTATAGTTGCAAATGTCAATCAAGACATTTCCTCAACTACCGCCACAACTTCAACTTGAAGTGAAGTTATAACTGCAAATGTCACATGAACGTTGCATGGTAATTACATAACTTTTTATTTATATTTATGTACTTAATAATTAATTTTCTTCTAATGCTTGTTGTATTCTAAAATATGAAGTAATGCTTGAAGAATTTGGAGGACATGATATAACTTGGAAGGCTGGATGGGATGGAAGAATTCAACTCTTATTTCTTTAATATTATTGAATGACACTTATGTATTAAAATGAATTGTATTTTTTAGATGTATTTTGTTGTTTGAATTATCTCTGCTTGTTCTGTTATAAATTTGGATTGGAACATTGAATTTAGGATGTTATTTTTATGTTTTCAGTATGATTCGGTAATGTAACGGTATTTGTATTTCGGTATTTCCAGTATTTGTATTTCGGTATTTCGGTAAAAAATGGGTATTTTTGTTGAATATACCGAAATTTCGGTATATCGGAATTTGTTATACCGAACTTACCGGTACGGTATCAGTATGACTTTTATAATACCGATTATTTTGGTACGGTATACGGTATGAGTTTATTTTTTCGGTAAGGTATGGTATGCCACCCCTAGTTAGTGCATCTCAATTTATGTGTTAAGCTATTGTGTTGTATAAATGGATTAGTGAAGCATTAATATCATAATTGATAAAGAATTTAAATTGGGCGTCAGGATTAGTTATATGTCTTTGGCTTATTCACTTAGTATTAAGGGTCTAATGTATTCTTTTTCAAATATATCATACTCCCTCCGTCCCGCACCAAGGGTCTCTTATTTCCATTTTTTCGTCTCACCCAAAGGATTCTCTTTCTTTTTTTATACACATGGGTCCCACACTCACCCACTAATACAATTAAAATATGGAGTCCACACTCCCACTAATACAACTACACACTACACATTAAATAATAATACTCCTTAATCTACGTGCAAAAAAGTAAAATGCATCTTTGGTGCGGGACGGATGGAGTATGTATGTGGCAGCAAAGAAATAACTTTTAATCTTTCAATTATCTTTAAAAAAAATGTGCAAGCTATTTTTAAAGTGGTTATAAGTTATGCCTCTTATAACAAAGGCATATAATAAAATGGGGGTTTGATATAATTTCTTTATTTTTAATGAGTAATTTTGAGAATGCTGATATTTCTTTTTATATTGACATGTTAGTGTTGAGCATGGATGAATGTAGGAGTAAATTGAAAAGCATCAGAAAGAAAACATACATGAGTGAATTAAAAAGCATAAGACATAAAAATAATTTGTGCAATAACTTCTTCTGTAAAATAATAAGACAAAGTTTATTGATACATATGCGGTGCAGAAAAAGCCTTTATTTTTTTAAAATTATCTAGTACAATATACAATACGAAAGGTTCTAACAGTAGGATCATTTATTTACTCGTAGTCATGGATGGAGAAGCTCTTAACATTCAATTCTTGGGAGGGACAGGTGTTTCTGTGTCAATATCAGCTGCGTAGTCTAATAAAAGTAGCAGTTTTTTATCCATGTGAAGTGTTTCATGGAACATTGGTTCCCATTGTGGATTTTAAAGAAATCTTTTCAGCAACTCTTCTACCTCTTTCTGGAAAGCACAGTGGTAGTAGCATTGTGCACAATCTTCACAAGGGCAAGAGCACTTATTTTCCATGTTTTTCCAGGGGGAATATCCATGGTGTATTCTTTAATGCATATGTATGTGGGTAGGTGTGTATATTTATAGTGACTATGTGACTTTTTTTTGGCATGTATCAGAAAGTTTGCGGGTGAGCTGTAAATTAAAGCATTATCGTAGAGACATGTGTGGTAAGTTGTAGATTAAATCACTATTGTAGGGACATGTATTTTCTTGTATGTATATGTGGCAATCAAAGGAGAAATGCATGTTGTCTTAGTAAGGGTTTAACTTTTAGATGTGCATAGATTTTGGCTCTGTAAGAAGATAAGCATTAGTATTCATATACACAACGGTCAGTTCGGTAGTTGTTGTGGGATATCTAGCTTGTAGAAAATGTGACAGTTTTATGTGTGGGTGAAACTATTATAGCAAAGATTAGTTGGAGATAATGCAGAAGGTTGGTAAAATTATTACAGTAAAGATTAGTTAGAGATAATGCAGAAATTTATTGAAATATTTTTGTGAATTGTGTTGTGTATCTTTTTAATGTTTTTTATTCACAATTTTGTTCTACCGAGTCGAAGGTATTTAGCGTATATCCAGTGTTGTGGGTGTGTTACGAGTTTTCATTTTGGGGCTGTTAGTATGCAGTGTATGAGTAATTTAGTGTTAGGGTTGTTTATTCTGTGTGCTAATTCAAGAATGACAGTTGGGCAGGTTTTTGAAACCTTTGTTTTGGTTGATGTACATAGGGTGACAACTGTGTGTAGGGGGCTTCATTTCAAAAGGAGAGGAACTTTTACAAAGTGCATTATTGTGAGTATTCTATGACGTATTTGTATAGCAAGTGGGTTTAAGCAGTAGAAAGAATATGGAGGGAGAATAGATGAATATGGAGGGAGAACAGATGCGACGTAATGAATTTCACACCAGCGGAGGAGTGCATATAATTAGAGATAACACAAACTCTGTAGAATAAGAAGTGGTTAAATGTAAATTATATGTGTCACCTTTATGAAAATGACGGGAAGAGGCTTCTTGTTCTTGGGATGCACATGTACTTAATGGTTGTCATGTTGTATTCCTGAAAATAGATGCTTTCAATTATTCATTAAAGTGTATGAGATATGTTGTATAAGTGATAACATATGAAATTACAAGAATTCTTTACAAGAGATCTATGTGAAGATTAATATGACAATCTAAGGGAAAAAATCGATAATGGTAGGGATTTCATGGTAAGGTTTTAATAGTCTATTTGTTGCCAATTTTAAACTAAGGGATAGAATGTGGGTAGATGGATGAAAGTATGAAGTAAGTCTGTTATGCTGCAGCTAAAATGTGTGTGAGTCTTTGTATGGGTTTAAAATTTTTGAAATTTGTAAAATGTGTTCTTAAATGTAAATATTGCAAACATCGTTAATGAAATATAATATATGCGTTTAATATATTAAAATTTTCTATAGTAAATATAAACTTATCTAGTTTTTTATCATCTCTTTATGTGAAAGTTTACAAAAGAAAATGAATGTTTACAAAGTTACTTTCACTCAACATAGATAGTTTACTTTAACATTTACTCTTTCTGTCTCTCAATGTATTTTACATATTTTTGTGTGCGTTTTTACGCAGGGTCCACACTATGAATTCAGTTTATACAACTATTTGCCTATTATTAAAGTTCCAGCATCTATTATAAATAAATAAATTTTCCTATTACTTATTGTACTTGCAGCAAGACATAATGAGCAAAATTAATGATTACAAAGAACTAAATCCATGAAAGCAAATGACATAAAACATTCAATATCCATATCTTAAAACCTGTCTTTGGGATTGACAGCACAAGACTTTCAATTAATGATAACAAATAACCAAATCCATGAAAACAAATTGAGTAAAACATTTAATATTCATACCTGAAAACCAACCTTTGGGTTGATAACATATGCCCTTCAATTTGAATAAAGTTACTTGACAATAGAAATACCCATAAGTTTTCAACATACGCTTAGCATTCTAATTGTTTGAAGTTCAAAAGAACTTTGGTGTAGCTTTGGAAGGGCAATAATAAACACAGCTGACACAAAGAAATAAAATATTATGTTGTGAAGTTTATTCTGTGAACAAAAATAAATACCTTGTTAGTTGGGTGTCAATCAAAGTCCCACATCGGTTAGAAATGGGGATGGCTATGTGTTTATATGTGAGGGATGAACTCTCCCTAGTATGATGCCTTTTGGATGTGAGCCCAGAGAGCAAAACCGTGCGGGCCAGTGGGCGACCCAAAGTGGACAGTATCATGATAGTGGATTGAGTGGGTCCGGCTCTGCATGGCCGATAAACCCAACATACCTTTCCACCTGAATTGAGAAGTAAATCACGCATTTTAGTGTAGCAGCATTAATGCATGGTAGGGCAGCATAATATTGCAGATTAATGAAGTAATAGACCTCAGAAAATCAAATATAGGCCCATGCTTGATAATGGGAAATTAAACGCAGTTTTAAAGCATAGCTGATGATAAAGATAAGGCAGCTCGAGTAATCCTGAAGCATGAATGAAATCCACATCCATTAAGAACTACAAGCGAAACATCACAAAATTCTTTAAATCATTATAAAAAGATGATTGACGGACTAACAAGCAGTTGTTGATATTAAGAATATTGTTAGATGTTTGATAACAACTTCAATTAAGTATACATATAGCTTATTGTTTTGCTGTGTGAAGTCTTAATATGATCTTTAACACATACAAGCCTCTTGAGATTATTTGGATTCCTGCCTACGTTAAGCATTTGCTTATACTCCAACTTTCAACAATAGAGCTAACAAATTCTATTTCTTTATAAGTGGCGTCAGTTATAAAAATTTTCTCAGTAATCTATAGAAATTCAAATAACTTAATAAATAAAAAAGGTACCCTATTGTCCACAAAAGTGCAACCCAATATATTATTTTTAATTAATTGTATATAAGCAATGTTAAGATCAATAAAACTTACTTACAGAATTAAATCTTTAGTTTGCTGATAATCGAGCATTTCACCATTCATTATAAATCTCAGAGTTAGTGTTAGTTGCATGTTCATGAAATATTCGTAAAAGTCTTGCACATCTAAAACAGTAGGTTGAGTCGTACGCACTTACTCTTTGTTTAGTGTTGTATGTCAAAGCAGAATTAATTATTAAGAATATGTTAACTGTAGTTAGTGAGTGCACCATATCCAGAAACATTAGAATGATAAAACTTGTGAATTTAGAAATATTAAATGTTTACACAACATTAAAATAAATAAATGAGTACATGTAAAATCCAAACATACTATAATATTATAAATATAAGACATAAAAACAGGTCAAAGAACCTTATTAATTCTTTTGTAAAGTAATGGGGAGAAAGATACAGTGGGTGTTCAACAATTTACGAATGAAATTCAGGCATACAAAGACAAGTATCAATTTTATTTAAGATCATTCGATATCTGTAACCTAGAGTTGGTTGTAATTATTAAATAAAAGTAACTAAACTTAGATTCATTATTCAAATAATCAAACTTGAATTGGCTGTTTGTGTAATTTTGCATGTTCGTTGCAGTGAAGAATTTTTTATTGAAAGAAAAAAGAGAAATTTATAGTACTCAAGATACATAAATATGGCAGTTAACCACTCACAAAAAAAGGTTTGGGAAAAAAGAATTAGAATAAGATAGTCTAAAATGAACTCTACCTTAAGCAAAACTTTTAGTACTCAACACAAATCCTGCATAAGTATTTCCACTTTCGGTAGGAAGTTGACCAAATGCTCCAGCAGTACACGTATGATAATCAGTATTTAGCAACACTTAAAAGCAGTAGGTATCCAATAATGATTTTAAACAGCAGTCGTGATAAGTTTGATATGAAAAAAATCCAGGCTGAATGAGCACTACACATGAAGAGTAAGCAATTAATTAAATAAGGACAATTCTCCTCTTTTTTAGTCAGTAGATGATACTATTATTCCAAAAAAGCCTCACATATGGAACTATTTTTTTCAATTATGAGATTAAAATCAAGAACTTCATCAATTAATACCTTTTTAGATGTGCAATGACCTTCCTCAGCAAGAGGGACATGGTAACTTCTTTTGTTGCAGTACCGAGCTTTTCTGGTTTAGCAATTCAGTAGTTGGTGGACAGAGGTATACTCCCATGGGCTTGGAAGATTACCATAACGAACAGATGGTCGCTGCAAATTTAGCAGGAATAAACTGAGGTGTTGCCTTTTGCATTTGACAGAGTAAAACTTTTTTGTCTAATATATGAAGAACTTTTAGACATCTCTTTGCAAAGGAACATGGGAAAATAATCAACAGTTAAATACAGCAGATTTCATGTTCATTTATTTAACAAAGAAAATTTGAGCAAAAACTCTAAGCACAGTGCGCTTCACTGCAATTCACTATTAATTGGTTTAATATACATGAAAAATAAATGGAGGGCTGACAGGCAAAATTAAAGTAAAGACACTTTTTTAACCTAAACACCAGTTGGAACATTATAAAGTAGTGCACTATTCAAATTACCAAGAAAAGTACTGTGATAATTCGGCACTCGTCGCTGACATATAATCCTTATAAAGGTTGTTGGCTGTCGTAGGTCAATGCTTAAATATAAATCACAAATAAAAAATATTCAAGCATTAGCAATTCAACAATAATTAGCGAATGCCTGAGCTTGTGTGAAACTGAAAACTTTGGGTGGCAGCTTTACATTATTCTGTATGAGTACAAGTATGATTGAATAAATAAATGTAGTTGCCTTTAGAGTTTATCTTCTAGTGCGAAGGGTAGGAACTTATAATCCTTTGGGGTAACTCCGAGAAAAGAAGTATAAGGAAGTGTTCGTTCACAAAAACTAAGGAGGACTCCAGTGGCTGCAAATATTTGAGAAAACTGTTTACTCTGTGTTTAACCTAAAACTTTGAAATTAAAGAGCTAAAATTCTAGATAGATAAAGAATCAATAAGCAAGGCAAGAAGTTTGGATACCGTATATTAAAACAGGTACTCACTTAGACGTTATATGTAGTATGTCACACATATGGATTAAAATAAGAACATCCTTCAGAAAGTACAACAATGTCAAATAACCATCTTCCCCTAGTCAGCCATTAGTTTCATATTGGTAGCAGTACGCAAATGCAATTTGAACGAATTAATAAGATCATTTGTAGTTTGTATTCAGCCCAAAACTTTGAAACTAAACAATTAAAATTTAAGATAAAGAAAAATCACTAAGTAGGGCAATACGTATAAATACCGTAAATTAAAGATACTGACTGGCACGTGTCACGTAGTATGTCATACCCATGAATTAAAACAAGTACATCTTTCATAAAACAGAGCAATGAGAAATGATCATCTTCTATAAGTGAGCCATCACTTTCACGTTCGTAGGAGAGCACAAATTTAATTTGAGAGGATCATTTAGATTATTTGATAGACTTTCTTATCATTGATAAAGGAATTTTCAATATTTGTTATCCTTTAATAAAAGCAAAATTTTAAAGCTAGAGAGTAATGGCTTATGAGTCATCATTAAATTAAAACAAATAACTCGTAAGATATTTTAACAACCGTGTGGTAGACATGAGTTGAAATAAGCAAATTAGCATTTCCTTTAAATCAACAATTACTTCTCCAATTCATATCATCAATCAATTTGAACTTAAATGAGAGTTAATAAGTCATTTGAATTAGTTTTAGAAGTTTTGTTATCATTCATAAAGAAATATAAACACGTAGCATCTATTATTCTTTGAGAAAAGCTAGAGAGTTATGGCTTATGAGTCATCATTAAATGAAAATAAATGCCTGTTAAGATGTGGTAGACATGGGTTGAAATAAGTAAATTAGCATTTCCCCTAAATCAGCAATTACTTCACTCATTCACATCATCAATCAATTTAAACTTAAATGAACTAAAACTTTCAAATCGTTTACAAATTTACTTATACATACATGAAGAAGCCAATGCAGCATGGTAGGGTATCCGTAGCTAGCAAAGAGAGAAGGACCAAAAAATAAACAAAGAAGAAGTTCCATGTTTTACAACTTAGTATCATGTTGTACACCAGAAATAAAATTAAAAAATCAACTAATATCTGAAGTCCTGATTATGAAAATTCAAAAAAGACCAACAAATGAGTGTACGATGAAATTCATATAATACAAATCAATTCTCTAATACATTAAAGGCATCACATGACAACAACTGGTTCTGAGGAATCATCAATCCATCTGCGAAGAAGGTCAATCTACACATCGTCAATGGACATAAATTCAATGTTTCATTCCCAAGTCAATTATCACTCATGTATATATAAGGCTATATAAGGCTGTAACAATTCCAGTGCATCAACCCAGAAAGTATGATTTTTAATAAATTTTTATTTAAGCATTTCGTCAAACGCCATGTATGCACGGTTGAAATTTGGCTAGGAATGCACTTAAAGCATTTTAAAGTAAATTATTTTCGGTACGAATCAAGGAATTTATAAAAATTGAAGATAAGAAGTATAAGTTAACATGTTGCATTACAACTGATCGTACCTTTAGTTAATGAGGGGAAACCTGTTGTAAGGAGAATGAATCTACTGCGAACTTGAGCGAAAGGCAATCGTACGATTCAATAGAAGAATTTAGCACAGATGAAGCTTATAGGGTATTGTCAGAGTAATGGAAACGGGCAGCAGTAGTAGACGAATTGGCGGCGGGCGTGAAAAGGGCGACGTATTTAGGACACGTGAAATCAACTGTCTGTGCACTGAATTTGGGATTATGCACAAGATTAAGGCAGAAGTAGCGAAGAGAAGAGGCAAAGAGTACAGATGAGGTGAAGAGTGACGAAGGCGGAGGTAGTGTTTGTCTGTATCTTCGTTGAGAACCGACGCTTGGGTGAAGTAAGATGAAGGCGGAAGGAAAGAATTGAGGGACACGTTACAGAGATGACATAGATTAACGTGTGTGAATTCTTACGGTGTCGACACGTGTCCACTTTGACAACGGGCAACCGGGAGAAAACTGGCCAAAAATTGGCTATCCTTCTTTTTATATATATATATATATATATATATATATATATTACTCCATATTTTACAATTAAATTACCCAAATACCCCTTACTTTTTCTAATTATATCATTACATCAAAAATTATATATATATACACATCATATATATATATATATATATATATGATATAATTGACTTTGATTAAATTATGTGTAAAAAATTATAAATAAGGGTATTGTCATATAATTTAAAATATTTAAAGTATAATTTTATTATACATGTTATATCTTCATAAAATGGTTTACTCCCTCCGTCCCGGAGATATTGACGCATTTTTTTGGGCACGGAGATTAAGAAGTATAATAATTTAATATAAAGTGAAGTGAGAGAAATAATATTTAATGTGTAGTGGGTAGTTGTATTAGTGGTGATGGTGATTTGTGTGTGGGCCCATGTAAATAAAGAAATTATTTTTGTGTGGGTCCATGTTCTAAAAAATGAAATATGTCAATTTCTGTGGGATAACCCAAAAAGGAAAGTGTGTCAATATCTTTGGGATGGAGGGAGTAATATTTAAATGATGAGTTGATCTATTGTACAATTGATGCACACTAATAATTTAACCCAAATTAGAAAATGGGTTCAATATAAAAGGTAAATAATCCTAATGATGATGTCACAATTCTTATCCTCGCGTCTCTCCCTCTCTCCTCATTTCTCAAAATTCCTCTTCGTTGCATCTCTATCTCTCTCTCTCACCTCGCGTCTCTCCCTCTCTCCTCATTTCTCAAAATTCCTCTTCGTTGCATCTCTCTCTCTCTCTCTCTCATGTCACCATCTTCACTTCCTCCACTGCCACTCCACCATCCTCTGCTTCTCACTTCATCGCCTTTCTCAACCTTTTCACCGCCACTTCACTGCAGTAATGATGCGATAATCAAGATGACAAACACAATTTCCAGCATCACGCACTTATTATGTGATTCACCAGAAATCTTCTCTAATTCTTTCAGATCGACCTTCACAGTGATATTGATTCCTTAGAATTTTATTATTTTTTTCAATTCTCTCCATCGGTTATGACTGCCTCTTTTTTCAGATCTCCATTGGTATCAACGTTCGGGCTATACATCAATGACGTTCAGATCTCGGCAAATATTTAGATCTCCATTTCTTATGTTCAGATCTGTCATGATGATCAAGTTTCAAGAATTTAATTATTGCTGGATTTTGACATTATTCAATTATTCAAATTATTATAATGTATTAGATATAGTACAATATTGTATAGGTTTTTCTTAATAAATGTATTGGTTGGAATTTGATATATGAGAACTTTTAATTGAAATTTATTCAGTTGAGAGTTTAATATCTTTTAAGTGTTGAAGATTTAAATGAATTTTGGGCATGGAAATATGAATAACTGTAAATTATCTCCGTTAAATGACCAACTGTATATGTTTTAGTAGTCAAGTGTATAAGTTTTATACTCATAGTGTATTTTTTTTAGTGAGACTCCTGTGCACCCGGGCGCACGGAGCACATTCCGTGCGCCTTTACAATTTTCGTACCCCTTTGCAATTTAAACCCCTAGCAATACATAGATTTAAATAGGATTGGAGGGGGGAGAGTTGTGTTCACATGGGGACACGGAGGGATACTCCGTGTCCCCGGGGGCGCAAGAGCTTTTGCCATTTTTTTTCTTTAATACTTAGAGTGTATGTAATCACTGTATTGTTTTTGTATAAGTTTTGTGTTAATGTATACATTTATATACGTAAATGTATTATTTTTTACAATAAATTATGAAACTAAAAAAGGAATGGATATATAAATGAACATATTGATATTTTAATTTTTTTAAGTAATACATTTATTAAGAAAAATGTATATATTAACTAAAAAAATTTTACACATTATATAATTACAATTAAATACAATTAAATATGAGCAAAAGAAAAATCCACATTAATTAAGAAAAACATATACATTAAAAAATTACAACTAATACAGTAATCTAGATAAGCTCTTGAAAGTATACATTAAAAAATTACAACTAATACAGTAATCTAGATAAGCTCCTGAAATAATTCTGAGTCTTTGAAATACAATTGAATATGAGCAAAATAGATATCATATACATTAATTAAGAAAAACGTATACATTTAAAAATTACAACTAATACACTATTCCAGATATGCTCCAGAAATAATAGTCTTACAAAAAATTAAAATTCCAACACCAGATCTAGATTGTATACGAAATCATCAACCACCATCATCATAATTTCATCATAATTTTTTTAATTTCATAGACATATTGAAGATCTACTATCTTAATTTTCACCAACATATGAAGATCTTAAATTGTAGAATTGAAGAATATATTAGATCCAACGACATCTTTCCACACCTGCCTCCGTGATGGTATCCATCACATCGTCTTCCTCTATCTTCATTTTCTTCCTCTTTCTCCAGTCGCGTTCTTGACGGCAAGTTTGTCGGCGTCGCTTGAATCACTCTAGGTCTTCAATCTCGTTCTCGCCAGCGAATTTGCATCTCTTGAGATTGGAAGAGATCTTATTCTTCTGGCCGCCACACTCGTGAAGAAAGAAATCAGATGTGAGAAGAGAAGAAATACATAAGATGTGAGAAGAGAAGGTGAACGATAACAGGGAAAGACAAGGAAGAGAGAGAAAGTGTGATCCACCAAATAAATTTAGGATTAAAATTGTTTAAATATACTGTGTCAATTGAATTTGGATAACTTGGTGCACCTTAAAAACCGGTGTGCATCAGTACTTTCCTTAAATGATTACACTTTTTATTGATATAATATAATTTTTATTAAAATTGTTGTAACTTTTTATTCATTTCATGAATGATTTATAAATTAGTGCAATTGGATGAAAATCACTCTTTCATTGATCACATAATACTTTCTATTAAAAATGTTATTTCTTTTTATCCATCCTACTAATTATTCATGAAATATTCATGATTTCTTTTATTCAATAGATCAGTTATCACTTTTCATTGATCATATATAATTTTTATTAAAAATATTATCACGTTTTATCAATTCTATAAATTGTTCGTGAAATTCCCTTTCGTAATTATTTATCACTCTATTAATTAAAGATGTTATCATTTTTTTTTTATATATTATCACTTTTCATTTATAAAGGTTATTACTTCTTATCTTATCATGGAAGTCAGTAAGACGCACTCACTTAAGTCTTTAACATTAAGAATTAGAGTGTTGTTATTTGCACATATCATTTTATTAAATACAACTCTTCTATTAATTATACATCCCTTTTTAAATTTTAAATCTTAATTTTATTATATACATACCCCTACAATTTCAAAATTATCCTTTTTTATTTTAAAATTGTACACCCCATCCAACATTCAATTTTATTAGATGTGAACACTTTCATCCGCACATAAATATATATCAAGCAAATCTAACGGAATATCATTTATTAATACATGAAAACGGATGGTTTGTAAGAAGGGTGAGTCTTAATTAAAAAATAAAATAAAATTAGTTTATTTTAATAGTATATAAAAGTTTGTATATTTATACTCGTCTGGTCTATTTTTATTCTTGTCTCTTTTTTTTTCAACTCTTTTTTTTTTTCATTTTTAGTTCTTCAATTTTGATTAAGTTAATAAATTAAATTTAAATAATTTTTAAATTAATTCGACATAATTTTTTATTTAAAATATACTATTAATATTTTTTAATTAATAACTCTCAACATAAATTTAATTTAATTTATTTTTTATTTAAATATATAGCATTTCTTTTAACTACGAATTAAATTAAATTTGGTGTGTTATTATAAATAGAGTCATGTGTGGGACATATCATATAGAGACAGGCCATTTGCAGGTTGAGTTTTTGATAGGTTGGTATGAATTTGTCTGCACAGGACACCTCTAAATATATAATCAAGTAAAATAATACTAATTTAATTTAATTATTTTATATAATAATCATATGAGGAAATCATGATAAAATTTAAATAAAAAGTGTTAATTAATAATAATAATAATAATGAAAATCGTAAAATTAAATTATTAATGAACACTTTGTATGACGAATAAAATGTAATAACATTTTTAATAAGAATGATAGTTGATCAAGAAAAAATGTTATATGATCAATTGAAGTATATTTCATAAAAAGTGATAATATTTTAATAAAATATGATAACTGATTAAAATTTAAGAAATAAGTGATGGGTTCCACTAAATGCACACCCTTTTTATTGAGTACACACTCTATTAATATATAATTAAAATATATAATTTTAAAAAGTTTAAAATATCCTTCATTTATTAATTACACACTCCTATATTTAGATTGAATTATATTTTATACTATTTTATAATATAGATTGAAACATATATATTTTGCGGTCAAATGAATTCCAGAATGGAGCAAACGAATATGAATATGAAGACTGAGAAATACATTGAGATGAGAAATATGAGAAATCTAACATTACGAGTTGTAAATTTTTGCATATGTGAACGAAGATCAATTATTTTTAATTTCTTAATTTTTTAGAAAAAAAGTAATACTGGTTTGATGATTATTTTGATTTAAAGATTTCAAGAATTAAATGAAACACCATATTCTTTGATTCATATTTAGATGATGGATGAATTATAACTAGAAGTTATTGTATGGATGGAACAAAAATTAAGAGAGTCGAAAGTGAGTGGTTGAAAGGAGAAGATAGACAGACTGAAATAGCAATTATTAGGAGCCATTTTTATGTCCCAATGTTATCATTAAGCTGGTATTTTTCAGTTTCTTGAATTGATTTGAAACAAGAGCCACAATAGCGTCACACATCCAGCAGATCCACCGTGATAAGCTATGAGTTGAAGGTTTTAAACGACCATCGCTGTTGGTCGAAATCGAAGAAGAAGCGAGTGCGATTCCAGGGTAATTTTTATTTTAAAAGAGTAAATTTGGAGTTTTAGAGGGTGTGTATTTTAATAATTAATAAAATTTAGTATGTATTTTAATTTTTTTAAAAAATTATTACCAAATTTGTCTTAGAAGCAATTACGTAGACACAGGTTGAGAGTGTATTATATATGAACCAACGAATTTCTTACTGATTAATATATATTTCAATGTATATTAATGGGATGTCTATAAAATAGAAAGACATGTGTATTTAAAATATTCTATAAAAATGTGTAGGATGTGTATTTAATAAATTAAGGATAGTTCAATTTTTTAAAAATATTAATTTTATTTTTATAATAATAGAGTGTGTGCTCAATTGGAAGAGGTGTGCAAATAAGATTACCCTAAGAATTATTCATAATATAATTCAAATGAAAAGTTATCACTTTTACTTGATCAGAATTATTTTTTATTTAAAAAAAAATCTTACTAATTTTTTAAAAATATTCACGTTTTATAAATTTATAATACAATATTTAAATTGAAAATTAAATTAACTTTAAATTACTATATTTTTTAAATTATAAAAAATATAAATTAAATAAAAGAACATAGAATATATATATATATATATATATAATTAAAAGGCAAGATTAATTTTTCTTTCATAATTAAATTTTACTATAATTAAAAACTAATCAAATAAGATCCTTTAAATTTATTTTTAGATAATTAATTGAATCAATTTTCAAAAATATCCAAAATTAATGACAAAAATTATTTTCATCCATAAAGTTAATAATATAACTTTCATATCCAATTGACAATTTTTGGATCAAAATACTCCTACCCTGCAGGAATGCTATGTCGGGATTCTAACACTAATTCCGACATCGTCGGATGTCAGATTCAGTGTCGGAACTCCGACATAGCATTCCGACAGGATAGGGGTATTTCATCGGATTCGGTGTCGGAACCCCGACATTAGGGATGGGTATCGAATCGGGTTTCGGGTGGTCCGGGTACCCAAAATTTCGGGGTTTTAAATGCATTACCCTAACCGATATTTTAAGTACCTAATATTTCGAGTACCCGAAAAAATCGAATACCGATTCCAGTTCCCCGAATTTTTTAAAAAAAAATTATTTCTTCCCATATTTTAATGTGATTTAAATTAGTAATACATTTTGTCATCCTTATATATTGTTACTATCGACAAATTTTATATTTATCATCCTTCAAATTTTATATTTCGACCAAATTAATTAATGATATACTCCCTCCGTTCCAAAAAAGTTTGTGCCCCTCTTTTCGACACGGAGATTAAGAAAGTGATGACTTTTGGGGTATAATGGTATTTTTTTGTAATAAATAAATGACAAAGTTTGTTAGGTAGAAATGGTTTTTTGTAAATAAAGTGTATGGGGAAGGGTAATTGTTTTTTACTTTTGGCTTTTTTTGAAATGTGCAAACTTTTGTGAGACAACCCAAAATGGAAAGTGTGCAATCTGAAAGGAGATGGAGGGAGTATAATTAATATAAGAATAATAATATTATGTGAAACTATTTATTAAAATGTGATTTAATGAAATTTAAATACTATATCTTTAATATATTAAAGGAGAGTTTAATTTTGATGATGTGTCATCACCAGAATTAATCTCAATTATTTTAATTTTTAATTAAAATAAAAAATTTTAATTATTAATTAAAATTTAATGTAGATAAATACATATATTATTTTAAGATTTCATATAATATTATCAAATCACTATTAATTAAAAAATAATATAGATAAATACATATATTTACTACTTCTATAAGATTTAGAAAATTTATCCCCTTTTCACATATAAATAAAATTATTTATTCATTAGTTTTACACACATAATTTATTCGTCACGACGAACTAAAGCTTTCTTCAAATTTTAAAGAGAGGTATCAATTTATTATTATTTTTGTTGTTTATTTTATATTTTTAAATTTTTTTCATTTTTTTTAAATTGTTAGCATGTTTTATAATCTTTTATTTTTGTACATAATTAACTTATTTTTTCATGGTTATTTACACAATTTTTTTAATTAATTTTTTATGATTTCATTTTTATTATATTTTACTTTTCTTTTATATTTTTATATTCTCCTTTGATTAAGTTTTTATTTAATTTTTTTGTTTTAATTTTTTTTAATTAATTGTTAGTATGTAACACTTTTGATTATATTTTTTTTATTTAATTTCTTTATTGGTTTTAATTATTTTTTTATTATTAGCATGAAATTTTTTTAATTTTTTTACGTTATTAATTTCGTTTTTCATGCTTTTGCAATTTTATTTATTTAATTTTATTATGATTTTTTTTTAATTTTTTTTCTTCAAATTTATTTATAATAAGTTTATTTTTTATTTTTCAGAATGACCCTTAATTTTATTATAATTTTTCTTTTATATTTTTCTAAAGTTTTTTTTCAAAATTATCTTCCGTTTATAAATTTTATTTGTTTTAAATTTTTTGATTTTTTTAAATATATTTTCACCAACATTAAAATTTAATGATATATATAAATATATTTAAAATTTTGTTTTTTTCTATATTTTTTAAATTCTCTTTTGATTAACTTTTGTTATTATTATTATTTTTTACAAACCTGTTATGTTTGTTTTAAATTTTTTATTAATATATAATTTTTTAATCTTTTATTTTTGTATGTTTATAATTTTTTCTTTTTTAGTTTTATTATTTTTTTAATTAAATTTTTTATGATTTCACCTTAGATTATTTTTTCTATTTACTTAATTTTTTTAATTCGGATTTTTATTATTATTATTAATTTTTAATCTTTGATTTTTTAATATTTTTAAATATTTTTCATGATTAAATTTATAAAAAAAATTAAATTCTAATAATGTGTCGTCACCTGAATTAATTTTAATTTTAATAGTTATTATTTAATATTTAGTGATAAATACATAAATTTTCTTAAAATTTGAATATTTATATGATTAGATCAAATAAAAATTAAATCAAATCTTATATATATATATATATATTATAAAATTAATCTTTTAAACTAATTTTGTTGATTTTTTTATTTCATAATTGATTTATATTGAATTTATTTTTTTTATCTTTTATTAAGAGTTGGTCTTGCGTGCCCCTGGATATACCGTGCACCTTTAAAAGTTAGTATTATGGGTAAAAGATACAATGTTTTGTTCTAAAGGGTATATACTTTAATTAATAGGAGTACACCATTTTGTTCTAAAGGGTATACACTTTTCATTAATATTTTTTATTTTTCTTCAAAAAATAAAGTATACATCTTTATACTAAAGGGTATACAATTTAACACAAAATTCTAAAGGCGCACAGAGTATGTCCCGTGGGCCCGGGTACACACAAGTTTTTGTCATTATTAATTAACGTTATTATGGATTTTTTCTTCAATGATTAAATTATCATATTTTTATTTTTTTTTATAAATTAAATTATGTAACAACATAACAAAATGAAAAATCAATTTAATATTTTTTTAAAAATTTTTTTAGTAAATCAATTTAATAACGATTAAGCTTTTTATCAACGAAAGCAAATTCATTTTTCAGTGTATATAAATTGAATTTTACTTTTCAATTTAAATTATATTAGATTATAATTGAATAGATAGTTATATTAAATTTGAATTATATTTTTTTAAATTGTAACTTTAAACTCGTGTAATACACGGAATCCATATTAGTTTTATATATTTTTATGATGTATTATATTATAAATAAAGTAAATTGTTGTATAAAAACTCTTAAAAAAAATACTATTAATTTCTTTATTATTTCATATATGGAAATGGAGATTGATGTTCTTCATTATTTGTGGGAGTTGAAGATTTGGGGATTCTCTACTTCTCTATAGTGAATGTGTGGCGTGATGATTGGGAAATGAAAAATTTAGTTAATATTTAGTATATAATATTATATTGTATAATAGAAAAAAAATCGGGTAATCCGATTGGATGATTCGGGTAATTTTTAAAATCCGATACCCGATTTGATAATTAACAAATGGAATTTAGGTAAATCCGAAATTAGCCAAAAAATTGGATTTTTCGGGTAATTTTTTTCGGATTGGTTCGGGTACCTAAAACTCGAAAAAAATTATCCACCCCTTCTCGATATAACATTCCGACATGATGTAAGTATTTTGATAAAAAAAAGGACAAATGAATAGAGATATTATATAAATTAATTGATAGTTGGCGATTATTACTTAAAAAAATAAAGAGCAAATGGCAATTCTCCCCATAATTTCATAACTAATTTTTTTTATTTTCTCCTTTAAAAAATAGTAAGGCACTCGTAAAATAAAAAAAGGCAAAAGCTTCCTGTACCCTTGGGGACACTGAAGGCTCCGTGTGAACACAATCATCCCCTCCAATTCTATTTAAATTTATGTATTGTTAAGAATTTAAATTGTAAAGGGGTATGAAAATTGCGAATACGGATATGTGAGCCCGGGTGAAGAGGACCTCATTCATAAAAAAAAATAGAGAGAGAAGCTAGTCCAAATTTGGTAAAAGATCCAGGTTTTAAAATTATATCAAGAATTTGGAAGAAGAAGAACAGTGGGTGGTTTGAAGATGGAGGAAAGCAATCAAGTTATACCCTTCAAAACCCTCCACAGCAGAGAGTACCAAGGCCATAAGAAGAAGGTACAACCTTCTTCGCGCTACCATTAACAATTTTCTCACTTTTTCCCCCTTTTCACACACTAGTATCATTAATTTTTGTGTTTAACCGAAATCAAAAGGTGCACTCGGTAGCATGGAATTGCACGGGCACGAAACTTGCCTCCGGTTCTGTTGATCAAACTGCTCGAATTTGGCACATTGAACCTCATGGCCATGTATAATTTACTGTTTTTTTTTTTTTAATATTGTTTTCTATTTATTTTTTAATCTGGATTTGGGAACTGTAAATTGTGGTATAAACTAAATGAATTAATTAGGTAAAATGTTTGAGAGAAATCCACTGGAATTGGACCCTGAATGCATTATTTGTTTGTGGTTTCATACAATCATTCTGTATGACATGAATCTGAACTTATCGGCGTTCTTTTCGGATAGCATATGTTTTTGTGTAGTAAGAACTATGAAGCCTGCGAATTGAAGTCAAGAAGAATTGTTTATTTATTTATTTATTTTATGAAGCTCATGTCTCTTGTTTGTCTAAAAATTAATAAATGTCGTATTTCACTTAAAAGGCTTTTTTGTATTCGAGGTGAGGTTTCTGAAGAAGGATTCAAACGATTCATACTAAGTACATATCGACGCCTTGAAATATACTTATAATGGAAGTATCATAATAAAATGAACTTATTCAAACAGGTTTACTAGATTTGTTATTATAAATTTTAAATCCATAGCTCCAGCCTCAAATCCATTAAAGAGAAAATGAGACCTAAAATATCTTAAATGTTCACTCCTAACTGAATTTAGTGATTATTGGAATGTAGAGATGACATTGTCCGATCAACGTTTCTCTTGCAGAATGCATTGGTAGATTAGTGGAATAGGTAAATGATGGTCTAGCTGTTGTAGTTTGGACTCAGTGTAAGGCCATTTATTGGTGAATCATGAACAAACCTTGGGTTATGATCATGACAATGTCCTATCAAGTTTTGGCCTAGGCCTTTGGTTTTCTGTTAGTCAGTACTATTTAATTCTTCATTAGCATGTAGCACTTCTGTCTAATTGTTCCTTATCTCACATGTTCTAGGCTTCTTTGATGGGTATGATTATCATGATACTTGAATATGCAGGGTAAGGTTAAAGATATCGAGCTAAAAGGGCACACTGATAGTGTGGATCAGTTATGCTGGGATCCAAAACATGCAGATTTGATTGCAACAGCATCGGGTGACAAAACTGTTCGCTTATGGGATGCTCGCAGTAAGTCCGAGCTCATTAAATAATTTTATGATGTTTCTATGTTCAAGGGTTGACACGATTATTCTGCTTTGAAGATAAGCCATTACATTCACTTTCTATTTCTTTCTTTAATTTTTTTCTTGAGAGCACGTAAATCAGATAAGTGCAATATACACCATCAATTGTGAATGCCTAGTTTTCTCCCCCAGTCATAGGATTTTAGGATTTGTAGTATGACAGTCCATCAATGATCAGTGATTATTTAAAGAATATTTTCCCTCGCCAACAAATAACAGAGGTCTACAAGATAAATGTTTTAAGGGGAACATTACTCCATTACATTGATTTATCATTTTATTAGCCTCCTGCCTAATCTCTATTGTTATGGTTAAACTAGAAGTGACTCCCGTAAATGCTAATTCAGGTTTCAGTATTAGTAGCTTAGTTATGCTATTTTTTTCTTGTGATTTTCAGGTGGGAAATGCTCACAGCTAGTCGAACTCAGTGGGGAAAACATTAATATCACTTATAAGCCAGATGGATCTCATATTGCTGTTGGCAATAGGGTAAACATTTTCTCATTCAGTTCTTGAGGAGCTCTTTAGCTTTTATTAGTTATTACTTTTAAAATGTGATGCCTTTTCTATTTACTTCAGGATGATGAGTTAACGATACTGGATGTTCGTAAATTTAAGCCCATACATAAACGCAAGTTTAACTATGAGGTACAATCTTGCTCTCGCATTCTAATATAATAATCAGTTAATCAGTTGTCTAAAAGGTTCAGTTTTTCATCAGTGGGATTTAGAAAATCACTTCATGTATTTGCTGTCTTTTCTAAAGACTAGAGGAAGCTTGATCTATTCTGCTAAGTGTTTTCCATCTTCATTTTTTCTTTTTCTTATTCTTTTACTTTTTCTTTTTTTTCTTGGTAAATAGAAAAGCCATGTGTTTCAATTCATTTGCCATTGCGTTGGTTAATTGTGCAAGCATCTATTGCATTAACTTTATTTCTGCACTACGTTTTTCCCGCTATTGCACAAAGGTCACATCGTTGATCAATTTTTCTGATTTTATAGTTCCTATGCCCATTAAACGTCGGAGCGATGCAAAAATATCGCAGTAAATTTAGGAAAATAACTTATTCTAACCTCTGCATCTTGTGGCCCTATTATTAATTTTCATTTGAACAGTTTCAGTTTATACCTCCTTTTCATCCTCATTCCTCTCCCCCTAATGCTTTCAATGTCCCCCCTGATCAGGTGAATGAAATTGCATGGAACATGACTGGTGACATGTTCTTTCTAACTACTGGAAATGGTGAGAATTAATCTTGCAATTTAGGTCTTTGTTTAATTGTGCCTTAAATCATTTTTCTGTTTGAACCTGCTTCACAATGTACTCTTTTCCTTGCCCCCTGTTACTGCACCATCCCAGGTACTGTGGAAGTGCTTGCATATCCATCACTCCGAGCAGTTGATACCCTTATGGCTCATACAGCAGGTTGTTATTGCATTGCAATTGACCATGCAGGAAGGTGCGTCCTAGATTCTCGTGTCATCCTTTTTTCTGTATTAATAAACTTGGGCAACATAATGATTTGAAAGGTGGAAGTTCCCCTTCTGTATCAACTCGTCAAATAATTTGGAGATTTGCAGCAAACTCTTCTTCTCTTGCACAGATATTTTGCTGTTGGAAGTGCTGACTCGCTAGTTAGCCTTTGGGATATAAAGGAGATGCTCTGTGTCCGCACATTCACAAAACTCGAGTAAGTTCTCTTCCATTTCATATTCTACTCTGCTCCACAAGGACTCTGTGAGAGGCGGAGATATCTTTTTTATAATCTTTCTGATCTTGTAAGAATCTTTTTATCACTGTTACTGAAATATATACCTATTTCTGTATCTTACTAGATGGCCTGTTCGGACTATAAGTTTCAATCACACTGGAGAGTATATTGCTTCTGCAAGTGAGGACTTGTTCATTGATATTGTGAGTATTCCAAATTCTTTTCATTGTTTCTAAAGCTGATTATCACCATTTGGAGCTTTTGTGGTCTTCCATACCATAGCATGTTTCGACCTTGCAAAAATTATCCACAACAATAATATCAAAATTGAAAGCCATTGATTAATTTCCATGTTCAAAAAATGAAATGGTGACTAGTGTGCATGATTAGATTAAGACACACAAGAGTCTCAGTTGACCACCTTCTTGATCTATAGGCGATCCTCATGTTCCAAACATGAAACATAGGTATCAACTTAAGGACCACTGAATCATTTTCTCGCACTTTTGAGGTAAGTCGTCGAGAAGGAGAAAGACAAAGAACTTGTATTTTTTTTAAATTTTGGTGGCTAGATTCCATTCCCTCAATGGCTGGCTTTATGCATCTTTTATAACTGCAGCAGTTGGAAGTCCTCATTTTCTGTCAATGTAATAGCATGAAATTAATATTTGAGAATTTGATGTTCTCGTAAACTAATACTGAAGTCTGGGGTAGTCCAACGTTGAAACAGGGCGATCGGTTCACCAAATTCCATGTCGGGCAGCCATGAACAGTGTGGAATGGAATCCCAGGTACAACTTACTCGCATATGCTGGAGATGACAAAAACAAATACCAGGCTGATGAAGGTAACCACCCTTTGTGATTTAATTTGTTAAGTCATGTCCAATTTTTGAGTTGCATCACTTTGGTATTTTTCAGGTGTTTTCCGAATCTTCGGGTTGGAGAGCACGTAGCTCAACCATACATGCAGGTGGTGATCCGTTCTGAAATGGTGTTGAATCAACACACAGCCATGCCCAAGCTTCGGTTGCTTCTTGAATATTACCTAGTTTTTCTCTAAATGGCAGCAGCAGGTCTAGCCCTCTGTACTATTAATTATGTAAACTGATGTGATACTATATACTCCACCTTAAAAAAAAAAATTATAATCAATTCTGCTTGTGTGCTCATAATGCATATAGAACATAACTTTGCGATCTTTAGGTGTAAGAAATTGAAATAACAGAGGTGATGCAAGAAAATTTATCATTTGCAGCAACAATTATCAATCAATATGATCATATATATGATGCAAGAAAATTTCTCATTTACAACAAAAGTAGTGATGTAAGCCATAATTGCTATATGCCTGAACTAGCTTAAACCGGCCCTTTTGGATATGGAATGTACTTTGCGCGTAAACTCAAACATGGATCAAGACGTGTAACGGGCAAAAGCGCTTGTCATTGGCAATAAACTGAACTAGACAATGTGAATTGCAACTTTCTTATTGCACCTTGTGGACAAATGGTGGAGTAAAAGTGAAATTTCATAATAAGATTGCTAAAGATGACAATGATGAATGGAATATTTGATGTGCATATATAGTTCATTAGTCAAACATAAAAATCTCCACTCTATATACAATTGATCTGAATGGGTCTGCTGAGGTTGCAAACTTGGAAATGGTGGAATTACTCTCCTCTTCTAGTTTCTTGTTTCATCTCGTGTTCCATTGTTTTAAACCCACGTCGAATGCAAATGTCAACGTGGATTAAAGACGATAGAGCATGACCTAATTGGAGTATGGGATCAGGTACAAAAGGAAATGATGAACACCCAAGTTAGACTTGAATTTATAACTATTGACGGTTAAGGATGTCCAGCTAGTAAAGATTTCATTTCGGTTAATGAAGGGATTCCTAACTTTCAATTCAGAAAGCTATGTAATGTTTCTAATAAATTTATTTGATGGTATTTATTTTATATTTTTTCATGTGAATTTGCAAAGGCAGGATGTATTTTACTTTTCACTTTGGGCATAGATCTATGAGGTTATAACCCTTTATTGCTTGCTGCAAAACAAACACAGGAGAGTAGGAAACACAACTATTATATACAAAAACCCAACTGCAGAAAAACTAAGTGTTCATGAGTAAAATATAGTATATTTACAAGAGCATAATAATTAAAATAGTAATAATTGAACAATAAAACAAACATGGAGAGTACTATATAATAAAATTCCATCTCTACTTCACTACCAAATTATTGTGAAAGAAACTAGTGTAATGTATGCTCAGAATCACAGCATCACACATTTTACTCTTCGTCGTCATCTTCATCAATATCTTCAATCCCAACCCAATAAATAAACGCAAAGAGGAATTCCTTGAAGTTAACCATTCCATTCCTGTCCCAGTCCATCTCCTCTACAAAGAAAACAAAGCCCCAAACTAGATCAGATTGGTTTACTTTATTCCAATAATATGAAAATTATGTAAATTCTTAAACATGGTTTTTGTATCATTCATAAAGGAGAATAATGTTATGTGGCAAAACAATTCACTTGATATTATAGGAAGTGAGTTGCATACTGATCACTTGTTATTGCACGCAGGAACAAAAAGTAAATCGCTCAAGAATGTGCTTCATAATAAGTATAGATGAACCCAAAATAAGTGTGCAGTAGGCAGTGTGTGTAGAAAATGAAACAGAGAAAATACAGACCAAATCTTTTCATGGCAATTCTCCCAGAAGACCGTTCTCCTGAACTTGTTTCATTAATTGCCTCAACCATCTCATCTTTGCTAACATAACCATCCCTGTTCTTGTCCAAAAATACGAATGTGTCGACTATGGTATCAAAAGTGTCCTCAAGATTAGGTATTCCTGCCTGAGATTTAAACCAAACGTCAAGGAATATAACAAGCAACATGTAGGTGGATCAGAATATATAAATGTTCTTAGCGCTCATCATTGACATGCATCTCACCATAGAAATATTCACTTAAGAGTGGATTATCCTAGTCATGTAACCATTGAACAAAGTCATGGTGACAAATGGGCATAGAGAGAAAAAAGAAAAGAACAAAAAAGATTTGAGGGCCTTCTGCATGATCACAAATGACAATCTTTATAGGAAGATAGTTTCTCCTTTTCATTACTTATGCTCCAGAAAAATACTCACATTGAGTAAATTATTGTAGTTATAGAGACAAATTTTTGGGGGCGCTTGTGGTGATAAAGAAGTATGGTGAAAGGAGGAGAACATAAAACATTGAAATATCAACCCCCACATCCCCCACCCACCCCTTCAAATTTTAGTCATAACATCTCTTAAGAAGAAAAACAAAATCACCAACAAAAAAAGGGGAATTGAATATTCAAACACAAATTAAGAGCATAAGCATAAAATAGTACTCAGCATACAGAATGTTGGCCTGTGGGATCTTTCTTCAGAAGGTGGACGAGGCAAAGAAGAACTATGAATTCATTGAAATTTATTCTCATGTCTTCATTTATATCACATGCCTCAAAGAGATCATTAATTTCCTCATCAGTGAAATTGATCTCCAGCTTGCAGAAACAGTGTTTCAGCTCTTGTGGATCTATTGCACCATTTCCATCCTCATCTGTCAAGTGATAAAAAAGTTTCTTGTAACAAGTTCTTTATGAACTTTTATAATAGGGAAAAAGTGTACTAGAAGAAATTGGGACTTAATCTACAGGAACCAGGATGAAATAATTATAAACATGAAAATACAAACCAAATGATGGGAAATAAACACATGCAAGCTACAAGTTATAGAAATATTCTTCATTGATACTTAATTAATTGTTGGAGCAAATTCACATATTCTAACTCTATATGGTTCCAACAAAGATAAGTATAAGCTGATGAATGCCTATTGTTTCAGACCTTAAAGAAGCAAAAATCACTGAAGCTACGGTAAACTATGCACGTCTCAGAAAATGTTTACCAAATTCCTTAAATGCCGATCTGCATTTCCTAAAGCTCTCGTCAATTTTTGGAAATTTTAAGATAATGCTGTTGAAGGATATCATGGAACTCCCTAGTGCTTCTCTTTTCCGCACTGCTTCAATTATTTTGCTTTCAAGTTTTGTCTTTGGCACCCAAGCCTCAGACGATTCATCCTTATCGATTACGCCTCCCATCATGCACAGGTTCTGCAAAACTTAAATGAATTATATAAGAATGAGAAGGAATAAACCTTTGGTGAAAGAGAGTGTCAACCAGTCATCTCTCAAGCTTCCAAGTCTTCAAGAATAAGATGGTATTTCCTTATGTCTACATATTCTTTTTCATTAAAGGCAAACAACAACACACATATAAACCTTCCATGGAGAATCAGGAAATCAGTGTTTGCAATCTTATTTAGAATAGTGAGAATCAGAAAACAGCCAAACACCCCCTAATGATCCTGAATTACACTACTCAATCTCATGACTTCAAAAACCCTCACCAGGGGAGACCTAAAGGAACATCAACAAGTACTGGGGAGTCAACAGTGTTGGTTTTGTAATCTATACAAGCAAATCATGGAAGGTCGTTTCTACATAGATTTGAAATATCACTTTCATTTAGAATTGATTAGAGTAGTTACTTTGGATTAAATCAAATTTAATTCATTTCATATACTTGCATGAACAAAAGAAATTTGATAGTCTGAAAAAAAAAACAAAAACAACAACAATGATTTTAAAAAGAGGAGATCCTCTTAAGCTATACATCCTTTTACCTGAAATCGATATTTGGTTATAAGAATCGAATGGCAGTGAAAGAATTGATCACTCTTTTAAACGCATACATGATTGCAAACAATCTTCTCAAGGATCGCGTGGCAGGGGTAGGGGGGGTGGGAGAGAGAACCTTGGGTTCAACAGAGAGAAATCTAAAGGCTATTCTGAATATTTTCTTGCTGAGAAATATAAGACAGCGATTTGATTTTCAAGTTTGAAGAAGATAACCACATTTTCAGTTTCTTGAACAAACTAAATTTGACGGAAAAAAAATTAAAATGCCCATGAAATTTCTAAAATTTTTTTTTACCCACCATTATTTATATATATATATATATATATATATATATATATATATACTCCCTCCCGTCCCATTATCTCATTGAAATGTATGCGCTTTTTTTGTAAATTACAAAGGAGCACATACTTTTCACTGAGACAGATGTAATATATATTATTGGAATAATTACTAATTGATAGACACTTGTATTCTATAATTACTGTGAGATACACTGATTTAAAAAATTACTTTCACATATAAAATAATATTAAAATAAAATACCAAATATAACACTAATTCATTATAATCTCATATACTTTTAAATCACAAACCCTAAACCTCTCACACAACCACCGCCGCTGGACCACCGTCGGACCTCTGTTGGAGAGTAGGAGTATGGAGTATAATTTTTTCGCTACACATGACACTTACTATTCACTTTTTTTTGCTGCACACACTTTTTTTATTGCACATAATTTTTTTGCACACTTTTTTTACTACACATATGCACACGAACTTTTATGCTGCACACAAACATTTATGTGCAGCACATTGTAAATGTAATATTAAAATATCACTATATATGTTGGAATATCACACAAACAATTATGTAATTAGTAGTAATATTTTTGTATATTTGTATCTCATACTAATAAAGAATTTTTTAATGTACTTAGTAGTAACTATCTAAAAAAATATCATAAATAAATTAATGAAACAGTAACAAATATATTTTAATAAAACATAAACAAATTTAATTTAATTAACAAATAGTAAAATTTAGCAGGTTTTGTGGAATTTTCAAAAATACAAAATAGTAATTCATAAATACTCTATTAAACGAGCAAGAGCAAGTAGTAAGTATAAGCAGTGAGTATCTAAATTTGGGTATTTTGCATTATAAATTGAGTCTAAATTAATTTATTGGGTGTAATCTATGGTGGTGATTTTTTTTTCTACTACAGAGTACTCCATTAAACGAGCAAGTAGTGAGTTGATTTGTGTATATTTTAATTCTGAGTGTGAATTGTGATTTATATTATCTTTTTGTGTTATTAATTAAACGTTGATTCTTTTGATTTTTGTTTTAAAGCCCCAGTATTGATGACATGCAAAAATGTTGTATTTTGGTAACATTAGAGTAAGAGGTATCACAAAATTTGAATTAGAAGAGATTCTAGCAGTCAATTTTCAGGATTTGTAATAACGATTATCAGTTACAGTATGATGTGTTTTGGTAGCATTAGAGTAAGAGGTATCACAAAATTTGAATTAGAAGAGATTCTAGCAATCAATTTTCAGGATTTGTAATAACGATTATCAGTTAATACTGTAATAATCTACATTATTCTTTATTCCTAAGTCAAAATTTGATATTAGGTTGTGTTGAGTTGTTAGTGCAAGCCAAGAATGAGGTTCCTTGTTAAGATCAAACATCAAAGGAGTAACTAATGAGTTTTTTTTTTTAAAAAGTATTGGAGTAATAAGAGATATAATACAATTCGAGGATTGTTACTCATATAAGATCAAATATCAAATGAGTAACTAATGGTTTTCTATCTTGTGTTTATTAGCATTGGACACAACAACATAAGTTTTGATTATGTAACACCAAAAAATGTTACTTAACAATTAAAAAAATATTATTACAGATCATAAATAACACTTTTTTCGATGTCGCTGTTTCTCTGATGACCTAAAGTCTAATGTTACACTTTCTTAGTTTTTGATAATATTTCATATAAATTTTAACATTTTATTGTAACACTTTAAATAATGTTACATATACTTTAAATGTAACATTTAATTTTTCTAATGTAACATGATTATGTTAACACTTTTAAATATAAATGTAACATTATGTAGATTATTATGATAACACTTTTAAATATAATGTAGCATTAAGTTTTGGTTAACACTTTTAAATATAATATTGTAACATTAATTACATAATAATTGTATCACTATGAAGAATAAATGTAACACTTTTCTATAATGGAATAATAATTATGTAACACATGTGTTAACATTTTAATTATTTATGCAATAATTAATAATAATAATAATAATAATTATTATTATTTTATTTAATTATTTATTTATCACTAAATTATTATAATAATATTTTATATTTATATTGATTATTTACTAATAATAGTTTAATTTAATTATTATTTTTATTATTCTGAAAATGATAAATTATATTTAAAAATATATATATGTGCAATGTACAATAAATCAGATACATTGAAACACACAAGTGCATTATCAAACACTAGCTCTTTAATGAACTTAAGGCTAACTTTTGTCTTAAAAAAATCAATATACAAGTGCATAATTACAATAAAAAAAATATACAAAACTAACTAACTGTAGCTTCAAATCTTGAACAACAAAATCATAGCACCAACAAATTGCAACCGTAAATTCAATTGCGGAAACGAGCAAGCATTGAACTTTACAAAAATAGAGCAGGATCATGATACCAATCACCAAAGCAAACCTAGAGCTAATTTTTGCAGTATGCCAACCAACATTGCAGTTAAGAAGTCAACTATTCACTCCAATATCTATTTTAAAGACAATTACAAGTAGCTTCTAAACATTATACAAATCACATTTATCATGAAATGGATTTACACAAAGCACTATGTTAAAAAAATGTATATGAAATATTGAACATGGTGCTACTTACTTGTTATAACATTGTCCATAAGCATGTAGTCAAGTATTAAAGTCATGTAACATAAATGAAACTGGCTTTCAGATTCACTAAGGAAAGAAAATATAATTGGTATATACGTAAAATAGCAGCAGCAAAAATTTCCTTACTAACATGCTGCTTTAGTACCTCCAAATAGCAAATAGCAAACAAACTTCAATTCAGCAGGTTGTAGCATATAGCTTGGGCCAGAAAAATAGAGAAACAGTTCTTAGTAGCCAAAATAACAGCAACAGAAACCAGCAGCCTTAGATAATGCACAATAAAATTCTAGCAGCAAGAAATAATAGCATAAACGAAAAAAAAACAATTACCCTACTACATAATCGAATAACAGAAAAAAAAAAAACTAGTGGGATGCTAGCTACCTGCTGCAAAAACCCAACTCTAAAACCAGCTCAGAAAACAAAAGTGTTTCCGGCATGAAAACACAGAAATCTAGCAACCTAGAATCCAGTAAAAAAAAAGCATCTAGAAGAGCATAAAAGATAATTAGTAGAAACTCCAATAACTAACTAGACTAGCAACAGATAATCCAACATAACACCTAACCCCGAGCAGAAGATACATCGAGATTAGCACAATATCCATCAACTAGGAAAAAACCAACAGACCATCCAAGCAGCTCACAACGCTATCTTGCAAAAGAAACAAGACCTAAAGCGTGTCTATCCTTTTGAGTTTCTCTGATCTTCTTCTTTTCACTAATATCCTGCATTTAATTCTAGTAAGTAATTAGTTCAAATCATCTCAATTCTACCTAAATTGGAAATGTATTTTATATAATATTGAACTAAATTCTACAATTTACAAATTGTTGTGTATAAATAAATCGAAATGAAAGGATCAAACATGACAGAAATATATGTTTGCAAACAATTGGTCTCAACAATTACCTGAACCCCTGTTAAGTTTCAATACTTTAACAACAACTCAAAATTGTCATTTGGAATCGAATATGGACAATTGTTGCATCTATCAACTTGGTTTGTATACGCCTTGTAGTGAATTTTTTTTAATGTAAACTTATATGCCAAATAACTGAAAATTTCAGAACATAACTTTCTCCTTCTACTACACTCATAAACTTTATCTGCAAGATATAAATCAGCTGAGAAATGTTACAGAATGAACGTATTCTTGTATATATGTAACTTGCATCTTTGGTTAATAAAAATAATATGAATAGTTAAAAAATGGTACATAATTTGTTGGCATAATTTTCTATAGGTTGCATATTGAAGAAACACTCAACTATATAGAAAAATAGTGAACTATAGCAACAAATTAGTCTTATTTAGAAGGGCAAGACTAGATTCACGAGCCAATGACCTAAAAAAAACTTGATTTATCCAATGTTTCTTTAAGATCTAGTTCGATTGGCTGACATAGTTCATTCTAAGTGATAGGCCTGCAATTATCTATGGCAAAAACTCCTGCGCCCTGGGACACGTGAACACAACCATCCCGCCTCTATATTCTATTTAAATCTATGTATTACTAGGGGGTTTAAATTGCAAAGAGACACGAAAATTGCAAAAGGGCACGATGTCCTCGGGGACACAAGAGCCTCACTCAATTATCAACACAAAAAAATATGTGCGAGTGTTAATTTCAACAATGAAGTGACTAGGGTAGAATCAGGGGTACCAATTGAATTTGTGCCCCTTTGGTCCTCACACTTCTTAATTAATTTTTTCTCCTTCATTAATATTATTTTTTATTTTATTTTTAAATTTATTATATTTAAATGACTATTATACCCTAAAACCTAAACCGTAGGGATAAATTATATCATATACCACAAGGGTAAAATTACAATTATACTCTAAACCCTAAATCCATAGGATAAATTATACTCTAAACCACATGAGTAAAATTACAATTATACTCTAAACCCTAGGGATAAATTATACCTGAACCACAAGAATAAAATTACAATTATACCCTAAACCCTAAACCCTAGAGATGAATTATACTCTAAACCACAAGGGTAAAATTACAATTATACCCTAAACCCTAAAGATAAATTATACCCTTAACCACAAGGATAAAATTACACTAAATTAAATAAATAAAAAACAGAAAAATAAAAAAATAAAAAATGGAAAAAAAAGTAACAGTAACAGTAAATAAATAAAAAAACCGAACACACGCACACTAAATATGAAAAAGGAGGTTGTAAATTTCAAAATTGGTGACCTAATCATTGTCTTCAATTTAAACTATGTTGCAATTTTGAGAGTACATTTTTATCACACTCGACATTGAGACGAAGAGGACTATGGTTTGTAGACATCATCAGCTACTTAGTCAGCCATTACATGGAAAAAAGACTAATGATTATTACTTAAATATTACACTTATATACTAATATAGTAATTCATAACCTTCTTTGAACGACATGAACTCAAACTTCTAGTTTCACAATCTCATTGTCATCCTAAGCTTCATATCTTCTTCAGGAACGTACTCAACATCCTTTGAAAGGTTTTTTCTCATGTTATTGATGTTTTGAGTTTTTGGAACCATTAAGTGTGCACATCATAGGCAAGGTCTTTAATCCTTAACTCCATTTTTCGTTTATTTTCTACATCCCTTTTCAACCTTTGATTCTCATATTCTTCCATCTTGATCAACGCTATTCTTAATTTTCAGCAGCAACAATTTTGCAGAATTAATTACTGCATCATACTCAACATACAAATCAACTTTCTACACATCATGAAAAAATTATTTACAGAATGACGAAGAGTGAAAAATATTCCAACATATAATGTCCTAGCTAAATATGAATAAAGTAAAATCCCATGTAGCTGATAATGTAGAGATTTAACTAGTCATGCTTAGCATTCTAATATTTAGATATATGAAAATTGTTCAATTAGTGAAATGTTGTGGGAATTGAGATGCATATCCTTGAATGATGGCAGCTACCTTATTGCTTTAGACACACATCAAGACTGATAACATATCCCAAGTTTCTAAGTCATTGTAACCTCAAATGCACGTACAATATTAATCAACAATACGATGATGAATACATTTGTTATAAATATGATAATAGCTAAGACAACCAATCTAACATATTTCTACTAGTTGATTTCAGGAATAAATAGAAAAAATCTGCTCAAAATCAGTTTTCATAGAAAAACAATGGCATTGAATAAAGTAGTTTCCAAAATGCAGATTGGAAGTTGAATAGGAGATAGGTAATATTATGCAAAAGGGAACATTCTTGTCCTTTGTCTCTAAAAAAATTGAAGTCTATTTTCAATCACCTACATGAATCATAGCACAAACGAGGTATAGCAACCGAATTTAGCAACGGAATTCAATTCGTTGGTAATTATCAATGAATTAGCAACAAAAATGACATTTTTATTTTAGCAACGGAATGTCAACGAATTTGTTCTCTATTTTAACAACGGAATTCAATCTGTTGGTAATTACTAACGGATTAGCAAGGGAATCATTATATAAATTACCAACGGAATTATTAGCAACGAATTACCAACGGAATTGTATCGATTCTTAAAAATTTTCAATACAATACTTAAACCAAGAGATGATTCATAACTTAAAAACCTCCAAAGTTAGTATACTCCACGTGTCATCTAGTAAAATGCATTACTTGGGCTCTCAATTGTCAGGGAAAAGTAAAAGCCTACTTTAAATAGTTTCTGGAGACAATAAACATTATTTAAAAATAGTTGGAAACATTAAAAACAAGTTATTATAAGTATGAAGCAACAGAATCAGATTTCTTCTGCACAATTTTAGTGCAGAAAATCATTCAAGTGAATAGTGTCAGAGAAGTCATTATAATCAAACTCCACTAATATTTAGTTATTTTGTACATTAGGCAGAAATAATTATAATTATAGCCTTTTCAAATTATGAAATAAGATATCATTTAGTATTAAAAATTGGATAGTATTAAATATATTATTTGAATATATTCAAAATTTTCAAACAAATCTCATCCTCCTATTGAAATAATTAAATAATTGTAATTATGATTTTTTCAACATTTTCAAATCATGAAATATGATATTATTTATTAAAAATTGAATAATATTATATATATTATTTGAATATATTTATAAATTTCAAATAAATCTCAGCCCCTCATTAAAATAATTAAATAATTGTAATTATAACTTTTTCAAGTCAGGAAATAATTTAGTTCAAATCCTGACCATCTATTTTCTCAAACAAATTTCAGTCACTTATTAAAATAATTAAATAATTATAAGGGTTTAGGGTTTACGACATTGTTTTCAGAGGGTTTAGGTTTTCTAGATGGTTAAGGGTGTAGGGTTTAGGTTTAGGGTTTAGAGTTTACGGCTAATGTTTCAGTCAGCCACACATTAAAATAATTAAATAATTGTATTATAATTTTTTCAAATAAAAAATAATTTAGTCCAAATTCTAACATCTATTTCTAAAACAAATTTTAGTCACCCATTAAAATAATTAAATAATTAAAAATGTTTAGGGTTTATGCCATAATGTTTCTAGAGGGTTAAGGGTTTAAGGATATATAGTTTCCAGAGGGTTTAGGATTTAGGGTTTATGGCATAATGTTTTTAGTCAGCCACCTATTAAAATAATTAAATTATTGTAATTATGACTTTTTTTAAAATTAGAAAATAATTTAGTCAAATCTTGATCATTTATTTCTTAAACAAATCTCAATCAACTATTAAAATAATTAAATTATTATAATTATGACTTTTTAAATTAGGAAATAAAATATTATTTAATAAAAATTGAATAATATTAAATATTATTTGAATATATTCAAAATTTTCAAATAAATCTCAGTCACCCATAAAAATAATTAAAATTTAAATAATTGTATATACAAAATTTAGATGAGTTTTTTAAATTATTTGCAATGAAAGTTTGGTTGAGTTAATTAACTGTTAAACCTTTTATTATTTGATTGATGTTTATAAATTAGTAATATAGAATTTGATCTTATAATTTTTAAAAAAGAAAATTTTATTTTTTGCATTTTAAATTGTTAAAATTCTACATTTTAATCTAATTGAAAAAGATATTAATAAACTTATACGAATTGTTCAACTTAATATGTTCGCAAATTCCTCTTTTCCAGTATGGAATCCCATTGCTAACTCAGCCAGGTCCTTTTGAGGAGCTACAATAAGGCAAAATACAAACAAAAGGATCATGCCCAGGCCCAGCAAAAGCAACATCTCCATAATTACCCATATAGGGCATTGGACCACCATAGGGATAGGGAGGCATGAACACTAAATTCATTCCATTCCATTCCATTCCAATAAGGATTAAATGAACAAGGGCCCATAGCTGGCCTTATATAATTCTCAGCTCTCCCCTGCACCACTTTCCTGCTTCCCCACAACTTGGTTTCTGTTCATCACCCAAAGGAGCACTTCCCTGTGATGCTGCTTCCTTGAGGACATCATCATCCAATGATCTCCCTTTGTCAAGTTTTTTCATCTACAATCTTTGGACTTTCTTCCTGTTGAGGTGGGGGAAATGCACTACCACCATTTTCTGAGCTGCACATTCCAAAATTCGATTAATAGTATCCCTCAATGTTTTGTTCGGCAAAAGATCATCCGCCAAAACACCCCTATCCCCACAAACACACATTGTTTTTGAAATATACATTCATCACAGAAGCTACTAAAACAACATTTGCTTGTGATGACACCATCTTTCATCACTTGTTTACACAGTTGGCACTTCAATTCAGGTGGAACCTCACCAATTGATCGACTTGATGATGGCATCCCCGACATCATCTCTTTCTCAAAGGCATACTCATTTGGCTTCAACACTGCAACATCTCCACTTGGTAATGCATAACAACCCTCCACTTGGTGATGCATAACCTGCACAGTGTGTTAGTTTTATGAACAAGGAAGAGAAAGAAACGTTTTTATTTTTTTAATTTAAACCGATATAATTAGTAGTATTATTTTTAACTTTATATGACTTAATAATCTGCAGAGTGTGTTAGTTTTATGACTTAATATATATATATTTCTTAAATATATTATAGCAGAAACTTTTCTTATTGACCTATCGTCTCGCTCCAATGTGACATGTTATTTTTTTTAATTTTTTTGGATTTTTAATATTTTTTTATTTACTTTTAATTAATTTCCTTATTTAATATTTTTTTAAATAATGTGAATCTTATTTTTAATAATGATTAAATTTTTGATATTTTATTTATTTATTTGGGTATCATTAATTAATTACTAAATCTTTTAAGGGTAGGTCTTACATTAGACCGTTACACGGATCCTACGAATCATCCATTATCCATTTAGCATATTATAATTTAAATAAAAAATTAATAGTTGTAAGAAGTAAGGTCCCCGTTTGGCAAGCAATGTTAAACGGAGGATGTTAATTGCAATCCATATTCTCGCTCAACGCACATCTCTACCCATTTATATTCACACGGCATTAAATTGCAATCTTAAAATTGTTAATAATATGAATTATTATTATTATTATTATTAAACTGCAATCTTAAAATTGTTGATAATATGAATTATTATTATTATTATTATTAATTGTTTAATAATTAATTCAACTATTCTATTATTACTTTTTCTTAAATGAGTATCACTTTATATTAAAAATGTTATGACTTTTTATTCATTCTGAAAATTGTTCGTAAAATAATTTAAGTGGTTATCACTTATTCTTTATTATGTATCACTTTTTTTTTTTAAAATACTCTGTGTTGTCACTTTTTATTGTTCCAATGAACTATTCGTGAAATAATACAATTAGACAGATATCACTTTCTTTTAATTAAGAATCACTTTTTATTAAAAATGCTATCACTTTTTATTATTCCAATAAATTATTCGTGAAATACATATTTTAATTAGTTATCACTTTTTATTAAAGATATTATCACTTTTCTTTTAAAATGTTATAAATTTTCATTTATTATATAAATTGTTCATGAAATAATTTACAACACAATTATCACTTTTCATCGATAGAGTATTATTTTTACAATTTCATAATATTTAAATTAAATGAATAATAAATGTTAAATTATTACATTTTTAAATAACAAAAAAATATATAAATTAAGGAACAAAAACATAGAAAAAAATTATATACATATAATGCCTAATTACTTTCTCTTTTATAATTAATTTTTAAAATTTAAATTTAATATCAACCGTCCTTTAAATTTATTTAAGCCTAATTAATTTAACTCTATAACTATATTTTTTAATTTTATAACAACCAAATATGGCCCTTTAAAATTATTTAATTGGGTTAATGAATGATCCGTCTCACATAAGGGGATCCGTGAGACGGTCTCATTCAAGCCTTTGGCATCTCTTAATGAAATAAATAAATTAATTTTTAATATATATATATATATATATATATCTATATATATGAGAAAAAAGAATATTTCATATAATATTCTCTCTCTCCACCTATAAATAATATTTTTTTACTCCATTAAATTTTAAGAATAAATAATAAACCTAAATATAAAATATATCCTAAACCATTAGAATAATATTTACCCTAAACCAAAGTAGAGAGATTACAATTATACTTCTAAAGTTAATTTTTTAAATAAAGAGTGCAATTTGGGTGGAATCAGTCAACCAAATGAATTAGTGTAACATGTGGTCCATACTTCCCTAATTAACTTTCACTCATTCATTAATATTATTTTGTTTTTTTATTTATTATATTATATTAAAAAACCATTAAACCCTAAACCTTAAGAGTAAAATATATCCTAAATCATAATGGTAAAATTATAATTATATTCTAAACCACAAGGGTATAATTAATTAAACCTTAAACCCAAAGAGTAAAATATACCCTAAACCAGAAAGGTAAAATTACGATTATACTCTAAATCTTAAGATTGAATTATAACCTAAATTTTAAAAATAATTTATACCCTAAATTCTAAGGGTAAATTATACCCTAAATCACAAGAGTAAAATTACACTTATTAGACCTTAAAAAAATTTGAAAGATGAAATGAAGGAGAGTGTTGAGCGATATTGGAGTAATTGAAAGGGGAAGAAGTGTTGAGCGATATTGGATTTTGGAATTCCAGTAGGTGGTCTGAACGTCTTGATGTTAAAATTCGTACCCCCGTTTGTTGGGCAATGTTGAATAAAATGCCCGGGAACCTTGCACCTGCGACATATATAGCCTATTGTTGGTGTATTCTAAAACACACCTCGACCAGGAATCATTCTCCCCCGTTACCATCAGAAGATGGGCGCTGCCAATCTAAGGCTGGTGTGTCGATCAAAGCTTTGATCTTTCTCTCCTCATCCTCTTTACTAGCATCGAGTTTCTAGATACAGTTTCAGGCAGCTCATTTACAAATTCATCCCCTTCTAAGTCTTCATCATATTTTATGGCTGGTCCACCACCAAGGCTACCTTTTATGGCTTCAACATCATCAGCAACATTCTCAGTAACAGGTGCAATAACTACAGGGTGAGGAATTCGGCGAACTAAAACAGAAGTATATCTGAGAATTAACATATTTTCATCGGGTCATAATCAGTACCCATGTCCAACTGCTTTATTTCGTATATTATTGCTTTCAGGTCTCCAACGGATATAAAGTGGCCATCAAAGGCAATTGATTCATAATCTTTTGCACTTTTAAATTTACTAGAAACTTACCCATGTGTTGCACGGGCATTAGTTTTTACAATGCTACTTATATTTAATATAAATTATAAATATTTTAATAATATTTTTTAATTATTTAGAAAAAGAATTAATAAAATACAATTTTTTTCTTGAATCATACTATTTGGAATCTACATGAGTATTATATTTTTTAACCTTATTATTTTTAGTATAATCATTTAGGGATGACAATTTTACCCATCGAGTCGGATTACCCGACGGGTACCCGCATATCGAGTATAGAAAAATTTGGTAACGGGTCGGGTAGTACCCGAACTTAAAGGAGAACTGTGCGGGTAAGGGTAGGATATGGGTTCCTTTATATTTACCCGTACCCGACCCGAAAAATATCCTAATATATATATATATATAATAGTATTATATATTTAATTAAATGTCTAAATCTAATATTTCTTTTAGTATAATAATATTGTTGATGAAAAATTTATGATGTATTTAATATATATTTATTATAATATGTTTAATACTTTATATTACAATTTATATTCTTGTCCTTATATAAATATAAATAATTTTTAAGAATTATAATAAATCTTGTAGTCTTGTTCCATGTTATAATCTTATGTGTTATTTATAATTATTTTTAAGAATTATAATTATTTTTTTAATATTTTTAAAAAAATGATATTCAAATTAATAAAAATGATAGTAGTTCGGTGAATTTATGAATAATCTAAGTATATAAATAAAAGGTAATAACATTTTTAATGAAAAAAATATTAATATCTTTGATACAATGTATTAATAGCTATTTAAGAAATGAACTGTTTGTTTGAGATCGTTTCACGAAGAAACCATATTATGCTTTCTGACTTTCTTTTTCATAATAAGTTATAAATTTTTATTAAAAATATTATCACAAAAAAATATAATCTCTAAATTATGAGGTTATATATTATTGTATTTTATTGGAATATTCAAATGAATAACATGTATATTATTTTATGCATGTTCTACCGTAAATTATATTATATATATATATATATATATATATATATATATATATATATATATATATATATATATATATATATATATATATTAATTTTTTTGGATTAATTAATCAAGATAAAATTATTAAAATGTAAATTTTGATTTTTATGTGATTATATTTTTTTATTAAAAATTATTTTTAATATGTTTTATTACACAAACTCTCTTGTGAGATATTATACATGTAAAACGGTTTGTGAGACGTGTCAAAGTATGTCTATTATATAGATAAAATATATGTAATAATTGTTAAAATATGTTTTTAAAGTATGATAAATGATGAATTAAAGTATGATTTTAGGGTGAATTATATTTTTTTAAAAAATTGGGTTGTGTAGGGTTGGGTCGGGTTGATTCGGGTATCCGCGGATTAGCCGCAAAATCTACTAAAATTGCGGGTACCCATTTACCCGCGGATTATTCATATACTCTATGGGTATACTCGTACCCTACCCGAAGCTCTATTTTAAGGTAAATGGTAGGGTATGGATAGGGAGGGTAGGGTATAGAGTAGTATGTGAATTTGCTATACACGTACCCTACCCTACCCATTGTCATCCCTATAATCATTCATGAATAAACATTAAACCCTAAAACTTTAAAGCCTATACCCCAAACCATATACCATAAATCTTAACCCTATACCCTAAATCTTAAATACTAAAACCCTGTAGCCTATACCCTAAATCCTAAAACCTTAAACCTTAAACCCTAAACCTAAATCCCTAGACCCTAAACCCCCTAAGACATTGAAGATCCAGGCAGCAACAACTAACAATCATATTCCAAAGATCATCAAGTATGACCATAAAGTCAATTAAAAAAGCTCACATAAAAACACCATGACAATAATATCTTTTCAAGTTCTAGATTCTAGGAATGTGGTGTCGCATTATTGTTGTAAAACAAAATTAGAAATGATTGAAATTTCTTTTTTCCCGTAAGATCATTATTAATACTAATTAAGGAAATAAGTTTAACACAAATAAACATGATGTCACTTCATAACTTGAGCAAATAAATAATGTTGAAGAAGTAGAATTAGAAAAGTTTATACCTTTGAAAAACTTACCTACATATGCTTAAATAAATATGATCATCCTCATCTCGTAGACCCATATAATCAATAAAAACAAAATAACGGACAATGAAATTATAATCTATGATAACTTTGCATTATTAATCACATGAAAATAATAGGATCACCAAGACATTTTAAACCATAAATTATATAGTGAGATTAACCAATATGAGAATATGTAATGTTAAACATGATACATATACAATACATCTATTACTTCAAACTTTAATGAGTGGTATATACCCACGTACATTAATATAAAAGGTTGATTTTCAACCATTAATATAAAAAATTACAACAAACGTAACTAAGATCTTATAAAGCCCAAATGTAGAAACAATATTAGTATGTAAAACAAAAGGTTAAACAGATTAGCAGGTTTTTTTTGTCAAATAATCAGAGCATATCATACAATTATTATAAAGTTAATAACTTTGCATTATTAATCACATGAAAATAATAGGATCACCAAGACATTTTAAACCATAAATTATATAATGAGATTAACCAACCTGAGAACATGTAATGTTAAACATGATACATATACAATACATCTATTACTTTAAACTTTAATGAGTGGTATACACTCACGTACATTAATATAAAATATTGATTTTCAACCATTAATATAAAAAATTACAACAAACGTAACTAAGATCTTATAAAGCCCAAATGTAGAAACAATATTAGTATGTAAAACAAAAGGTTAAACAGATTAGCAGGTTTTTTTTTTGTCAAATAATCAGAGCATATCATACAATTATTATAAAGTTAATAAAATTATTGGACATATGAACAAATATGTTACCATGACTATAGATAATCCTAAAATACAGATGTTACCATTATGGATAATCCTAGAAAATTGTATACTCATAATTAATATTCTCGTCTCATGAAGCATTCATACTTTTTTTTATACAATACCCATCAATCCAACAACCTCGAATACATAAGGTTAGCAAGAGACATTCTTACTTATATAAAAAAATACCATCTCAAATTATAACATTCTTTCAAATTATTGCAATCGTACTTTATAAGCACTGCAATATAACTCATTGATAGCGAGAACTTAACCATTGCTCTTCTTAACTTTCTTAAGCTTCCTCAGTTATTACTTTCACAGAGGACCACTAACCACTCAATGTGTTCAACCCATGAAATCTTAACTCCAGAACCTAAAAACTCTTTCAATCCAGAAAATAATAGCTTTACAAATATATTATCACACATACACAACCTTTAAACAATGCTCTAATAACACAACTGTTATCTCAATGTTTCTTAAACAAACTGCTAATTCAAATTATATTACATTCTATCACACAAAAATTCTAAAATGAAAATCCCCGAGATTAGTCACCATATATAACACATTAACATCCGCAAATGAATTCAATCATTATGCATAAGAACACACAGCTCAGTCGGTAGCTACGAAAGACAAATATTTTGCTAAATTGAAAATGGTATAAATTGAAAAAAAAAAAATCCTAAACTTAAGAAAATAGACCGGAAAATAAATGTGTAAGCAAGAAACACTAAATTTAAAAATTATTTACTCTCATTAATAATATGGTAAATTCTATTCACCAGTTAGGTCTAACTTAATGAATTGTAATTAATAATGTATAGCTTTGCAATGAATTTTAAATCAAATAAATACTTAAATTATCATTAAATAGTATTTAATAAAATGGAATGGATCTTTTAATTAAAAATATGTATAATATTACAATAAATAAATTACACAATAAATTTAAAAAAACACTAATACTTAAAATTTTATATACGGAGAAAAAAATAAGTTATGCTAAATAAAATTTTGAGTCAAATTTGAGGATAATATACCAAAGTTAATATACTCTATTAATATATTGTTAGTGATGATATATGGCTAGGATCATCTCATAATATATAAACTGTTGTGATCGATTAAAAAATTATTAAAAATAAAATAAAAAATAAATAGAAAATTAAATAGATGCGTAATAAATGAAGTCATTGGTAAGATATAAATATTAACATAAAAATTAAATCAAAATATTAACATTCAAGCCAAAATTAATCAAACAATATTAATACTCATACCATATTTGTCCAAAATAAAATTGAGCAGGATATTAAGTAGGAGTGTAATAAATGAACCCCATTGTGCTTTTATATATACTAGTAATATACCCGCGCGCGATGCGCGGAAATATTATGTATAAATTATTGTATAAAAAATAATAATAATATATAAATGTAATAAAAAAATTTTGTGAGATGATTATGTGAGAATGGTTAAATTGTTATTGTTATATTAATAAAGTATGTTTTTAAGTATGACTTACATAAAAATATGATTTTTAGTTGTTGGAACTCGAATATTTTATTGAGGGAGATTAAAACAAAAGTTTGGGTATAATTTGCTCTTTAGAAAAAAGGTTATTGTAAAGAGTTAATGTTAAAAAGTAAATGATGAATTTTTTTATCTCGTGTGTATAAATTTAAGTTTAAAATATGAATAATAAGGTTATTTATATATGAAATTGCACAAGTCATTGCCATTGCAAAAACAATAAAAACAAATCACTTGTACAATTTATTGAAGAATAATTTAAAATTATAATAAAGGTGATTAATATGTAATACTTATTATATTAATAGCATTTTAATTCATACTACTACCATTAATTAATTAATTAAAAATTTTAAATATACATGTATCGATCTAATTTAAATTTATAAAAATAATTAGAATCCTGAAAAAAATATTTAATATTTTTAATATATATTATGTTATGCTATATATTTAATTATATTAGTTGTCAAACATTTGTTATTTAATTTTTTATAAATATTAAAAATATTATTGATAATTAATTACTCATAGAAATACATAAGGGAATAACTTTAATTACGATAGAATGAATAGAAAATGAACAAAATCTCAGTTTTTAATTAATTAATTCTAATTAGAGATATTATTTCTGTAAATTGCACCGAGAAAATAAAAGAAGGAAATGAAAAATATCTCAATCTCCTTACAAATTAGTCGACCCCAGACCTTCTCCATCTTCGAACTGTCTCCAAATACGGTCAATTGCTGTAAAATTGACCTCAAGAGATGACATCAATACGATAGAGAATCCATTAACATAGTCTACACTTATTCGAAGCCTATCTCAGCCTGGAAATCCAGGCAATATTATGGAAAACACAATCTCTGCACATAAAGTATAAGAAGAAAGTGTATTTCTAATAGGTTCAACAATCAATATAAAACTATCGAAGCCCCATGTAATTCCATAACAGGACAACCGACTGCTGTGATTTCTAAATGTTGATCACCTTAAGAGCCAAACTCATGAATCAAGACTATAGAACACTAACTCTCTATTAATAATGAAAGTAAACAAAGAAAAACGATAGTGAAAAGAAAAGAAAGAACACACAAACTTACAACACATAATCAGCAATCAATTCAACTAGGAATATATATGCTTGATGATCTAATAAAAGTGAAAGGAAATAAATGTAGAAACTGAACTTAAGCTTGGCTTGGAGTATTTGATCAATAAATGGAAGTGGAAAATGATCTTTTCTAGTTAATGCATTCAAAGCTCGGTAATCTATACAAACACGCCAACCATTTTGAATACGAGAAGGTATTACCTCACCATCGGTATTCTCTACAACCGTTATACCTGTTTTCTTTGGAACTACCTGATTCAAACTTACTCACTCGCTATAGAGATTGAAAAAATCATACCATGAGCAAGAAGCTTTATAATTTCAGCTTTCACCACTTCCATCATAGGAGGATTCAATCGACGTTGAGCTTGTCGAGAAGGCTTACTTCCTTCCTCCCAAAGAATCCTATGCGTACAAATATGGGGGCTTATTCCTTTGATGTCAGCAATAGTCCATCCAATAGCTTCCTTGTGCTCTCTCAAAACTCGGATGAGTTTTTCTTCTTCGATAGTGGAGAGTTTGCTCGAAATTATGATAGGAAGAGTTTCATTCTCTCCCAAAAACATGTATTTCAAGTGACTTATTAGAGTTTTCAACTCCAACTTTGGTGCCTGCATAATTGAAGGAAGTAATTTAGTGTAAGCTGGAGGTAATTCAATGTAAGAAACATTATACTTTACAGGTGGCAAAGTTTCCAACTCTTGAATTGTTTCTTTTAAAGCATAATCCAACTCTAAAATCTCTGTAGAATTTTTAAGAGTAAGACTCTCATTTAAAGCAACTTTTAACATGTCATCATCATTCAATGCAAAGATATTTTTAAAAATAGGCTCAACAACATCCAAGGCAAAAACAGAGGACACATCAGTGGTATATTTCATGGCATCATAAATATTAAAATTTATAATTTCACCATCAAACTCCATTGTAAGTATACCCGTATGCACATCAATTTTTGTCCTAGATGTTTTCAAGAAAGGCCTTCCTAACAAAATCAATGAATGAGATGAATCACTATCCTCCATGTTGAGCACATAGAAATCTGCTGAAAAAATCAAAACATTAACTTGCACTAAAACATCCTCCAAAACACCTTCGGGATAAACATTAGACCTATCGGCAAGTTGGATAATCACACCAGTTTTTTTCATGGGACCAACATTCAAAGATGAATAAATAGAAAACGGCATGACATTAATTGAAGCACCAAGATCTAACATCGCCTTTTCAACTTTCGTGTTACCAACTTTGCAAGGGATTGTGAACATACCTGGATCAGCACACTTAGGTGGTAATTTTTTTTGGAGCACGGCTGAAACATTCTCACCCATACTTACAAATTCATTACCTTTTAGCTTCCTTATGTTTGTGCAAAGCTCTTTTAGAAACTTAGCATAGAGAGGTACTTGCTTAATTGCATCAAGTAGTGGAATGTTTACCTCAACTTTACGAAAAGTTTCAAGAATTTTCTTTTCTTTCTCCTCTTTTTTGGATTGGCGAAACCTGGAAGGAAAGGGAGCATGAAGTGGTACCTCATTTAACGAATCCTCCATGTCTTTCTTATCACCTACAACTTGATTGGGTTGAGAAACCTCAATTTCCTTCTCTTCTTCTTGATCACGTGCCGTTGGATCCTTCAAAACCTTACCACTTCTCAAGGTAATTGCATTCGCATTTTATTTTGGATTGACAACCGTTTGCAACGGTAATTTTTTTTTTAGATTTCAATATACTCACAGATGATGCCAATTGACCCACTTGATCTTCTATCCTCTTGATGCTCGTTTGTATCTCCAGCTGAAAATTTTAAGTGTTAAATGCAAGTGCTTTAACAACATCTTCAAGTGACATACCTGAACTCAAAGATTGATTATTTTGCTGCTTTTGGATGAAATGAGGCTGAGGTTGAGCATGAGGATTTTGGTATTGAGGTCCTCCCCATCGAAAGTTTGGATGATCCTTCTAACCTTGATTATAAGTGTTGGAGTTGGGGTCATATTTTCTTTGAGGTGGCCCCGGAAATCCTCCCATCGCGTTAGCTTGCTCCACATCTTCTTGAAGTGTTGGACACATGTCGGTTGGATGTCCCACCGAAGTACAAATTCCACAAGCTTTAACTTGTTGCATGTTTCCTGCAGCCATGCTGTGAACATGAGAAGACAAGTTAGTAATACGATCCTCAAGAGACGAAATCGTTACCTCATTAACTCCTTTGTTCGATGCATCTCGTCTACTTTCAAATTGCTGAGAATTTGCTGCCTTAGTGGTGATTAATTCTCTTGCCTCACGTGCAGTTTTGTTCACTATTGCACCTCCACTTGCAGCGTCCATCATCCTTCTCTCCATAGGAAGCAAACCTTCGTAAAATTATTGAATGAGCAGCTGATCGGATATTCCATGTTGTGGGCAACTTGAGCACAATTGCTTGAATCTTTCCCAATATTCATGAAGTGATTCCGAATCCATTTGCCTTATTCCACATATTTCCCTTCTCATTGTTGCAGCCTTTGAAGCAGGGAAATACTTGTCTAAAAACAACCTTGCCATACCCATCCATGAAGTAGCCGAACCCAGAGGCAAGTAGAATAGCCAATCCTTTGCTCCACCTTCCAACAAAAATGGGAAAGCATGCAATTTTACCTTCTCTTCGGACACTCCATGTGGCTTAAGACTAGAACAAACAACATGAAATTCCTTCAAGTGCTTGTGTGGATCCTCATTTTCAAGGCCATGGAACCTAGGCAACTAATGAATCAGCCCGACTTTCAACTCAAAGTCTACATCCATATTGGGGTAGTGAATGCATAGCAACAGCTGTTGATCAAGATCCGGCGCTGTCAACTCCCTCAACGTCCTTTCTCTTTGTGCCATCTCTACTACTTCTTCAATAAGATCACCTTCACTGGATACACTTTTCAAGTCTAGAAACGAGAGTAAGTTTGGAGATAAAGTGGATGCTTTCTTTTTCAACTTTGCTTCTTTTCTAAGCCGGCGAGCGGTCTTTTCAATTTCTGGATCAAAGTCAAGTTCTCCTACAAGAAATGAACGAGGCATAAAAATAAAGATAGATAAAATAAACAACTAAAAATGAACCTGTTTTGACACCAATCCCGAGCAGCGGCGCCAAAAATTTGGTGGGTGTCAAAACCAACAAATAATAAAATTTACTAGAATTACAACTTGAGATAGTGATAAGTAGGGTCATTTCCACAAAGATTGGTAAAACAAGTTTATTCAACAAAAATAATAAAATCAAGGATGGGGGGTTTTGAGTTTTATACTTAAACTAAACTTGCAGGAGATTAAAAACAAAGTAAAATAAGTGATTAAATAAGATGAAGTGTCTAGCCAAGATAATCTTCGGAATGGTTCAACAAACACGATCACGGATGCAATGATGATTCTTTCACGTTAACACCAAACTGGTTATAGTCGTTGGTACCACCTAACAACCTAATCTTTCCATACTTAGTCGATAATTATGATACCACCTCTAATTACTTCTCTAGCCAAATAAACAACCCTAGATACCATCTTAGGATTTAATTTACTGACTGCATTCAACATAGAAAGACCCAATTCTAGCCAACAAACACATATGTAGATTCATTTAGACTAGGTTGCATATCCACTATAACAATAATTGAAAGTGAGATGCGGACGATTACGGATTTAACATCCTAATTGGCCCATATCATTTTAACAAATCGAATAAGTGATCAAGTTAGATAATTTGCCAAATAATATAATTAAGAACATGGATTATGCAAATGATGTAATGTGAAAGAGTACGAAGATTAGTTAGAGCTCACATAATTGTGTCGAACCATGCTTCCAATTACCCGGCTAGACGAACGATTTAGCAAACCATAGAGAAACGTAGATAAAAGTAAAGAGTAATCTCCATTGGAGTCTTACAGCCTTCAACGTGAAAATAAAATATGGAATGGAAGAATAATCCTTAAGATGGATGTTTACGGGAGTTTTTATCTCCTAATAAAAACTAATCCTAAAAACTACCTAAAAACCAATTAAAAACTGCTAGGATAATTAAAATACTAAACACCAATATAAAATTAGTTCTGGGGATAAGGGGCTCCTAAATTATAGGAGGAGATGATATTTGAATGAGAGACTTGAGATTTGGGCGCTCAAGTTGATAATTCCCGTCCAATTTCTTAGGCGTGCCCACGCCTTATCAGCAAAAATGCTACTTATATAGATAAATTATGTTTAATGGTTGGTAAAATATGTTTTCTAATTTATGATGGATGATGATTTAAAGTATGATTTTATGGTATTATAATATGATTTATTATTCACATACTTTAATTACAAATAAGCATATTTTACCTATATAACAGACATCTTAAGTAATGGGTCAACCTGTCTCGCACCCGTCACTAAAGTATGCTTATTGTATAGATAAATTATGTTTATTTGTTATTAAAGTATGTCAATAATAAATCAAATTATAATATATTAAAATCATATTTTAATGCATAATCCAGCATACTTTTGAAAATATACTTCAACAACCATCAAACATATTTTATCTAAATATATATATTTTAACACGTCTCACAAACTGTCTCACTAAATACCGTCTCACAAGAGCATTTGTCAAAAAAATATTAAATAAGAAAGTTAATTAAAAGTAAATAAGGAAAATATTAAAAAAAGTATTAAAAATTTAAAAAATAGAGAAAATTACACGTCATATTAGAGCGCTCTGGAGACGACACGTCAGCAAGAAAAATTTCTGCTATAGTATACTTAAGATATATATATATATATATATGAGAATTTATATAATATGTACGTATTTAGTACTTTATATATGTTCATATAATTTAAATGGTTTGAACACTGTTATACTATTAATTTATTTTATTATTATGAACCCTCTCAGCTAATCATACTCCATTTTATTTAATCTTCTTTTAGAAATGCAAAAAACAATAAGCTCGCATATCACAATGAATATTTTATTGCAATTTTTTTAAAGTTTCACTTTTCATATTTACTTTTGATTATTCTCCCTTTTTGTCGTATTGCTCTCATACATATAAATTTTTTTCATACCGATCATGGAGTTTTGAATTTTGCAATGAAGCCATCTCGATGAAGATCTCATATAACATATGGATAGCGGATGGTGAAAGTAAAGATTTGAAATAATCAATTTCTATTTGCTATTATGTTTAGACCAGATATGTGTACCTTGATATTGAATCCCCCTGTTTTGTTTATAATACAAAATGTAATATGCCAGTCTTTTTTATAAGTGAAAAGTTTTAAATTTGTATAACACTTATCATAAATTTTTAATTTTTACAGTAATATTCTCTATGATTTCTTTGTATGATCCTTAATACAAGAAATATATCCTTAAAATTATATAAAATTGGTTTCAAACTTTCAATATAATATGTAATCATCTCAATGCTTGCATGATGATGAACAAGAAAACTTGCAAGGAACTACTACATCATTTTATCTAAATAAACGAATAAAAGTAACTTGGAAAAGCATTGATGAACGGCGCAGAGGACTCCCCTGAATGTTTGGAGCATCGATAGATTGGTAAACACATCACAAGTTTGATTCAAATAATTAAAGGAAAACTGAAATCAATGACCTGTTACCTCCACCTTCTTATTGAAAAGATTCAATCAAAGCAAATACAACACTATGTCTTACTAAAATACACATAAACTTGAAATTTAACCTTTAATGTGACATATGTAGGCACCATTCACTAATACAGCACAAACAGAAACACAGAACCACCCACAACAAGGAAACATCACTATTCACTAGTCCCCTAAATTCAATTTAGCAACAAAATTCAGAAGGATAAATACTCGAAACAGAAAAAGGCAACCTCAGTGAAGTAGTGCCGACAAGGAGAAGAGATCCATGGCTCATGAAAATGGCTAAAAGATGAGCTCTGGCGAATTAATAATCTGTAGAATAACAACCAACAAGCATAAGAAATGCACAACAATTCTAAGTTTTTACAGTAAAAAGAGAAGGATTACACAACCAGTTTTCGTTGTAATGGATATATGCAGGATATCTATACACGAAACAAAAGAAAAAAAATTCACTGTACAGTCACAGGACCTATCATCAACATCCAAAAACTTATCTCAACTCCCACATACAACAACCTGTTAAACATAGAAAATAATAAGTAGGGTATATAATCAATCAAAATCGTAGCAGAAGGAACACAATTTAACAAGGTATACATACATAATGATACTTTGAAATCTTAATCTTTTGATGAACAAGGTGATGCTTCGTGGAGAAATACAGCATTGCAGTTGAATTCTGTATGTAAAAGCAGAGAAGAAAGATTAAAAACACTCTAGCTAGTACCCTCTGTTGAAGTATCAAGCCCAATATGCAAGAGCATAATCTCATTTAAATACACACAATCCATGCTTCTAACTTTTCAAAAAGCTCAGTTAAATCAACTTTATTAAATGTGGGCTGAAAGAGAGGTCAAGAATTGTAAAGGCAAAAAGAAAAAAAAAAAAGACAGAAAATAATAAAGATAATAAGTCAATCATACAACTCCACACACATACTTTCTCTCCCATAAAGAAATGAAAACCCTCAATCAAATCCATTCGATAAAAATGAAAGCTAAAAGATAAGCTTCACACATAGCGATGAGCCTTACCAAGATATGTATCTTCTTCCAAAGTCCATCAATTAGAAGAAGAGTTCGCAATCAAAATCGCGTGATATACCAGATCTTAATCACAAAACCTACAGTTCAAAGTGAGATCCGAACAAAGATGTTAATTAGAGTACCCTACTTGCAAAAGGTGTTTCACAACAAAAGTAATTAGAATGTGTCACTTACACCCATAAAACTGAATTCTCTTCTAATTTACTGAAATAAAAATAAACAAAATCCTAAAAAACATAAGTATTAAATCAAATAAAAAACACAAATCCTAGATAAAGCAATAAATACCATCCTGAAGCACACTAGCCTTGCCGAGCAAACGTTAAGAACATCATATTTATGTTTTTGTGCTTTATAACCTTTTTTTTTCTTTTTTGTCATCTTAATATCTCTCTTTGTCAAATGGAAACTGTCAAATACAATTAGACCACCTCAGGTCTCTCTCTTATGAAATCTTCAACTAAACCCTAAATTTTCATTGCATTTTGAAAAGGAGTTCATCAATAGAGAAAATGATTCATAGTAAACATTGTTTAAAACTCTGATTAAAATTCTGGAATAAAAAAGGGAAGAGATATGAACCTCAAGTGCTCGTCCAAGATCGGGAAGGCGAAGCTGAAGCCCCCTGGAATGGCCGACATCAATGGCGATAGGTGCGGCAGTGACATGGAGGCAGTGTTGGGTCATATTTCAGTTAGTTAGGTTGTTAGCTTTTACCTATTCTTATGGAGTCAAGTTGAGTGGATTACTGCTTTAGTATTTTACGTTGGAGTTGCTGGTTTTTAGTTGTTAGTTGAGTTAGAGGATAGTGGAGTAGTTCTATAAATATGATGTTTAAACGTTGAGTCATGTACTTGAGAATTATCAATATAGAGTCTTGCTGTTGTTGGCACACATATAGCACTTTAATTTTCTTCAAGTCATCAGTGGTATCAGAGCCAGGTTGGCTGGTATCTGGGGGTACAAAGGGTTGTGTGAGAGTAAAAAAAAATTGTGAGGGGAAACACTGGAAAGTGAGGTGAGGTTGAGAGTGCCACAAAGTTTATTTTTTTTGCAGCAGCAAGTGTAATCGATGGCCACAGAGAATTTTGTACAGCCCGCGATTCCTCGTTTCGATGGTCATTATGATCATTGGAGCATGTTAATGGAGAATTTTATGAGATCGAAAGAATATTGGCAAGTAATTTCCGATGGACTAAAAGAACCAGCCGCTGGCACGATATTAACAGATGCACAAAGGCTGGAGTTAGAAGGATTACGTTTGAAGGATCTCAAAACAAAGAATTACCTCTTCCAAGCTATTGATCGTTCAATATTGGAAACTATTCTTTGCAAGGAGACATCCAAGGATATTTGGGATTCTATGAAGAACAAATATCATGGCTCTACAAGGGCGAAGAGGCAGCAGCTTCAAGCCCTTCGTTCGGAGTTTGAAATGCTTCGGATGAAATCGGGAGAATCTGTCATAGATTATTTCTCTCGAACGATGGCAATCGTCAACAAAATGAGAATTCATGGTGAAAAGAAGGAAGATGTTGCAATAGTTGAGAAGATACTCCGTTCAATGACTCCAAAATTCAATTTTATTGTCTGTGCTATTTAAGAGGCCAATGATGTTGAGAAACTCTCAATTGATGAACTACAAAGTTCTCTACTGATACATGAACAGAAAATTAAACAGTAAGATAGTGAGGAGCAGGCCTTAAAGGCTTCAACACCAAATCACCACACAACAAGGGATGATAGAGGACGGGGCAGAGGACGAAATCGAGAAAGAGGGAGAGGGAGAGGTAATAATGATCGTGGTCACATTCAACACCACGAAAATCAATTTCAAGATAGAGGGAACGGACGAGGTCGAGGTGGCCATCACGCATCAAGGTCAGCAGACAAATCTGATGTGGAGTGTTACAAATGTCATAGGTATGGCCATTATCAATCTGAGTGTCGAACTATAGACAAATCTGATGTGGAGTGCTTCAAGTGTCATAGATTTGGTCACTACCAATCAGAATGTCGAACTAATTTAGACACACAGAATGGAGAAAGAACCAATTTTGCAGAAAAGGAAGAAGAGGTGTCTCTCTTGATGGTTTGCCATGAGAAAGAAGAAATTCAACAAAACATGTGGTACTTAGACACCGGTTGCAGCAACCACATGTGTGGTGATAAAGAAGCATTTTCAGAATTAGATGACTCATTCCAAAGCACTGTCAAGTTTGGTGATAACTCCACCGTAGAAGTTATGGGAAAAGGAAAAGTTGCTATTCACAGTAAGGATAACTTCACCCACACCATCTAATGTTCTTTTTGTCCCGGATTTGAAGACCAACCTCCTCAGTGTGGGCTAACTGCAAGAAAAAGGGTACGCCATTACAATAAAAGGTGGAGTGTGTCAAATTCAAGATGCAAAGTTGGGCTTAATTGCTCAAGTCAAGATGACGGCAAATAGAATGTTTCCTCTTTACCTTAAAAATGGCACTCACTCATGTTTCTCAGCAAGAATCACTGATCCCTCATGGTTATGGCATTTTCGCTATGGCCATTTAAATTTTCGTGGATTAAAGACTCTACAACAGAAGAGTATGGTGGATGGTCTTCCTCAATGTGCCTCTCCAATAGAAGTTTGTGAAGAATGTGCTGTTAGCAAACAACATCGAAATCAATTTCCTCAAGGAAAATCATGGAGAGCAACAACACAATCGGAGCTAGTTCATTCGGATATTTGCGGGCCAATAAATCCGTCTTCAAGTGGAGGTAAAAGATATTTCATTAGTTTCATTGATGATTTTAGTCGGAAAACTTGGGTCTATTTTTTGCAAGAGAAGTCGGAAGCATTTACAGTATTCAAAAGCTATAAAGTGTTTGCTGAAAAAGAAGTTGGCAAATCATTAAAAGTCCTACGCACTGATCGTGGCGGAGAGTATACCTCACATGAATTTGCAAATTTTTGTGAGAGTAATGGAATTAAAAGGCAACTTACAGCAGCATATTCTCCACAGCAGAACGGAGTTTGCGAGCGGAAAAATCGCACTATATTGAACATGGTCAAAAGCTTATTATCAAGTAGCGGCATTCCGAAAAATTTTTGGCCCGAAGCAGTGAATTAGAGCATTCATATTTTGAATAGAAGTCCCACATTTTCTGTTCAAAATATGACACCGGAGGAGGCATGGAGTGGACGAGCCCAACAGTGGCACATTTTAGAATTTTCGGATGCGTGGCCTACACCCATGTTCCGGACCAGAATAGGATAAAACTTGATGACAAGGGAGTGAATTGTGTCTTCCTTGGTGTTGTTGATCAGTCAAAAGCCTACAAGTTTTACAATCCTAATTCTAAAAAGGTTATCATCAGTCGTGATGTTATCTTTGATGAAGGAAATTTCTGGCCATGGAAAACAAGTATTTCCAACCATCAAATTCCTACTTGTTTTGATGGTGAAAGCGAGGAGGAGAGGCCACAAGGGGAACTCAACCAAGAAACTACCTCTGGCATTCAAAACTCACCGGGTGCTGAATTGAATGAAGAGCAAAGAAGCCAACGGGTTAGGAAAAGACCAGCATGGATGATTGACTATGAGGTAACGGATATCAACCCAATTGAGGATCCAATCACACACTTTGCTTTGTTTTCCGATTGTGATCCTACAGATTTCGAGGAAGCTGTCAAAGACTCGAAATGGAGAAAAGCAATGGATGAAGAAATCGCAGCCATTGAACGGAACAATACGTGGGAGTTGATCAATCTTCCGAGAGGCCATAAGACTATTGGTGTCAAATGGGTGTACAAAACCAAACTGAAGGAGAATGGCGAAGTTGAAAAATATAAGGCACGCCTCGTAGCTAAAGGCTATCGTCAAAAGTATGGAGTGGATTATACAGAAGTCTTTGCCCCTGTTTCTAGACACGATACAGTTCGACTTGTGATAGCGATGGCAGCGCAACACTCATGGCCTATTTTCCAATTGGATGTGAAATCTGCATTTTTACATGGTGATCTTGAAAAAGAGGTATTTGTTGATCAACCCCCTGGTTATGTGAAATTTGGCTGTGAAGATAAGGTTTACAAACTTAAGAAGGCGTTATATGGGCTAAAACAAGCACCACGTGCTTGGTATAGTCGCATAAATGCTTACTTTTCTAAGGCAGGATTTAAGAAGTGTCCATTTGAGCATACACTTTATGTTAAAGGTGGAGATGGAGGTAAATTGCTCATTGTGTGCTTATATGTTGATGATATTCTCTTTACGGGAAATGATAATACCATGTTTGAAGAATTCAAAAAATCTATGATGGCTGAATTTGAAATGTCTGATCTTGGAATGATGCATTATTATTTGGGTATTGAAGTGGTACAAACAGCAGCTGGGATTTTTATTTCTCAAAGGAAGTATGTGAAAGAGATTTTGGAGAGGTTTCAAATGGAAAATTGCAATCCTGTTAGCACACCAACTGAAGCAGGTTTGAAGCTTGTACGGGATCCTGGAGGGAACAAGGTTGACAGCACACTTTACAAACAAATGGTGGGTAGTTTGATGTATGTAACGACCACAAGGCCTGATATAATGCATGCTGTAAGCCTTATTAGCAGGTACATGGAATGTCCAAAGGAGATACATCTTATAGCTGCTAAAAGGATATTACGTTACTTACAAGGAACGGCTGAATATGGCATATTTTATAAGAAGAAAAAAGGGTTCAAGTTGATTGGCTATGCGGATAGTGATTATGCTGGAGATCAAGATGATAGAAAAAGCACTTCGGGGTATGCCTTTATGCTTGGCTCATGAGCTGTTTCGTGCTCTTCGAAGAAGCAACCAATTGTCACGTTATCGACGACAGAGGCTGAGTTCGTGGCAGCAACTTCATGTGCTTGCCAATCTATATGGTTGAGAAACATTCTTGAACAAATACATTTCAAGCAAGATGAAGCCACTCCTATTTATTGTGACAGCAACTCAGGAATTAAGCTATCTAAGAATCCAGTATTTTTTGGGCGCAGCAAACATATTGGAGTGAAGTATCATTTTTTGAGAGATCTTTCCAATGATGGGATCATTTGTCTAAGTTTCTGCAGAAGTGAAGACCAAGTTGCTGATATATTCACTAAATCTCTCAAAGTGTCCTTGTTTCAGAAGTTACGGGACTTGCTTGGCGTCTGTGTTTTTTATCTAAACTGAAAGTTTCCAAACTTCAGTTTAAGGGGAGTAATGTTGGGTCATATTTCAGTTAGTTAGGTTGTTAGCTTTTACCTATTCTTATGGAGTCAAGTTGAGTGGATTACTGCTTTAGTATTTTACGTTGGAGTTGCTGGTTTTTAGTTGTTAGTTGAGTTAGAGGATAGTGGAGTAGTTCTATAAATATGATGTTTAAACGTTGAGTCATGTACTTGAGAATTATCAATATAGAGTTTTGCTGTTGTTGGCAAACATATAGCACTTTAATTTTCTTCAAGTCATCAGGCAGGTACGGTGTCGAGAGTGGGTGTCGTCGCGAGCGGGGAGTAGGAGCAGGGTAGAGTGCGGCCGCCGATGGGAGCGTGTTCTTTGTTTGTGGCCGGCAACAATCAGCGTGTTCTTGTTTGATTTTGGGAATTTCATGAATTAGGGATTTAGTTTTGATTTTGATCGTTGGAGTTACGATTTCTGAAAAAATTTGATAAATCGATTCATTTGGGAAGGGAAGCGGGGTGAATTTGTTGGCACAACCCTAGATTCGTTTTATCGAGGGAAAACATGAGTGATTTTGGTAATTTAAGCAAAATAAAATTTTAATTTACAATGGAATTATTTCGTCGCTAAATAAAAACTGAATTTAATTTCTTTAAAATAAATTTTATATTTTTACTGACGGATTTAATCTGTCAGTATATTAATTACTGAAATAATTTTTTTAAGTAAAATTTTATATATTTACTGAGGAAAATATTTTTTTAAAATAAAATTTAAGGAAAAATTACTCATAAGTACACACTTTGTACCCATAATTACTGTGAGATACATTGTTTTAAAAAAATTACTCTCACATACAAAATATTAAAGTAAAATATTTTCTCCATCCCAATACAAGGTGTGCATTTCCCTTTTTGGTAAAGGAAACTCACACATATTAATTATTTTTATCTCCATGGGCACACATGTCATACTAATACACATACCCACTTTATATTAAAATATTATTTATCTCACTTCACTACACATTAAAATATTATATTCCTTAATCTACGTGCAAAAAGCAAACGCGTACATTATAATGAAACGGAGGGAGTACCAAATATAACTCTAAACACATACACTTTTAAACCACAAAACCTAAACCCTCAACCACAGCCGGACTGTCGCCGGCAGATCGCCGGACCGCCACGCCGTCGGACCTCCACTAGACCGTCGCCGGATATACACTTTTTTTACTGCACACTTATTTTTACTGCACACACTTTTGCTACACACGAATTTTCATGCTGTATACAGACATTTATGTGCAGCACATTGTAAGGGTAATATTGAAATATCACTATATATTTTTGTAGTTAGTAGTAATATTTTTGTATGTTTGTATCTCATAGTAATAAAAGAGTTTTTAATGTACCTAGTAGTAACTCCTTTATTACTATGAGATACAAACATACAAAAATATTACTACTAACTAAAAAAATATATAGTGATATTCCAATATTACCCTTACAATGTGCTGCACATAAATGTTTGTGTGGAGCATGAAAATTCGTGTGCAGTAAAAGTGTGTGCAGTAAAAAGTATTTGCATAAAAAAATGTGCAGCATAAAAAGTGTATATCCAGCGAAGGTCCGGCGATCCGATGGAGATTGGCGACCGGCCAGCGGCGGCAGTGGCGGTCCGATGGTGATCCGGCAGTGAGTGAGGGTTTAGGGTTTGTGGTTTAAAAGTGTATGAGTTTAGAGTTATATTTAGTATTTTACTTTAATATTTTATATGTGAGAGTAATTTATTTAAATCAATGTATCTTACAGTAATTATAGGTACAAAGTGTGTACCTATGAGTAATTTTTTCAATTTTATATATTTACTGATGGATTAAATCCGTCGATAAATTAAAGACCTAAAATTATTTTTTTAAAATAATATTTTATATATTTACCGACGGATTAATTTTGTTGGTAAATTAAAGATTGAAATTAATTTTTCAAAATAAAATTTTTTATATTTACCGGGATTAAATTCTTCGGTAATTTATCATGAACAAGTCTGTGCATGTAATCTCTCTAAAATAACGACGGATATACCGACGGAAAAAATTCGTCGCTAATTCCGTCGGTAATCCGTCGCAAAAACCGTCGGAAATTTCTTTTGATAATTTTTTCAAAATAAATCATATTAAATCAATAATCCGTCGATAAACCGTCGGTAATTACCGACGGTTGCGTTCCTTCGGTAAATCCATCGGTATTCAATCAGTTTCTTGTAGTGTATAAAAGCAACTTAGTGTACAATAAGATCTTTTCAATGTATATTATTATTATTATTATTATTATTATTATTATTATTATTATTATTACTATTATTACTTCCTCCGTCCAGGTATTTGTACCAATTTGTACGAGCACAGATTAAGACGTTTTATTTTTTTAATATATAATGTAAGAGAAAGTAGAGATAAATTAGTAATTTAAAAAGAAAAAGTGAATAAAGTTATTGGGAATGATAAATAAAGCGTAAAAAATAATTAAAGTTGTTGGGATTATAAAAAGTAGCTAATAAAATATTATGTATTTTTGCCAAAAATAGAATGGGTAAAAATACATAGGACACCCAAAATGGAAAGTGGATAAAAATACGTGGAATGGAGGGAGTATTATTATTATTAGAGTTAATTACGCCAAAAGTCCCCACCTTTTCGCGAATTTCAAATTAATCAAAACTTTTCAAAAATTTCAAATAAATACTCGACCTATATTTCGTTTTTCAAAAAAAATCAAACCACTCTTGTTTAATTTGTCCCAATACGCTCTCAGTCCTCATTAGGGTGGGCATTTATTTTCGGGTTTCGGGTACCCGATCCGACCAGAAAAAACTCAATTTTTTTGGATAATTTCTGATTTCGGGTTTACCCGAACCCGAAGCTATAACTTCGGTTCGGGTTTTGGGTATTGAAAATGTACCCGAATTACCCGATCGGGTACCCGAAGTTTTTATTTTTTTACACTATTATTAATTATAAAAAATAATTTGATTCATGAAATATTAAAATTTTGATGCATTCTTAATTTTTTAATCATAAAATATATTTATTATCCTTTAAACATTACTTAATTAAATTTATTTATTTTTTAAATTATCAATTATTTTTACATAATAAAAACACGTATTATTACATCCTTATCTTATCAAATTTAAATTTGAATTCTCCTTATATTATTAATTTCAATATGATTTAAGTTATCATATACTTTAATGTATAAATATTTTAATTATTTAGATAAAAATAACATATAAAAATATACTTATAAATTTAAATATCTCACAACATAATTAAAATATACTATCTAAATCCTAATATTAGTATAAAAATTAATATTATAATGATGTGATATGAATTTATTATATTCTTTTATAATTATTTTAAAACAAAGAAAAAAATGATAAAAGAGATCAAATAAAATATTGCCTCAAATATTAAACATTAAAAAAAATTATTTAAATCACACCTAATTAGTTTATTATAACAATACTTAAAAAAAAGAGGTATTTTTCGGGTACCCGAATTTTTGGATCCAATAAATTTCAGGTCGGGTTCGGATAATGAAGTTTTCAACCCGAAATTTTGGCACCCGATCCGAAAACCCGAACTACCCAAAACCCGATCCAATGCCCACCCCTACCACCAAGAATGTACAACAACATTGAAACAAACCCGGCCCGTCTCTCTAAAGACCTCGGTTTTTTAAAATGACCAAAATCAATAATTACAAATAAAAAAAAAGGACTAGAATAATTAGAATTAGTAATACTTCAAGGACAAACTTTAATATTTTCTCTTTTGATATACAAAAAGTTTGAGTTTATTTTTTTTATATGGTGTTATATTTGTGTTATTCGTATCAAATGATTAATAATCTTGATTGCGTTTCTATCTACAATATTCTTGTAAGAAATAACAACTTCGTAACAATACTCCATTTGTTTTGATCATTAGTTTAATTTGTCCCAATAAACTCCTCATTCTCCATGGACAACAAACTCTCCAAATTCAAGTCAACGCCAGCTCCATCGCGCCTCCTCCACCTCCTTCTCCGAGGACGGCAAGGATCTCCACCCAATCTACCTCATCTCTGCCAACGTCATTTGCTAACCTCTGTTCTGCGAGTTTGTGGAGCGGCGCTCCCGACACTGGAGAATGCATCCTCAGCAGTCGCCGGATCTCGGCGACCCATCTGGCCCATGTCCGATGGCGAACGCCGCGGTAGGTGCAGAGGGCGTTCTCTGGGTCGCCTTCCGATATCTTCACCGTCGTCATCCTCGTCCTCCGCCCCTTTCGGCACTGTGATAATCTGCTCTCCGTCTTCGTAGGCGGCGGAAACCAGCTCCTGTCGCGTCGGTCGAATCATGGGCAACCGGACCCGCCATAAATCGAGCTCGAACTCAGTTCCCTGATAAGAATCTTAGTAACCCCAAGGTACATTATACTAGTATGATATGGTATATTACATGGATTGTAAATTATAATTTTAAAAAATATAATTCAAGTTTAATATAATTATTTATTAAATAATTTTAAAAATTATAATTCAAGTTTAATACAACTATTTATTCAATTATAATCTAATATAAAACTATATTGAAAAGTTGAAAATTCAATTTATATTTAGTAAAATGTAAATTTGTTGTTGTTGGGTAAAAGTTTAATTTTGTTGTTAAATTATTTACCATAAAATTTTTAAAATATAAGTTATGGAATGGTTTTTCAAATTTTGTTATAATTGGTGCTGCAAAATTAAATTAATAGAAAAAGTAAAAATATGTTAATTTAATCATTGAACAAAGAAATGTATAATGAAGTTAATTCTAAAAAGTAAAAAAATAATAAAAAAGTAAATTCAATATAAGTCAATTCGATGAAATTAAAAAAAAATTAAAAGATTAATTTAAAAAATTATAATATTAACCATGAAAACAAATTAATGACGTAAAAAATAAAAAATTAAAATATAATAAAAATTTTTAAGAGAAAAACATAATTAAAACAATTTTATTTAAAATAAATTAATTAAAAAAATTTGAAAAATATAAAAGAATCTACATTTAATTAATTAGTAGAAATTAAAAAAATTATTTAATTAATAGAAATTTAAAAAAATAATAAATAATAAAAAAATGTGCACCTTTTCTTCCGAACTTGAATAGAACTTAAAGAAAAATTTTGTTCTTTTACGTTTATAATGAATGAATAAAAAGATTTATTTATTGGTGGAAAGTAGATTATTTACAAAAAAAAATCATATGAAAAACTCTAAAAAAAGTTTAAATAAAAACAAAAAAAAGTTTAAATTAAAAAAATCAAAAGAGAATTTAAAAAAATATAAAAGAAACCACTAAAATTAATAAAAAAAATATATAAAAAAAGAAAAACAAATAGAAAACTTTCTTTAGAGAGCGAAGATAGCTTTTGTTAGTTATAATGAATCATTTATGAGAACAATGATTATATAAGTGGAGAGGGATCATTTTTTTTTTTATGTTTTTAAATAAGATTTGATTTGATCTTTATTTGATCAAATCATATAAATATTTGAATTTTAAAGAAAATTTATATATTTATCACTAAATATTAATTAGTAGTTATTAAAATTAAAATTATTTCAGGTGCCGACACATCTTAAAATTTAAAAGTTTTTATAAATTTAACCATGAAAAAATTAACATAACATAAAAAAATCAAAAGGTTAAGAGAATGGCTAAGGTAGGACAAGTCCTACCAAATTTTAGTGCAACCGGATCCTGATAAAAAATTTGGTATGCATAATTCCGTCATTCTCCTCTTTCTCTCTTATCACCCAGAATTACGTGATTCAATCTGAGAGCAAATCTTTTCTTTCGATTGTAAATCTTAATCTAATTCCACAAAAAATCCACAACAAATCTTTTCTTTCGATTGTAAATCTTAATCTAATTGCACAGAAAATCCATAGATTAAATCAATGATCCTGCATCGGCGCGCATCTTTATCTTCCCAGCAATCGTTCCTACCAATCGCGCATCCCAACACGGCGGAGCTAATCTTGACAGTTAATATCTATCATGATGGCGCATAAATTGAGCATGAATGAGAAGCCGATGAAGCGGACGACTAAATTTCGGGAGATTCGAAGCCCAAGTATTCATCTTCTTCGTTATTCTCTTCGCTTCTTCCGCCCAAATCTTCTTCTGCATCCTCCATCTCAAAATGAACCGTGAAGCTGTTCTTGCTCTGCAAATTATGGGTGAATATGTGAATATATAGAAAATCTTTTTTTTTTATTTTATTTTTTATGTTTAAGTAAAAAAGACGCAGTTTTTTATGATCAATTTCAAACCTACTTGGAGTAATTTATAAGGTTTAAGGTGAAATTGAGATGAGATATTGAATTGGGGGGAAAGGGGTTTTCAAGAGAGAGAAGAAAGAGAATTCTACATCATAAGATAGGATATGAGAAGCAGATGAAGAGACTTTTGCAGCTGACACAATTAAAAATTGGAGGCAGTAGAAAGAAGAAATGAACAAGAAAGGATTGTGAAGAAGTAAAATTATAAATCAATTTTTCGAATAAGAAGACCTAATGCTGTCAATTACGCAGAGAGTTGAAAGGATATTTCAAAAAAGGGCAAGAGTGAATATTAGGTTCTAACATTATATTTATATTTACCCTGTACCACTAAGAATGAGATAATGGAATGTCTTTGTTCGTAATTGATAGGCGTTTTCTCAACACACAATTAATCCTTAAGTATGAAGGATATCAATTGTAGTTTCGAAGGTGACCAAGTTATATATCGAACTCAAGGGACGGATAAATATTAATTTAATTATATACTAGTAAATTATGACTATATTGGAAAATATAATGGTTGTGGTATTGAAATTAAGTAACAACTATTAATTGAAATAACAAGTAAAAATAACAAGAATAAGAGATAGGTGAGTTGTGATCAAGTAAGATAGTAGGTAGTTCTTCAGGTAATCCAGTTCCATTTATTAATTCATCTTCCATGTAACGGTGTCCGACTCTGTCTTGTGGTTTATGGACGATCACTAAACCATGCAAATTCACTCTATAGACATAAGTAAATATGCATATGACACGTGTGAATATCCTCGGAGCAAGAGATATAATTCACCCCCTTTCTAGGTACTATTAATATTAATTATTTCCCGTGCACTTAGTACTCTAACTCGATATGATCTCCCTTTATAGGTACTATGAAATTATACTCTTTATCCTACTTATTAACCTGAATATATTCAATTAACAAGTATTCATATAAGATAGTTCTAATAAGACTTCGGAACCTCTTCACTTAGAATTATAACATAAAACCCTGCTTAACAGTGAACGCACTCAACCAATAATCAAGTTATGTATTCAGACTCTACACAACAATTATTGATGCACAAAATGACCATGAGTATGGATTAAAAATGCGTAATCTTATATAAAATAAACCACAAGTAGTGTTGTACGGAGTTTACACATGAAAGACAAATTAACTCATGAAACCTTCATAACTCTAGTACTACCGAAGTGGCTCTAGCCTATGATTGATCTAGGAACAATTAGATGGACCGATCTTACTTGAATCTCCAGCAGAACCTCTGTTACCACCCCTCCGGATGATGGATGATCGCTCTCCTCTCAACTCTACATCTCCTTGTCTTCTTGATCGATTGATTCTATGAATCTTATGATGCTGCATAAGTCTTCTTTTATACTTGCAATCACGTCTCCTGGGCCTGGAATGGGCTTTTTAAGTGATCACACGCATTGACTGTGTAAAAATACGGATATGGTAAGTTCCCGAGCCTCAATTTGACTTCAGCAACAGGTCGAATTAACCACCAAAAGTTGAATTGAAGGCCAAAATTGCCTACTGTAAATCTCAGGTGCTCGATTCGACCAACTGCCCTGGTCGAATCGAAGTGACGAGGTCGAATTGACATCTCTGCCGACCAATTAGACCTCGATTCGACCTGATGCCTAAGTCGAATCACCCCTGTCGTGGTCGAATCCACTTTTGCTCGTGTTATGCTGCCAATTCGACCATAAGGCCTGGTCGAATGACCTCCTTCTGGTCGAATTGCACTCCTGCTTCATCTAAACGGATGGCTTCGACTTCCTTTCTTCAGATTTCAACACTTCCAGTCCGATTTCCTTCGAAAAACCACTCAAATGGCTTCAACAACACCTGATTCGTGCCTTTTCACAATATATATCGGTTTGCAACTGATTACAACCTTCAAACACTTCATAGTAGCACAAATTCAGGTGCAAGATTCGTGAATTTACACAATCATCAAACCCCCAAACTTACATGTTGCTCGTTCCGAGGCAACGCAATCAAAACAAGGAGTCGTGTATAATTCACGAGATCACCAAGTACAACACATATTACACATGCAATTTTATTAATTAAAAACAAGTATTTCTTGCATCATACATATCATTAATGCAAAACATCACCCAATCATATTACCATTCGGAGTACTAAGTCATCTAGCTCACAAGATAAGTGTTTACTCTCTCACTCAAGTGCTAATTGCACTTAACAGGTTAGTGTATACGCTCATACTCAATCCATACTCACGTGTAACCATAAGCTTGACAAGGATCTCAAAAATCAACTCACAATCAACTAATGACTAGGATCACAAAAGACTTGTTTTTGGGTTGTAATGTTGGCTCTTTGGAAAGGGTAGGAAAATTTAGATAATGTGACTCAAACACTAGTAGAGAGTTACCTTGGAGGTTCTTGGTTTCTTCATTCGGCTATATATCCTCCTCCAATTTCTTCTCTTGCACTTCCAATTTTTGAACTTTTCTTCTCTTCCTTGCATCAACATCATTCTTCTTTTGATAACTCGGGTACCGGTTGTAGGCACTACCCTTTTTAACAGCAATCGGGGTACCAGTTTCAGGCACTACCCCTAAACAAGATTTAACCATACACTTCTTTTACTTTACTCAACCACATTCTATCATCCTTCTTCTTCTTGCAATACTTATTCACCTCAACTCTCTACCAATGGATATGGTATTTAACCATACAGCTTGCCAAAGAAAAAACTTTTTAAGGCTCAAACGGGGCAACCAAAGATATACATAATCAATGGGAAGGTAAAATTTGGCTAAGTAACTCAAGTAATCAAGAATGACCTAAGATCATATCCTAGCAATTCACCAATTGTAAATCTCACACAAGACTCCAAGCCAAGTTCTAGAATACGTTCATATGAATGATTCTCTCAAGAATAAACTATCATGATCAAGCATGATTAAAAGACTCAAATCCTCACATGGGTAAATAGAATCCTAAGTACTCCCCATAGCACATAATAAAGATCAATTTCACAAGAACTCTACATACTTATCAAATTATACATGCTTCTCATCAATGAAAATTAACACATGAACATATGAATGCACAAAATCCATGAACCCATATATCAAAATCAATCATACAAGCTTCTCTACAAATCCCAACTCATGCATCATAGTCACTCCTCACAATCCACATTCGATGATCAAATATAGCAATATATAGTACATGCCAACACACAAGACACATCCAACCATCATCACCATCACTTATCTCATCAAGCCATCGCTCCACAACCCGGTGCAGATCACTTCGTCGTGGTCGAATTGACCTTCTGGACAACTTTTTCCTTCAATTCGACCTCAATTCAACTAGGTCCCCTGGTCGAATTGCCATGCCTCAGGTCGAATCCACACACTGTAAGTTTCAGGTCCTCAATTCGACCTTAATTCGACCTGAGCTGCTGGTTGAATTGAAACAGTCGTGGTCGATTGGCTCATTGGAAGTTTGCACACTTCGATTCGACCTCAATTCGACCTGGGCCTCTGGTCGAATTGTCATGCCTCAGGTCGAATTGGGCTACTAGATGATTTTTTGCCCCTTGATTCGACCTGAATGCTTGTATTCGACCATACTCCCTGGTCGAATTGGCTCACTGATGCTCTAAAATCGAGTTTTCTTCATCCCCTACACACTTCAAGCTTATAAACGAACATTAGGTACCAAAATAGAGCATAACTTCATCAAGAATCAATCCTAAAACTTAACATTCATGAGTAACTCCGCAAACGACACAAAACACAGAATAAAACACCACTAAACATTAGGCAAGTTACAAAAAATCGACATATAAAAACCGATTAAAGTTTTAAATATGCCGCAAAAAATCAACTCCCCTAACAAACATTACAAAGAAAAGATTATACTATCGGTGCTTATTGAGGTAAGTACATCACACCCCCCAAATTTAGTAGAAACTATAGTCGAAACTAAGTTTGCAAAGAGATGTAATTGTCAATAAGTAAGCACTGCAAATATAAAAATTTCTCACTCACACGAATGAAATAAAACAATAAAATGAGAGGGAAAGCCCCCAACAAGCGCTCTTATTTAACGTCGGAGAGTCACAACGGAGTGCAGAATATGTAGACTACTGACTAAGAGGGCGATCTTCTTTCATCTTTACCTTCCAATACTTTCTCCCCATCTTTTCATCCACACTTACCACCTTACCTTTCTTAGGCACCATATGATTAGTAGAATCTCCTTTCTCAATCTTTTTCGTCTCATTCCTATCAATCTTCCACTCAATTTCGAAATCACTCCTATCACCATCAAGATCAAAGTCAGGATAAAATTGATCACAAAATAAAGAAAGAGAGAAAGGACTTTCAAATTCGTGGGTATCCGGTGGTAAGTTAGGAGGCTTCAAGTAGGCACCATCTTCTCTTCCTTTGTCTACATCCTTCTTCTCAACCTTAGATTTCTCCAATTCATACCTGTCATCACCCAGAGCAATTAAGTTTTTAAGATATTCAATACATTCCTCATTGGAGAGATCATCAAGCTCCATAGTGGGATAAGTAAGAGACTCCATCAAGCATGTCTCAAGAGGGTCCTTAGACAGGATCAAAGACATATCTTCCTTCATAATCTCCTCCACCACATCAATACTATGACATTGTGACTCCATAGACATCTTCATTGCTTTGTCAAGGTTGAATAAGACTTCTTCTTTATCCATCCGCAACCTAGCTCCCCCTTTTGAACATCAATCATGGCCCCAGCAGTAGCAAGGAAAGGTCTCCACATGATAAGAGGGATATTATCCTTGTCATCTTCCATCTCAAGTACAAGAAAATCCACAGGAAAGACTAGTTTCTCCACTTTGACAAGAACGTTTTCAATGATACCCTTCGCAAACGTCATCGACCTGTCCGCCAATTGTAGAGCATCTGTTGTAGGAGATAACTCCCCCAAACCAAGCCTTTGAAAGATAGACAATGACATCAAATTAATGCTCGCTCCAAGATCGCACAACGCTCGTCGTGCCGGCCCTTTTCCAATCTCACACAAAATAGTGAAGCTTCCTAGACCCTTTATTTTCTGTGGCAGCTTCCTTTGGATAATCGAGCTACAACTTTCAAATAAGTTCACCATCTCAACTTCGTTCAAGCTTCTCTTTTTCAATAGTATATCCTTAAGGAATCGGGCATAGTACGACATCTTCAATATTGCCTCAGAGAAAGGAATACTCAAGCTTATTTTATTCATAATATCTGAAAACTTCTTGAACTTCACTTCCAATCCCTTCTTAACCAGCTTATAAGGAAACGGCGGAGGTATCTTTGTTTTGGGGATACCCCATTCATCACGCTCGACCTTCTCCTCTTTATCATTTTTGGCTCTCAACCTCTTGGCTCTTTCCCACTTCTTCTCTGCTATGATCTCAGTATTTTGCTCATTCTGAACCAATGGAGTAATGTTCCCATCATGAGGAGTATTCGGTGAAGAAACAGGTGCTGTATGTGACAATTCGACCTCAATTCGACCAGGTGCTCTGGTCGAATTGGGCACGTAGTGGTCGAATTGTGCACCTGGAACTCGATTCTCACCCTGTATACTCAATTCGACCAGGATTCGACCTGAAGGTCTGGTCATATTTAAGTCCCCCTGGTCGAATTGGCTCACTGTAAGATTTTTGTCCCCCGATTCGACCTCAATCGACTTGAAGGTCTGGTCGAATTGAATGGCTGCTGGTCGAATTGGGCTTTTGATGAAATAGAGTGCTCCGGAAGGGTGGATTTGACCTCAATTTGACCTGGCCCCCTGGTCGAATTTATTTAGTTTTGGTCGAATTGAGGCTCTGTTGCTTCCAAATCACGTCCAAGCGCCCAATTCGACCTACCCTGTTAAATTCGACCTATGGTGTTGGACGAATTAGGGCTGAATTGAGCCCTCGACATGTTTAATTTCGATTCCAGCCTTATCAGTCCCTTGTACTGTGTTCCAGACCTCAATGTGATGGCGTTGCAGGACTTTGGATTCTCAATACTTTGCGACGGGAGCTTCCCTTTCTCAATAGTTTGAGTGAGCTTGTTAACATTTTCTACCATCTCCCCCATCAACAATGTAAGGTCCTTCACTTGCTTGGATAAATCTCATGGTTTGCATCAATCTTCTTCTCTAATTTGGTCTCAAGACGATCCACTCTAGCATCATTCCTAGCCATGTACCTATTTACCGTATCCTCAAAACTCGGCTTTTTTCTTCCATTTTCGCACCCGGATCAACACTCATCGGAGCTTGAATTACATTATTAGGATTACTCCATGAAAACTTCGGCCTCCTAGATTGTTGATGATTACCCGGGGACCACGATTGTTGTAGTTCCCCTGATAATTCCGATTGCCCTGATTTTAAAACCTCGTTCCTTGAATATTTTGGCCCATAGCGTAGTTCACTTCTTCCATCTCCTCTTGGATCGTTCCATCATTAGTAACTTCCTGCTGCATGATTGGTACGCGCTGAGATATATCACTGATTTGCTTTTGTTGAGACTCTAGTAGCTTGTTGATATTCGACAAGCTAAAGACGATCTCATCTTCTCTACTTGTTTTCACCATAGCATGTTCAACCTTATCCACTTTTCCAAGGACGTAAGTGCCTCTCACTCTATCAGTTTGCCAATCCCTTGAGTTCATCGAAATATCTTCAAAAAGTTTCTCGGCCTCTACGGATGACTTAGTAAGCAATGCTCCATTAGAAGAAACATCCAATAACACATGAGAGTCATAGTCCAATCCATTGTAGAATATGCAGATATATTGAGCTTTAGATAGCCCATGTTGGACACCTACGAAGCATGTCCTTGAATCTGTCCCAAGCTTTATGAAACTTCTCTCCACTACCGATAGCAAATTGGTTAATGTCTTGCTTTATCTTGAACACCTTTGAAGGTGGCATGTATCTTTCCAAGGACTTCAACTTCAATTGCTCCCAAGTAGTACATTCAGCTGCATTAATAGTGTCGTACCAATCTCTCGCCCTTTCAGTAAGCGAGAATTTAAACAAGAGGATTTTCCTAGCATCTTCATATTCTCCTGCGTCTTTTTGAGTACTTGCATAGCCCAAGAACTTATTTAGATGCTGCTGCAGATCCTCAAAAGTCCCTCCTGCAAAGGAGTTCCTTTCTATCATGCTAATAAGAGCGGGGTGAAGATCGAAATCTGCATTAGCCCCACTTGCTCCTAGAAGCCCAAAATTTACAGCCCCGTTATTCTTGAAGACTTCACGGATGGCTAGATTATCCGGATTGGCCCTTTTGTTGGCCATGTCGACTTCCTCTGCTGTTGCGTTTGGATCAACTACAGTTTAAGTCGCTTTCGAGTTCGGTTCGTCCGCTTCAACTCCAAAATTCAGAGTTGTTGTTGGTTCTTTTTTCCTGCTTTGAATCTTACTCTTCTTCTTCTTGATTGATGCTCCGATCTTAGGATTATAAGGCTCTAATTTACCTTGCTTTGATCTTGTGTGCATACACCTGAAAAGATAAAGAGTTAGAACACAAAATACGAATTAAAATAGTCCTAATAAAACTAGAAATAATAAAAAGATATTTTATGTCGTCCCCGGCGACGGTGCCAGAAACTTGATAGGCGTTTTTTCAACACATAATTAATCCTCAAGTATGAAGGATATCAGTCGTAGTTTCAAAGGTGACCAAGTTATATATCGAACTTAAGGGACATATAAATATCAATTTAATTATGTTCTAGTAAATTATGACTACGTTGGAAAATATAATGGTTGTGGTATTGAAATTAAGTAACAACTATTAATTGAAATAAAAAGTGAAAATAACAAGAACAAGAGATAGGTGAGTTGTGATCAAGTAAGATAGTAGGTAGTCCTTCAGGTAATCCAGTTCCATTTATTAATTCATCTTCCATGTGATGGTGTCCGACTCTGCCTTGTGGTTTATGGACGCATCACTAAATCATGCAAATTCACTCTATAGACACAAGTAAATATGCGTATGACACGTGTAAATATCTTCGGAGCAAGAGATATAATTCACACCCCTTTCTATGTACTATCAGTATCAATTATTTCCCGTGCACTTAGTACTCTAACCCGATATGATCTCCTATACTCTTTATCCTACTTATTAACCCGAATATGATTCAATTAAAAAGTATTCATATAAGATAGTTCTAATAAGACTTCAGAATCCCTTCACTTAGAATTATAACATAAAACCCTGCTCAGCAGTGAATGTACTAAACTAATAACCAAGTTATGTATTCAGACTCTACACAACAATTATTGATGCATAAAACGACCGTGAGTATGGATTAAAAATGCTCAATCTTATATAAAATAAATTACAAGTAGTGTTGTACGATGTTTACACACGAAAGACAAATTAACTCATGAAACCTTCATAACCCTAGTACTATCATGGTTGATCTAGGAACAATCATGGTTAGATGGACCGATCTTACTTGAATCTCCAGCGGAACCTCTGTCACCGCCCCTCCGGATGATGGATGATCGCTCTCCTCTCAACTCTACATCTCCTCGTCTTCTTGATCGATTGATTCTATGAATCCTATGATACTGCATAAGCCTTCTTTTATACTTGTAATCACGTCTTCTAGGCCTGGAATGAGCTTTTTAAGTGATCACACGCATTAACAGTGTAAAAATACGGATATAGTAAGTTCCTGAGCCTCAATTCAACTTCAGCAACAGGTCGAATTAACCACCAAAAGTCGAATTGAAGGTCAAATTTGCCTACTGTAAGTCCCAGGTGATCGATTCGACCAACTGCCCTGGTCGAATCGAAGTGACGAGGTCGAATTGACATCTCCACTGACCAATTCGACCTCGATTCAACCTGATGCCCAGGTCGAATCACCCCTGTCGTGGTTGAATTCACCTTTGATAGTGTTATGCTGCCAATTCGACCAGAAGGCCTGGTCGAATTGACCTCCTTCTGGTCGAATTGCACTCCTGCTTCGCCCAAACGGATGACTTCGTCTTCCTTTCTTCAGATTTCAACACTTCCACTCTGATTTTCTTTGAAAAACTACTCAAATGGCTTCAACAACACCTGATTCGTGCCTTTTCACAATATATATCAGTTTACAACCGATTACAACCTTCAAACACTTTATAATATCACAAATTCAGGCGCAAGATTCGTGAATTTACACACTCATCAATAATTCATTCTGATGATTCTCTTGTAATGGGATTTCTAACAATTCTTATTAATAAAAATTAACTTAATAATAAAGAAAGAGTAATCAAATTTATTCTAAAGAGTAATATAATTAATTACAAAGAGTAATCTAATTATTTGTAATATAATAAATATTATATACAATTTAGTTATTCACAATCCATACATTTATTTTCAGTGATCATAACTTCTGTAAAAATAATATTTTATTTTCTAAAAACTAAATTTGAAATTAAAGAGTAACCTAAATTATTAAAAAAATAACTCAATTAATAGAAAAGAGTTACCTAAAAGATATTAACCAAATAGAATGATATTTTATTTTTTAAAAACCGAATAAAAAATTAAAGAGTAACCCAAATTATTAAAAAGAGTAATCCAATTAATAGAAATAGCCTAAAAGATGTTAATCAAATAAAATAATATTTTATTTTTGAAATCCGAATTTGAATTAAAGAGTAACCCAAGTTATTAAAAAGAGTAACTCAATTAATAGAAAAAGAGTAATCTAAAAGATATTGACCAAATAACCACAAGTATGAGCTTAAAATTTGCCAATTTTCTTTTTTGTCAATTTACACATCACTTTATAAAAGTAATTTGATTATTCTTCGATTTTTTTTTAAAAAAAAAAAGAGGTAAAAAAATGAAAAATATATAATATTATCTAGTGGTCATTAGTTAATGAAAGAGTGGACCATCAAAGTGGGGACCACATATTTTAATTTTTTTAATCAAATATTAATACTATTCATATTTCAATCGACATTTTCAATACAAAAATTAAAACCTTATTACTTAAAATGTATACGTTTAGAACAAAATATTATACCATTTTACACATTGTTTACCCAAGGACATGAGTAACTACTATAATTATAAATAAAGAATAATTCAAGGAGTAATCTAATTATTTCTATAAAATGATATAGAGTAACTCAATTCATTCATAAATAAAGAATTATTCAAGGAGTAATCTAATTATTTTTATAAAATGATATAGAGTAACCTAATTTTTCTAAAGGACAACCCAATTAATAGAAAAGAGTAACCTAAAAGATGTTGACTAAATAAAATAATATATAATCAAATCAGCATAATGAATAATTCAAGAAATGGTTCATAGTAACATAATTTGTTATAAATAGTAACTCAATTTATTATAAAAAGTAATTTAATTAACGAAAAATGAGTAACACTGTGAATCAACAAAAAAATTCCAACAAATGATTAAACTTAGAGAGCGCTTGATTAGAGGTATTAGAGAAGGGTAATGAGAATATTGTAAGGTATTGATCCCATTTCTCATATTTAGTTGGAGGTAATGAGAATCCAAATCCCTCAATTATTCCATTGATTCAATGTATACCCTCACTCATTCAATCACTTTCATTCTCATTCTCATTACCCTCATCAATAATTCTCATTATCATTGTCATTCCGGAATTTGAACCAAGTGGCTCCTTAATAAAGGAGTAAATTAACACTAAGTAGAAACTGCAGGTGATGACTTAATCAATACTTCAAAACTACAAATAAAATTATTGAATTAGTGGCATCAATAAAATCACCATAAAAGGACACACATGTAGTGCTATACAAAACTCGAACATATACTGTTACATTGAAATGAAATATTAGATAAAAAATGCATCAGTATACAAGGTGATATTTTATTCTTATTCATCAAGCTCCATAATTTTTTAAGAACAAGAAACAATTACGACATACAAGAAAGCGTACAAGGTGATATTTTATTCTTATTCATCAAGCTCCTTAATTTTTTATTGACATGATGTTAAACGACCACCTCATCTAAAAATTTAAGCTGATAGAGCGATACAATACTTAATCAAATCAAATCACTCTAATCCCCCTCACATGCAGGCGGGGAAATTTTGCCTCAAGTCTTGCATATGCAATTTTTCTCATAAATGAGTGGCGGTGAGGTTCGACCCCTGAACATTTGTTAACCATGGACTCTGATACCATGTTAAACGATAACCTCATCTAAAAGGTTAAGCTGATAGAGAGATGTATCGTTTAATATTTAATCAAATCAAATCATTCTAACACATGAAACAATTACGACATACAGGAAAAACTTGCAGCATTTCTGAATATTGAGATGCCCAAAGTTATCAGTTATCGCATCAAGGGAAAAAATTGTAATTCTGAAAATAAATTAAGAAGCACATTTGTAAAACCAACTGCGATTGATACAAATTCAAATACATTTAGTGTGAATAACATCAACCAGCATTCAACAATCAGATTATCTAAATTCCTTATTCAACAATCAGTAATATTGTTTGCAACAAATTTGACAAGCAAATTTGCTGCGTCACATTTGGCAGAAGTTGAAAATAGAAGAGGCGTTCAGTACAGTTCAGCCTCCTTGAATCACACAATCCAAAGTCGGGTAAGAAACGAACGTGAGCAAGTATCCCTTCTTCATCTGATTATCAAGCCAAATATCTTAGAGACGCTCTTCCCAAAAGTTAATGCAACTGGTATATATTCTTCGTCTTTACCTGAAATTCTTGAGGTCCTTTTTTCAATTGATTGTTCTAAACGAATGAAAGCTTTGATCTTTGCCCTTTTACAGAAACGGGATTTCAGAACCCTTTTCCGTTTGCCCTTTGAGAAATGAGCTGAGGCTCGATTTTACCCAAAATAGATTTTCTTGATACCTCATTTCCTTCGGATCTTAACAACACTTTGGATGCGTCTGCTGCTGATCTACTGGCCTCCCTCCTCGCGAAAGCTTTGGATTTGTTATTAAGATTGAATCTTGAATACGACGACAAAGATGAAGAAGATGAAACAGAATAGATTTTGGGAAAGGAGTGTGACGCAGTTGATGATGTGGATTTAGAGTGTAAAGAAAACCTAAGAGCATGATCGGATATTTAAAATTTGACTCATTTTTAATAAAAGGTCCGGTTGTATGAATTATTAAAAAAAAGTCTGTTGTATCCTAGTCTTTGTCAAAGACTAAAAACTACTATTAAAAAAAACTGAATCAAAACCAAAAGAAAAAAAAAATCTAAAGAGAAATAACATACATATTAATTACGTAATAAAAAAATTACATTCTAATAATTAAAAAAATAGAATTAAAATAAAAAAATATGATGAAAAGTAAAACCCTACAAAATTAATTAAAAAAATTATAAAATTTACCATGAAAAAAAGTCAAATTACATAAAAAAATCAAAAGATTAAAAAATTACATACTAACCATTAAAAAAACTAAAAAAAAAGATGGTGATAATAATAAATAACCAAAAGATAATATAAAAATAAAAGAAATAGTAAGATCAAAAGTGAAATCATAAAAAATCATTAAAAAAATTGTAAAATTAATCATGAAAAAAATTAATTATGTTAAAAAAAATAAAAAAATTATAAAATTACATATTAACAATTAAAAAAAAGCAATAAAACCAAAATAAAATAAAATATATAATAGAAACAACAAAAATTAAAAAATAATTATTATTATAAAAAAAATGGATACCTTTCTTTAGAATTTGAAGAAATCTTTTGTTCGTCATGATAAATAAATTATGTGTGTAGAATGAATGAATAAATAATTATATAGGTGATGAGGGGATAAATTTTATAAATCTTAAAGTAAATATATGAATTTATCTATATTAATTAAAATTAATTAATAGTAATTAATTTTGATTTTATAATGTCATATTCAAATCTTAAAGGGTTTATTACCAGGAGATACACAATTTTATGCATATTTACGCTGAGATACAATGATAAAAGGAAATCACTGTCAGATACACAAATTTGTATAGAAGAGACAAAATTACCCTCCAACAAAATATATATTTGGCTTTTTCACGGTTTTACTACGCAACGAGCCCTTCTCCGCCTTCTTCCGCTGGTAGATTCGCTTTCAGATTTGGAGCACCCGTGCTGGTTGTTTGCCCTGCCTACGACTCCGACGTTATTCATCCAGCTCGCCGCTCCGACTTCCAAACGTAATAAAAAAATTACATTCTAATAATTAAAAATAGAATTAAAATAAAAAATATGATGAAAAGTAAAACACTACAAAATTAATTAAAAAAATTATAAAATTTACCATGAAAAAAAGTCAAATTACATAAATAAATCAAAAGATTAAAAAATTACATACTAACCATTAAAAAAAACTAAAAAAGATGACGATAATAATAAATAATCAAAAGAGAATATAAAAAATAAAAGAAATAGTAAGATCAAAAGTGAAATCATAAAAAATCATTAAAAAAATTATAAAATTAATCATGAAAAAAAGTTAATTATGTTAAAAAAAATAAAAAAAATTATAAAATTACATACTGACAGTTAAAAAAAAGCACTAAAACCAAAAAATAATAAAAATATATAATAGAAACAACAAAAATTAAAAAAATATTATTATTATAAAAAACCGGATACCTTTCTTTAGAATTTGAAGAAAGCCTTTATTCGTCATGATAAATAAATTATGTGTGTAGAATGAATGGATAAATAGTTATATAGGTGGTGAGTGGATAAATTTTATAAATCTTAAAGTAAATATATGAATTTATTTATATTAATTAAAATTAATTAATAGTAATTAATTTTGATTTGTTAATGTCATATTCAAATCTTAAAGGCTTTATTACCAGAAGATACACAATTTTAAGCCTATTTACGCTGAGATACAATGGTAAAAGGAAATCACTGTCATATACACAAATTTGAATAGAAGAGACAAAATTACCCTCCAACAAAATATATATCTGGCTTTTTCACGGTTTTACTATGCAACGAGCCCTTCTCCGCCTTCTTCCGCTGGTAGATTCGCTTTCAGATTTGGAGCACCCGTGCTGGTTGTTTGCCCTGCCTACGACTCCGACGTTATTCGTCCAGCTCGCCGCTCCGACTTCCAAACGTAATAAAAAAATTACATTCTAATAATTAAAAATAGAATTAAAATAAAAAATATGATGAAAAGTAAAACCCTACAAAATTAATTAAAAAAATTATAAAATTTACCATGAAAAAAAGTCAAATTACATAAATAAATCAAAAGATTAAAAAATTACATACTAACCATTAAAAAAAACTAAAAAAGATGACGATAATAATAAATAATCAAAAGAGAATATAAAAAATAAAAGAAATAGTAAGATCAAAAGTGAAATCATAAAAAATCATTAAAAAAATTATAAAATTAATCATGAAAAAAAGTTAATTATGTTAAAAAAAATAAAAAAAATTATAAAATTACATACTGACAGTTAAAAAAAAGCACTAAAACCAAAAAATAATAAAAATATATAATAGAAACAACAAAAATTAAAAAAATATTATTATTATAAAAAACCGGATACCTTTCTTTAGAATTTGAAGAAAGCCTTTATTCGTCATGATAAATAAATTATGTGTGTAGAATGAATGGATAAATAGTTATATAGGTGGTGAGTGGATAAATTTTATAAATCTTAAAGTAAATATATGAATTTATCTATATTAATTAAAATTAATTAATAGTAATTAATTTTGATTTGTTAATGTCATATTCAAATCTTAAAGGCTTTATTACCAGAAGATACACAATTTTAAGCCTATTTACGCTGAGATACAATGGTAAAAGGAAATCACTGTCAGATACACAAATTTGAATAGAAGAGACAAAATTACCCTCCAACAAAATATATATCTGGCTTTTTCACGGTTTTACTACGCAACGAGCCCTTCTCCGCCTTCTTCCGCTGGTAGATTCGCTTTCAGATTTGGAGCACCCGTGCTGGTTGTTTGCCCTGCCTACGACTCCGACGTTATTCGTCCAGCTCGCCGCTCCGACTTCCAAACGTAATAAAAAAATTACATTCTAATAATTAAAAATAGAATTAAAATAAAAAATATGATGAAAAGTAAAACCCTACAAAATTAATTAAAAAAATTATAAAATTTACCATGAAAAAAAGTCAAATTACATAAATAAATCAAAAGATTAAAAAATTACATACTAACCATTAAAAAAACTAAAAAAGATGACGATAATAATAAATAATCAAAAGAGAATATAAAAAATAAAAGAAATAGTAAGATCAAAAGTGAAATCATAAAAAATCATTAAAAAAATTATAAAATTAATCATGAAAAAAAGTTAATTATGTTAAAAAAATAAAAAAAATTATAAAATTACATACTGACAATTAAAAAAAAGCACTAAAACCAAAAAATAATAAAAATATATAATAGAAACAACAAAAATTAAAAAAATATTATTATTATAAAAAACCGGATACCTTTCTTTAGAATTTGAAGAAAGCCTTTATTCGTCATGATAAATAAATTATGTGTGTAGAATGAATGGATAAATAGTTATATAGGTGGTGAGTGGATAAATTTTATAAATCTTAAAGTAAATATATGAATTTATCTATATTAATTAAAATTAATTAATAGTAATTAATTTTGATTTGTTAATGTCATATTCAAATCTTAAAGGCTTTATTACCAGAAGATACACAATTTTAAGCCTATTTACGCTGAGATACAATGGTAAAAGGAAATCACTGTCAGATACACAAATTTGAATAGAAGAGACAAAATTACCCTCCAACAAAATAAATATCTAGCTTTTTTTACGGTTTTACTACGCAACGAGCCCTTCTCCGCCTTCTTCCGCTGGTAGATTTGCTTGCAGATCTGGAGCACCCGTGCTGGTTGTTTGCCCCACCTACGACTCCGACGTGATTCGTTCAGCTCGCCGCTCCAATGTCCAATGATGTCGCCCACCAGCGCCATCTGGAGCTCTCCGCAGCTGCTTTGATTTTGGCCGACATTCCGATGCGGCCATGATTTGTCTTTGCTGCTCGTCGTTGTGGGTTCTTCGCCACTGTTTATTGGCAGCAGGTGGGTCCTTTCTCTCAAACACTCGCATTTCTGTCGCTTTCAATTTTACCTTCCTAGCGATGGCCACGGGCTTCCCTGCCGACCATTTGGTGCAGATCCAGCCTTCGCCTCTCGCCGACTGTGCTATTTTCCTGGAATTGTGAATGTGGATTTTACTCCTACCGAGAGTCGCTTTCGTTTCTCCACCGGCATTCTCCCGCCGACGCTATAGCATTTCCACTGCTGAGGGCTATTCTCAACGTGTCGTCGTGTTCCTTTTTCAGCAGATTTGTGCGCTATTCTTGGTGGCATCATCTCAAACTCACTACTGCATCAAATGTATGACTTCAAAAGAAAGATGGACTTGTTTTTTATTATACATAAATATTTTGCCGGTTTCGCTTTGTCTCAAATTTAAGATGAAGTAATTGGCAATTAGTATCTTCTATTGAACATGGTAGAAGTGTTTCAATTTGTTTTTACATGCGGTAGAAATGAGTCGGTATTGGTTGATTTTATATTATTTGATTATATGTCTTATTTCCGTGATATTTAAGGTTCTGATAATTTATCAATTTCAGCAATTTCTGCAACACATGAAAAGTTAGCTCAGTGAAAGAAATCAAATAATGAGCCAGTGTTTGAAGAGTTCATATCATTGAAGAAAACTTGTTCAAAAGAGAAAGATGATAAAGTTGTGGAAAGTAAGAAAAAAGACAATAGCAGCAGAGATAAAATGAGCTGGATGAGCTCTATGTAGTTATGGAGCTCTGATAACAATATTAATTCTTCAAGTGCTGATCTCAGCAGTAACAAGTTGTCTTTAGATTTAGATAGCAACAAAATGGTATAAGAGAAATGCAAGATTTTGCTATCAGATAAGGATATGCTACTATGATGTCTTGTCTGTCTGAATATTTGAGAAATTTATTGTGTCTTTTGCATGATGAATAGGGAAAGAAAGAAGAACTAAGCAAGCCGGTGGTGGAAGGTTTAGTTCAGAGTGGCAAAAACAGTGAAGTGGGAAGGTCATTTGTGCCTCTCAAGGGGTGCTCAAATTTTCCTATGATAAGTTTGGGAAAGGAGGACATGGATGTATAGTAGCTTAATCCTAAATGAAGGAGTATTCACCTTTCACACCAGGTTGGGTTCATTACAAGGTTTATGGGATGTGTTGTGATTTGGATTCCAAATATTTGGATTGAATTATTCATACCTTTTGGTTTTGATGTTGTATTTCTTCATGAGGTTGATGTATTATTTTCTTGATGAAGCCATTTGCCTTTTGTTCATATTTCTTAATGTGGCTTGTTGGGATTAGTTTGTTCGTAATCTTGAGGTCCTACTTCGGATGTGAACTATTTTGGTTGATTACTTTTCTTTGATTGGTTTTTTGTTGAATGTGAGACTACCTTCGGATGCTGCCTTAGGATGTTGACAGTCTCTTCATTAATTTTTCTTGTTTCATAATTCACATAGCATTTTTGGATACTTATAATCTTCAGCTTTGAGTATCATTTATATAATGAGGTCTTAGGAAAAAGTCTAATCCCTATGCTTGGATGTGATTGGTAAATGTTCATAAACGAATGCTATTGAATATTTAATATAAAAAGATTATTGAGGAACTAATTTGCAACTGTTGATTGCAGTTATATTTTGAGCTGTATGCTTATTATCTCATACTGTTGGGGTCTGGTGCTTGAATTGATTGCTTGATGTACTTGCGAAAAATAAGGAATAAGTAATATTTGGGGAAGCTGTTAACTGCATAATATGTTAAGAGTACTGATAGATATGCAGGTCAGTGGTAGTTGTTCACTTGTATAATATGTTAGAGTACTGATAGATATCCAGGTTAGTGGTAGTTGTTCACTTGTGTATTATGTGTTAGATTGTATACTAAAAGTCTAGCTTTAGTATGAACAATGTTATAACAATTTATTTGAAATGAGAATCATTGATCAAATGATTACATCTTATAATTTATTTATATGTTTGATGCAATAGTCCACTTACTTTATACTGTAGATAATATGGTGTGCGACAACATGCGGAAGATCATATTATCGGTTTCCTTATAAAGTATAAACAGATGCTCACAACCGAGATAGATGGGGACTCTCTATCGGGATGGTTGTAGTGTGGTTTGGTATTAGCTTGTCTTGGCTATAGAATCACATTAGTGCACTTGTGTGTATTGAGCAGGACCACTTGAGATTGTTCAACTTATACTAACTTATAGGAGAACTTGATCTCAGTTATTATGGATATTCATGCTCTTAATCCCTATACAATAACCTCAACACGTAGGGCAATATGTATTTCTTTGATTCATCAATGGGTGAGATTTACATGTAATTAAATCAATAAACTCGATGAGTTGGGAAGTAGTGTTGTCTCTATGGTGTGTTGTTGATTGTAGAAGGAATCTGTGTCCGTCATAGGTTGATGATGTCCCCTTGAGAAGCTCATAAGGATTATCATGTAAACCCTGCAGGTGGATTTATTCTGGTATGATAATGAGGTTGAGTGATACTACTCTTGGATGAGATATTAATTAATGAACATTGTATATCTTAAACATGAGGAGACTAACAGGCTCATAATAAGAAGGAGCCCAAAACGTAATTTTGGGATTGGAAAGGTAGTGCAGTAACAATATTTTAGTGGACTATATTATTATTATTGGACTTAAGTATAAGCTTTGGGCTAAACTTGGATACTTAAGCCTAATGGAGGCCCAACCTAATTTCTCCTTCTGGTCCCTGCTGTAGCCCATATATAAGTCATCTCAACTGTCCATAAACCCTAATAACACGCATAACACTATGAGGGGGTGAGGGAACAGCATATTGAGAAGATCTTGAGGATCGTCGCCCACACAAGTCGAGATTGGACTTGGGAGTACAACAGAAGACCAGAAGGTTATTTGCTGCTGCTGTCTGCCACCTTGAAAAATTCATATAAAATTATACAGTACTCCAAATTCGATGTTTATTATACTGACGGAAAGCTGCCGAAGAGAGGATCATCTGAGCATACAGATCACTCTAATCGGAGTTCAGATGAAGAAGTTATGGCCATTCTCGTGACGCTGCACAGACTACCAGCGAGAATCCATCTTCATCAACATACCCTGGTGAAAGGTAAATCATTTCTTGTTTACTTGCTTCCGCTGTTTGTTAGAAGCGTATGAAGCCCTAAAGGATCACAGTTAGCTAAACGATCCAAGCGCCAACATTATGGAGTAAATTGACTTGTTTTTGGAGGTCACTTGCTTTTCTGAAACACTTAATTCAAGACAATGGATTTAGTTAATTTCATAAACAAGATGGAAGCCTGTCATGTTTTCAAGGCTGTTTCTGAGTCTTTTTTATGACTGATATATTATTTTTTATTTACATGACATATTTGCATTAAGAATGTAATTTGTGGTAAAAATGTTCAAAAATCATTATCAATTTTACACAATTTTCTATGTGGAGTCAAAATACGTGTAAGATGACTTAGGTTAAGAAATACGCAAAATCCTTGTGCACAAATCAATTTTGCATAATTTGATCAATTTTGCATAATTATCTATTTGGAGTCGGGATACATATAAAAGAAGAATTAAGTTAAGAAATGTGCAAAAGCATTGTACAAAAAACAATTTTGCACAATTTAATAAATTTTGTACAATTTTGTATGTGGAGTTGGAATACGTTTAAAAGATGACTTAGGTTAAGAAATGTACACAATTATTGTGCAAAAATCAATTTTGCATAATTTAATAAAAAATGTGCAGACAAACTCTACCCCTCACCCACCCACCCACTGCCGGAACTTAAAATGTACAAAAGCAAAATTGTGCATAACCAAATTGTGCAAAACAAATTTGTGCAAACAAATTATACAAACACATAGGGTTATTTATGATATCACAATCATAATTGTGTAGTTATGAGTATTAGTGCTTTAAGTCATGTAGTTTATTGCAATTATGCATTATTTTATGTATACAATAGTAAGTGACCCTATCTTAAAATATATATGTATTTATCTACATTAAATTTTAATTATTAATTAAAATAATTGAGATTTTTATGTATTTATCTACATTAAATTTTAATTAATAATTAAAATAATTGAGTTTTTTAATTTTAATTTAAAATTAAAATAATTGAAAATAATTCTGGTGACGACACATCATCAAAATTAATCTCTCCTTTATATATTAAAGATGTGATGTGAAGAATATTTGTAAATAATGTTAATTTGTATATAGCATAATTTAATTGAAAGCACATTTAAGCAATATCTAATATCTAATGATGATGATGATGATGATAAAAATAATAATAATAAAATAAATAAATAATAATAATAATAATAATGTAGGCTGGATTTATTACTACCCAATACAAAATATATACTAATATTACTAATAGATACATTAGCTAAAAATATTACAGATAGATATAATATATTACGGTAAAATTCTTATTACAACCTTCCTAACTAATCTTCCACATTTTATGCAATATAATCATCGTTGAACACCACAGAAATAAATCTTCTCCATTCTCTTTCAAAACCCCCATCTCTAGCCGATGACTGCCTAAAAATCGTGCTCGTGCCGGTGGAAGTCGCGAGACCAGCCGCCAAGTTCGTAGTGTGCCTCATCTAGCCGCCGGAAGTTCTATTACTCGCTGGAGAGCATATTTTTGGAGGTGGAGAAAAGGATGGTTACCCCTGAGATTGTGTTTTGATCATATATTTCTTATGTTAATTTTTGATTATTTAATTTTTGTTCAATTTTAGGTATTGTGATTTGCTGTGATACCCGAGCTTCTCACTACTCATGTGCCAATATAATTTTAATTTGTGTTATATACATTTTATAATTATGCGATAATTATGTGGCAACTATGTGATTATTATGTGACAATTATGTGACAATTGTTTCTATATTTTATTTATCTTTACATTTTATTTGATACATCCATGCTAAAAATAGTGACAATATGTACATAAATATTTACGTGCATTAATTTAGATATATATAACTAAATTCCTTTATGTGCATAAATATATTATTTCTTAATTATTAAATATCACATATGGTCTCGTAATAATAATAGTGGTAAGAAAATGTACACGTAAGTATAATGTGGTTAAGTATCAATGTCTAACTTTTATTCTAATAATATAATAATAATATAATAATAATAATATAATATTAATAATAAAATAAATAAATTTTAAAAAAAAGTAGGTAAGTTGGTGCATGTGCATTGATTGGGGTGGTGAGTTTATGGACAAATTGACAACCACAAATTCATTATTAAAAAAAATAATTAAATAAATAAATAAATAAATAAATAGATGAGAGAATAAGTTGTTGCCATAACTAACTCATTTATTTGGCAACCAAGAATTATGACATTTGGGGTGGTTAGTGGTTAAATGTGTATTGTGTATTAATTACATAAATAATAATAATAATAAATAAATAAATGGACCATGCCCCTGTCTACAGCTATGCTATTTCTATTAAATAAAATTTAGTTGTTGGCAGCCTCACCCCTACTTTGCCTATATAAATGGGTGCTTGAGGCGATGACCTTGTACCCAAAACAATCAAAAAAAAGAGGAAAGGAGTATGCCGGAACGGGAAGAAAGAAATTAATTACAGTTCTTCACGGGTCTATAGTGTTACTATAGTCGGAGTCTAGGTAAGTAGAAGTCCAAATACTCGAGCTTCTCACTACTCATGTGTCAATATAATTTTAATTTGTGTTATGTACATTTTATAATTATGCGATAATTATGTGGCAACTATGTGATTATTATGTGGTAATTATGTGACAATTGTTTCTACATTTTATTTATCTTTACATTTTATTTGATACATCCGTGCTAAAAATGGTGACAATATGTGCATAAATATTTACGTGCATTAATTTGGATATATATATAATTAAATTCTTTTATGTGCATAAATATATTATTTCTTAACTATTAAGTATCACATATGGTCTCGTAATAATAATAGTGGCAAGAAAATGTACACGTAAGTATAATGTGGTTAAGTATCAATGTCTAGCTTTTATTCTAATAATATAATAATAATATAATAATAATATAATATTAATAATAAAATAAATAAATATAAAAAAACAAGTAGGTAAGTTGGTGCATGTGCATTGATTGGGGTGGTGAGTTTATGGACAAATTGACAACCACAAATTCATTATTAAAAAAAATAATAATTAAATAAATAAATAAATAAATAGATGGGAGAATAAGTTGTTGCCATAACTAACTCATTTATTTGACAACCAAGAATTATGACATTTGGGGTGGTTAGTGGTTACATGTGTATTGTGTATTAATTATATAAATAATAATAATAAATAAACGGACCATGCCCCTGTCTACAGCTATGCTATTTTTATTAAATAAAATTTAGTTGTTGGCAGCCTCACCCCTACTTTGCCTATATAAATGGGTGCTTGAGGTGATGACCTTGCACCCAAATCAATCAAAAAAAAGAGGGAAGGAGTATGCCGGAACGGGAAGAAAAAAATTAATTACAGTTCTTCACGGGTCTATAGTGTTCTCTAGGTAAGTAGAAGTCCAAATACCCGAGCTTCTCACTACTCATGTGCCAATATAATTTTAATTTGTGTTATGTACATTTTATAATTATGCGATAATTATGTGGCAACTATGTGATTATTATGTGGTAATTATGTGACAATTGTTTCTACATTTTATTTGATACATCCTTGCTAAAAATGGTGACAATATGTGCATAAATATTTACGTGAATTAATTTGGATATATATAATTAAATTATTTTATGTGCATAAATATATTATTTCTTAATTATTAAGTATCACATATGGTCTCGTAATAATTATAGTGGCAAGAAAATGTACACGTAAGTATAATGTGGTTAAGAGTCAAATGTCTAGCTTTTATTCTAATAATATAGAAATAATATAATAATATTAATATAATATTAATAATAAAATAAATAAATATAAAAAAATAAGTAGGTAAGTTGGTGCATGTGCATTGATTGGGGCGGTGGGTTTATGGATAAATTGACAACACAAATTCATTATTAGAAAAATATTATTAATGATTAGACTAATATAGTGGATTGGCAGCCAAATTTAAAATTTACATGCATGGCAATAGCAGCCGTAATTTTTAAAAAATATTATTAATGATTAGACTAATTAAGTGTTAGGTACCTATTTCATCCCCCTATATAAGCCTTTTTGGGCTAATTTGCTAACACAAGCAGATCATTTAAAAAAAATTGTGAGAGAAGAAAGAGGAGAGAAAGTGAAGGAGAAGAAGTGGTTCGTGCCGAAACGGGGAGGAATGAATTAGTTATGGATCTTCACAGGTCTATAGTGTTACTATAGTCGGAGTCCAGGTAAGTAGAAGTCCAACTACAATGCATAAACATGTTGTGTGTGAATTATTTGTAATCAATATTTGATAATTATTTATGAATTATTTGTGATTATTTTAATTACGTTATAAATTATTTGAGATTAATTTGTGGTACAAGTTGTGGATTTATGTTATTTGGGGAAAGTATGTTTCATATTTATTCAATAATATTATTTGTAAATTATTTGTAATTAATTTGCGATACAAGTTTTGGATTTATTTGATTTGAAATAATAATATTATTGTTATATATAGATCTATGTGATTAGAAATTAATGAAAATATAATTGTATGGCTTGAGAAGATGTTGGTTATAAGGATCTATGTGATTCGAGGTGAAGTTGATATAGCAAAAAGGTATCCGTGTGATCCAAGATAAGTGGTTATTTTATAAATGGATTTATGTGATCAAGATAAAGTGGTTATTCTATAAATGGATCTATGTGACTGGGGTGGAATTGTTATTCCAGAAGTGAATTTGTGTGAATTGAAGTTAAGTTGTTGTTTTATTGTGATTAAATATTGATAATGACGTCGTAAATGGTTTATGAAGCATAATTAATTGCCCAGGTTGTATACCATGCATAATCATGAAAAATGTTTTCTCCAAAATTAATAAAATACTAATGGTGTGTACGACCACTATATATGCATCTTTGTTTGAGTTCGAAAAAATCGTTCCTGACACTTTATTTTGATTTCGGAAAAATCATTCTCATTACTTTATTCGGGGTTCAAAAAAATCGTCGCCACCACTCTGCCAGGGTTCGAAAAAATCATTCTCGGTACTTTTTTTGGAGTTCGAAAAAATCATCTCAATTGAGCTCTTTTGGGGTGCATATTATAAGTGTGTCGTGAGAATCCCGCAACATGAATAGTTTTCAAAATAAAAGAGACCAACTTAAAAGACTGGAAAATAGGCGATAGAAAACTAAATGTATTTTTCATGCACTGATATGCATGATTTCTACTTATTGAGATTTTTGTCTCACTAGTTTATGCATTGTAGGTGAGTCTGGTGATGATTGAGTATGTGGTGTGTTGTGCAAGCTGTGAAGCTCCTACATGGTCTTGAGTAGATGTACATAGATGACGACCTGTTGGGCTAGGCCGTGGGCTTATTTTGTTTCCTCTGATGTTTTGTTATATAATATAATAAGTATTGTGATAAGTTTGTGTGGTTTGAGGTAGTGTCAGAAACCAGTTATATATGTTGAACCAGTGTGATGGTTTTGGTTATAAATATATTATGTAAAAAAATGCAGATTTTTTTATAATAATGATATTTATGTTAATTAGTATTTGAATTATAAGTTATGTAAGGTGGGTCGTGCCAGAGATACATTAACCATAAAAAATATATTAAATTGTTAAGTGATTTGAAGAATAGATCTTACACTATCATTAATTAAGTAATAAAATACGATCTTAATGATTCATTTAAATAATTTATTTAATAATTTATCGATGTCCACCAATCTTATTAGTACATTTTCCATATATATAAAAAATATACATATATTTCATAATATCATTATTTGCAAATTAATTAAAATATGTAATAATGGTTGTCAATTTTATATGATAAAAATTTTGATTTCGAAAGAAAAAAATTCATACTTAATTAAAAAAAATAATATGAAATCATAAATAGTTATGGACCTTTGTAAATTTGCATTAACTTCATGCATAATATAAATAATTAAGCATAATTAAAAAAATTTAATAATGCATCCATCCGAATTAACATATATGTATGGTGATTTAAAATAAAAAAAAATATGAATGCAATCTTTCGTGTCATGGATAAATCACAATATGGATCATATACACATCAATTTATTTCACTTTATCAAGATTTATGATAGAAATAATTAAGTATAACTAAAATTTATTTATTTATTATTATTATTATTTAACTCATGAGATTTAGATCAATAATTTCATTATGAAACAAATATTGTCAGAAATATAAATTACTAATATTTAAGATTTGAATATTACCTTGCAGAAAAGACACGATTCTTTTCTAGGGTCCCTTCAATTTGTGGCTCCAATTGGTTAGCTCGTTCTAATAACGTGTTGAGAAGAATTTGGAGTGAATAGTAAGATGAACATAAAATAAATAGAAGAACACAAATATAAGATAAAAATAGAAATTTTATTAACTACATCAAACTTACAAAACTCTTACACTACCATTCTCTTTATATAGAGAAGATAAAAGGTATTATCTATTCTAATGAGTAATGGTCATTATTAAATATTTTTCAACACTCCTCCTTGGACATTACGATGTGATAATATCATATGCATGCCTCATTTCAAACCTCGCTATAAAACCCTGTAGGAAAAACGAGTCGAGAAAAAGAGTACATGTCTTATAATTTTGATGTGTTATATAAGTTGCCTCATTAAAAACCTTAGACTAAGAAGCCCAGTGGAAAAAACGTATCAAAAGGGAAAAAGAGTACAACTAATGGTCTTCAGGACCCAATCTTCAGGATTGTTTAAAAGTTGTCGCTCCCCCTGAAGATAATAATCTTCCAAGCCTTCGCATTCCAATATTATGGACAAGTCTTTCAAAAGTAGATGTGGGGAGCGATTTAGTAAGTAAATCTGCTAGATTTTCGCTGGATCGAACCTTTTGTATGGTAATCACACCATTCTGTTGGAGCTCATGTGGATAAAAATTTTTTGGTGATATATGTTTTGTTAAGTTACTTTTCGCATATCCACTACTCATTTGTGTAATGCAATCTGCATTATCTTCATATAAGACTGTAGGAGAGGTATCATTTTCTTATTCCACATGAATCATGAATATGATTTATCAACGATCTTAACCATATACATTCTCGTGAAGTTTTATAAAGAGTAATAATTTTTGAGTGATTTGAAGAAGTAGTAACCATAGTCTGTTTTACAGATCTCCATGAGATAACAGTGCCACCACAGAGAAAAACATAACCAGTCTAAGACCTAGCATTATGGGGATCACACATATAATCAGCATCCGAGTAACCCACTAATGATATGTTTTTATTCTTTTCATAAAACAATCCAAGATCTTTAGTACCTTGTAAATACCTGAGGATATGTTTAACTCCATTCCAATGTCTCCTTGTAGGAGATGTGCTAAATCTTGCTAGTAGGTTAACTGCAAATGCAATATCAGGTCTGTTGCAGTTTGCAAGATAAAGAAGTGCTCCAATGGCACTCATGTAAGGGACTTCTGGTCCTAAAATATCCTTATTTTTTTTCTCTAGGCTTAAAAGGTTCCTTATCGATGTCAAGAGATAGAACAATCATTGGTGTATTAAGTGGATGAGATTTATCCATAAAAAATATCTCCAAAACTTTCTTTAAGTAGATAGACTGATGTATAAAGATTCCTTCAGGGAGGTGCTCGATCTGCAGGCCGAGACAATATTTAGTTTGACCCAAATCTTTCATTTCAAATTCCATCCTTATGTATGAACGAGCTTCTTCAAGTTCATTACTTGTTCCTATTATGTTTATGTGATCAACATAAACTGAAATAATACAAAAACCATTTACTGACCTTTTAATGAATACGCATGGGCATACATCATTATTTTTGTATCCTTTTTTCAAAAGGAATTCACTTAATCGATTGTACCACATTCTACCAGATTGTTTTAGACCATATAATGACTTTTATAATTTAACACAATACATACTACGATTTTTATTTTCACCCATATTGTGAATTTTTAATCCTTCAGGGATTTTCATATAAATGTCATTGTATAATGACCCGTACAAATACGCAGTCATGACATCCATTAACTGCATATCTAGCTTCATATTGATTGCTAGAGATATCAAATAGCGGAATGTTATGCCATCCATAACAGGAGAATATGTTTCATCAAAATCTATATCGGGTCTCTGTGTAAACCCTTGAGCTACTAATCTCGCTTTGTATCTCACCACTTCGTTATTTTTATTTCTCTTTTGTACAAACACCCATTTTTATCGTACAGGGATAATATTTTTTGGTGTACGAATCATTGAACCAAACACTTTTCTTTTGTTTAGCGAGTTAAGCTCTGCCTCAATTCATCTTTCCATTTTACCAAATCAGAGTGCTTCCGGCACTCTACTATTGATTTTGGATATGGATCCAGATTATCATTCGAGATAGTAAGTGCAATTGTACAAGCAAATATATTGTTGATAATTATGATATTTCTGTTATACGTTTCTCCAGTGTTAGTAAAATTCATGGCAACTTCTAGATTTTCATTATTTCTCAAAAATTCAATATCCGGTTTTTCCGCATCCCTAGTTGTATGAGTATTTGATGCACGTGCAATTTGGCTGGGATTTTTGTCTTCAGGATAATTCTCTTCATGTTATTTTTTATTTTAAGATTTCAAGAGTGATCGTGTTTCATTATTAATTTTGAATTTCCACGGATTCTTATCTTTTGCACCGATGGATCTCCCACGTTTCTGGCGTTGAGGAACATCAGTTGAATTTTCTAGTCCTTTGAGAACATCCACACTTGGTGGTGCATTAACAGCAGGTATATGAGATTTTGTCACTCCTTTATGATCAATAAATGCATCTGGCTATTTATTTGCTAAATCTTGCAAATTGATAATCCTCTGAACTTCTAGTTCAGTTTGACTAGTGCGTGTATCTAAATGTTGAAAATTGTTCTCATTCCATGAGATATCTCGGCATTCTATTGAATTTTGACTTTTATCTCCCCCTAATGCCGGGAAATAATCTTCATCAAACATGCAATCAGCGTATCTAGCAATAAATTGATCCCCTGTCATGGGATCTAGGTATTTAAGAATAGATGGATTATTATAACTAACGTATATACCTAGTTTTCTTTGAGGGCCCATTGAGGTACGATTTGGTGGTGATATAGGAATATAAACTGCACAACCAAAAGTTCGCAGATGGAAAATATTTGGTTCTTTACCATGCACTAGCTGCAGGGGGAATAATCAAGATATGCAGTTGGCTGTATTTGTATTAAAGAAGCTGAATGTAAAACTGCATGTCCCCAACAAGAGATGGGTAAATTGGAATTTTGTAGTAATGGTCTAGCAATTAATTTGATACGTTTAATCAGTGATTCAGCTAGACCATATTTGGTTTTAGTAGAGGTCGATCTGCTTGAAGATCTACCCAATGATCGTGTCATACTCTGGGACACTCAACAATGAATTGTCAAAAAAGAAGCAAAAGAAAGGAAAATGTTAGCCACAAAAAGATACTGAGGGTTTTGAGCAGCCAATGAAGACTTGGAAGGAGAAGGAGCCAGATCCTTCTCCAGTAGGACATCACAATAGTTTTGCCAACCTATCGGATGAGGATGATGAAGTTTCTAAAGGTGATGAACAACGCGTGCTTGATCAGAATGATGAAGATCAAGAACAGAATTTTAACAGCCCATTCATTGAGGTCTCTGCAGGGAAAAGAATAGTTCTGTATGAAGGGAAAATCGAGCCTTTGAGTACTGCTGATTCAGCTGGTAAACAGGTGATCATTTATGATCCTAATGTTGAAAGGGCATATAATTCGCAAAGTGACAGGCATTTTGTAAGGGAGGAAGCACCAATCACAAGATCTCAAGCAAAGACCATCACTAAGGTGGATCTTAAGAGTTCTAATATGGCAAAAAACATGAAAAATACTGTGGGTAAAGACTATGCTCAGATGGGTATTAAGCCGCCGAAGTACGGCCGAAACACCCGTAAATGAAGATGTTCTTTTGGAACATTAGGGGGATTAGAAATGATGCATCCCAAGCTGCTCTGAAAAATCTATGCATCAGACACAAGCCACATTTGGTGGAACTTGCAGAGACCAAAAGTCCCTTTTCTTCAATCCCTAATTATTTTTGGGGACATCTCAATCTTTCTTTTGTTGGTTCTAACAGCAGGGAGGATATTTGGATTTTCTGTAATCCATCTTTTATATCTGGTCACACCATGGTTTTCTCTTCGGATCAACTGGTGGTAATTGATTTTGTATGGCAGTCAAATAATTTCAGGGTGGGTTTCATCCATGCTCATAATTCTCATGTCAACAGACGACAGCTATGGTTAGATGCCACTGAACATCTTTCTCCTCGCATGGCACTTATGGGGGATTTCAATGCCACTCTTGGATCGCATGAATGCCTATATTCTTTTAGACAAGATAATTGCAGTCAGCTGGAGTTTGGGGAATTTGTGAATATTAACGGCCTGCATGATGTGCATCTACATGGTGCACAATATACATGGCTCTTTAGATCGGCAACTAGAGCCACTAGGGGCTCTCGTATTGACAGATTATTGGCCACTGATGGTTTTTTGGATTTCTGGGACTCATTGCATCTCACTTCCTTTGCGAGGCATTTTTCGGATCATACCCCGATATTGTTGACCTGTAGCATGCAAGATTCAACACCGAAGCCATTTAGATTTCAATTGATGTGGCTCCTTGATACAAACTTCTTCATTCTGACGTCCACTTCATGGAGTCTGCCCACTTTTTCCCATAATCCAATTGTGCTATTCTCTCTGAAGCTTCGCAGGCTAAGGGAGATATCAAAAATTAGAACTACTCACAATTTGGTAATATCTTTGACGATGTTTCTGATGCCATGCAGAACCTTAGAGACATTCAGCAATGCATGGAAGTAGAAGGAGAAAATGAGGATTTGTTTTATGAGGAAATGGATGCGCACTTACTCCTTAATGATAAACTAAAAAAACAACAGCAATTCTATTCACAGAAGAATAGGGCCTCATGGCTGAAGGACGGGGATAGGAACTCGGCTTTTTTCCATAAGATTCACAGAACCAACAAGGCACGATCCAACATTAACTCTTTGTTAGTAGATGGTTCTTTGACTAAAGATAAGGGACTCAATTCTGAGCACGTAGTAGGATATTACGAGGCTCTCTTTGCTGCTCCACAGGGCACGCCGGACTTTGGTGAACTACACTTCATTGAAAGCTTTATGACTGATAGAGATAATACGAATCTTACACGGGCTCTGATGGAGGATGAGATCAAAGATGCTATCTTTGCTCTCTCGGCGGAAAGTGCTCCAGGACCAGATGACTTCGGTGGTGCCTTCTTTCAAAAATGTTGGCACATCATCATGGTAGACCTCTGTAATGCAGTGAGGTTTTTCTTCAACTTTAATACCCTTCCTGGTGGTATTAATTGCAATTTTGTTACACTGATTCCTAAAGTAACTGGTGCCAACAAAGTTGAAGATTTCAGGCCTATTAATCTTTATAATTTCCTCTTCAAAATCTTCATGAAAATCCTTGCTGCTGGACTGGGACCGATCCTACACAGGCATCTTGGAGTCTATCAATTTGGTTTTATTCCTCATAGAAATAATACATATTATAGTGGCATCTGAATGCTTCAATTTCCTTGATTCATCCACACTTGGTAGCATGGCTTTCAAAATTGATATCCGTAAAGCTTTTGACACTTTGAGATGGGATTTCATTTTCGAAACTCTTCATCGTATGGGATTCTCAGATAAGTTCATTGATATGTTGAAAAGAATTTTTACTTTTGTAAAGGTATCAATACTGATCAATGGGGTTCCACAAGGTTTTTTTCTCTTGTGGAAGGGGGGTTTGCCAAGGAGACCCGCTTTCACCTCTCATTTTCTGTATAGTGGAGGAAGCTCTCGGCTTATGGATCAAGAATTTCATAAATACAGGGCGTATTAATAGTGCTAGAGCAGGGAGAGACAATCTCTTTCCGCCATATCTCTTTTACGCTGATGACATTATGCTGTTCTGCAGGGGCGATGATCGATCTGTTGAGGGGATACACCACATTCTGAACCATTATGCTAAGTTATCGGGGCAGGTTTACAATCCTAGTAAATCAAAAGTTCTATACAGAAATCAATCAAAGCAAACATCAAGAGGAAAATCAGAAACGATTTAGGGTTTCAGGAGGGAGAATATCCTTTTACTTATCTCGGTTTTCCCATCTTTAAGGGTGCTCCAAAAAGAATTTTATTCCAGCAAGCAACATATAGAATCATTTTCAAGTTTAGTAGATGGAAGGGAAGGGCTCTGTCATGGTTAGACGAATATGCATGGTCAATTCAGTTATAATTTCTTCAGCTATACATACCATGATGGTATACAAATGGTCAGTTCATCATGTTAAAAGAATTGAGGCAGCATGTCGCAACTTTATTTGGAGTGGAGATCCTTATAAGCAACATCACTTCACAATCAGTTGGAGTAGAATCTGCTCACCTACTATCGAGGGAGGATTGGGAATTCGATCCATGAGAGTTGCTAATGATGCTCTTCTTATGAAGCTCATCTGGGTTGTTTTGAATAGGAACACGGCACTCATGTTCATTACTAACAAATGGCTGATAGACTCTTATCCTAAAACATCTCACGTGGCTTCATCCATCCGTCCAGGTTGCAAAGAACACCTTTTCAGTCTTGCAGAAAAGGACTTTTGGGTTGTTGGTGTTAATTCAAACGTGAAGTTCTGGCTTGATAACTGGATTGGAATCCCTATAGCGGATATTGTGGAGATTCCTATGGAGTACAGGGGCCATTATGAAGATAAAATATCAGATTTTTTCTAAGAAGGCACTTGGCATTTTACAAAGGATTTTATACTTACATTTCCAAATGTAATTGATAAAATTACTTCTGTTCATATTTTTCCTAACTAGGTGGATTGCAGGAAGTGGATGCCATCCCTCACAGTCCTCGATTCATTGAACCTAATTGGGGAAGCTGGATATGGGCTCCTTTTATATCTCCCTGCAGATCAATGACAACATGGAAGGCAATCAAGGGGGTTCTGGTCACTTGGGATGTTCTTCAACATCGTGGTTTTATAGGGCCTTCAAGATGTTATCTATGCAACAAGAACGAGGAGAGCACTGATCACATCTTCATCTCTTGTTCCATTTCTTTACAGGGCCTTCAGTTTATTCTACGGGAATTCGCTTTTGGGGATAAAATGTACCTGGATCAGACATTTGTTGAGTTTATATTGCAGGCTATTGGGATGCAGGGAAGCAAACAGGTTGTGTCTCTTTGGAGACTTGCTATTGTCACTTATATATGGGCTATATGGTACTTCCGCAATACTATGGTGTATAGAGGATACATAGATGATCTACATGATAAGAAAGTTAGTTCTTTGGAGATTGTTTCCATGATCACTGCACTGATTAAGGAGCTCAACGGACAAAATGTTGGAAGCATGCACAACACAGTGGAGGACCTTGGAACTCTACATTACTTTGGCATTGTGGGTGTGCCGCGGAAGGTTCCACGTATCATTCCTGTTTGTTGGTTTCCTCCGAAGCTGGGATAGGTAAAGATCAACATGAACGGACATGCTAATGGATCACCTGGATGCATTGCTGGAGGTGGGGTGTTTCGAAATAGCAGGGGCTTCTTTATGGGAGCTTTTACTATAGCATTCAAAGTCGTCTTTGCCTTTGAAGCCGAGTTGGCAGCAACTTTTCTTGCTATCAACATAGCTTTTGATAGAGGTTGGCATGATCTGTGGCTAGAGACAGATTCTACTATGGTTTTGCATGTGCTACAGGAGGAGACGCCGAACATTCCATAGAGACTGGTTGCTTCATGGAGGAGAGCACGTGATATCCTTCATCAAATTCATTTCAAAATGTCACATATCTATCATGAAGGAAATTCTGCAGCGGATTCACTAGCGGACAAGGGTGGTGAATTCACTTGGATTAGAGAAGCCGGAGATGCCATGAATACCATCCTTTTCAAGGATATGAACCACACATACTATAGGTTCAAATAACCAAGGATATTATTTCATTTTCGTAGCTTTTGTTCTTTAGCTTTTGCCCTATGGGCTTCAACAGTCATCTTTTCTCTTTCTTTGTATTTTTTCTTTTTATCTTATTAATAAAGGATCTATTGGGCTAGACCATTTTGTGTGTGGATATAAGGAACTGGGTGCTCTACTTTAAAGCCCAATGACATACAATAATCATCAAATGCTTTTGATGTGAATTCACCAGCATTGTCCATTCTTATAGATTTGATTGGATAATCAGGAAATTGAGCTCGCAATTCAGTAATTTTAGCAATAAATTTTGCAAAAACATTATTTCGCGTGGACAATAAACACACGTATGTCCACCGTGTAGAAGCATCAATTAGAATCATAAAATATCGAAATGGTCCTGAAGATGGATGAATAGGTCCACATATATCTCCTTGATTTCTTTGTAGAAAAACAGGAGATACTATTCCAACTTTGGTAGGAGAAGGTTTAATTATGAGTTTTCCCTTCACACAAACTTCACATATGAATTCATTTGGAGAAGGAATATTTTTCTTTTGTATATTATGCCCAAAAGAATTGGTAATTATCCGACGCATCATGATTTGTCCCGGAGACCCAAACGGCCATGCCACAATTTAAAAGAATTTGGATCCTTAAATTTTAAGCTCATTGTGGCATTTTCATTATGTGGTCTGATATATGTATAATACAACCCCGATGAGAAAGGAGGGAGTTTTTCAATAACTTGTTTACGACAACCAATCAACTGAGTCATTAGAAGATATTCAGTATTATCTTCCTTTTCTGTTTCAATATGAAAACCATTAGCCCGGATATCTTTAAAACTGAGAAGTGTACGTTTAGATTTTGGGTATAGAAGTGCTTCTTGAATAATTAATGTCGTACCCATGGGGAGTATTATAGAAGCTCTACCAGATCCCATTATCATAATATTATCATTTGCAATTGTTGTAACACTCCCTTTTTTCTCAGTTAAAGTCTGAAAAAATCTCTTATCTCTAAGTATAATATGAGTAGTAGCACTGTCTACTAGACATAAAATGTCCTCGTTCTCCATATTTTGATTACTGAAAGATATAATCTAATAAGATTTATGAAATAATTATAAAATTAAAATAAGAAACGTAAAGCCATTACCACATTAAAAAGCCATCACAAATAATGTAAAACAGATAGTTTAGCACACATTCAATGTTTTAAAAGCAACTAAAACGCATGAGAATAATTAAATTGTCTAGCAGTTAAAATTTTAAATAAAATGAGAATAAAGACCACATTTGATCTCCATAATCTTCAAGCTCGAGTCCCAAGAGGTCGTCATTGTCATGGTCAAATTCATTCTTTGCTTCAGGCAATTTTGCATGATGAGATTCACCACTTATTCCTTTTCATTTTTTGTCTTTTTTCATTCTTTGATATGCTTTAACCAAGTGCTTTGGTGTACGACAAGTACGAGACCAATGACCCTCGCATCCACATCTATGACAAATTTGATTTTGGTGTAATTCTTGTTGAGTGGAATTTGAATTTTGTCCATGAGATTTGTTTTGAATTATTCCACCACCCTGTGCCCTATCAGTATTATTAAATCCTCGACCTCGACCACCACCTTGATTGGGTAAATTAGAATTACCTCGTTGAGGCCTATTAAGATTCCAAGTAAGATTGCATCGACCACCACGACCATTTCGAGGAGTCCACTTTATATTTCCTCGTCCGTTACCTGTTGCTCTTTCTCTACCCCTTCCACGCCAAGTGTAGTTCCTCTTGAATGCACCATGTGGTTCAGGCACAGGTTTTGAACCAACTGGTCTATCATTATGATTTTTCATTAGCAATTGGTTGTGTTTTTCTGCTACTAATAATGCAGAAATAAGCTCTGAATGCTTAGAATAATATTTAATTGTGTACTGCTGCTAGAGTACGGGTTACTAGCATGGAAAGTGGATAGATTTTTTTCAATTAGCTCAAGTTCTGTAATATTCTACTTGCAGAGTTTCAGTTGTGAGACAATACGGTGTAAAGTGGAATTGTATTATGTCACAGATTTAAAATCTTGAAACCTTAAATTCAGCCAATCATATTGAGCTTGAGGGAGGATTATCATAGTTTGCTAATCGAAACGATCCTTCAGGGATTGCCATAAAACAAGAGGATCTTTTTCGGTTAGATACTCATTTTTAAGATCTTTGTTTAGATGGTGGCGAAGAAATATTAATGCTTTAGCCTTCTGGGCAGGAGTACTTTCAGCTTTTGAATTGATAGTGTCACTACTTATTATTTAAGTTGGAGGCAGCTTTACTTATAAATTACTACTCCATATTAAATCATTTCATTGGAATCTATTATACCACATACTATCAATATAATGATTAAATTATTTTATGGAGTATGTAATATTATTAATTAACAACATTTTATTTAAATATTGGATGCGAAATCTTACATTATTATTCAGCGTTATATGATGCTAATTATTTATTTTATTAATAATTGTAGCTTATTGAAAATGTCCGACATCACCAAAAGAGAATTTGTCGAGCTCGCCCTTGATGGCAACAACTATTTAACTTGGGCCCTAGATATTGAAATCCACCTCGCATCACTTGATTTAAGTGATACTATCAACTCAAAAGCTGAAAGTACTCCTGCCCAGAAGGCTAAAGCATTAATATTTCTTCGCCACCATCTAAACAAAGGTCTTAAAAATGAGTATCTAACCGAAAAAGAGCCTCTTATTTTCTGGCAATCCCTGAAGGATCATTTTCAATCAGTAAACTGTGATAATCCTCCCTCAAGCTCAATATGATTGGCTGAATTTAAGGTTTCAAGATTTTAAAACAGTGACAGCATACAATTCCACTTTACACCGTATTATCTCCCAACTGAAACTATGTAAGCAGAATATTATAGAATTTGAACCAATTGAAAAAACTCTATCCACTTTCCATGTTAGTAACCTCGTACTCCAGCAGCAGTACAGAGCTAAAAATTATTCTAAGCATTCAGAGCTTATTTCTGCATTATTGGTAGCAGGAAAAAACACAACCAATTGCTAATGAAAAATCATAATGATAGACCAGTTGGTTCAAAACCTATGCCTGAAGCATATGGTACATTCAAGAGGAACTACTCTTGGCGTGAAGGGGTAGAGGAAGAGCAACATGTAACGGATGAGGAAATCCAAATTGGACTCCTCGAAATGGTCGTGGTGGTCGACACAATCTTACTTCGAATCTTAATAGGCCCCAATGAGGTAATTCTAATTTACCCAATCAAGGTGGTGGTCGAGGTCGAGGTTTAATAATACTGATAAGGCACAGGGTGGTGGAATAATTCAAAACAAATCTCATGAACAAAATTCAGATTCCACTCAACAAGAATTGCACCAAAATCAAAATTGTCATCAATGTGGACGTGAGGATCATTAGTTTCGTACTTGTCGTATACCAAAGCACTTGGTTGAAGCATATCAAAGAATGAAAAAAGACAAAAAAAGGAAAGGAATAAGTGGTGAATCTCATCATGCAAAATTGCCTGAAGCAAAGAATGAATTTGACCATGACAATGAAGACCTCTTGGGACTCGAGCTCGAAGATTATGGAGATCAAATTTGATCTTTATTCTCATTTTATTTAAAATTTTAACTGCTAGACAATTTAATTATTCTCATGCATTTTAGTTGCTTTTAAAACATTGAATGTGTGCTAAACTATCTGTTTTACATTATTTGCGAGGGCTTTTTCATGTGGTAAAGGCTTTACGTTTCTTATTTTAATTTTATAATTATTTCATAAATCTTATTAGATTATATCTTTCAGCAATCAAAATATGGAGAACGAGAACATTTTATGTCTAGTAGACAGTGCTACTAGTCATACCATACTTAGAGATAAGAGATTTTTTCAGACTTTAACTGAGAAAAAAGAGAGTGTTTCAACAATTGCAAATGATTATATTATGATAATAGGCTCTAGTAGAGCTTCTATAATACTCCCCATGGGTACGACATTAATCATCCAAGAAGCACTTCTATACCCAAAATCTAAACGTACACTTCTCAATTTTAAAGATATCCGGGCTAATGGTTTTCATATTGAAACAGAAAAGGAAGATAATACCGAATATCTTCTAATGACTCAGGTGATTGGTTGTCGTATACAAGTCATTGAAAAACTCCCTTCTTTCTCATCGGGGTTGTATTATACATATATCAGACCACATAATGACAATGTCACAATGAGCTTAAAATTTAAGGATCCAAATCTTTTAAATTGGGGCATGACCGTTTGGGTCATCCGGGACAAATCATGATGCGTCGGATAATTGCCAATTCTTTTGGGCATAATATATAAAACAAAAATATTCCTTCTCCAAATGAATTCATATGTGAAGCTTGTGTGAAGGAAAAACTCATAATTAAACCTTCTCGTACCAAAGTTGGAATAGAATCTCCTATTTTTTACAAAGAATTCAAGGAGATATATGTGGACCTATTCATCCATCTTCAGGAATATTTTGATATTTTATGGTTCTAATTGATGCTTCTACATGGTAAACATACGTGTGTTTATTGTCCACTTGAAATAATGCTTTTGCAAAATTTATTGCTAAAATTATTGAATTGCGAGCTCAATTTCCTGATTATTCAATTAAATCTATAAGAATGGATAATGATAGTGAATTCACATCAGAAGAATTTGATGATTATTGTATGTCATTGGGCATTAAAGCAGAGCATCCAGTTCCTTATGTCCATACACAAAATGGTCTAGTTGAATCACTGATTAAACGTATCAAATTAATTGCTAGACCATTACTACAAAATTTCAATTTACCCATCTCTTTTTGGGGACATGCAGTTTTACATGCAGCTTCTTTAATATAGATACGACCAACTGCATATCTTGATTATTCCCTCCTGCAACTAGTGCATGGTAAAGAACCAAATATTTCCCATTTGCGAACTTTTGATTGTGCAGTTTATATTCCTATATCACCACCAAAGCGTACCTCAATGGGCCCTCAAAGAAAACTAGGTATATACTTTGGTTATAATAATCCATCTATTCTTAAATACCTAGATCCCATGACAGGGGATTAATTTATTGCTAGATACGTTGATTGCATATTTGATGAAGATTATTTCCCGGCATTTGGGGGAGATAAAAGTCAAAATTCAATAGAATGCCGAGAAATCTCATGGAATGAGAACAATCTTCAACATTTAGATACACGCACTAGTCAAACTGAACTAAAAGTTCTGAGGATTATCAATTTGCAAGATTTAGCAAATAAATTTCCAGATGCATTTATTGATCATAAAGGAGTGACAAAATCCCATATACCTGTTGTTAATGCACCACCAAGTGTGGATGTTCCCAAAGGACTAGAAAATTCAATTGATGTTTCTCAACGCCAGAAACGTAGGAGACCCATCGGTACAAAAGATAAGAATTCGCGGAAATCCAAAATTAATAATGAAACATGATCACTCTTGAAATCTCAAAAAGAAAAATCTCCTGAAGAGAATTATCCTAAAGATAAAAACCCCAGACAAACTGAACGTGCATCAAATACTCATACAACTGGGGATGTGAAAAAACCGAATATTGAATTTTTTGGAAATAATAAGTTGCCATGAATTTTACTAACACTGGAGAAAAGTATAATAAAAGTATTATAATTGTCAACAATATATTTGCTTCTACAATTGCACTTACTAGCTCGAATGATAATCTGGATCCAGAACCAAAATCAATAGTAGAGTGACGGAAGCGCTCTGATTGGGTAAAATGAAAAGATGCAATTGAGGCAGAGCTTAACTCGCTAAACAAAAGAAAAGTGTTTGGTTCAATGATTCGTACACCAAAAAATATTATCCCTGTAGGAAATAAATGGGTGTTTGTACGTAAGAGAATTGAAAATAACGAAGTGGTGAGATACAAAGCGAGATTAGTAGCTCAAGGGCTTACGCAGAGACCCGATATAGATTTTGATGAAACATATTCTCCTGTTATGGATGACATAACTTTTCGCTATTTGATATCTCTGGCAATCAATATGAAACTAGATATACAGTTAATGGACGTCGTGACTGCGTATTTGTACGGGTTATAAGACAATGACATTTATATGAAAATCCTTGAAGGATTAAAAATTCACAATATGGGTGAAAACAAAAATCGTAATATGTATTGTGTTAAATTATAAAAGTCATTGTATGGTCTAAAACAATCTGGTAGAATGTGGTACAATCGATTAAGTGAATTCCTTTTGAAAAAGGGATACAAAAATAACGATATATGCCTATGCGTATTCATTAAAAGGTCAGTAAATGGTTTTTGTATTATTTCAGTTTATGTTGATAACATAAACATAATAGGAACAAGTAATGAACTTGAAGAAGCTCGTTCATACTTAAGGATGGAATTTGAAATGAAAGATTTAGGTCAAACTATATATTGTCTCGGCCTGCAGATCGAGCACCTCCCTGAAGGAATCTTTATACATCAGTCTATCTACTTAAAGAAAGTTTTGGAGAGATTTTTTATGGATAAATCTCATCCACTTAGTACACTAATGATTGTTCGATCTCTTGACATCGATATGGAACCTTTTAGGCCTAGAGAAGAAAATGAGGATATTTCACGACCAGAAGTCCATTACATGAGTGCCATTGGAGCACTTTTTTATCTAGCAAACTGCACCTGGTCTGATATTGCATTTGCAGTTAACCTACTAGTAAGATTTAGCGCATCTCCTACAAGGAGACATTGGAATGGAGTTAAACATATCCTCAGGTATTTACAAGTTACTAAAGATCTTGGATTGTTTTATGAAAAGAATAAAAACATGTCATTAGTGGGTTACTCGGATGCTGGTTATATGTCTAATCCCCATAATACTAGGTCTCAGACTGGTTATGTTTTTCTCTGTGGTGGCACTGCTATCTCATGGAGATCTGTAAAACAGACTATGGCTACTATTTCTTCAAATCTCTCAGAAATTATTGCTCTTTATGAAACTTCACGAGAATGTGTATGGTTAAGATCGTTGATAAATCATATTCATGATTCATGTGGAATAGAAAATGATACCACTCCTACGGTCATATATGAAGATAATGCAGCTTGCATTACACAAATGAGTAGTGGATATGTGAAAGGCAACTTAACAAAACATATATCACCAAAATTCTTTTATCCACATGAGCTCCAACAGAATGGCGTGATTACCATACAAAATGTTCAATCCAGTGAAAATCTAGTAGATTTACTTACTAAATTGCTCCCCATATCTACTATTGAAAGGAGGAGTGTTGTAAAATATTTAATAATGGCCATTACTCATTAAAATAGATAGTACCCTTTATCTTCTCTATATAAAAAGAAGGGTTGTGTAAGAGTTTTGTAAGTTTGATGTAGTTAATAAAATTTCTGTTTTCCTCTTATATTTGTGTTCTTCTATTTATTTTATATTCATCTTACTATTTACTCCAAATTCTTCTCAACACTCTGACACGACCCACCTTACATAACTTATAAATCAAATACTAATTAACATAAATATCATCATTGCATATTTTTTTATAATATATATTTATTAATCAAATCGTCATACCAGTTCAACATACGTAACTGGTTTCTGACACGACTTCAAACCACACAAACTTATCACAATACTTATTATATTATATAACAAAATTTCAGCGAAAACAAAATAAGCCCACGGCCTAGCCCAGCAGGTCGTCATATATGTACATCTGCTCAAGACCCTGTAGGAGCTCCACAACTTGCACAATACACCACAAACTCAATCATCACCAGGCTCACCTACAATGCATAAACTAGTGAGACAAAAATCTCAGTAAATAGTAATCATGCATGTTAGTGTATGAAAATGCATTTATTTTTTAATCTTTTTAGTTGGTCTCTTTTATCTTGAAAATTGTTCACGTTGCGGGATCCCCTCGACACACTTATGATATGCACTCCAAAAGAGCTCAATGGAGACGATTTTTCCAAACTCCAAAAATAGTGCCGAGAATAATTTTTTCGAACTCTGACAGAATGCTATCAGAGCACGATTTGGGTCCTACAGACTGTCTATGTACATGAACTCATTCCTTGGGAGAACAACTTTGCATGTAAGTATCATTTTTCTTCAATGTTGTTATGTGTTTTATAAATTATATTGGTTATGTGGTGTAGGACTCGTAGTTAATAGACAAAATGATAAGGACTACAGGTGAAAGTTCTGAAAGTGATAGAATTGCTGAGCAAGCAGCACCTACTAAAGAAAATAATCATGATTCGGTGATTACTCGACTGATGGAATTGGTAGAACGTCAGTCCCAGCAAATACAATAACTGATTCAGTAAAGAGACATGGGTGAACAACCAGAGGTTAATGCTAATCAAAATAGACGTCACGCAGAACGCGTGTAAATAGTTTGTGAGAGATTTTGAAAGCTGAGCCCTCCGATACTAGAGGATGCAGAGGATTGGTTACGTATGGTGGAAAACATATTTCAATACAGTAGAATTCCAGATGGGGACAAAGTGTTGTGTGCTTCTTTCATGTTACGAGGAAATGCAGGCCACTGGTGGGATATAAGTAAAAGTATTGAGAATGTCATGACCATGACATGGGAAAGATTTAAGGAGCTTTTTAGAAATAAGTACTTTACGGCACCAGTGAGGGTGATGAAGATGAATGAATTTATACAGTTGAAGTAGGGTGGTATGTCAGTCACAGATAACCTTCGTAAGTTTGAGCAGTTGTCGAGATTTGCGGAACACATGGTGAGTACAGAGTCATTGAAAGTGGAAAGGTTTGTGGAATGTTTAAGACCTGAGCTTTTCAGAGATGTGAGTATGGTGGGATTGCAAGGAGCAACATTCTCACAAGTCGCAGAAAAGGCCCAAATTACTGAACAAGCAGAGATGGGGATCAAGCAAGCGCAGACTATCAGACGCCAGTTCAGCAGAAACCAGTGCAACAGTTTGGGAGAGATAATAGGAGGCCGATGCCATTTCAGAGGCCGAAATCAAATTTTCAAGTAGAGCAAGGACATGGACAAGAAGAACTAAACAAGCGTCCTAAATTAGATCAGGGTAAAATGCCACTGGCACCATCACTACCAATATGTCCTAATTGTTTTAGACCATACGGTGGGGAGTGTCGTATTCCTCTGAGAATCTATTATACATGCGGAGAGAAAGGGCATGTGACTACTACATGTCCCAAACAAGGGAAGCAGGGACAGCAAGGAAGAGCTCCAGCTAGGGTGTACACATTGATGCGGGAGGAGGCAGATACGAATCCATCAGTTGTCACGGGTAAGTTTACTATTTTTTGCACTTCTACATATGTGTTATTTGATTCTGGAGCAACACATTCATTTGTATCCACTGAGTATGTGAGAAAGTTGGGTAGAATATCTAACTTAATAAAAGCTAATTATGAAGTGATGATACCTTCTGGTGAATCAAAACAAACTAATCAACTTCTTCGAGGTTGTATTATTCTTATTGAAGGAAGACAATTCCTCGCTGACTTAATTGTGTTAAGTATGAATGATTATGATATCATATTAGGCATGGACGGCTGTCAAAGTACGGTGCTATAATAGATTGTCAGAAGAAGAGTATTACTTTTCAGCCATTGGGGGGGAGAACCATTATCTTTTGTTGGGGTCAAGAAGAACTTCAGATTTTCTGTGATATCAACAATAAAAGCACAGCGGTTGTTGGAAAGTGGTTGTGAGGGTTATCTGGTGAGCGTGATGAATGTTGAGGGACAGCAATGTCCAGTCCTCGATGATGTACCAGTAGTTCGGAAATACCCAGAGGTGTTTTCAGATAATCATCCAGGGTTGCCACCAGACCGGGAAATAGAGTTTGTTATTGAATTGCAATTGGGAAATACTCCTATGTCTAAAGCGCCATACAGAATAACACCAGCTGAACTGAAGGAATTAAAGATACAGTTGCAAGAGTTGCTAGACAAAGGATTCATTAACCTAGTTTCTCAACTTGGGGAGCACAGTACTTTTCATTCGAAAGAAGGATGGCATATTGAGGATGTGCATCGATTACCGAGAGCTCAACAAAGTTACAGTCAAGAATAAGTATTCATTGCCTCGCATTGATGATCTGCTCGATCAACTACAGGGTGTAGCTATCTTTTCAAAGATTGATTTGCGGTCGGGTATCATCAGTTGAAGATTAAGAAGAAGGATATTCCGAAGACTGCATTCTGTACAAGGTATGGACATTATGAGTTTTGGGTGATGCTGTTTGGATTGACGAATGCTCCGACAACATTTATGGATTTGATGAATAGAGTATTTCAGGAACTCCTCGATAAGTTTGTGATTGTATTTATCGATGACATTCTAATTTACTCTAAGAATAAAGAGGATCATGCGCTGCACTTGAAAAATGTGTTAGAGATTTTGAAAGAGAAACAGTTGTATGCAAAGTTTAAGAAGTGTGAATTTTGGTTGGACCGAGTTGTTTGCTTGGGTCACATAGTATCGGGAAAAGGAATTTCGGTGGATCCAAGTAAAGTTAAAGCAATCCATGATTGGCCACAACCCTCAAATCCCATAGAGGTTCGTAGCTTTCTTGGATTGGCTAGATATTATCGAAGGTTTGTTGAAGGATTCTCCAAGATTGCTTCACCATTAACACAGTTGACCAGGAAGAATATGAAGTTCACATGGACAGAGGCATATGAACAGAGTTTTCAGAAATTGAAGAGACGATTGACATTAACACCTATCTTAACTATTCCTACGGAGACAGGAAATTTCAAGGATTGTAGTGATGTTTTGAAGAATGGTCTTGGATGTGTATTGATGCAGAATGGGAAAGTAATAGCATATGCATCCAGACAATTAAGAGAGTGCGAGAAGAACTACCCAACTCATGATTTGGAGTTAGCTGCAGTGGTGTTTGCACTCAAAATTTGGAGGCATTACCTATATGGAGAACGTTATGAAATCTATACTGATCATAATAGTTTGAAGTACTTCTTCACTCGGAAAGAATTGAATATGAGGCAGAGAAGTTGGTTGGAACTGGTGAAGGACTACGACTGTGTTATCAATTTTCATCCGGGTAAAGCTAATGTGATTGCTGATGCATTGAGTCAAAAGGCAATACAGAGTGTGGCTGCTACAAGCCTAAATCAGAAACCAGAGTTGCTTGACTTGCAAGAATGGGTGTAGAGAAGATTCAGGAAGGATAGTTGGAAGCAAAGATGGCAGCTTTGACACTTCGACCAACTTTGATGGATAAGATTTGACAGGGACAAGAGGTGGATAAGTATTCGCGTCTGTCACGTGGGTGACCCGGGTTTGATCCCCGGCAGCGGCGCCATGTTCTTAGTCGCATTTTTAGTATCTCCGTGATTGCTTTGTCGGTCATATCTTCCTTAGGCATCTCCACTTTTTTAAATTGTTGCAAGCACACTTCTTCCATCTTAGCAATTCTTTCCCATTCATACATTCCCAGTGCACGATCCATAGGCCATTGACCCGTATTCAAAGATACTTTCTCACATATAGCAATTGCTCTTTCCGGAGTTTGCTCCAAAATCGAAACTCCCGTCGAAGCATCAATGAATATCCTCTCACTTCCATGTAAACCGACATAGAAGAATCCTATTTGTTGCTCTTCGGGGAATCCATGTTGGGGACACTTACTTAGCATCTCTTTGAATCGGTTCCATGCTTCACTAAATGTTTCAAGGGGCAATTGCTTGAATTGAAAAATTTACCCTTTAAGATGCAACATCTTGGACGGTGAAAAATACTTGCTCAAAAATCTTTGTGCCAACTCTCTCCATGTGGTGTATGATCCCGGTGGTACAGTATGATACCAAGCTTTAGCTCTATCTCTTAGTGAAAATGAGAAAAGCTTCATTTTAACAACATCCTCACTTACCCCGTTTATCTTTATCGTGTTTGCCAACTCCATAAATTGAGCTAAATAAGCATTTGGGTCCTCCATAGTACCACCACCAAATTGATTCGCTTGCACCATGTTGATCAACCCTGTCTTGATCTCAAAATTATTCACATTCAATGGAGGGCCCATTCCATAATTCCCATATTGCGGTTGAAAATGATAACGGACATTCATTCCCACTCCATTGTTTCCATTTCCACGGGGTTGATTTTACAGCACCGGAGGATTATTCCTTACTTCTTGTTGTGCCATTAAGTTTTGAATAATAGCTTGCATTTGTTGGTTTTACAAGTGCATTTGTTGAGCATACGCTTGTGGCATAAATTCCGGATTATTATAACCCCCTCTAACATTATCAACTCCATGAAAATTTCTTATATTGCCTTCTTCATCAACCATGTTTACATTATCCCTTACTTCTTCCATACTCTCTTCCGTAGTCTCTAACACTCCTCTTCTTTGTCTTCTTAAAGTAGCTTCCAATTCCAAGTTTAAAGGTTCAATAAATTGAGACCTTGAACGAGTTTGCATGTACCTACAAGAATTTTCCAATTAGCTCTCCAAGTAACCAAGACAAGTAAACAAGTACCAAATAAAAGAAATATCCTTATCAAAACTAATCAACTTCAAACTCGTTACAACCTAAAGTTTAACATTTCCCCGGTAGTGGCACCATGTTCTTAGTCTCATTTTTAGTAAATGTGAAGAGTAAGAGACTCTATCGTCGAGTAAACGCGTGACCAAGTACAAAATTTATTGTAATATCGTCCCAAGGGAAATGAAACTTAGGTTTGTATCCGGATTTTCCATTGATTTGTGCTTTGTAAGGATGATAGATTGAAGATGTTGTATTCAAGACAATTACTTATGATTCTACTCAATTAACTAGAATTAAGACTAACAAAGTATATGATCAAACAACATGCTAATGATGAATGGAATGGATGTAGATTTCACTTGAGAAGAGAGCAAGGCTAATCACACTCATGGTTAAGACTTGAGCTAAATATGCAAAACTCTTGATGCTAACTTTCATTAACTTGTGGATTAAAAGCAATTACAATTTTACCCCTAGTCTCTATGGCCAAGGCAACTAGGTTCTCGACTCTTTTACAAGCCTAAATCTCCTAAGATTGGTCTTAATCTCAATTCCCTTTAGGTACTATGATCATAAGTTGGTTCTTTTCACTCAATTTCTTAAGTGTCCCTCTATGAATGTTCTAAGTCTATGGAGGGTATGACTTACCTCCACTTATACTAACATGCATGCACAATTCAATGTATGATTCAATTAAACATCCACTCACAACATTGGAATGACCATCCTAATACTATGAATAGAAGATTTAATCACACAAGCATTAAAATGAAACATGATTGATATATCATAAAAGGAAATCCACAAATCAATTCAAATTATTACTCAAGTTTTACATATCTAAATCTTCACCTCAACCATTCACATGATTAGCCCTACTATAGGACTAGCCACTAAACATGGTGATTAATTCAATACAAATCAAACTTTGCTCCATTTGAGCCATAATAAGAAGAAAGTCAACAAATGGAAAGTAGATTGGCTTCCCTTGCATGGAAAGACCTCTCCTCCTCTTCAATGTATCAAATTCTTCACTCCTTGATGCTTCAATCTTCTCAAATGGTTGAAGGATGGATGGAAGGATGGATTTATGGAGAGAAAGTGTAGATCAAATGGAAATTGGATGGATCTAGATGGTAGAGATGGATTATGGATCTAGTGTGTGAGGAAATGTGGTGTGGAGTGTGTGTAACTGCTATGAATCTGATCTCGCTTCAAAAATTCGCACAAGTCATCCATTTATATCACTTATGGACCTTCTAGAAGCTTTCAGAATATTCTGAAAATTGCACAAATTTTTGCACCTACATGACCCGTGTAACAGCACACGACCTGTGCAGGGCACACTTACTTCGGCGTATTGTGCGTGTTTCTGGACACGGCTCGAGCTGCAGTACACGGCCTTGGTCGTGGCCGTGCAGTGTTTTCTGATGTAAGTACACGACTTCTTCTTACATGGTCGTGCTCTGCACACGGGGCGTGCAGCAACGCACGACCCGTGCACCAGCGCACGACCATCCTCCTTGGCGAGCAGTGATTTTTGATGACAATACTCAGCCACTTGTTACAAAACCGTGTTTTGCACACGACCCGTGTACTAGTAGGCTGTGTCCTTCCAACTCCGTTTCACTGCCGACTTTGTTTTTGTCCATTTCTTGTCCTGTTTTACACATATTTAAGCTCATTTACATAATTCTTATCCAATCATACCACATTCCTCAAAATAATAATAACTCCACCAAAAGTAACACAAATACGAATTAAAATATCAAAAAATACACAAATAACAACACTAAAATCTAGGTGAAAATAACAACGATCAACCCCCCAAACTTAAGGTATTGTTCGTCCTCGAACAATGAAAAATGATAAACAAGAGGAGTAATTTTCACCTAGAAAACATCTAACGAACATAAACCATAACACATCACAAGTAATAATTATTAAAAAATTCACATTAAGTATCCCTACTTCTTCAAACTTATAACATGAAATATTAACAAGTTCAATCTTAAGAATGAAAAAAGAGTAATCAAATCCCTTTCAATCCAAGTCTCTCATAGGATATCAAATTCACTCAACACTCTATAGAGTAGGGTTTTGATCATCTCTCATCAACCGGTTAAAACTGACTCACCATAGGCTTGCTCATGGACTATGTTCACAAGTCACCCTAGTTTCAATAAGTGATCAAAAAGGTCTTTATCTTTTGGATGTAATGTTTAGGCTCTTTGGTAGGGTAGGAGACTTTGGATAATAGTGACTAATCAAGTGTAAGTAATTTAAGAGATGATACCTTTCTCCAACTTACTTACTTTCAAGCTTCCTTTACTTTCTTCTTTAATCATAAGCACTATCCATTATCATTCCTTGGATTTCTTGAGCTTTTCTTGATTTTTGCATGCTTCATTTCTTTCGAATTTTGAATTCCATGAGCTCATTTTGTGGATTTGCTCATTTTTTTCTTCTTTTGAGGTCGCATGTCATTTGCTTTAGCTCTTTTCATCCTTTTCTTGCTTGTTTACCATTTCCTTTCTTTTCTAGTAAAATTCTCATATCAAACCTTGTAAACTATCATCTCCTCAATCACCCACACTTAGGTTATATATATAAGGCTCAAGTAGGTTTTAAAGGCTTGTATTGTGCTTGAATCACAAAGAAAAGACTCATAGGCTCAAAGTGGCTTACTAGGGATAATGTTTTTGGTAAGGAAATTTTTATGGCTATGACTTCATTTATCAAGGATGGCCTAAGATCATTTCACAAATTTCCACCATTCGGGCTTCATTCCTATAGTCCATGAGCAAGTTCTATTTTGTCTAAGTTCAACCGGTCCTTTCTTCAAAAATTAACCATGGAGGCACGATTGAGGCTCTAGTCTCACAAACTTTTGGTTGGACCAAAAGAAACATAATTACCCTTCATGCTTCTCAAAATTGAACAAATTATATAATTCATGTCACAATTTCAGCAAGTAGAAACCATTAACATGCTTGCCATCACTCATCACGAACAATACATTATAGCTCATATTCAAAAATTACTCAACTCCTCCCCAAAAACATACCACCAAACCATCCCTACAAGAATAAAAATAACAACAAACACAACAATGATCAAAGAAAAATCACCAAACAATACAAAAACATATAACATGCATAAACCAAATCATCCATCAAAAAGTATCAACACCTTAATTCACATCCATAGTAATAAAATCAACTTCCCATCACATCCAAACAATAAAAATCAAACCAAAATACGAAGAATAAAAAAAAGTAAATCGAATAAAACTAAAATAAAAACCCAAAATAAAGGAAACCTCCCAAAAACAAACAATTAGAGCACAATCCAATCTACCACATCAAATCTAATTCAAAAATCCTTCAAAAAGTCTAAGTATAGCTAAAATGAATGAATAAAAGTGCCGAGCACTCAAAGTACTCCCTTCATGGCTCTGGAGGTGGAGGTGGAGGTGGATGATAGGCATTCCATGGAATGTATGCACGAGGAGATCCGGGGAACTGGAAGTTGAACATCATCGTTAGCATCTCCTCTATGTTGTTGGCATGCACCCGTGATCGCTTCTCGTAATACTCCCTACGACGTTGTCCAGCTCTGAGCTCCTGAATATGCGTTTCATGCTCCTGCTGGATCTCTCGGATCTTCCTGATCTGTGTTCCATAAGTCTGTTGTATGTGCCTCATATCTCGCACCTCATCCATCATGTAATTCCATCTATCATTCCCTTGCTCAGGTCCCACTGGCGGCTGTTGCTCTTCTTCTTCTTCAAACTATAGTGGATCAGGGCCCTGCTCCTCAAACTCTACCTGCTCCGGTTGTTCTCATTGCTCATTTCCTTCAATTGGCACTGGCTCAGCTCTCAAGTTAGCTAGCTCGAGGTTCTCTTCCACTCTGAACTGTCTTAGAACCTCTTCCACTTCATCACTATTTCTCCTATAGAAAGCTCTCACGACTCTTGGGTGATTCGTACTAGCCATTGCCAAGTTGGCAAACCTCCTTCTAGTGTAGACCGTAGTGAGCTCCGGAGTTGGCAAGGGAAATGGAGCTCCCTTTTCCTGCCTCAGACAATATTGGTTCCCAACCGTGGTCAAGAACTCCATCCTCATCAACTGTTGGTAGTTCAGGCCTTCACTCACCATTCGATTCTCCATTACTGCAAGATTAACTCTCAATCCTTTAGCTATCATAGTGATCATCCCTCTTAGCATTAAACCTTGAGAAGCTTGTCTTTTAGCAACTCTCTCCGCATGCTGCACAAAGTGTGCTGCAACGTTCAACGGTCGCTCATTGTAGATGCAAAACATGATGTAAAGCTGCTTTTCTCCAACAGCTCCACCTTCAAACCTCCCTAAAATGGTGTTTGAGATAATCTTCTCCAAGTATCTCATTACTGGGTTTCGGATTGTGGTCCCTTTTGAAGCGCTAGGGACATATCCTGCTCTTTCTATCCCATCGTTTACCAAGCTCTTCCACCATTCTTGTTGGTTAAAACCACCTCCTTCATAAAAACTTTGATGGTTCGGACATGGTGGACAACCAAAACACTCATTCAAGACAGCCAAGGGAACCTTTTCTCTCAACACATTATCTAACTGGAATGTTACCCAAATAGGAAACCCACTCCGATCCTTCTTGACTTGCAATGTGCTCATGAATTCTGCAGTTAAGTGGAAGTAGGTTGGTCGCCTTTTGTCAAATAATGCTTCCATCTGAGCAAAATGGAATAGCTTCCTCAAATCCTCTTCGAGTCCTAGTCCTCTCATCGTTTTCGTATCTTGAAAACGAGTGGGCTTGATCTTCGGAGCCAATGTTTGCCAATGAAGCACATACTTTCCCCAATAATCCTCAAACTCAACCCCAAAATTGTCCGGATGTGCTCCGTCTTCCATCAACTGTGCATCCAAATTAGCCAATTTCCCTGGATCGGTTATCACAATGAAGTCCTCATTCCTTGGTCTAACTCTCCTCTCGGCCATCTACAAACAATAATTCTCAAATTATCTTGACCCCATCCTCCTTGTCTTTGTGGATATCCTTCTCCATGATTTCCAAAATTACTACCATAATTTCCTTGGAAGTTCATTCCTTGCATGAAGACAACTTCCTCAAGAGTCATCTCCAGTGGACACCATGCATCTTGAATTCCAAAATTAGAGGACATACCTTGTTGAGGAATAGAGGTAGGCATTTGACAACTTTGAGAAGATTGACCCACAATAGGAATAATCATGCCTTGTTGAGGATTGAGACACACTTGTTGATTCATCAAAGACAATGACATACCTTGTTGAGGACTAGCAAACACTTGTTGATTCTCACCCGGTGTAGAATTCGGAGATATTTGCATATTAGCATTCATCCTTTTAAGTATCTCTGTGATTGCTTTGTCGGTCATATCTTCCTTAGGCATCTCTACTTTTTTAACTTGTTGCAAGCACACTTCTTCCATCTTAGCAATTCTTTCCCTTTCATACATTCCCAGTGCACGATCCATAGGCCATTGGTATTCAAAGCTACTTACTCACATATAGCAATTGCTCTTTCCGGAGTTTGCTCTAAAATCGAACCTCCCGTCGAAGTATCAATGAACATCCTCTCACTTCCATGTAAACCGACATAGAAGAATCCTATCGGGGAATCCATGTTGGGGACACTTACTTAGCATCTCTTTGAATCGGTTCCATGCTTCACTAAATGTTTCAAGGGGCAATTGCTTGAATTGAAAATTTTACCCTTTAAGATGCAACATCTTGGACGGTGAAAAATACTTGCTCAAAAATCTTTGTGCCAACTCTCTCCATGTGGTGTATGATCCCGGTGGTATAGTGTGATACCAACCTTTAGCTCTATCTCTTAGTGAAAATGAGAAAAGCTTCATTTTAACAACATCCTCACTTACCCCGTTTATCTTTATCGTGTTTGCCAACTCCATAAATTGAGCTAAGTAAGCATTTGGGTCCTCCATAGTACCACCACCAAATTGATTCGCTTGCACCATGTTGATCAACCCTGTCTTGATCTCAAAATTATTCACATTTAATAGAGGGCCCATTCCATAATTCCCATATTGCGGTTGAAAATGATAACGGACATTCATTCCCACTCCATTGTTTCCATTTCCACAGGGTTGATTTTGCACCACCGGAGGATTATTCCTTACTTCTTGTTGTGCCATCAAGTTTTGAATAATAGCTTGCATTTGTTGGTTTTACAAGTGCATTTGTTGAGCATACGCTTGTGGCATAAATTTCGGATTATTATAACCCCCTCTAACATTATCAACTTCATGAAAATTTCTTATATTGCCTTCTTCATCAACCATGTTTACATTATCCCTTACTTCTTCCATACTCTCTTCCATAGTCTCTAACACTCCTCTTCTTTGTCTTCTTAAAGTAGCTTCCAATTCCAAGTTCAAAGGTTCAATAGATTGAGACCTTGAACGAGTTTGCATGTACCTACAAGAATTTTCCAATTAGCTCTCCAAGTAACCAAGACAAGTAAACAAGTACCAAATAAAAGAAATATCCTTATCAAAACTAATCAACTTCAAACTCGTTACAACCTAAAGTTTAACATTTCCCCGGTAGTGGCGCCATGTTCTTAGTCTCATTTTTAGTAAATGTGAAGAGTAAGAGACTCTATCGTCGAGTAAACGCGTGACCAAGTACAAAATTTATAGTAATATCGTCCCAAGGGAAATGAAACTTAGGTTTGTATCCGGATTTTCCATTGATTTATGCTTTGTAAGGATGATAGATTGAAGATGTTGTATTTAAGACAATTACTTACGATTCTACTCAATTAACAAGAATTAAGACTAACAAAGTATATGATCAAACAACAAGCAAATGATGAATGGAATGGATGTAGATTTCACTTGAGAAGAGAGCAAGGCTAATCACACTCATGGTTAAGACTTGAGCTAAATATGCAAAACTCTTGATGCTAACTTTCATTAACTTGTGGATTAAAAGCAATCACAATTTTACTCCTAGTCCCTATGACCAAGGTAACTAGGTTCTCGACTCTTTTACAAACCTAAATCTCCTAAGATTGGTCTTAATCTCAATTCCCTTAAGGTACTATGATCATAAGTTGGTTCTTTTCAATCAATTTCTTAAGTGTCCCTCTATGAATGTTCTAAGTCTAAGGAGGGTATGACTTACCTCCCCTTATACTAACATGCATGCACAATTCAATGTATGATTCAATTAAACATCCACTCACAACATTGGAATGACCATCCTAATACTTTGAATAGAAGATTTAATCACACAAGCATTAAAATGAAACATGATTGATATATCATAAAAGGAAATCCATAAATCAATTCAAATCATCACTCAAGTTTTACATATCTAACTCTTCACCTCAACCATTCATATGATTAGCCCTACTATAGGACTAGCCACTAAACATGGTGATTAATTCAATACAAATCAAGTTTTTCTCCATTTGAGCCATAATAAGAAGAAAGTCAACAAATGGAAAGTAGATTGGCTACCCTTGCATGGAAAGACCTCTCTTCCTCTTCAATGTATCAAATTCTTCACTTTTTGATGCTTCAATCTTCTCAAATGGTGGAAGGATGGATGGAAGGATGGATTTATGGAGTGAAAGTGTAGATCAAATGGAAATTGGATGGATCTAGATGGTAGAGATGGATTATGGATCTAGTGTGTGAGGATATGTGGTGTGGAGTGTGTGTAACTGCCATGACTGATCTCCCTTCAAAAATTCGCACAAGTCATCCTTTTATATCACTTATGGACCTTTTAGAAGCTTCCAGAACATTTAGAAAATTACACAGATTTTTGCACTTACACGGCCCGTGTAGCAGCACACGGCCCGTGTAGGGCATACCTACTTCAGCGTATTGTGCGTGCTTCTGGACATGGCTCGAGTTGCAGTACACGGCCTTGGTCGTGGCCGTGCAGCTTTTTCTAATATAAGTACACGGCTTCTTCTTACAGGGTCGTGCTCTGCACACGGGGTGTGCAGCAACGCACGGCCCGTGCACCAGTGCACGGCTATCCTCCTAGGCGAGCAGCGATTTCTGATGACAATACACGATCACTTGTTATAGGGCCGTGTTCTGCACACGGCCCAAGTACAAGCAGGCTATGTCCTTCCGACTCCATTTTTATCCATTTCTTGACCTGTTTTACATATATTTAAGCTCATTTACACAATTCTTATCCAATCATACCACATTCCTCAAAATAACAATAACTTCACCAAAAGTAACACAAATACGAATAAAAATATCCGAAAATACATAAATAACAACACTAAAATTTAAGTGAAAATGACAATGATCAACAAGTTGTTTGACAAGATTAAGAATAATATCAGCTCTAGAAAGTCTTCTGACTTTCAATTAAGAAATAATGGAGTGATTCATTATAGAGGTCGACTATGTCTACCTGAAGTGGACGACATTCAAAAGAAAGTGATGGCAGAAGCTCATTCAACACCGTACTCTGTACATCCAGAAACTACAAAGATGTATAGAGATTTGAAGTCACATTATTGGTGACCAGGGATGAAGAGAGATGTCGCTCAATATGTGGAGCAATGTTTGACTTGTCAGCAAGTCAAAGCCGAGCATAAAAAACAAGCAGGAACTTTGCAGCCTCTATTTATTCCAGAGTGGAAATGAGAGAACATCACCATCAATTTCGTTATCGGTCTACCGAAGACAGTAAAAGGTCACGATGCCATTTGGGTTATCGTGGATCGATTGACTAAGTCAGCTCATTTTCTTCCTATAAGCTCTACGTATTTTATGGATCGCTATGCACAACTGTATATTCAAGAGATTGTCAGACTCCATGGAGTACCACTTACCATTGTGTCAGATAGAGACACAAGATTTTTGTCTGCTTTCTGGAAGAGTTTACATAAGGCATTGGGGATACAGTTAACTTTCAGCACAGCATTCCATCCACAGATTGATGGTCAAACAGAGCGTACAATACAAATCTTGGAGGATATGCTCAGAGCGTGTGTGTTGGATTCTCAAGGTCAGTGGAGTAAATTTTTTCATTTGATAGAGATTTCGTACAACAATAGTTATCAGTCTACTATCGGGAAGGCTCCATATGAAGCATTGTACGGGAGAAAGTGTAGATCTCCAGTACATTGGGATGAAGTTGGAGAAAGAAAACTTTTGGGTCCAGACTTGATTCGTAAAATGTCAGAATCTATTACCTGTATTCAAGAGAAGATGAAAGTCGCTCAAGATCAGCAGAAGAGTTATGCAGACAAACGAAGAAGAGAGTTAGAATTTGAAGTGGGTGATCAGGTATTCTTAAAAGTATCTCCAATGAAGGGGATAATGCTGTTTGGAAAGAAGGGAAAACTCAGTCCAAGATATATTGGTCCATTCACTATTATTGGAAGAGTTGGAAGTGTTGCCTACAAGTTGGATTTACCAGCATCGATGTCTAGGGTACATGATGTGTTTCATGTGTCTATGTTGAGGAAGTATGTTCTGAATCTATCTCATATTCTCAGGCAGGAACCAGCTGAATTGAAAGAAGATTTGAGTTATGAGGAAATATCAGTTGAGATCTTGCAGCGAGAAGTGAAGAAGCTCAGAAATAAAGAAATATCATTAGTGAAGGTGTTATGGAGGAATCAATTAGTTGAGGGGGCTACTTAGGAAAGAGATGATGGCTAAGTATCCAGAACTCTTCAGGTAAGTAAATTTCGAGGACGAAATTTTTATAAGGTGGGGAGAATGTGATGTCCGAGCTTTTCACTACTCATGTGCCAATATAATTTTAATTTGTGTTATATACATTTTATAATTATGTGATAATTATGTGGCAACTATGTGATTATTATGTGACAATTATGTGATAATTGTTTCTACATTTTATTTTTCTTTACATTTTATTTGATGCATCCGTGCTAAAAATGGTGACAATATGTGCATAAATATTTACGTGCATTAATTTAGATATATATAATTAAATTCCTTTATGTGCATAAATATATTATTTCTTAATTATTAAGTATCACATATGATCTCGTAATAATAATAGTGACACGAAAATGTACACGTAAGTATAATGTGGTTAAGTGTCAAATGTCTAGCTTTTATCCTAATAATATAATATAATAATATAATATTAATAATAAAATAAATAAATATAAAAAACAAGTAGGTAAGTTAGTGCATTGATTGGGTGGTGGAAATTGACAATCACAAACTCATTATTAAAATAATAATAATAATAATAATAAAATATTAAAAAAATAAAAATTTTGTTGTCGGCAGCCTCACCTATATAAATAGGTGCTTGGGATGATGACCTTGCACCCAAATCAATCAACAAAAAAAAGGAAGAGGTGTGCCGGAACAGGAAGGAAAGAATTAGTTACGGTTCTTCACGGGTCTATAGTGTTACTATAGTCGAAGTCCAGGTAAGTAGAAGTTCAACTACAATGCATAAACATGTTGTGTGTGAATTATTTGTAATCAATATGTGATAATTATTTATGAATTATTTGTGATTATTTTAATTACGTTATAAATTATTTGGGATTAATTTGTCGTACAAGTTGTGGATTTATATAATTTGAGGAAAGTATATTTCATATTCAATAATATTATTTGTAAATTATTTGTAATAAATTTGCGATACAAGTTTTAGATTTATTTGATTTGAAATAATAATATTATTGTTCTATATAGATCTATGTGATTAGAAACTGTTGAAAATATAATTGTATGACTTGAGAAGATGTTGGTTATAAGGATATGTGTGATTCGAAGTGAAGTTGATATAGCAAAAAGGGATCCATGTGATCCAAGATGAAGTGGTTATTTTGTAAATGGATTTATGTGATCAAGATAAAGAGGTTATTCTATAAATGAATCTATGTGACTAGGGTGAAGTTGTTATTCCAGAAGTGAATCTGTGTAAATTGAAGTTAAGTTGTTGTTTTATTGTGATTAAATATTGATAATGATGTCGTAAATGGTTTATGAAGCATAATTAATTGTCCTGGTTACGTACCATGCATAATAATGAAAAATGTTTTCCATAAAATTAATAAAATATTAATGGTGTGTGCGACCACTATATATGCATCTCTGTCTGGATTCAGAAAAATCATTCCCGATACTTTATTCTGGGTTTGGAAAAATCTTTCTCAGTACTTTATTCGGGGTTCAAAAAAATTATCGACACCACTCTGTCAGGGTTCAGAAAAATCGTTCTCGGCACTATTTTTGGAGTTCAAAAAAATCATCTCCATTGAGCTCTTTTGGGGTGAATATTATAAGTGTGTCGTGGAGATCCCGCAACGTGAACTGTAATACCCACTATAAATCCCACTATATATAAATATATATATAATATTATAGTAGGGTAAGACAATTAGTTAATTAAATGATGTTGTAAGGGCAACTTGCTCATTAGTGAGGTAAGTGATGATGTTTTCAAGCATGTGTGTATATATATATATATATATATATATATATATATATATATATATATATATATACACATACAAATATATACGCTATATATATATATACACACACACTGATGTTTTGAAAAAATTTCCATTCTTTGTCAAACCTTATCAAGTTATATACGAAAATGATCGTCTAGATGCGTAGATTCCAAATATATAAATCTTTTGTGAAATGGATTTCGTATGAGTGAGAAAAACTCAGTCAAAGTTTCAACCCCTTTAATGGAATATTTTGTTTCGGTGTGAGTTAGCTTTGATATTATAGACTGTTTTGAAGCTCTTCTCAGTAGGATCACAAAGGTATAATTAGTTTTGAGTTTTGAGGTAAAATGAGGAAGTTGAGATGAAACCCACTTCACGGTATAATTTCATTTTTTTCAAAACTTCAATATTTTAATACAAAATTGGTATTGATGTGATCCTCATCTCACGAGGATTCCAACAATGTTTTCGGAATTTCAATTGGAGTTGTATAACTCAAGTTGAGTCATTTTGTAATAAAGTTAAAATTTAGGGTAAATTTAAATGAGAATTTGATTAATTATAAGGACTTGATTACAATTTATAAAAATAATTATTAATTTTTTTTTTTTTGAAAAGTTGCGTATGTTAATAGCAGCAAGAATCATACTTTTGTTTATTCTATTTATTTATTTACTTTATTTAATATCATAATTGTATATTTAACTTAATATTTTTATATTAAGTATTATTATAATTTTATATATACTTTAACATTTTATTTATAATTAAATTTTACCATCTATATTATTTTAGGTATAAAATAATTATTTAATATTCATTTTTAATAAAATTAATGTCATTGTTATTCATATTTTTAATATTACGATTTATTAATAGAGTTGTAATATATGATCGTTAAATTATCATTTTCTTAAAATTTTAAAATATGTATTTTTATTTATTATTTTATTCTAATTTATTTTATTTAACGATTAATTATTTATATTTTCTTAAGTTAGATAATAATTAGTTATTTTAATTATATATAATATTATAAATTTAGTTTTAGTATTAGGAATTATTATTATAAGTAGAACTCAGTTTAGTATACCCTTACAGGCATACCTGAGACAAACGAACAAGTTTAATCCGACCAACTATCTCTAAGAAGTCCAAGGTGGGGGTAACTTTTACTCTTTACCGAGTGCTACATTTTATGTCATGATTGCTATATTAAGATGTGATATGTGTTACTTATATGTCATGTTATGTGTCATGTGAGCTTTTAGTTCGATGACAAATATTTTTCTACTAACACTTGTATGGGGTGACGACTCGGTGCACATATACCAACTAACATAAGTTACTGGCTACGTCGGTTCAGTACTAAAATATATTTCAAGTATGCTAACATTATACTGGGGTGACGGCCTGGTGCACATATACCAACTAACACAAGTTATCAGATGACGATTCGGTCTAAAATATTTTCATTGAGTTATCGAAAGACAATGTACAAATTATTTTTTAAATGGCATATGTTACATTTTATGGTATATTTGGCATGCATATTTATTTTTAACTGTGCAATCATTAAAGTTAACCCATTGAGTGTATTTTAGACGCTCACCCCCTTATTGATATTCATAATAAGGTTTAGAAGATGGAGAAGCCCCTGCAAATGTCCCAAGACCATAGAGGACTTTATATTATGTCTTATACTGAAATATTTATTAAGAACTTTATTTCAATACATCATCTGAACAAACTCGTTTTGGATATTTCACTCTACTCGGGCGAGTAAACGCTGATATGTAATAATCGTTATGCCACATTTACTCTATTATATTATCGCTTTGGGAATTGTTGTATTATTTTCGCTGTGCATTCTTGATCCCTCTATTATTATATTGGTAAATGTATATCTAGTAGCGTCCCAACCACATAGCGTAACCCGGAGCGTTACATCGTGGTATCAGAGCGGTCTATCTAAGACTTGTTGAAGCTCCGGACTTAGAATTTTATACCATACCCTAAGATTGACTAATCTATGACTATGACGTGACTACACTTTAGAATTTTTATATGTGTTTAATTTATATACTAGTATATAATATTAGTAATAATTTGGTTAGATCATGAGACCTGGAACCTCACGAAACAATCAATCCCAAGAGGAGGCGCAAAACTCACAAGCTAACCCTGGTGACGATCTAATAACTGTACTCAGAGGTTTAGCTGAATGCATTACAAAGAATCCTGCACTGCCACCACAATGTCTTGAACCTCAGCATGATACGGTAATAGAACAATTTAGACGATTTAACCCTCCAATATTTAATGGCAAAGGAGATCCAATTGAAGTAGAAATATGGATTAGATCCATGGAATGTATTTTTAACCACATGGAATTAAGGGATGCCCAGAAGATTTCTTGTGCTATGTTCCAGCTGGTCGATGAAGCTGATTACTGGTGGGAATCCAACTGTAGAACCAAATCAACCGATCAGATAAGTAACCTTACTTGGGGAGAATTTGAAGAGATGTTGATCCAAAATTACATGTCTAAATCGTATCAAGACCATAAGGAGAATGACTTTCTTTATCTAAAACAAGGATCCATGTCGGTACTAGAGTATGAACGGAAATTTAATCAAGTCTCAAGGTACGCTCCACATTTGGTCGAAAATGAAGGCAAGAAAGCAAGACGATTTGAGAAAGGATTACGTCCAGAGATTAGCACAATTCTTGCCGGACAAGGAGAAAGAACATTTGCCAAAACTTTTGCTAGAGCCCAAGAAATCGAGTAGCGCATGCCCACTGAAGAGAAAAGTGTTAGTATGTCTGCTAAAAGAAAATGGGTGGAAAAAGATTTCAAGAAAGGGACCAACAGTAATCAAGGAAGGCAATTCAAGGTAGGGAAGAATCCAATCCAAAGTACGCAAAACGTCACTCCAAACTGCCTAAAATGTGGGAAGAAACACTTTGGAGAATGTCTTTTTGGGTCCGGTATTTGCTATCGATGCAAAGTACCTGGGCACACTCTTGCGAACTGTCCAAGGAACGATACAAGAGAAGGAAAAACAGCAGGGACCGCTCGTGTTTTTGCTATGACACAATCTGAAACTACAGATGAACCCAACATGATGACAGGTATGATAACAATTTATGGTATACCTGTAATCATGTTATTTGATACTGGAGTCACACATTCTTTTATATCTTCCGAGTTTTATAAAAAAATAAAGGATAAGTTTATCACAGTAGATAATGATGTCCTTGAGGTATCCATACCATCAGGAAAAGCCATACAAACTGAACAGTTATGTAAAAATTTAGAATTAAACTTCGATGGCAAGATTGTATTATCAAACCTACATGTGATAAGAATGAAAGATTTCGATATTATCTTAGGAATGGATTGGCTTAGAGCTAATCATGTGAATATCCAATGTCATGAAAAGGAAATCATTTTCCATATGCCCGACAGCGATGAATTTACCTTTCGAGGCACAAAATGCGGGTATATGCTAAGAATAACATCAGCTATGAAAGCAGTTAAAATGCTGAGAAAAGGCAACTGTCAAGCTTATTTGGTCAATATTGTGGATTCAAATAAATCAGAAGATATTGATGGAATACCTATCGTAAAGGAATACTAAGATGTATTTCCTAAAGATCTACCTAGGTTACGCCAGAATAACAAGTGGAATTCGCCATTGATTTAGTCCCAGCAGCAGCACCTATATCTAAAGCACCCTACAGAATGGCACCAAAGGAGTTGCAAGAACTGAAAGTGCAATTGCAGGAATTGTTGGAAAAGGGTTTTATCCAACCGAGTGTTTCCCCATGGGGAGCACCAGTGTTGTTCGTAAAGAAGAAAGATGGTTCGTTTAGGATGTGTATCGATTATCGAGAACTGAATAAACTTACCATTAAGAATAAGTATCCATTGCCAAGGATTGAGGATCTATTTGATCAACTGGGCGGTGCTAGCGTATTTTCCAAGATAGACCTGAGGTCTGGATATCATCAAGTGCGAATCAAGAAAAGCTACACTTCGAAGACTACTTTTAGAACACGTTATGGCATTATGAGTTCGTGGCAATGCCTTTTAGACTTAGCAATGCACCAGCAATTTTTATGGATTTGATGAATCATGTTTTCCACTCATATTTGGACAAATTCGTGATCGTGTTCATTGATGACGTCTTAGTGTATTCTAGAGATCGGGAACAACATGAAGAACATCTGAGAACTGTTCTAGAGATACTAAGAAAGGAAAAGTTGTATGCCAAATTCAAGAAATGTGAGTTTTGGTTAGACAAAGTTGTCTTTCTTGGGCATATTGTGTCAGCTCGAGGAATCGAAGTGGATTCGACTAAAGTGGAAGCAGTAGAGAAATGGAAGACACCTACAAATGTAGGAGAAGTACGGAGTTTCATTGGATTGGCTGGATATTACAGAAGATTTATTGAGGGATTTTCAAAGATTGCAGGGCCCTTTACGGAATTAACTCGCAAGGAAGTTAAGTTCTGTTGGACGGAAGAGTGTGAAAAGAGTTTCAACCTTCTCAATCACTGCACCTGTACTGACAATTCCAGATGGGACAGAAGGATTTGTCATCTATAGTGATTCTTCAAAGCAAGGATTGAGATGTGTTCTGATGCAACGTGATAAAGTAGTTGCCTATTCGTCTAGACAACTCAAGATCCATGAACAGAACTATCCAACTCATGATTTTGAATTGGCAGCTGCGGTACATACCTTGAAGATTTGGAGACATTATCTGTATGGTGCAAAATGTCAAATCTATACGGATCACAAGAGCTTAAAATATTTTTTAGAACAAAAGGAATTAAACATGAGGCAAAGAAGATGGTTGGAATTAGTCAAGGACTACGATGGTACAATAATGTACCATCCAAGGAAGGCAAATGTGGTAGCAGATGCTTTAAGCAGAAAAGGCAAAGGGGAATTGGCCTACTCTATAACAAACCGAGAATTATTGGTGGTTGAATTCTCTCGGATGAGTTTGAAAGTCGTGATACCTCCAAGTAGCATTAAAGCAGTGTTAACTGCATTACTAATTAAACCCTCCTTAAGAGATAGAGTCAAGGAACTTCAAGATGGAGATGAATTTCTCAAGAAAATTAAGAAACGTTTGAATATTGGTGAAGGAAAAGGGTTTGCTCTCACTGAAGATGGGGCACTCGTCTTTGGAAAAAGATTATGTGTTCCTAAAAATGAGAATCTTATTAGAGAAATTTTGTCAGAAGCTCATTGTACTCCATACACGGTACATCCAGGAGGAACCAAGATGTATCAAGACTTGAAGAATGCATTTTGGTGGAAAAATATGAAGAGGGATATAGGCTTGTTTATCCAAAAGTGTATGACTTGCCAACAAGTGAAAGCAAAACATCAACGACCCTCAGGACTCTTGAAACCATTAGAGACTCCTGAGTAGAAATGGGAGCATATCACAATGGATTTCGTTACTGGTTTACCAAGATCAGTGCGAGGAAATCAAATTGTATGGGTGATAGTGGATCGTTTAACCAAGTCTGCTCATTTTCTTCCAGTCAAAATGACTCACGAAATGGATAAGCTTGCACAAATTTATCTAGAAGAAGTTGTCAGATTATATGGTGTACCAGTTTCTATAGTTTCGAATCGAGATCCAAGGTTTACATCAAAACTCTGGCACAATTTACAAAACGCGATGGGCACGAAGCTAAAGTTTAGCACGATATTTCACCCGCAAACCGATGGCTAATCTGAAATGACTATATAAACCTTGGAAGACATGTTGAGGGCATGTATCTTAGATTTTGGGAAAAGTTGGGAAAGATACATATCATTGATAGAGTTTGCTTATAACAATAGTTTACAAGCCACGATAGGCATGACCCCTTATGAAGCACTGTATGGAAGAAAGTGTAGATCTCCCCTCTACTGGGACAAAGTTGGTGAGAAGAAAGTTCTAGGACCAGAGATAGTAGAAAAGACAGTGGAAGCAATTGAGAAGATCAGAAGAAGAATCTTAACAGCACAAAATCGACAGAAGTCTTACGCTGATAATAGATGCAAAGATTTGCAGTTTCAGGAAGGAGATAAAGTTTTTCTCAAAGTCTCACCAATGAAAGGAATTTCTCGCTTTGGAAGGAAAGGAAAACTCAAGCCAAGATACATTGGGCAATACGAGATTTTGGAAAGAATCGGCGAGTTAGCATACAAGTTAGCTCTACCACCTGAACTAGCTGGAGTATATGATGTATTTCACGTGTCCATGCTACAGAAATATGTGTTCGATCCAAGCCACGTTGTTAACCATGAGGTCATAGCAGTTGACGATAGCTTGACGTACGAGGAATTTCCTAGCCATTCTTGACAGGAAAGTTCATAAGCTAAGGAATCGTGAAGTTGTTTTAGTCAAATTTCAATGGAGCAGACACAATAAAGAAGAAGCAATGTGGGAACGCAAAGACGACATGCGAAATAAATATCTGCATCTACCTATACTTGGTAATTAAAATTTCGAGGACGAAATTTTTATTTTAGTAGGGATGGATGTAATACCCACTATAAATCCCACTACATATAAATATATATAATATTATAGTAGGTAAGACAATTAGTTAATTAAATGATGTTGTAGGGCAACTTGCTCATTAGTGAGGTAAGTGATGACATTTCCATGCATGTATATGTGTGTGTGTGTGTGTGTATATATATATATATATAACTAGTGAGGTAAGTGATGACGTTTCCATGCATGTATATATATATATATATATATATATATATATATATATATATATATATATATATATATATATATATAACCTCTTCTTTCTTTCTTTTCTTTGAGGGAGTATAAGGGAGAGTTAAACAGAGGTAATTCTCCACCCTTATATATATATATATATATATCAAAAATACAAATATATACGCGCGCACACACACACATATATACAAGCACACACGCTATATATATATATATATACACAATGATGTTTTGAAAATTTTTCTATTCTTTGTCAAACCTTATCATGTTATATACGAAAATGATCGTCTCGATGCGTAGATTCCAAATATATAAATCTTTTGTGAAATGTATTTCGTATGAGTGAGAAAAACTCAGTCAAAGTTTCAACCCCTTTAATGGCATATTTTGTTTCGGTGTGAGTTAGTTTTGATATTATAGACCATTTTGAAGCTCTCCTCACGAGGATCACAAAGGTATAATTAGTTTTGAGTTTTGAGGAAGTTGGGAAGAAACTCACTTCACGGTATAATTTCATATTTTCAAAACTTCAACATTTTAATACGAATTTGGTATTGATGTGATCCTCACCTCACGAGGATTCCAACAGTGTTTTCGAAATTTCAATTGGAGTTGTATAACTCAAGTTGGGTCATTTTGTAATAAGGTTAAAGTTTAGGGTAAGTTTAAATGAGAATTTGATTAATTATAAGGACTTGATTGCAATTTATAAAAATAATATTAAAAAAAATTGAAAAGCTGCGTACGGTAATAGCAGCAAGAATCATACTTTTGTTTATTCTATTTATTTATTTATTTACTTTATTTAAAATCATAATTATATATTTAACTTAATATTTTTATATTAAGTATTATTATAATTTTATATATACTTTAACATTTCATTTATAATTATAATTTTGACTTATATAGTTTTTATATTAAATATTAAATTTTACCATCTATATTATTTTAGGTATAAAATAATTATTTAATATTCGTTTTTAATAAAATTAATGTCATTTGTATTCATATTTTTAATGTTACGATTTATTACTAGAGTTGTAATATATGATCGTTAAATTATTATTTTCTTAAAATTTTAAAATATGTATTTTTATTTAGTATTTTATTCTAATTTATTTTATTTAACGATTAATTATTTATATTTTCTTAAGTTAGTTAATAATTAGTTATTTTAATTATTGATAATATTAGAAAATTAATTTTAGTATTATGAATTATTATTATAAGTAGAACTCAGTTTAGTATGCTCTTGCAGGCATACCTGAGACAAACGAGCAAGTTTAATCTGACCAACTATCTCTAAGAAGTCCAAGGTGGGGTAACTTTCACTCTTTACCGAGTGCTACTTTTTATATCATGATTGAATGTTAAGATGTGATATGTGTTACTTATATGTCATGTTATGTGTCATGTGAGCTTTTAGTTCGATGACAAATATTTTTCTACTAACACTTATACGGAGTGACGACTTGGTGCATATATACCAACTAACACAAGTTACTGGCTACGTCGGTTCAATACTAAAATGTATTTCAAGTACGCTAACATTGTACTGGGGTGACGGCCTAGTGCATATATACCAACTAACACAAGTTATCGAATAACGATTCGGTCTAAAATATTTTCATTGAGTTATCGAACGACAATGTACAAATTATTTTATTAAATGGCATATGTTACATTTTATGGTATATTTGGCATGCATATTTATTTTTAACTGTGCAATCATTAAAGTTAACACACTAAGTGTATTTTAGACGCACACCCCCTTATTGATTTTCAGAACAAGGTTTAGAAGATGGAGAGGCCCCTGCAAATGTCCCAAGACCATAGAGGACTTTATATTATGTCTTATACTTAAGTATTTTATTAAGAACTTTATTTCAAATACATCATCTGAACGAACTCGTTTTAGATATTTTACTCTACTCGGGCTAGTAGACGCTGATATAAAATAATTGTTATGCCATATTTACTTTATTATATTATCTCTTTGGGGATTTTTATATTATTTTCGCTGTGCATTCTCGACCCCTCTATTATTATATTGGGAGATGTATATCTAGTAGCATCTCAATCCCATAGCGTAACCCAAAGCGTTACATGAACAGTTTTCAAAATAAAAGAGACCAACTAGAAAGACTGAGAAATAGGCGATAGAAAACTAAATGCATTTTTCATGCACAGACATGCATGATTTCTATTTACTGAAATTTTTGTCTCACTAGTTTATGCATTGTAGGTGACCCTGTAGGAGCTCCACAGCTTGCACAACACACCACATACTCAATCATCATCACCAGGTTCACCTACAATGCATAAACTAGTGAGACAAAAATCTCAGTAAATAGAAATCATACACGTTAGTGTATGAAAATGCATTTATTTTCTAATCTTTTTAGTTGGTCTCTTTTATCTTGAAACCTGTTCACGTTGTGGGATCCCCACGATACACTTATGATATGCACCCCAAAAGAGCTCAATGGAGAGAATTTTTCCGAACTCTGAAAATAATGACGAGAACAATTTTTTCGAATTCTGGCAGAGTGGTGGAGTCGATTTTTTTCCAAACCCTGAATAAAGTACTGAGAATGATTTTTCCGAACCCAGACAGAGATGCATATATAGTGGCTACACACACCATTAGTATTTTATTAATTTAGGGAAAACACTTTTCATGATTATGCATGATATGCAACTAGGGCAATTAATTATACTTCATAAACCATTTACGACATCATTATCAATATTTAATCACAATAAAACAACAATTTAACTTCAATTCACACAGATTCACTTCTGGAATAATAACTCCACCCCATTCACATAGATCCATTTATAGAATAACCACTTTATCTTGATCACATAAATTTATTTATAAAATAACCACTTCATTTTGGATCACACGGATCCCTTTTTGCTATATCAACTTCACCTAGAATCACACAGATCCTTATAATCAACATCTTCTCAATCCATACAATTATATTTTCAACAGTTTCTAATCACATAGATCTATATAGAATAATAATATTATTATTTCAAATCAAATAAATTCAAAACTTGTATCGCAAATTTATTACAAATAATTTACAAATAATATTATTGAATATGAAATATACTTTCCCCAAATCACATAAATCCACAACTTGTACCACAAATTAATCCCAAATAATTTATAACGTAATTAAAATAATCACAAATAATTTATAAATAATTATCACGTATTGATTACAGATAATTCACACACAACATGTTTGTGCATTATAGTTGGACTTTTACTTACCTGAACTCCGACTATAGTAACACTATAGACCCGTGAAGAACCGTAACTAATTCCTTCCTTCCCGTTCCGGCACACCTCTTCCCTTTTTTTTGCTGATTGATTTGGGTGCAAGGTCATCACCTAAAACACCCATTTATATAGGTGAGGCTGCCGACAACAAAATTTTTATTTTTTTAATTTTTAATTTTTATTATTATTTTAATAATGAGTTTGTGGTTGTCAATTTCCACCACCCCAATCAATGCACATGCACCAACTTACCTACTTATTTTTTATATTTATTTATTTTATTATTAATATTATATTATTATTATATTATTAGAATAAAAGCTAGACATTTGACACTTAACCACATTATACTTACGTGTACATTTTCTTGCCACTATTATTATTAAGAGACCATATATGATACTTTATAATTAAGAAATAATATATTTATACACATAAAGAAATTTAATTATATATATTCAAATTAATGCACGTAAATATTTATGCACATATTGTCACCATTTTTATCATGGATGTATCAAATAAAATGTAAGCATAAATAAAATGTAGAAACAATTGTCACATAATTATCACATAATAATCACATAGTTGCCACATAATTTATCGCATAATTATAAAATGTACATAACACAAATTAAAATTATATTGGCACATGAGTAGTGAGAAGCTCGGGTATCACATTGAAAAATGAATTTAGTTTTCTATCGCCTATTTCCTAGTCTTTCTAGTTGGTCTCTTTTATTTAGAAACTATTTACTTTGCGGGATCCCCACGACACACTTATAATATGCACCCCAAAATAACTTAATGGAGATGATTTTTCCGAACTCCAAAATTAGTGCCGAGAATAATTTTTCCGAACCCTGGCAGAGTGGTGGGGATAATTTTTCCGAACCTCGAATAAAGTACTGAGAATAATTTTTCCGAACCCAGAATAAAGAGTCGGGAACGATTTTTCCAAACCCAGACAGAGATGCATATATAGTGGCCGCACACACCATTAGTATTTTATTAATTTTGGAGAAAGCACTTTTCATGATTATGCATGGTATGCAACTATGACAATTAATTATGCTTCATAAATCATTTACGACATCATTACCAATATTTAATCACAATAAAACAACAACTTAACTTCAATTCACACATATTCACTTCTTGAATAACAACTCCACCCAAGTCACATAGATCAATTTATAAAATAACCACTTTATCTTGATCACATAAATCCATTTATAAAATAATCACTTCATCTTTGATCACACAGATCCCTTTTTTCTATATCAACTTCACCTCGAATCACACAGATCCTTATAACCAACATTTTCTCAAGCCATACAATTATATTTAAAATAGTTTCTAATCACATAGCTCTATATACAACAATAATAATATTATTTCAAATCAAATAAATCCAAAACTTGTATAGCAAATTTATTACAAATAATTTACAAATAATATTATTGAATATGAAACATACTTTCCCCAAATCATATAAATCCACAACTTGCAACACAAATTAATCCCAAATAATTTATAACGTAATTAAAATAATCACAAATAATTCATAAATAATTATCACATATTGATTACAAATAATTCACACACGACATATTTATGCATTGTAGTTAAGCCTGGTGATGATTGAGTATGTGGTGTGTTGAGCAAGTTGTGAAGCTCCTACAGGGTCTTGAGCAGATGTTCATAGATGATGATCTGTTGGGCTAGGCCGTGGGCTTATTTTGTTTCCGCTAATGTTTTGTTATATAATATAATAAGTATTGTGATAAGTTTGTGTGGTTTGAGGTGGTGTCAGAAACCAGTTATATATGTTGAACCAGTATGATGGTTTTGGTTATAAATATATTATGTAAAAAAATGCAGATTTTTTTTATAATAATGATATTTATATTAATTAGTATTTGAATTAAAAGTTATGTAAGGTGGGTCGTATCAGAGTAGTATCATAGCGCGTTTTGGGTCCTGCAGACTGTCTATGTACATGAACTCATTCCTTGGGAGAACAATTTTGCATGTGAGTATCATTTTTCTTCTATGTTGTTATGTGTTTTATAAATTATATTGGTTATGTGGTGTAGGACTCGTAGTTAATAGACAAAATAATAAGGACTACAGGTGAAAGTTCTGAAAGTGATAGAACTGCTGAGCAACCAGCACCTACTGAAAAAAATAATTGTGATGCGGTGATTACTCGACTGATGGAATTGGTAGAACACCAGTCTCAGCAGATACAATAACTGATTCAGCAAAGAGACATGGGTGGACAACCAGAGGTTAATGCTAATTAAAATAGACATCAAGTAGAACGTGTGGAAATAGTTTGTGAGAGGTTTCGAAAGTTGAGCCCTCCGATATTAGAGGATGCAGCAGACCCCACAGATGCAGAGGATTGATTACGTACGGTGGAGAACATGTTTCAATACAGTAGAATCCCAGATGGTGATAGAGTGTTGTGTGCTTCTTTCATGTTACGAGGAAGTGCAGGCCACTGGTAGGATATAATTAAAAGTATTGAGAATATCACGACCATGACATGGAAAAAGATTTAAGGATTTTTTCAGAAATAAGTACTTTACGGCACCAATGAGGGTGATGAAGATGAATGAATTTATACAGTTGAAGTAGGGTGGTATGTCAGTCACAGATTACCTTCATAAGTTTGAGTAGTTGTCGAGATTTGTGGAACACATGGTGAGTATGGAGGCATTAAAGTAGAAAGGTTCGTGAAAGGTTTAAGACCTGAGCTTTTCAGAGATGTGAGTATGGCGGGATTGCAAGGAGCAATATACTCACAAGTCGCAGAAAGGGCCCAAATTGATGAACAAGTGGAGATAAGGATCAGGCAAGCGCAGACTATCAGACGCCAGTTTCAGCAGAAACCAGTGCAGTAGTTTGGGAGAGATAATAGGAGGCCGATGACATTTCAGAGGCTGAAATCAAATTTTCAAGTAGAGCAAGGACATGGACAAGAAGAACCAAACAAGCATCCCAAATTCGATCAGGGTAAAATTTCACTGGCACCGTCACTACCGATATGTCCTAATTGTCCTAGACCACATAGTGGGGAGTGTCGTATTCCTCTGAGAATCTGTTATACATGCGGAGAGAAAGAGCATGTGACTACTACATGTCCCAAGCAAGGGAAGCAGGGACAACAAGGTAGAGCTCCAGCTATGGTGTACACTTTGACGCTGGATGAGGCAGATGTGAATCCCTCAGTTGTCATCATGGGTAAGTTTGCTATTTTGGCACTTCTACATATGTGTTATTTGATTCTGGAGCAACACATTCATTCGTATCCACTGAGTATGTGAGGAAGTTGGGTAGAACATATAACTTAATAGAAGCTAATTATGAAGTGATGATACCTTCTGGTGAATCGAAACAAACTAATCAACTTTTTCGAGGTTGTATTATTCCTATTGAAGAAAGACAACTCCTCGCTGACTTAATTGTGTTATGTATGAATGATTATTATATCATATTGGGGATTGGCTATCAAAGTACGGTGCTACAATAGATTGTCAGAAGAAGATTATTACTTTTCAGCCATTGGGGGTGGAGAGCCATTCTCTTTTGTTGGGGTCAAGAAGAACTTCAGATTTCCTGTGATATCAACAGCAAAAGTACAACGGTTGTTGGAAAGTGGCTGTGAGGGTTATCTAGTGAGCGTGATGAATATTGAGGGACATCAATGTCCAGTCCTTGATGATGTACCAGTAGTTCGGGAATACCCAAAGGTGTTTCCAGATGATCTTCCAGGGTTACCACCAGACCGGAAAATAGAGTTTATTATTGAGTTGCAACTGGGAACTGCTCCTATATCTAAAGTGCCATACAGAATAACACAAGCTAAACTGAAGGAATTAAAGATACAGTTGCTAGACAAAGGATTCATCAAACCTAGTTTCTCACCTTGGGGAGCACCAGTACTTTTCGTTCGAAAGAAGGATGACACATTGAGGATGTGCATCGATTACCGAGAGCTCAACAAAGTCACAGTCAAGAATAAGTATCCATTGCCTCGCATTGATGATCTGTTCGATCAACTACAGGGTGCAACTATCTTTTCAAAGATTGATTTGCGATCGGGGTATCATCAGTTGAAGATTAAGGAGGAGGATATTCCAAAGACTGCATTCAGTACAAGGTATGGACATTATGAGTTTTTGGTGATGCCGTTCAGAATGACGAATGCTCCGGCAGCATTTATGGATTTGATGAATAGAGTATTTCAGGAACTCCTCGATAAGTTTGTGATTGTGTTTATCGATGACTTTCTGATTTACTCTAAGAATAAGGAGGATCATGCACTGTACTTGAGAAAGGTGTTAGAGATTTTGAAGGATAAACTGTTGCATGCGAAGTTTAAGAAGTGTGAATTTTGGTTGGACCGAGTTGTCTTCTTGGGTCACGTAGTATCGGGAGAAGGAATTTCAGTGGATCCAAGTAAAGTTAAAGCAATCTATGATTGACCACAACCCTCAAATCCCACTGAGGTTCATAGTTTTCTTGGATTGGATGGATATTATCGAAGGTATATTGAAGGATTCTCCAAGATTGCTTCACCATTAACACAGTTGACCAGGAAGAGTATAAAGTTCACATGGACAGAGGCATGTGAATAGATTTTCCTGGAATTGAATAGACGGTTGACATCAGCACCTATCTTAATTATTCCTACAGAGACAGAAAATTTCAAGGTTTATAGTGATGCTTCGAAGAATGGTCTTGGATGTGTATTGATGCAGAATGAGAAAGTAATAGCATATGCATCCAGACAATTAAGAGAGTACGAGAAGAACTACCCAACTCATGATTTGGAGTTAGCTGCAGTGGTGTTTGCACCCAAAATTTGGAGGCATTACATATATGGGAAACGTTATGAAATCTATACTGATCATAAGAGTTTGAAGTACTTCTTCACTCAGAAAGAATTAAACATGAGGCAGAGAAGATGGTTGGAACTGGTAAAGGACTACAGCTGTTTTATCAATTATCATCCGGGTAAAGCCAATGTCATTGCTGATGCATTGAGTCAAAAGGCAATACAGAGTGTGGCTGTTACAAGCTTAAATCAGAAACTAGAGTTGTTTGACTTACAAAGAATGGGTGTTATGATTATTCAAGAAGGATCATTGGAAGCAAAGATGGCAGCTTTGACACATCGATCAACTTTGATGGATAAGATTCGACAGGGACAAGAGGTGGATAAGTTGTTTGACGAGATAAAGAATAATATCAGCTCTGGAAAGTCTTCTAACTTTCAATTAATAAATGATAGTGTGATTCATTATAGAGGTCGATTATGTCTACCTGAAGTGGACGACATTCGGAATGAAGTGATGACAGAAACTCATTCAACACCGTACTCTGTACATCTAGGAGCTATAAAGATGTATAGAGATTTGAAGTCACATTATTGGTGGTCAGGGATGAAGAGAGATGTCGCTAAATATGTGGAGCAATGTTTGACTTGTCAGCAAGTCAAAGCCGAGCATCAAAGACCAGCAGAAACTTTACAGCCTCTATTTATTCCAGAGTGGAAATGGGAGAACATCACCATGGATTTCGTTATCGGGCTACCGAAGACAGTGATAGGTCACGATGCCATTTGGGTTATCGTGGATCGATTGACTAAGTCAGCTCATTTTCTTTTTATATGCTCTACGTATTCTATGGATCGCTATGCACAGCTGTATATTCAAGAGATTGTTAGACTCCATGGACTACCACTTACCATTGTGTCAGATAGAGACATAAGATTTTTGTCTGCTTTCTGGAAGAGTTTACATAAGGAGTTGGGGACACAGTTATCTTTCAGCACAACATTCCATCCACAGACAGATGGTCAATCAGAGTGTACAATACAAATCTTGGAGGATATGCTCAGAGCGTGTGTGTTGGATTCTCAAGGCCAGTGGAGTAAATTTTTGCCTTTGATAGAGTTCTCGTACAACAATAGTTATCAGTCTACTATCGGGAGGGATGGCTCCATATGAAGCATTGTACGGGAGAAAGTGTAGATCTCCAGTACATTGGGATTAAGTTGGAGAAAAAAATTTTTGGGTCCAGACTTGATTCGTGAAATGTCAGAAGCTGTTACTTGTATTCGAGAGAAGATGAAAGTTGCTCAGGATCGGCAGAAGAGTTATGCAGACAAACGGAGAAAAGAGTTAGAATTTGAAGTGGGTGATCAGGTATTCTTGAAATTATCTCCAATGAAGGGGATAATGCGGTTTGGAAAGAAAGGAAAACTCAGTCCAAGATATGTTGGTCCATTCAATATTTTTGGAAGAGTTGGAAATGTTGCCTACAAGTTGGATTTACCAGTATCGATGTCTAGGGTACATGATGTTTTTCATGTGTCTATGTTGAGGAAGTATGTTCCGAATCTATCTCATATTCTCAGGCAGGAACCAGCTGAATTGAAAGAAGATTTGAGTTATGAGGAAATACCAGTTGAGATCTTGTAGCGAGAAGTGAAGAAGCTCAAAAATAAAGAAATATCATTAGTGAAGGTATTATGGAGGAATCAATTAGTTGAGGAGGCTACTTGGGAAAGAGAGAATGAGATGATGGCTAAATATCCAGAACTCTTCAGGTAAGTAAATTTCGAGGACGAAATTTTTATAAGGTAGAGAGAATGTGATACCCGAGCTTCTCACTACTCATGTGTCAATATAATTTTAATTTGTGTTATGTACATTTTATAATTATGTGATAATTATGTGGCAACTATGTGATTATCATGTGGCAATTATGTGATAATTGTTTCTACATTTTATTTATCTTTATATTTTATTTGATACATCCGTGCTAAAAATGGTGACAATATGTGCGTAAATATTTACGTGCATTAATTTGGATATATATAATTAAATTTTTTTATGTGCATAAATATATTATTTCTTAATTATTAAGTATCACATATGGTCTCGTAATAATAATAGTGGCAAGAAAATACACGTAAGTATAATGTGGTTAAGTGTCAAATGTCTAGCTTTTATTCTTATAATATAATAATAATATAAAATTAATAATAAAATAAATAAATATAAAAAAACAAGTAGGTAAGTTGGTGCATGTGCATTGATTGGGGTGGTGGGTTTATGAACAAATTGACAACCACAAATTCATTATTAAAATAATAATAATAATAATAAATAAATAAATACATGGGAAATAAGTTCTTGTCGTAACTAACTCATTTATTTGGCAACCAAGAATTATGACATTTGGGGTGGTTAGTGGTTACATTTATATTGTGTATTAATTACATAATAATAATAATAATAATAATAATAATAAATAAATAAATTTTAGTTGTCGGCAGCCTCATCCCTACTTTGCCTATATAAATGGGTGCTTGGGGTGATGACCTTGCACCCAAATCAATCAAAAAAAAGAGGAAAGAGGTGTGCCGGAACGGGAAGGAAGGAATTAGTTACAGTTCTTCACGGGTCTATAGTGTTACTATAGTCGGAGTCCAGGTAAGTAGAAGTTCAACTACAATGCATAAACATGTTGTGTGTGAATTATTTGTAATCAATATGTGATAATTATTTATGAATTATTTGTGATTATTTTAATTACGTTATAAATTATTTGGGATTAATTTGTGGTACAAGTTGTGGATTTATGTGATTTGGGGAAAGTATATTTCATATTCAATAATATTATTTGTAATAAATTTGTTATACAAGTTTTGGATTTATTTGATTTGAAATAATAATATTATTGTTCTATATAGATCTATGTGATTAGAAACTGTTGAAAATATAATTGTATGGCTTGAGAAGATGTTGGTTATAAGGATCTGTGTGATTTGAGGTGAAATTGATATAGCAAAAAGGGATCCGTGTGATCCAAGATGAAGTGGTTATTTTATAAATGGATTTATGTGATCAAAATAAAATAGTTATTCTATAAATGGATCTATGTGACTGGGGTGGAGTTGTTATTCCAGAAGTGAATCTGTGTGAATTGAAGTTAAGTTGTTGTTTTATTGTAATTAAATATTGATAATGATGTCATAAATGGTTTATGACGCATAATTAATTGCTCTGGTTGCATACCATGCATAATCATGAAAAGTGTTTTCCCCAAAATTAATAAAATACTAATGGTGTGTGCGACCAATATATATGCATCTCTGTCTGGGTTCGAAAAAATCATTCCCGATACTTTTTTCTGAGTTCAGAAAAATCATTCTCAATACTTTATTCGGGGTTTGGAAAAATCATCCTCACCACTCCGCCAGAGTTCAGAAAAATCGTTCTCGGCACTATTTTCAGAGTTCGAAAAAATTGTCTCCATTGAGCTCTTTTGGGGTACATATCATAAGTTTGTCGTGGGGATCCCGCAACGTGAACAGTTTACAAGATAAAAGAGACCAACTAAAAAGATTAGAAAATAAATGCATTTTCATACACTAACATGCATGATTTCTATTTACTGAGATTTTTGTCTTACTAGTTTATGCATTGTAGGTGAGCCTAGTGATGATTGAGTATATGGTGTGTTGTGCAAGCTGTGGAGCTCCTACAGGGTCTTGAGCAGATGTACATAGATGACGACCTGTTGGATTAGGCCGTGGGATTATTTTGTTTCCGCTGATATTTTGTTGTATAATATAATAAGTATTGTGATGAGTTTGTGTGGTTTGAAGTAGTGTCGGAAACCAGTTACGTATGTTGAACTGGTGTGACGGTTTGATTAATAAACAAATATTATAAAATATATATATATGCAAATGATGATATTTATATTAATTAGTATTTGAATTATAAGTTATGTAAGGTTGGTCGTGTCATTTGCATTTCTGTTTCTTGTAGTATGAGCATTTCGAAATTCTTGAAAAAGATTGGCTATACTATATATCCAACCCTAATTAGTGATCTTAGATACTATACTTTCTTTGCTTATATTAGTTGTGCTTGCTTGATTAGGTGAATGATTTATTGCATAAAAAAAATGACATAACCAAATAAAGCATTTGCGATTAAATTTGTCAATATGAATTTAATTAAAAAGGTTGTAGGTTGCTATAAGAAATGGAAATAAGAGTCCGTCATTAGTTCATTTGCAACTTAAGAATAAACGTTAGGGTCAAATTTTTTAACACTGATTAATTGAACTCACAGTACTATATTTTTATTGATTTTTTAAACTCTGAACACAATAAAAAACAAATTACGATAAATTTTGAACAACATATAACATCATAACGTAACATATTTTAATATACTGAACACAAATATGTTGAAAATAAATATTTTTCTGAATAAATAAATTTTGAATAACAATAATAATATATTGAACACAAGAAAAAAAATATTTCTGAATACATAAATTTTGAACAATATATTGAACATAAATATGTAGAATAAAAATATTTATGAAAACATAAATTTTGAATAATAATAAAATTTGAATGATATATTAAATACAAATAAAAAAATTTCTGAATACATTAATTTTGAATAATAATAAATTTTGAACAATATATTGAAAAAAAATATGTAGAACAAAAATACTTTTGAATACGTAAATAATTTTTGAACATCAATAAACGCATGTAATACATATTTTAAGGGCTTTTTTAGAATCAACTTCCATCCTATTTTAAGGGAATAAATCATGGAAGATTATTATTCTAATATTACATTAATATATACTTTATCCTTTTAATTTTTTTTTAACACAATTAAAATAAGGTTAAAAATGACATTTTATTAATTACTAATATAGTAATTTGTAATTTTTTTTAATAATGTATCTACTAGTAATAGTTATGTATAAATTGTATCTAATAATAATACGAGGACATTAATAAAATTTCACATATTTTTTTCTATAAATAAATCACATACTTTCAGCAAAGACATGAATGACAATAGTGTCGCCAATTTTTATTTTGTAAAGATTTTTTTAAAAAAATTTCAAGCGTTCTTAATTATTTTTACACAAAGAGATATAGGCCCATACTCCGTAGGGTGTTAGCGGGGCCCATAAATTAAATAATATTCGTTTTGCATTTTATATTCTCATCTCTCATCAGATCTTTCGCTTTCACTTGATCTCCGTTGCAAGAATTCTCTCGACAAAATCTCGCAACAATCTTTCAGAAGCTTCGTAATTTCAGGATTTCGTTTGCCTATATGCATCTCTGCTGATTGACGAATATAGGAATCAATTCGATAAACTGCAACCACGATCCAGCTGAAAATTGATTCTAGGGCTTATGTAAGGTAGTTCTTACCCGTCATGATTTATGTAAATGAATGCTTATAGTTCTATTTCGAAATGTGTTTTTGTAATGCCTTTCCTTACCGTTTTCTTACACCTTCTGTCGCTTTTGGAATTTGGTTGTATCCAAAGTGAGATCTGAGAGCAAGTATAATGGCATTGCCGAATTTTCATTTTATGGTGCAGAGTAAATAGATTGCATTTTCATTCCTGAGCTCGGATTTCACTGTTAAGTTTCTGGTGTTAGTTTAAGTTCTCTGAATTTACGTGATGAATGGATGATAAAATGTTTTAACTATTTTTTTATTGATGAAAATTTTTTGACGAATTGGATATATGGATTGGCCGAATTATCATCTCTAACTAGTAACTAGTCATGGTTAATAATTAGCAGTAGAACAGTAAATGGCAACAGAAAGCGTGACCTTTGCAGGTTTTTCAAAATCTTCTCTGAAAGACTGGCAATTTTTTTATTGAAGTAATTTCTATGAGGAAAGAGTTGCTGAAGTGTAGTTTTGTACACAAGTTTTATTAATTTTCTGAAATCTTATATTCCGCGTGCCAGTTTCTCACACTATTCAGAGATGGCTAATGGGAAATAGAATATGGTGATATTGATAACTTTCATGAGTGGGGATTCTATACGAAGCAAATGCATAAATTGATTTGCAATTGATTTTTTGATACAACAGTCCATGCTGTGGTGTATGAGTATTAGTTGGTTCATGAGTCATGACTTTCTATAATTAGATTAAGTAGTGCAGTAAATATTTTAATTAATAATGATTTTGTTTCATTTGATATCTAGTTCAACTTGAAATGGTTCTACCTGTAAATCTCACACCTTGAAGTTTGGAGATTAAGTCTTTTCTTGTTGTGAAGCTGGCTAAAATGTCAGGTAAGATGCTTCCTTAGTCACTAGAATGCACATGATGCATTGAATATTGTCTGTAAAGATATGTTTCTGGAAATCGTTTTAGTTCTCAGATTATTATATTTCCTTTTGGCTTCTTTTGTCTAGATGTGTATTATGAAACCAGGGAGAGTAGATCAGAATATGAGAACTATGAAGATAAAAGAAGAAGGTCAAAAATTGGGTCTTTCAAGAAGAAGGCTATAAATGCTTCAAACAAGTTCACTCATTCTCTAAGAAAAAGGGGGAAAAGGAAGGTTGATTTTAGAGTGCCTTCTGTTCCCATTGAGGACATCCATGACCCAGGAGAGGAAAATGTTGTCTGTGAACTGCATCAAAAGCTTCTTGACTTGGATTTGTTGCCAGATAGACATGATGACTACCACACTCTACTGAGGTGAGTCCTTTCTTGAATATCTTATTAATTTTTATTTATTTATCGAGGTAAATCTTCTTTTTATGGGCCCATTCTGTCATTTTGTAAATTATAGACCTTCATCTTATTTTCCTGCTGCATTACATGATGGTTTAGATATGTGCTGCTATTTCTGATTTTCAGATTTTTGAAAGCAAGAGATTTCAACATTAATAAGACCATCCAGATGTGGGAAGAAATGCTTAATTGGAGGAAGGAATATGGAGCCGACACCATTCTGGAGGTAATTATATGTCACATGATACTAGAAGAAATGAGTGTACAGTGTTTGTGTGATGCAGTGCACCATAATTGTGATCCTCGATAGATCCATTCTCGACATGTAATTGTTAATTTTTCCTTTTACCTATAAGTCTGTAATATTAAACCTCTCTGTGTTGGTGCTAGGGGGAGCTTCAGCATATTGTGCTATCAGATACTGTTCTCTGATTAGTTATTTTCAGGACTTTAAATTTAATGAGCTTGAAGAAGTTTTGAATTATTATCCTATGGGATATCATGGAGTTGATAGAGAAGGCAGACCTGTTTACATTCAAAGCCTTGGAAAAGCTCATCCTACTAAGCTAACACACATTACTTCAATCGAAAGATACTTAAAATATCACGTTCAGGAGTTTGAAAGGGCTATACGTGAGAAGTTCCCGGCCTGTTCTATTGCTGCTAAAAAGCGGATCTGCTCAACAACCACAATATTGGATGTACAAGGCCTGGTCTGTTGATTCAGTTCTTCACTTATATTCCTTTCAGTTCTTCAACAATATTCCAAATCTTGTGCTATTGCTTTTTCATTTACTAAAATTCTTATTACAACTGTGAGGAAAAGAACATTTCAGTTTTTGAAGTAATTGCATTTTAAAACCTTAAAGATTATTCTTAGGAAGTTCTCTCTAATGTACATCAGTTAACGTTGAATCTCATGTCAAATTTCATCTTAAAATGCTAACTGCAGGGAGTTGAAACCTTCACGACAACTGCTGCTAGTCTATTAGCAGCCATCGCAAAGATTGATAATTATTACTATCCAGAGGTACTTTTGTTACTAGTCAGTGTCTTTTTTCCTTGCATGTGAAAATATTATTTGTAATACCACAAGAGATGAGCGGTTTATTTGTCTATAACTATTTCAAATATATTCAGACGCTCCACCACATGTATATTGTTAATGCTGGACCTGGATTCAAGAATGTGCTTTGGCCTGCTACACAGAAGTTTCTGGATTCCAAAACTATTGCTAAAATCGATGTATGGGATACAATTTTTCATCACCCCCACTCAGTCTATTAATATATTTTAATTCCAATAACTAAAGCTTTATATTGTTAACATGTTTTCTCTATATTTTAAGATTTTAGAGCCTAAACATTTGGGGAAACTACGTGAAGTTATTGAACCAAGGTTTGTTTGTTTGTTTATTTTTTCATTTTAAATGGTTTTTTTTTTATATCAAGTGAAAATTCCGTCTTACCACCTGTTCTGTTTATCTCAGTCAATTACCAGACTTATTTGGTGGAACATGTACTTGTAATGTCGAGGGAGGTTGCCTGAGGTCTGATAAGGGTCCATGGAATGATCCTGAAATAATGAAGGTACAGGAATTTGTTCATGTAATCTTTGCGAACAGACATTATTTTCTAGATTATTCTGAAGTATCTGTTATTTGCATATTGTATATAATTCACTGGCAACTTTCATGTGGCAGATGATTAAAAAAGCTAGTGACCAGCAGAAAATTGACTTGTATTTTGAAATACTGCCGCTGAAGGTATTAATTGCAAATATAGGTTGCTAATTCATCTGCCATGTTTTCTTAGCCTCTCTGGTTTATCAAATAATTAGGGAAGATGCAGAGATACCACCTGCTGGTCACTAGCTTTTTTAATCATCTGCCACATATAGGTTGTAGTATTTTGAAAGACACCACCTGTTTACTCAAATGACACTTCACAGATGGATGCATGTGCCCACTAGGGTTCCAGTACAAAAGCATTTCTGTTCATGTGTTGATCATAATTTCCAGGCCAGAACATCAGATACTACATGTATGTACTACGGTTGCAATGATCAGCTCGGTCTAGATAAAGATGGTGACAATGAGCATCAAATGGAAGAAAGCTCTATCAATGTCAACATTGTTGGAAATTCAAATAGCAATGCCATGCGATGTGTTGAAGGTTTGTCTAACATTATCTTACTGCATTGTGCTTCTGTGTGAACTACTTGAAATGTCGGTGGCTGGAGTGGGTTTGTTTGTTTTATTCTGATCGGCCAAAAAACATTTAGTGCAATTATTTTCCTTTACAATGAGAACATGAAATGTTATTTATTGGAAAAAAAAATATTGAACTTTGGCAGTGTTGTATATCATGCTAGAAAAAAAAAGTTACATCTATATATCTATTTTTTTCCTGCTGTTCTTTAGTCTTTGTAATTGAACGCTTCACCACTGCTTCTTAGCTTTACTTTTCGCAAATTTTGTGTTTATTGATGCAAATAGGTAAAAGATCCTTCCAATACCAATTAGCTGAGAAACAAATGTGTATTCCCAACTGGCCTATTTTCTTTAAATGATGTCCTAAATTATGGTTAAAAGTTTTCGTTGAATTGTGTGTCAGGGGCTGGGGTAATGTATTGGTTGGATTTTATCCAGGAGAAAGTTGTGAAGAGAGGTTTCCGGTGTTTGGCTAGAATGCTAATATCTATTATGATCAAGCTTTTTGCACATCACCAGAATGTAAATGTTGTATATTGGCGGCGAGGTACCAACGTGTATCCATTCAATACGTTGGAAAATGAGCCAGAAGGCGCAGAACCATCTAGCCAACTCTCTGTTGGAGCAGAAGCTGTTAATGAGGATAAGGTACTTCCTTGTGTCCAGCGTCTCCAGAGACTGGAGATCTTGTTGGAAGAACTAGCTAAGAAGCCCGCTGAAATTCCTGTGGAGAAGGATCAGTTGCTTCACCGATCTCTAGAAAGGATCAAATCTGTTGAGTTTGATCTTGATAAGACAAAAAAGGTAACTTTCAATCTCCTTTGTTCTTTTATGGACATGATCCAATCCTAATGAGTGAGAATTAACTGTTCCGTGCGGTTGTGCGCTTTAGGCATTGAATTCTACAGTCACTAAACAGCGGGAGATTTCAGAGTTACTGGAGAATATGAGGGAATCTAAGTCTCAAGTAAGTTATTTTAGCTTTGCCTGTTCGGATTTGTTATTGCCGAGTCATTCTTGGTCCCAGGACAGCACATTTCAAATAGTTATACTCAAGATTTTGGGTGCAGATGTATCTATATTTCTGTTTCTTTCTCTTATCAATTGCTGTATTTTTGTGTCAACATTCTACAAAATTCTATCTGCAAATCAACTATTGAAGTGCTTTATTGATTTTTCATTCCAGAGCCGAAGGTTTGCCTGTTAAGTTCCTATGGTTAAATTGGTGCATGGACTCAGCATCGTGTAAAAATAATCGGAATAGGTTGGAGGTGAGACGGATCACTTTTCTGATTTGCCTTTTCGCTCCAATAAAGGCAACTATATATGACAGTGTTGTGAAACGTTTCTTTCACAACCTTGAGATTGTGCATGCACTACAGGAAAATTTATATTATGCGCATATGTCTTTCTTTTGCTGCTTGTTTCCACTGATCAACGGCGATAAGCAGCCCCGTCCCTAAGTCTATATGATATGCCCAGTAGACATAAATAAATTGCTGGAATTAGTATCGACACAGGGAGGGAGAAACCAGCGTATGAGCCAGAAACGAATTCCAGTTTCGATGGGATCGTCACTGAGAAGTAAATTTCTGGGCATGGCTTGATTTTGATGAAACCATGTATGATGTGTACATATACCAGAACTGGCGTGAAAAAGTAAATTTCTTTGATTGAGCAAAATCTAATTTTTAAATTTTTTGTATGATAGTATTATCTACTTACTGTCTTTTGGCATGCCCTTTTATTGGTTTATATTTGTTCAAAAAGTTGAGTGGAATTTATAAGCTTATATACTTCGTCAACGGTTTGGGGTTGGAAGGTAGATTATTATTTGTTCTTGTATGAACCACAAGGATATTCTATTCAATTTTTAAGTATGAGGGAATATTTACTTAATATTTTTGAATAATAACGAGGGTATTCATGTAATCAAACCGTGTGTTAATTCGGTCCAAATGACATGTTATATTTAGGTGGTGCATCTTCAGCTGAAAACTAAAGGATATGATGAGTGATTTGATGAGTGATATACCTAAATCTATATCTAGAAGGAAGATAAATTATGTTATATTTTGGTGTTATATTTTTATACAAGTGTTATTGTATAAAACATGAGATGTAATATTAAAATGTAATGAAAATGCTGAAAACTGAGGGATATTATGAATGATACCTAATTCTATATCTAAAAGGAAGGTATAAATTATGTTATATTTTGGTGTTATATTTTTATAAGTGTCGTTATATATAACATAAGATGTAATATTAAAATGTAACGAAAATCTAGTGCCACAAAAGAAACGTTGTGAAGCCTGATGGTTAACTCAATCTTTTACTGAAATTTACTAAGTGAAGAACAAATGTTTTATGTGCTTATACATGTTTTTAGGTCAATTTTAAGATGATTAGCACTAAAAAATATTTTTTTACTGATAGAATATTTTGTTGGTAAAAGCTTTAATTTCATTGTTAAATTGATTTATCAATTGATTAATAATGGAATTTATTGGTAAATTTTTGTTGTTAAAGTGGTGGTTGGTAAATTTGTAGCAACGAAAATTCAATTCCGTTGATAAATAATTTCGTTCGTAATCCGTTGCTAATACTTCTATTGGTAATTTCTATAATGATTCTGTTGATAACAATTAATAAATTAGCAACAAATTTCATTCCATTGGTAAAAATAGAATAAATGCGTTGACATTGCTAAAAATAAAAATGTAAATTTTGTTAGTAATCCATTTGTATTTATCAACGTATTGAATTTTGTTAGTTAATTTCTTTGCTATTTTTTTTCTTTGGTAAACTCTGTCCATCCTAATACGACAGTCCCAATATAAAATATTCCTTTCGTCTGTCAATAATGTATCAATTTTGCTATTTTGATCATTCACTCTAAATGTACTTATTTCTATTTTTAGCAAAAGAGCATCATATGGTCCACCACTCACTAGTAATAAAATTATTCACTTTATATAAAATAATACTCTCTCTATCCACTATCAATCTATCCATTTATCATTTTGGGCTGTCCACTCTTAATCTATCAATTTCCACTTTTAGACACATGGGACCTACCCACGCACTAATGCAATTAAAATGTGGGACCTACACACCCCACTAATACAACTACCCATTACACATTAAATAATAATACTCCTTAATCCACGCGCAAAAAGCAAACGGATAGATTGAGGATGGACGGACGGAGTAATATTTCTTAATTCATGTTCAAAAGGCAAATGAATACCTAATCGCAATTCTTTTTCATGTGCGATAAGAGAAATGTACTCTATTGCAGTAGTCTAAAGTGACCAAATTAAATATCGAATATATGAGAAACCAAACAATTGTCTAAGTGAGCTTTTATTATGATTTTATAAAGACAAATACAATAATTGAGAGATATAAGAACAAATAACATATAAAGAAATGTAAGAAATAAGCAATATAAAAGATAAAAGAGTAAAAAGAGATGGATGGATGATTGTGAGATGAACTACAAACATGGTATTTAATAAAAAATGATAAGTATTTAAAAAAAAAGTCTCACGCAATCTTATTCATCATATAATTTTAAAAATATACTTTAACTATTAATAAACATACTTTATATAACAATTATAATTTAACACGTATTATAACTCATCTCATATAAGCATCATGTTACAAAAAAAATTACATGCAAAACAAGATACGACTCAAAATGCAAATTTAAAGGTATCATTATTCATGAAAATGACTATATGTAGGTTAGTAAATAGCTAGTAAAATTCAAACGTGATTCTTAATCTTGATCCGAAATTACAGGAGCATCTCTAGATTTATAAGGGGATAGTGAGTAGTTTTTTTTAAAAATTAATTATATTACTTTATTTAATAGTGGAGATTAAATTAAAAATTACATTAACATTAAAATCGTCGAATTACACTTAGTTGGACTCATAAATTAAAATTATAAAATTTACTCGCAGTCAAAATATTAACTGTAATTTATTTGGCATTTATAATTTGTTAAAATGTACATTTTTTAACTATCTATTTTGAATTTAAAAAAATAATATTAAAAGTGGGAAGACACACCATGTTCAAAGATGTCATAGAGATGATGCTGGTTGTTGTTGCATGTTTACCAAGTAAAAGTTCATGTTTTCATGAGAGTTGTATTAATTTATATAGTTTTGATGACTTATGAAAAGGGTGTTTCTCTTTTTAATCTAGTGATGACGACACACAACACACTTTTGTGTTAGGATATTGATTAATCAGAAAAATGTAAATTGTCAAGTAGCTAAAAATTATTAGTCAGGTTTTACGCATAATCGTTTTATGTTATTATATATTTAATTAAAACAAAATAAACTTTATTGGGAAACAACCAATACTAATTGACAAAGAAAGTCCGACAAAACGAACCAATGTGTTTCAAACGTAACATCAAATGTTAGGGCATGCGCAACATAATTGTGGAAAAGAGAGTGCTAAAAACACTATTGCAAGTTGATGTTGGGAGAAGAATATCAATATTTTGAAGGATTTGAATACACGTAGATGGACAATCGATATCTAACTTTGCTACAAAGATAACAGAAGCGGCATCACCAATGAGTAAGAAATTCTTGATATTTAGACTCCTAGCAAGAAAGAGAGCTTCCTAAAGTTCTTTTTATTGTTGTAAAACGCAAATTGAATATGTTTTGTTGCAATACTTAAAATTAATATTCTTTTTAGCAATTTTTCAAATGTGTAGATTAGTTTGCAATATGAATAAAGGTCATTGGTTTTTTTATTTTTCAATTAACCCAAAATAAATAGAAAAATGTGGTGAGTTGTTTAAGGCAAGGGTGTTCTAGGCAGAAGGGTGAAATAGTTAAATAGACAGTACCAATTTGTATATAAGCTGGCAAAAAGCAGAAAACAATTAGTGAACATATATTTCTCAAAATAAGTCAAAAATGAAAATGAAATTCAAAGATCAAAATTCACCATTTCCGTGTAGATATTAATTATAGGGCTAGAAATTTGAGTTTTGCAGACAATTTTTTCCTACCAGTTCGTTGGTGTTAATAATTGACCCAAATTTCTGATTGGATCAATCCATCATGGCTTCTTCTCACATCCTTCTTCTTCTTCTTTTCTGCACTCTCTCTGCTTCCGCTGCACTCGTCACAGGTGATCATAACTCCAATAACAAGTTTCATAAATTATATATTTGATTTAATTTTATTCTCATTATTAACTTTTTTTTTTCTTCTTGTCTGCAGATGATCTAGTGAACAATAGGAGGCTCCGCCAGGTTAAAAAACGTAAGTTTTATTCATGTATTAATTTATTTATATTATTTTCATCTTCCATTGGGAATTCATGTATATTAATTCAAGGGGACATTTCTAATTAAATGTTACCATTTCTACAATTTCTTTAATTTATTTTACAATTATCACTTTCATTCTTCAAATATGTTTCTCACCACTTAAACTAAAGTTTGTGATCACTCTAATGAACTGCAATTAAATTGTTTGCAGTGTTTATTGTTCGACAAAATCTTAGGTTAAAATTGGCGTGAGGTCATCTCTATCTTACAGAGTAATAGATAGGGTATTATTTTTCATTTTTAACTATAGCATAATAGGATATGACTTATTTACACGTCACAAAATTAGTTTCATGAGACAAAGAACAATTATGGATATTAATGGTATTATATTAATAAGTTTTATTGGTTAATAGTACTGTGAATATGTGTTAATAGATCTAGTCTTTCATGAATTATGATGAATCCCTTATTTATAAATGAGTTGGTCTTGCCTGCCCCAGTACACACGGTGCGCTTTTAGAATTTAATATTATGGATAAGGATACATTGTTTTGTTTTAAAGGGTATACACTTTAATTAATAAGGATACACCATTTTGTTCTAAAGGGTATACACTTTTCATTAATATTTTTTTTTTCTTCAAAAAATAAAGGGTACACATCTTTATACTAAATGATATACTCCCTCCGTCCACTTTTAAGATATCCATTTTACTATTTTTAGCGTCCGTTCAAAGGTATCAATTTCCCCTATTTAGTAAAAAAGTACACAATATGGCTCACCACTTCCCTCTAATATAATTACCCACTTTACATATAATAATAATATTTCTTAATTCACGTGTAAAAAAAATGGATACCTTAAAACCGGACAGGAAGAGTACAATTTAACACAAAGTTCTAAAAGCGTACGAAGTATGCCCCGTGGGCACACAAGTTTTTGGCTTTATAAATTGAAGAGACAGTTATACAGTATAAATTTTAAGAATAAATATTATTAAATTCGGAAAGTAATACAGCGCTGCATAAATGCGTCATGATAAACCTATTACAATGAATGCTTTTACATGTTAATACTCCCTCCGTCCGCCACAAAAGGTAAAATTTGTTTTTTGGCACGTATTATTTATTGTATAGTGGGTAGTTGTATTAATAGAGGTGTGAGTCTCATTTTTTAGTTGTATTAGTGAGTGTGTGTGGGTACCATGAGTATAAAAAAAGAAATGAGACTCTTGGTGGCAGATGCCCAAAATAGAAAAATGAGACTCTTTGGAGCGGATGAGGGAGTAATAATTTTGTAATGGGATTTAAACTTTTTCTGATTAAAACTATTAACATGTTTTTAAGTGGGGCCACAAACTTATTCCAAGTAAAAGCTTGAAAATAAGAAAAAAAAATGATGTGGTTAAAATTAATTTAACGCACGTACGCAAGTTTACCCTACACCTTTAACACTTACAAACCATCTTGAAAGATTTATGTATGATGGATAAAATTTATATAATAATATTTTGACAAAAAAGTAATACTCGAATTAATAAAAAGTGATAGTGGCGTATTTCATTATGAATGATTTCTGGTAAAATAATATTCCATTTTAAAAGAAAAATGATAAAAGCCTAAAAAATAAGTAAATTATCAATGTGGAGCCTAATTTTTTTTAATATTCTTTTTATTTTTATCAATTAGAATTTTGAAATATATAAATATATCAACCAGAGCTGAATTTGTCACATATGAGTTCTTTTTATTAATTCAGAGCTGAATTTGTCACATATGAGTTCTTTTTTATTAATTTAGGGTTTAAATTCGAGTCTCACTTTGATATATATATATATATTTCAAATCCTCAACTGATAGAAAAAAATTCTTAATATCCCAAATTGAAAATTTACCAAATTTTCAGACTTTAGATCGAAAATATTCCTACAATGTTTTTGGATAAAAGGCGATAATTATTTAGAAAAACATAAAATTCACTGAGACCGCCTCCTCATACTTGCCCATGTGTTCAAGGTTTAAACCTTAGCTTCATATTTAATGTTTCGTATTCAAATTTCATTATCTCTTAATGTCTCAATCTTTCACTTGATTTGAGATTAACTCGTTGCTGCATATCTTTTCATTAATGATGTTTATCACTTTTTATCCGTTTCACGTAAGGGCATACGTGAAACGGTCTCACCCAAGTGTTTGCCGAATATGTTTGGTATTAGGTGCATACATGTAAACACCCGGTGCACCAAAAAACTAACCCTAGTTATGGGGATTTGGGTGCAGCTTGTCCAGTGAACTTTGAAAACCAGAACTACACCATCATAACAAGTCAATGCAAGGGACCAAATTATCCTCCAACTCCATGCTGTAGTGCTTTTTTAGAATTTGCCTGCCCCTTCTCCAACTACATCAACGACTTAACAACTACGTGTGCCACCAACATGTTCAGCTATATCACCACAACTGGGAAGTACCCCGAAGGCCTATTTTCCAACACCTGTCGTGATCGCAACAACACCAAGGGCCTCACGTGCCCTGCACCACAGCCCTCCCCGTTGTCCGATCAAGACACCGCCGCCATCTGACGCTGCTCCACTTCACATGTTTCGATTCTCCATGTTGCTTCTACTTTTGTCTCTTCAGTTTATCATCATATGAATTCCAAATGGAAATTTCACATATATCTTTCGGAATCCTGCATGTTACAATAATTTTTTTGTTCCATAGTACTCATCATTTGCAGTTTGAATTATATGTTACTTTTTTAATTTTATCTCGTATGTATATTTATGAATGGCTCGATTAACATGGAGGTTTTTTTTTTTTGCTGGAAAGTTCGATTCTAGCTAGAAAAATCAGGTGTTCGGTTTGAATTTGGGGAAACTGGCCATGATCAAGTTTTTTTTTTTTTTGGAAAATATTGAACAAAAAATGAGGAAATCATAGATCTATGAGACTATGCTGCTAACTTTTGGAATTGGAAATGAAGGTGTTGATATTTATGAGATGAAAAATATTTTAAAATTGCGTGTGAGACTGTCATAATTTTTTAATTAAATTGAACCTGATTAATAGTAAAAGTTCCACCTTGCTATTTTGCGATATACTTCATATCTGTATTTATATGTAGGGTCCAAATTTTAAATACACACTATTCACTAAGTACAATTTTATTTGGTCACCTTCATTAAAAACAATTTTTACTAGTCATTATTACGTGCACTCTTCAATTTACTCCCATAACTATCAGGATAAATGACAAAAATAATGAGGCATCATTATGTTAGTGTTTATGGTGAAATAGTTACTTGTGTAGAATGTGACTTAATTGTGTATACATCATTTTAGAATGTAGGACCGCAGTGGGAGAGTTTTTTTTTGAATATGCGATAAAACTGTGTAGGCCGAATAGAGCATCTGACATAGGCCGAATAGAACAAAAGTGTAGGCCGAATAGAACAACTATAGGCCGAATAGAAAAAAGTGTAGTAGGAATAATGTGATAGCACAGACCTAGGCCGAATAGAACATCTGAGATAGGCCGAATAGAACAAAAACGTAGGCCAAATAGAACAACTGTTGTCCGAATAGAGCAAATTGTGGTTGGCCAAGACGTAGGCCTAATAGAACAAGTGTGGTCGGCCGATTAGAACAAAATTGTAGGCCGAATAGAAAAACTCTTGGCAGAATAGAACAAATCATAGGAGAAATAATGTGGAAGCACAGATGTAAGCCGAATAGAACAGTTGTGATGGGCCGAATAGAACAAAGTATAGACAGAATAGAAGGAAATGTAGGACGAATAGAACAAATGATTTTTTAGGAATGAAATCAGGGCAAACTCAACAAAGGCCGAATAATGCACGCTGAAGTAGGCCGAAAAGTGTAAATATATGGGCCGAATAGAACAAAGATAGGCCGAATAGGCAATCAATAATTTAAAAATTTTTAATGTTTATTGTGTCTTATTATTTGTTTAGTTACTGCAATGACCTTATTGTTATCTTATTTTTGTAATTATATCTATTTACTAAATTAAGTAGACTGGTTGAATTGTCTTAGAATATATAGGTATGTTGTATCTTACAATTTAGTTCAAAAAAATATTACTTGTGCAGGGTGTGGAAGCATCATAGTATGCAGGGGCAGAACTGTAGTATACATAGTTACTGCAAACCGAGAACTGTTATGAGAATGATCCATACAAAGTTATCATAGCTTGGGGAAAATGCCGAACAAATATTCAGGAGGTCATGCTTTGGTCATTTTTGGGATCTTGACGACAATTGGAACGCGCTGACTAATATCCACGGTCTGATGACACGGGAGATTGTAGATAGCGGGGAGAATTTAACTTCTAGATTCTTTTAGGTTGATAACGTGTGCATTAGATTTGATAGGATAGAGTTCATGCGGATTATGGGACTCTGCTTCCGGGATCAACTGGGGTTTGATCCGAACATAACGTACAATATCCCGCCTGGTGTAGTTTACGATAGATATTATGGGCAAAGCAGAAAACCATTAGTAAGTGAGATTGCCAAATATTTTAATGGTCGTACCTTTAATGATAGCCCTGAGGATGCGGCAAAGGTTGCTAAAGTGATGTTGGTCTACTATATTCTCCTGGGAGCGGACGTTACCAAGGTCAGTATAGACAGTTTGGTTTGGGTGCTAGTAGAGGACAGTCGTAGATGAAATTTATTCCCCTGGGGCCAGGTGAGTTACATTACTCTACTGCACTTCATGGATGATTGGTCGTTATAGTCGGGATGACCAATTAAAGAATTTATCGAACCACAGAGAGGAAGGTACTAGAGTTTAAGCGATTATCGTGATTTTATAAGGAGGATAGGAAAGGAGGATAATTATGTACTAAATCATATGCAATATTCCTTTTTAATGTACTATGAATTCACTAATGGCTTGGGTCTTCTCATCTAATTACTAATCTCTCGATTAAACTAATCAAATGTTCTATCAAATGGTTCCAAATTTAGAAGGATATACCTATCTCATTCTAAATTAATGCACATGAAGTGCATGATGAAATGATTCAATGAACTATCCTAAGCATATAATTGATCTACCAATCTAATCACATTCCAATGATAATTAATCACACATATCAATCATACACATCAAGCAATTAACAATCAATGATAGAAATAACACAAAGCCCATTCAAGATTAAAATCAATTTGCATAAAAACTATATTATCCAACAACAATCATGGAGCTAATCTCACAAAGGAGATTAGTCTCTCATAGTTACAAGAAATTCAATATAGACATTAAAACCCTTAAAAACCATGATCAACTATAAAGAAAGTCATAAAAATTAGAAATAGATTCCCCCTTCAAAGTGTTTCAATGGAGATCTTCTTCTTCTTCTTGTAAGCTTTACTCTCCATTGCTTCCTTGATCACTTGGATGGTGGATTTGATGGAGGGGATCAAGTGTAGATGGATGGATCAAGAATGGATGGAAGTGGATTTATGGATCTAGTGTGTGAGAAAATGTGGTGTGGAGTGTGTGTAACTGCTATGAATCTGATCTCTCTTTCAAAAATTCGCACAAGTCATCCTTTTATATCACTTATGGACCTTCTAGAAGCTTCCGGAACATTCTGAAAACTGCACAGGTTATTAAACCTACACGGCCTGTGTAGGGCACACCTACTTCGGCATATTATGCGTGCTTCCAGACACGGCTCGAGCTGCAGTACACGGCCTTGGTCGTGGCCGTGTAGCATTTTCTGATGTAAGTACACGGCTTCTTCTTATAGGGCCGTGTTTCGCACACGGGGCGTGCATCAACGTACGACCCGTACGCCAACACACGACCATCCTCCTGAGCGAGCAGCGATTTTTGATGACAATACACGGCCACTTGTTACAGGGCCGTGTTCCGTACACGGCCCGTGTACAAGCAGGTTGTGTCCTTCCGACTCCGTTTCGCTCCCGGCTCCGTTTTTGTCCATTTCTTGACCTGTTTTACACATATTTAAACTCATTTACATAATTCTATCAAATCATATCACATTTCTCAAAATAACAATAACTCAACCAAAAGTAACATAAATACGGATAAAAACATCCAAAAATACACAAATAACAACACTAAAATCTAGGTGAAAATGACAACGATCAATGGACAGCATTTTGACCATACTTCTTGAGGGAGCGAACCCCGATATATACAGATCCACTTTTACGGGTGCACATTTGCACTCTTGGTACGCGTTGTAGTACATTACTGAAAGTTTTTAGTAATCTTATCTCAGTTTAATTCGAGTTTACGTAACAGTAATAATCTAACATTAGCAGTTTACTTGTGACAGGTTTGGGCGTATGAGCGTATACCTGCCCTTGCTGTACCATATGGGGCTGTCCCACCCTTTAGGAAGAATAACCGGCCACTTTGCTTGTGATGGGAGTTTCGTACGTCAAAGAGGGTTGTGAGGAAGTTGTTTTCTGAGATATAAAATCTTAATTGTTATGAATACTTGAGGAATTTCAACATTTAATCAGTGATATTGTATCTAAGTGTTTTACTTTTTGAATAAGAATCCTGTAGTGATGGCATTTCTCGAGAAGCTTGCTGATGAAAGCACAGCCGATTATTGGATTGGCATACAGGATAATCCTTTAGGGGGTTTATGCATGAAGCTGTACACCAAGGATTTTTCTAACCCCAAAAGAAAGGCCGTCTGAAAACCTGCAGTCTCATATTTGAACCAGCAGACCAGGAAGAGGACTATGATCCCACACGTGATCCTTGGCATCAGCAGTATTATTCCCGGGTGGTTGATGAGGATCCGTGGCAGGATAGACGCACGGCGGATCCTTTAGTATAGAGTCTAATTGGGATCCCTGTGCATACTGACCGATGTCTACTCCAAACCCTGACCAAGGGGAACATGATTCAGGAGAGACGTGGTTCGATGAGCCTAGTTCTTATCATCTCACGCATCATATTCCTCTGTCCTCCGCACATAGATGGCATGATCAAGCTGTAAATGAGCATTTTGCCCCCAGTATTTAGTGGGAGTAGGAAGGGTGACGACAACTAATCTTATCAGGCATTCAAGGACAGGGTCCTCCATAGGCTGGCTAATCAGGATGAGTACCTTTTACAACTGGCATCTCACATAAGGATGGCAATGGGCCGGGGCGGGCCAGGTACCTAGGTGGGGCTATTGAGGACCATGCCCCACCCCGCCCCATTTTTTTTAAATTATTTTTTAATAAATTATAATACATTCAAATAGAAAATTTTAAATTAAAATAAAATAGAGTAAATTTAAATTTTAAATTAAATAATTAAACTTTATTTTCATTTTTAAAATTTTTTATTACATTATATATTTATATATATATATATATATATATATATATATATATATATATATATATATATATATATATATATATATATATATATATATATATATATATATATATATATATATAATATTTTGATAAAGTATTTTGTAATAGGTACATATAATTACCATACATGATTTATTTTATTTAAATTAAATAAAAATATATGTATAATATATAATATATATCAATAAATTATATTATATAATAAATATAATAAATATTTTAAATAAAAAATTTTAATATTTTATTACGGGGCGGGGCGGGCCGCGGCGAGGCTAGGACCTAGACCCGCCCTGGCCCTTGTATGGGGCGGGACAGACCTACCCCATTCTTTGTGTAGGGCGAATCCTCCCCAAATGGGACGAGGCAGGGCGGGTCATGTACGGGTCGGGCCAAATTGTCATCCCTAATCTCACATTGTGTCTGCGAATCAAACCCAGGCTTACTTTCAAGTTGTGGTTACGGAGAAGTTTAGGCGCCTTCGTGCTGATCTTATACGCAACAGGTCTTAGTATGACCATCTAGTTCGAAGATGGGTTTAGATCTCCTCCTTCAAGTGTGGTGGAACCTGGGAGTGCCGTGGCTTCGACACCGAGTGTCGCTCATACTGGTTTGATGCGTCCTACTCGGTTCATAAACCCAAGTGTAGTATTATTATCACTATTCACAACGACTGAGCGGGAGTGCCTGTCGCAGCTGTATGAGCGATTCAAGACCAGCTGTCAATGTAAGTGTTAATTTACTCTTTTAGCGTTTTCATAGATTAATTTAAATACATGTACTTGTTGTTTAACAATTCTTGAATTCAGGATTGACGTTGAACTTGGGTACGGAGTAAACAATTCTCTGTAAGTTACAAACATATTCACAATTTATGAAATAAATTCCCCTGTATTTGTGAATCTGATCTTATACACTCAATTTTCTCAAAGGCCCGAGTGAGACCATATGGGAATCACACACAAGGACGTACAAAGATGATAGATTGACATTCGCCAACATCCACGATGAATTGTTGATAGATCTCCGTGAGTACGCAGAGAGACTTCCCGTGTGGTCAGAGTCGAGGCGATGGACAGACTGTGACGTGGTATTACAGCTTAACCCTTATTTTACATCTAATACGTATATCTACTAATTTATACAAGTGTTTTATATTTAATATATGCATTGTTCTGAATTCCATGATAGATTATGTTCATAGTCCATACGAGTGCGCACTACTACCTCTGTGTTGTGCTTACAAACAACATGACATTCCACTGTTTCAACTCGTTCCGACATAGATGGGATACCGAGCCCGACATGAAGGAGCATCGGCTAGTAGAGACTCTACCATTCAGACGGATCATTTCAACTCTGATGCGCGAGATTCATACTTTCCGACAGGTTCCTCATCATATGAAGTTGACTCCAGCTCGGTTAGAGTATTGTTACAGACAAGAGGACTCCTCCAATTGCGGCGCTGCATGTCTCAGGGCCGTAGAGGGGTTATTATCGAGGGACTTTAATTGGGATGCTCCTAAGTACATGACGCATTACCGGAGACACATTACTTTCCAAATCTTTCGGCTAGACACCATTATTTCCACAAGATGAGGGACATGTATCTCATGTGATAGAAATTGTTCTTTATTTTGAAGTTCACTAATGAAAGGGATGACTTACTGTGTATTTGATTAAAAAAATTCATATTGATTAATGTTGATATGTTATGCTTTTTATTATATTTATACGAATAACAATTTAATAGTCTTGGGAAAGTAAGAACTGGATTTATCTTTAATTAATTGCAGAAGAGTTAGTAATGTACATGCTAAAAAAATCTGGCCAATTTTTAAAAATAACAATTATAGTCTACTGGTTGAACTGACAAAGACAATGTACACGAGTATGTCCAGTTTCTCTACAAACGCCACATTTTTTCTATCTACGGACACGAGGATTAGGCGCAGCCATCGAAAGAGGAGCTAGACCAATGTTCGACGATGAAGCTCCAGTACAGTTTACTCGATTGTGACTTGGTTGTCGACAGCGCAAACAAACATGTTGTTTGTGATGTTTTCTGGATGACTCCATACCTGACCTTATTCGAGATTGTTGTAGGCGACCGGCCTGCCTGTATGGTAGCAGGGGATTGACATGCTGTGACTGGACTCCGTCAGGTGTGTTCCACTGAGTATAGTGCGGAACATGCATAACTGGACCGACTCTCATCCCTAATACACTACTGCAATGGAATACGATAGACACGAAGCCACTAGCGGCCAACCTGCAATTACTGAAGAAAGTATAATATAAGATCTGTGATTCAGGCGATCTATACAAGTAAGACGTATAACTACGTACTCGATTACCTTCATCGCATGAATACATGGAACTAGTTCTTTTTGAAACTTCTCACATATGTAGCTACGAGCATTCAAATCCACAGTGAAAATCTTGTCACCGTCCTTGATTGCATACTTATTGCCAATGAGTCTCGATATGAGTAGCTTTTGGGCAGCATGAGAAAGTTCCACTTACAAGTCATGGACACGCTTGCAGAGAATGATACTCTCTTGCTTAGCTTGAGTTCGACGATCGTAAAACCATCTCTCAGTGATTGTTCGGGTAATCTCTAGCAGTGTGCATACAGGTAGCTAGCGCGCCTAGAGGATGGCATTGTTATACGACTAAGCTGCATTAGAGTTCATAAATTCAAACCGTTTGACATGACAATGGACCCTTGCCCATTTCTCATATCCCCACGACTCAACTAAGTCCATTAACTCCTGCGAACGGGCACCTCTCAAGGAGGTCATGCAGTTTCAAATAACAAGTGTGGAGGGAGAATATGAGAAAAAAATCTATTGAAATGATGACATGTAAATGTAAAATTACGAAGAAGTGGATGGAAGACTAACCGACTAAAATCTCTAAATAGGTATGCATTCATCGCACTCTGGAATCTAAACATAACGCTCTTTCCATAACAAGCCAATTTATTCCTTAAATGATAGCCGCATAGACCGTGATGTGCATCAGGATAGATAGTATATATAACATGTGCGATACTCTGATGCCCGTCTGAAACCAACAAAAGATCTCGTGGACATCCATATGTCTCTTGTAGCCTTGTTAAAAACCATGTCCATGACATGTTGTTCTCAATATCGCCAATGCTCAAGGCGAGTGGAAAAATCTAATGGTTTGGATATTTCAAAACTGCGACGAACACAATTCCTTTGTACTTTCCCTTCATATGAGTCCCATCTATGACGATGACTGGATGACCAAACTCAAGAAATCTACGCCTAGATGCTCCAAGTGCATAAATGCAAACCTGAAATGATCATCTTCACCGACGGAGATGCTGTTTGCCAACTCTAATTGATACATATACGCAGGGAGCATATGAAATGAGCTGTCATGATCTCTGTATGTATCCAACAGCCAGATGTTTGGCCTTTAACGCTACATTGTAGCTAATGTCGAAGCCGAAATCCTTCCTGATATCTGCTCTCATCTCCTAGGGTCGGAATCCAGTAATCTTATCAAACTGCCTAGTAGCAAAATATTGTCTGATTAGCTTTTATGACACATGTGATTGAGCGGACCTGTCTGGATCATTTATACAACCGTGATGTTGAACTAATTTAATCACTTTCCACAGCCCAAAGCTCATTCTTGCGTAAATCGTAAATTGACAACGTGTTTTACCCTCTAGAACACATTTCACGTTGTACCAGTTCGAGTTAAATCTTTCAACATGGGTCTCCACTCCGTTCCGCAAGTTATACATTCCTACTCCTATCTGCAACTTCTTTTTCTAATCAAATACACTTTTCTCGTGAGAACAAGTACGTAGAGATCTTCGTGGGACCTTGGAGGGAGTCTCCATCGGTCTTTTATAGGATTCCTTATCACGCCACACATGGAGATTTTTCCATTGATAGATAAGAGGCCCCCCTTGAACAAATTCTTAAAGGTTAGGTTACTACCTGCTTCTACGGAAGAGGTTTACTTTGTACCACCCGGAGGTCATATAGATCGAAATCCAGAGCGATAAGAACAAAAGCCCTACCCACAGCTACAACTACTAGCATTTCAAAACAAAAGGCTTAGATTCGTTGGGCGCTACTGAAAGCCCTTTTTTAGGTCGTCTAATAAGGTAGGTGTAAGCCCCGAAAGCCTTTGGTACTTCGGTAGGGCGAGCAGCCCTTAAACCAAAAAAAAGTGGAAGCCTTCCCTTATTTCTTTTATGCATTTCATTCTCTATTTGGCCCACTCCAATGCTTCGAAATAACGGAAATGGTGATCATAACAAGCGAATGAGTATCAAAATGAAGGAATATGCATCGAAATGAAAGAAATATTGATCGTAACAAGCGAATGAGCATCAAAATGAAGGAAATATTCATCGAAACGAAGGAAATGTTGGTAATAACAAGCGAATGAGCATAAAAAAGAAGGAATATGCTTCGAAACAATGGAAATGGTGATCATAACAAGCGAATGAGTATCAAAATGAAGGAAACATGCATCGAAACGAAGGAAATATTGGTCATAACAAGCGAATGAGCATCAAAATGAAGGGGAGATTCACAAAATTCATGTCTTTAGAAGTCAATCCCACTAAACTACACTTGTATGCTTGACATAAAAAGTAGAGACAAGCAGAGTTAAAGGCCTTGCCTCCACTAGCAATCTGTTGTCGTTGATGATGAGCTTGATCATCAGAGCATCAATGCTTGCGAGGCTGGTCGACTCATTCTTTTTTGAGGATTTGGTCCCTCTTTCTTTAGGGATTGGGAAGGTGGTTATGTTGGTACATTTCTCATAAGGGACTTATCTATCCGGATAGAGGATAATCTAGATCGATTCTTGATAGATCTCTCTCCATATAGATAGATATCTTCGTGGATAGAGATAAAGATAGGGATCCATCTAGATCTTTGATCGTAATGAGTGAATGAGCATTAAAATGAAGGAATATGCATCGAAATAAAGGAAATATAGATCGTAATGAGTGAATGAGCATCAAAATGAAGGAATATGCATCGAAATGAAGGCGATGCCAATATATCGTATTCGTATTGGTTATTCATCGAAGACTAGTTCATCTCCTTAGGTCGGTATTTGTATTCGTGAGTGGACTTAGGGCCAGTCAAATGATCTTCTCTGTCAGCGTCATCTGGAATGCCTATGAATATGACAGGTGCATCAGTTTCAGTTAGAAATTTTCTTTAGTTCTATTCTCAAAAAATAAAGTTTTAATACCTGGAATCAACCAAGGACGGGTGGTCAGCCGTCGACTATGAAAATCTTCTGGCTGCGTTTCAGAACGGGGCAAGTCGCGACTAATTGGCTCTAGAAAGCTAGGGCCGCCTCTCTGATGTATGTAATGACAAATTTCTTCATACAATTGGATTCTTCTCTCTTCAGCATCATCATCACTTTCGCTAGAAGACTGATTAGACTCATGCGATATATCATCTTCATTGCTTTCATCTTCTTCTTCGACATTCCTATTCTCGGATTCAACATCATCATTATCTTCATCAACATCATCCTCACCCTCACTAACTTTGTCATCAGCTTCAACATCTAGAGATTCTCTAAAACCAGAGCACTGCAGCTCTGACGCCGGACTGTTCTCCTCATTCAAATAAAATTTAGGCTTAGTCCTAGACTGTGTCCTCATACGTGGTTCATTGCTCGGAACAGCACTTCCATCATCATAACCCGTTCCTGAACCCAAACTAATCCCTGAACCTTGTGCAATATGTTGAACGAATGCATTGCCCGCGATAGGCTGGAGTGTCACGTACACCATTCCTACATCAACACAGTTGAAATTGTCTTCCACATGTGCATCATTCTTTAGCTTATATTTAGACAAACGATCATAGTACTCAACCAGAGAATGAACTTCATAACCCTAGTAACTCAAATCAGTTTGTATTATGTTATGAATTTCTATTAGCAAACTATTATAATATAGATCGTCATCCCGCAAGAATAACAAGTTCACCTGTCCACTTTTGTATAGTAACCCTTCCCAAAATCCACCCCAATACATCCCAACTTTTTTATAGCTTATCTGCACATTTTTCAAGAAAACGTAAATGATGTCAACATTAAAACAATAAAAACAATAATCATTAAAAACTTATCTTTAAAAAAATTACTTGCAAGTATTCTATTCGGCCCATATGGTATTCTATTCGACCAATAAATTAATGTATTTGGCCCAAAAATTATTTCACTATTCGGCTTATTTTAAGATGCCTCATAAAATCTCAAAAATGTTATTCTTCTATTCAGCCTAAGTTTCTTCTATTCGGCCCATATGGTTCTTCTATTCGGCCTATACTCATTTGCCTATTCGGCCTGTATTTTACTTGTGCACAAAAAAGTACAAAATTTAATACGGATTAAAAGTTTCTTCTATTCGGTCTACAGCTATTCTATTCGTCCCAGAATTTTATTTTATTCGGCCTATACAGATTTGCCTATTCAGCCTGTATTTTACTTGTGTACAATAAAAGTATAAAATTTAATACAGATTAAAAGTTTCTTCTATTCGGTCTACAGCTATTCTATTCGGCCCAGAATTTTGTTCTATTCGGCCTATACAGATTTGCCTATTCGGCCTGTATCTTCTTTTCACAAAAATAAGGACAAAATTTCATAATAATTAAAATTTTCGTCTATTCGGCCTAAATTTATTCTATTCGGCCCACACATTTATTCTATTCGGCCTATACAGAAGCCTCTATTCGGCCTATATTTTTTCACTGGAAAAATGTTGAATAAATAAATACACTCATGAGGCATGTAAAAATAACAAATTAATGTATTCAGTAGACTGTATAAAAATTTTTTTGCACATACCTTGTATACTTGCTCACCAAACTCTCACACCTCTAAAAAACTAGAGAAATAAATGTATGCATATGAGAGAGCACATTGGTCGGACGAGCATTATATATTACCTCATTTTGTAGCATATGAGGGAGCATATGCCTACATAGTACTAGGTATTATACTTTTGCATTTTTTAAAGAAAAAGAGAGGAATCGGATTCCTCAATTATAATTTTAGTACTTTTGGTTCAAAAAGGGAGGAATATGATTCCTCAAACATGTGATCAGTGGGTCCCTTTCAAGGGAATTTTGGCCACTTCCAATAAAGTGGCTAGAATAAATTATTTTTAAGACATGTGGTCACTTAAAATTACTTTTAAGTAGAAGTGGCTACTTTTTGGCTTTTTCACTTATTATATCTATATCTATACTAAGCGAGTTATGCAATTTGGCACGATAAACTGCAGTTTGCCCATTCATTTCACCTCTAAGGGGATGTTTATTTTTGTGTTTAAAACCCCAGAATTGGAATTCAAAATCCACACCTAAATTTTAAAAATCACCCCTATATATACCTATATATATGTGTGTGCCAATATAAAAAAATACCCAAAATAAAATGAAAAATTTTAATTTTGCCAATCCTTCAAAAAAGTTATTAATTCTACCCATTTGCCCGTTTCCAACAGTTTAGCCCTTCAAAAAAAGTTGAAAAGTCAGACTGGTCAACTCGTCAAATATGCAAACTAGTCAAAATTTCCACTGGTCAGTACTTGTCGGTAACTATGCTGGTAGTCTTATATGTGATCATGCTGGTGAACTAAAATATACTTTAAAATGACAGCCTCATTTCAACTTAATTTTCCTCATATTTCTCACGCTTCAAAATGGTATCAGAGCCCTAGGTTTATTTATTTATGAATGGAAAAATTATATAAACTTATATCACTTAACGAGAGGAGAGTTTAAAAAAAATATAGATCCGAACGAAAGTTCAACATCCGAGAGTGAAAGGACTATGAGCCCTTTTCAAAACTGGAGCAACAATGCCTTCTGGCCCGTTGGATATGGTGAAACGAGCAGCTCTATACAACAATACTATAATATTTTGTATAGACAACAAGCAAAGCAGAAGATTGATGCTCAACCGATTCTGGAAAGGTCTCAGACGAGGATGGAAATAGGCAGAGGCTCGTGCCAATTACACCGAGGAAGAACATTTGGAGGAAAGCTGCCAGATGGAAATAAGATACTCCAAAGAAGTGTCAAGAAACATAGTGGAACTCCAAAGTTTCACTGAGATCCATGGACGTGTCCCCATACACGAACAATGGAGAAGACGATCAAATCAAGGTCCAAGAGAGATCTACAAGCCCTATCACTTTTCATGGAGGTAAAAATGACAGAGTGGAAAGGGATCGAGGCAGATAACTCTAATATAAATCAAGATCTTAGAGGATTACAGTAGATGGTGAAATTCTTTAGAGAATATTGACAAAACATGTCCAAGACGATATTTGAGATCAGCCTCAAGATGGATAAGGTGAAGACGTTGCAGAACAAACAACTCGACCTTATCAAGAAGTTGATAAAGAAAGTAGAGTCCCTGGAAACAAAGGTGACGGGAAGAAGGCCAGGAGGAAGGTTGCCACCAACCTTTGAAATAGAACCCCTTTTACACCAAAAGGAAAAGACGAAGGAGGCCACAAGGCCAAAGATGGAGAGTGAAAAGATGATCGTCATTCTTCGAGGGGAATCCACATCCCCGGATGGAAAGAACGAATATTGAGGATCTACAAGATCTATATGAGTCCTTCCAAGGACTGACTATCGTAGATCTAAAAATAAATGTTGAAGAGACTTCGAACTCTCAATAACAATCTCAGGCTCCTCAGACCTGACAGGATCTGAGCCAAATGAAGGAACTTCTGGATCACATGGAGTTCATGAAGTAAGACAAGAAAAGACATCCCAAAACCAAGGAAATTTCAAGATGAAGGCAATATGATTGTCAACAGGAGCAAGCCGAGTTCGAGGATCTAGTCTACGCATACCCCATATGGTCGGTCTCACCTTGAATCAATAAATCTATACAGATTGATCCTATACCTCGACACTCTAGACTTCAAGAACAGAGAGACCTTGATGGACGAGTGGACAAACGCAATGAAGATTGCAGGAGGTGCACTAGAGCTGGATAAAGAAGGGTTCATAAGATTCCTAACTATAAGCCTAGAAGGATCAGTAAAGTGTGCCTGCCAGGAGCTTTCAAACGAAGTCAAGAAGGAGGTCATGGAAGGCGAAGATCTTGGTAATATTGTTGATCGTATGGCCAAAATCTTCAAGATCCACTTCATCGGAGTAGGTTACTTCGAAGGAATGGAAGAAGAAAAGAAGAAGAAGTATAGAAATGTCTTATACAGCCTGAAACTACTTGACATATGTCTAGACGAGTACATTAAACTTTTCACAAAGTATAGATGGAAGTCAAAGGTTAAAGAGGAGGAAGTATTCCACATGTTCTTTGCCAAGATTCCAAGCCCATGGAGAGAAATGCTGATCAAAGAGTATGAACCATGCGAGCTGGATTCAATAGCAAGGAGGTTTTCTTTCCTCAAAGCCAAGATTGCGGAGTGGTGTCATCAAGCATCACTACACAAGAACTACAATAGATTAAGAGGAATCAAGAAGCCAGTCCCCTTGTGCTGCGAGAGCAATGATCTTCCGACCTTCATTGGAAGAAACCTAAGAAACTAAAAAAGGATGAAGAAAAGTAATCCTTACACACAAAGAAGTGGAGGACGGAGGTCTAGAAGACCAAGATCCTTTTGGTCCAAACAAAAGTATTGAAGCTATAAGTCAGGGAAAAGGACTGGACCATCAAGATGGAGTTCAAGAAGTCAAGCCTTATCCTCAGGATCAAACCAGAGGAGTAAAGGAAGAACTTATACGAGAAAGACATTTCGAAGAGCAGCTACACGAGCTAATGGAAGATTTAAGGATTGTAACTGCTATACATGTGGAGCTAGAGGGAATATCTCACCCAATTGCCAGGAGAACCAGAAGCAGGGAATACGACAGTTCGAAACAACTCCAGAAATTGAGGAACCTGTTTACTTCCAAGATCTGGTACAGGTATATCAGTTTGAAGATATACCCTCAGACGAGAGCATCTATGAAGAAGAATTCTTCAGTCAAGATAAATCCTCCGAAGATGAATCGGAGTGAAGAAGAAAACTTCAGACAGGAGATGCAAGAGGACATGTATGGATTCTTTTTCCAAACATCCATCTCTCATAAGACTCTTATGAGAATCATAAAGGAGGATCCAAAACTCAATCTATATGACGGATACACCATGGGACGATTAGAGCATTTCCTCAGCTTTAAAAGAGAAAGCACAACATTATATATAAGGTAACCGAAGGGGAAATTGCCATCCCTATGGAACTCATGGGAAATATGATGGAAATATAACTGGTTCCTTATGAGGAGATCAAGAGGGAACTCAGTAAGCTCCCGAAAGAAGTATCTAAGACCATGTCTTGGGTCCATATTGGAGTCATTCGGATACTCATCAAAGCAACATTCCAAGAAAGAATCGATACACTAATTGATATTGCTATCTTTGATAAGAGGATCAAGAATACGAGAGATGCATGCCTAGAAGGACTCTTGGGAAACTTGTACGCAGGAAAGGTTGCATCCTATATTTACCCAAGGATCACCTACAATCTAGCGGACTGAGATTTCAATATGGCACTCACCCTTCATCAGGATTTCAAAAACAAAGACTTGATGAAAGAAGGGAATAGGCCTTACTCTATTACATACAGTATCTCGTATGCTCTGTCCAACACCCATCATTCAGAACTATTCCAAATGAAGGAGTATATTGAGATACTAGAACTGTTCGAGAGAGTTGCATGCGCAACTAGGCAAGAAATAATTAAGTTACCACCATTCCACGACATGAATTTACAAATCAGAGATAAGCCAGTCTGGAATAGGCAAGATAACATCAGATTCGAGAAGAGAAGGATTTCTTTCTAAGAAAATAGAATGATCAGTGAAAGATGGGGAAAGAAACCAATTGTGGAGGTGATCCAGGAACCTGAAAAGTTCACAACTAAAGGTGAACTGAAATGCCCAGAAGGATGGAGAGGAGTCAAAGTAATATTTGACATCACTAAAAAGGAAACCTCTATTCCTTGTGATGTCTCGTATTATCTCCAACAACCAACAATTAGGAGGTATCAAGGACAGCTCAAACTCGAAGAACTTGAGCTGGTGATAGAGGGGATAGCAGGAAGATTCCCAGAACAACTAGTGCTGGGATTGGAGTTTCTCGAGGATCACAAACCTTGGGAATGATTACAGGATGGAATGGGATTCACTGTCAAGGGAAAGAGATACAAGGCTTACTAGTAGAGGCTTTGAGCTATAAGTTCTGACCTACCCATGACTACCAGTCCATTCTCAATATATATCACTGTAGGGGTGATATATAAAGAGCACCGTGCAGAATATTTTGCGGCATACATCGATTCAGAAGCCGATATCTGCATAACAAAGGAATGAGTCTTTCTTAAAGGCTCAAACGAAGATTTGCCAACGATACTAGGAAAGGATTTCTCACAGAGAATGCTAATCCTTAAAAGAGGAATCAAGCAAGCGAAAATCATGATTGGAAGAGCAGATCGTACCCCATGGTATAAGGTGAAACTCCACTGATATATTTTCACGACACCGGAGTGGATATTCTATTAGGAAATAATTTCTTACAAATATTCAAGCGTTTTACCTAAGAAAACACAACAAGGAGGCTTATTTTCACAACCTTTTGTGAACATAAGATCATCGCACCAAGACTGCGTAATGCATTTAAAAAAATGTCAATCAGATTTTGCAGCAAGCGTGGTGAAAATGAAGAAAAACTTAGTCATCCAAAGATGAACGATTGGAGAAGATATGATGATGCGGTTCTTCAGATGAGAACTGAGACTATGGGAGGATGGAAGATGGAGAAACAAAAGGAAAACACAATCCACCTTCTCAAAGCAAGCTTAGGAGAAAACCTACAGAGAGACGTCACAATCGAAAAACAAACATCTTTGGAGGACGTCAAAAAGAAGATACAAAGGAACTTTAATGAGGATCCTCTAGCCTGGTGGGGCAAAAACGAACTCAAAGCCTCGTTTAAAGTGAAAGAAAGAAAGAAATGAGCATGAGTTCGTAAGATACAAGCCTATCCTAATGAACCAAGAGAATCGGAAGGATATGCAGAAAATACTTAAGGAACATCTGGACCTTAAGTTAATATCACCAGGAGTATCTCCATATAGCAGTCCAGGATTTCTAGTTCGGAATCATGGAGAAATCTAGCGAGGGAAGCCGAGACTTGTGATCAACTATAAAGGGATCTACAACATCTTGGAATTCAATGGATACTACATACCAAGTAGAGAACACTTGGTCAATTGTATCAAGAATGCCAAGGTATTTTCAAAGTTTGATTAAATCTGGATTCTACCAGATTATGATGGAGAAAGGTAGCAAGAAGTTTACAGTCTTCTCCATACCGCAAGGACATTATATCTGGAATGTCATGCCTATGGGCTTGGCAAACGCACACTAGATATGTCAGAGAAAGATGGATAATCTTTTCAAAGATTATTTCTCATTCATGTTTGTCTATGTAGATGATATCCTTATAGCCTCAAAGAACATGAAGGAGCATTTGGCGCATCTGAAAGTATTTTCAGAAGCATGTCACAAGGAGGGATTAGTACTTTCTGAAAAGAAGACAGCAATTGCAACAAGGCAGATCGAGTTTCTTGGAGTAGAAATCGATGAGACTGGGATTATTCTACAACCACACATTGTAGAAAAGGTTCAAGGATTTCCTAAGATCTCAAGGACAAGAAACAACTCCAGAGCTTCCTAGGAGTTGTCGACTTTGCTAGAATGTTTATCAACAATCTAGCACAATATAGGAAGGTGTTCAGTCCTCTATTGAAGAAAAATGTTGAATTAAAATGGGAGGAATCACACTGAGAGATGGTTAAACAAGTAAATGAGGTTTGTAAAAAAACTCCCGAAGTTAGCCATTCCAAACGACGAGGATGATCTGGTACTATATACAGATGCCAGTGACTATTGGTAGGTAGCGGTTCTAACTAAGTCCACACCGGAAGGAGAGCTGTCATGCAGACATTGTAGCGGACTCTTTCCAGAGAATGAGGCAAAGAGATAGCACATCAATGAAAATGAGTTCTTTGCGGTTCAGAAGGCGTTCAAAAAATGACCGCTATTTCTTCTCGCGAAGAAATTTATCCTCAAAATTGATAATACGAGTGTTAAAGCCTTACAATTGAATCTAAACCAGAAAAGGCTAGACTTTTATGATGGCAAGCTGAATGTCAATATTATGATTTTAATATTGTCATTATTAAATTTGTTGAAAATGTTTTGGCAGATTTCCTGACGAGAGATGGAAAGAGCTGTGATAGACTTCATCATAATCATTTCAAGACACCTGATGCACAACCTCGAGTTGCTCAAAAGGAAATTCAAGAATCTAGTACTCAATGTTGAGCGTGCCGAAAAATTACAAGAGAATGACCGAACCAAAGTGTCTAGTGGTATACGAGGCTGTATCCGCAACAATGCAGTTCTATTTGAGATCTTACGAGAGCCAATCCTCCGGGCTGTTGATAATTATCAACAAAAGGAGATTATTCGAGAATGGGGCTCTAAACCCGGAGCAAGGGATTCAAGTACCATTAGCACGAGTCCTGGATTGGAACTTCCATAAGAAGAACTGGTCCAAAGAAAAATCAAGGCTCTAGAGTCACATCTAGAGTCGTCGAATCAACCCAGCACCTCTGGGGTAAATGAGGAAGAGATCAGCTTTAGGCCTATGACGGGCACTGCTAAGGCTGATATTAACTTAGCTGATTTTTCTCATTAGCAGGAGTACCAGGCTAGTTGGGATAAATTGAACACAAGACAGGAAATCCGTTTGGAGAAATACCAGATAAATGTATCGGGGCTATACCCCAGAATTTGGATGAGAGAAAGCTCGAGTCCAACCGATGTAAAGCAGTGGTATGATTTTAGGGCATTAGCCTCAATATACACCATCGCACCAAGCTTTCCAAAAATCTCAAAACTGCCGGATTAACTAAGGAAGATAGTGTGGAAGGCATGGACAATGAATGATACTTTGTCCAGAGGAGAGATTTTGGAGCTTTACTTCACCAGTGCAGCTCCAGAACCGATCGGGAAAGGCTGCCACGAAGCCTTTCACTTCATCAAATTAAGAAGACCAGATGTGAAAGCATCAAACAGAATCAAGGAGTCTTTCGGGAAGGAACCAATCTTGTTTTCTTCATATTCAGAGGATCAAATCTCTACGCGAAGGGCGAGGGGTTTGTACGCCTGCATTCAAGCTATGGATCAGGTAAAGTTCCTGTTCAAATAAGGGAGTTTGAGGAAGCAGAAGACATCAATCATTCCCCTCTGTTTTCTCTCATTCAATAAACATTGTAGTTTCCTTTATTTTCTTGTATGACTGTTTCTATTTCAGCTACCATAGGTAGCTAGAGGAGTCTTCTCCTCTTGTTTAAGTAGTATGAGTGTGTAATAATATTTTCATTCCATAAATAAATAATCTTAGGCTACTGCCCGAAGTATGTAACCTTTCATTATATTCAGCAACCTTAATTTCCATATTTTTCGACGAGAAACAGTAGCTACATCCTGTACACCCGGTGTAGGAAACAAATCAGGGTTGTGCTGAGGTCCGCTGAAGAAATGGGATTGAACCATCACACTGCGGGGCGCGTGGTTGGCTGTGAGGAGCAGCTGTAAAATCTCCCAGATACCCGGTGGATTAACAGTAAAAAAAGGTAATGTTATTATTTTAAGTAGGTTAATTACGAGATTAATGTTGTTTAATTAATGTACGAAAGTGTGATGAGTCTGATATGGTCGTAATGGATTATATCCATTTTGAGGAAAAGAGAAATGTCAAAATTGAGATAAAATGAATCTAATCCGACAAGGATGCCATGCTGGCAACCGTGTAGGCCACCATAATGGTAGCAGACAAGGTTACTGACACAAGGGTATTAAAGTCCAGAAAAGTTACTATTCATAGGAGAGAGAAAAATTGGTGGTATTAATTTAAAACTATGAAATTTGGGTATTTTAAAATTTCTCCTTATATATATTATCTCTCATAAATTAATACACATTTTCTCCTTATCTCTCATCTTTCATCTTTTTTTGTTCATGAATTAATACAAAATCACCCCTATATATACATATACACATTATCTCTCTCCTCAATTAATACACTTTTTCTCTCTATCTCTCATATCTCATCTTTTTTTACATAAATTAATATATTCTTACACATCAACTTTCATATCTCATCTTTTTTTTACATAAATTAATATATTCTTACACATTGATTTGACATAAAATTAAAACCTACCCTATCAAAAACCTAAAAACAAACATAACTTTATTATTCATGGTTTTTAAAATCCACATAACCTCAAAACAAACATCACCTAAAAGTTCGCCACATGTATCAGCCCTCTTCCCTCCTCCTGCCACTGCAGTTTATTAATTGCAACACAAAATTACATTCAATTTATTTTTATATTCTAAATTTATGCTATAAATTCAAGATAATAATATCTTAAATTACTTTTTACAAATAAAAATTTAACGGTATTAATAGTAATAATAATTTTTTTAGTTTTGATTTATTTACCGTATAAATTTAAATATGAAATACATTTTTGTAATTACGTGTCATAACCCAAAAAAATATCTCTGGATCCGCCCTGACCTAACTTATAAAGGCCAAGCTATTTGCACTTGCACCCCCAAAATTACTGAATATATCCCAAAAAATTTATATCTGTTCGATTGCAATAACCGAACAATTATCCATCTTATCTGTTCGGTTGCAGCAATCGAACAGAATAATGAATTCATGTATTTATCTGTTCGGTTGCAGCAAACGAATAGAACAAATAATTCATTTATCTTATCTGTTCGGTTGCAACAATCGAACAGAACAAGATTTATGATTTTTTTTTAATTTGTACCTACATTACCAAGAATAGATAACATATAAGTTTCATGGACATCATCTACTTTCACTGGGAGAGGAATCACCATCTTTGTTTAAAGATCGATGATGTCCATGAAACTTATTTGTTATCCTATCTATTTGGTAATATAGATATGAATTAAAAAAATCACAAATCTTGTTTTGTTCGGTTGCTACAACTGAACACATAAGATGAATGAATTCTTTGTTCTGTTCGATTGCTGCAACCGAACAGATTAAGTTGAATTCTTTATTCTGTTCGATTGTTGCAATTGAACAATCTAACAAACTGTTCGGTTGCAACAACCGAACATATACAAATTTTATAAGGGTAATTATGTCAATTTAAATATTTTTGGGGTACGTTCAGTAATTTTGGGGGAGCAAATAGCCGCTCCCAACTTATAATACATGTTAAATTTTTAGGCAAAGACTTGGGTGAGACCGCCTCACGGATCTCCTCATGTGAAACGGATTACCCACTAACTCAATTAGATCATTTTAAAGGACTCTGTTTGATTATCATAAAATTAGAAATTTGAAAAATTTATAAAAGAGAGGAAAATTAATTAGAACTAAATAAATTTAAAGGGTCTTGTTTGGTTGATATTAAATTAAAATTTTTAAAATAATTATGATAGGAAAATTAATTAGGCTTTACATGTATATAGATTTTTCTACGTTTTTTTATTTACTTTATATTTTATTATTTAAAAATATAATAATTTTAAAAATTATTTTTTAATTTAAAAATTATAAATTTATAAAATGTGATAATATTTTAAGAAATAGTGACATTTTTTTATATAAAAAAAATATTAATCAAATAAAAGTGATAAAATTTTATTGAATTATGAATAATTTATAATCTTAAAAGACTAAATTATGTGAGTTCGTTTTATGAATGACTTTCATGAGAAATATAAGAAGTGATAACCTTTATAAGAAAAAGTGATACACAACTAGTGAGAAGTGACAACGGTGATGTAAACTATTTCATGAACATTTTATATTATAAATGAAAAGTGATAAAATTAAAAAAAATGTGATAATATATTTAATAAAAAATGATAAATAATTACGAAAGTGAATTTCAAGAATAATTTATAGAATTAATAAAATGTGATAATATTTTTAATAAAAATTGATTCTTAATCAAAGAAAAGTAATTTCTGTCTATTTAAATTATTTAACGAACAATTACTGGACTAATAAAAAGTGATAACATTTTTAATAAAAAGTGATAACCCATTAATTTAATTAATTTATGAACAATTAGTAGAATGAATAAAAAGTGATAGCACATTTAATATAAAATGATACCCTATTAAAACAAAGTGATAACAGAAAACTTGAAATATTTAATTAATGATTAATAATAACTATTATTGATAATATTTTTTATTAAAATAATAACATGTTCAAAAGAAAAATGTTAATTTAGGGACTAATTGCAATCCGAAGCCGACGTCATGCCGCAAATTTGATTTTAAGTGGCGTTAATTTATGTAAACACAAACACGCCCCTTGTTTTATTTAAAAATTATTTTTAACTTAATTTAAAATATAATAATTGGGTTAAGGAATAATTCGTCTCACATAAAGAGATTCGTTTGACGGTCTCGACCTACCCAAATTTTTATTAATATCTTTTATTTTTGTTTAAGCCTTAATGTTTATTTTAAAATTGTATAATTGTGTTACATTAATTTATGTAATACTCCCTCCGTCCCATTAAACTCGTGACATTTTTTTTGGCACGGAGATTAAGGAGTATAATATTTTAATGTAACGTGAAGTGAGAGAAATAATATTTAATGTGTAGTGGGTAGGTGTATTAGTAGTGTCTGTGGGCCAATGTGTATATGTTAATATTTTTTGTGTGGGTCACATATGCTTTAAAAGGAATGTAACAATTTCTATGGGACAACCCAAAAAGAAAAATGTTACAACTTCTGTGGGATGGAGGGAATATTATTTTATTATTGTGGTTTGTAATCAACTTCTACTATTTAATCATTAAATAGCTTTAGATTTTGTGAAATATATAAAAATATAATTGTAATTTCATAATATTAGGATTAGATAAATAAGTATTACTTACATCAAGCTGGCGAATAAATCAAGTGTAAAGTATGTTATATTTATACAATATTAGATAAGCATTACTTACATCAAGTTAGCGAATAACCAAATGTAAAGTAGGTTATATTCGTTAGGTAAGAGTTATAATTTTTAAATTAAAATATCTTTTATTGTCATTAGACAAAGATGTAGTATTTTTTTCTTTTAAAGCGTACAAGATATTGTAAAACTGAGAAAAATGTGAAAAATTTTATCAAATGGATCAGTGTCAACTCAACTATAAATATTTAAAAGATGCGGTGAGTTAATATAAGGTAACAGTATGCTAAGATGGATTTTTTTGTTACAATTTGGTGTTGTTAACCTTGGATAAATGACGTGCAGACAAAATTTATACCCTCAGAAAAAAAATATATCAACCGCCTAATGAGGAAAGTTCAAACTTTTCACTCACGTACAATGTTACTGAATAATAAAAAATGTAATCCACGTATGATGTTACTCAATAATAAAAAATGTAACATCAGAATAGGGCTGTTAAAATAAAGAAGCTACTCAAGGGCCCGACTCGACTTGACTCGTTAAGGTTCAAGTTCAACTCGATTCTTAACTATTCGAGCTCGCCTTATTCTCATTTCGTTAAGATAAGACTTGATTATTTTAATAATAATTATAATTAATAATAATATTATTATTATTATTAATGAATATAATTTAATATAATAATTCTTAAATTAAATATATAATTCATTAAAAATTGGCTCGCTCGTTAAGACTTAATAAACTTGACTCGATTTGCTTAACGAGCGAAACCGAGTTTGAGCTCAACTTAGCTCTAAAATTACTTGAGCAAGCTTGAGCTCGTTTTCTTTACGAGATGAGTTCGAGTATATACATTATTCAAACTCGCTTTACTCAAATAACATAATATAACGAATATCATTGAAAAGGAAAAAAAGACTGTACAAATTTGTATATTAGCTAGCAAAAGCAATTAATGCATATACATTTCCCAAAATAAGTTGGACATGAAAATGAAATTCAAAGATAAAAATTCAGCATTTCTGTGTAGAACTTAATTATACATGTGGAAATTTGAGTTGTGCAGACAATTTCTTCATACCTTGTTGGTATTATTAATTTGATCCGAATTACTGATTGGATCAATTGAACATGGCTTCTTATCACATCCTCTTCTTCCTTCTTCTCTGCACTCTCTCCGCTTCCGCTGCTCTCGTTTCAGGTGATCATAACTTCAATTATAAGTTGCATTTAATTTATAATTATTAATTTAATTCTATTCTTATTCTTATTAATTAGTTTCTTTCTTTTCTTCAGATGATGTAGTGAATCAGAGGAGGCTCCTCCAAGTTAGAAAACGTAAGTTTATTATCTCTAATATTTTAATCTTCCTTTGGGAATTCATGTAATTAATTTAAGGGGACATTTCCAAATGTTTCCATTTTCTACCACTTTCTTTAATTAATTTATTTTACATTAATTATTATCACTTTCGAATATGTTTCTCACCACTTGCAATTAAGATTCACTGAAGTACAAGTTTCACAATAAAAATCAAAATTCATGTGTTTAATTAAGTTATAATTAGACAATAAACTTGTATTAATTGTATCATCTGTACTTTGCAGATAGAGCATCATTTATCATTTTTAACTAAAATATAATAAGATATTCCACTTCCATTTTAAATACTCCTACATTACTTCATCTCAACAAACCTTCTGCCTTTCTTTGCAAATTCTTTTCACATTTCTTACAAATTTACAAAGAATTGTGAAAAGTTTTTTAGAATAGACGGAGTACTATTTATTCAACTCACAAAATTAGTTTCGTGAGATGGGATGAGCATCTACCGTATCTACCGTAGATGTTAATATAGTTGGAGTAGTAAGGGAATGTTTGTTTTCGGGATTGGAACCCCGGGATTGGAATTCAAAATCAACACCTAAATTTTAAAAATCACCCCTATATATACTTATATATATATATATATTCTCTCTCCTCAATTAATATATTTTTTCTCTTTATCTCTCATCTCTCATATTTTTTTATTACGTAAATTAATACAAACCACCCCTATATATACCTACATACATTCTCTCTCCTCAATCAAATACACCTTTTCTCTTTATTTCTCCTCTCTCATCTTTTTTTGCTACATAGATTAATACATTCTTACACATCGATTTGACATAAAGTTAAAATCTACCCCATTAAAAACCCAAAACAAACATAACATTACTAATTATGATTTCAAAATCCACAAAACCAAAACAAACATCACCTAAGGGATCCCAACACATTTAAACTTTAGTCGGCTTGTATTTAATATTCCCTCCATCTCAAGTTAAATTTCACACTTTTCATTTTCATCTGTCTCACATTAAATTTCACTATCTAAAAACGGAAACTTTAAATCAATTCTCACCCCTAAAATTATATCTTAATTACAAATTTATCACTCTTAACTAACACACATAACATACTTTACAATTTATTATTATTTTTTTTATCGGTAAATGTTAGTTGTTAGTATAGTTAGTAGTTAGTCACCAAGCACCCATACTTCCCCTTACTCCAAGCCTCCTTATACCTCTCCTTCTAATTCATTGGTACTTTACAATTTATTTATCACCTAAAAATAATACATTATCCTCCAAAACTCAATAAAATTGATCAAAAATCAACCCTTTTTTTTTAACTTTGTATCTACGGCGAAGATTAAGTTGGAACTGTGAGAGTATTTTCTATTCAAATTTAATTTTCTTTTCATGTCTCGATCTTTTCCATTGTTTCAAATTAACTCGTCGACAAATAAACCTGCAAGAAAAAACTAATTATCTGGATATTTGTGTGCAGCTTGTCCAGTGAACTTTGAAAATCAGAACTACACCATCATAACAAGCCAATGCAAGGCACCATTTTACACTCCAAATCCATGTTGTAATGCTTTTTTAGAATTTGCCTGTCCCTTCTCGGATTACATCAACGACTTATCAACTTCATGTGCTACAAACATGTTCAGCTACATCACCGCAATCGGGAAGCTCCCCCAAGGCCTATTTTCCAGCATATGCCGTGATCGGAACAACCGGGAGGGACTCACCTGCCCCACACCACCGCCCTCCCCGTTGTCCGATCACATTGTTGCCCCGCCGTCGGATCACAGCGTCGCCGCTCACATTCACATGCTCATTGTGCTTCAACTCTTGCTTCTAATCTTGTCTCTTCAGTTTATGATCATATGATTCCAAACGCAAACTTTCCCATCTTTCGAAATTCTGCGTGTTAGAATAACATTTTTGCTCTGTAGTCATTCGCAACTTCGAATTTAGACTGAGAATGTTATCGTTTTCAAATTTATCTTGTTTGTTTATGAGTGGCTTGATTAACATCCATTTTTTGGTGAAGCCTTCAATTATAATAAATTTATGTTATAAATGAAAAGTAATAAATCCTTTCTCAAAATTGATAACAAATCAAGAAAACGGCCATCTCACTATGAAAGTGTTATCAAGAAAAAATAATTTTTCTTTATGCAAGTGTTAGCTCGATTATTTTAAAAATTGGTGTGAAATCGTCTATTAAAGTGATTCAATGAGAGGAATTAAAATGATAACATTTATTAACTAATGTACCGGCCGTATTCGGATCAATTTTAAAATGATAATAATAGATTAAAAAAAAACTCTAGGATTATACACACGTATTTTCGTGTGTGAATATTAAAAAAAATATATACTCCCTTCGTCTCCTTTCAGATTGCACACTTTCCATTTTGGACTGTCCCACAAAAGTTTGCACCTTCCAAAAAAAGCAAAAAGTAAAAAACAACCACCCTTTCACATACACCTTATCTACAAAAAAATCATCTCTACTTAACATACTTTATCATTTATTTATTATAAAAAAATATCATTATACCCCTAAAAGTTATCAGTTTCTTAAACTCCGTGCCGGAAAATGGGGTGCAAACTTTTCCGGGACAGAGGGAGTATTTTTTATGTATAAAAATGCATAAAGTTATTTGAATGTGGGTAAAATTTGAGTATTTTAGATAATTTAATGAAAAAACATGTAAAGTTATTAGAATGTGCATAAAAAGTTAGTATTATTGAAATGTATTTTCTATTTAAAAACGTGCATAAGTGCTAGAACGGATCAAAAAAGAAGGTGGGAAGTAATTAGCGGGACGAGGGGGTACATTTTAATTTTACTGCATCATCTCAAACCATATATCCACATTACTTATTAATCTCCACATAATGCTCAAATACTAGCTTTAATTGTATAGGATCCTTATTTGTGAATGTAGACTCTGGTTTGTTTTACAAGTAAAAGAGCAGCTCTAATAAACAAGTTTGACCATCAAGAAGGCTCATATAAGTACATTGTAGATGAATGCAGAAATCAGCTATCACACAATTTTGTTACTAAAAAGGGTGGCGGATCAATGTCTAATCTGTATAATCTGCTGATGAAACAAAAGAAGCAACGAATACTGAAACACTTCCTTCAAATGCAAAACATTAAGGAGCAAATAAAACAACTCCTCTTCTCAGAGCTAGGTCGGTACAAACCCGACATAATTTGGTGACGACTGAAATCTTAAGACTCCTAAAATGATCAACAAAGATAACAGCTGCACGAAAAAATATGCAGCACACTTGCACACCTTCTTTTGCAGCTTCAACGCTTCGTTTGATCTAACTTTATCGCCATACTTGTGAAGGATTTTGTTCTGATCTGAAACTGGTTTCATATGATGTTCTAAACTAGTAGTTTGATCTACTGAAGGAACCCTCAGTTTTTGAACTGCTCTTGATATTGCAAAGTACTCCACTTCAGCTTCAATCTTTTGCTTAAATAGGTCCTCAAGCTCTCTCTCTGCTTCTCTCTTTGCTATTTCTACCAAGGAAACTCTCTGTAAATCGCCACCAGATGGAAATCGCTCAAAGCTTTCCATAATATCTGGCTGTATATCGGACACCGAATCATCAACTGAAATATCTTTGCTTATTTCCTTAATCTTTAGCACTTCTGCATAAATAACATGAATCATACATAGGTCAACAAATATTAGGTTAAACTAAGGCTAATAATCAACTTGCTAAATGAATGTGGTAGAAATGTAACATAATTAACATCAAGATGAAAATGTCAAAAACATAATGAGGTCATCTCCATTGAGGGACCTCCTCGACTTTCAATGCCAATTTATTCTGAACTTATGCTAATAGGTTTTCTTGTAGCTTTATGAGATTTTAGTTTCAGTATTCATTTTACAAGAGCATGGTACTCATATGTGCCTAAAATTTCTTCAGCAAGCATTTATAGCATAGATGATGATCTGTGATCCTAGCAATCCATTCTTCCCAAAATGCTATCTTTGTTTTTCAGTGAGGCTAGATTCTTTTCATGCGTCTGTGTTTCTTTCCTCTTTTCACTGAGTTGAACATTTCGATATCAGAAGGACTACATTGAACACTTCAAGCCATATATTCTACATAGATCAAAGAATTTGCAGAAAGGCCTATCTGTCTAGAAAACTACAGAGTTGCCATTACGTTTGAAAGCAGGTTCATTATAAATGATTAAAGCTGCATTTAAAAAAAAAAACTAAGGCAGAACCACAAGTAGTGAGCAAACAATAGTGTGTAAATAAGTTACAAAAATATACAAAAAGAACTCCAAGCAAAGAGAAAAGCATGAAAAAACCTTTTTCCAGTGCTTTTTGTGCAGTCTGCAGAACAAAGATAGATTGAACTAGAGGATCCTGATCCGACAATGAAGCGTGTTTTTCACTTTTGTCATCTTTAAACTGCAGGGATGAATCAGCAATTACATCTTGTGGTGAGTGATATCCTCCAATCTTTCTACCATAATCACGTCGACCAACGAGGCTATCAGCACCTTCAACTTCATCCCCATTTTCTCCATCATGAACTGGCTTCTGGCCACCTATTCCATTACTTCTGGCATAAGCTCCCTGCTTTTTGATCTGCTCCTCCTTAGCCTTTTTAATGGTTTCAATCTTTCCCTTTTGAGCCAATTTCTTCCCACCCAGATTTCTCATCATGTGCTTATCATGAGGAAATCCTAAAACTATAGGCACATCATAGTTCAGCTGAGGAATACTAACTGCAGTTGAAGATACACTACTATGATCCTCACTACTCTCCAAATCTTTCCCTACATCAAATGCAGACCCAATCACCAAATTCCCAACCACAGGATTTCTAGATGACACAGAACCTTCACTCTTCTGCCCCTTCTCAGCATAAACTTGTGCTCGTTTACTCGGATGCACGGCAGGGCTAGGCAAATCCTCCACTACCATCTTACTAGCATCTACACTACTCTCACCAGCCTTACTAACATCCCTTTTGATCCTTCTCCACTTCTTCAACCCATACCCTTTCTTCATCGTCTGAGAAGGCGACGATTCAGATTTCACCTTCGAAGGATCATCACTTCCCTTTTCATTAACACCAGAAATCACCTCATCATAATCCCTATTCTCTACATCAAAACACCCATTGTTGTGAACCTCATCATAATCCCTAATTTCAACACTCGATTCAACCGATACAGGCAGTGAATATCCACTTTCGGAATTCATCAGAAATTGTAAAACTCAGTAAATTCCTACTCACGGATACTTTACAACAAACCAGATTCACAACTCAGCTCAGATCAAGATCGAAGAACAACAAATCATATTAGCAGCTCAAGTGATTTTCAAACACACGGAAGATTCACCGGAAGGCAAAATTAATAACTTCCCAACGGAATTCAATCCGATATTTTTTTCAGAAGTCAATCAGATTTCTGAATAACATAAACCGGAAATTAAAGCCGCAGGATAACTTAATTAAGTAATTTAGTGATCTGTCAAGCTTACCTTAGCTTCGATCTCCGTTGGTAATAAAAACATTGGACATGAACGTATTGAGGGATATGTCGGTTGAATTTTTCGTGATTTCTTCTTTCATGATCAAAGAAGCAATAATAATATTTACCGAAAGCCTTTTTAAAAATAAAGAAAAATGATAAAATATTCTAAATTCATACACGAACCTGCAACAAAATTTCCTATTCATTATTCTAATTTGTAGTTTATAGTTTGTACTTTTATTTGACTTAAAAATTAATATCATTAAAAAAATAAATATAATTATACTAGTATCTATAAATAGTCTTACATACATCCTATCCTTTATATCACTAATACTCTCTCCGTCCGCTCCGAAGAATCCCATTTTTTCATTTTGGGCGTTCGCCCCCAATGATCTCATTTACTTTTTTACACATATGAAACTCACACACACCCACTAATACAACTAAAAAATGGGATACATACCTTCACTAATACAACTATCCACTACACATTAAATAATAATACTCCTTAATCCACGTGCCAAAAAGCAAATGTCGCCCATTGTGGCGGACGGAGATAGTATATATTTTTTTTCATAAAGTTTTTTATATACAATACTTACAATTCACATAGCAAGTTCACACATCACTATTTTTCTGCAAATAGCACTTATTATTCATTACATAATTTTTTTTTGTTGCACATAATATAAATGTTTATGTTTATCATAAAAAATTGTGCAACACAAAATATTATGTGTAATTTCATTGTAGGGATAATATTGAAATATTACTATAGTGAGCAGTTATAAATTTTTTTTTGGCAAAAACTCCTGTGCGTCCGGGCTCAAGGACCACATTCCGTGCGCCTTTAAAATTTTGTGTTAAATTGTATACCTTTACCATTTATTTTCTAAAGAAAATTATTGTGTGTATCTGGGCGCATGGACAACACTCCGTGCGTTTTTAGAATTTTGTGTCAAATTGTATACATTTTAGTATAAAAATGTGTACCCTTTATTTTCTAAAGAAAAAAATATTAATGAAAAGCGTATACTCTTTAGAACAAAATAGTGTACCTTTTATTAATTAAAATGTATACCCTTTATTTAGACCAAAACAATATACTCTTACTCATAATACTAAATTTCTAAAGACGCACGGAATATGTTCCCGTGCGCCCGGCACGCAAGCCTCACTCTTTTTTTTATGGTTGTATCTCATATTAATGAGAGTTTTCAACGTAACTTATAGTAAGTACCCTTTAAAATAAAGTAAAAGGTAAAAATATAAAAATATCATTAAAATTTACTTATTATATATTAAAATACTATGTTTTCTAATATTTATTAAAAAAAACAAATGTAGATATTAGAAGTGACGGTGCATTTATTTTAATAGATTAAAAAATTTTGAGAAAGAGAAAATTTTCTTAATATTAAATGAAAATGAAAATGTAAATATTCGAGAACGAGAGCGGTATTTATTTTGATAGGTGTAAGAGAGTAAATTTGAAAAAGATGAAAATTATTAATTAAGAAGAAATAATGTATGGAAGATGGATGATTGTTGATTAATGGTATATCAAACCAAATTTCAAATCCTATCTTACAGTTATCAGCTCAGATGAAATATTTTTCATCGTTCCTTCTACTATTTGAGTTATTGTCTTAGGAGAGAATATATGGCTAATTAATAAGATTAGTAGATCTATAGGGTGATCCTTGAATATTTTACTTAAAAAACTAAAAATTGAATAAAGATAATTTTCAAAACATAAAACAAAAACGCCTAAACATTCTTAAAGTTTATAATTTATACTTTATTTTTATTGTAATATGTTTAAAATTTATTATTATAAATTCATTTAAAATTAAATGTTTCATATCAATGCATAAAATTATAGCCAAATACTTATATATACTTCATTTTAAAATTATGTTTTAATTTTATTTTTTTAAAGTTATAAGTGAATCATGTGAGAGTGAATATCATTATTGTTAATATTTATTAAAAGGTTTCAATTTGAAGCACATAATTTCTTTTTCTCTCAGATTTTGATAAAAATAAAAAAAAAATCAAATGCTAAAATAATTATAAACTTAATATCAAATTTCCATTATTACTTTTCTACAACATTAAAATTTTAAAATCCATTACTCCTTGAAAAAAAAAAGTAGTATTAGTATTTAGGTGATGCAATGACTATGAGTGGGACCAATGAGTAAAAGTAGAGTGGTGGGTCATATGGACAAAATGTGTGTTGCTCGGTGATCTATCTGGAATACACATGACTACTTGTTTCTCACCATTTTCTTGCGCTTTTTATTAAAAAAAAAAAAGTTAATATCATTTTCACTCGTTTCGTTGATCTGTATGTATATCAATTTTATTATGGTCAAGTGCCAATAATAATTAATTAAATATATTCTCTCTATTCGGTTTTAAGGTATTCATTTACTTTTTCCACGTGGACAGTTCTAATGTCTTTATTTGTTTTTTGCACGTGGATTAAGAAGTATTATTATTGTAGATAAAGGGTAGTTGTATTAGAGAGAAGTGGTGAGTTATATTATGTACTTTTTTTACTAAATAGAAGAAATTGATACATTTGAAGCGAACGCCAGGAATAATGAAATTGATACGTTAGAAGCGGAGGGAGTATAAGATATTTATTATGATCAAATATCTTAAATAAGTATATAGTTTAAATAAATAATATCTATAAGATAAATGAGGTTATATATATTTATGGATAACAATTAACATTCACATTGATAGAATGTGATTTGATAAAGATTTAATATCTCAATCTGGTCCTCTCTCCACCTATAAAATAGATAAAATTTTATGAATTCTCTATCACATAAAGTTTTACGTACTGTGTCCTAAAGAGATGGGTGAGGAGAGAGAAATCAGCTACTGACGTAATTCGTAGGAACGTATCATAGGAGGACCGTCATTAATGATGTCTCAAGGTAAGTCTTCTAAACACGTAAGTCTTCTAATCGTGTTTATATGATGTGAAATTTATGAAAATCTAAGATCCATGTCAATTAATAAATTAATTGTTTATGAAATTATGCTTACATGTGGTAACAGTGCATGGTTTTGGTGATTTTCCATTGAATGATGAATAATGTTTTATGAAGCTGCAATATGATTGAATGAATCTGCCAATTATGTACTAATTAGTTGGAATTACGTTTATGAAATTAGTTGAAATTGATTCTCGTGTATCATAATGATTATTCCGGGAATTAAGCACTATCCCGTTAAAAATATTCTAATAATGATATGATTACTTATTTTGAAGAATTCTGATATTAATTAACAGTGTCATGTATTTATTCAAATTATTGATATAACATGAATTTATGTACCATGTATAATTAATTGTGATAAATTGATGTGTGACAAATATAATAGAAATAATAACTGCCCTATTTAGTTTTTAAGACTAAACCATTATGGAAGTTAATTATGTCATGTGATTTTTAATATAAATTTATGCAACTCCCTTTAATTTTGAGATTATATTGATTTTCTTTAATGACTGATTAAGAATAAAGACAGCTAATTACAACTCCCTTTAATTTTGAGAGTATATTGATTTTCTTTAATGTCTGGAATAAAGACAGCTAATTACAGTCAATAAATCAATCTGTCTTATTCATAAAATGACTTGAATGTCACACTTTAATGTCAGTTATTAACATAATTGTAATTATAAAGTGACAAATGTATTCCTCTAACTTTCCAACTAAAGTGATTTAATAATGTTAATGAAATCAATCCATCCTAATATTTATGACTTATATTATTTTGATAATAATTAAAGTTATTTTGGGGATATGTGATATTAGAATATCTCACTTATGTTAGGTATGTTTCACTATGACATATTCATTATGTTAATGTATCAAATATATTAAGATGCTAAATTCGTTAGAATACGAATAAAAATTTTACATGATATTTATGACATCTTTATTGTGATATGTATGGATATGTTATTTATATTTATGAGGACAATTTTAAAGTTTTAATTAAAGATATTGACTGTGATTTATGAATGTTTATGAAATAATGATTTGATTATTACTCATCTATTGAGTATAATCTATTATGAGAATATAATTTTTGATAAGATTATACTGAATAATTTAATATACGATTAATATTTATTTAATGTTGATATGTTAATCACCAAAGTGGTCTGATCTGAAAAATTATAAGATAAATCGTATAATTAAATTTTAATTTTTCATATTTATGTGATACTTGAATAAAGATAATTTAATATATGGGTTGTTAAAAATTTCATAATTATATAAGACTTTAAATTCACCCAAAGGTGATTGCTAGTCTTTATAATTCATGAATATGAGTGTAATAAATTAATAATTAATAAATTATGTCAAACTGTTTTGTATGTTCAAAGATGACAAAATAGTTTTATTGGATATATTTAATTGTCAAATTATGTTAAATTTGCAAGTATCATTATAATCATGATTGTATATTGTTGTACCACCCAAAGGAGAACTTCAATGTACATTTATTGCTTTCTGTTGATGGTCGTTTTTAGTTGATTAGATTAACATTAATGAATAATCGGACACTAAAACGGACACATCAAACAAGTAATTTTCTCTATTGCCTCATAAAATTGGTGCCCCTTTCCTTTATTATTGATGTTGGTAGTCCAAGTTCCATGAAGGAACATTACATAGTAGAGAGAGAAATACAAGTGTGTTTCTAGAGAGATGAAGTAGAATGGAGAAGATAATGTTGGAGTGAAGTGCCCACCAAGTCTTGTGTGTCCCCTCTGATGCAGAAGTGTTGTCTTATATGAGATATTTTAGGGGGATGGTCCCCCATGAGATTTCCATGTGCTGCCACGTGTCCCTCCAAGGACAAAGATGAGTCTAACATATCCCCTTCCACTTTATACATGCTGCGTTCTGGTCGGGTGAGCTTGCTTAATGGACTTCACGATGGGCTGAGGATAGTAAGCCGATGTGTAGCAGACCGATGGTAAGGGACCGATAGCCGAGGCCAAGACCTTATATTCGGTATTGGCTTCTTCTGCTGCCATTGGTATTCTGCGTTCTGCTTGTATCCAGTCAGCATATCGGTCGGTTTCTTCTTCTGTTTCCCTTCTTTCTTGGGCGTATGTTTAAATCTCCACTCTTATCCTTAGCATCGCTTTCTTTCGCGCATATAAGTCACGCCCTTATATGGGGGTATAAACACCTATAACACTTTCGATCCTGAATCTATTATTAAATTACTCAAGGTATTTATGGAATAAATTATACTACATCCGGCCACTTACAAGGTTTCCATTTCACTATTCCTGGCGTCCGCTTCAAATGTATCAATTTCCTCTATTTAGTAAAGAAAGTATAATATATGACCCACCACTTCTCTCTAATACATTACCCACTTTACCTATAATAATACTCCTTAATCCACATGCAAAAAACAAATAAAGACCTTAGAATTGTCCACGTAAAAATAGCAAACGGTTACCTTGTAAGTGGCCGGAGGGAGTATTATTCTTATTCTTAAAATATCTATATTTGTTAGTCTCTACTCGCATGCTGCGTCTGTTCCATTATAAAATAGATTACAGTAATTTAAATAGTGAGAATAAATCTAATTTCACCAAAGTGTTTTGAATTTTATTTGTCACTTCAACATAAATTGCTTCTTTACTTGTACTAGTAATAAAAGCTAAGTTATCTAACTATAATGCTTGGGTTATATCAAACAAATTGAGCCTAATGTTTATGCGAATAAATGTGACTAAGAAATTAAGTCTATCATACATAAAGTTAAAAGTGTCAAGGAATTTATGAAATTAATGAGAAATTATTCATAAATTACTAATAAACTTCTTGACGAGACATTAATGACTACTTTAACCACCATAAAGTTTGATGGTTTTCATGGCATACATGAACTTATCATTAATGATAACTAATATTGCAGCAATACTTAAGCCTTCCATAATAAATGTGATTGAAAACTTATTATTACAGTTTACAAACTCACTACCTTATAAGTATGACATATTCTAAATGAATCTTAAGAAAGATAAATGGAATGTGCGTGCTAAAATCATGTTGGTTCAAAAAAAAAGGAAAGGTTTAAGAAAGAAATAATGAAGTTGGAACTAAACGTGGAATATTTGGGGTAACTCTCTAAAATAATTATTCCAAAAATTAATTAAGAATGAAGCCTTTCATGATCTAGACTCTTACTGATCATGATATATGTGTGAATAGCACTAAAGAAAAGAAAACTTAACACACAAAGAATAGAGTCTCGATAAATACATAACTTCTTATAATAGTTTACACCGCTAATTGTGAGTCTTATGATAATACCTTTCTTAAGGGAATAAGGGTATTTCATCATCTTTAAATTTAAATTTTCACATTATAGTTATATCTATCTTACAAGAAAAGTCTCATTCCATAAATGTTTGATAAGCATTTATTAATGAATTAGATAGAAAAGTAAGAATTATAAAGATGGGAAGAACGACGAATTTTATGAAAAGTATGATGAATTATCATGCTCAATCACTAAATTACTACGAAAGCTGACATTTATACTTAATGTTGCACACAGCAATAAATTGTTATTGCAGGATGATATAATCGTACTTTATTGAATATGGTTGGAAGCATGATGAATGATTAATCTATACACATATTTTGTGGATTTATGCTCTTAGAATATTTTAAATTCCCGGCAGGGATAATGATTTACATCCCCATGAAAAAAAATTGGATAAAAGAAATTTGACTGATTTCTTCATAAATTATCCTTAAAGTCTAAAGGGTATGGATTTTATGGTCTTAACCATAGTATGAAAATTTTAAAATTGGAACGTTATATTCATTATGAATTATAAAATTAGTGAGAGTATAAAACCATGAATGTGGTTATTGAAGAAGTTTGGTGGAGAATTTGAAATACATTTATCTAAAACTTCTTCTAAAGTTGTTATATAGTTGTTGAATAGCCAAATAACTTTCAAGGATAACATATAAGTTATTTTACTCTCTTAATGGATCTGATTTTACTAAATCAATTATCAATGAGCTTTCATTAGATATACTACATTAAATAGCATTAAGAATGTCTTAAGGACAATATATATTCTATTTCTAATGATGGCATATGTGGTATAATAAAATAAGCTAAAATTTGAAATTATAATAAATGATAAAATTCCAATTTTGGAACAAGTTATGAAAAGTACTAATTCTATTAAATGAGTAAATGTTATGAAAGACTAGTTGAAATCAATGGCTCATAATGAAGTTTATATCTTGTAACAATTACCCGAAAGATATAAAAGAATTTGATACGGATGTATCTTTATGATGACAATATCGAAAAATATAAAATTAAAGTCACTGCTCAAGATTTTACTAAAAAAGATGGCATAATTGTAAAGAGATATAACAAGTTATTTCTATACAAGACTCTATTAGAACTATCATGACTTTGTAACACATTATGACTTAGAGTTGCACCAAATGAATGTTATGCCTGCTTTTCTAAAAGGTGATTTGGTAGATGATCAAGTTAAATGGATCAACTCAAGAGTTTTTCCATTGAAGGAAAAATATCAGATGGCGTGTAAACTTAAAGAATTAACATACAAACTTAAGCATGTTTTCCTTTCATGATATCTTTTGAATTTAAAGAAAACATCGTAAATCAATGTACATATCTGAAAGTCAGTGGGTGCACATTAATTCTATATGTGATGATAAACTTGTTTGCAACCGATGATCTTGGTTTATTATGTGAAACCAATAAATTTCTCTTAAAAAATTTTGGAATGAAACATATGATGAGACAATTAAAGATGACTCCGTAAGTATATATTAATAAAGTTCAATAGAGATTATAGATGGAAAGGTGTTTGTAAAGCACGTTCAAATCCGAAATGGGGATAAGTTCAACCTTATGTAATGTCCAAGAATGAATTGGAACGTATTGTGATATTTCTTATGTATATGTTATTGGTAGCTTATGATATACAAAATTATACAAAGACCAAATATCAGTCTTACTGTTAGAATGTTTGGTCATTATTGAAGAGTTTCAGAAATGGATGACCAGAATATTGCATAAGGAAATATTAAAGTATTTGTATAAACTAAAGCACTCGTGCTTACTTATCGAAATTTTAATTACCTAAAAGTAATTAAATATAGATTCAAATTAAGGTGATTATATGATGCAAGAAAGTTTACTTCGACCTTTATGTTTCTTAGTCGGAGATATTGTGTCATGCAAAAGTATGAAAAAGTTTTTGAAAACTACATTCATTATTAAAGTTTACTTGTGGCATAATTTGAGGCTACAATTTAAGGTAATTGAATGCGGAACTTAATTTCAGGACTTGAAATAATAAGTTGATAATAATGTCAAGTTGCCGAAAACTTATTATGATTATTCCACTGCATTGTTCTTCTCTAAAACGATGGATATTCCAAAGTTGCTAAAACATATGGAATAATAAGAAGAACTTTAGAAACAAATATGTCAATTGAGCATAATGGTACCAATCATATGATTTCGGATCTGTTACGCAAATGATCTTATATAAAGACATTCATTGAACGTTACATGAATATGAGATCATTGAAAGACTGTAACAAATTTATGATGAACAATTGACATTAAGAGCTCATTATGGTATGTTTCTAATTGATATATCTTGTTTTGTCATTTTAGTATACATGAATGTTGACATTAGTTAAACAAAATTTTATCTCGAATTGAAATATTTATGTGGACCATTATTGAAATTTAGGTTAATGAGTCACGTTGAGTAAAAAACTAATGTCATAGTACATGGAAGGAACTATGTCGAGTATTTGATATATAACCGACATGACTTGTGTTAGTCTATACTCAATATTGGCTTTATGAATTGACCAATTACTTTGTCTTATATCGCGCACATTATGTAACTTATTTAAACTCTCACGTTTAATGTTTAATTCTGTCACTCGGCCAAGTGGGAGAATGTAAGATTATTATGGCCTAGTGCCATTAATAATTAATTAAATATATAAGATATTTATTATGATCAAATATCTTAAATAAATATATGGTTTAAATAAATAATATCTATAAGGTAAATAAGGTTATATATATATTGGATAACAATCACATTGATAGAATGTGTTTGATAAAGATTTAATATCCCGATCTGGCCCTCTCTCCAACTATAAAAGAGACACAGTTTTATGAATTCTCTATCACATAAAGTTTTACGTACTGTGTCCTAAAGAGAGGGGGTGAGGAGAGAGAATCAGTTCCCGGCGTAATTCATAGGAAAGTATCACAGGAGGACCGCCATTAATGACGTGTCAAGGTAAGTCTTCTAATCGTGTTTATGTGGTATGCAAATCATGAAGATCTAAGATCATGTCAATTAATAAATTAATTGTTTATGAAATTATGCTTACATTTTCCTTTTTATATTTAATTTTTATTAAAAAGCAAATTGAAATTTACTAAAATTTGCTAAAAAAGTGTATAAGTTCTTATTTATTACTGATATATACTATTATACTTCTTCCATCTCATTTCAATCTTTATATATTTTCAATTTGGTTAATTTCAATCTTTACATTTCTTTTTCTTTAGATGAAACTCATAAAAATTAGTATATTTTCATGAGATTCATACACAACACTAATACAACGATACAAAATAAGTTAAAATTTTAATCTAAGCATGGTTCGACTCGATAAAAGTTCGTCTATGTGTGTTTGATTAAATAAACAATAATGGGATTCATTTTCACAAAAGTGCCAATATATAAAATTATCCAAAATGATGAGTGAAAAATTAATACCGACGATTATTTAATTTAATTATATTTATTAACTAATTGACACTTTTTGAACTCTATTGCCCCTCATTGTATTTTATCAATTCTACTAGGGGTTGGTACACCCCTACCCAACCTACCCATCCCACACTCTCCAATCTACCCTACCTCCACCACTAGGCGGCGGCGGCTCCGGCGACGACGCGGCGGCGGCCAGCCTCCGGTGACCGACATCATCACCGGTTGCCGGCGGCAACGGGCAGGAGGCGGTGGTCTGGCGGCGGCGGCCGCCGGTCGCCGGCAGAGGGGTATCTGGCGGTGGCAGTGGGTGGGTGGGGGGTTTAGGGTTATGGTTTAGGATTTAAGGGTTTGGGGTATATTAGAATTAATGTTGGAGGGTAATAATGTCCAAAAAGTATATATATAATAGAACTGAGAATTTCAAAACAAACGTGTTGGTATTAATTTTATATTTTAAAATTTGTATAAAAAAATTTTTCTCCCTTTTTAAAATTGTTTAATAAACAATGTTATAGCTCGCTGGGTAAAAGCACATGAACACATTCATTTAGTATTTCACTTTACATTTAAATATTACTCTCTATGTTCCGCGTTAATGTTTACGTTTGTTTTTTGCACGTAAATTAAGAGATATAATATTTTAATGTGTAGTGAAGTGAGACAAATAATATTTAATGTGAAGTGGGTAATTGTATTAGTGTTGTATGTGGGTCCTATATGGAATAATTAATTAATTTAATTGTTTTGAATGATTCCAACTTGACAAAAAAGGAAACGTAAGCCTTAATTTGGAATAACTCAAAATGGAAAATATAAACTTTAACGCGAGACGGGGGGAGTATGTTTCAACTCACTACACATTAAAATATCATATTCTTTAATTTTTCGCGCAAGAAAACAAACCTAAAGACTAAAATAGGACAGAATGATTATTTTTATTTATTAGTATATGGAGTAAATTCTAGCGGTCAAGGAATTATCTATGATGTCTTCTTCGTTTCTGTCTTCTTAAATCGACAAGTTGTCAATACCGCATACATAAGCTCGCTGCAACTGTCTTATGATGACCAAATTGAAATTAATTAGAAGGAGCATTAACAAAGTTGGAAGCTTGAGTAAATGATATCTTCAGTGACTCTTGCATTTTTATTAATGTGTTACAGGGGCCTATTGAATTTCTATTAACATATTATTATTACAAGTGCTTCAACATGTTTTAATTAAATTAAAATTCCTTCCATCTCCACAAAATATCATATCCGCCCGCCTTGTATAATGGCTAAGTATCATTATGTTTATATTTAGATAAATTAATGTAATAAATCATGTACTACTATTATTTAGAAATATTTATACATTTAAATGATTTAAGAAGGTTTCCAAGTTGAACAGCTGCTCTTGTTGCTCTGGCTACTCCCACAAAACACACAAATCCTCCTAAATTTAGATGCAATACTCTCTTTCTCCATTTCAGTACTGAATTCTTTCGACGTTGATGGTGTTATTTCAACCCAGAAATGAATTAAAGAAAGAATGTTGGGGCTTGTGTATGCATGTATGTTCCACCCCAACCTACATAAATGAAAGTGACACAAAAATCTTGTCCTTTTCTCCACTCTTATTGAGAAGAGAGATGAAAGAAGGGTATAGTTATACTGTTACTAACAAGGTTAAAAAAAAAACTGCATAAATAACAGCATTGTACACTTCCAATATCCATATTTGTTCATATTGTAAGAAAATTAATCCAAACATCATTTCAGAAATACATCCATAAACTGCTGATATGACATGAGATGATCCAGTTGTTGCCCCTCACTCCTCCATCGCGTCTCCTCCTTGGATCACTACTGCCTTCTCTCTCAGCGGTGTTATTTTAGTGAGCAACACCTCTACAGGATCAAAACGAAAGAAAAAATTCACACACCGCAGGTGCAAATAAGAATTTCCCACATAACTTAGTCACCTACTAGAGATTAGTGAATCAAGAAAACGCTTACCAGTCTTCTTGGAGAATGAGTAACCCTTCTCATTGATATAAGTGCGAGGGTTTGGCGTCAAATAATTTCTCAGGTATTCTTTCTTCCCCTGAAATAATACATACATGAATAAAAATTGAAATGTACTACCAAGATGTATATTTTGGTAAATATGGAGTATCAAAAAGACACCTTTGTTATGACACATATATCGACGTTGCTTCCACTTCCCAAGTCATTAAAAACTCCAGAGCAAATTGCAGCAGCAACCAATTTGATTCCTTCGTCCTTCTGAAAAATAAGAACTACATCAACTCAGAGAACTGATATTTCATGTATCAGGCATTCACATGCCACAATGGAAACAAATGAACTTACACTCAGCCCTTCACGATAACCAGATTCAAACACAGCCATGGCAGCAAGGGAACCAGAGCCCATTGTGGCATACGGCAGTGTGTCCGTTGAACCGTGCGGATATATCTTTGAGCAAATTACAACGAAAGTTAGAACGTCACAACATAATAAAGGTCTATATATATTAGCGGCCACAGGCCCAAAAATAACTCACGGTATGTAAATGTGGGCCAGTAGCATCAACACCTCCGAGCACCAAAGCAGCTGATACGTGGCCTTGATAGCTGATTCACGTATATAGCAATGTCCTTTAGATTACAATATTCTCACATAAGAAATGAAATGCCAAAAATATCAATTTAAGAATAAAAGACCACCTGAACAGATGAGATTTAAGAAGCGTAAGTGCTGTCACAACCCTGGACTCTCGACCAGTATGATAGCGGTGCAGCTTCAACTGGGAACTAACCATGTCTAGAGAAGAAACAAACAATTCAAAATAAAAGCAGATGAATGCATCATTCGAAACTCATGAAGAAACATTTATGCTATTAGTTAACAAAAGGTTAGTCATAATTAAGTTTATGGTACCAGTTACAGCCTCCGTATCCGCAGCTGTACCAGCTCCACAGCAATAAATATTGGGTGCCATATAGTGGATTTTTTCACAATTTTTATCAGCAACAATTGGTCCTTCTGTAGCTCGAGTGTCTGCACCAAGAATGACACCATCCTGGAGCAAACAGACAATTGTCAAGCATCCTTTTCACTGATGTCTATTGCAATGGAGTTCAAATGTATTTACTCTATAACCTTCATATTATCAACAAATTCTAACTCAAGCCTATCTCTTGTTTCTGAAAGAAATAATATAACATTGTACATCACAAGGCAGAGTTCATTGACATTCAAACCATATCAACATTACATCAGTCTTATATTCGCAATATTGTATGAAATAAACAGCCAAAACAATTTGGATAATATATAGTGCGCTGCAAACTGCCTATAACACTGTTCAATTACATCAGATTATGGTACAAACTAGTCGGCATACCAATGTTAAAAAACATGTAGCAGAAAACGAGAACATTATAAAAAAAAACTGCATATATCACTGTATATTTGAGATTAATTATACCACAAAATTATTGGCAGGCTAAAGAAGATGAAGAGAATACTCTTAACATCATTGTGCTGCTGTCCTTTGCCTTTTCTAATTTTAATTTTTGTTGGTCTGTCACTTTTGTGTGTCTAGGGATGTGTAAGAAATGCATGTAATTTTAGAAACTTGCCTGAAATATTTACCCTCAATTGTGACATTAACTAGAATGCAACTTTATTTTAGCTAGGATCATTTTCATCATTTTGCAGCTGCATTTCACTTCAAAGGCATGGTGAACTCCATCTATCCTCTTGGAAGAAAACAATTGATATTGTAACTTTGTGCTTGTGGTGACCTAATGTTGCAGGCTGCAAAGGTTATTGCTAATGAAATCATTACCACCAGTGAATGTTATAGCCTATACGTACATACATCCAAAAGGTTCAAGAAACACTTTCAACTTACATTTTTCACATTGGATGGATTGTTGATCACATGACGAGTTTATACCCCTATGAATTACATAAGTTTCAAGTTAACAAAAGCACTAACTAATACGAATAGCCCCTTAAACAAACTTTTACTCACAGCTTCCAATGAGTGAATCAGAATTACAAAACAAGTGCTATAAGAAAATCAGATTAAAAAGCATATCAAGTGTCGACCAAAATTATCTTTACCCATTCGCGCGTGTACGACAGCTTTGAATCCTTCTTATTTCTGCTACTAAGTCAAGCCCTTTCTTTCCTGCGTTCCTACATGATTCGTTCTATGCCTTAGCTCTAGCTCTATCGCGCATACCATTGCATATACCATGGTTTTAGCTCACATGCATGTAGAATCTACTTGGATATAGAATAGACTCGAATGGTTTTTTATTTTTTTTTTGTGCTAAAGAAATCACAAACAAATAGAAAACCCTAAGTATTTTTTATTTGCTCAAAATAAAAAAAAAAAAATTCCATTCAACCAAACAATGTCCTGCAATAATTATTTTCTGGCGTTTCACTATTCTCTTGTATTTAGTAATCTTTGCTTGCACATATCTATTTGTGAATCTAGATGTCTACAGATATGTGCATTTAAACCATATGTACTTCTAGGGAAAGCATCTGCTTAAACCTGATAACCAACTAACTCATTTCCTCTATTTTGAAGCAACAATCTACATTCAAGTTTATGCTCTAATTAAATGTAATTACCATGGAACAGATGCATAATACATCAAAAGCGTCCACTAGAAATTCAGAAAAATCAATTACAACACATGCCAATTATTTCTTTAAAAAAAAAAAAACGAAAAGCATCAGACCTACCTGGAAAATCAAGCCAACGATGGTAGTCCCGGTCTTAAGAAACGAAGGTTGCTTCAAACCCTTCTGCACAAGCATATCGTTCCTTTTGCAGAGATCGAACGAAAATCCACACTTTGGTGGCATTAATTCTGACGCTCTCGCCATTATCAGAAGATGTTAGTTAATCCAAGGAGGGTAGGAACTGTGCGAGGAGAGTAGGAAGAATGGTTTGTTCACTTATCGCTGCTTGGGGAAGACGAAAGAATGAATTGGGCCAGATTTGGTTCCTTAAAATATCATAAAGCTGCTAAAGATAAATGGGCCTTTTTATTGGGCCCTGAAGTGAATTGGGCTGTTTTATCGAAATATTAAAAATACTAAGACAACATGTTTAATTTAGGGGTTATTATAAGGTACACCTGGGTGCGCCTTAGAATTTAAAGGCTAAATATATGGGTAGTGGGTGGTTTTTATATTTTAATTTTTAATTATTAGAATTAATTGATGGTGGGGATTAGATTAAAATTCAATCTAACGGTTGAACTCGTACAAGTGCACCGGTGCCACAGGTGCACATCAGTCGAACTCTTTATTTAGATATATTTAATTAAAATTAAATTAATCAAAACTGAAAGTTTGTGTTATCTTCCTGCTTTGGTTCCTCTTCCTACTCAAGTACCCTCGTGTTAGGGAGGGGAAAGAGTAACAATAAAATCTTTATAGACAATTTTCTTAGGTTGAAATGTGTATTGCATGTTTGACATCTGAAATGTGTATTCTCCTGAGTAACTTGGAATTCATCTCCTTGCACTTTTTGAACTCTTTTGCGACTTTAGATTCTTGATTGAAGGGAAAGATAAAACCAAAATTTAAATAACTAAATAGGAAAAAAGGTTAAATGGATAAGATACATCCACTATATTGTTAACTTGATCGCTTTTTATTGGAGAAATTTGATGGGGTGCTTGCTGCTTGGCTTTATCAACTTCAAGAGAATTCAAAAGCTTCATACATGTAGAACAATGCAATAAGAATGTCAGCAATGATGAAAAGGAATTTATTAAATGATGGAATTAAATCTGACTCGATTGCACAACTTCGATATTTCAGCTTGTGTCATTTCTCATCTGCTTTGTGCATAGAACTCCTGAAACCTGTGACCTGCTAAAAAGTTAAAAGATATGATAATGTATTAAGATAACCATAAAAAATGAATTAGTAATGAGTTACTGTCTTGTTTTCACAAGCAATCTGATCTTCTCTGTTGTTAGTAAATTGGTAATAACAAGCTATTGATTGGAGTGTGAATGGTCAATTTTGTGGTATGGTTATTAATTGAATCATCATGACTTCGTGTAGGTTATTTCTATTATAAGTGTGATTTGAGTTTGTGAAGATCAATGCATGCTTTGAATCTTATTATAGGACACTAGAAAGAGTTGCTTGTGAAGGTGTTTGGACTAGTGAAAAGAGCCTACCAATAAAAGTTTAGTACCTCGAAAAAGAATAGTGATAATTGGAAGACACTCTTAAGAGTCTTTTTGGGATTACTTTGGTAGTCTACATCTTTATGTATCTTGTGAAGGAGCACCTAATGGAATATGTGAGTGCTTTTATTCCATTGTCTATAACATGTTAGAATTAGTTGCAAAAACTCTAAATTTTCCATACATATGCTAATCTCATCCATACATCATTTGGAATCCATTTTACATTCATCCACTCATCCATCCTATATTTTATCTTTTATATTATTTATTTCTTTTTTAATTTCTTTTATTTGTTCTTATCTCCTCCATTTTATGTTTTCTTACATGTAAAATCAAAATAGACTCGAGATCACTTAAACTCTAATTACTTGGTTTCCCATTGATTAATAATTAAATTTGGTTGCCCGTGTCTACTATGATAGGAGTCACTTGCTCCTAAATTCGCTTTAAGAAAAATAGCGATCAAATTTTTTGCACAGTTGCCAGAGAAATCAACGTAATTTAGTAGTTTGATGGAGGATTGCTTAAAGTGGTCTTAATAAGGACATTTTTCTTGTTTTGCATCTTATATTTATTTTGAAAATTTTTTGTTCTAACTTGTTTTTCTTGATAGGTACACCAATCTTGAGAGAAGGAAAGAAGGAGCAAGCCAAAAATAAAAAGTGAAAAGAATATTGTAATAGGCCTTGAAAAGAATGGTTTGAACATTGATGGTTGGAACAAATACATAGAAGGAAATTATGGAAATCAATTTGCTTTGATTCCACCACAACAATCAATGGACTACATGAATGAGAATAATTATGGGCATTATTGTCAAATGAATCAAACAAGCTCTCAATTCTACAACAATAAAAGATATGAGGGATATCAAAGTACGGAAATACATTCCAACCTCAATAAGGAAATACTTATTTTCTATGGAGTTCCTACAACAAAGTACCTACTGTAACCTAAAAGGAAATATGAACCCCTACAAAAAATGTTGAGACTTTAATTTACGTGTCACCCATCTAACGCGTGTAATAAGATATATGAAACATCAAAATATAAAAAAAATTCGGTACCACATGATTGACACTAATATAAAATAAAAGTCAATCATTACCCCTAAAATTTATACATTTCTTTTAAAGTTTAATTTCTCATTTTTCATTAGTATTAATACGTAATACGGTGTGACGCATGTTACACGAAAAATGGTATAGGAAATTTAGGTTGATATAACTACATCCAAACATTTCACTAAAATATATGGAATTTCTTAGGAGATCGGTAACTTTGAGCACTTTCTTGTGAGATGGGTATATGTGAGATAAATTGTGAGATTGATCGGCTCATTATTAAAGTGTGTTTATTATATAAAGTATGTTTATTGGTAGTTAAAGTGTATTTTTAGTGAATCATACTATAACATTCTATAATCATATTTTAATTTATTATTAATAATACTTTAGAAAAACATATTTTAACTACTTAGCATAGCAATTATATTTTAATAATTTTATAATTATATTTATATTGTCCTCTTTTATATATATATATATATATATATATATATATATATATATATATAATATTATGGGAATTAGTGGTTAATTTGAAGGGCAAACTAAACTAGATAGTGTTATGAATAGTACTGTATGATTAGTTGGGTAGTTGGGAGAAATTAAAAAATAATAAATTAACAAGCAAATTGTGAGTGATATTCATGTGTATTATGCTCTTCCTCTCTAACTGCAAAGGTACTTAATCATTAATTCCCAGCAATAATATGCTACATGATTATTGAGATTCAAAATTGATTTGTAATACTACTAATACCTTATATTTGTGAGTAGATAAGTTAGCATATCATAAATGTAGTATGAAATGAGGTATTGCACAAAATCAAATTTAAAGTGTTTATTTTTATCGTTATTTATTAATGGCTGTTGATTCAAAATTTTTAATAAGAATTGTAATGAATATTATTAAGGAGATCAATCATAATACTTATTGAATCAATGAAAATAATTGAGAAATTTTGATTCACATTAAATTAAACAAACATAAAAAATAAGAATTAATATACTTTCATTCTCATTGGTTTCGTCCAATACCCCTACCAAACACCTTCTAGATTTATTATTGTTGTTATTCTTTTTTATTTTCTGGGATGCAGTGTTGGACGATTTTAATATGAGCTAAGCTCGATTCTTGATTTTTATTTATGCAATGGATGAATATCTATTAAATAGATGAAATTGATTAAATTAACTATATAACATAACGTTGGTTATTTATTGTACAAAATATTTGATTGATTGTGTGCTTAATAAAAATTGGTTTATAATCATGTTATTTTAAGTGAAGGACATAATATACTTCTATTTAAAAAATTATTTTTGAGGTGGCTCTAATAAAAACTGTTCTTTTATCAACGAAATGTTGATTTCATTGCAAAATTGATTATCAACAAATTAACAATGAAATATGTTGGTAAAATTGTGGATGCTTAGCAACAAATATTCAATTTTATTGATAAATAATTTTGTTTGTATTTTGTTATTAATAACTATGTTGGTAATTTATATACTGATTTCATTGATAAATAGCGGTTAGTAAAAATAAAATAAATTCGTTGGCATTCTATTGTTAAAATAAATTATAATTTTTATTAGAAATTCATTGGTAAACTTCGTTGCTGAAATAGAGTTTTGGAGTGGTGTGGTATCTTAATTTTTAATTGTTATTTGTTAATTTAATTATATGTATTCTTCATATTAAATTTTAAAATAATATTAAAGATAAAATGAGTAATATGATTTGATTTAATTTTTTTTGTGTAGAAACTAATATAAACTACATGAGATAAATTACTGTTTTAGTTCAATATTTTTATGCTAAATGTCAAACTGCTGGAAATAGTTTGACTTACATGCCGATAAGCATAGCTTTTATCCCCATATCAATCACAAGCATATTTTCATATTTGTATATTCGATTCCATATTTGAAATAGTGTGTGACTTACATTTGTATATTTCAATCATATTTGTATATTCCATATAATGAGTTTTTGTTCATATAATGATCTTAATTTGATGCCAATGATCTTAATTTTATGCCAATGATCTTGTCCACCAACTTTTACAAAATTATACATTTATAATTAAAAATATACAATTAATGAGTAAAAATGTATATATTTTGTTAGTAAAATTTCAATTAGTATTTTTTAATGAAAAAGTGAATGTAAAAAACTAAATAATTATTAAAATATATATATATATATATATATATATATATATATATATATATATATATATATATATATATATATATATTATTGAATAAAAATTTATACAAGTATGAATGGGCACTATATATATATAATAAAAGTTTATACAAGTATGAATGGGCACTAGGGTGAGGAGGATACTAACTCCTATTTATGGATAATATTCAATGAGCACTATAATTAGGGTTAATTGAAAAAAAAATATTCACTAACTTTGTTCCTATGCTAAATTAATTTTCACCTTTGAAAAATTGCAAATTAATCCCTACTTTTAAATATTGTTGTAAAACGCATTCAATTTAAAATAAAATCCCAACTTTTAATTATAAATTGAGTGTGTGATTTTCCTTATAATTAACCCTTATAATTACACTAAGATAAATTACACACTAATTAAACTTGCAAGGTTTTTATATTTCTAGCGATTTACTTAAAATTAATCAGCTTAATGAAATGTAATCTATGGAGAGCGTTGGTTTTTACTCACTATAATTTTATTTTTAAATGCCACATTTTTTTAACATAATTAATCTTAATCTACGACCTTTCTTGCGACTACGTCTGCAACCCTACATGCGACTACATGTGCGACCCTACATGAGATTACATGTGCGATCATTCACGTGTTTCATTTATTAATATATGTGCAACCACGTTTATATATGCGATTATGTATTAATTATATAATAAAGAAGGGTAAAATAAGTCAAAAAGTAATATTTTTCTTAAAAAAAATTGTTAGGTGTCAATTTTCTAAAATCAATTATTAAAATGCCATTTTTTACCATTTCTCTATAATTTTCATTTGTACATATTAATTTACATTTACCATCTTTGTTAACCACTTATTACATTTATGAACCAAACCCACACTTCTTTAGTACTATATAATAATGTCTTTTTTTTAAGCGATAATAAGGTTTGTTACTATTATATATTTGTCTAACATATTAAGTGGATGTGCATTGGTATATTGGAAGTAAGTATGGTTTTTAAGACTCTGATCCATTAATTAATTAGCCATGCCAAAAGTAGGAGTCTAAAATGTATAGAGTAGATAATATTAAACCATCGACCATTATTTGCAGTAAGAGCTGTAAGAAAGCTTAAATCAATTTTTGTGTCCAGCTATTAAACATCAACTTTTGGACAATCAACTAAACTTTCCACTCATCAATGCTATTAATTACTTGGATAATTATGAAGGTAGCATTGATAAAAATAATTTTATTCTATTATATTTATATACAGGGACGTGAGACGGATATGTATGAAACGGTTTCATCCATTATTAAAATATATTTATTATATAAATAAATAAAATATATTAATTGATAGTTAAAGTATTAAATCATATTATAATATCTTGTAATCATATTTTAATTCATTATTCTTATATATTTTAATTATCAATAAGTATATTTTACCAATATAACAATTACACTTTAACATGTCTTACAAACCGTCTCACATAAGAATAATCTCACGATAGAGTTCGACTTTTATATATATATATATATATATATATATATATATATATAACTATACAATAGGTGGGATCATTTAATTATTAATTCATGCTGTATTTCTTATAATTGAATAATCATTGACATATAATTATTCAATATTAATTAATGAAAATTTTTTTATAGTTAGACAAAATTTAAGAAAATTACACATCATTTTGGATCGCTCAGAAGACGCTACGTAAGCATGGAAAAAATCTGCTATAGTATATATATACTAGCGTTTGAACCTGTGCGTTACACAGAACAAATATATTCTGATATTATTTAAACCCAAAAGAGAAGTCTAAATCATACCTTTTGGATAAATCATTCTATCTCTACCCGAAGGAGAAATCTAATAATATCGTCTTATGCAGCAGTAAGATTGTCCAAAAAATAGTGTCGTGTGTTGCATGGTCAGAGATTTTGTCAAATAAATAGCTCTTAACTAAAAATATACCTTAATTTTTTTTATAATATACTCCCTCCATAATACATGCTATGTAAACTCTATGGGTATAGTATACCAAAAACCGTTGGGGTAAAATCTTAATTTCACACTTTCAACAAACACTATTTCTATGGGTACAGTATACCAAAAATCACTGGGGTAAAATCTTAATTTCACCCTTTGAACAAATACTATTCCCTACCAATAAATGGTAAGCCCTCGGTACAGTACGCCTTAAACTACTGGATAATAATATACCATGAACCACATGGGTAAAGTCATAATGTTATAATTGGAACAAACGCTAAACTCTGCCGATAAATATTAAACCCTCGAGGGACATTATATCCTAAATCACTGGAAAAAAGTATATCATAAATCACATGGGTAAAGTCGTCATTTCACTGTTGATAAATATTAAATCATACAATTTTATGTAATATCATATTAGGTAGTTGTATATTTATTGATTAGTATTTAGGTACTCGTACTTATTTAAAGGTATCATACCATATTTATTTAAATATCAACCGCTCATACCCGAATCTGTGTCGTTTAAAAATTTATTACTATATTTGTAACTACTCCAAAATTACTTATCAATATGTTTAGGGTAAAATGGGGTACCAGGAAATATAGTTATTAGAGATAATCAATATCGATGTTAGGAGTACCCGTAATTCGTATCCATTTAAATGTGCACCATCCGTGATTACAATATTTGTATCTATCCCAAAGTATTTTAGTGGACGATGTGTTCTGGCCTCCCTGGATTAGTCGGTATATGGATCGGATATCGGTGCATCAAAAAATACTCGTAAATTACTCATACCCATTTAATACTATTTTTAAAGTATTTTTTATTGATTAAAATTAATATTTTAAATGAACTTATACTATTACTGATTAAATATAAAATAAATATAATATAATTCTATTACAAAAATATGACCTAAACCCTAATTTTATAAGTTATTATAATAATAATTGAATAATATTACAATAAATCCTAAACTCTAAAACCATATCCCTAAACCCTAAATCAATATAATGTATTTAAATTAATTTTATAATTTATTATAATAATTAAATAATATTACCCTAAATCATATAATTAAAAATTAATTCAAATTGTTTAGGAATAATTAACATAATTTGAAATTTTAATTCAAATTGTTTAAGAATAATTAACATAATAATTTGAAATAATTAAAATCAGTAGTAGTTATGTATTATATTTAATGAAAAATAATATTAAACATACATATAAGGAATCATTTTAAACAATACATCATTTTATATTAAATATGGTATCATTATTATGATAAAAAAATCAATGACCAAAATTTAATATCATAACTGTGATGAATGGATGAGAATGAATAATGTATATATATTTATAATATATCTATTTTTTTAATATTTAAATTAATGTATTAATTAATTTATATACATATGTTTTTTGTGTTAAAATTAATATTTTAATAAAGATTATATTATTGTTAATTAATTATGAATTAAATATAATATGAACTTTATTATTTTTAATATGAGAAAAAAAATTATAACTATTAATTAATTATATAATTATTTCATAACATATTTTGTAATATAGATAAAATATTTTGTATGATTTTAATATTTGTGGATACCTGATTCATACACGTACACAATTCAAAATCTAATGATATTTTTTTGAACTACCCATGAAAATTATAATTATTAATATATATTTATAATTTATTTATATGCTTATGACTAAAAATCGATATCTATCAGCGCCTACTTTTAATATTAGTGGCTTCAACATCTACTGGCTGGTGAAATAGACATCAATTAACATGTTTATCGTAGTGCATATTGAATACAAAAATATAATAATTTTTTATTTTAATTTTAAATTCTAATGATATTTTTTTAACTACTCGAACTCTTTTTTTAGAGTGTTTATTACTTATGTAAGATACTTTCTTATTTAGTAATACTCATACCCGTGTATAATTAAATATCATTTAAAAATTAATATTTTAAAAATTCATTACAATATTTATATCCGTCCCAAAGTCTTTTAGTGGATGATGAGTTTTGGCCTCCCCCGAATTAGTCGATCTATGGATCAGATACTATTACTGATTAAATATTGAATAAATATAAATAATTCTATTACAAAAATATGACCTAAACCCTAATTTTATAAGTTATTATAATAATAATTGAATAATATTACAATAAACCCTAAACCCTAAAATCATATCCCTAAACCCTAAATTAATATAATGTATTTAAATTAATTTTATAAGTTATTATAATAATTAAATAATATTACCCTAAACCATATAATTAAAAATTAATTCAAATTGTTTAGGAATAATTAACATAATTTGAAAAAATCAATTCCAATTTTTTAGGAATAATTAACATAATAATTTGAAATAATTAAAATTAGTAGTAGTTATGTATTATACTTAATGAAAAATAATATTAAGCACACATATAAGGAATCATTTTAAATAATGCATCATTTTAAATTAAATAAAGTAACATTATTATGACAAAAAAATCAATGGCCAAAATCTAATATCATAATTGTGATGAATGGATGAGATTGAATAATGTGATGAACGGATGAGATTAAAAAAGTTTAGTAAATTAACATAATAATTTGAAATAATTAAAATTAGTAGTAGTTATATATTATATTTAATGAAAAATAATATTAAGCACACATATAAGGAATCATTTTAAATAAGACATCATTTTAAATTAAATAAGGTAACATTATTATGACAAAAAAACCAATGGCCAAAATCTAATATCATAATTGTGATGAATGGATGAAATTAAATAATATGATGAACGGATGAGATTAAAAAAGGTTTAGTAATCAAAATCAATGGTATAGATTAAAAATTGGTTCAATTTTGACTTTTAAAGTGTGTTTTATTATACTATATAATAAAGAAGATATATATGTGTGTGTTTTTTTCTTTTAATTATATCTCGGAGTTAATATTAATTTTAAGTGTTAAAAAGTTTTGCTGAATTTGATTGTTTTTGGCATTTTACTTGTTTAATTTTAAACATTTTATGTTATAAATGTTTTTATTTTTCATTTTCAATCTTTTTTTTTCAAAAGTTTGAAAATCCAACTTCTTACTTTTTTTTCAAATTTTAATGGTGTAATTTATCATAAGATGACATATATACTTTTTTTCTTCTCAAGGAAAGAGTTGTGGGACATTGGTCTAAAATGAAAATTTTCTCATATCTTATTTCATGATGTACATTATAAGCAATAACTTAAAATTTATACTATGTTCAATGAAAATGATATAAAGTATTAAATACATGTACAATATATAATATTCATTAAATAGCTGCAATAATAGAGCTAGATGCAGGTTCATTGAAGGAAGATTTTGGAGGGTGTAATAAAGTACTAAAATAATTAATTAAATTAAAATTAAATCTTTGATTTAAATAACAAAAAAAACATTTAGAAAAAAGAGGTGCAGGTTTGGAGGCACATGGAGCCAGGTTACCCTGAGAAGAACTGCTACTGCACCCCATAAGACTATTAAACAAATCACTAATTAATTTGGATTATTATACTAATTAAAATGATTAAAGAAAAGGGGGTCCATTTGATGAGTACTCAATATTTTCTGAAGGATTTTTCTAAGTGAGTATATAACATAAGCAGCAAATTAATTTAGTAAATAAAGATATGCTGGTCAAAGATATTTAGCGGGTTGATGGATTTTAATTTTTTTTTATCTCAGTTTTAAATCTGATCAAGTTTGTCTGTTTGACTTGGTTTTTGGAAGGATTGGCAGAGATATTTTTAGCTCGGTTTTTACTTAAATGAGAAATCATTTAAATTAGATGAGATAAAATAGTTAAATTCTATATAAAAAAAGATCAATATAGATAACAAATGAGAAATTCAGTTAGCTAGAGAGATAAATATGAAATACGAAATACGAGTAAAATGAAGCCTAAAACTACAATGACACAACCTTTATACATACAATGGTGAAAATCAATTCAGTCTCCTATCTTTATTTATTATGTTTTTTTTCAAAAGAATTAAAAGTTTTGAAATAGTCCCGCAACTCACAAAATTTTAGCTGAAATGGTCCTTTTTGTTGAAAAAAAGATTTTGCCATAATCGAAGCCAAGCTTTTAACAACACATCTTAAATAACGCACCTTTTATAACACAGCCTCTATATTTCATTTATCCTTCAATTTTCATCACATTCTTACGCTTCAAAATATTATCACAGCCATAGCTTAATTTATTTATGAATGGATATTTTTATTATAAACTTGTAATTACATACGAGAGGAGAGTTTTAAAGAAATATGGATTTGAAAGTTCGATATCCAAATGTAGTAATACTAGTAGATCTATTCGAGACGAGTGCAACATGATTAGCAGCCATATTCGAGATGAGCATAGCAGGACTACCGAGATGCTAAATTGTTATACTCCAAGGAGGTTAAGAAAAACGATGTTGAACTCATCAACTTCACCAAGATCTATAGACATGTTCCCAAAACGAAGAATGGATAAGGCATCCCAACCAAGGCCCGAACAAGATACGCGAGCCATACCTCTTCTACTAAAAATCACCCTGATGGAGTGGAAAGAGATTGATATGAAAACCTCTAAAATAAGCCAAGATCTTAGAGAAATACAAAGGACAATGCAATTTTTCGGTGACTACAACCGAACCATGTCACAACTAGTAGCCGAGATCCATTTACGGATGGAGAATGTGGAAAAGATGCAAAAGCAACAACTTGATCTTACCAAGAAGGTACAATCCCAAGATTGTTGGCGTTCGATCGTTTGGTTAACATGAACCGTTAGGGTTCCATACGATTCTATATTCAGCGGAAGTAAGAAAACATAGAAACGTATTACCTTTCACCTGTTGAAGAAGAAAGATTCTCGCCGGCAGCCTGCACAGTCTCACCGTTTTGGGCATAACTCTCTTATCTGATCTCTGATTTGAGTGATCTATACGCCAAAATGATCCTCTCTTCAGTGAATTTCCAGCAATGTATCACACATCCAGTTTGGAGTTCCACATAATTTTAGAAAAATCATGGAAGGTGATGAATAGTAGCAGCAAACAACCTTCCGATCTTCTGTTGTATTCCCAAGTCCAATCTCAATGTCGTGTGGGCGACGATCTTCGAGATATTCTCAATCTGTTGTTCCCTCACCCTCCTCACAGTGTTAGGCGTGATTCAGTTAAGGTTTTCGGACAGCTGAGATGACTTATATATGGGCTACAGCAGGGATCAGGAGGAAAATTAGAGTTGGGCCTCCATTGGGCTTAAGTATCCAAGCTTAGCCCAAAGCTTATACTTAAGTCCAATAATAATAATGTATACTACTAAAATATTATTACTGCACTACCGTTCTAATTCTATAATTACGTTATGGGCTCCTTCTTATTATGAGCCCTTTAGTTTCCTCATGTTTAAGATATACAATGTCCATTAGCTAATTAAATTACTAACAACTCCATTAATTAATATCTCATCCGAGAGTAGTACTGCTCAACCTCATTATCATGCTGGAATAAATCCACCTGCAGGGTTTACATGATAATCCTTTTGAGCTCCTCAAGGGGACATCATCAACCTATAACGAACACGGATTCCTTCTACAATCAACAGCACACCATACAGACAATACTATTTCTCAACTCACCGAGTTTATTGATTTAATTACATGTAAATCTCACTCATTGATGAATCAAAGAAATACATACTACCTTACGTGTCGAGATTATTGTATAGGAATTAAGAGCACGAACATCTATGATAACAGAGATCAAGTTCTCCTATATAGTCAGTATAAATCAAACGATCTCAAGCGGTCCTACTCAATACACACAAAGTGCACTAATATGATTTATAGTCAAGACAAACTAATACCAAATCACACTACAACATCCTAATAGAGAGTCCCCGTCTATCTTGGTTGTGTGCATCTGTTTATACTTTATAAGGAAACTGATAATATGATCTTCTGCGTGTTGTTGTACAACATATTATCTACACTATAAAGTAAGTGGACTATTGCATCAAACATATAAATAAATTATAAGACACAATCATTTGATCATTGATTCTCATTTCAAATAAATTGTTAAAATATTGTTCATACTAAAACTAGACTTTTATTATATAATCCAACAATCTTCCACTTATACTAAAAGACTATGTTGTCATGTCTTCTGCCATAAATCTTATTCCTACCCCACTACATGACCATTAAAAGCTCTCGTCTTATGGTCCTTGTAAATGGATTTACTAGGACATCATCCGATGCAATCTTGGTGACAACAACCTTCCCCTCATCATACGATTTCTCATAACAGGTGGTACTCGCGCTCCAAGTGTTTAATTGCTTATGGGCTCGTGATTCCTTCAAGTTTGCAACTGCACTATTAATGTCACAATAAATTGTGATAACCTTGGGCAAACTTAGAAACACTTCGAAGTCCATTATGAAGTTTCTAGAGTCATATAAATACTTTGGCTGCCTCAGAGGCTCCAATTTATCATCTTTCCATGGTGGAGTCCGAAACATATTTCTATATAACACTCCTCCATTTTATGACTCTACTTCCTAAAATTGAACACATAACATTTGAGGTGGATTTACTGTCTTCCCTATCTGATTTGAAAAATCTGAATCTATGTAATCCATAAGAAGCAGTGAATCTGTTCGGTAAGTCCACATATAATTTCTGGTCATTTTCAGTTACATAAGTATATGCCTTACCACAATTCATTATTTTTGTTTCGGGTTATCTTGCTTTCGGCGAAATAGATATCCGATCTCGTGCATAGCATTGTTTAGGTTAAGCTTCCTTATTCGACGAAGCATAAGGAACCACTTTCATCTCCTTTATCTTCTTTTGTGTCAAGACACATTTCCTTAGATAAAGTCACATGCTAAAATGAGTAAGGATTTATCATTTCATGAAACTTGAGATAAGCACAACATCCTATCTTGTGATCACCATGATCGCAATGATATATTTTGCTTCTCTTAAGTTCTTCGTTTCATACTACTTTATCAACCATACTCATACGCCCGACAATACTCTTTCATTGTCTCCAATGAGCAATATATCATCTACGTACAATACAAGAAATACCACTACGTTTCCGTCACTTTTTTCAATACACAAGACACATCCACGCATTGAATAAATCCATATGCTTGGATTTTCTCATCAAAACGGATGTATCATGATTTTGAAGCTTTCTTTATTCCATCGATGGACACCTTTAAGCTTACAATCAAAATGCTCTTAGCTCTTTGCAATGAATCACTCTGGTTGCTTCACATAGACGTTTTCTTCAGACTTCCAATCAGGAAAGCTGTCTTGACATCTATTTGTTGTACCTCATATTCAATATGAACAATAACAAATAAAAGAGTTCGAATCGACTTAGGCATAGCTACCGGTGAACAGGTTCCCTCATAATTGAATTCTTTCTTTCTGAGAATACCTTTTCGCAACAAACTTTGCTTCCAAGGTTTTCACCTTACCGTATGATCCTCTTTTATTTTGTATAACCACTTCTAATGGCTTTTACACCATTTAGTGATCCTACAAGCTCCCAAATTTGATTTAAAATCCATAGATTCTATTTTAAAATTTATTGCAACTTGCTAAGATATCACATTTTTATCTTATAGTGTTTTCTCGTATCCGTGGGTCAATTCCATGTTTACTAGGAACCAAGTCTCACGACTCTCTCAAAATATAAATCTTTCGGGTTGTAAAACAACTCTCCCACTACGACAAGGCACTACATGAAATTGTGTATCAGATATGACATGTGATACAGTTTACCTTGTAGTATATCCTCTTTTATAATTGGTACTAATACTTTGTGTTTTTCCTCTCACTTCTTTTAGAACAACTTATACATGAGTTTGTGATTTATTACATAGTCCTTTTTCAAAAATTCAGTGTTCATATTAACAATCACCCTTCGATCTTTTGGACTAAATAAATTAACACCCTCTATTTTTCTAGGATATCCCACAAATAGACAAACGTTATACGACATGTTGTTTCTAAGGCATACCCATGAAAATAATTTAGTAATTCCAAATAATTCATAATCTATCTAATCATTTCTATAAGAGTCTTTCTCTTGTTAAGATTAGAAGGCGCGTTATTAATTACTATATATTGCATCCATGGGATAAAAAGATTTAAGAGTGTACAAATTGTCACCAACGTACCATAATAGATTATAGCTTCATCCTTCATTACTATGACCATGTCATTTAAATGAAATGGAGTATCCATCCATAAATGCATAGAAAATGAAATGAAATTCTTTCTATGAAAACGTACGTAAAGACAATTTCTCAAAATTAAACGTTTATTCATATCGTAAGATAAATAAACAACTCTCACTGCAACAATCACTACTCTTGTAGCATACCCATATATTCAATTATCTCATCATCACTTAGTTACACGCTTTTAGTAATTCCGATATCTACAAACAATGTGTCAGTAGATTTCATCACTAATCATGCTTCAACAACTAGTGAATGAGATACTGACGTTGTTCCTATATTAATGAAAGTTGATTTCCTTCGCCACTTGTTTTGTTAGAAGTTTCCCACTAACTACAGTCTTTTGTAGTTCAGATGGAACTTACTCAAAACATCTAGGCAAATTATGGAGAATAAAATTGGCCTAGGTTTCTCTTTCAATTTTTATCCATATTTTTCAATTCATTCATCAAGTCAACCATGACCTCTCACCTTTTAACCTCACTCAAGTATCCGAAGAGTCGCATGAGACCATCATATTTCTATGAACCTCTCACCTCTCCACTAGAGACTTTAATAGGTATCATAAGACATCCTTAGTGAAAACACATATATTTTCCTAAGCAGTAAAAATCAAAACCAATATTCTTTTCTAATCATCTAATTTTGGACCAGTAAATATGATTTCTTTTATAAACAATAAGCGATATAAAACCATTTGAAAATACAGAGAATCACAAATAAATACACCGATCAAATCTTCGAATCTATCCATTTATATTGATTCCCTCAACAATATAAAAATAAAGTTCTCCAACATCTCAAGCACCGTGAGTCTGCATGCCAAGTTTGTGTGGATGTATACAAACCTGAACATTTACAAAAAAAGGTTTTACCCATTAATTTCATTCGTCAACCTAACCTCATGACAAAATAATTAATAGTCGATTCCTCTTTAGCCATGCAAATAATAACAGTGATTCCGTTAGGGAGGATACTTATTATTTACAACTAAGTGTACACCATTATTTGATCCCTAGTCCGCGGCCCGAGCGTATGTGCCTTACTGTTGGAGAAGTACACACGCGCTCAGATAACTTCCTACAATCATCAATTATAAGTTTGTACCAGTAACTGCATATAAACGCATCCGTTAGGGAGGAAGACACTATAGCCAACGCACAACTTCATATGCATCATATTACGAACAATAATTATTTAACGAAGTTTGTACCAGTGATCTATGAATAAACTCATCCGTTAGGGAGGAAGACACTATAGCCGACGCGGAAGATTATCCACATCACTTACAAACGAATAATGGAGGTCGCGGGAATTATTAACCAATCCCCTCCCCCACTTAATTATTCAACATTGAGGGTTTTTACATGCATATAATATTCTACAATAAAATACACAATCTAGCATGCTCCTATTACGACACATAAGACAGTAAATCACATAGAATCATGCATAACATATATAACAATAATCAAATTATCATAGTTATATATCGGTGAATTCGATTGTTCACCACCAAGCATGAATGCGGGCAACGCAGACAGGGATCAACCTCGCCGGTGAGGTCGAGAGGTTCGGGGCAGCGACCCGAAACCTAAATAAAATTCTGGAAGAATCTTACATAGAATATTCCTCCAATTCCTTGTCCACCAACCTGCTCCACCACTCTGACACTCTGCTCGACACTCACACGCCAAGTTGTCCATCCACCACGTTCAGTCGTGCCGCCGAGGATTATGTCCAACACACACGCCATGCACGGCGCTCGTCTCTGAGTCACAGCAAGAATGCAGGCTCGGTAGTGTACGTGCTAGATTTCTAGCCGCTGGTAGCACCCAACACCAGGCTACCCATCTGCACGCTAACGTGCAAGCCGCCTTGTGAGGCATCCCGCCAGCCAATCGCTTTACCGAGCATGCAAAGCCTCTGCCGCTAGCAATTTATCAAGACTCGACCAAAACTCATCGAACCCACCTTGAAAACATGCAGACCTGCTCGGAGGACTCTGCAGACCCGCTCGAAATTGATTAAAACTCGCCCGAAACCCAGTTCAGCCAGTTTCGCGAGTTGTGCCTCCAGCAGCACTCATTGGCGCCATCACCTAGTTGCACGTTGTCGGAACTGGCTGACCACTAGCAGCAGCAACATGTTTCCCATCGTGTAGCCGTGTGACAATCGCCGTCGTTTCGCCGCCCACCAACCACCTGTTCGTCACTGACTAAAATCATGTCGCCGCAGCACCCTAGCCACCCAACACGTGCAAACTTGACAGGGATGAAGCAGACTTAGAAAAAAGGAAAGACCTACTTGGAAATAGGTGATGAACCCACCTTGAACACGTTAGGACCCGATCGAAAGCCTCACTGGGCTCCACTGGAAACCCCTTTATATCTTATAAAATCACGTTGGAAAATCTCCATCATCATGCCGTCAGTCGTCGTACCCAGTCTTGATGTTCTGTCAATCTCACATTGACCAGTAAGGGCTTACATGCCAACAGGCACAGCTGTTCCCTTTGCCCCATCGCGTCGTCGGCCATCCTCAACCGTGTCGCCGCTATCCGCCAATAGCAAATGTTTGACTTGTAGAACATGCCAAAACATTCTGGTCATCGGAGCGTGACAGCTCCCCACTCCAGCGATGTTCATCGCCGTGTATTGCAACCACCCACTGTCGCTGATACCCTCAGGCGCCATCTTCAATCGCGGCGCCGTCGCTGGCTTTTCACCACCATGCCTCGTCGTCTTGTACAACCAGCCATGTCGCCGCGAATCAAACGTCCATCGCCGCTCACTCCGCGGTGTAGGGTTAGAGTTTACATTGAATAATACCACAATATACCAAACCCTAATTCTCATGCGATTCTAATTCAAAATTAAATCACATAAACCTTAGCCTAACGTGTCACACTTCATCACAAAACTGAAGCTCTGATACCAATTATTGGCATTCGATTAGTTGGTTAACATGAACCGTTAGGGTTCCATATAATTCTACATTCAGCAGAAGCAAGAAAACATAGAAACGTATTACTTTTCACTAGGGTATGCTGATGAAAAAAGATTCTCGCCGGAAGCCTGCGCGGCCTCGCCGTTTTAGACATAACTCTCTCATATTATCTCCGATTTGAGTGATCTATGTGCTAAAATAATCATCTCTTCAGTAGCTTTCCAATGGTGTATCACATATCCAATTTAGAGTTCCACATGATTTTAGAAAAATTATGGAAATTGATGAACAGCAGTAGCAAACAACCTTCCGATCTTCTGCTGTATTCCCAAGTCCAATCTAGACGTCGTGTGGGCGACGATCTTCGAGATATTCTCAATCTGCTGTTCCCTCACCCTCCTCACAGTGTTAGGCGTGATTCAGTTAGGGTTTCCGGACTACTGAGATGACTTATTTATGGGCTACAGCAGGTATCAGGAGGAAAAATTAGAGTTGGGCTTCTATTGGGCTTAAGTATCCAAGCTTAGCCCAAAGCTTATACCTAAGTCCAATAATAATAATGTATACTACTAAAATATTATTACTGCACTACCGTTCTAATCCCATAATTACGTTATGGGCTCCTTCTTATTATGAGCCCGTTAGTCTCCCCATGTTTAAGATATACAATGCCCATTAACTAATTAAATTACTGATAACTTCATTATTAATATCTCATTCGAGAGTAGTACCACTCAACCTCATTATCATGCTGGAATAAATCCAACTGCAGGGTTTACATGATAATCCTTATGAGCTCCTCAAGGGGACATCATCAACCTATAACGGACACATATTCCTTCTACAATCAACAACACACTATACAGACAACACTATTTCCCAACTCACCGAGTTTATTGATTTAATTACATGTAAATCTCACCCATTGATAAATTAAATAAATACATACTGCCTGACGTGTCGAGGTTATTTTATAGGGATTAAGAGCACGCACATCCATAATAACAGAGATCAAGTTCTCCTATATAGTCAATATAAATCGAACGATCTCAAGCGGTCCTACTCAATACACACAAAGTGCACTAATGTGATTTTATAGTCAAGACAAACTAATAACAAATCACACTACAACCATCCCAATAGAGAGTCCCCGTCTATCTCGGTTGTGAGCATTTGTTTATACTTTATAAGAAAACCGATAATATGATCTTTCGCATGTTGTCGCACAATATATTATCTACAGTATAAAGTAAGTGGACTATTGCTTCGAACATATAAATAAATTATAAGACGCAATCATTTGATCATTGATTCTCATTTCAAATAAATTGTTAAAATATTGTTCTTACTATAGCTAGATTAAAATAGGTTAAAATAAAGCAGAATCGAAGATGAGCAAGAAACGAATGAAAAAAGGGCTTACTCGAGTTGCAAGGCTCAACACGACTTGGACTCGAGTCGTGTTGGGTGTCGTAGGAGGTCAGAATACAAAAAGGATCAACACAACTTGTCATGTGGCCGCACGACTTGCAACACAAGTCGTGTTGCGTTTGATAAAAATCGTGTTGCATGTCGTGTGAGGCAGAGCAGTTTTGAATTTTATCTAGAGAGCCAACACGAGTTGGCAGGCGGCAGCTCAACTTGCCAACTTGACTCACGTTGGGTTCCATGGCCAATCTAATTTCAGAGCAATACGACACGACTTGACAGGCGAGTGCACAGTTTGATAACACGACTCCTGCTAGGGTTACAAGTGTGCATTTCAAGGCAATACGAGTCATGTTGACAACTCGAGTTGGGCATTCCAACTTGTGTTGCGTTAGTTTGGGCCAAAAATTGGGATTTTCATCCTCCAGTGCGTGAAAACGTGTAAAAAGAGTCCAGTAGAGTAAAATTCGTGGCCAAAGATATAAAAGGGGATCAAGACAACTGGAGTGAGAGATCGATCACACACTAACAGAAACACATCGTGAAATCATTTACGCACCATCAACCTATCCACCCAATCACATCAGATCATCCATTCCATCGGTCCGAAAGAAGATTCCAATACAGTTGATAGAGTCAATCCAATCAGAGAGACGAGGGAGGACGTAAACTACATGATACTAGGGTTTTGTTTCTTCTATTTATTTCTTCCTTTGTTGATTTTGATATGAAATTGTCAGCCATGAGGGTTGTGTGTAACCCCATGGGCTAAAACTCTTATACAGTTCTAAGGATTGAAGGTAGGGTAGTTGAATTGGAAATCTAGGTAATTTTTGTGAATTCATGCTATTAATATTCTTGTTTATATGTATGTAAAGTCTTCACAATATATCATTGATATGTCAGTGATGCTTGGTATGCTGTGTTAGCTTGTGTGCATACATAATTGATATTGTCTATTTGCTAGGGATTATAGTAGTTTGTCCATGAACACGATAATTCTAAGGGCTGGTAAACTAGATACTTGATTTTCTTAGTGGAACAATGCAATTAAGAATTCAAGTAAGAAGTGAATAGGATTGAGTAGTACTTTCAGAGAATATATGTTAGTCAAACTGGTCATCCGGATGTTGTTTAAGTTTGCAGTATTAGTATCTAGGAAGGAGGTTCAAAACTGTTCATACATCTTTTGATATAAATTGAATAATACTATTAACTTGAAATCGAATCATATTTGGTGGGCTAATAGATATTAGTGAAGTATTTCCATTAACTTAGCATGATGAATAATAGGACGTCTAGGAAACCAAATCAATTGCACTACACCTGATACTTTAGAGTTGTTATTTCTCTCTTAATTCACTCTCGAATAATTCTTCTTTGTTTATTTATTTATTAAGTTATTTATTATTTCAGCACTTAATAAGATATTAAAATTCGAATCTTGAAATTAGTTACATTGATTCTAGTTGAGTAGTAATTTAAGATAAAATAGATAATTAACTGTCTTCAAAGGGAACGATATTTTTAACTTGGGTAATTGTCATTACTATTGATATCCTTATACTTGGGGATTTTAGTTGGAGTGCGCAAAATACGTCTTTCATGCACCATGAGAGGGCGGTAGGAGTTGGGAGCTTTGTCTGGGGCCGTGGATACAGAATCGTAGATGCACTCGAATAGTATTTTTAGAAATGATATATTTAATACTCCCTCCGTCCGCCCAAAAGGTGGACATTTTGCCATTTTGGGCGTTCGCACTAAATGTCCACATTTTCCTTTTTAAACATATGAGACTCATACACATCACTAATACAATATTGTCAGTGATGCTTGGTATGTTGTGTTAGCTTGTGTGCATACATAATTGATATTGTCTATTTACTAGGGATTATAGTAGTTTTTCCGTGAACACGATAATTCTAAGGGTTGATAAACTAGATACTTGATTTTCTTAGTGGAACAATGCAATTAAGAATTCAAGTAAGAAGTGAATAGGATTGAGTAGTACTTTCAGAGAATATATGTTAGTCAAACTGGTCATCCGGATGTTCTTTAAGTTTGCAGTATTAGTATCTAGGAAGGAGGTTCAAAACTGTTCATGCATCTTTTGATATAAATTGAATAATACTATTAACTTGAAATCGAATCATATTTGGTGGGCTAATAGATATTAGTGATGTATTTCCATTAACATAGCATGATGAATAATATGACGTCTAGGAAACTAAATCAATTGCACTACACCTGATACCTTAAAGTTGTTATTTCTCTCTTAATTCACTCTCGAATAATTCTTCTTTGTTTTTTATTTATTAAGTTATTTATTATTTCAGCACTTAATAAGATATTAAAATTCGAATATTGAAATTAGTTACATTGATTCTAATTGAGTTGTAATTTAAGATAAAATAGATAATTAGCTGTCTTCAAAGGGAATGATATTTTTAACTTGGGTACTTGCCATTACTATTGATATCCTTATACTTGGGGATTTTAGTTGGAGTGCGCAAAATACGCCTTTCATGCACCATGAGAGGGCGGTAGGAGTTGAGAGCTTTGTCTGGGGGCCGTGGATACAGAATCGTAGATGCACTCGAATAGTATTTTTAGAAATGATATATTTAATACTCCCTCCGTCCGCCCGAAAGGTGGACATTTTGTCATTTTGGGCGTCCGCACCAAATGTCCACATTTCCCTTTTTAAACATATGAGACTAATACACATCACTAATACAATAAATTTATGGGACTCATACACCCCACTAATACAACTACCAACTACATATTAAATAATAATACTCCTTAATCCACGTGCAAAAAACAAATGTCCACATTTGAGGAGGACGGGGGGAGTAATAGATTTTATATAAGGATATTTTAGTCATTTTAATTTAAATACATTTTTGGGTATGATTAGTATTTCTGGGGGTGCAAATAGTCGCACCCAATTATTTATAGGAGGGCGTTTTTTTTTATATGAGAAGGATAAAAGTGATAATTGTTTTTTGGTAAGTCTTATATGAAACGGATAAAAAGTGATAATATCATTAACGATAAGTAATACTCAATAGATGAAAAGTATAACGATGGAGTAAACTATTTCATGAACAATTGATAGTATAAATAGAATATAATAACATTTAACAATGAAAATGATGACATTTTATAGCGAATGTAATAATGATGTTATCACCTTTTATCCATGTAAATTTTTATTTTTAATGGGAATTCATCTCACGAAAAAAGATCCGTGAGATGATCTCACCCAATTCCTATTATAAAAGAATTTCTCTTTATGTTTAAATATTTATTAAGAACATATTTCTTCAACTTTTAAATTTTAAGTAAATTTTTGTATTGAAAATTAAATCAGTAATTTAGTTTATAAAAGATAATTATTATATTTATTGTTGGTAATTTATATATTTATATAATAATAATGATAATAATAATAAATAAATTAATTAATTAAAATATCAGTTTGGTTTTCATTTAATCGAATTTTCAAATTTCAAAACCAACACTTGAACTAAAGTTTTAAAAATTAGACTTCAAAATCAAAATCCAAACCAAATTTAAAAAATCAAATCAAATTAATCTTTTGATTTGTGCAAACTTATGTGAACCGGTTCATATGTGAACCTTGTTTTTACCGATTATTCTTTTATACATGAAAATTTATTTTTTAAAGAGATAATTATTATTCTTTTAAATAAAAAAATTATGCTTCAAATTCTTGTATACCCGATTTATCAATTATTCTTCAAAGACATGAATTATTATTTTTTTAAAATAAAATTATTACTCTTTAAAAATTAATTTTTTTATATATTAAAAAATAATTTTAAAAAATAGGGTTCATTGGTGAATTCAATTCATATCAAAACTTATTCTTCATTTGTTTGATCGTTTTGGTTCGGTTTAATCGAAATTTTATACAATCCTACTTATATGCACTTGTTGAGTAAGGAAGGCCATGCTAATATTGAGCGACACTCTATGCATCCGGGCGAACGGAGCGTATTCCGTGTACCTTTACAATTTTTATGTCCTTTTGCAATTTAAACTCCTAGCAATACATATGTTTAAATAAAATTGGAGGGGGAGAGTTGTGTTCACATGGGACTCGGAGTATCCCTCCATATCTCGGGGCGAAATAGCTTTTGCCGATAATATTTGATATTCGAACTTAGGTGGGTCCACCAATTTTAACACACACAAGAGGAACTTCATTTAGCAAGTTTAAGTTTAAATTGCATTAAAAACTTGTCAGATCCATTAACAACACAGGTTCCACCAAAAAATTGAGACAGAGCTTTGCCGGCAATAATAATAATTATTATTATCGTTATTATTATTATAAATTACAAGTTAAATAAAAATTAAATCCACAATAAATCATATTTATGGTCGCAACTAGTTAAGAGTAATATGTAAAGAAGGATTGGTTCCCGCTAGCCCTGCATAGTTTACTATATTTCCAATATATTAAAATTTAATTTATAATACTCAATCAACACTTCAAATTTAGGTGAATAAAAGATAATTCACTACGCTATTATTATTTATTGTTGGTAAAAGCTCGTGTGTTCTGGGACACCGAGTCGCCAACTCTCCCCATTCATATTTTATTTAACACTATGTATTACTATGAGTTTAAATTGAGTTTGAGGATATAATATTCCCGATGACACAAGAGCTAAATTAAGATTGGGAACCCGGTATCCCCGGGACACAAGAACCCTTCTCTTATTTTTTATTAATTTGAGTATAACTTTTTATTAAATGTATCACTCTTTATTTATTTCATGAACTCTTCATGTGAGATAATCTCACATAAATGTTTGTTAGTGTTAAAGATAACACACTAGAATATACTCTCTCCGTCTCAGGTTAAGGGGGTCATTTTTCCATTTTGGTTGTCCCACTCAAAGGGTTTCCTTTTCTTTTTTACACACATGAGACCCACACAACTCTTCTAATACAATTAAAATATGGGGCACATACTCCTACTAATACAACTACCAACTACACATTAAATAATAATACTCTTTAATCTACGTGCCAAAAAACAAATGATCCTCTTACGTCGAGATGGAGGGAGTATAAGTATATGTGAGGCGGATGTAATACCAGTTGATCAGTTATTAATGCATAATTATTATATATGTAAAACATGATTATATATGAGTTGATCTGTTTTTATAATACGTCTAACAAGATAGTATCTCATTGCAAAAATAGTTATGTATAAGAAAATTTATATTAAATCATAAGAGTAGAGACTAATTCAAATTTAAACATAAAATATCAAATTAAATAAATCAATAAATCATAAAGTAAAGGTTAATTAATTGAAAGAAAAACCACAAGTTTACTCTGCAAATTAATCTTGATCTTTGATAAATTTAAAAAATAATGTTGCAAAATATAACCAAATTCTAAAAAAAAAACTCAAATTTAAACCCCACCTTTGAGAAAAATATGTACAGTTTGCATCAATATTGACCCTAAAATTAAAATTAAAATACAATTATAGCATAAAAATTAGTATTAAACTGAGAACAATTAACCTTTCAAAATAAAATAAAACATGAAAATAAGAAAAAAAAAAAAAAAAGGAAAAATTGACTATATGGGATTGTTTGAATTAGTTAAAACTTATTTCCCCCTTATTCCTCAACCTGAAAACACAAATTCTCATAAACAAATAAAATTAGGTCATGTTATTCAAATCTCTACAAAAGATTTTAGAAAAGGGCTCAAACATGATCTAAAAGCTAAGTCCATCAAAAGAATATGCTTACAAAAGAGATGCTATATCCAAACTATGAGTGACTTCGTTAATATGCTTCAAATTAATCCAAATAATTGACACAGAATTAGTGATGTAGTTGTTGTGCGAGTAATTGAAAAGAAGTCTAGTGTAAAAGAAATAATTGAGATAGAGCAATTAAAGTTGGCAATTCAGATTTGTTTCAAAAATTAATCAACACATCACTTATTGTTTCTTCTTGAAGGAAAAAACATGATAAGGGTCAGTCCTCTTCATACTTGGACTGGTCTTGGTCCAATTCCCAGAGCAAAATATTGTCACAAAATGTCAGATTTCTCAGTAAGAAAGAAGAACCCTCAATTTCAATTTCACATTATCAATAAAATAAACTTAACATTTCTCTTCATAAACTCTTCCAAAAGAGCCAATAGCAGTTTGATGTGTGTACCGAATCCTCGGTTCGAATTATCTTTGTCATTTTCGTATATCATTTCCTGTGTCATATCATTAGATGATTGAAATTTAGGAAAGAGTGAAATTATATCCTAAAAATGAAAGCATAAATCATATAGACAATGATTGGATTTATTTCTCAATTATATAAAATGTGACACAATAGATGATACACAAAGATAACGCAGAAGATCCGTGCCTAATCCTGGGTAAATCACAATTAAATATTGAGCTCTCTGTTTCAAATTACTCAAGAACTTCACACAATTTACCTCTTACATTGAATTCTTATTTTGTTGATGGGGGCATACTATTTAATAAAACAAACTTTGCATTACATATATGTATATATTTATATATAAACATTTGAAGGTTAACATTGTAATAAGTAGTGGGCACAAACAGCAGACAACAAGGTCTGATCTCATGGTTTCCTCACCCCAATGCCATTACCCCATAGCTCTCTCTCTCTGACCAATCTTTGGCTTCTGTGATTAAAGAGAAAATAATACTCCAATGTTGTTATTTTAAGTATTGTAAGATGCATATATAATCCTACAACAGAAAAAACAAAAAGTGATACACTTAAACCAAGACATATCCTATTAAAATAACAAGCCTTGGAATATTGCAACATTTAATACTCTCTGCAGCACCTTTTAAAGCATTCAATTTCTATATTTTATTTTCAAAACCTCATAGATCCAACCCACACTTTAGATTCTCCCATATGTACAGCTTGTTCATGAGAGAGAGAGAGAGGGAATAGACAGATGGTCTCTCAGGAACTACAGGAAAGGAGGGTCACCCTTTTTCTCTTCTTTTCTTCCCTTCAAGTGAAAAAACTAACCAGGTAAAAGTGCTCTGTATTTCTTTTACCAATCTTCATCATTATAACCAAATACTAAAGGATTAATTTGATCTTTTGGCCGTAATCACTCTGATCCATCCTCCTCTTGGATTTGAACAGTAAAAGGCTGAGGTTCTGTGTTCTGACTCTGGGAGGTCCCACTGTGTAAGAAGATGATTCATGATTTCACATGTAGGAAAAGGATCCTCTCTCTCTCTCTGTCTCTCTCTCTCTCTCTTCATTCTTATGATGATGATGATTCAAAAGTCTTTACTGCTCACTGTTGCATTCATCTTCTGATCACTTGTCCCCATTTCACAGCCACACATTAAATTCAGTTGTGGGAAATGAAGAAGATGGATGGATGATGGCATGCTTCTTCTGAATGTCCACTGCAAAAAAACATGGTACACACATAAGCCACTTCATTCATCTCCCACATTCTTCATTCATTACAATAACCACTAACCATTTTTGGGGGGTGGGGTGGCCTCCTCCCTTTTGATTACTTACACCAGACCATGAATGGAGATGGAGCAGTGATCCCCACCGTTGATTCCAAGCCCCCCCTCACCATCCTAACCTCCACCCAAGATTCACTCTCCAAGAACTCTTCCCCCTACACCTCCCCCCTCGTCTCCCCCCCTTCCTCCGCCTTCGTCTCGGCGCTGCAGTCGCCGTACATCTCCCCCAGAGCCACCGGAGAAGCCGCCGAAACCCCAACTCCGGCGACCACCCCGGTATCGTACAGCGGGTCCCAATCCCAGTCCGACGACGTACCCAGCACCTCCTACACCCCACCCCCGGAGAACCACCCCACCACCAAGGTGAAGATTGTGACCTGCGTCCCTGTTTCGGACACGGCACCTCGGATTTCCTTCTCGTTCCCCATTCCTCGTATCTCCTTCGCCAAGGGCTCTGTTTCCCCTGCTTCCAACGCGAAGCTCAGAAGCTGCGATGTGTACGTGGGTTTCCATGGGCAGAACCCTAATTTGGTGAGATTCTGCAAGTGGCTGAAATCGGAGCTGGAGATACAGGGCATTGCCTGCTTCGTAACTGATAGAGCCAAATACGCAGATAATCAGAGCCATGAGATTGCTGATAGGGTGATCTGCTCAGTGACGTTTGGAGTGGTGGTAGTCACCAATTACAGCCTTCTGAATCATCTGAGCTTGGAGGAGATTAGGTTCTTTGCACAGAAGAAGAATTTGATCCCTCTGTTCTTCGACACTGATGCTGATGAAATAGCTGGTCTGTTCAACCCCCATGGTGACAACAAGGAGTGTAAGGAAGCCATGGATGGGCTGATGAGGTGCCATGAGTTTGGGTTGGAGGCAAATGAGAGGAATTGGAGAAGTTGCATCACAAGAGCTGCTGGTATACTGAGGGCAAAGCTAGGGAGGAAGAGTGTGGTGGAAAAGGAAGTGGATGTGTGTGATGAGCTACCTTTTCCAAGAAACAAGTACTTTGTGGGGAGGGAGAGAGAGATTGTTGATATTGAAACAGCTTTCTTTGGGTGTGGGGACTATTTGGATCAAGAATGTGCAGTGGCCACCACAAAAGGTGGAGCTCAAGGACAGTCTGATGCTGATGGGGAAAGTGAGGTTGATAAAACTAAAGGGAACACTAAATTCATTAGTTTGGAGGTTGGGAGGTGTAAAGAACCCAATTTAGAGGCATGGGTTGAGCCCCCAATTGGGAGGAACTCTTTGAAGAGGAGTAAGTACAGGAAGGCCAAGAATGGGAAGGGAAGCAACATTGTGTGCATCAATGGATCATCAGGAGTTGGTAAAACTGAGCTGGCTTTGGAGTTTGCTTATCGCTATTCACAGAGGTACAAGATGGTGTTGTGGGTGGGTGGTGAAGCTAGGTATTTCAGGCAGAACATACTCAACATATCTGTCAACATGGGGTTGGATGTGAGTGCAGATGAGGAGAAGGAGAGGGGGAGGATTCGGAGCTTCGATGAGCAAGAATTGGAGGCGTTTAAAAGGTTTAAGAGGGAGCTTTTTAGGGACATGCCCTATTTACTCATCATAGATAATCTTGAAACGGAGAGGGAATGGTGGGAAGGGAAAGATCTCCATGATTTGATACCGAGGAACACCGGAGGCACCCATGTCATCTTCACGACGAGGCTGCCCCGTGTGATGAACTTGGATCCATTGCAGCTTCGAACGCTGCCCTTACCGGATGCAATGACATTGATCCGTGGGAGACGGAGAAAGGAGTACCCGGCCTCAGAGGTGGAATTTCTTGGAAAATTCGACGAAAAACTAGGGAGATCAAGTTATGGGTTGTGGGTTGTAGGGTGTTTACTTTCTGAGCTTGGGATTGCTCCATCTGCTCTATTTGAAGCTGTGAATCAGATGGAGATGGTTCCATATGAGGAAAGGAGTGGATGTTGTGGTTTGACCAATGGGGAGCATCAGTTTTGCAGCAGCAATCCATTCCAAATCAAAGTGTTGTTGTTTGTTGCTTCTCTGTTGCAGCAAAGTAATGGAAATAGGAATGTTCTGTCTTCAAGAATGCTTCAAGTTGGAGCATGGTTTGCTCCGTCTCCGATTCCATCGAATTTACTAGCCGTTGCAGCTAACAGTGTACCCTCTTCAAGGAACAAGTTGAGGAAGTGGACTAGATGCTTGAAGCTCACTCTGTGTTGCCTGTCGAACCAAACGTGGAAGAGCGAGGAGGAATCGGCTATGGTTTTGGTTCGACTAGGGTTAGCTTCCAAGGTGAACCGACACCCCGGGTGTTGGATCCAATTCCACCCCATAACACAAGTGTTGACAAAGTGGAAAGATGGATTAGTTGCAGCAAAAGCAGCAGTTGAGGGTGTCCGAAGAGTAGGCAGTCCTAGCATGAACTCCAACCACCTCTGGTCATCGGCTTTCCTCGTCTTCGGATTCAAATCCAAGCCCCCTCTCGTTCAGCTCAAGCCGATAGACATGGTGCTCTTCATCAAGAAAACAGCCCTTCCATTGTCAATACAAGCATTCACAACCTTCTCCAGGTGCAATTCAGCTTTAGAGCTGTTGAAAGTGAGCACAAACGTGCTCGAGGAAGTCGAGAAGTCGTTCATGTCGCAGATTCAGGACTGGTGCCATGGCTCCCTATGCTGGAAAAAGCATCTACAGTCGAATCAAAGAGTGGATGAGTATGTCTGGCAAGAAGTGACATTGCTGAAGGCTGCACTGCTTGAGATGAGGGCGAAGCTGCTGCTGCGCGGCGGCTTTTTCGACAGTGGGGAAGAGCTTTGTAGGACTTGCATCAGCATTAGGACAGTGATGTTAGGGCATAACCATGCTCAAACCTTAGCTGCTCAAGAAACATTGGCCAAGTTAGTGAGAATGAGAAGCAAGATTTGAAACTAATGCTGCTGTTCTGTTATTACCAACTTTCTGGTAGCTCAATTTTGTTCACAATGTAATGTTGTTTATGCTGCCACTGCCAGTTAGTTAAATCATAATTCACATTTTTTAAGGATGATTACAGTTTACTTACTGGATCCAGTTCAATGGCACAAGTAGTCGAGTTAAATTGTTTCTTGAATGGCAGAAATAAGACGCACGTTGAAATTTGAGAATTGGTAGTGATTTTGGAATGGTAATACTAAAATGAACATATTTGATACAGTGATTAGAGAGAGTGATAGAGGAAAGATTGAATTTTAATGGAGATTTCACTTCCAAAATGGTGTTTTGGGCCAGCAAATCTATTCAACTTTTTCATCTTTTCACACATGCATAAATGGCAAAGTGTAGTTCAATATGTACAAGAGGAAATGGGTGTATATATACCCTTCAAAATATATGGAAAAAACTTTTATACCACAAATTTAGTGGTAATTTATTTCCCCAAAAAGACATAAATACTCTTGACTCGTTTGATGGCTCGGTAAAAATAAATGACTCGATTGATGGGTCGGTAGCTTTTAAATAGAATCACCAATTGAGTCATTGATATTTTAGTCTTTTAGGACATTATAAAATTAGTAATTAAAATTGTGGAAAAATTGTTTTTCGTAAAATCCATTTGAGTAAATTAAAAATTTTCCCCATGTAAAAATGCCAAGTTTGGAAGAAGAATTATATTTCCTCCGTTCCGAAATATTGTATGCATTTATTTTTTGTACATAGATTAGTGTGGTGTGAATTGAGAAAAATAATTTTTAATGTGTAGTGGGTAGTTGTTTTAGTGTAGTGTGTGGGCCCGATGTAGATATAATAATTGTTTTGTGTGAGTCTCATCTACCAAAAAAAGAGATGTATACTTTATTTTGGGACGATCCAAAATGAAAAAAAAATGTATACTTTGATGCGGGACGGTGGGAGTATCAAAGCTCTAGACAAAAATACCCTTCATCACTCTCAAATCTCACTTGTCACCTGGTAAGATGGTAATCTCTCTCCCACCCCTCCTCCACCGGTGACGGTTCTCCCTTCTCCCTCCACCGCATTGTTGGGAATTTAATTGGTCTCACATGTGAAGAGGATCAAGCATGGTAAATTGGTGATTTTGGGGGCCTAGAGCTTGGCCTAGAAGAATCAATGACAAATCTATGTGTGAACATAATCAGTGACAAAATTGTATGTAAACACAATCACTAATGAAAATAGCAATTCTGCTATATGAGAGTGGTTTCTGGAGCCTATCATTCTGCACCCATTCAACACAACACCACATCCATAGCATATGCATACACAAGTACTTGCATCCTAGTACGAAGTCCTTTGTTCTCTCTTAGTTCGCTGGAGTTCCTGCGATAGCGGTGCTATTTTTGTCGAAAATGAGATGTCATTTCGTCTTTGGGGAAGATCCCCCAAGTCCGTAGCACTACCAGGGCGTGTTTCTTTTTGCGGAAAGAATTCTACTCGAATCGACTTCGCCATCATCCCAAGACATTTAAGATTCATGATCTAAGATCCTATACTCTACTCTTTCTATTTTTTTGTATTTTGATTTAGTAATTCTCCTTTATATTTTTATATTCATTGTAATAATAATTAGTTGGTGTACATCTAAACCAACAATAATCACCATCCTCTCTAAACAAACTCGTCATTACCCCTAAGCTAACTCCAAGAGACACAAACCCGCCATCTACCTCCTCCTCATAACCCCAATAGCCCTTAACTCGTCCACATGAGAAGACCCAAATTGCGTGCGTAGTTTGTTCATTCTTTTTCTTCACTCACAAGAATGATTACCCTCAAGTGTAAGAGATCAATTGTAGCACACGCTTGATCAAGTTAAATTATCGAACCCATAGGATTAAAGCTAAACAGAGTACCACAAAAAATTAATTACACCACTATTAATTAAGACGTAATAACCTTTTCTAATTTTGGAATTTATTAAAATAAATTTGCAGAAAAATAAAAAATAAAAGCTACAAACAATCACAAGGGTTTCAAGAGAAAATATAAGGTAGCTCCAGGAAACCCAGTTTAAATCAGTCAAATTAAATTACTAGACAATCAGTTATAATACCTGCTAAAATTACGATATCGATCACTTAAATATGCTAAGCCTCTTAGATCAAGTAAACTGTTTTTTGATCGGTAGATCAAGTAAACTTAACATGTAAATTTGGTTCAAAATCTCAGATGCAGAAGAATAATTCCTACTCCATTTCTAGGTACTTCATGCTACAACTATTCAGAAAAGTACTAGCCCATGATGTTACAAGTAACAACCATGTCTGTGGAATGAACTTGCCCATGAGTCTATAAATCAACAATAAGAAATTAAATAATGAAGAAAAACCCTTGTTTGGAATAATTCTTCATCTTGATGATCCTCCTATTTTCACCTTTTCAAGTAGCAAATACTATGACTGAGTGTGAGGTGGTGATAGGTGAAAAGCAGGTGAAGGGTAGAGATGGATGGTGGATCTTGATTTTGGAATTGTGGCATGTGATGGGTGTGAAGGTTGTTTTCGAAACTCCCCAATGGCTCATTTTATAGTTGAGGGCTCATAAGACTTTGATTCCATCTCAAAAGAGGATTTTTTTCATGTCAAAACACGCATCGAGCCCAAAATTGGGTTGTCGGGAAGTTGCACAGTTCGTGCAGGCCATATCGTGTCGCAAGGAGTGGGCAACTCGTGCCACTCTTGCTGCCCCATCGGCAGCATGCGCGACCTCACAATTTATACCATAACTTTTTCATCAGAACTCCGATTGAGATGATTTTTACGCTCACGCGATCTTCTCTTTCTTAGATTTATATTGATATAAAATATAAAAAAAATATAACATTTGAAGGTTGCACGAGTCATGATGGGTTGACACAGCTTGCGCGACCTCACTATTTTGATAATAATTTTCTCATCTAAATTCCAATTGAGGTGTTTCTTGAGTCAAAATGATCTCTCTTCTGTAATTTTCTAACCATATATCACACGACTAATTTTTAATTCAATAAAAATAAAACTTATTCGAAGTGGATATGCATTTTTTAGCATTCTGTCACAATTTCATTCTTCATTCAAACTTTGCACTTTTGATCATTTTTCAACCAAAAAACACGAAATAACACCTCAAATGCACCAATATCTTAAATATATAAAAATTAATTTAATTCTAAAATACGAACATAAATTTCATAAAACGATACTAAATCGGACCCTAAAACATGCAAATTTTCACACTAATCAACGTTCGATCGAGCTCGAGTGAAACTGGTACCTAGTGTCTAAACCCTCAGGTGAGAAATGCAATCCCCTTTCCTTTATGGCACTAATGTGGCAATGAGAAATATGGAATCTTGCTATCTAAATGTATGTTACCAAGGAGCCTTTTGAATTGTTTCAAAAAAAAAGAAAAAAAAAACCTTACATGTGTTCTATATGTTCGATAAAATGCTTGAGAAAAAACTAGCTGTTGAATTTGATTCTTGGGGACTTATATATGAATTCTTATATTGTGTAATTTCATACTTGGAAGAGGCTAAACATATCTCGAAAGAAATATAGGCACGTTAGGCCAAAACAATATAAAAATTATGAGAATATATTACCTCGGTCCGGAAAAGATTTTGAGAAGGAAACTTTCATTTCCATATGATAATATATACATTTGAATTGTTTATCTGGCTTTGACTGACAATTAAGTTATGTAATTTTATCTCCCAGAAAAATTTATATATGACAATGGAGGTATGTTTATGTTTATATTATGTAAAAGTATATTTGTGTTAGAGTATGTTGTTAAATACTATATAAAGTGGACATTTATACTGTATAACAATGTTATATAAAAAGTTTCTCCATTTTATGATAATGTATGTATGTTTAGTGTATGCTAAAGTATGATTTTTTTTTTTTTTTTGTGTGTGAGAAAATCTTAGTAAACATTACTGAGTAATACAACTTTAGCGTAAATTATATATACTTTTAAAATAATACCTTATCAATACTCCCTCCATCCCATTTACTTGCATGGTTACTGTAGATACGGAGTTTAACAAAAGTTATTTTTAACTAACTTTATTGACTTTTTAGGGTAATGTAGTCTTTTTAATATATATATTATAATATATATTATATGTGTTAGGTAGGAGTGACAAATTTATAATTACAATGTACTTTTATGGTTAGGAATTGATGTAATGTTCCTTTTATGGGTAGTGCAATTTAATATGGGACGGATGAAAATAAAAAGTATGAAGTTTAATGTGGGACGGAGGAAGTAATATAAAGTATGTCATTTTTGCGTTAGAGTATGATGCTCAATACTGTAAAGTTGATATTTATATTAATATTACAATATTATAGAAAAAATTACTCTCTACGTCCCTCTACTAAGTGACCGTTTACTTTTCTCACGTGGGTTAAGGAGTATTATATTTTATGTGTAGTGGATAGATTTTAAATGTTTTTTAACCTGTACCATTTTCATTAATTTTCTCTAAATTTTAAAAATAAAACTTGATAATCTACCAACATAAAATATAAAAAACAGAAAAAAAATCCTTTACAGAACCCATTTACAGAAAGAAAAAAATAGAGGTGCGATCGCTATTGTTTGGTTGATGGCATGACCGGCGGCACTATGGGGGTGTTGCGGCAGATCCAACAGATGGCGGTCAACGAACATCAGCAACTAGAGACTGAGCGACTGGATCTGGCGGTGCAACTTCTTCAGCAGCTAGATCTTGTCGGGGCTCGTTTGACGGTATTCTCAAGGGATTGCGTTTCTGGCGGTGGCCTCCAGTGAAGAATCCGGTTGGAACTCGTGGCGGCACTCGGCTATCGACCCTTGGGCGGTGGTCGGTGAGGATAGAGGTCGGCAACCGGCGACTGTCGGTGGTACTCCAACAACGGGCGGGCTCGCGCAAGATGGAGTGGTGGTCGACGGAAGAGAGGAGATTTCGACGGTGAAGGCAATTTCAATCTTCAATTTTGGAGAGGAGATTTTCTTGAAGAGAGAGAAAGTCGATAGAGAGTGAGGTTACAAATCTGAAATTTTATGGGGAGTGAGGTTAGAGATCTGAGATCTTATTCAAGATAGGGCAGTTGATTTAAACTCTACAGATCTGAAATTTTACGGGGAGTGAGGTTAGAGATATCAAATCTTATTCTAGATAGGGCAGTTGATTTAAACTTTAAAGAATTAAATTAAAGTGTGTATTTGAGTTAAAATTAATAGTTATAATAAATTTAAAATAATGGCAGAAGGTGTAATTTTATGTAATTTAGTGGGGAAATATAAAAGAAGGCAGGACCCATTTTTACCAAAATAGAAAACGAACACCTTGTAGTGGGACGGATCAAAATGGCAAAATAGACACTTATCAAAGGGACAGAGGGAGTATTTAGTTTATGTTAAAATATGAAGATTTTGTTTTAAAGTATATTTAAGTGACGATTGAATAGCGTAGAAGACGATTGGCATGGTTCGGTGGAACACCAAAGAAATTTCTAATAAATCAATTCACATCGTTCAATTCAACATAGAAGAGATATATCATTTTTTATGATCCCATAAAATTAGGATCTTCATAAAGTTAAGGGTTTGACTAATGATAAATACAAGATAAATTATTATTAAATTAATGGATAATACTCCTTTCGACTTGAAATAATTATCTTAGTTCCTGTAGACAAACGAAGTAAGAAATGTCTCTTTTTTTAATTTTCAACTCTACTGTTAAATGATAAAAATGTCCATATCAATTATGTATTTTTTAGAGTAAAAACATCGTTAGAGATAATCTAAAAATTATCCCAAAATTGGATCCAGTAAACCATAAAGCAATTTGTGAGATTCAAATCGATGGTCGCAACTCATTGTTTGTTAGAGAAACAGCTTCCAATGATGCCCCCACCGCCACTTTCCGTTTGATCTACGAGTATTTCCTCTCCAAGCGAAACAACAGCTCCACCAGCACGCCCGACCTTTCGTATTTTGCCAAAATGATACCGATCTCGCACAAAACCTCTAGGTCTCACTTCCAACACAAGCACCGACGTTCACTACAACCTCTCTTGTCACAAGTCGCAAATAGCCAGTATCTCCCACAGATTTGAAGTCCCATCGTCTGTATTGCTGGATTCGTAAACTCCATCGCACCGTTCGCTGCCAGTTCTACTGCTCAGCACCGCCAGATCACACCACTAGCGACTGTTGTCCGTCACCCTCTAGTCTAATATCACCACCATATAGGTCAAATCTGCTGCCAGTCACGCCACCACTATGCCAATTGAATTGAGAAGAAACCATGGATTCGGAAGTCAAGTCCACTCCTGAGGACTTTGGACCATAGATTTGTTATCGGAATCACTGGGTGAGCCACGATCCTTCAATAATTCGAGTCATGTCTGAGCCGTCTCAGATGTGATTTTGAATGGAGATTTAGATATGGAGAATAAGAGAAATAAGAGTGTGGCTGATAGAGTTCTTATTAAGAACGAAAGAGATAATAATGTTATGGCTAGGGCTCAAGAGAGAAGATAGATTAGGGTTTGTGGTGAGAGAGTGAATGATTCATGTTTGTGGTGAGGGAGTTCAGGGTGTGATCGAGGTGGGGGTGAATTTAATTGAGAGAAATTATGGATATGTTTAATTAGATGTGTTAATTTAGATATAACGTGTATTAAGTGTGCTGGTATTTTAGAAAATAAAATGTATGAGAATGGTATTTAAGGGCCATTTTTAGGGTAAGATATTTATTGTGGGACGAATTAAAATGGAAAATAAGACACTTATTATGTGATAGGGGGAGGTATATTGAATTTCCCTCTCATGACATGTCTTGTTATAACTCGTTGTATAAGTGATCGTCTCTTTTTCACTAAATTTGATCAATTCTATAAAATGGGCTAAAGGTCCTATATATTTGTTTATTAATAAACATATTTAGATTTAATCCATGCATTTCATTGCATATACTCCCTCCGTCTGCTTCTAGGGTATCCATTTTACTATTTTTTATGTCCGCTTTAAAGATATCTATTTTCTCTATTTAGTAAAAAAATACACAATTTTGCCCACCACTTTCCTCTAATACAACTACCCACTTTACATATTATAATAATACTCCTTAATTCACGTGCAAAAAGTAAACATATATCTTAGAATCGGACGGAGGGAGTATTATTTTACAATTTATAAATTAAAATTAGGGAGAATAACCAAATTAGCCAAAATTTAAAGTTAAAAATCATTGTCATCCTATAATTTAACTTTCTAACATCTATACCCAAATGATTATTTTTGGACCAAAATGCCCTCCATTTTTTTAAAAATGATTTTATTATTCAATGTTGATAATGATGCTGGATACCAGATACAGGATACTGACATCATGTCTGACACTTCTGATGTCGTATTCTATATTGGTCAAGGTGTCGGAGCCCAATGAATCCAATACTATCGGATGTCAGATTAGATATCGATCAAGGTATTGAGAATATGGTGTTAGTATCCCATGTTGAGACTCCGACACCGAATTCGACATCTGGTGCTATAACGATGGTATCAGACATGATGTTAGTTTTCTGTGTTGGAGCTCTAACACCTTGATCGATATCGAATCCAACACTAGCGGATGTCAGATTCGATATCGATTAAGGTGTCTGGCGTATAATGTTGGTATCCTATGTCGGGACTCGACTAAGAATCTGACATCTGGTGCTATAACGATGGTATCGAACATAATATCAGTATCTTGTGTTGGGGCTCCAACACCTTGACCGATACTGAATACTTAAATTATTAAAAAAGGTGTAAGAGCATTTTAGTGAAAAAAGCCATTTGGGTATAGATGATAGAAAGTTAATTTGTTTGGCGATAATGATTTTTAACGATACAAATTGATTATTTTTTTACAACTAACACTTAAAATTAAAACTGATTCTATGGTGCACTGGTGCAAAGTTTCACCCTAGAATATACAGGCTACAAATATAGGGAAGTAGTTATGTTTTTTTATTTAATTAATTGTATAGATTAAATTAAAATTTTATTTAATGGTTAAAATCGTACCGATGTATCGGTGCCACAGATGCATTATATTGAATTTGAAAATTAATACTCCACATACTACTCCCTATACGATAAGGCCTCATTTGGTACAGTGTAATATGGGCCATGAATATAGTTAATACTCTTTTATATTATGTTTAGTAGCTAATAATCCCTCCGTCCCGCAACAAGAAGTGCATTTTACCATTTTTGTCAGTCCGGAACACAAGATGTGCATTTCACTTTTTAGTAAAGGGACTCACACAAATTAATTTTTTCTCTCTCCATAAACCCACACTTCACACTAATACACATACCCACTATATATTAAAATATTATTTCTCTCACCTCAACTACCTATTAAATATCATATCCCTTAATCTACGTGTAAAAAATTTTCGCCACTCTTGTTGTGGGACGGAGAGAGTACTTCCTTTTTCAAGAGGCTCGATATTATGCAGTTGGCCCACTAGATTTTCCTGTTCCCCTTTACAAAAGTAATATAGCCCTGGGCGTAGTATTAATATTACTATCTTAACAGTTACTATATATAAAGAGGTTAATTTACGTTTCTGTCCATGTCTCTCTCCATGTATCTGTATTCAATTTCATTTATATTTTCTCGTTCAAGTTTCTTCCTTCCCCAAATCTTCCACAACAGCCTCAATCACTCAACATGGCAGCTCATTTCATCTTATTTTCCATGTTGGCTCCGAGTCACACAATCCCCATAATAGACATTGTCAAATTCTTGGGTCTACATGGTTTTATGGGTTTCCATTATCACTCTACCCAACAACGGGTAGTTTTGCTTCAACCATCGATTGCACTATTGGATTTGGATAGAAAATTCAGCTGATCGAAAAATATTTTCCTTCTATAGAAGTGTTGGAGATTTTTACACCAACCAATCACTATTACATCGTGGGAAATAAAAGAAATTAAAATAATTAAAAAATTACAATCGAAAATACATATTAATAAAAGGGACTTCAAACCTACGAATGTGCTGAATCTCCTTCAAATAAATCTTCAAATTATTTGAGTAGAAGCATTTTCTAACTTGCAACAAGTCTAGTCGGAGTTGGATCTCTTCCCGCAAGACAAATCAAATACGTCCCGATAGTGCTTCGATTCGGACATAATGTCCAAAAGGTAAAACGGTTTCTCTCCTACACAAGTAGCACCACAAGTGTAGTAGCTCCGATGAACTAAAAGAAAATGGAGGAGAGGATCGTCTAAACTATGCTTTATGCAAGTGTATCCAGAGGTGCACGTTTTTTATTTGTTGTATTATGTTGTAATACATGGTGAATAACCCTATTTATATGCGCACCATTCAACTCAGCAATAATGGCGATGGGCGTTGATTACGATGGATTAAATACTGATGGATGTAAAATTCCTCTAATCAGCATTTAAGGAGGGTTTGACATGCATCTAGGTTCAACGAATCTGCTCCAAACTTAACAAATTATATAACTTCTCCACTTGATGAGCCAAATTATACTCGCCCATTAATTCTATTTAATTGATGATTAATTCAACAATGAACCCTAACTAACCAATTAAATCCAATTAATTTTCTAACAATCCCCCACATGAGTGGAAATTTGTGCACACATGAAATACAGACACACAATTCAATTCTCCTGAGACACTAATGTATCCGGATAGGTAGCTTGGGACTTTGAACCTTCTGTAATCCAACACTATCGAGTATACCGGCGGCTTAGTAGACACAAGGTTTTTAACTACTCCTCCTTAGTGTATACTGAGACAACAATGAGAACACATCAATGTCTCTAAATATCCTTGTTTTCACATTTTGGTCTGTTTCGATCATGGACCCCTTTTGAATTCATTAGTGTTTCACTTTGAAGCACCCACTTACTTCACACTTAGATATGTGATCTCCTATCTTGAGTATCAAATTATACTCAATAAGCCTCTACTTGGCCTTTTAGGAATCATTAAAAGTCAAAGACTTGGCCTCACCATAATACAGATTCCAACACTTGGAATTATTGTTCTTCTAAGGAATGGTAGGTAACAAATGTTACTTGAACCTCCACAATTTTTTTCCCATTGAACCAAGTTCTTGGGATCTCTAGTTATCATGGTTGGGTTCTTACTTTGTGGATTTTAATCACATTCCTTTTAGCAATTTTATTAATCTTGATTTTCACACATGTGTAAGTGAATCTACTTTCTTTTCTTCAAGATTAATTTATTGTGTATTAAACACAACCACTTTTCATATTAAACACAACCACTTTTCATATTAATCCAAACAACCCTACATTTGAAGTGTCATAGTCCATACTCGGGTTGACATCCCCACACTTAGAGTGATACCCCCACACTCGGGGTGGCACCCCCCACACTTGAGGATTTTAAGTGTTTCATGAATTTTTGATTTTATGCAAACGTTATACAATCTTACATCAACCCATATGACAATAACATGTCATGAGTAGTTTAATTTAGATTAAAGATATTTACATCTTCACTTGCCTTCTCGCTAATACATTGTCATTTTTTTGCTTTATTTTCTTTATTTCTCAAAGATTTCAATAACTCGATAAGCATTTAAGTGCCACAATAACATTGCAAAGTGCATTACATATGCTACTAAGAATAAATTTCTGTATAAATCCAATGATCTCGAATCCAACATCTCTATTGATGTTCGTTACGTATGTATCGACTCTCGTAAATTATTTTGGATTTCTCCCCGGTGCCAGAACATCAAATGCTTTAGGTGTACTAGACGGAGGATTGACTTTGGGATCACAACTTTTATCCCATTCTCACTTTCATTCCTACTAGATTTCAAGTCCCAAGTTGGACATTTCTAGTGATTGGGAAGGTGAAGACTTCTCGTCATGTGATTGATGTCACACTTCATCAATCGATTCACATCTATTTGTCTTGAAATTGATGTCACAAATCATTAATCAGACACAATATTTATCTTGCGTATAATAAATTTAAGCAGGATTTTATAAATCTTGAATCCTCTATCAAGTAATTTTTCATATATATACATATATATATATATATATATATATATATATATATATATATATATATATATATATATATATATATATATATATATATATATATATATAGATTTATACGAGCGTATGACGCTCCAAAGATGTAGTATGTGATGATGATTTCGAAACTTATTTTTGAGGGCATATGGGTACGCTAAATTTGGTAAGTGCTATGACCAAGAAATCCTTTTATTTTTGTATGACATAAATACATATTTTATTTTTGCTATTTTTATAACAAAAGTGGGATCCACTTTGACCAAGTTCTAGGGTAGGTTGGATCTCATTCCTTGCGTTACTAGTTAAGATGAACCGAACACGTTACGTTGGCTGGATTTTATTTTATTTTTTTTAATAGTGAGCTATTCATACAAGAAATTTAATCCTCATACCCCATAATTTTTAAAAATTACTTATTATGAAATGCCTTAAATACCATTTTATATTATTAAAGACATTTTTAATACATAAAATTCAAATTACTTCTATTTGTAAATTACAGCAAATTCTGAAAATTCATTAGGATAACGTCTTCCCAACAACTAGCAATCCATTTTTATATGTCCATGCCTTATTATGTGTTAAATATACCCAACTATCAGTTACTTTATATAATTCCCTTTACATATCATGTAACGTGTTAATGCCCATGCAGATACAATTTATCCGTTTGCGTTTTACAAATCATGACCCGTCATATTAGAAGAAACACTATGGTTTTCTTGTTCTTAATGACCTTACTTCAACAACAATTAATTGTAATCCACCTTGTTCTTTGTACACTTAATAAAAGACGTAGATGAGTGCGTAGACGGTTGGAGAATGTGCAACCTTATTCTATGCTAGCTAAGATTCCATATCAAGTTGAGCATATGGATAGGTTGTTTAGGGTTTCTGATCGTGTATGTATTGAGAACCTGAGGATGGATAGAGATGCGTTTGCTAGACTTTGTTTCTTGTTGAGAGAGTTCGGTGGATTGTCAGATTCAAAGTACGTCATTGTTGAGAAGCAAGTATCATATTCTTTTACCATTCCTGGTCATCACAAGAAAAATATGACAGTGAAATTTGATTTCTTCAAGTCTGGACACATGATTTCCCACTACATACACATCGTACTAAAGGCATTGTTGAAACTCCATCTCCTTATAATGATTAAACCAACCCCAATTGTAGATGATTCAACACACTCGAGATGGAAATGGTTCAAGGTATCATCATTGTATTACTCTGCACTTATATGTAATACTGCGTTTATATTATGTTGACCACGTACATATTGTCAATTAGGGTTTTCTAGGGGCATTAGATGGCATCCATATTCATGTTCATGTCAGAAAAGAAGACAAAGGTAGGTATAGGGATAGAAATTCAAAGATAACGACAAATGTCCTCTGTGTCTGCGACCAGAATGCTAACTTCATTTATGTTTTTCCTTACTGGGAAGGGTCAGCAACTGATAGAGGAGTGTTGCGTAATGTTGTGGCTATAAAGGTTTCAATTGGGGGTAATCTATACCTTATGCACCTTAACCTTACTATTTATTAAGTTTACCAATTTATTGTTCCCATCAAGGATACCTAATTAAGTCACATATTTACATATGGGTCAATATTACTTGTGTGACCAAACTTATGCGAAAACTGAAGGGTTTCTCGTTCCATATAAAGGGCAAAGATATCATTTTAAGGATTAAGTCCATCCTTGAGGTCATTCTAACACTTCAATATGTATAAGACAGAGCACGTAATGTTATCGAACGTGCATTTGGGATTCTAAAAAACATTTCAGAGACTATCTCATTAAAGTTCAAATAAGACTAATCATGGCATGTGTTCTTATGCATAATTTTATCCAATTAGTTATGGAAGTTTATCCAATTGGGTCTTTGTTGGAGAACGACACCATTGAAGATGAGGAGTACCATGGTGACGACGAGGTGGTGGATGCAACAAAGTCCTCACCACAATGGAACCTCGATCGGGATGAGATAGCTCATACAATTTTCAATGAATGGAATAGTTGATGTCACCCTTTAAGTACTCTCCTTTTTGTGGTATTGTAAGAAGATTCGCAATTTGTTAAATGTAAATATTGTGAGCTTCTATAAGACAAGCATTTCTTAAGCTATGGATATAATTTTAAATGTATCAATGTGCATCGCCAATGTGATATGCTATTAATGTTCATTTGTTCATAATACTATAATTCTACACTACACAGATACATTGATTTTGGTAAAGTGAAAACTAGAATAGTGGAAACTATTTTTTTAGAATGTCTTACGTGTCAATTGTTGAAACTTATTTGCAGTTACTTGTTTTGATTAACTGCTAGCCACAAGTCATCCTGAACTCCAACAGATCAGGTATACGTCTTACTGTATGTTTATCCTTTACATCAAGTTACATAATGATTATTTTATGTGTTGTAGTTGAATGTATTTGCTCATCAAACATAATTGCATTACTTCATAATGTCTCAATGTTTGATAGAATGGGTTCAACTAGATATGCAATGATGGCCTCCAATTGTTACTATGGGACTGGATAAATGCAGTTAAGGTGCGCAGGGAGGCATGCAACATTCCCTGGCAGATTTTACTACATATGCCCAAAGAACGTCCGTCACAGATGACATTTTATTTGGGCTGATGAATACCTTCGAAATGATCCTTCCACACAGGAACCTCCACTCATAAAAAATTATCTTCCAAAGTAAGATATATCGGTGGTATGTCAAACTGAAGTGTCAATAAACCTTCTTATGTAGGATTTTCACGTGAATCAATGGATAATGATGAGAGCGTGGAGTACTTCAGTGATCATTCTGGTTCTTCTCAGCTCCCTACCGTATCAAATTTTATGGATAGCAATGGCAGTCGAACTCCAACGATAATTTGATTTTGGGGTTTTATTGTTATACTTTTTATGTGCATCATTCTTGTTTTGTTGGGTCGTGTTAAGTAGGAAATTATTATATGTCATATGCTTGCATGAACAGATTGTGTAATTTTTGGGGATGTTAAATTCATGCCAGGAATGCTTAATATCTCTAACTAGGCTATTACAGAATTTTGCTACGTGCGTAAATGTGTCAGAAGTGTGTATGTTGAAGTCTTCCCTCCTTGAAGATTGTATCAAACTTGTTAAATGATATTGTTTCGTCATTTAAGTTGTGGCTTGTCTTTTGCAGTTGATATCTTTTTCCACCGTATGTATACATGTAGAGAATCTATCATAATTGATATTGCATTATGTTATTTGAAATAGTGGGGCCGACCTCATTTGTCATTGGTGATAACATCTATCAATGTAAAGTCTTGCATCTGGTTTGGCAAGGGAAAAAAGTAAGTATTGAATTCACATCTTTAAATGCATTCTAGCATGATCACATGAGTGAGAGACTAAATGGTCACTCGATCAGCTATTGATAAAAAAAGTCTATGTCATTATGCACACAACTATTTTTTTTCCTGACCTCTACATTACCATACATTAACCTTCTTTGCTTTACTCTTTTTTATCACTTAAAAAAAAATCAAATTACAAACATAAATAATTATTTTAAAGTGTACCAAATGTGTGGCTATAAAAGAGATAGCTCTTCAATCCCAATATCCATAAACTTCTTTCATTTACAATATTTACATTACTCTGATGGAAGCTTTTTGTAACAATGCCTCTACCTCAAATCCCTCCCCTATATCTGATGCTTTATTCAGGTATATGGGATAAAGAAATGGACAGTCATTTCATCAACTCTCTACTTGAACAAAAGCATAATGGAAATTAGACTGATACCATGCCCTCCTAAATGCCCAGTATGAGATAAACCAACTTCAACAGAAGTGTGTCATGGAACGAAGTGTTGAGTGTGGTCATTTTCTGAAAAAAAGATATGATACTTTCAAATACTTATGCCATATGGCGGATGCTTGGTGGGATGAGCTTACGAATTTCATAAACTTGTCGAAGTTAGCATGGTTAAAACTCATTCAGCTAATATTTTTAATAACTACTATCTTCACTACGTGATCCACATAAAGCATAATCCGTCTTTATTTATTCTTATAGGAAGATGAATTCTATATGACTTATTTTCATTGTGGTTAACCTCTATATACTCAAATGAGAGTGTTGTTCGGAACTATTCAAGGGTGGCCTCCACAGGATATCATAGTAATTAGCAATGATTCTAACTCTCATTGTGTCCAAAAAATGAAACAATAATCATTTCAGATGATGACGAGGAGATATCTTCTCCCATGCAATGACTCAAATCACGTGCTTCGAACCCCTTCAAAGAACCTAGCAACCCAACACGAAACATAATCGACATAATCAATTTGGTGATAACTCTTCATATTCATTATCAAGTCTAGTGTAGTGGTTCCATATCTCTAAAAAGAAATGAGGTGGTGGGTGCAATCCAAATGTAAGCGATGTTTCCTGTACAAACTGTGTAAGAGTCGTCTTCCAAGCGGCTGTATATGTTAGGTCCACTTTACTATTGTTTATTTCGAATGGATGAGTTCAGTGCATCAATTAATATCCTCGTCTATATAGTAGAGTGCCAGAGTCGCCTTCCGAGTATATGCTTATTCCATGTTGTTATCATTACAATTGTTCTATATGTTGTTAATATTATTATTATTATTATCTAATTTCTGGTAAAACCTATTGTGAAATAAAATGTAACCATAAGCCCTTTTCATACACTAATTATTGACCTAAAAATTAATGATCCTAATTTGACGTGAAAAATAAAAGACATAAATAAAATGTCATAAAAAATGGTTATGCCAACAAATCATGCACTCCACCGAATTTTTCCTAACATTGTTCAAGACATGTTGCATTTTTTAATTAATTTTTTAATACCATAAAAATAAAAAGCATTATTTGCCTCTTTTTAAAATTAACAATTTTCAAATTTCATTGATTAATAAATAAATTTACATATGAAGTCATTGGAATTACTGGAAAAAACACTACGTCTCATAAAAAAATTAAAAGAATCAGTCAACATTGACATTAATATCCAATAAATACGGAGATTCACTAAACAATAACTTTAAAAAAATTACAATTATCTGAAAAAAATAAAAGAAGAAAAGTACTCTCCTTTAAATATAAGATTAGTATTAGGAAAAGTATTTTTGTTTAACTCAATGTTGCGGTATTATAATTATTTATTCTTTGGTCGATCTATTTAAACCCTCAATTTAATGTTTTTATAAGTTATAAATTTAAATATATGCATAAAACATAAAAATGACTCCTTAACAAAACCAATAAGCAGTTCATTCCATTTTAATGGCTTGGTTAGATTTGGACATAAGCAAATGGTAGTAGAATAACAAAATAAATTAGACGAGTAACTAATTCATAACAGAAGTCTTGCATGATACTATAAGGAATCTTAGGCAGGGAATAATGTAACGTAGTAAGCATAGTGAATTTTTTATTCTACTGGGAAGCTCACGCCCATGAGTATAATGTAACAACACACAAATTAAGAAACGTATATGACACAGACGAGAACCAAAAAGGATGATCATAACTAAAATACCATCACAGCCTGCCAGCCATGATACATTCCTAATCTGATTAGTGAAACAAAATAAAGCCTAGTAAAAGCTTCCACTTCTACTTGTCAAACAAAACGACAATTCAACGTCAATCCATCCTAAAAAAATCGCCTGATTTGTACATATTCAACTATTTACAATGAACTAAAAACTAAAGTTTGATGAAGGGCTTACGTAGCAAAAACAACATAACCACAAAGTCGCACCACAAACCAAATAACCAGCCAATTCAATCTTTTTTACCTAAACTCATTGTCCAACAAACCACTAACATATCGATGCATTGCGTGAGATGGCAGTCCAATGAACATCTCTAAGCATTCTGCATTTTTTGCAAGCGGGTGAGAGGCAACAAGTTTTTTCTTCAAGTGAAAATTCTTCAAGCTCATCCAACATCGCAAAGAGATTCCGTTGAGTTTGACCAAAATTAGACTCGTACTCAAGTACAAGTGTGATACTCTGAAGCCCTGCCTTCGTAAAACGCTGCATCTGGTTCAGAGTTTCAATGAGCTTATCTTCCATCGAATCCGCAGCCGGTCTTTTGGTACCAGACAACTTTGAGCTGTTGGTTTTCTTGTTTGCATGGATACTTACCTCCCGATCGTTTCTTGGACTCTCAGGATCATTAATATTGTTTAATGGTTTCACATTCGAAGAAGGATCATCCTCTCCAATCAACTCATTAATAGCTTCAAGCAAATCCTTTGCCCCACCCCAGTTCGCACAATCTTTTCCGAATATCTCCATCCACACCTCAAGCATTGGCCATGGCTTGTAACACATACCATGGGCAAATGGATCATTCTTCCAAAACCTGACAAACAAGAACATGGAAAATAAAAAATCAGTTCATAATGATCCATTAGAAAAAGTAAAACTTTCATAAACATATCAAACATTATGATTTATACATATGGAATATCATAAGGAAAAAATAGGTTGTGGGAACATCATTAATGAACCTTTCATTATTTCTCTATGCCAGTAACACTACAAAATCGCTATAATACAATTTTTTACATTACTCATTTTGGCTCCAATGCTTTTCTAAGCCCATTTTCAATGAAATATCTTTCATAATCTCAACGTAAAGTATACTAGCATTTCTATTGTAGCGTGAGACAAAGTTCCCCGAACAAATTTTAGCACTATACTACAAAGTGAAAAGTTTCACACTATAACCAATGTCTCCCATTGGCTATTTGATGTGTCTATCTTATGGGTAATATGGTTGAAGCCCACTCTGGTACCTCCAGGTATCATGCTGCTAAGAGATCTATAAAGCCTCTTCCACACTGTGATCTTGGAGTTAATGTGGGGATACCTCGCAAAGTACACCCTGGTGTAACTTTACGTATTCCTGCCTCCAACCTCTGCAGGTACCCTAGCCTGAAATCATTATCGTCTTTCCATCTGATGGCAACAAGCTCCTTCAATAAGCCTAGCAACGCCTAATCTTCCTCATAGGTCCAGCCTCTACGTTTGTATTTATTTTTTTGTCATTTTTTCCATCTAAAACACTACTGCCACCACTTTCCATTTGTAAAAAGCTTGTGTGTCTTACGAAAATCTGCAATCAAAATTGATGATCGTTATAAATGTTTCTTAAATTATACAACACTTTGATTACTCAATAATAGATAGTACATGAAATGAAACAGCATCAATGAATTACCTTTTTTTGTGCCTTGCATCTTTTTATTTCTCCCTCTTTCATGTGAAATTACTGGAATCACATTGTTCAAATGAATCCCATAAGTGTTCACAATATTGCTAGTTTATTAAAAGAAAAACTTAGGGGCACTGTATTCGGATACTTCTCACTAAAGAAAAAAAATGAAAGTTCTAATGTGTTCTACTGACGAGCTTCATCACAAGAACTCTACAAGTGTTACACATTATGATCTCGCATTTGTTGCTTAACTATTAAAATGATGACAAAGGGTAAAATCATATACATATGAGTGCCTAAGTTTTCTACTAAAGGTTTATTCAGCTTTTACAATATCTTTTAGTATGATTCTCAAGCGTCTTCTTAGACCTAACTGAAAATATTCAGGTTCAAGTGATATCATAGCTTAGGCACTCAAAATAAAGAAAAGTTGACATTCGATAATCACATAAAAGCATGTTACACGATGTTTAGTAGTTTTCTCCCAATTGGATTCCTAGCACACCTTCATCCAACCCTGCAACAGAGGCAACGCATAAAACCAAATTATTAAAAGAGCGTTTTTACTAATTTGCAATAGGAAAATAAAACACCATACCATAAATTAGGCAAATCATCAATCTAGTGGGTACTGCTACTATATTTTCAAATTAGGCAATTATCATGAAATGGATGAATCTTTATAGTTCTCTAGCCATCTTATGTGAAAGTAAGAACTTAGTCCGTCAGTACATGACTCTTGAAATCTCTTTCCCCTCAGGTACCACCCTCCCAAAAATTTGTTCTACGTAATTTCACAATTAAATTGATAGCAACACATAAAAAATTATAAATAGCCAACTAAAAACAAGAATATATAACAACATAATTGTGATCAACAACATAAAGACTAATGGTATTCAAGAAACTGTGTGATGTGCAGAATGCATTTCGAAATTATGGAGGCTAACTCAAAATTAAAATTCTAAAATTAGTTTCCGGTAAATAATGCCTGATATAGCGGAGCAGTAACTACTCCATTACCTACGTAGTGAAAAAGATGAATGAAACTGTAAAAGAATGGCTGATACCAGTGCGCACAAAAGAAAGACTTAGCGTGGGCAAAACAGTCGGTGACAATTGGGAAATATGTACAAGGCGTAACCAACAGCCAGGGGGCACATCGGGGAGGTCACGCACGGGTGGAATTAGCAAACAAGCAACTTCTTAAATTAAAATCGGTGGCGGGAAGATGGAGGCTGCCCTAGCCAGCGGAACCCTTGCCATGAAAGATGATGAAAACCCTAGATCTAAGTAAACAAAAAAAATTCAAAAATAACAAATTTACTGGGATAGGAGACTCTGACTTGATTTGTGCAAAGTGTCACAAGTAACTATTGGATTGTATACTAAAAGTCTAGCTTTAGTATGAACAATGTTCTAACAATATTTGAAATGAGAATCATTGATCAAATGATTGCGTCTTATAATTTATTTATATGTCCGATGCAATAGTCCACTTACTTTATACTGTAGATAATATATTGCGCGACAACACACGGAAGATCATATTATCGGTTTCCTTATAAAGTATAAACAGATGCTCACAACCGAGATAGATGGGGATTCTCTATCGGGATGTTGTAGTGTAATTTGGTATTAGATTTTCTTGACTATATAATCACATTAGTGTATTTTATGTGTATTGAGCAGGACCGCTTGAGATCGTTTGATTTATAGTGATTATATATGAGAACTTGATCTCAGTTATTATGGATGTTCGTTCTCATAATCCCTATACAATAATCTCGACACGTAAGACAGTATGTATTTCTTTGATTCATCAATGGGTGAGATTTATATGTACTAAATCAACAAACTCGGTAAGTTGGGAAGTAGTGTTGTCTCTATGGTGTGCTGTTGATTGTAGAAGGAATCCGTGTCGTACATAGGTTGATGATGTCTCCTTGAGGAGCTCATAAGGATTATCATATAAACCCTGCAGATGGATTTATTCCGGCATGATAATGAGGTTGAGTGGTACTGCTCTTGGATGAGATATTAATTAATGAAGTTGTCAGTAACTTAATTAATTAATGTGCATTGTATATCTTAAATATGAGGAGACTGTCGGGCTCATAATAAGAATGAGCCCATAACATAATTATGAGATTAGAACGGTAGTGCAGTAATAATATTTTAGTGGTACATTGATGCGCGTTTTCTTTGCACGTAAAATTAATCCCCAAGTATTAAGGATATCAATTGCAGCTTAAGCAAGCGACTAAATGAATATCGAACCCAAAGGACGGCGTATTATTAATTTAATTATTAACTAAATTAAATAAGACAAGATGACAATAAGATTGAGATATGAAATTATCAACTATAAACAATTAAATTAAATAACAAATAAAATAAAATATCACTCGAAGAATACGAAAATGGATAAAGTAGGAGAATATGTATCTCTAGGATAATTCAGTTTTACTCATTAATCTCCCTTTCGTGTGTTGATCTGCATTGTGAAATATGGACGCATCACTAAACCATGCATATATACTCTATAAACACAAGTAAGCATGCGTGTAACACGTGTGAATAACCTCAAAGCAAGAGATATAATTCCACCCCCCTTTCTAGGTACTATCAGTATCAATGATTTCCCTGGCCAATTGGTACTCTAACCCGATATGATCTCCCTTTATAGGTACTATGAAATTATCCTCTTTATCCTACTTAATAACCCAAATTCAATTCAATTAATAAGTATTCATATATGATAATTCTAATGAAGCTTCGGAGTTCCCTCACTTAGAATCATAACATGGAATTCTGCTCAGCAGTGAACGCACTCAATCAATAACCAAGATATGTATTCGGACTCTACATAACAGTTAGTGATGCACAAAACGACAGTGAGTATGAATTAAAAAGGCACAATAATATATAAAATAAATCCACAAGTAGTGTTGTATGGAGTTTACACACAAAAGTACAATTAATTGGTAAAAACCTTCACAACCCTAGTTCAACCAAAAAGTCTCAAGCCCATGATGTTACGAAGAACAATAATGAGTGTTGGATAGATCTTATCTGGATATCTGGAAAATACAAGATAAATTAGGAAACGAATAAAACCCTAGATGTGGGCGTCGTCACGTCCTTCTCCATCTTGAATTCTCCTCTTGGTTCTCCTCTTGATTCCATGAACAAATCTTCAAAGTGATGGATGGATGGAGGAAAGGATGTGGATGATGGTCGGGGGGTGAACCCCCCTTGTGGGGTGTAGTATTGTTGTGGCCTCTCTCCAATTCAATCTCTATTCTAAACTTCCTCTTTTATACTTGTAAGCTCTCCTTATAGGCCTTGGATGAGCTTTTACTTGAGACATACATCAAATTTGGTAAAAGAAACCCGAAACTATCAAAAATAGAACCAGCGACATTCTTTTAGACTTGACCTTCTTGGTCGAGCAAGGCCTCTAAATCGAGCAACTGGTCTAGAAAGGTCTCTGTAAGTTTTTGGTCATTTTGCTCGAGTTTCCCTCTTCCGTTCGACCAAGATGAATCTGGTCGAACGGATCTCCTTTGGTCGAGCAAGCTTGCGCAGTCTCACCATTTCGCGCATAACTTCCACATCCAAGCTCTGATTTAAGTGATTCTTAAGCTCAAGAGATCATCTCTTCCTTGGCTTTCTATCCATATAATGAAATCTCAGAAACTCCAAGATTTGAATCTGTAACAAGCCATAGAAAATATCACAACCGTTCTGTTCGGCACAGCTTGCGCGACGTCACCAATTTGATCATAACTTTCTCGTTTGGAATCAGATTGAAGTGTTCTTTACGCTAAAACGACCCTTTCTTCTGTGGCTTTCCAACCATATATCACAATTCCAATTCAGAACTCCACACTAAAATAGAATAATTACACAAATTGGACGTGCGTTTTAGAGCATCCTTGCACAAATTACACCTTTTCTCCAACTTGGCACTTTTGACCCCTTTTTCCACCTAAAACACAACAAAACACCTCAAGTGCACCTTTTTCTCAAATATATTGAATATAAGATACTTGTACTAATATGTGACAATAATTCATATCAAAAAGGTGTTAGATTGGACACTAAAACACGCTTATTTTCACTCTCATCATATATATTATTATTGTTGGACTTAAGTATAAGCATTAGGCTAAGCTTGGATACTTAAGCCCAATGGAGGCCCAACTCTAATTTTCTCATCCTAGTCCCTGTTGTAGCCCATATATAAGACATCTCAACTGTCCGTAAACCCAAATGAATTATTATTCACTCCTAACACTGTGAGGAGGGTGAAGGAACAGTAGATTGAGAAGATCTCGAAGATTTTCTCCCACACAAACTCGAGATTGGACTTGGGAATACAGCAGAAGATTGGAAGGTTATTTGCTTCTGTTGTTCGTCAACTTCCAAGATTTTCTAAAATTGTGTGGAACTCAAAACTGGACGTGTGATACGTCGTTGGAAAGACACCGAAGTGAGGATCATTTTGGTGTATAGATCACTCAAATTGGAGACTTGATGAGAGAGTTATGCTCAAAACGGTGAAGCTGCATAGGCTGCCGGCGAGAATCTTTCTTCTTCAACATACCCTGTGAAAGGTAATACGTTTCTTTGTTTTCTTACTTCCACTGAATTAGAAATGTATGGAACCTTAACAGTTTATGTTAACCAAACAATCGAACACCAATAGTGACGTGGACTCTATATTCTGCTCGAAAATTCGAGCTCTGATCGTCGTCATTTTCACCTAAATTTTAGTGTCTTTATTTGTAGCTATTCACATGATTATATCCGTATTTGTGTAACTTTTGGTGGAGTTTCATGTTAATTATGAGATATGTGTACAAATATATAAATGTGTGGAAATGAGCTTAAAAGTATGTGAAACATGTCAAAAATGGAGCAAAACGGATTCGGGAGCTGAAACGGGCTGAAAAACACCCAACTCAAGTTGCAAGGTCTTACTCGAATTGCAACTCAAGTTGAGTTGATGCTCGAGCGTAGTCAGGAGTTGTCCAGTAGTTCAACTCGAGTTGCAAGGTCCAACTTGACTTGCAACTCGAGTCGAGTTGGGTGCCGAGAAAATTTTAGTTTCTGACACGAGTTGATAGGCGAGAGCTCGAGTTACCCAACTCGAGTCGAGCTGGGGTCAGAGCAAGTTGAGCTAGGGCAGAGCAGCATCCAAAATCGTCCAGTAGCTCAACTCGAGTTGCAAGACCCAACTCAACTTGTAACTCGAGTCGAGCAAGCTCCGAAAAACAGTCTAGTTTTCAGAAGAGCACAACTCGACTTGACAGGCAACAACTCAAGTTGCTACTCGAGTCGAGTTGGGTTAAAAGCAGGAAAAAGTCTGAAAATTCCATAAGCTTTTAGAAGATCCCCAAGGGGTATATATGCCTAATTGGTGCGAAAATTAGGGGGAAACCACATTTGAGCTGTTATTGAAGATCCAAACACACACTATCTCACCATCCCTTCACACACATTCAAAATTCATCCATCTTTCATACTTCTCATCCATTCAATCCATTGGTTCTCACTAAATTCATCCATCACTCTATTATTCCATCAATTTGAGAAGAGAAGATCATCATAGATTGAAGAATTGAGCATGTTGGAAAGAAGGAAGGTCATTTTCCCAAAAGGGAAGCCGATCTACTTTTCAATTGTTATTTTTCTTCATATTTTGGCTCAAATGGAGCAAGCCTTTGAATGTATTGATTTGAACATGATGTATAGTGGCTAGTCCTACAGTAGGGTTAATCATATGATTGGGTGAGAAAATTACTAGATATGTAGGATTTAAGATATTGAATTCATGAGTTAATTTTGGATTTCCTTTTATGATTAATGATTCATGTTTCATTTCAATATTTTTGTGATTGAATTCTCTTTTCATAGTATTAGGATGGTCATTCCAATATTATGATTACTAGTTTAATGGAATCATTTGTTAAGATGAGCATTCATGCTATTGTGAGGGGAGGTAAGTCATACTCTTCTTGTGCTTAGAACATTCATAGGAGGACACTTAAGAAATTGAGTGAAAAGAACCAACTTATGATCATAGTACCTTAATGGAAATTGAGAGTAAGACAATCCTAGAAGATTTAGACTTGTCAAAGAGTCGAGAATCTAATTGCCTTGGCCATAAGGATTAGGGTTAAAAAGGTGATTGCTTTTAGTCCATGATTAATGAAGTTAAATGTCGAAAGTCATGCATGTCTAGCTAGTTTCTCATCCACGAATATGATTTGCATTGCTCTCTTCTCAAATACATTCTATCCACATTCCATTCATCTTGTTACTTACTTGAGAGTTTATACCGTTAGTTGTTAATTGTTTTCCTTAGTTAATTGATTAGAGTAAGCATTAGTATAAAACCAAACCTTCAATCTTATCACTTTTACAAAGCTTAATCAATGAAGAATCCGGATACAACCTAGAGTTTACTTTCCCTTGGGACGACATACTTATAAATTTTATTATTTGGTCACACGTGTACAACAATGATAGAGTCTCTTACTCTAAAAATTATTTTGATGCTAAAAATGAGGCTAAAAACATGGAGCCGCTTGCCGGGGAAATGTTAAACTTTTGGTTGTAACGAGTTTGGACTTGATTAGTTTTGATAAGAGTATTTCTTTTATTTGTTTACTTGTCTAGGTTACTTAGTGAGCTAATTTGGAAATTCTTGTAGGTACATTCAAACTCGTTCAAGGTCTCAATCTATTGAACCTTTGAACTTGGAATTGGAAGCTACCTTAAGAAGACAAAGAAGAGGAGTGTTAGATCCTACGGAGGAAGTTATGGAAAATGTAATGGATAATGCAAATATGGTTGATGAAGAAGGCAATTTGAGGAATTTTCAACAAGGGGGTGATAATATTAGAGGAGGACATGTGAATCCGGAGTTTGTGTCACAAGCTAATGTTCAACAAGTTCACTTGCACAATCAACAATTGCAAGCGATCATTCAACATTTGATAGCACAACAAGAAGCAATAAATAATCCTCCGGTGGTGCAAAATCAGCCCCGTGGTAATGGAAACAATGGAGCGGAGATGAATATCTGTGATCACTTACAACCGCAATATGGGAATTATGCTATGGGACCACCATTGAATGTCAACAACTTTGAGATAAAAACGGGGTTGATTAATATGGTGCAAGCAAATCAGTTTGGTGGTGGTGCAATGGAGGATCCGAATGCTCACTTATCCCAATTCACAGAGTTAGCCAACACGATCAAGATTAATGGGGTAAGTGAGGATATTTTGAAAATGAAGCTCTTCTTTTTTTCATTGAGAGATAGAGCTAAGGCATGCTATCATACTATACCGTCGGGATCCTACACCACGTGGAGAGAGTTAGCACAAAGATTCTTGAGCAAATACTTTCCCCCTTCAAAGATGTTGCATCTTAAAGGGAAAATCTTTCAATTCAAGTAAATGTCGTTTGAGACATTTAGTGAAGCATGGGACCGATTCAAGGAAATGCTAAGGAGGTGTCCACAACATGGATTCCCCGAGGATCAACAAGTAGGATTTTTCTATGCCGAATTGAAGGGAGTGAACGAATGCTTGTTGATGCTTCGGCTGGAGGTTTTATATTGGGGCAAACTCTGGAAAGAGCTATTACTATATATGAAGAGATAGCTTTGAATACGGATCAATGGCCTATGGATATAATTGCGGGTATGTATGAAAGGGAGAGAATAGCTAAGATGGAAGAAGTGTGCTTGCAACAAGTGAAAAAGGTGAAGGTGCCTAAGGAAGATATGACCGACAAGACAATCACTGAGATACTTAAGAGGATGAATGCTAATTTGCAAGTGTCTCCAAATTCTACACCTATGGTGAATCAACAAATGCTTCCGAATCCTCAACAAGGTGTGCCTTTATCTTTGATGAATCAACAAGTGTTTTCTAATCCTCAACAAGGCATGTATATGCCTAATATGAGTCAATCTTCTCAAAGTGGTCAAATGCCTACTCCTATGCCTCAACAAGGTATGTCTCCTAATTTTGGATGCCAAGATACTTGGTACCCACCGAAAATGTCACTTGAGGAAGTTGCCTACATGCAAGGGAGAAACTTTCAAGGAAACTATGGTGGAGGTTTTGGTAATCATGGAGGAGGATATAAACAAAGGCAAGGAGGATGGGGACAAGGTAATTTTCAAGAAAATTTCAACCAATCCTGTATGTATGAGAATTTGTCATATGAAAATCAAGGGAATGCCCTTACTCTTCCACCGGGCACTAATCCGGGAGGAAAAGCTCCAAATGGTGAAGGAAAGTCTACTTTGGAAGATCAAGTGGCTAAAATGTTTGAATTTATAAAGGAAGATAAGGAGGAGAGAAGGCAAAGAGATGAAGTGAATGATAAGAGAATCAAATCATTGGAAACACAAATGAGTCAAATGGCAAGTGAAGGGGGGATGTTCATCGTCAAGGGAAGTTTCCATCTATGACCATTACTAACCCTAAGGAGCAATGCAAGGCTATTGAACTTCGTAGTGGAATAAAATACGAAGGGCCTTCTATGCCGACGAAAGTAGAGGAAGTAGAGTGTGAACTTGAGCCTATGGAAAGAGTGGATGAAGAAGGGAAAGAGAAAGAAGTTGGAATTGTTAAAAAAGATGAAAGCACCCCCATACTTGAAGAAGAAAAAGTGATGTGTCCAAAGAAATGGGAAAGATGTAGAGAAGCAAAACGTAAAGAGAGAGAAGAGAATTTTGAAAGAGATGATTGGAGAATACCTAAGTTGCCCGTTGCAATTCCGTTCCCACAAAGATACTTGTAAAAAGGATTAGAAGAGAAATTTTTCAAGTTTGTTGAGATGTTGAAGAAAATACATATAAATATTCATTTTGCGGATGCTTTGCTTCAAATGCCCAACTACTCCAAGTTTTTGACGGATATCTTGTCAAAGAAAAGAAGCTTAGGTGAGTTTAAAATGGAGAATTTAACGGAGGAGTGTAGTGCCATCCTACAAAAGAAACTCCCCCTAAATTGAAAGATCCGGGGAGTTTCACTATTCCATGTGAGATGGGAGAGCATGAGAATTACAAGGCTTTATGTGATTTGGGTGCTAGCATTAACTTGATGCCCTTGTCAATTTTCAAGAAGTTGGGTATTGGTGAGGTCAAACCATCGTCGGTCACACTTCAATTAGCCAACTGGTCGTTGACACATCCAAAAGGAATTGTGGAAGATGTTTTGATAAAAGTTGGCAAGTTTGTATTTCCAGTTGATTTTGTGGTCTTAGATATGGATGAAGATGCAAATGTCCCATTGATACTTAGCCGTCCATTTCTTACCACAGGAAAAGCATTAATACTTTTGGAGAAAGGGGAGCTAACATTAAGGGTGAATGAGGAAAAAGTGATATTTTCACTAAGAGAGGCTATGAGGTATCCTAGAAACAAGGAAGAATGTAGAAGATTGGAGGTTTTGGACAACATTGTTGAAGAGCATATGTATCATCTTCACTCCGAGGATCCGTTGGAAATTATCATAATCCACTCTTACTCTATTGACTCTATAAAATCTAACTCTTCTTTTTGTTTAGAAAATGATGAAATAATTGATTAATTGCATTGTTTGAATGCTTGTAGGGAACTCACAAGTGAGGAAGCAAATGAAGCAACAGTGGAGAAACTTGATGAGAAACTAAAAGAAGAAGTGCAAGAGAAGAAGAAGGTAAAGTTGAAACCATTACTAGAGCATTTGAAGTATGTTTACTTAGAAAATAATAAGACGTATCAAGTAATTTTATCTTCTTCCCTTAATGATTTAGAATTGGAAAAGTTGTTAAGAGTCTTGAGAGAGCATAAATATTCTATTGGATGGAGTATAAAAAACTTGAAAGGTATAAGCTCATCTTTGTGTATGCATAAGATTCATTTGATTGATGATGAGTCATGTGTGTAAAACCAACATAGATTAAACCCTATAATGCAAGAAGTGGAAAGAAAAAAGGTGTTAAAATGGCTTGATGAGGGAATTATCTTTCCAATTAGTGATAGTCAATACATGAGTCCTTTATATGTAGTGGTAAAAAAGGGTGGCATGACAATTGTTCGATCCGATACAAATGAAACAATTGTCACTCGAACTATCACAGGTTGGAGAGTGTATGTTGATTATCGTAAGTTGAATGAGAATACTCGTAAAGATCATTTTCCATTGTTATTCATAGACCAAATGTTGGATAGACTTGCAGGGCATTAGTACTATTGTTTTCTTGATGGATATTCCGGGGATAATCAAATATTGATTGCCCCGGAGACCAAGAGAAGACAACATTCACATATTCTTATGGTACGTTTGCATTTAGAATGATGCCTTTTGGTCTATGTAATGCCTCTGCCACTTTCCAGCGTTGTATGATGTCTATCTTTGATGGTTTAATTGAAAATATTATGGAGGTGTTTATGGATGATTTCTCTATGTATGGTTCCTCTTATGATATTTGTTTGACTAATCTCACAATTGTGTTGCAGAGATGTGAAGAATCGAATCTTGTGCTAAATTGGAAAAAAATGCCACTTTATGGTGACCGATGGGATAGTCTCGGGACATCATATTTCAAACCATGGTTTAAAAGTGGATAGGGCCAAAGTGGTAGCCATAGAACGTCTTCCCCCTCATACTATTGAGAAGGGAGTGATATCGTTCTTAGGTTATACGGGCTTTTATAGACGCTTCATTAAGGATTTTTCAAAAATTGCTAAACCTCTTTGTAAATTACTTGAGAAAGATTGTCCATTTAACTTCAATGATGAATGTCGTGTCTCATTCCAGGTGCTAAAGGATGCTCTCACTTCCTCTCCAATAATCATTACCCCGGATTGGAGCCTGCAATTTGAATTGCATTGTGATGCTAGTGATCAATCCATAAGAGTGGTGTTGGGACAACGAGAGAGAATAAGTTTAGAGCAATCTACTACGCCTCAAAGACATTGAATTCGCGCCAAGTTAATTACACTACAACAGAAAAGAAATTTTTAGTCGTCGTGTATGCTTTTGAGAAGTTTCGGGCATACTTGGTTGGCACGCAAACTATTGTCTACACGGATCACGCGGCCATAAAGTACTTAATAAGTAAGAAAGATTCTAAACCACGTTTAATTCATTGGGTGTTACTTTTGCACGAATTTGATGTTATGATCAAAGATAAGAAAGGTGTGGGGAATGTGATTGCAGATCATTTGTCTAGGTTGGAAAATGAAGGAGAGAATGAAGACATGAGGCCAATTGGAGATGAGTTCCCGGATGAGGAAATTCTTCAAGTTGACGTTGAGCAAGTGTGTAATCTTATGGTGAATGTGCCGCATTGGTATGCCGATTATGTCAACTTTCTTGTTTGTGGAATCAAGCCCGCATTGTTCAATGAGTATAAGGTAAAAAGGTTTTATGTTGAAGTAAAGAAATACTTGTGGGATGAGCCCTTTTTGTTTAAAATTTGCAATGATGGAGTCATAAGAAAGTATGTGGCTAATGAAGAAGTTGTGGGGATTCTTGAGCTATGTCACTCGTCTTTGTATGGGGGCACTTTGGTCATCAAAGGACGGGGCTAAGATTTTGCAATCAGATTTCTATTGGCCTACATTGTTTAAAGATGCAAAGAAGTTTGTGGCTAAGTGTGATAGATGCCAAAGAGTAGGGGGAATAGATACGAAAGATGAGATGCCCATGAGTTTAAGAATTGATGTGGAGATTTTTTATGTATGAGGTATTGATTTCATGGGATCATTTCCCTCAAGGGTATATGTAAATCTTGCTAGCCGTGGATTATGTGTCAAGTGGGTGGAGGCTATCCCCACTAAGACTAATGATGCCTTAATTGTTCAAAAGTTCTTGAAAAATAATATTTTTCCTAGGTTTGGAGTTCCATGGGCATTAATGAGTGATGGAGGATCTCATTTTGTAAATAAGTTGATGGAAGGATTGTTGAAGAAATATGGAGTAAAACATCGAGTGGCTACACCTTACCACCCTCAAGCAAATGGATTGACAGAGATCTCAAACCGTCAAATCAAGTTAGTTTTGGAGAAGACAATCAATGGGGGGAGGAAGGATTGGTCAGAGAAGCTTGATGATGCCTTATGGGCATATTGAACGGCTTTTAAGACCATCTTTGGTGTGTCACCATATCAATTGGTCTATGGTAAGGCTTGTCATCTTCCCGTAGAATTGGAGCACCGTGCATTGTGGGCTATTAAACGCATTAATATGGATGAAGGGAAGAGTGGCAAAGCTAGGTTGTTGAAAATGGTTGAGCTTGAGGAGTTTAGAGGAAGAGCATTTGATAATTCAATCATTTACAAAGAGAATATGAAGAGATGGCATGATGCTAAAGTGAAGGAAAAGACGTTTGCTCCCGGGGACAAAGTTCTTGTATTCAATTCAAGGCTTAAGTTGCTCCCCGAAAAACTTAAGTCTAAATAAATGGGGCCATATGAAGTGCTTGAGGTGTTGAGTGGAAATACATTGAAGCTAAAGGGTCCCAACAATGAGTTTGTAGTGAATGGTCATAGGGTGAAACATTGCATATCTCCTTCTCAAAAGGAGATAGTATATGTGGATACTCTCTCTTCTTAAAACTCTTTGATTGTTTAGTAGAGTAAGTTTTATTTTATGTTTGATTTTAATTGTTTTTTTTTTTGTAGTTTGGTATGTAGGTGGATTGTGCTCATGAAGAAAAATACGTATGGAGGAGACGAGGTGTCCTTGATAAGGAATGGAGATGTATGTCACACTACTTTGTTCAAACTTATAGTTAACACTTGTGTTAATTTAAGTTTGGGGGGAGTGTGTGGTGGCCACATTTGAATATTGGAAGTACACATATGTCATCACAAGGTAACTTCATGAAGATCATTGGAAACTACAAGGGTAAGTCTCACCACTTTTTGCAAACTTAATTCTCAACTTGTTTCTATTTAAGTTTGGGGGGAGAGTGCATAGTGTGACCCACCACTTGAGTGTGTTGGGATACATGATTAATGGTTGATTGAGGGATTTTCTTGTGTAGTATTGTAAAATGGCTCAATTTTAAATTTTTTTCTCATTAGTTTGGTTATAATTTTGGTAAGATTGGTTCTGTTGAAGTGCATGATAGTCTTTATTTTTATTGCAATTATTGAGCTAATGATTTTTGATGAGTTGTTAAGTATAAATGAAGTATAGTGGAAGCATGAATTGAGCTTGAAGATCAAATCGAGATTCGTTGTGAATGCAATTCGGAAGCTTGTGCTAACTATTTCCATTATCAAATGTTTAAGGGAGTTCACTTTACATCTCATCACTTCTATTTGCTTGACGTGAATTGATATTGATTTGGATTGTGTAATATTAGTATGCTACTTCATGTGTTATGTTTGTGGGAGGTTTACTTTTGTAATTTAGGATTTCATTTTCCATTAAGGATGAGATGTTGGTTGAGCTTACTTGTTATGGATGGTGAATTCATGTGCCTTGATTTCTAGAGATTGATGATTTTGATCATGTATGTTATGTACTTTTGTTATGTATATAGTTGGTGAGTCTTTTCTTATGTGTTATATTTGAGCTTTTAATTCTTGTATAGGGGTGTTTGGTGGTATGTTTTGGGTTGTTGTGAGTCGTTTTTTAATATGAGCTATGATGCATTATTTGTGATAGGTGATGACAAGCATGTTAAGGATTTTTACTAGTCAAAATTGTGGCATGGATTACATAATTTGTTCAATTTTGAGAAGTATGAAGGTTAATTAGGGTTCTTCTTGGTCCAAGCAAAAGCTTGTGAGAGTTGAGCCTCAACCACGCCTCCATGGTTAGTTCTTGATGAGAGGATCGGTTGTATTTAGACAAACTAGAACTTGCTCATGGATTATAGGAACGAAGCCCAAATGGTTGAAATTTGTGATATGATCTTAGGCCATCCTTATTAAGTAAAGTTATAGCCATAAAAATTCCTTACCCGAACATCATCCCTAGTTAGCCATTTTGAGCTTATAAGTCTATTCTTTGTTATTTGAGCACAATACAAGCCTTGAAAACCCACTTAAGCCTTACATATATAACCTATGTGTGGGTAATTGAGGAGATAATAGTTTACAAGGTTTGATGGTGGAAATGTGCAAGAAAAGAAGGAAATGGTGAATCAAGAAAAGGATGAAAGAGCTAGAGATAAATGCAAATGCAACTTCAACAAAAAGGAAAAAAGAGCAAATCATAAAATATACTCAAGGAATGCAAAAAGTCAAAGAAATGAGTATGCAATTCAAAAAAAGCTCAATGAATCCATGGTATGTTGATATTTAGTATTTATGAATATGTGAAAAAGGGAGGAAGTTAGAATGTGAAGATGTTGGAGAGAATAATCATCTCTTTGATTGTCTACACTTGAATAGTCACTATTATCTAAATTTTTCCTACCTTACCAAAGAGCCTAAACATTACATCCAAAGATAAAGACCTATTTGATCACATTTTGAAACTAGAGTGCCTTGTGAACATAGTCCATGAGCAAGCTTTTGGTGCGTCGGTTCCAACCGGTTGATGAGTGTTGTTTAAACCCTACTTCATTGAGTGTTGAGTGAATTTGATATCCTATGAGAGGCTTGGATCGGAAGGGATTTGATTACTCTTTTATTTTCTTGAAATTGAACTTGTTAATCTTTTATGTTATGAGTTTGATGGAGTAGAAATACTTAATGTGATTTTGTAGTCCTTATTATTTGTGATGTGTTATAGTTTATGTTCGTTAGGTGTTTTCTAGGTGAAAATTACTACTCTTGTTTATCATTTTTGTTGTTCGAGGCCGAACAACACTTTAAGTTTGGGGGATTGATCGTCGTCATTTTCACCTAGATTTTTAGTGTCTTTATTTGTGGATATTCGCATGATTGTATCCGTATTTGTGTAACTTTTGGTTGAGTTTCGTGTTAATTAGGAGAAATGTGTACAAATTGATAAATATGAGGAAATGAGCTTAAAAGTATGTGAAACATGTCAAAAACGGAGCAAAAAGGAGTCTAGAGCTGAAATGGGCTAAAAAACACCAAATTCGAGTTGCAAGGTCTTACTCGACTTGCAACTCGAGTCAAGTTGATGCTCAAGCGAAGTCAGAAGTTGTCCAGTAGCTCAACTCAAGTTGCAAGGTCCAACTCGACTTGCAACTTGAGTCAAGTTGGGTGCCGAGGAAATTTTAATTTCTGACACAAGTTGACAAGCGAGAGCTCGAGTTACCCAACTCGAGTCGACCTGGGGTCAAAGCAAGTCAAGCTGGGGCAGAGCAGCTTTCAAAATCGTCCAGTAGCTCAACTCGAGTTGCAACTCAAGTCGAGTAAGCTCTGAAAAACCATCCAGTTTTCAGAAGAACACAACTCGACTTGACAAGCAACAACTCGAGTTGCAACTCGATTCAAGTTGGGTTAAAAGCAGGAAAAAGTTAAAAAAATTCCATAAGCTTCTAGAAGGTCCCCAAGGGGTATAAATGCCCAATTGGTGCAAAATCAAGGGAACCACATTTGAGCAGTTATTAAAAATCCAAACACACACTATCTCACTATCCCTTCACAAACATTCAAATTCATCCATCTTCCACATTTCTCATCCATTCAGTCAACTGGTTCTCACTAAATTCATCCATCACTCTATCATTCCATCAATTTGAGAAGAGAAGATCATTATAGATTGAAGAATTGAGCATGTTGGAAAGAAGGAAGACCATCTTCACAAAAGGGAAGCCGATCTTCTTTTCAATTGTTATTTTTCTTCATATTTTGGCTCAAATAGAGCAAGCCTTTGAATGTATGATTTGAACATGATGTATAGTGGCTAGTCCTATAGTAGGGCTAATCATATGATTAGTTAAGAAGAATGCTAGATATGTAGGATTTAAGACGTTGAATTGAGTTAATTTTAAACTTCCTTTTATGATTAATTATTCATGTTTCATTTCAATATTTGTGTGATTGAATTCTTTTTTCATAGTATTAGGATGGTCATTCCAATATTATGATTAGTGATTTAACTGAATCATTTGTTAAGATGAGCATGCATGTTAGTGTGAGGGGAGGTAAACCATACTCTTCTTGTACTTAGAACATTCATAAGGGGACACTTAAGAAATTGAGTAAAAAGAACAAACTTATGATCATAGTACCTTAATGGGAATTGAGAGTAAGACAATCCTAGAAGATTTAGACTTGTCAAAGAGTCGAGAATCTAATTGCCTTAGCCATAGGGATTAGGGGTAAAAACGTGATTGCTTTTAGTCCATGATTAATGAAGTTAAATGTCGAAAGTCATGCATGTCTAGCTAGTTTCTCATCCATGAATATGATTAGTTTTGCTCTCTTCTCAAATACATTCTATCTACATTCCATTCATCTTGTTACTTACTTGATAGTTTATAGCGTTAGTTGTTAATTGTTTTCCTTAGTTAATTGATTAGAGTAAGCATTAGTATAAAATCAAACCTTCAATCTTATCACTTTTACAAAGCTTAATCAATGACGAATCTGGATACAATCTAGAGTTTACTTTCCCTTGGGACGACATACTTATAAATTTTATTACTTGGTCACATGTGTACAACAACGATAGAGTCTCTTATTCTAAAAATCATTTTGATACTAAAATGAGGCTAAGAACAAGCTCAAAGGATGGGGAATCACGTAGCCTTAAGATTTGAAGAGTTGGGTTATTTGGAATGGTTACAGTGATAGTATATATTGGGGCAAACATGGTGATAACATTTTACAAAGATGGTAATTTCGTAAATGTACCCTAATTTATAACACTTTGTATCTCTTACCAAACACGCAATTATAGTAATAGCATACATTTTACATTCTACAAAATAGGAATACCATATAAATATTAGGGTAAAGGGTCAAATAGGCCCTCCAACTTGCATCACCAGATCAAGCAAGCCCTTAACCTATTTTTTTCTTCGTTTAAACCCTTTTTGTTAATTGATTGGATCAAAAATGCCCTTTATCTTTCTAAAATACAATTATGGAACCCTTATGTTAAAATATCAGGAAACGGTGTTAAGAGATGTGATATCCAATTTCTCTCTCCTGAAGGGGAGAGAGAGGGTCCGCATGAGGGAGAGGTCTGGTGCAGTTTTCCGACCAGTCTATTGTTGAAGAAATTGAGGAGATTCGCAATTTATTGTCGAAAAATTGAGGAGATTCACAGCTTATTGTTGAAGAAATTGAGGAGATTCAAGTTCTGGCAATTGAAAACAAGAGAAATGAATAGACCCATGTTTAAAATCCTTTTGCTGAGAGGTCATATCCTAAGGCCTCAAAGAGGAGGTACTAGAAACATTGTATACAATTTTATGGACAGACATATAGTTAAAAGTTTTTGTTTTGTACTATTCTTTCAGGAGGTGAGCCTTCCATTGTAGATTTTTTATTATTTTTGGGAATATTGTTTAATTGTAGATGTTGCACAGAAACATAATGTTGAGAAATTTGTTTTAATAGACAATTTGTGCATTTGTGTAGTATGATGTTTTTGTTTTCAATGAAGTTATGCCTGATTACTTCTGATGGATCATGAATGTTGGCAATGTAGGACACAAATACATTAGAAGGGAGTTTTAAAAAATGTTGTAATTGTTGACAGTTTAATATAGAAAAATCAGTTTCTTACCTGTTTCAGTTCAGACAACCAACAACCCCGACAAAATGAATACAATGGGCAATTGGTTCAAAAATAGAAAAAGAAAAAAATCTATATTATGAAATCCTTTTGCTAAGAGGTAGAGTTGGGAGAGAGAAGAACTGAACTTGAGCCTCCATTGGAGATGAAGTTATGAGAGAGATTCAAATGGAGAAGATTAGTGCAAGAAACCAAGTAACCAAACACGAATCCGCAGCTATGGGTCGGAGAAACCATAAACAAACAAGGCAACGAACTGGAAGCTGCAAGATCTAGCAGAGGAAGACAGATATCTACGGAAGGAATTCCCACTGAAGAGAGGGTAGTGAGAGAGAAGATAACGGAGTGATATCGAAGATTCTCAAGCGGCCGGATACTCTGTATTGGTGAAATCAAGCTTGTTGTCGCAGGAGCAATAAACGTCGGCCCACTATCGATTAGAGATATCACATCTCTTAACACCGTTTCATGATATTTTAACATAAAGGTTCCATTATTTTATTTTAGAAAGATAAAGGGCTTTTTTGATCCAATCAATAAACAAAAAGGGTTTAAATGAAGAAAAAAATAGGTTAAGGATTTGCTTGATCTTGTGACATAAGTTAGAGGGCCTATTTGACCCTTTGCTTTAAATATTACTTACTTATTCCACTATCGATAATATCAATCCTCTTGTTACATTCTTATCTACTCTCAATTACAATTACCAAACGAAATGTTAATATATACCCCTTATCTTATATTATCTACCAAACGAGGCGTAAGTTAAAAGTTAAAATTTTATTTTGTATAATTTTTAAATTTTTTTAATTTAAATTAAATTTAAAATATTTATTTTTTACTAACTAACTCGATAATGATCGATTTTGAATCAATCCGCTAAAACTAGGATTAAATCAAAATCTTACGTTTAAACAAATCCGATGAGTTAGCCTGGGTTTGAAGTAATCCATCTCTATTTATTCTAAACCAGAGTAATTTAATTCAAATCTGAAATAATCTGATTATTTAGTGAAAAAAAAAAGAGTAATTTAATAAACGACGTGGAGACTGGAGAGAGCGAAATCTGAGGTGACAGTGCCAACCCAAACCCCTGGTGGAACCGGCGGTGGACGCGTATACTTCTTCTTCGGGGTATGGTTGTGGAGCGGCGGAGCTATGCCATCGTCGGGAGGCGAATTCACTGATCGTGCCATTCTATTGCGCTGCAATTCCACGAACTCAGACCCCGATCTCGAGCGGGGAGGTGTTCAATCCCCCAATAGGAACAGTAACACCAGCAATAAGGGGGGTTTTGCCTCCGATCTCTTGAAACGTTTGGATCGCGGCTTGACGTCTTCTGGTCGCCGATTGACAGTCAAGCTCCGACCAGATCACCGCCTCTCTACTTCTGCCCCTTCTCCCTCGGATCACGTTGGTAGTGCTAATTCCGCCGCTGGCGATGATTTTCTCGGTGACGGCGCCCCGCCGGAGTGGGCGTTGCTGCTTATCGGTTGCCTCCTTGGTGTTGCTTCCGGCCTCTGCGTCGCTGCTTTTAACCGTGGGGTTAGTTAAATTACAAGTTTTGTTTTTTCTAACGACTTCTGGATTTGAGTGGTTGATCCACGTGTGTTGCTTTATCTAAATAACAATTTAAATTGAATGAATCTTAGCTTTGTATTCTACTGCTTGACCTTGGTGTCCAGAAAACAATTGCTGCCAATCTAGGGTTCTTAAGTTGTTTATACAAAGATATTGCTAACGAGCTATACGAAATATTACATGAAAATGGGAGTTTTCTGTTCGATTTTTTTCCCCATGAAAGAGTGAAATTCTCTTTATTTTTGTGTTTTGAACTTTAATGAGAATTCTGTAAGCTTGTTGAGGTTAAGGTAGTTTGATGACAATTATATTGGATGAATATGACTTCAGTAAAATGTTTTAAGTTGTCCAGTTGTTTATTAGTTGTATGATTTAGTACAAAATAGAGGATCCATTGGTGTACACACAAATGTGGTTAAATTACTTAAAAGTTGGGGCCTAAGGGATTATCAGTTGTTAAATTTTAGTGGCTCTTGGCTGTGCACAGCTAAGATGCTAATTTTGTGATAGTTTTGTTATTGTCCTATCTTCCCTATCCTTTGTAGTAATGATAATGGCTATGGATCTATTGTACCCTCATCTTCTGAAAATTCTCTCAGTTATGAGTGCCATACTCAAAGTGCTGTGCTGTCCTCTAACGAAATCTCTTAACATATGAAAATGAATTGTAATTTATTTCCCAGCATTAGGCTTTCTATTTTACATGCTGAATTTGTACAAAGTTGAGCTGAAATGTAGATTGTTTTGGTATCGCAATATGGAAACTTATTAGGATATCATATTCATATCATGCTCTTCCAGATTATGCAGAATGCCACAAACTTCCTAGGCAGGCATTATATCTTAAGCATGAAGCATTGTACTATTCCTCAATAAAATTTGTGTCACGGGATTATTTGATATAATTAGTTGCCTAAAGTCATCACATACAAAAACTATAATTTCTGAATTTGAATAATTCAGGTACATGTAATACATGAATGGGCATGGGCTGGTACCCCGAATGAAGGTGCTTCTTGGCTTAGGCTACAAAGGCTAGCCGATACTTGGCATCGTATTCTTTTGATTCCAGTCTTAGGTGGTGTGATTGTGGGTGTTTTGCATGGTCTGCTAGAAATATTGAGTCAAATAAACCAATCCACTTCTTCTCAAGGACAAGGCTTAGATGTGCTTGCTGCAGTTTTTCCCTCTGTGAAGGCTATCCAGGCTGCTGTAACTTTAGGGACTGGGTGTTCTTTAGGTCCTGAAGGCCCTAGTGTTGATATTGGAAAGTCTTGTGCCAATGGAATCTCAGTGATGATGGAGAACAATAGGGAAAGGAAAATTGCTCTCGTTGCTGCTGGAGCAGCTGCTGGAATTGCTTCAGGTATCCTGTTGTCTGTATGTGGTGTGGTCCTTGTAACATTATCTTTGATTCAAATTTCTCATCTGTGGCATTTCAGCCCATTTTTTTAGATTGTTAACTGCCAATTATGTGCTGTTTATTTTTATGCATCTTTGATTGATATTGTTTCTAAATCATTTTCATTTGTTGTCTTTCTTGGGGTTGGGAAGGGATCTTTCTGGTACTTTCATGGTTTCATGTTTTGTTGCAGGTCATTGCGATTTGACTTGTGTCGTCATTATTCCTTACTTTGTTTTTATGTTAAACATGTAGATGGGGATTCTTAGTTGTGTTTTTTAATCCTGACTATAGAGTGAGACATTAATTTACCACCTGTACAACAGGTTTCAATGCGGCTGTTGCTGGATGTTTCTTTGCTATTGAAACGGTATTGAGGCCTCTCCGTGCTGAAAACTCTCCTCCATTTACTACAGCAATGATAATTTTGGCCTCAGTTGTTTCATCCACTGTATCAAATGCTGTTCTGGGGGAGCTGCAGGCTTTCACAGTGCCCACGTATGATTTGAAATCTGCTGCTGGTATTTTTTTCCAATTCTAGTTTTTCTAGAACACATTTGTGCTGCTTTCTGATAATTATATAAAGCCTTGTACACACATTTCTGCGCTTTAAATTTTCAAAATGAATGGGTTTATTTCAAGCGTATAGTGTTTTTCATTCCTTTCAAGCTTGGGAGAAGAGACCTATCAGACTAAATATTTGCCACACATGGTGCATCATATATGTACATCTTTTAATGTTGGCAATTGTCATTCAGAAGGATTGTGGTTCTTGGTTAGATAATGGCTACTTCTTTTTATGGTCATTCTTACTCTGCATCATTCAAATGATGGATTTGTTGAATAATGATTAATACTTGCATTTCTATATTCTATGGTAGCAGAAATATTTATCAACTGTTGAGTTGTAGTTTTTGCATTGCAATTGAAACAAGTTCGACTACTTAATGTAGTTCTCTGTTGCGCTGCACCAAGAACATGTTATCCCTGCTGAGAAACTTGTTAATCATTTACCGGGATCAATCACATGATCCATGTTATTAAATAATGAAAAAAAGTTCACCATAAACATATGATCAGTTTGTATCCCAATTAATGTTGTATTTTGCTTAAATTGATTTTTCTTACTGTTGAATCTCATAATCTTTGCTCAGAACTACCGTTGTACCTTATACTGGGGATGTTATGTGGAGCAGTAAGTGTTGCTTTCACTCGCTTGTTGGCTTGGTTCGATAACATTTTCCAGTTTATCAAAGAAATATTTGGGATCCCAGATGTAGTCTGTCCTGCTTTAGGAGGTTTAGGTGCTGGGCTAATAGCTCTCAAATATCCCGGAATACTGTACTGGGGTTTTACTAATGTGGATGAAATATTACACACTGGGAAGACTGCATCAGCTCCTGGAATCTGGCTTCTAGCACAGTTATGTGCAGCAAAAGTTGTCGCCACTGCACTATGCAAGGCATCTGGCCTTGTTGGCGGCTTGTATGCTCCAAGTTTGATGATTGGTGCTTCTGTCGGTGCTGTTTTTGGAGGCTGTGCTGGAGAGCTTATCAACACTGCTATTCCAGGAAATGCTGCTGTTGCTGAGCCACAGGCCTATGCGCTGGTAATACTATCTATGACCGTGCTTAACTATAACACTTTGTTATTATTTTTCTATCATATTTAATTCTTGACAACAGCTGTCCAACATTCTGTGTCCTCGATAGGTGGGAATGGCAGCAACTCTAGCTTCTGTCTGTTCAGTACCTTTAACTTCTGTCCTCCTCCTGTTTGAGCTAACTAAAGATTACAGAATTTTGCTTCCCCTCATGGTAAATCTCACTCTCAAGTTATGATTTGTACATCATGTTTGCATCTTCCTGAAAAAAGCTGCTTGGTTCTAGAATGACCTCAATAAATGTTGCAAACTTTGTTTTATGAGTGTATGCTGGGTCCTTGTTATATTTATGCATGACTTGCTTTGGATCTTGTCTCTTTGGGCTAATGACATTTCAGCTTCATCAACTGTTACACCTTAAACATATTTTCTTTATTGCTGATACATCTTAGATCATACTTTGGAGGTCGAAAGTTTGACATTAATTATACTTTGAACTCTTTAAACAATTTCATTTATTGCTGCTGTATGTTGAAGTCTTGCATATATGCCTGTTGAGAGTCCTTGAAATTACTCCCTCCATCCCGGTAATTTACGCACCTATTTTTGTGTGCGGAGATTAAGAGAAGTTGCTTTTTAGGTGTACAATGTAGGATAAAGGAGGGATATTTTGGTTAATTTAACGAGAAAATTGTATAAAGTTGTTATTAAATGTAAAAAGTAGGTGGCAATTGTAGTATTGTGGTATAGTGAAGGTGTTAAAATTGTATGGATTACTATTTTTAGAAGCGTACATAAGTTAGTATGAAGTAAATAGTGGGACGGATGGAGTATAATTTAGTTCTACTTGTAATGCCTTTTCTGTTGGTGTCCTTTTGAATTTTCCTCATTGCAACAGGGGGCAGTCGGATTAGCTATATGGGTGCCCTCAGTGACAACTCAGCCAAAGGAGACTGATACATCTACAAAGACTACCCCGCGAGGTTATTCTGCTGTTTCACCAGTTGAAGACAAACATGATGACATAGAACTTTCACTCATTGGAAACTTCAGTAACTATAATCATATTGATCTTGACATTTTACTGGAAAACATGAAGGTCTTTTTTTGTCTTTCGTGCTAGAATTTATTCCTTTTAAAAAACCAAATTTGTGGATTTGGATTTTATGGTTCTTTCATATTAGGTCTTTTCTTTCCAAATCACAGTTCAGTTTGTTGTGTGTAATAATTTATTTACGTTCATATGGTGTGTTTCTTCTCATCAGGTTTCCCAGGCTATGTCAAACACCTTTTTGAAGATCTCCCTGACCCAAACTCTAAGGGATGCTTTAAGCTGTATGCGTGATGGTCAGCAGAACTGTGTTCTTGTGGTTGATTCTGAAGATTCTTTGGAAGGAATTTTGACCGATGGGGACATCAAACGGTGGTTGTCAAACAGAGCTGCTGAAGCTGCCAACAGTGATTTAGCAGATGTATAGTTTATTTTTTGTTCGTGATCCTATTTGCACGAAATTCAATATTGGCATATATTTGAAGCATCAAATATCAGTTTGATGTTTCTCTTTCATGTCTAACTCCTGCTTTCTGGAAATAATCTTTCATGAATCATAAATAATCATTCAAGTTATTGATATGTTCTTGCAGGTCACTACTTGCTCCGTTTCCTCTATTTTCACTCGTGGGATACGCTTTCGTGGGCGAGAACGTGGACTTTTGATTTGTTATCCAGATACTGATTTAGCAATGGCAAAGCAGCTAATGGAGGCAAAGGGAATCAAACAATTGCCTGTAATTAAGCGTTGTGAAGATCCTCAAAGACAATGGAGAAGACGCAAAATTGTGGCTATTCTGTATTATGAATCAATTTGGGGTTGTCTCAGGTATTTACTTGTTTGCGGTATATTACGTATTATTTTCATTTTACTTGAAATAATGGGAAATGTCCATCTTATTCTTTTAAAGAGCTAAGAAGCAAACAATACCTAGTGAAATGCTCCTTTTATTTTTTCCTGCAAGAAGTCTAAATAAAGCGCACTACTTATTTGGGTGTGTTGGAGGGTAAAAATTAAGCCCTAGAGGGTAAGAGTGGGACATGAACCACTAGTGTGTATATAGTTTTCTTTGCATTGAGTGCAAGAAATCATTTGTCAAACCAAAAAGTGTAAAATAGTAATATCTGGAGCAGCTCAATTTTTTAAATGAATTAACAATAAAAGTTTTAGAGACTAAATCCCTAGGGTAACTGATACACCCTAAACAAAGAGGGTAATGTAATAATAGCGCACATGATGTATTGTTTCGATTCTTACTCTTGAGAGAATTTAAGCTTAGATCTCTTCTGATAATAACTCTTTTTTCTTATTTTGATTTATTTAAATGTATATGAAGCATAAGAAGAGAGATTTTCCATTACTTGAATTCAGGTGTCATGTTCTTACTTAACTCTTACTCTTGTCATGTATGGTATTTTTCGTTTCTTGTGTGCTTCCTTAACTCTTACTCTTTATTTACAAGTCTTAAGATGCGCTTATCAGAATTTTTGTCATTTTCACTCTTACATGGAGATTGTTTGTGAAATGTATGAAAAGCTAGTGAACATTTTATCTTTTAGTTTTATAAAATGCACTTTTTGTATGTGCAATTTTTTTTTTAACTTCTCTTTCTTCTTACATCATTCTTTCATGCTCATCATCTTTCAACAATGAACAGAACACACATTTCCATGTCAATAATATTTGTACATTCCATTCACTCTTGTTTATCTCTTTGATTTTTCTTGGTATATCTAGTTATCTGATATATTGATGTGTGAACGTATAAATTCCATTGGTTGTGCAGAGAGGAACTGAATCATCGGAAGTTGATGAACCCACAGGAGGAAGACGATTCTGTGAAGATGATAACAAACAGCCATCAATGACACAACCAACACTGCTTCCCTGCGGTGCTATACATCATTTTTTGCCCTGTAATCTTGAATTCTATTTAAATTACGAAGTGTAGAGAAAATCTTAATCCGTTCTTGTTTTAATACTCAGCACTTGATCATAAATGTAATATAGCACTTGCTTCTTGTACAACACACCATTATATTAATACATCTTATTGTAATAACTCAACTCCCATTATGATAAATTGGATGGAAGAAAATTTACAGTTACTGGATGTGATGAAAAGCTATTCTAAATTCTTAAGTTGTTGAGATGGTGTTAGAGCATACTAAATCTTTTGCTCCATTTTCTTACATCATTTTATGTGCTACACTTTATATGAAATGTACGAGGTGAAAGAAATTCAATTATTACTTTTAGAATTTAAGCTTTCTTAAGGAAATAGTTTTACACTCTTCTAAATGTCATCTATTCAACAGTGTGACACTGAAAATGATATATTATTAACATGGCACAAAAAATCCGAACCATTTTCATTATTAGCTTGTCTATTGTGTGTGTTTTCATTATCAGCTTGTCCATTGTGTGTGTAACATGGTAAAAGTTAATTCTCTTTAATGGGTTGAAATTGCAATTATATATTTTAATATGTCATAAGATACACTAGAGTAAGATACATTATAAATCGTAATTATGAAATTACATTTATGCTCTAAAATTTAATATTAAATTCTAAGGACAACCAAACACGTGTGAGAATAAACTCTAAAAATTAATACTCCTTCCATGCATTATACATGCACGTATTTTGTGGTACGGAATTTAAGAAAAATAATTTTTTGTTATAATGACGAAAGAGAGAGAATGAGTATTTTGGTTAATTGAATAGAATAAAGTGTATGAAATAATTGACTTTGACTTAATTGCATGTAAAAAAAATGTGTCATTTTTTAATATTTTAGTATTGTAAGGTTATTGATATTTTGTAATATTTTCATTTTTAGGATGTGCAATTATTCATAGGATGAATTAGAATAGAAAGTATGCAAAATATTAAATACTAAAAATATTGTTAGAATATGGAGTATCTTTTTATATACTATACAAGGGTAGGTCCTATGTGAGACCGTTTCACGTAAATCCTTACGTGAGACGGATAAAAAGTGATAATATCGTCAACGCAAAGTGGTAATCAATTGATGAAAAATAATAATAATGCAGCGAACTATTTGATGAACAATGTATAGTATAAATAAAAAGTGATAACATTTTATAGCGAAAGCGATAATAATATTATGGGAAACACTTGTGTAAACTTGATTTACATGTAAACAATGTTTTCAACTATTACTCTTAAATACATGAAAATTTATTATTTAGAGACATAAATTATTATTCTTCCTAAATGAATAAATTACCCTACAAATTATTGAAAATCCTCATTTATGGATTACGATTTAATACATGAAAAATTACTTTTTAGAGAGAAATTATTTCTCTTCTAAATTAAAAAAAAAACTCTTCAAAGAGTAATTTTTTATATACTAAAAAGTAATTTGCAAAATCAAGATTTACATATGAATCTGATTCACACTAGACTCACTCTAATATTATTATATTTTATTCGTCTCAGGGATTTACATATGACATTCTAGTCTTTGCCTACAAGGAATACTTTGTTGTTTTTCTTTGTTTAGTTTTTTTTAATTTGTACTCCATATTTATTCAAATAAAATCGACTTAGTCAGGTTCTAATCAAAATAAATATTTTTATCGTTATAATCTTATACTCGCTTACTCCTTTAAAATGTTCATTTTATTGTTTTGATTAGATCCAATCGAAAAGCTTCATTTTCTTTTCAATAATATAGTTCCACATCAATAATAAAACTCTAAAAAACTTAATAAATAAATAAATAGTTTCTTATTAGACCGTGTCTATACTAGGCGGACTGACGGATCAATCAATTATTAAAATTATGGTTATTATATATTCTTTCCGTTCTCTTCAAATAGTCCATCTTTTCAATTTTGGGCATCTCACCCAAAGAGTCATATTTCCTTTTTTACACACGACTCACACACTCCCACTAATACAATTAAAATATAAGGTCCACACACTCACTAATATAACTACTCATTACACATTAAATAATAATACTTCTTAATCCACGTGAAAAAAAAGTAAAAACACTTTTGCATGAGACGGAGGGAGTATAGATAAAATATGAATGAATTATGTTGATCTAAAATTGCTTAATGAATCATACTATAACCATCTTTAACTACTCTCTCCATCTCGCAATAACATTTATGTTTACTTTTTACATATAAACTAAGAGATTGTAATAAATTGCAAAAATATCACACTTTGATATCATATTTTCCCATGTTTAGATGTCAATTAATCCTTAAATGTTTGTTTTGATCAAATTTTATATTTTGTAGGCATGAAAAGGATTTAATGATGCAATAAAAAAGGTAATGAATTTGTAAGTATGGGAGAAAATGTTTCCGTCGTACTTCAAAAGAAATTACCACCTAAGTGTGCTGACCCAGATATGTTCACAAGTCCTTGCAAAGTTGGTAGCACAAAAGTTGAGAAAGCAATGTTGGATCTTGGTGCTTCAAATAATGTCATGCCACTTTCTATTTATTCATCTTTGAATGTTGGTCCTTTGAAAAACATTGGTGTGATTATTTAACTTGCCAATAGGTCCAACGTTTATCCCGAAGGTGTTTTGGAGGATGTTTTAGTGCATGTAAATGGTCTAATTTTTCTTGCAAATTTCTATGTGCTCAACATGGAGGGTAGTGATTCATCTCATTCATTGATTTTGTTAGGAAGGCCTTTCTTGAAAACATCTAGGACAACAATTGATGTGTATACGGGTATACTTACAATGGAGTTTGATGGTGAAATTATAAATTTTAATATTTATGATGCCATGAAATTACCCCACACTAATGTGTCTTCTATTTTTGCCTTGGATGTTATTGAGCTTATTGTTGAAAATATCTTTGAATTGGACAATGATGACATGTTAAAAGTTGCATTGAATGAGAGTCTCACTCTTAAAGATTCTGTAGAAATTTTAAAGTTGGATCATGTTTTGAAAGATACAATTCAAGAGTTAGAAATATTGCCACATGTAAAGCATAATGTTTCTTACGTTGAATTACCACCACCTTACTCTAAATTACTTTCTTCAATTGTGTAGGCACCAAAGTTGGAGTTGAAAACTCTTCCAAGTCATTTGAAATACATATTTTTGGGAGAGAATGAAACTCTTGCTGTCATAATTTCAAGGAAACTCTCCACCGTTGAAGAAGAAAAACTCATTCGAGTTTCAAGATAGTACAAGGAAGCTATTGGATGGACTATTGCTGACATAAAAGGAATAAGCCCCATATTTGTACTATAAGATTCTTTTAGAGGAAGGAGGTAAGCCTTCTCAACTAGCTCAACGGAGATTGAATCCCCCTATGATTGAAGTAGTGAAGGCAGAAATTTTAAAGCTTCTTGCTCATGGTATGATTTTTCCAATCTCTGATAGCGAGTGGGTAAGTCCGGCTCAGGTAGTTCCAAAGAAAACAAGTTGAGCTAGTTCCATCTCGTAGAGAATACCGATGCTTAGCTGGTACCTTCTCGTATTCAAAATGGTTGGCATGTTTGTATAAATTCCGAGTTTTGAATGCATTAACTAGAAAAGATCATTTACCACTTCCATTTATTGATCAAATGCTTGAACGTTTAGCTGGTTGATCTCACTATTGTTGTCTTGATGGCTATTCAGGTTTCTATCAAATTCTTGTTGTACCTAAGATCGAGAAAAAACAACATTCACATGTTCGTTTGACACTTTCGCCTACTACCGAATGTCGTTTGGCCTTTGCGATGTACCAGCGATGTTTCAGCGATGTATGGTTAGCATAATTTCAGATTATGTAGAGAACATCATTGAGGTATTCATAGATAACTTTACAGTTTATGGTGATTCCTTTGATTCATGTTTGGCTAACCTCCAAATATCTTGAATCATGGCATAGAAACGAACCTTATCTTGAACAATGAAAAAATGTCATTTTATGGTTGATCAAGCTATCATTTTGGGTCATGTTGTATCTTCATGTGGAATTGAAGTTGATAAAGCCAAGATCGATGTGATTAAATCCTTACCTTACCCAAAAAAGTGTTAAGGATTTTTGTTCTTTCTAAGGCCATACAGGTTTCTATTGACCCTTTATCAATGATTTTTCGAAGATCACTCATCCTTTATGTAGTATTCTACAAAAAGATGTAGTGTTCGAGTTTGATGCAGCTTGCAAGGAAGCGTTCAAGAAGTTAAAGGGCATGCTAATCACCGCACCAATTATATAATAACCAAATTGGGACATTCCATTTGAGATCATGTATGATGCAAGTAATTTTGCAGTGGGTGATGTTCTTGGACAACAAAATTGCAGAACTCACCATGTTATCTAATATGCTTCAAGAACTATTAATAATGCACAGATGAATTATTCTACCACTTAAAAAGAGCTCTTAGCCATTGTTTTTCTTAGAAAAATTCCGTTCATATTTACTTTGTTCTAAAGTGATCGTTTATTCTGACCATACAGCTATAAAGTACTTGATGTCAAAGAAAGAGGCAAAGCCACGACTCATCCACTGGATTCTTTTAATTCAGGAATTTGATCTTGAAAATTCAAGATAAGAAAGGTTCTAAAAATTTGGTTGCAGATAATCTCAGTCATCTAACCACTTCCTAAGAGCCTTCGCCTTTGAAAGATGAGTTTCCAGATGAGTTTCTCTTTTCCTTTCAAAAGACGAATTCATGGTATGCTGATATTGCTAATTTCTTAGTTACTAAGACTTTGCCAAAAGATTTTATAGAGCTCGAAAGAATAAGTTAAAAAGAGATGCAAAATATTATGTGTGGGATGATCCTTATCTATGGAAATATTGCTCTGATCAGATTACTCGTAGATGTATTTCTAAAAATGAGGTTCATTCTATACTTAATTTTTGCCATTCATATGCATGTGGTGGTCATTTTGACCCCAAGAAGACTGCTCGTAAGGTTCTAGAATGTGGATTGTTTTAGCCTAACTTGTTTCGTGATTCATACATGTTTAGCAAGACTTGTGAAAAATGTCAGAAAGTTGGAAATTTAGGACGTAGAGATCAAATGCCGCTGCACTCAATTCTTGTGTGTGAAATATTTTATGTGTGTGGTATAGATTTTATGGTCCTTTTCCATCTTCCAACAATAATGTTTACATTCTTATTGTTGTGAATTACGTCTCGAAATGGATTGCTGCTAAGGCTACCCGTACTAATGATGCTAAAGTTGTTGTTGATTTTGTCAAGTCTCACATTTTTGCAAGGTATGGTACGCCAAGAGCTATGATAAGTGATCGTGGAACTCATTTTGCAATCGAGTTGCGGAGGCTTTAATGAAGAAGTACAATGTCATACTTGTATTTTTACTGCTTACCATCCGCAAAAAAGTGGTCAGGCCGAGGTATCTAATTGGGAATTCAAGTCAATTCTTGAAAAAGATAGTCGATCCGAATAGGAAAGATTGGAATTCTAGAATTGATGATTCACTGATTTCAAGACCCTGATTGGTATGTCTCCTTATCATTTGGTCTTTGGAAAGTCATGTCATCTCCCAGTTGAACTGGAGTATAAGGCTTATTAGGCCATCAAGCGTTGCAACATGAACATGGATAAGGCAGGTGAGATAAGGAAATTTAAGCTGCAAGATCTTGAAGAAATCAGGTATGATGCATACGAGAGCTCGAGGATTTACAAAGATAAGATAAAAGCTTATCATGATCGAATGATCTCCAGGAAAGAATTTAAAGTTGGTCAGAAATTTTTCTCTTCCATTTGAAACTTAAAATATTTTCTAGAATGCTACATTCTAGATGGCTTGGTCCTTTTACTGTTACTAATGTATTTCCTCATGGTGCTGTAGAGATTCAAAATCCGGAGTCGGGTAAGGTCATTAAAGTAAATGGGCATCGCTTGAAACCTTTCTATGAAGGATTTTAAGTGAGCAATGTTGACAATCTTATCTTAGGTTGTCCGAATTATCATGAATGAAAGAAGTGGAATGTCTATCCAAAAACGATAAATAAAGGCGCTTGCGGAAGAAAACCCGACGTTTATTTAATTTTTCATTTAATATTTTAGTACTTATTTTCCTTTTTTGTGTGTTTTGACGCAGTGGTGGAAATTTTTAATAAAGTGTGGGCACGGCTAACAGCAGAAGAACCTACTGTATCTTTTCTAAAACTTTGGAAAATTTTATGAGTTTAGCGTGACCAAGCCTAAGAAGATTTTCGCTCACTGTATCTTTTGTCCATCCTTCCCCATTCCCGCTTTATTTTCCCTTTATATTATATATTATTATTATTATATATATATATACATGTGTGTATGTGCGCGCGCGTGTGTGTGTTATTTTATTTTAATTTATAATAAGTCACTTTATCATTTGAAATTCAATTTCCTCTCACTCCCGTCAACCTACTTCACTTCACTTCTTCGTAATCTTCTATTCAACATTCTCATCTCGAAAAAGCCCTATAAGGACAATGGGGCACATTTCATTTTTTCTTCGTAATCAATCATTTTCTTAGTTCAGCAAGTCTGTTACACCCGATTTATTTTCCCAAAATTTAGAAGTCGATAGCATTGGTGTTTGTCAACCCCTTGAAGATTCTTCTTTTTATTTCTATCATTCTTCTAATCAGGTATTTTAAAGGTTGTCATCTCTAAATGGGTCGAACTAAATCGAACTCTCAACCCAAGCGCTTGCAAAAGAAGTCCAATGCACTGAAGGCCACGAACCCACTTCCACCAGATCGAGCTGAATCGGAATCTCCTCCTTCTCCTCCACCACGGAAGCGTGCTCGTACTGGTATGAAATTACCCCTTCTCCTAGTCTCTGACTCTGACTTGAAAGGTAATTTAAATTTCACAAAAAAGATTGAGAAGAAGAGGTATAGGGTCGTTTGTGGAAAAAAATTTATTCAATGTAAGTTTCTACACCCTAATACTTTGCGTGAATTGGGTATTACTGATGAAGTGAATTATTTATCTATGATTCCATATGGAATACCTTCTTTGAAAATGAATTACCCACTTTTGTTGAACTTATGAGAGAATTTTACACCACATTTGACTTCAAGCTTGCTGAAATTGAAAAAGATAGACATGCAAAAGTAATTTCTTTCCATTTGTTAGACAAATCATTTAAACTTTCGGTAACAATGTTTAATATTGCATTGGGACTTATCACCCATGAATTTGTTGAAACTAATGAATAGCTTTGTGCTGTGGGTATCCTAATGATTTTATACCACTAGATGTGTATAGAGAGTGGACTTTACAGTCATCTTATATTCCTAGTAAATCTAAGGATATATACTTGCATTATAAAGCTCTTTTATACATTCATCGGTTGCTATCTTTTTTATTCTTGGGTAGGAAAGACTCTACTGGTATATTGAATAAGGCTGAAATATTTTTTATATGGTGTATGACAGAAAACAAAGGGGTGAATCTTTTTTTCGGATTACTTCTCAAATCTCTAGGGTTATTAAAGATAACAAGAATCTGATTTTAGGATCGATGATTACATTGTTGGCTGTGAATTTGAAGAAATTCGATCTTGAAATTTTTTATTTTTATGTAGCTTGTGTTTTGTCCCCTTTAGATTTGCTTTCCCTTGAGAAAATGCATTTGATAACCAAAACCAATGATGTTTATTCTTTTTGTCCTATGGGATCACATGTTGGTCAAGTTTCTACTAACCATCTGTCATCTAGTGCTCCCAACATTAGAGGTGATCCTAGTAGCTCCCATTCAAGTGATATTCATCCTTGGGCAGCCTCTTTTTGTGAAAAGGTACATGAGATTGGAAGGGACATCAGAGATATTAAGGAACAGGTGATGAAAAATGAGCTTAATTTGCTAGCATTGTACGACAAAGTGGGGCTGCAAATTTAATATGAGCCCGACACCCCGCTTCCAAACCTTCAATAGTGGCTGTAATAAATTGATGCTCAGATCTTTTCAGGGAAGTACATTGTTTTCTAAATTCTTTTTGTTGATGAACATCTATTTACCTTTTGAAGCATTGGGGACAATGCTTAATCCAAGTGTGGGGGAGGAAATATTTTGATGTTTTGTGGTGCTTTTGATGTTTATTTTAATGGCTTGTTTAGAGTTTTGTTTTGCTTTGTCCCTAAATTGCTTAATTTAAAATGTATTGTCTCTGTTTGTTTAAGAACTTGATTCATCCCTTGCTCATCCTAGAAAAATTTGATGGTTTTTATGCATGTATTAAAATATTTTTTGAATTCTCATCTGTTGATTCTTTGAAAGTTGTCATTGACAGTTTATAAAATGAAAATACTTGGATCTTCACACAATTGGACCTATTATTTGGTGAGCTTTGAGCCTAAGAGCTATCATCATTTCTAACTCTAATTTCTTCTTTGTGTGTTTTATTCGTGGTTGATTTTTCTAGAACTTGCATTGTTATACATGTCTACGTTAATCCTCTTTGGTGAAATGCATGTGAAAATCATTAATCTACTTTTGTCATATCTAGCCATTTCTTAAGTCTACCCTAATACATTTACCCCTAGTAAGCCAACTTTGAGTCTTAAATCTTTTTCTTTGAATTAACGACATTACTAGCCATTTATACCCTTTCTTTTATTCCTTATTTTGAACCGTGAGTTGAAGGATCTTTTCATATTATTGATGTTGTTTGTTCAGATAAAGCTCCATTTAGTTTCTTATAATATTGTAAGCTATTGTGAATAATGTTCTATTGGCAAGCTTTTGGTAAAAATCTTCAATGTTTTAACTTGAGAGATCCACTATATTCATTAAGAGCCTAAATACTTTGAGCGTATGAGTGAATTCCTTGTGAGGTGCTTAGATCTAATGTAATTTAAATTTCATTCAATTGTTTATGCGGCTTGCCTAATTATTGGTGGATGAAAATTCATGTAGAAAAAGTTTTCATTGCATGAAAAATGTTTTGGATGAGCCAAGGAGGATGAGGGTTGGAGAATGAATTTGAAGCATTGGATTTAAATGTAAGCATGCTTGAGGACAAAGAATGTCTAATTATGTGAAAATTTGATAAGTTGCAAAAATATCATACTTTCATGTCATATTTTTCCATGTTTAGATGTCAATTAATCCTAAATAACTACCTAAAACTAACTAAAATAATACAAGAAAATTAATTAATATAAATAGAAATATCCAAACAGTTTTAAGAGATTAATAAATTCCTAAAAGATAGGAACAGATGGGATTTGGAAGATGGATTGTTGATTTGGGCGCTCAAGATGAGATTTGTCGTCCAGGTCCATAGGCGTTCCCACTCCTTATCTGATATTTTCTTTCTTTATATTTTTCTCCACTTCAGTATTTCTTTCAGCAATTAAGGCGTGACCACTCCTTACGCACAGTTTGCTTCTCTTGTTGTAGCTCTACTTCATCATCTTTCAAAAGTAGTCCAAATGGTTTATTGTGTCAATTATATCCTTTTCATACCTACAAAATATAAAACTTGATCAAAACAACATTTAAGGATTAATTGACATCTAAACATGGAAAAATATAACATAAAAGTATGACATTTTTGCAACTTTTCAAATTCCCCCACATTTAGACATTGTTTGTCCTCAAGCATGCTAAAGTTTAAATCCATTGCCTTAAAATTCATTTCCTAACTCTCATCCTTCTTGACTTATCTAAAATATTTCTCATACAATCAAAACTTTTTTACGGGAATTCTTAACCACCAATAATTAGGCAAGCAACATCAACAGTTGAATGAAACTTAAATTACATTAGATTTAAACAATTCACAAGGAATTCACTCATAAGCTCAAAGTGTTTAGGCTCATAATGAATATAGTGGATCTCTCAAGTTAAAACATAGAAGATTTTTACCAAAAGCTTGCAAATATATCACATCCTCTCCTCAATGAATGAACCAAAATGCAAGAACCAAAAGGACTCAAAGAAGGGTGTGTAGTAAGAAGTTTAGGTAAATTGGCTAAGTGAGTATGAAGGTATGAGGTTTTGGGGCTAAAAGAGAGTTGAAGAATCACTAACTTATACATAATGCTCACTCAATCAACAACATATCTCCACAAGATTACTTTAACTCCATGATCGCAGAACTATTACTTTCTTTTCTTCTTCTTCATTTTCTTCTTTTTTTCTGATTTTTTCTATGTTTTTGGAATTTTGAATTTTTTTCACGGTAAATGAACATTATTCACAATAGATTGAGATTTTATAAGAAACTAAATGGAGATTTATCTGAGCAAACAACATCAATAATATGAAAATATCCTTCAAGTCACGATTCAAAAGAATGAATGAAAGAAAGGGTATAAATGGCTTGTGATGTGGTTAATTCGAAGAAAAAGGTTTAAAACTCAAAATTGAAAAAAAAAAGGTTCAACCTAAATTCTTTAATGATTTTCACATCCAATACATCAATGTTGGGAGAATTATATGACGGATGGTTAGTAGAAACTTGACCAACAAGTGATCCTACAGGACAAAAAGAATAAACATCATTGGTTTTGGTTATCAAATGCATTTTCTCAAGGGAAACCAAATCTAAAGGGGACGAGACACAAGCAATATGAAAATCAATACTTTCAGGATCGAATTACTTCAAATTCACAGCCAACAATGTAATCATAGATCCTAAAATCAGATTCTTGTTACTTTTAATAACCTTGAGATTTGGGGAGCAATCCAAAAACCAAGATTCACCCTTTTGTTTTCTTTCATACACCACATGAAAATCATTTCAGCCTTACTCAAAATACCAGCAGAATCTTTCCTACCCGAGAATGAAAAAAATAGCAACCAATGAATGTATAAAAGAGCTTTATCATACAAGTATATATCCTTAAATTTACTGGGATCATAAGATGAATGTGAAGTCCGCTCTCTATACACATCTAGTAGTATAAAATCATTAGGATACCCACAACACAAAGCTAAATATTCATCAATTTCAACAAATTCACGGGTGATAAGTCCCAATGCAATATTAAACCTCGTTACCGAAAGTTTAAATGAATTGCCTAACAATGGAAAGAAATTGCTTTTGCATGTTTATCTTTTTTCAATTTCAGTAGGCTTGAAGTCAAATGTGGTGTAAAAATCTCTAATAAGTTCAACAAAAGTGGGTAATTCATTTTCAAAGAAGGGCTTCCATATGGAATCAGAGATAAAAGAATTCACTTCATCAGTATTACCCAATTTACGCAAAGTGTCAGGGTGCAGAAACTTACATTGAACAAAACTTTTTCTACAAACGATCCTATACCTCTCCTTCTCAATCTTTTTTGTGAAATTTAAATTACCTTTTAAGTCAGAGTCTGAGACTGGGAGAAGGGGTAATTTCATACCAGTACGATCACGCTTCCACGGTGGAAGAGATTCTGATTCAGCTCGATCTGGTGGGGTGGGTTCGTGGCCTCTTTATGTGCAAAGGTACAAGAGATTGGATGGGACATCAGAGATATTAAGGATCGGGTGATTAAGAATGAGCTTTATTTGCTGGCTTTGTATGACAAAGTGGGGCTACAAATTCAATATGAATCTGACACCCCGCTTCCAAACCTTCAATAGTGGTTGTAATAAATGGATGCTCAGATCTTTTCAGGGGAAGTACATTGTTTTTTAAATTCTTTTTGTTGATGAGCATCTATTTACCTTTTGAAGCATTGGTGACAATGCTTAATCCAAGTATGGGGGAAGGAATATCTTGATGTTTTGTGGTGCTTTTGGTGATTATTTTAATGGTTTGTTGAGAGTTTTGTCTTGCTTTGTCCCTGAAATTGCTTAATTTGAAATGTATTATATCTATTGTTTGAAAACTTGATTCATCAGATGTTCATCTTAGAAAAATTGATGGTTTTTATGCATGTATTAAAATATTTTTAAATTCTCATCCATTGATTCTTTGCAAGTTATCATTGATAATTGATAAAATGAAAATACTGGGATCTTCTCACAATTGGACTTTATTATTTGGTGAGCTCTGAGCCTAAGAGCTATCATCATTTCTAGCTCTAATTTCTTCTTTTTATGTTTTCATTCATAGTTGATTTTTCTAGAACGTGCATTGTTATACATGTCTACGTTAATCCTTATTGATGAATTGGATGTAAAAATCATTAAGGACTTTAGATTGAACATTCTTTTGTCATATCTAGTCATTTTTTAAGTCTACCCCAATATATTTACCCCTAGTAAGCCAACTTTGAGTCTTAAACTTTTTTCTTAGAATTAACCACATTACAAGCCATTAATACCCTTTCTTTCTTTCATTAAATTTAAATAGAATATAGAGAGATCAGGGATGTTTGGAAACACGGAATGCCTTCCGGACACATGAACTTTTTCCTTTATTTAATTGAATTTCCTTTATTTAATTGGAGAAAGAATACTGCATTTTTTTTCAAAATAAAGGAGCAAAATTGTTTATGTTTATACAGATGATTCCCATTTTTGGGCAAAATAATTGACGTTGCTGCACAGAAAAGTCGTGTAAATTTCCCAATCCATCGTTACAGGTCTTGTAATTCAAAGCTCGCTTCCCTGTCCTAACGATTAACATGGAACGTTGCACCAAGAGAACCACCGCCGCCGTGTTTCCCGAAGTCAGTGGTGGCGCGTCTCTCAGAGAGGGTTTTCCTCTCCCGGACGCCATACTTTTCAGTGAGGTTTTCGCGAGAATGGAGCTTGATTCCCTTTGCAATCTGGCTTGCGTGTGCCGCACGCTCCACTCCTTGGTCTCTGAAGCTCTTTCCACTCTACACTCTCTTGATCTTTCTGTAAGCTTTCATTTTCTCTCATCTCTATATTTAATCACGGTAACTGCGTACGCATTTGGTATTTTTCTTTATTTTTATGAATTCTGTTTATATTCATGAGCACTCTTTGTAATTGGTACTCATGGTTGGGAATTGTTATGAAATCTGCATATCCCTTTTTTTTTCCCTCTATACATTTAGGCAATGTTTTATTGCTTTTGCTATGTTGGATTTACAACTTCATTTCATCCTCTGGACTGTGTACTTGCGAATTAGAATTTATAGATGCTTATTAATTGGGAGGTGTAATGTGGTGATAGGCATTTTCATCAAACGGAGAACTTCTTCATCACATTGCTCCAAGATTAAGTCGGGTTAGAAGTGTAACGATTGATTGTCTTCGTCTGGATGATTTTTCCATCATCAGCTTTCTTGGACCACATATTCTAGAATTGAGTTTGTTCAAGTGTGCATCACTGTCATATTATGTTCTTCCGGCAATTGGGAAGAAGTGCCCTAATTTAAGGTATAACTTTGTTCTACTTTTGTAGTTTGTTTCAGTATTATTGAATGAGCATGAATTGTATTTAACTTTCTTTTGCCTTCAGCTTTAGTAGCATCTAGTTTGGCAAATGGTTATAATGCTCAGAATGTTTTGCATGATACTATGACTAATTTTCTTGAATGACCAGTTTAATGAATGCAATGTATTAATGGCATAACCAACAGATTACTAGTGAAGCAGCCTTTTGTAGTTGGCTATGATGGTACTACCAACTTTCTCAGGCTTTTTTGTCCCCCCGGTAATGATGATGTATTACGACCGGTAATATGAAGTAACTGCAATGAGTGAGTCTCACCCTATTTGATCCTTTTAATTTTCAGAAAAGGCTATAATGTTAAAAATGTAAAATATTAAATTTTAAGGGGAAAACTTGATCTCTAAGGGATATATAATGTCTAGCTCGGGTGTACACAAGTTTTATTTAATTGCAATAGGCTGTTCAACGCTAAAGACTACCTACTTCCCCAGGCTTTTTCTCCACCAAGATTGAAGCCATTGATCACTTTATGCAATTTTTCAATGGAACTTAAATTTCTTACTTTCTTATTTTCATTTTTTTTTACATGTAATTCTTTCAATTACAGTATACTGACCTTTAAAATGAATCTAAGCTATTCAGGACTGCAGGACTGTTGTACATTCAGTAATCAGTATATTTATAGTTCTTCATTGGTTCTTAATTTATGTTACATGATCAGGCAGGGAATGGCATCAGTTTGAAATTCATAAAGACTATCAATATATTAGTGCTCCATAAGTATCTTTCCGATTCTAAAGATGATTTTGTATTTTGAAATATTGAGTGATTCGTTTGAAGTGTTTTGGACATTGAGCTCCATTTCTGATGTAGAATTATGATTTGGTAAAATGATAACTGATATATGTATATTTTTTTACCAGGACTCTTGTACTGGAATTGGCAGGGAAGAGCACAGCCGAAACATTTATGAGTAACCTCATTGAAATGCTGAAAAACCTTCTCTACTTGGAGGTAATGTGGTTACATAGTGTGTGTGTGTCTGTGTTTTATTCATGACATTAAAAATTAAGTTTAGCAGCCATCTTAGCAAAACTGTAAATTTTGCAGCATTTATCCATAAAAGTCCGAGGAACAGAGAGTTATGCATCTGATATATCTTGCGTTCATCTTTTTCTCCCCAAAACTCTGAAGTTTCTGAAGTTACAGCTAGTAAATGAACAAGGTACTGTTCTGTTAGTAGAGAAGCTAAGAGATGAAAGGGAGATTACAAAACCAATGATGGATTCTAGTATCACTTCATATCAAGGATTTGGCGGTTTTATGTTGTTGCGTCTTTCATTTGTCTTGGATGTAATTTCTGATAGACTAATGAACTCAATTTCCAGCTCACTTCCAAACTTGGTTGAGCTTGATCTTGAAGACAGACCATCAACGGAGCCAAAACTGCTTTATGACTTGACTAACAACGGCCTGCAGTTTTTAGGCTCCCTCAAGAAGCTGATTCATCTCTCGATTGTGAGAAGTAGAGTAAATTACCCTGCATCGTTTAAAAGAATAAATGATGTGGGTGTGTTGCTTCTTGATGAGGGGTGTGGAGACCTAGAATCAGTAAAACTCGGTGGATTCTCTAAAGTTACTGATGCCGGATTTTCCTCACTTGTGCACTCGTGCAATTTGAAGAAGTTGGAAATTCGTAGTGCTCCACTGTTATCAGACTTGGCATTTCACATAGTCGGTGCTGCATCTCCACTCGTTGAGTTGAGACTGCTATCTTGTAATCTGATAACTAGTGCGGCTATAGCAGAACTAGCCTCATCAAGCACCTTGGAACTGCTTGATACGTATGGTTGCAGGAGCATTGCAGACCCCTGTCTTGACTACATATCACGCCTCAGTAAACTGACCTCGGTTAACCTAGGTGGGGCAGATATTACTGATAGTGGTCTAAGTGTTCTGAGTAAAGGTGATTTACCGATTACTGAATTGTGCTTGAGAGGATGTACGAGAGTGACTGACCGAGGAATTATCTGCTTACTCATTGATGGCACAAAAATCAAGAAAACATTAGCATCTCTAGATATTGGCCATATGCCTGGAATATCTGACAGAGCTATCCATGCAATTGTTTCTAGTGCTAATGCCCTTACAAAGCTATCCATGAGACGTTGCTTCCATGTGACCAACGATTCCCTAAGGATACTTGCCAGTGATCGGCTACAAAAACTAGATATATTCGAGTGTGTTGGATTCTCCAGTGGACTAGTAGAGTTGCTGCAAGAAGGGCATTCGTTTCGTGGTTTAAAGTGGCTTGGGGTTGGTGGTACTTATTTGATGAAGAGGGCTGATTGTGCTGTGATCTGTGGAAGGCGTCCATGGCTCACTGTTTGTCATGAAGGTTGTGAAGTTGGATGCCATGATGGTTGGCAATTCCACGGGTGGTAACGATGCAGTGGGTACTTGTAAATGTGTAAGTTGAGGGAGACACAGTGAAAGCGGAAGAGTGTTGTGTGAGGGCAATATTAAAGACGGAGAAGGGGTTTATATTGGAACACACAGCGTGAGAGACGAGAACAGCGCTACATCGTACTTTCACTCGACCACTGCAAACTTCTCCGCTCATGATTGGTAGGTGAGGTACTCTTAAAAAATTTATATTTGATTCATCTGTTTTTGGTTGTTTGTAAACTTCTTGTGGGAAAGGAAGGAATAAAATGGAGATGGTTGACGTTGATTGGCAAGCTTTGTTGATGGATGAGATTGTTTGTTTCTACAAATGATGCTCATATACACATAAATTCTTGTAAAATACACACTTATATATCCTTAACTCCTTAAAAGGAATGTCGGATTTCAATTTTCAAATAACTGTAATGAATCCATATAAATATCAATTAAATTCAAACAAGTTAGGTTTTGTTTTAAAGTCAGTAAGTAGCCCCCAGGTATAGCTCAAGTGGTGGAGGGGGGGTTGGAAAGACCTTCCAACTGAGCTGGTAACTGCAGAGTGGGGGGTTCGATGGCCCCTTGCAGATTTGGCCCCTTGTCCTTGCAATCACAATCAAACAGGAGTTCTCTCTATAGGCTGTGTTTGTTTAAAGATTAGTAAACGTTTTGATCGGATTATTATAAAATTAGCTTCTAAATTCATAAAATATTAATTTATTTTCGTCTTATTCCTATATTCACAATTCACATAGTTTTTCACTAATATGTTGTACTCTCTCATTACCAACAAGTTTTTCACTCTTCCCTTATACGTTAATCCCGTTAAATTCATCACTTATCAAAATAGTAAAAGTTTCAAAATAAATAACATTTACATTTAAAAAATGTCATTCCCACACAACACACATATATAACTCACTTTATTATAGCAGGAATGACACTTGCAGCTATCAACCTCATTTCCTATCCTTTGCTGGTAGATTGGAACTCATCAAGACTCGTCTGTATGGAGTTCTAAATTTCTGAATATCTATGGTGAGACTACCTGCTGGTGTGATCCTTAGTGTTGAAAGACTGATTAGACATTTTTATGGGATTCTAAGTACAACCTAGTTGGGTGGAAGAAATTAATAAGGCCCAAAGAAGAAGGAAGTCTGGGGCTTAGAAATTTAAGAGACTGGAATGAATATCTATTATGCAAAGCAATTTAGGACATTCACTCAAAAGCTAATTCTCTGTGTCAAATGAATCCATGAGGTGAATCTCCACTCTACAACCTGGTGGGGGGGCTTCCAAAACTCCCCAATCATCCTATGCATGGATTTCCAATATTGAGGTCAGAAACAGATTCAGTCAGAAGCTATAGCACAACCAGAATCTACAACTCTTCCAATGGTGCTTTGTTAGCAGCAAGTTCAGTAGTGGAAAGGCATATGAGATCATCAGGGCTCCTAGAACCCTCTCATTTATCTTCGAAAATCCGTGGCACAGGTGGATATTAAGGAAACAAAGTATAAGACTTTGGCTATGAGCTAGGCAGAGACTTTTAACCAAAAACAGACTATGGTTTCCAAAGGATGATGGATTGTGTGGCCTATGCATGAATGTCTCTGAGACCAATAATCACTTATTTTCAATGTTATTACGTCATCAGTGTCTGGGGAATCAGTTAGAAAATGGATTGGCTGGAGGAGGAAGTTCACTACCATACATGTAGCCTTTAGGGGGGTTTCCAGAGATACCAGATCACATGAAGATGCTAGAAAACTGCTCCTTATGAATTTTGCAACCTTTCTATCAAGTGTAGGCCATCAGGAATGCTGCCTTATTTGAAGGAAGGAGGACATCAACTCATCAAATGCTGAAGCCACCAATTTAAAGTAGCTAGATTGTATTTCATATTCAGCAGCAGCTTAAGCCATATTAGGCATGGTTTTTCATTTTATGAAGCTGTATTTTTGTGAATTGCTTTATGTACTCACATATACATTGTTACCGTTTGGATGTGAAATATATTTACCAATTTTAGTAGTATTCATTTTAATTAATAATAGTATTGTTTATACATCAAATGACATGTTGAAATATTGAAGATATTAATATTTACTATAAAAATTAATATATTTATTTAAGTGCATAAATTTTTATACTAAACCCTCCAAAAAGTGAGTATTTTAGATAATTTAATGTAAAGAGTGTAAAATTATTAGGATATATGAAAAATTAGTATTATTGAAATGTATTTTTTTCATTTTAAGAAACGTGCATAAGTGTTATGACGAATAAAAAATGAAAATGTGAAGTAATAGAACAAATAAAAAAGAAAAATGTGAAGTAATTAACAGGACAAAGGGAGAAAAATATACTACTACATCAAAACAACACAAGATATAAGTTTCAGTCAGAGACAAGCTTTAGCCTTCTACATGCATAAAAACGCATAGGTGAATTGATGGGCAATAATATGCACATTCTTTCTCTAAAGATTGAGAAATTCATGGGGTTGAAACAACACAACAGTCAAAATATTCCACAAGAAGCAACATAGAATTAAGCACATGAGCAAAAGTAAAACATACTACTATACTACACACGCCAATTTCCACTTTATTAGCATTAGCATTGCAAAATGCATGCTCACAAGACTACATCAGCAAATTAAATATAAATAAAGCGGCTTCATAAGTATAGAGACACTCGTTCCAAAAGAACAGCCATCTTCATCAGGTTCCAGCTTTCCGGCGACCAACACGAGCAACGAATCCAGCCTTGATGGGAGCAACTGATCTCCCGGAACCACACTACAATGAATTCAACTCGAAACAACTGAGATTTTTAACATGTAGAAATTCTAAGGACACAGGCACAAATTCCACAAATACAGTTCATGTGGGGTGGGAGCTTCTAGGTAAGTAAAACAAAAGTCTTAATTTTTTATCGCCTGCTTATTTTATTAAAATAACAGGCACACTGTACATTTATTATACTGCATATGATTACTTATAAAAAGAATAGAAGCTTTTCTAAATAGGAACACATAAACTTCACTGTAAGTAAGAGTATATATCAATTATAAACAAGAAAAGAACTTAGTTATATGCTTCAGACAAGTAAAATGAGGTTCCTAGAGGATACTAATAAAGCATTCCACAACTATCATATAACTCGAGGCCTCAGAAGTTATCAAAATCTTCAATTTACAATCAGACAATGTAGGCAAATATCTTTAATCATCATAGGCCTCGAGCAAAATGATGATAATGTTATTCAGATTTCATACCAATAGATGTTTCCAAATGAACAACTAACTTTAATATTTGCAAAAGTCACCAATAGACAACAAGAGCTACAGAAATATGATTTTAAAAGATAAAAGATGTAGTAAAATACAGCAAGATGAGGCCTCAGAACATATGAAAGTCTACTTCAGGAAAAAGCAATCAGACAATGTAGGCAAATTGTTCGATCATCACAGGCCCAGATTAAAAAAGTAAATTATTCTTTTGTAATTTATCTCGCAAACATAAGAATTAATTATAACAATAGAATCTTCAGTTAATTCTAATTTAAGACCTCTATCCACAGAAATAAGTTGGGAAGCGGAAAAAACTACCTTTTCACATCTGAGGAAGAAGAGACGGTTTTCCTTTGAAAGAATAGTATCTGGACTTTTGCAGCCATTACATATAACATACTCATCTGTGTTGATCATTTAAAGGAAAAAATTGTAAGGTCTAAAGAAGTTGCGTTCCTTATAAGATGATTGGCATTACATACCATGAGATGGACATAAAATTCTTAAATAGCATGATATTACCATTTATTCAAATATCATCTTTGCAAAATTGCACAATTAACAAAATTAAAAAAGCAAATCAATGTAGGATGGAGATGAACTACATTTCCAATCGAGAGCAAATGTGATGTTTTCATTCTTCAAAAATAAAAAAGTTTGTGGTTTAACACAAAAGACTTACTAATATAACGTCTCAGAATTCCCTCAAAATTCTTGGGAGCAAACCTCCCTTTCACCACCAATCTTTGTTGCCCATCCAGGGACGCTTGTTCCCATTTCAGCAAGTAAGAAAGTCATGACATGCTCGGGTTGTCTATTCATCCTATAAAATGGAAAATCAAATTACTATGAAACTGATTTGAGACACAAGGAGCAATAGTGACATCTGACCACAGTTATGAACATCAAAAGGATAATTTTGATGCAACAGAACACAAAAATAACTCATGGTTAATGGTCTTATCTAGATCAAAAAATTTCCATGGTTTTAGGGGCAAGAGCATAAACAATGCTACAAAGTGATATAGCAAAACAAAAGGGTGATATAAAGTACGGGTCTAAATTCACAGTTTTTTAGGCACACCAGAATACTCCAGAAAATTTTCTAGAAGAATTATATTCATTCCCATAAATAGTTTAACCAAAGGAAAAATAGCATACGTTTTGCAGAGATCCATAAAATTCACAAAAACAGTTTTCTTGGTTCCTTCACGAAGAACTTGTGGAGGTCTCATAACAGTTCTGCGCCGATCTCCAGCAAGCTCAGGGTTATTCTCTCGAAGGATGTTGAAGACTCGCCCAAGAAGCTGCATGTTATTATTGACTAACATCAGCATAAGATTGGTAAAAAATGGGTTGCACGCACTAGAAAAGTACCATTTGATTATAGAATAACAAATGGGAAAATTAAACATATCATTTCAAGTAACGTAAATCACTGGTAATCATTCCTTGCCAGCAAATTCATTTCATTTACATATTCTTGATATATGTGAAGAAAAAAGTTTAGGTTCAAATGCAAAATCAGGCTTGGCATATTTAATGTCAATAATACTACTACAGAATGTAAAAAAGTGATACTAGCATTAGAGTGCAGCATAGCAACAAGAAGCTCTTCATCATTTCCCATTGAATGCCAACAAGTTAAACTTAAAAATCAGATGTTTTAAGATTCAAATGTGGTCATCAAAGAACATATACCGGTTTTATCAACACCATCAACAAATACAAAAAGAATGTCATCTGAGGGTAGATAAAATCAATGGGCTTGACCGCTTGAGGTTGTAGACCAAGCAGCTGTTTCACATTCTTTATTAACATCTATTACACTGTACCAAATTCATTGAACATTTAAGTTTTAACAACAATAAACTGCTATACTAAGTGGGTAGTCAAAATGCTTATTCATCTTAACCAATCACCACAGAATCCAAGGTTTTTAAAAAAAAAAGCTTCACAGAATAAACAATAGAAAATAGTGTAGAGATTGTGTAGAAGTAGGTTTAAAATCATTCAAGTAAAACACTCAACTTGAACATTCAATATCTCGACATAGAAAAAGGAATATAATTGTTCATAACTTTGGAATGCATACCATCCATGCTCCCACTTATATACTATTCAAATTCCATGGAGATGTAGAAAATGTAGAAAGACAGATGGTAACAATTCACAAGTTTATCATACTGCAAGGGACAAATTCTGCCTTCTACGTTGTTTATACTCGACAAACAATAACCACATCAGGAGATAACCAGAAGCCAACTCATATGATGAGCATGGCACAACACAAAAGATACGACTGATATATATAGTGTTTAACTGTTTGTGGACGTGTAAGAACTGGAAAACTCAAGCCATCCGTGATGCTCAGAATAAGAAGTAAAAAGCAATGAGAAATCATGGATTCAGCAATGAGAAATCATGGATTCAAAGTCATAAAAAAATATCATCAAACTTTTAACAAAACCTTTAAACTGTTGACCCGTCTATTGTGCAAAAAAGATCGGTTACCTCATCATATTTATAATCCCGATCACTTCCTTCCCATGGATTTTGTTGCAAAACAATCCCTTCACCTTCCTCATCCTCTCCAATGGCATCTAAAATTTTAGAAACAAAATTATCAAAATTATACCAGACACAATAGAGCATAAACACAATCAGTCTCAAATAAACACCCTCCTTACCATCCAAGTCATCCCCTAAATTTTCTTTTTCTTCATTCAGATCAGTATGCGCCTGAAAAGTTTGTATGATGTTGCATAGATGAACTGGAAGGAAAATATAAAAATCAAAATAAAAATAAAAGATATATCACCCACTGGTTTTTTCTTCTTCTTTTTGAGACCAGCAAATCAAGTTTCAATACCATCGGAAACTGCAGGTGATGGATATGGATGAAAAAGTTGTGCAACATAATAAATATGTATTTTGGACAATAAATTTAAGTAAATACCAGACAAGTTCTCAGTTTTTTCAACTAGCTTATCTACAGATTCATCTTCAGCTAGATCTTGAGCCACAGGCTTTTTCTTCTTCTTCTTTTTTGTTGGGTCAAAGGGAGCAATCTGCATTGCAGTGGCATTATGTTAAAATAAAGTATAAATAAATAAATTTCAGTATCTTGAACGTTAATATGTTTGGTCAGCCTTTATGCAGATATGTACTGATAGGTTGAAAGATGCATGAACTTCTTGTAATTAATGGTTTTCTTTATATCCAACAGTATAAACTTAACTAGAAATAAGAAATTACAGCAAGAAATCAATCAATGGAAAGAAAAAAAAATGACTACAACAACAAAAACAATAACAACAGTGACAATGACAATAGTAACAACGAAAACAATAAAAGTAATAATGCATCCAACTTTAGATCCATTCAATTTGTCATTAACTCTTTTATTAGTGCTCGTAAATGAAGGAGGAAATATACAAACCCTTACTTTCCAAAATCATTCTCTAATGCAACCTTGTCATAATACACTCTTTTTAAAATTCTGAACACAGTTCAATTCAAGATGCCATTTAAGCTAATTCAGCTTCATTTCCAGACGATTAAATGAAACCCATTGCATTGCTAGCAACACAACTGTTTAAAGAGAGGGAAATAACATAACAAAAAGCCAAGCTCCAAATCTACAATAATTAGCATGTCGATTTATTGTTTTTGTATAGACTTACATCTCCAACATCATCCTTGACCTCTTCCTTCAAATCAATTTGATTTTTTGCCTCCGCCATGATTGTAAATAGTCTGCAACATAAATCAAATGTACCTTAGAACTTTCAACATAATACCCTTAACACAATTAGAACCAAACCATGGTAATCCAACTTATTCAAGTGTTTTTTAAAATTTAAATTAAGAAAAAAATAGAATCTTGTGACTAAATATATAATGTTTAATTTTAATAAGTCAATACTAATATTAAGTCTTCTCAGACCAAAGCGAGCATTACATAATGACAAATATGAAAGGAGAGACAAAAAAACAGCAGTCAACATGACTATCACAGCTTTTTATTGATTTTTTTAAAAAATTCTTATATACTTAACCAGGAATTATAAGGTTGAGTTTCATGCGATGTAAGTTAATAAACAAGTTATGATTTACTTAAAGTAAAGAATGTCAACTGTAGATGCAATAAAGATTGTGACTGCAAACTTACAAAACCTGATGAATGTCAATTTGATCTATTAGGAATTAGATTTTACATTCCAAATTTAACACTAAAAAGTTTGCTGTCATATTTACATCAAGTCCAGAAAAGGTTGTCTAGAGTAAGCTGGAAAACACTAGTATTATACCAGATGCAGCTTCAATTTTTTATTATATACAAATTCGATATGAGGAGGCAGTAATTATCTAAGAACCAGATAGTTCTTAGGCCTTATGTTCTTCCTACTAAGATACAAGAGCAGGACCAAGAAAAGGATTTTAAAAAAAAATCCATATACAAACAGGGTACTGGGTAACTTGCAAACAGAGAGAGGAAATCCAAGAAACACAGAAAGTGGAAGCCATTATATTTTATACAGCATGTTGAAGACAAAGAAGTACCCACGAACACACATAGGAAATCAAAGAACAACGGATTATCCATCCCACGCCAAATCAGCTAAAATTCAATATTTCTGATTACTTGTCCAAACCCTAAAGAATAACAAGTTATTTATAGTTTCTTAGGCCCACTGGCCGACTCCAATATAATAAGAATTAAAAGAAGAAATAACTAAGAAAATAAATAACAAAACCATAAAAAGAAATAACAGAAAAAGAAAAAGAAACATCTCCTTAACGCTGCCTGCACCTATAAACAATAGGCTTAACACATCAATTAACACAAAATAGACTAATAAAAGGTAGAACAACAAACAACTGCAATTAAGAGTCACAAGCAAATCAATGCATACATAAACAAACTCATTAAACTCATAACTTCATTAGATGGGAGTAACTCTCCTTAACTGCTGTTCTTTCAAGAAACAAAAACCCAATCTTCTGTCTTTCACGGGCATCAACAAAGGCCAAAACACAAACAACATAATCCACCCAACCACACACAGCATACAGTCGCACAGAAAATTTCAAAACTAGAAGAAGAACTTGATAAGTTGAAAAGAAATAGGAGAACCAAGTCGAGTGTGGCTGCCACTCGTGAGCTTTGCGGTTGGTGGTGATTGTTGTGGCGGCGCAGGTATATAAATTTACGGGTAACAGGTAAGTGGGTTCGAGTTGTGACTGTGAGAGAGCTGCACTGCAAATTTATAGAATTCAGAAATTAGGGTTGCTTCGTTCCCTCTTACCCCAAATCTAATGAATTCAGAAATTAGGGTTTAAGTATAATCATTTTTGATAATTTTGGTAAGATAATTGTTTAGATTTATATTAAGTAGTGATACGAGTAAGATTAATAGGTGTCTCATGAACCTGTTTTTATTTTTTTTCAGGTAAAAACTTGTTTGTTTTTTAAAATTTTACCCATTATTTTTTTAGAATTTTGTTAATTTAATTATTTCAATTAAACATTTATAAAGATTAAGACATCTTCTCTTCTCGGGACCTTAAAGTATGTTTGTTAATTGTGATATAGGTAAAGTATACTCCATATCAATTTAAGAGTCTCATTTACTTTTGGACATGTGGATTAAGAAGTATTATTATTTGATGTGTAGTGAGTAGTTATATTAGTGGTGTGGGGCCCCATGTTTTAATTATATTAGTGAGTGTGGGTGGGTCCCATGTGTTCAAAAAAGGAAATGAGACTATTTGAGTGGGACGACCAAAATGGTAATATGTCACTCTTAACTTGGGACAGAGGAAGTATTAATTTATAGTTAAAGTATGTTTTTTTAAAATATGATAAACAATGAATTAAAGTATTTCTTTTAAAGTGTTATAATATGATTCAATGCGAGCATACTTTAACTACTAAAAAGAATACTTTAAATATATATGTTTTAACAATAGGTCGACCTGTCTCACAATCCGTCTCACTTAAACCCGTCCCACAAGAGAGTATCTCAAAGATTAATAGTGTCTCATGACCTTTTTTTTTTCTTTATCTTTTTAAGGCTAAACTTGTTTGTTATTTAAATTTTATTCTCTTAACTAGTTTGGTTTCCTATATATGACACGGGTTCAACTGGTCTTTATTTTAAAAATATATTTCCTTCGTTTGGGAACAATTTATATATGTTTGTTTTTTTATTATTTTATGTATAATAAAGTGAGGAAAATAATATTTTAATGTGTAATGAGTAGATGTGTTAGTATAGTGTGTGAGTCTCGTACATAATAATAATTGTTTTGTGCGTGTCCCATCTAACAAGAAGGGAAATATAGTATTTTAATGCTTACGTCATGTTTTCAATGTTTGCACGTTGATTAAGGAATATAGTATTTTACTAATAAATAGTGGGTTGAAAGATATAATATTTCATGTGAAGTGGGTAGTTGTATTAATTATTGGATATGGGTCTCATAATGATATATTAATTATTTTAGGTGTGGTCTCATATACAAAAAGGGAAACATAACTATTGAAATGAGAAGCTCAAAATAAAAATATGTAAAAATTAAAATGTAGTGGATGGAGTACTTTATTTTGGGAGGATCAAAATGAAAAAATGTATACCTTGTTGTGGGATGAATATAGTATTTAATAATAATATATCTTTATGATTTTAAATTTTATTATTGAATGTATATATTTGTTTTTATTTTTTCGTCTTAATTTACTATTAAAATGTTTCTTTTATCCTCGTTTTAAAAACATGAAGTATTCTATTAATATGGAAGGAAGTGATGTATTATAATAGGAGTACTTTTAATCCGATTAAGAGCTTGAAATATATAAAGTTATAAAAAAGTGATGTGAATGAATATTTTTTCTATCACAATTATATCACAAAAATATTAAATTTATTATTAGTAGTAAATAAATTAATTAATCGAGCATCACTTTTTTTTAATCTTTTACTTTAATAAATTAATTTAATCATTTTTTTAATTGAATAACCCAACTAAAACATTTAAATGTATAAATACTTTAAAACATATTATTATTAATTATTTTAAATATTAATTATAAGTATTAATAGGAGAGACTAAATAAAATATTAGTTAAAATGTTGAATTAATTAAAATACGATATTAATTGCAAGATTAATATAAGAGCGTCATTTGTATATAATTTTTTTTAGAAATGACGTGGTGATGTCATATACACAAAAATTTTCAAGAAAAAATGGATGACGCCACCTACAAATTTTTATTTTTATTTTTATAAATTATTAATTGAAAAATTATTAATAATAGTGGACTAAATATACAAAATTTTTAAAGAAGGAATGTAATAATGCCACGTACACAATTAAGAAAATTTAAACATATTTTGAATGTATAAGAAGAGTTTAATTATTATTAAAATAATAAAATTTTATAAAATAAATATTAATTGTAAGATTATAAAATATGAATTACTTTGAATATTGAATTACTTAAAATAAAATATTAATTGCTTTATTAAAATTAATGGTGATATTTTTAAGAAAAAACTTAACTTAATTATTTTAATTAAATAATTATACTAAACATATTACAACTCCCTCCGTCCCACGTGTTTATTCAACTTTTCTTTTTGGGGCGTGTAACAACAAATTTTTGTATTTATAATAAAATAAATACAAACTGAGTACAAAGATTTGGGGCGTGTAACAATAAATTTTTATATTTATAATAAAAATAAATCCAAACTTATATGTAAGTGAATTACAATCTCTAAACAATCATCTGATTCTTCTTTTGAACCAATTTAACCTTAACTTTGACTGGTTGACTGCGTTGATTGTGTGTGTTGAGTCAAATCTTCAGTTGAAGTTTGTCCGAACTCAAATTTGGAGCTTTGTAACATTTGTCCAGAGGCGTCGAGCATTTGTTTAGATTAAACGTACTTGATGTGAAAAACACTCGATTTGGGAGCCTTAGCACCTTGATCCCGGGTCGTATACTGTTCTTGACTTGAAGAATACTGAAGATCAAACTTAGTGTATAAAGAACACTTGATTTAGGGGGTTTAGCACCTTGATCTCGAATCGTATACCGTTCTTGACTTGAAGATGCTTGAAGATCTTGAGGAGTGTTACTCGTGTTTCAATCTCTTCGGAGCGTCAGCGTTTTCAGATGTCTGAATGTCTATGTCCAAAATGAATGGAGGATGGCCCCTTTATATAGGTGAGAGGTGAATACACCTCATAAATAACTCGCATTCTGTTGGTCCAGGGCTATTTGGGTCATATACTGCGGACTTGGGCCTCCAACTTGACTAGACTGTAATCGAGCCTATTTTACTTGGACTTAATTTAATTTGTATGAGCTTGTTTGACTTAAGTCAGACCTCATTTAACTTGGGCTTATTCGACTTGGGTCAGGCCTAATTGAATTTTAACTGCTTACAAATGCCCCCTTGCGATTTGTTCACCGACGTCATGTCTTGATGTGAAGGAATCACAAAAGTTGCTTTTATTTTCAACATTTGTAATTTGGACTTTTAATTACACAATTTGAGTTACTTTGTCCAACAAGTAAAGTCTTGGCCCAACTATTTTAGTTCTCAAATGGCCCAACTCTTTCTTTCAAGCCCAAATCAACCTCTTCTCTCCTTAATTTCAAGATTACGGGAGACAGGAAGTAGGGACAGATTTGTTTCTTACTCATCAAGATGATTTGCAAATCTTTGCTCAAAATTAGTAAAATAAATCTCTTAAAATCTTGAGAGGTTTCAATTATTCAAATAATTTCCATAATTTGCTGCAATCTCCTCACTATATTATATAAGAGGCGCGGTTCATTTAATTTCTTCAACAATCATACTGTAAAAACTTCAATCCTTCTTTTCTTTTCTTCCAATTTTGTTAGTACTGCGCTTAATCCATTTTTTTTTAGTACTTAAGTGAATCTTGTTTCTTTTCTTTCTTCCAATTTTTGGTACTGCGCTTAATCCATTTTTTTTAGTACTTAAGTGGAATTTCTATCCTTGCATCCAAGATACCAGAATCTACTTTACTTCGAGAGTGTAATCCCACTTTCCCTTGCTTCTTTATTTTAACGTATGAGAATTTAGTAATGACAACAACATTTATGTAAATAACCCATATACTGTATCTTTCCATCCTTATTCTGTTCCTTATTACTATACGCTTGCTTTTTTATTTTATTTTTTTCTTTTCTTTCATATACTGTGCTTTCCTCTGTCTATATATTTGCGCTCTTCTTATCGACCTCGTCATTTTTCCTCTTCGAAGGAATTGACGGCGAGCCTCGTCCTTGCCCATCTTCCTTTCGTAGGAATCGACGGCAAGCCTCGTCCCTTTCAATGGAATTTACAGTCCCTTTTAATGGAATTTACGGTTGTCCCTTTACTTTGTCCTTCTTAATGGAATTACTGGTGGCAGTTGCTGTCGGTGCGGCTGTTGGCACTGAAAATGGGCGACGCCGTTCGCGACATCAGCGGTTAGGGTTGGAAGCCATGTGTCGATCGACATTGGAGGTCGCGGCCTGCGGCGGTAATGCTGTGCGAACAGCGGCAAGAAGCATGGTGGGTGTGAGTTGCGAACGATTTCCAGCAGCTTCAGGATCATGGGTAATCGCGTGTGGACTGATTCCAAGGCGAAGGGGCGTGAATGAGCGATGAGCAGTTGACTGCAGCTCTGGTCGACCTTGTGCGATGTCGCGGCGAGAGATGGCGATCGACACGATGGCTCGGTTGAAGGCAGCCGCATCGCCCTTGGTGATAAGAAGCGCGACTGGACCTGGCCGGATCAAAGCCGACGGGGAGAGACGCTATCGGCTGTCGATTGGGCTGGCGTCGTGGCGGTGATGGACTCCGGAAGTGAAACGTGGAAGAATCCGGTGAGTGCGACTTTGGGATTCAACCGTGATGTTGGAACGCGTGCAGCACGAGGGGCTTTGTGGCAGTTCATCACACAACAAATTAACTCGATTGATCTTTAGTGAGAGGAGCAAAGATCGATTTTTGAAAAAAAGGAGAGATCTTCTCCTTTTGGCAATAGATATTCACGTGATCGATTTTTTTAAAGAAAAGAAGAGAGAAATCTTCGGAGCATCAGCGTTTTCAGATGTCTTGTCCATAATGAATGGAGGAGAGCCCCTTTATATATGTGAGAGGTAAAGACGCCCCATAAATAACTTGCATTCTAATTGGTTCAGGGTTATTTGGGTCATATCCTACGAGTTTGGGTCTCCAACTTGACTAGACTGTAATCGGGCCTATTTTACTTTGGTCTGATTTAATTTGTATGAACTTGTTTGACTTAAGTCATACTTCATTTAACTTGAGCTTGTTCGACTGGGTCAGACCTCATTTAATTTAAGCCACATTTAATTTGTTGGGATTAAATTAATTATCAATTATTTATTAATCTATTTTTTAGGAATTAATTTATTAAATTCCAAAATAAATTATTGATATTTAATCAAGAAAATTCATGTGTCGCCATTTGATTGGACCGTGAATTTTAACTGCTTACATGGTGTCCCACGTATTTATTCACATTCCATTAATAGTAAAAATACAATATGCATTTCACCTACTTTATACATTTTATTCATCCATTCCAACAACTTTATTAATCATTCTCAATAACTTTATTTATTTTTTGGGACACTTATTATTAGGTGTAATACATATCATATTATTACTATTAGATACAATCACTTCAAATTATTATTGTGAAGTACAAAATTATATTGTGCAATTCCAATATTACCCTTTCATTTTATTCTATCATAATAATAAAGTAATTTTAATTACTGCATGATTAGTGTATAATTATGCACAACTAGTGAATAATTTGCACAACATAATTCCTTTATATATTTTTTCCGGCAAACTTTACGTGAATAATTTTGCAGAATTAGTGTATAATTATGCACAACTAATGAATAATTTTTCACAATATAATTTGTTTATAGATTTTTCGGCGAATTTGACATGAATAATTTTACACAATTAACGTATAATTATGAGAATAATTTTGCACAACATAATTTTTGTACATATTTCTCCGAAGAATTTGACATGAATAATTTTGATGATGAATAACTAATGAATAATTTTACATAACATTATTTTTGTACATATCTCTCAGGCTAATGATATTGCATAATTTTTCGTTTACCAATTCCATGACAAGTTTACATATATAGTAATTAACTCTGTTGAGATTGACTTGATGGAGTAAAATATGTCTATCAAAGTGAGAGAAGTGACGAATTTTCAAAATTATTCATGATAATTATTCATGCAATACTCTAGGAGATATTGACGCCTTGGTGGAGGTGGGGCAGAGCAACTTACGAATCGTGCAACATATTCTGTTGCAGACGACAGCAGTTTCCAAATACATACTCTATGAGAAGAAACCCTATGAAGCCATCCGGAGAAGATTCCTACTTCTTTTCACCATATTTTTAGACGATTGGAGGGCCGACATCATTGACGTGGCTGTGTAAAATTTGGAGTAGACAGTGACAAATATTATAGGAAATTGATGTCAATCGCATTAAACAACGAACCTAGTAAACCATATTAGGGTTTTGCCAAGCTTACGCCTGCACCACCACCTCAATCTTCCAGGGGCCTGCTTACGGAAAGTCGAAATGGAAGCAGATCTTTGGGTGAATGGATACGACTTGCATGGTATCAACTGGATAGCATCGTATCAATTGACCTTCACATGTTAATAATATAAAACAGATTGACGAAAAGTAAGGAAAGTTAGAAGATATCGTAACAAACAATTAGATAATATATTTATTTCTTAATATATGAGGTTAAGGTTATATTAGACATATCATTTTAAAATTGGGATAATTGCAAATAAAGTCTCAACCTTTACTTTAATTGCAAATAAGTCTAAACTTTTAGAAATTTGCAAATAAGTACCTCACTTTAATGTCATTTTTCAAAAAGACTTTAAAGTGAGATACATATGCATGGCAAAAAGATCTTTGGCAGCGGAAGGTTTACTGACAGGTCAGTGACCGGGCAGGCCTCCCGCTGCCCGGTGGTTCTTTTTAATGCAAAAAGACTTTAAAGTGAGATACTTATTTGTAAATTTTCAAAGGTTATTTGCAATCAAAGTACATGTTAGGATTTTATTTGCAATTAAACCTTTAAAATTTTATATCTTATAGTAATATAATTTAATGCATGTATCCATACTAATAATAATACTTATTATTGTGACTAGATACTTATTAATCCTTATTTGGTCTCTTTAAATTATCAATTTACCCTTATTTTTTTACATTATATATTAAAAAAACAAGACTTCTTAATCTCCGTGCTCATATAAACGAGAACAAATACGTGGAACGAAGTGAGTAAAAAAATTAAATTTTTATTCATTAAAATGTATATCTTTTAAATTAAAATGTTATACCCATATTCATATATATATATATATATATATATATATATATATATATATATATATATATATATATATATATATATATATATATATATATATATATTGAAATCAACTCTCTTTTCAAATAGTTATTATACTTTTTATGAAACATATATTATTAGCTATGTTTATTTACACTCCTCATTCTTTTTTAAGGCTAAAACTTAAGTGACTCATCCTAAATCTCAAGCTTTTCAATAATTTTACTTTATATATTAAATGTTATATTCTTTATATAAGAACTTATTCCTTGATTTATGAAAAAAAAAACTTTTTTTAATCAAAATTTTATTTTTATACTATTCATATTTCAACCGATCTTTTCACTAAAAAAATTATACTCTTGTTACTTAAAGTGTATATCCTTTAAAACAATCTCATTAATTTAAATCTTTAATGATAATAAAACTAAAATAATCTTACAATCATATTATTTAGAGTTAATTACATGAAAAGTCTCAATCTTTTTGTTAATTGCGGATTAGTCCAAACTTTTGGATATTTACAAAAAAATACTCAACCTTTAGCCCGTTTTTCAAATCAAGCCACTGGGAAGCGAGAGGCCTGCCTGATGGCTAATCTGTCATGACACTATCCACGTGTAAGGCCACATCACCCTCCACCTGTCAATTAATCTTAATCCAACGTAATCAAAATCAAATTTGCAATTTTTCTCCCACAGCCCCCCTCTCTCCAAAACTCACTCCACAGCCTGGTCTTCTTCTTCCTAAGGTTCATCAATATTCCAAAATTTGCACAGAAAATAATTGGCTTCTAGTGTCTGCTGCTACTTGTGCTTGGGAGTTTAGGATAGTCAATGGCGATCCTCGAAGGAGTAATGATTCTCAATGTCGGCACGACGGCACCGGGGTACTGGATCTCCAAATTCGATCCCAAGCTTGGTCTGATTGTTGCCCACCAAAATTCCCTGCTTATTCAATATGTAGCAGTGCACTCTCGACAAAGACGATAAAGAAGCTGAACATCCTATTTTCTGGATCTTTGTTGGCATCGTAAGACCCTCGATCATCATCTTTCGATGTTTACATCTCGGCGTTGTACTACTCACCCCCAATCATTCAATTTTACAAATTTGTATGCACTAAAACACAAATGACAGCGAATCGAGTGTTGGCGTTTGGATCTTTTGGTTAATGCGAACCGTTAGGGTTCCATGCAATTCTACCGCAGCGGAAGCATAAACCTATAATTGTATTACCTTTCACCAGGGTTTATTGTTGATGATGTTGAACAACACAAACAAATGACTTTTCGATGTTTTGTTGTATTCCTAAGCCACGTCTTGACGTTGTGTGGGCAACGATCTACAAGACGAACTCAATCTGCAGTAACTCTCTCAAACTCACGATTTTAGCGTGAATGACCAGTAATCCGGACTGCTGAGATTGGCTATTTATAGGCTACAACAGGGACCAGGAGGAGAAATTAGGGTTGGGCCTCCCATTCGGCTTAAGCATCAAAATTTAGCTCAAAACTTATATTTAAGTCCAATAATAATAAACCAATCCACTAAAGAAATATTATTGCACTGCCAAATCCCAAATTACGTTATGAGCTCCTTTTTATTATGGGCCCGTTAATCTCCTCATGTTTAAGATTCAATGCCTATTAATTAATTAAATTACTGACAAATTCATTAATTAATATCTTTACCGAGAGTAGTACCACTCAACCTTATTATTATGCCGGAATAAATCCACTTGCAGGGCTTACATGATAATCATTATGAGCTCCCAAGGGAACATCATCAACCAATTCCGTTAGGATACAGATTCCTTCTACAATCAACAGCACACCATAGAGACAACACCTTCTCTCAATTCACCGAGCTTATTGATTTAATAATTAAATCTCACTCATTGATGAATCAAAAAAATAAATACTGACTTACGTGTCGAGGTTATTGTATATGGATTAAGAGTACGAACATCCATAACAACAGAGATCTAGTTATATTATATAGTCAGTATAAACCGAACGATCTCACCGCGGTCCTGCTCAATGCACACAAAGTGCACTAGTGCAATTTTATAATTAAGACAGACTAACGCCAAATCACACTACAACCATACTGATAGATACTCCCCGTCTATCTCAATTGTGAACATCTGTTTATACTTTATAAGGAGCCGATAATATGATCTTCCGTGTGACACCGCGCACCACATTATCTACCGTATAAAGTAAATGGACTTTTGCAATAATTCATAAACAATTATGCAAAATGTTTGATCACATGGTTCTCATTTCAAATGTTGTCAAAACATTATTCATACAAAAAACTAGACTTTTAGTATACAATCCAACATCGAGTGCATAGAAATGAGAATCTAACTGAATTCGAAAGCAGAAGTGAAGTAGAATTCGAATTAAAGATCTTACCAGCTTGATCAACGACCGCACTGCTTCTACTCTGCAACCATGGGTGCTAGATCGACGAATTTAAACAAGGGTAGAGATGAATCCCGAGCAGCTTTAGCCAAAGAGGTGTCATCCAGTCGGGTCATCATAATCTTGGAAGCATCAGAATGAATCCTCTATATGCATCCTGGAACGATGTCGTGTATTTGGGGGAGAATGAGAGAAATTTAATTTGCAAAATTTATCTTGGATTTTGTTTTAGTTCAGTCAAGCATACCTTAAACGAACTGGACTGTGATTTGGCAATAAAAAATGACACATCAGCATCGAGCAGTTGGATTGGGCAGATTTCCAATTGCCCGGTGGCTTAATTTGAAAAGCATGCTTTAGGTCGAGTACTCATTTGTAAATACCCAAAAGTTGGACTAATCCGCAATCGATGAAAAGATTAGGATTTTTCATGTAATTAATCATATTATTTATCTTTAATAAAAAAAAAGTAGAGTGATTCACCAATGCACCGGTTAAAATTTTTATTATTTTATTTTATGAAAATTAAATTAAAACTAACTGTTATTTTATTATTTTATTTTATTGTGAAAATTAAATTAAAACTTAAGACCATTTGATTGCATCCTAGATGTAAAAGTAATATATGAGCTTCCTGATTCTACTATTCAAATCACTTTCTTTGTTTCTAGATTCTAGTTTTTTTAATGAATTTTATTATATATTTTTTAATTTTTAAATTGTATTATCTATAAATATTTATTTTTTTATTAATTTTTATTAATTACAATAATCATATTATTAATAAAAATTTTGTAACTAAATTGTCTAGTATTTAACAGGAAAAATTCATGATTAAATTAAGAACATGTAAAAAATTTATATTTAATTGATAAAAGAAAATTCGTGATTTAATCGAGAAAAGATTAAAATGTCATGTATTTTTTTATTAAAAAAAATTGTCATTAAATTGAGAAAAGAGAAAGGTCATCTATTTTAACTTGATTAACCCTAAATAAAATAGTCGCCAACAATTGAGGGTGTGATTGCTTCATGCATTTTTATTGTTCACCTTTCCTTGCATGTTATTTACTTAAATATGTATTATATGTTAATCCAAAAGAAATACTAGCATCCCCCTTCTCCTTCCTTAATAACACATAGTACAATTTGATCAAAGGGATAATCTAGTTGTTTTTGTTTCTGCAACAAATATTTGCACCAGAGCCAACTGGATATATACTGGTGGTAAACACAATCAATAGACCCTTTTGAAGGGCTAATTTGTCATGCCATGCAGCTTCATCCCTTAATATCTGATAAGGAAAGAGGATCTAATCAGATAGCAGAAAATGGTTGAATTTACAAATCAATATATGAGCTAGTTAGTATTCATAGCATGGAAACTACTACACAGTCGGCACCAAACAACTAAAGTAGCAAATATTAACAAAATTATTAAGACAAACCAAAGAGGTAAGTCGGCCGTCCTGGAGTCTAGGCTTAACACTGCAGCCACTGCAGGATCCTAGCTCATACCTAAACTTTGGTCCACTTGGTCCGAAAAGAAGAAACAGACAAAAACCTACTGACTAGATACAGCAAATGTGTCCAAATGAAGCAAAGGATAATCTATACATGCTTCTAGCTCTATAACAAGTTATGGAAAGCGTTATCAATGTCAATAGAGTTGTGCTACTAATGAAGTCAATTGATGACTTGTGAGTAGGGATGAAAATCAAATCAAACTACTTGATACTTGACTCGAGATCGTTCGGTAAAAAGCTCGTTTGAGCTCGGTTTGATAAAGATATCAAACAAGCTTGAATAGATTTTTATACTCGATAAAATTAAATGCTCGGCTCGAGCTCGATTAATGAAAATATGTAAAGTGTAAATTTATCAAGCTACTCGAGCTCGGCTCGTGTTCGGCTCGATAAAAGATCGTTCGGGCTCGGTTCGATTGCTTATCAAAAAAGCTCGAACATATATTTTGAAATTCAATAATTTTCAAACAAGTTTGAACAACTTTTCGTTCGGTTCAACTCGACTGATTTACACCCCTACTTGTGAGGACGGTGAGTCATTGATACTTCTTATTAGTCGAAAAATATATTTAAAAAAAAAAAAAAACTCGGTGCTCTTGGTTTTTGATAAATAGAAAAACTCTTAAGAGCAAATATTCTAAAATTTAAAGTATATATTAGGAAAAGTCTATAACTTAATCCATTACATCTTAATCAAAATTCTTAGTGATAAAACCTGCTCCAATCCTCTGAACATTGTTAGGGCCTGCATTCAAATTGCAAAGAGTAGAAATACAAAAATTTAACCAAGAAACAAGCATAGCATATGATAGGGCTTCCACATGAGAGTGAGTTGCTTACAATGGACTCCACACCAAAAAACCAAATTCATCAGGAATGTAATTCATTAGAATAGATGATACAAACAAGAGGTAACTTTTTGAGAAATCACTGCTTCCAAGTTATGCTCGAACATAGTTCACTACAGAATGTATATTATCTATATATTATGTTTAATAAATTTTGGGATAACCACTAACACCAATAAATGTACCAAGAATACCAATACCAGAAACAGATATAAGAACCTAGCCTTTTGCATCTTCCTAATTCTCAGGGCTAGTGGTTTCATAGTGAATCCACAGACAAGGTTGTCTAAGCTGTTGGAACTAAACCAATTAAACTAAAAAATGAAATTAACACAGCTATATTATACATGAAGACCTCTCTAGCTAAACTTTTATATCATCTTTTTGCCTCTTCGATAATTACTGAGTCAGACTTATATGTAGCATTTGCCATTGATCTTACAATCCCAACTCTCAACTCCTTTTTTTTTTTACGGAAATCTGTAGGTCTATGAAGTATCATATTTTGTCTAGTATTACCAGTTAAGCAGCCTCGAGTAAAGTAATATTTTGATTAGGTAGACAAAGTTCTATGATGGTGGCAGGAGAAATGTATAACAGATGACGACATATGCATGGTAAAATGCAACAACCATCATCACTTGGGATGCATAAAGCAGTAGCTCCTAATAAAAACACATGTCCAGTGTGCAAATCTTCTGCCATGCGCATATATTTAAATAAGGCATGACAACTCAATAAAGTTACATTAAGCGATAGTCCAATATTTCTCAATCTTTCCTTTTCCTTTCATTCAGAATGATACACGCTTTGACTTAGAGATTTCAAGCTAAGTTGTTGGCTATAGTTTAGCACTCTCAGCTTCCTACATTTGAAGCTCCACTAAATGCAACACGTACATTCTGTTGTGGACTTCCAACATTCACAATTACGAGAGCTACCCATGAACGAACATGTCTAAATATTAGGTTACTTTAAAAATAATGACTACAAGTCTAGGAACAAATACAAAAGGTTCATGTCATTTCCATATAGTACATGCCGTCTCACTTTACAACTGTTTAATGAAAAAGAAAAATTAAGTATAACACTTGAGCTTGAAATAAAAGAATCAAAAGCATGGCTAGGGCAAAAAATTTCCCCAATACAGCCCCCCTACATCACATGCAGTAAACCGTGATAAACAGCCTGATTGAGGCATTCTGTCAAACAAATACAGACAAAATTGATCAAAAAAACATGGAAAATGCAGTTTTTAACAAATAATTAAATTGGGCATTAGTCAAACACTCCAAATCCACAAAATACTAGGAAACTCAAATAAATACGTTTTAGAACACATAAAAACAGAGAAAATTTAAATGCACATGATTAGGCCCTCCAGATTATATGAACTTATATGCAAAACAAAATGACTGCTTTTAGATGCAACTTTCAAAATCCCTACAGCCTCATTCTCAAAAATCTTCAAATCTAATAATATAAGCATGCATATGTAGAAATTGACAATAAAGAATGTCTAGAGTTATACATGCAGTGTATATATATAGAACAGAAACACAAAGGTGTACTAACTTGAGCTAAACAAGGAGAGATGGCAGAAAGTTAAAAGGAGAGAGCAAACTTTATATTCATATTTTGCTTCTTCCTCATCATTCGTGCAGCAAACAATTCCCAACAATCGCAAGCCCTAGAATTCACAATCATAAGTGAGTGGTGAACTCTGAATAACGGCATAAGTTATCAAAAAAGAAAGAACATACCTAGGAATCGATTGAGATTCGTAGAAAACTGATGAACCCTCGTGCAGTATCTCTGGTTCTTTTGTGTTCAGAGGAGTTGGAGATGATGACTTGCTCTTTGGAGTGAGAAAATGCGATGTCCATTCACAAAGAAGAAAATATACAAAAGTTCAAAGTTATGGTATACTAAATTAATGTTAATAGTCACAATTAAAAAATAAAAAGTTCAGCAACAGATTCCAAACAAAATCATCCTCGAGCACAAATTTTAGGTAAAGATGCCGAAGACTCTTGCAAGAACAAATATTTGACATGTGACAACATAATTTTAAGTCACCATTGTTATTGCTCTATTGTTAATAAGCACATTTGGCATAGTGATTGCCTACCCAAACTAATTTTGAAAACCTAACGAGATAAAAATCATATCATAATGATTCGTGAAAAGATAAAACTCAAATTGTATGTCAGTTACTTTTCAGCAGGTAGTGTCTTAGTACATATACATAGATAGGATTGTGTGACTTCATTGAATTTCATAAACTGAGATATGAAGTTACCAATCGTCAGATCTATCAGAATTGAGATTCGTCCGCAACTCAGGTCTTGGTTTCGCGGAAAGCCCTTTCAACAACATCTCATCATCATATTTGCGTGCAATATCTACTAAACCTTTCTGCAACAAGGTATCAATTAGGGCATTATATGCAGACTCATCTGGGCTCAGACCATGTTCTCCCATCTTCTCCCACAATAGTAGAACTGGTCGAAGGAAACCCCATCTTCCAAACTTCCTCATGAGCAAGACATATGTGTCCATCAATGGTCGAATGCCAGATTCTATCATCCTATCAAAAAGTCGTAGAATCTATTGAGGCTTTTCAAGGCAGGTGAAGAAGCAATGATATGAAACTATGTTTGGCTGACATCCCTTTTCTGTCATCAAATTGAACACTTTATGAGCTTCTCTATACCTAGCACTCTCACACAACAGCTTCAGAATGGTGTTCAATGTTACTACATTTGGTTCACAACCTAACTCAATCATCTCTTTGTAAAGCCTCACCGCAACATCTACCCCTTGAGAAATCCTAATAGCATGGATGACTGTGTTGTATGCCACCACATCTAACACAATACCCTTCTCCTTCATCTCTTTGTACAACTTCACTGCCTTCCATGGTTTCCCGCTCTTGCATTGGACGTCCATATATATCGAGTATGAGTACAAGTCTTTAGTCACACCCCTCTTATCCATCTCCTCCCAAAAGTCCCTACACTTTCTCCACCACTTCATTTTAAACCAACCTCGTAGAATCATATTATAAATCTTTGTACTTTCCACATTAAAATTAAGCACCTTATCATCATAATAATTATTGGCATTCCTTTTAAAACACAATTCCTCAGCTTCTATCACATGCTTGTACTCGCACAAAGCATCAATAAGTTTGAAAATGAAATTTCATCCATCAAATTAAACTCATCTGATTTAACAAAAGCATCAATCGCTTCTTTAACAAGGTGAGCCGATGCATAACGTTTAAATAACACCCTAAAAGTTGTATGGTCAGGTGAAGAACTCGGATTACTCCTCATTCTTTCTATCAAAATCCACGCAGTATCGAATTCAAAAAACTTACCCAAATTGTCCAGAATCCGATTCAGAGTTTGAGTAGTGTGTTTAAACCCACTGTGTGCCTCAACCCAATGGAAAAATTCGAATGCAAGCTTCCAGTCATTAGCATAACAGTTAAGGGTTTCAACAACTATATCAGGTCGAAAATCCGAATGATGGAAATGGGTCTGAGCAGGAGTGGCAGAAAGGTGGGAACTCGATTGGTTAGGAAAGGCATATGATGAGGTTTTGGGAGTAAATTGAAGGTTTTTATGAGGTTTAGTGTGGTAAAAAAGGAGAATTCGGAGCTGAGAAAGAAGAAGAGAGGTAGGAAAGCGAAAATGGTGGATTCTAGATGGCATTGAAGAAAGCATGCTTAGGGATTAACTTGTTGCAAGCGAAGATGCTCGAAAATCCATGCCAGATGGGTTTTGTACCTTTTGCTTGTATACGCTTCTTCCTGTATTTAGAAAAATGGCACTTTTACAGCCTTCAAATATCAAGAGAATGCTCATTTAGCAGTCAATCAAGGAGACTTTGATGTGCTACAGAGATTACTAGTCTGGCTTTGATTTTCGGATTATTTGTCGATCTTATATTACCACCCCACCTGTTTTTAACATAAGAAAAAAGAAATATTATAAGGATAAATGTTTGTATGCTAAAATAAGTATGCAAGAGCCACTCCAAAAGACTATTCAAAGGTTCTTAAAATTACAAATTATGCATTATTTAAAGTCATAAAAAAAATCTCCAAAAGCTTCTTTAATTTAAAAATTTGTGTTGATTCTCCAAATTTGAAGAATCAAAACAACTCTTTAAAATTAAATGTACTAAAATTTTCATTACTTCCCGCTCAATTTTTTTGAAATTGTCATTTAATTATTTATTGCTTCACATTTATAATGCAACATTTTCATTTCAACTTTATTTTATTTTTCTGTTCTATTACAAATTATAGTTTTATGACCTCGAATAGAGCCTCCATTTCGCCTCTTATTATTGAACACCACCTTTCTTGTAGAAACTAATACCATGTCCACATCATCTTCGCATTTAGAATCATAAAAAAAAAAAATTAGTTTATTTTCTTGATTTCATTTCTCAAAGAATCGGAAGGAGCGGTTTTATATACATATATAATTGTAAAATTATGATTATTCCATGTTTCAAAAGATGACATAGATCTTGAAGTATTATGGAGGAAAGTTATAAAATAAATTAGGAGGAAACATAAAATAGAGGGAAGAACAAATGTAATAATTAAATAAGTATTAGGAAAAGAATAACTATAAAGAATGCGATGAAGTGAATAAAAAATACAGCTCCCTAATTTTAAGGATCCTTTATTTCACCTAATGTTCTCTCAAAATTATAGATAATCTCTTGGAAATGCTCTAATACTGAAAATATTACATATGAAATTAGGGGTGGGAAAAATCAGCATACCACGTACCAATTTGTATTGATACCGAATTTCAGTAGACCTAATAATTGGAATACCAAAAAAAATTCAGTATATTTAACTTGATATCGATTTTTCATTAAATAGCGTTCTATACCAATAATTATCGTACCATGACGTACCAAAATACCAAAAAAATAAAAATTGTTCTATACCAAAAAATAAATGCTGTTCATACAAGAAAAATAAATATTATTATAATCCGCATAGCAACAAATACCAAAAAAATAAATCAATTCAAATCTGAACAAAACATTAAATTAATAAAATTGAATATGAAATGACTTAAGTGATCCAGCAGTGAATACTTTAGTGGAACATTATAAGCCCGACATAAGCAACATTATATAGGTAGGGTGTGTTCAGTTGATATTGAGTTAATATTGTCTTAAAAATCTGTTAGAAATGAACCATATCAATTACACTTCTACGAGTTTTTTTTTTTTTAACCTCGTTACTAAAAACCAAAAGATCCAATAGAAGAAGAGATGGGTTACAATGTCTATGGAACTCACAAGAATTATAGGAATATTAATGTTCAAGTCTTGTTTATCACATTCATAAACTTTATTAACCCACTTATTAACTTTATGAACCAAATACACCCATAATATATTAATACTCCCTCTGTTCGCTTCTAAGGTATCAATTTTACTATTTTTGACGTCCGCTTCAAAGGTACCCATTCCCCTATTTAGTAAAAAGTACACAATATGGCCCACCACTTCCCTCTAATACAACTACATACTTTACATATAATAATACTCTTTAATCCACGTGCAAAAAGCAAATGGGTACCTTAGAACCGGACAGAGGGAGTATAATAATACAAAATTACTTAAGACACAATATTAGAATTACAATCCTATTGTTATCATTCTATATAATACTCCCTTTGTCCCGGTTCAATTTTCACTTTTTTTTTGCATGTAGATTAAAAAAGTTGTTACTTTTGGGGTATTTTGGTATTTTTAAGAAATAAATAAACAATAAAGTATATTAGGTGTGTGTTGGGTAGGGTGATTATTTTGTAAATTAAAATGTACCGGGGGGTAGTTGTTTTGACTTTTTTAACATTTTAGAAATGTGAAATTTTTGTGGGTCAGACAGAATGGAAAATGTGAAAACTGTTTTGGGACGGAGGGAGTATTATTTAATATATACATAATAATAGTACTACTAATCATTATGGATATTTTTAACAAATCAACCTATAATTAAACCTCCATTCGTCAAATTACTAACCATTAAAACCTCAAATTAAGTTTGCAGAACACATTTAACTTACAAAATATAAATAAAAAAAAAGTAATAACAATAAAAACACATAAAAGTAAGACAATCGTGTAATTATTAGTGTAAATTTTACTGAAGCGTTTGGTTTACATTGAGTTAATATTAATCAATGGGCCTTAAATTTTTTTAAAAAAATAAGGAGTTCGCATAATTGCAATTATATGGGCTTATCTATCTTCTAAGTTCATTAATGAAAGGCAAGGTGCCTGATGTAATGAAACCTAAGTGAATTACCATATCCCTTGAAACTATAAAAAATTAATGGAAATTTCATGCCCACACCTTATTAATCACATGCTCAAGCTTTATTAGCCACACATTAACTCAACATGAACCAAACACTTCCTCAATGTTTCCCTTAATGTTTTCTATCCAACTCTCACAAATTCCTTGCACTGATCAACCTTACATTACCTTCCTTCTCCCCTGTGCTAGCTGCACAGATTGCAGCCTCTAACCTTGTAAAAATATTATTAACTTTTACTAATCACATAAATGATTGAAACTTATCACCTTTACTAAAGCATTATCACTTTCACAGAGTAGAGTTTCGAAAAAGCAAAATATTTCTTAGTTCCCAAGAACACAAGCAGTTAAATATCAAAACAAACTTCTTGCAGAAATTAATACACATAAACACCTACATTATTTTCTTGGCAAAGTATTCATTGGGTACACCTTGCGCATGAATGGTTTATTTCTTATTATACCCTTAGGATTTAAAATGTAATTGTCTTTTAAACCTATAAATAAGGAGGGTTCAGTGGTTCACCATGCACCCTAATTCACAATTTGCAAAAACTTGTGTTGCATTTAGGGGTGTGAGGATCGGGAATCGGTACGGATTTTTAAAAAATCCGTACAGAAATTCGGATCGGTTTTTTAAAAAAAAATAATCCGATATTGAATTCGTAAAGAAAAAATCCGATATTGAATCCGTACCGAAATTCGGTTCGGTTCGGAACGGATTTTCGGGAAAATGGATTTTGACGGTGCGGAGCGAATCGAAGATAATATTATATTTTTTTAATAAAAGGTAATAATACTTTAAAAATAAGAAAATACTTCTGTAATACTGCTTCACAATTCACATTAAGAGTTTCATGACACATATAAGAAGAGATAATATTTGAATAAAAAGTTATACTCGAATTGATAAAAAGTAAGAGTGGTGCATTGCATTATTTCATAAACAATTCATATTATAAATAAAAAATGATAAACTTTAATGAAAAGTGATAATATATTTAATAAAAATTGATAATTACTTAAAAAATGTAAAATAGTCTTACATAACGCGACCTTATGTGTTGCCCTAAATAATAATAGTACTAAGATAAAGAAAATTAATAATTTTAGATTTTTTTTAAACCTTTAACTTTAAATTTAAGGTGTATTTCAATTAAAGTCTATCTAATACTAATATTTTATACATAAATATGGATTATCATTTAATTTTTGCATTTTATCTTCATTAAATAAATATAAACTATAATAATTATTTATTAAATTTACGATTGAATTTAGACTTTGGAGATACCATTTACTTTATCATTATATTCTCTGGAATAATACTTTGAACATATTATTTTATTTATTTCTTATTTTTTAGAAATTTATTTTAGTTTATAAAATATATATTTTCTAATATACACTAATAAATAAATATTTAGAGTATTAGATATATTTTTAAATTATTATTTGGTAGTATATTATAAATAATTTTAATTTATTAATTATGATTACATAATAATTAGTAGAGTAAAATTAATTAATTCATGACATATAAAGTATAAACTATAAATAATAAGATAAATATATTATATATAATTTTAATGCATAATTTAAATTCGGTTTTTCGGTACGGTACAGTTCGGTACAGTTCGACCCGGTTATATCCAATATTCGGTACGGGAAAGCGGAAAACATTCAAGTCCGTACCAAACAAAAAATCGGTTCGGTTCGGAAAAAGTCAACGGTTTTTTTCGGTTCGGGATTAATTCGGTGCGGTTTCGGTACGGTTTCGGTTAAATCCAATATCCGTGCACACCCCTAGTTGCACTAGAGTAGAACCGGGTTACTATTTTGTACAATGGAGGGTTGCTCTTTAGTACAAAGAGTAATATTAAAAAAGTAATATCAATACTGTTAGTGAAATATTTCTATTTAGTACAATGGGGGTTGCTCTTTAGTACAAAGAGTAACATTAAAGAAGTAATATCACTACTTTTAGTGAACTCTTTCGAGTATAGTATCTGTATAGTATCTGTAGCCCTATGTATTTAAATATAATAACACTCCATATTAAAAAGAATAACCCTCCCGCCCGCAAAAATGTGCATCACACACCCAACAAACAGCATCTCCCTTTCACAGGAAAGTAACCATATCTTCTCTTTCAATCAAAAAACTATGATTGGCACTAATCTTATTCACAAAATATTCAAAAAAAACTATATAGAGAGTTCCATCAACACTTTCAAACACTATATAAGGGTTGACAATTGCAAACACCAAAATTATATTACGACATTTTTACTACGAATTAGATTAATCTGACAGAATTTGAAGTTTATTATAATAATCAAATGGAAACGGAAATAAACATACGTGCAGAAGATGGAGATTGGAAGATGCGAAGCTCCATGAGTACCACAAAAAACCAGGATAATTTCAAATGCATGAGCCTCAAAACCATTTTATATATTTGGGTGCCATCCGATATGGGTCCTTAAATAAACGGCCCACATATGGCCCAACTATTGGGCTTGACCCTAATTTTTCTTACTTATATTCACAGACTCATGGAATCGAGAAAAGGAGCAGATGGAGTTTTGTGGATTGGAGTCTGGAGTGTAAATAGAATAGCTTCAAAGTAGAACATAAGCCAAAGACATTCCACTCAATACTGCTAACAGTGAAAGACTTCGACGGTGTCGCATAGAGGGTGGGCGACGGCGACGGCAATGGCAACGGCAGAGGTGGTGGCTGGCGGCGTGAGGACTGAGGAAGGGAGATGGAAGAAGAGGGCTTTGGTCGAGAAAGAATTGAATAGGGGAAAGGTTTTCTATTATGACGAGGGTGCACGTGTTTTGCACACTCATTCTTTACCTGGCTATTTTAATAATAATATAAGGGAAATATTGGGTATGAAATTCGGTGAGTTGATGAGTAAGTTGTGCTCAGGAATCGTACACGTAATTTAACCACCTCAAAATCAAATCCATCATGAAATCGAGAATTGATTCATCACTGGATGGGCGGCGTGATATCATTCCGCAGTTGATGAGCCCGAAATGACATGAGGCGTTAATCGGTAGTATTTCCCGTTATCTGAACTATAAGAAATCAATATCGGAATCGCCGGCGCCGCCATGGTAGATATTGCGTCCAAGGTCGCCGTCATTGGCAGCGGAAGTCAGCACTTCTCCTACTAATTTTCACCCTGAATTTTTGACTTGATTCGAGTTTTGATCAGGAATTTTGATGAATTGAAAATTTCAGTTTCAGGAGCAGTTTGCGGCTCGCTTCTCTCCAAAAGTGGAATATCAGTCACCGTTTTCGAGTCCACCAGAGGTCCAGGCTGCCGCATATTGCAGCGAAGGTCTGTTTCTGTGTTCATTTTCTGTTTTCATTTACAGTTTGTTACGCTACTGAAGAAATTCTATTGTTGAATTGTTATAGAGAACATTCTGAAGATGGGAATGAATTAGTTTTCGATCGCGGTGCGCCGTATTTCACTGTAAATGCTAACAATCTGGAAGTGCAAAATCTGGTTAACGATTGGGAATCAAGAGGTGTTGTGGCTGAGTGGAAAGAAAATTTTGGTTCTTTCGATTTTATTTCCAGAAAGTTTATGATTAACGAAGAGGTAGTAAGAATTCACTATTTCAATATATGTTCATGTTATGAACGTTGCAATTTAGATTACCCTTGAATCTGCCTCAAAAACTCTTTTGTGAATCAAGAATTCAGTTAACACTCAACTCACTTGACTTGAAGAATCAGAACTTGAAATTGAGAAAACACTTTTCTCTTATTGATGGGTATTTACAACGATTCAGATGAGTGATCAGCTTGTAACTACACAAATTGATCAAAGATAGAAGAAAGTAAAACTGACTAACTCTGGCTCTAACTTTGATTGCATGCTTATATATCTATTTCATCCATTCTTCCAGCTGATCTAAGTACCGATGAGCTGCCGCCAACTCACCTACTCATTAAGCAACTGACTTGGATGTTTCAACCCGCACATAACAACCCTTGACCAACTCAATCATCCATACAACTGATCCATACTCCCTTTGAACAAACCCCGTGCATGCTTGTCTTGTAACTTCCTCAGCTGATAATCCTTCAAGTTCTAACACCATGCAGCACCTCCATTCACCCGCAAGACCCTTAGCTACACATGTACCCCGTTGTTCATATGATGGATAAGGATTTACCCTTCTACTTCCAACAGTTTATATGTTTATTTCAATATATTTATTCGGACTGTTCTGCTAAATTGGTGGCTTGTTGATCGTGCTAAAGATCAACTTTTGAGTTGGATATTTAGCTAGTGAATCTATTATTTAGTTGTCAAGACTGAAATAGTGATACAATGAATATGTTTAGTGCAACTATGGCTCCCCAATTCTCCAAAATTTCAGTTAAAAATCTTATGTAGCTGGTCATAACTTTTAATCAGTGCATGTATGTGAAACTTATCAAACCATCCCCCAAGTCTCTTTTGTGTAATACTTGCCATATATTTGTCCAGTTTTGCTCCTTGTACCTTGTCTATGTGTATTATTGCCTATTTCCTACTACTGGTGGATATTCTAACTTGCATGAATATACCTTTAGTCTTTCAAGTAATTCTCCTGATTATAGATTAGATCAGGAAGGATTGAACAAGAGATATGTTGGTGTCCCTGGAATGAACTCCATCTGCAAAGCATTATTGCGTGAGCCAGGTACAAAACTCATAATAAAATATTTCCTTTTAGGAATTGAAAGCAGGTTTGGATGTGGTATTGAAAGGATGGAATGGTTGGATGACCACGATGCATGGTCCTTGGCAAGCATGGACGGACAAGATGTTGGCCATTTTAAGGGAGTGGTGGCATCAGACAAAAACACTTTTTCTTCCAGATTTACAGATTTGACTGGAAAACCACCACCTATTGGTATATAATTTAGTCTCTGTCTCGAACATTCTGTTTTCTTCAATTTTATCCCTGTGTTGCTAGAAGGCATTTCCTCATGAGGATTTTAGTTTTTCTGATTGTAGTTAATTGTTTGAGTTCAATTGCAGTCATATGTGCTTTAGTTAAATTCCCATATTCTTAGTTCTCGTAGGAAGGTTGACAAGTTGATTCCACACACAAGAGCTCGGTTGAAATTACTAGATATTTTTTATGCTCTTGATGAGTTTGCTTAATTCAAGAGTTGCAATCGTGTTCATGTCTGATTCTGAATGTATTTTGGTAGCTGATAACTGCTTTTGTTTTGCAGCTAACTCTAATGGCTGCACTAGGAAATCATCTTAGAGGCTGAATCGGCTTAAATACTTTCCATTACTTAATTTTCTAATGAAATTCATTAACATGACCTTAAATCCTTGGCGATCTATTTTTGGAAAGCTCTCTCAAATCCTAGTATATCTCAAGCTACTAGCATGCAAGATTCACCTTGTCGATATTAACCTCCTTTTCTCATATTTTAATTTGTCTGTCTGTCTCTCTATTGCTCTCAGATACAAAACACACACAGAGGATGTCATGTCAATAGACTTAAAAAAGAACTTTTCTCACTCTGATGATAAAACTAACAATAAAGGTGTTAATTAGTAATCCCTGTCCTGTAACACCCTTCGCATTTACTGTTCCATTTTGTTTACGAAAGTTGTTTTTCTGAACAACTTTATAGACTTTTCGGGGGTAATTTGGTATTTTTAAGTAATAAATAAATTGAAGAGTATGTTATGTGTGTTGGTGGAGATGACAAATTTGAAATTAAAGTGTATTTTGAGGCTATTGAATTAATTGAGCATTTCTTTTTTGTAATGTGAAGGGTGATGTAATAATGTAGGACAAATAAATGAGAAAAAAGGTTTGGTTAACTATTGAATATATATATATATTTTTTTTCTATCAACCATTATATATGTCTGTGTTGCTACTGCATGACTCCACAATTTTATGTTGCCTAATTATCTCAAATAAATTACTTTGCTTGTTCTGTGTAGATTTAATGGCAGTTTCAGACATCGGCCTTCAAATAAAGGAAATTTCAGCTTCCCCATGCTTTGCTCTTATGCTGGCATTTGCACAACCTCTTTCCTCAGTAAGTGTTCGCACCATTTTAACTTTTGCCATGTTTAGAAACTTCTGGGACTTTCTGATAGTTCTTTCTTTATTCTTCTTTGCCCATGCTAGCACCAAACTATCAGAGCTGTGTCTATATCAATCATTTCCGGAGTTGAAAGAGCTCATCTATGATCTTGTTCTATTTAAAAAGTTCTTTCGTCATTTTTTCTCTCTTATGATTTAGATACCGAAGAAAGGATTCTCTTTCAAGAACTCAGAAACTCTGAGCTGGGCATATTGTGACAGCAGCAAACCAGGGCGTTCGACTGCTAGTTCGTTTTGATATGTATAGGATTGAAACTTAATTTTAGCTTCTTTCTCTCACTCTCTCTCTGTTAACACTAAATTCCTGCCTTCATTCAGCGATCGTTGGGTGCTGCATTCTACTGCAAAATATGCAGAGCATATAATATCTCAAACAGGATTCAAGAAGCTTTCTAGTTCGGTGTTGGCAGAAGTTGCTGAGGAACTGTTTCAAGAATTCCGAAGAACTGGACTTGATATCTCACAGCCATTCTTCAAGAAAGCTCACAGATGGTAGGTATCATTTTTATGATTATATAATTTGACAACTTATTGATTTAAGAAACTTGAATAATTGGTACATGTGATGCAGAATCCATTACTTCTTTACCAAATGAAAGCAACCATCCACATTTTCTGTGAAGCCATAACTGCAAATATTTCTTGGCCATCATTGCTTTGCATCTTATATGTTTTTGATGAATAACATATCCAATTGATGAAAGAACTTAGTTATGTGTAATTCTACTTTCCAATGTCCATATGTCACACTTCTCCTAAAACTAAAGAATCCTAATGCCAAATCTCTAGGCACCATATCTAACAATTAACCTTGAAGTCACTTGCGCACAAAGAATAATTCAAACTGCATAGTTTAAAATGCGAGAACAAGTGTAAAACATAGAAACATGAGGCGGGTTGCTCAAGATATGAGATCTTAAGATTGAATATTGCTGTAGTATCAAGCTTAGAGAAAGACTAGTAAGTGTTTCTTGATTCTTCATGTTGGTGATCACGCTCTCGATAAATCCTGTTTAATGTGTTTCTGCAAGTTATAAAGTATTTGGAATACCCTTTTTCTTGTTAATAATTTGATGTGAATTTGTTAAGGGGCAGTACCTTCCCAGCTGTGAGCATTGGTGGAGAGGAGAAATGCTTGTGGATTGCAAAGAAGAGGTTAGCAATATGTGGAGACTTCTGTGTGATGCCCAATGTAGAAGGTGCCATTTCCAGTGGCATTGCTGCTGCTTCTAACATCATCAAACTCTTTACTTCTGACTAGTTAATAGTTATCTTCTCCTCATTACTATCACTATTCAACTTCTCTCTACCTACTTGGAACATACTTGACACTGCTTCTTTTGTGTTTGTCCGCGTGGAATTATTGTATTTCTTAACCAGTGATCTTAATGGCATTGAACTAATTTCTGCAAACGAGACATCCGTAGTTGAATGAACTTTGCTTGATGTGATTTATAGCTTTATCGAATATATATCTGAAATTAAACTAAACAGAAAATGCAATGTTTTGTATCTCACGACTGCATAACATGCAACCTTAATTCATGTACTATTATACCCCAAGAGTTTAATGTTAATTTTTTTTGGGGGTATAATTCCACTATTTTGACTTATGACATATTTCACTGTATTATTTTATTCTTAAATTTTAATATTTTTGTTATGGTTTAATGCTAATTTTAAAACTATAATTGTAATTTGATTCTTGAGGTTCATATAAAATTATCTTAGTTCATGGTTTATTTTAATTTAGATTTTACCCTTTGAGTATAATGTTAATTAAAATTGCATTAGTACATAATAAAAAATTATAGTGGTGTTTTTTTGTTAACAAACTCCCACTCATCTAGATCCATGCATTCAATTTGGGCCAACCCGACTGTGAAATAATGTGCAACAATAATGCAATTTTATAGTAAATTCAGCAAAATAATAATAATAATAATAAATAAAAGAAAAACGAGTTTATATTAAGAATACTGGAAAACAACAAGCTCTAACTAAAAATAAACAAGCTCTAACTAAAAATAGAAAATCAAGGATTCTATTCAATGAAATTCAAAAACATAATTATATATTTAGCAAAAGGAGCAAGAAAATGAGTGACAGGGCATGGGATTCCAAAGTGCGATGAGGAGAGCAAAGAGACAATGTCTTGAAGAATTGGGATGCAATGCAAGAAGAATGGCAATCCATTTCATTTCCTGTGGAGTAGATTACTGATGCATGCAGAAATTTAGAAGATTGAGGTTGGAAGCTAACAAGCAGGCAGGCTTCCATGAGGCCAAGGAATTATGCAAAAGTGGGATGTAATGCTATGAAAAGTCTGCAAATTGCAATGCCTTGTGAGAAAATCCATAAGAAGTAATTCCATAAGTAAAACTTTGTAACTAGTAAAAGGGGATAAATGATATTTATAAAAATCACAAAGAAGTGTAGCAGAGCAATTTGCGAGAGAAGATCAGTACATTGCATCGCCGTAGAAAATAAATATATTGAAAAATATATATAATCACGTTGCCATCAAATTGAATTAAAGATTACAGAAAGAAAATAGTGATTTGAGTAATCTCATCAAATTTGAATATCCTCTCGACCATATGACAGCAAACAAGCCCTAAAAGAACGAACTCTTGCAAGCAAAATTAAAATTCACATGTACCAATATAACCCAAAATCACCATAGAGAATGATTATTGTGCATGAAAATTCTCACCATAGATGGCAGCAAACAAGCCCTTAAATAATGAACTCTTGCTGTATATCTTCTAACTATATTACAAAGCTACTAAGAGAAAACAGGCTCTCATTTTTTGTATGCAAACTTATATGCACAGCGCATGTCTTATTCCAAACAATTCAAAACTGAATGAAGACTTCTTTTGTCCTCAGTAATATAAGCTATATCATCCAAGTGAAGAAATGGTAGAATGCGACCTCTGACTGGTAAGTATGATATAAGTTGGATGCTTCAAACATCTACAAGCTAATCGCCTGATTTCGTGGCCTTGTAATTATTAACAAGTTGTGTCTGCACATCTTGAGAAACTTGCGAATGCTCCAGGTACTCCATGGTGAATTCTCCTTTTCCCTGAAAAATCCAAGTGAATCAACTTCAGAGTTTTGAATTGAATATCTACAGGCAAGTTAACCATGATTTTACCTGAGTCATTGAACGAAGTGCAGTTGAGTAACCAAACATATTGTTGAGAGGTACCTGGAAGAAAATGAGAGCGAGTTGTAAGATAGACTCGAACTACAATTTTAGTAGATATGCAAATTTTTACCAATTTGGACCACTCAGTATGTGGCTCAAAATTCAGTTAACCAGGGGAAAAACAATGTTTAGAAAAACAGTCCATTAGTGTAAATAAACAGCTCACAACCACATGTAGACATGTAGTGCCTAGTGCATAAGATGTGGTACGTACATGGGCAGTTATTACACCACAATCATCTCCTTCCTGGTCATTACCCACAATTAAGCCTTTCCTTCTGCAAATCATAGCAAATCATAAATAGAACCAATCATCAATCTTTACTAATATTCATTGAAAAGCAGATCATTCAGATTAACAAAGATATGAATTCAAACAATACAAACTTGCTTATATCACCAGTGACGGTACCCAGAAATTCCGTGGGGAATTTTAACTCAACCACCATGACAGGCTCCAATATAACAGGCTTTGCTGCTTCATAGAACTGTGTTGTAAAATGAAACACAGGAGAAAAAAGAAATCATGAATAGAAAAACCAAAAAGGACTGAAATACTGAATTAGAGTTCCAGCTGTGAATAAATAAACAAAACACAAGCACATAAAAATGACAGGATTTAAAGATTGCTAACGACAGAAAAACCTTTCTGAAGGCATAGATCGCAGCCATCTTAAAAGCAAGTTCACTTGAATCCACAGCATGGGATGCACCATCAGTTAAAACTACACGAATATTTTCAACAGGATGGCCTATCAGGGAACCCCTGCACACGTAAAAGCATCAATGATATAGCATAAACAGCATCACAAACCCACACTTGTAGAACACATCAAATGCCAAATATTTTAGACCAAAATGGCCATGGAATAAACTCCTCAAAGTGGCTCACATTGATGCAATCAATCAATTAACAGAAGTACATACAGAATTAATATGGCTCCTGTCTGTGCATCTTCTTATTTCACATACCCAAAAATAAAGTTCAAAATCTAATCATACAACCATTAGAAGAACAAACATCTTTAATGCAGCCAGACAGTCAAAATAAAGATTAGAAAAATACAAGGGCACATAATGAATAGACCCCAAAAAAAACTGTGCTCAACCTACCTTGAGATAAAATCATTTTCTCATTAGGCTGCCAACCACAATCACTATTCACTAAAACAATGACTACAAGTATGTATAGTGACAGAAGGAATTCTTTAGTTGAAAGATTCAAACACAGATCACCATAACATATTAATCACATTCTGATTATTTGTAGGAAAAATCTTTTTATATTATGGTTCTAGAGCGCATAAAAAAGTGCTGCAGGTTATATCCATATAAACTATATCTTGGAGTTAGGCAAACCAAACAGACATGTATTTCCAAGAATATGCTTATAATTCTTATAAATGTTATGCACTATCAGCTAAGAAAATATCACTACATCTGCAGAGAAATACTATTCATAGCCAATCCCAACTTGGAAAACTGTTAAAAATTTATAAAGATAATTCTTACGAGTTGACTGCTTCCTTAAATCCTTTTTCAATTGCAGGGACAAAATTTGGAGATATAGCTTGTCCAATGAGCAAGTTCTCGAATTCAAACTTCATTCCATAGCCCGATGGAAGTGGTTCTATATAACTGTTGGGAAAATAGAAAAAGGCATGACTCTTTCCAATTGAACCAAAAAGATGGAGAACAACACCAGCACAAAGTTGTCTTAGTATATGTAATTCTTTCACAGACATGCATGTGTAAGTATACTCTGTATTCATGAATACAGAAGAAATTTCAACTATAGACAAGCTCATTTTACGTGGAACAGGACAGTATGTCTAAAATGTAATTAAAAAAACAAATAAAGCATCAGCAGTTGTTAAGATGGATAGAAACTCAAAATGATACATCAAACTAAAAAATAATGAAACTGATGGAAGACTAGGACACAATACATATTTCATTGCTAAATAATACAAAGGAAAAAATCATATCGAACTTTCCAACAGAACCCCAACTCTAAACTTACCCAATAACCCTTCCATATTGACCCTGTCCTCCACTCTGCTTTTTATGTAGATAATCAAACGCAGCACGCTGAGTAATTGTTTCTCTGAAGTTGACACGAGGCTTCCCAACAATTGCATCAACCTGAACATCGCCAAACAAAGTCAAATTTAAGCATGGGAATGCATGTAATTTTGCGGGTAATAGGCTTAACCTGGGAGCTACTTTCAAACAAAAAGTACCTTATACTCTCTCCGCATACGTTCAACATATATATCCAAATGAAGTTCTCCCATTCCGGAGATAATTGTCTGCTCACCAAAACATTCAATCAAAACATGGACTCTGTTTGTTTTACATACAATCAACAGCAAGGGTAATGGTGCATAAAACGATTGACCAATCTAAGAAGACTCACCTGACCACTCTCCTGATCTAAACCAACACGAAAAGTTGGATCCTCTTTCTGAAATCGATTCAAAGCTTTTGAAAACTGCCAATCAAAGATATGTAAGTCTAAACATCAATGAAGAGATAGCTCTAGGTTTAAACTCAATAAATTTAGAAGACAGAAAAGATATAGTGTTCAATGACTCACATTTCCTCCAGAATCTTTAGAAACAGCTGATATTGCTAAAGACATAACAGGCTCAGGGACATTCATTGAGGTCATGGTATATTTAACTGAACCATCAGTAAACGTATCCCCTAGCAACACATTGTAGAAACAAATGGAACTAAGTTTGAAAGACATTGAATCACAACTCAGTAATGGAAACTCTTGAGAGATAAATCTGAAATGTGATGGCCATGATTTTAAAGCAAGCAAATAAAAGCACAGCCACTTGATATCTCCATTAGTACCTGAAGCACAGTCTACACCAAGTACAGCAACTATTTGTCCAGCATGAGCATGTTGAATGTCCTGTCAAAGTTACAGGTAAAGGGAAAACCAAAAATAAAAAATAATCATCCTAGTTCCTAAATAAGGGAAATAATACCAATTTTATTATAAAGGTACAGCATGAATATAATAACAATGACTACAGAAAAAAGAACAGCCGATGAACAAAAGCACAAATTAACTATTTTATGTAGTGAGGCATCAATCTTTGAGTAATACATCACGATATGAAAGTCCATGTTTTAAGAGAGAATAACCTATGTCACAACCAAACAATATACAACTGCACCTTGTAAATGACTAACCTCTTTTTCATTTGAATGCAATCGAACCAACCGAGGAACCTATTACCAAGTCAAATATAAAAACAGAACTTAGACACCAAACACTGACCAATAAGCTTCAAGTTCACTCACAAGGTAACAAAGAATATATAAGCTGAAGTATTTTACAAACATTGAACAAAACACTAGATTACATCATGCAATCAACTATATATATAAGCATACCTTGACCTTCTTGCCTGTATTCACATTGGCTATAAAATCACCTTTCTTAATGATGCCTTCATAAATTCTACATCAAGAGAGTAAGATGTGAAAAATAATAAACAATAAAAATAAATTTTAAGTTTGAAATAATATGATATACCTTAAATATGTCAATTGACCAAATTGCCCTTCTTCCAACTTGAAAGCTAAGGCCACAAGAGGACCAGTAGGACTTCCAGACAACTCAACCTGCCAGAGTTGAAAGTTAAGGAAATAGTTTCTAGATGAATTGAAATGCCTGAAAATAGTGGTACATCCGTACAAAATTTTATGAATTAAATAAAGATATAACCTTTTCCTCATTCTTTGTTTGATCTAGAGCATAATTGCTGACTTCGGTCGGAGAAGGCAAGTAGCTAAGCACACCATCGAGAAGGGGTTGAACACCCTAAAACACAAAATTATAACAAATAGTTATAAGGGGGATGGCAGAGACAAGTAACAATTTCATCTTCGAGGGATTGTATTTTTTAACTCATGAAAACTAAAATTTGCATTATATAACAAGTCAAGGATCAGAAATGGCTCAGATCAATTGAAGCAGAAAATGTTGTAAGGCCAAATCATTCTAGAGCAACATTTTTTACCCATCCCACAAAGTAGTATATGTAGAATAAGTTCATATATAAGTTGCATATTCACATTACAAATATTCTTCCATTTATAGTTGCATTTGCATAATGTTTTTCTGGCCTAATTTTCACCTAATTTTTGATCGAATGATTTAACGTGTGACGGTATATTTAGCTGGCTATTAGCCATATATGGAGTTTTATTATTATATATACTTCTTGACCCATTTATTGTTTCATATGAAAATAAATGGCAGATAAACATGTTGAAGAAGAGCCCCAATTCATCAATCCATAAGTTGATATTAAGCAGATTGTTTTGGAAGCACTCCAAAGGTACAGAATTATTTGCGCAGTAGCCCTAATTTACCGATACTTAGACGTTATTCACTTTATTTCTCCCTGAGTTGCTGATACCATCTCACAGAACATGAAGATCAGCTTAATCGCTTAAGTGAATAAATCAGAATATATGAGGGATCTAATATCAAAATAATGGCTTAAAGTCAGATATTGCTTTAGATAAATTAATCCACCTTGTTCTTGAAAGCACTACCCATGAACACAGGCACAAATTTCCTTGCTACAGTAGCTCTTCTGATTGCCTCCTGCAGAGCAAAAATATATAAACATAATGTACAAGTGTTAAAGCAATTGCAACAATAAAGCAAAGAATTAGAAAAAGCTCATAACCAAAGATCATAAATCCCTGGTCAGCCAGATACCCAATTAATGGTTCTACATGAGAAACTGTCCATATACTAAAGCTCTAGAAAGCATCCAATCTCAATTGGTTATTCTTTATGACAGTACTTCGCTTACTCTCTAGCACATCATATCAATATAAATAAATAAAACTAAATAAATCAGATTTAAAAGAATTTCTGATGTCATACGTCGTAAACAGAACACTTGCCATTTCAGATTCAAGACCTTTCGCTGATATTAAACATTGAGAAGCACAAGGAAAGAAAAAGAATCAAACTAATAAAAATGCATTTTAGCTGGAGTTGAGAATACACATATTATTGGTAAATGGGAGAAACCAATAATCTTGATCAGATCATAGGATGGTTCTAGACTATTTAATTTTTTTTCATAACTGAAGAAAAATATTTAGAAAAGAATTAGAAAAAATTAACCAGGATAAAGCAATTCACTTCAATCTTCAAGGGAAATCATCTAGCATGTATATTTGACCAGATTTCTTTACGCTAGAACTTATACTCAGACCCTAATTCCCAAGATATTATAATAAATTAACTAGTCAAAGGATCTCATTATCGTGTCACACAAAGGATCTCATATCACAAATTGGCTTTTTATCTGATTTACACAACTGAAACAACTTGATGGTTTAAACAAAATAACTCGGTTGTGTATAAATAAAACAACGATTGTTTTAAAAAACCTAGTCTTTAGAATCATGAAAATTAACAATAATGAAAATATAATCGCATAAAACTACTCGATTTCTTTAATATAATCTAGTCGTTTTATAACCAGAAAATCAAGAAATAAATGAAAACATACTCAAACACAAACAGAAAAAATCACGTAAAATTTACACACACACACACACACAAAAGGAAAAAAGAAAATTGGACACCTAATTTTTAAGTGAGGTGAAGGAAAACTATAGATGCGAGAACCATTTGAAAAGAGAAGATAGATTGTTTTTTTTTAACTGCTGTACCATGCAGGGTTAGCTTGCCATTGTGTTTATTTTTGGAGAAAGAAGAATATAGATTTTTTTTTAAAACAAAAAAATATTTTTTATGTATTAAAAGACTGTATATCACATTCCTAAGGTAGCAATGTGGGCATTTTAACCCATAAAATGATATTTTCTAGCCTTTGACTGTACTTTTCTATAAAAATAAAAATAAAATATAAGTACTTCTTTCTCCTAAAAAATAAACAGCAAGCTGAAAGTTCCAGCTGTTTATTAAATATCTAAGACACTTTCTCCATTGTACATGTGCTTTGTTCACATGGGTTTCTATCCTCACCTTTTTATATTTTTTCAGAACATTAAAAAAATTAGGAGTTTGGATTAATTTCTTGATTCCCATGATTTTTAAGTAGTACAACCAAGTTGCCAATTGTTAAATTTCAATAAAACTCAGTTCTTTATACTCAACCAAGTTGTTTCATAATTAAAAAACCGAGTTGTTTCATTCGTTTAAACAACCATATTGATTGTAAAGTAATTGAATTGTTTCAGTTGTGCACACAACCAAATTGTTTTAGTTGTGTAAACAGCCAAATTGTTTCAGTTGTGTGAACAACCAAGTCTTGTCCAAACAATCAAAACAAATTACATTGTGCAAATCAACTTTTATAAAGAATGCCCTTTTTTTTTAATTATTTTCAATAAGGCCATTTATGATATAAGATCATGAGACATTTGTAAATTTTTCTGCACCACTAATACAGGGTAAATGCTGTTGTGGCTTAATAGAATGGCAATGTTCATCAATAGTGAAGAAGTCATCTTCGATGTCTTGCTGGAAAAGCAGAAGGTATTGCATACCTCAAGATTAGCAGCTGATATAGGCTCATCACTAAGAAATGCTTCAGCCAGCTTATCGTCGACCTCTGAAACTGCTTCAACCAGTTCCCGCCGTTTTTCTAGTGCTAAAGCTTCAAGATCAGCAGGAATATCTTCAGTTACAACATTCTCACTGCAAAAGGGGGGAAAAATTAATCTATTGTATAAAGTATAATGGCAGCAATACACCTGTGAATCAGCCACAATCTAACAAACAGAACAGACCCATCGGAACCATGAAAGTAGTAAGCTTTCATATTGACTATGTCAACAAGCCCCTTGAAGTCATCCTCCAAACCAATTGGTAATTGCACAGCAGCACTGTGGTGACGAAGTTTGGTTCTAGTCTGTAAATACAGAAAGAAAGTTTTCAGATCTGATCAAGGATGACGTAGCATAAAGGCTTCTTTGGGTTCTTTACTGGTAACTGAATAAATCAGTAAATGAAGCACAAGCTAAATGATGAACTTGTCACCATAAAGATGACTAGAATACATTCCATCATACACAAATGGGCAAGTACATGCGATATAATTGTCAACAATTGATGTGATCAATATATATCTATTTAGTTTCCCGGTAGAGCTAAACCTTAGTATTTAGTTTAGGAACCCGGTCACTGGTATCACTTAAAGATGCCTCTTGAATCTCTAGAAACATTGTGAAGTCTATGGCTACTTAATAACAACAATTCACAAGAACATTAAATTAATAATAGGTATGTTCTTCAATGGTAAATCATTTTAGTTTTTATGATCAGCCAGTACAGACTTACTTTTAGTTATCTTGTGATTATGCAAAATACTAGCGTATTTTGTCTTTCTACAAAGTTGAAGGAGAACCTCAATGAATGGGGTACTGCTTACAGGAGTTTGGATGCTTGAACCACAGCAGAAAAAGAGAAATTGTCAAACCTGGTTCAGAACTTTCCATGGATCAGCCCCCATTCGATCAAGCTTGTTAATAAAAGCAAGCCTTGGGACCTCATATCTTCTCATTTGCCTGTCCACTGTGATTGACTGACTCTGGACACCACCAACACTACACAAAACTAGAATGGCACCATCAAGTACATGTAAAGCTCTCTCAACTTCGATAGTGAAATCAACGTGACCTGGTGTATCAATAATGTTAACCTGATACAGAAGTCAATAAATAAATAAATACGGAAGCAACAGAGTATTTATTTGTATAACTAAAAGCACGCAAATAGATCATATAATCCAACTTAATCTCCTAGTTCAATCATATACATTATTTTCGAATGATAACAGTATGTACTTACGGAAAAAAACTAAAACCCCAAAAGCAAGGACTAGCTTTTTATTTTTCAATAAATCATCTCCTACTGAAAAACGTTAAACATAGTTAAATTAAAGAAGAACCTGGTAATCCTTCCAGCTACAGTACGTTGCAGCAGATTGAATGGTAATCCCTTTCTCTCTCTCCAAATCCATGGAGTCCATCTTCGCCCCAACCCCGTCCTTCCCTCCTACCTCATGAATTTTGCGGATCCGGCCCGTATAAAATAATATCCGCTCAGTGAGTGTCGTTTTACCAGAATCTATATGAGCAGATATACCAATATTCCGAACCTTCATAAGTGACTCCTTCCACCATGCCTCCTTCTCCTCTCCCAGCCGGGCGGCGGCGGAACTGCCCGCCGAGAAATAACGGATTTGGAAGTTCCCGGTGAGCAGAGCCGCTCTAGAAGTTTGGTGTGCTGGATTTTTAGAAGTTGTGCAAATGAAGTAGAGGAGGCGAGCCGCGGAAGATCGGGCCGAACGGGCCGCCATTTACTTGAGGGTTTAGGGAAAAACCCTGCCAGGGGTAACTTGTGAGAACGAAGAGTACTAAATGCGGGGGAGGCTTGCACAGAGTTTTATGGGGGGTTTTTCATAGTAAATAGCCAAGGGTGATTTTGGTGGTAAGAAATTTCTAAATAATTGTGTGAAGGGTATATATACACTTATTTCACCCAAAAATTTTACTACTTTTTATTAGTACTTTTTAGGGTAATAAATCATTACAATTATCAATTAAAAATATCCCTTCCTTTTCATTTCAATTTTTATATTTGGTATTTTGACATAAAATTAAAAAAAATATAATGATATATATTTGACAAAGACTTCAGTAAAATCATCTTATGGATTCTAATTCGTGAAACAAATGTGTCCTATTTGATTAATATCAAATTAAAATATTGAAAATTAATTATAAAAGAAAATTAATTATGATATATATATATATATATATATATATATATATATATATATATATATATATATATATATATATATATATTGTGTAAATCTTTTGTGAGATCATCTCACGTAATTCTTTAAATGAACATCATTAACGAAAAGTCATACTCAATCAATAAAAAGTGACAATGGTGCAGTTAACTATTTCATAAACAATTTATAGTAAAAATAAAAAGTGATAACATTTTGTATCGAAAAGTGGTAACATTTTATCACTTTTTATGGGTTTAAGGTAACATGTTTAGTGAAACGGCCTCACACAAATTTTTGTCACTTTTTATTTTTCAATATATACTTTTTCCTTATTAAATTTATATTTTTTATTATTAAAAGATGTAATATTTTAGATTTTTATTTAATTTATTTTTTTATTTGAATATCATAAATTTATTAAAAATGATAATATATAATACACTTATAATGAAAAGTGATAGTGTGATATGAATTATTTTGTGAATTATTTATAACATCACACTCTTCTATAAAGAAAAAACTTTATGTCATTGACTACTTTACTAAGTGAGGGAGTACGGAGATTGTTAACGATTTTAAACCTCCCCTACAGCTTTGTTCTTCTATGTAAGAGTGAAAGACAGGTCGTCTATTCTTCCCTCTATGTAGTGTGAAAAAGGGCCATAATCAAATATGCCATATTTGTAACTTTTTTTTGCCCACCCATCCTAAAATTATATAAAATGCCCACTTTTTATTTTTTATTCCATCAATACCCTTCACCCTTTTTTCTGTTTATTTTTTCATTTTTAAAAAATGGGACTGAATAGAATTGAAAAAAAAAAGCCAGTAAACATTTGGCTCGAATAGATTTACAATAGGGATGAATACATTTCTTAAAATGGGGTTGAATAGAACTGTAAAAATGGGGACTATTAGTTCAAAATGGGACTTAATATTTATTTAAATGGGGACGAATAGTTATTCAAAATGGGACAGAATAGTTATTTAAAATGGGAACGAATAGAACTGAAAAAATGGGGACGAATAAATATTCAAAATGGGGACGAGTAGTTCAAAATGGGACCGAATAGTTATTTAAAATGAGAACGAATAGTTGTTCAAAATGAGGATGAATATTTATTCAAAATAAAAAATATTAATTTGAAAGTTTAACTTATCCAATAAAATAGAAATCAAGGGTATTATGGTCTTTATTCATGTAAAGTGGGCAATTTTGATTATTTGATAGGAGGTGGGCAAAAATGATTATTGAAATTTCAAAGTGGGCAGTTTTATACATTTTAACTGTAAAAAAAAGTCCCCAACAAGCAAGGGATTGAGCGTCAGTGAAAGCCGTTGCTTGTTTGATGGAATTTTTTGCTCTTCGCTGCATTATACACCACTCCGAACTCAAAAATTTATCGCCAACTTTGGGACTTGGGAGTCTATGCTGAACTTCACTGACTCACATACTCTACCTTGGTTGGTTGCTTGGTTGTTGGCGACTTCAACCAAATTGATACTTCATCGGCTAAACCATAAGGTTTGCCTGGAATTTTAAATTACAGTGAATTTTAGGATTATTTTGTCATGTGTTATTTATTTATTTAAGAGTTTAAACTTATTCACGAAAAAAAACAATAATAAAAATTTTTTGTGGTACCGTGGAGTGCTTTCATTACTAAGGGGACGTTTGTTTGGTGGGTTTTAAGAGGTGGGATGGGAATGGGTATAGATTAATGTTTTGTTGAATACTTTAATTTCCAAGAATAGTATTTTTATATCCATAAAGTGGGAATCTCCATTCCTCACCAATTTGACTACTTTCACTATCATTCCATACCAAAATATGGAATTTCAATTTTTTTAAAAAATATTTCTCTCTAACAAATATTTTTTTAATAATGAAAAGATAACAAAAATACTAAAAAGTTGTTATTCTTAAAAAGAAATTATTAAAAAAATTTTAACTCCATTTCAAAAGATATTAAGTAAATCAAAGGAAATTAATGGTAATGATAGTGATTCTTATTATCAATCAAACATTATAATTTTAAAAATTATACCCTTTCTCATTTCTCACTACTATCATTACCATTACCATTCCAATTTCTTTCAATTAACCAAACACCCCCTGAATTCTTCTTTGAAAGATTTGTAGATCACAAGTTAAGATCTGATATATGACATTAATAATACGTTGAAATTGAGTTGGTCCTTAGACTACTCCCATCGATGACACTGGTCTCTCGGTCGTGCACTACAAGATAAAATAAAAAATTAAAAAAAGAAAAAGAAAAGTTAAGGTGCAACCGGTTGGAAGAACATGGTCTGACACAACCATTAACTACTTTATCTCAACCCATTAATTTTCATCCACAATGTGACATTTGTCACATTGTGATTGGGTATCATTTATTTTTGAAGATAAATCTTATATTTTCAATAATGAATATTTAAATAATGTAAAAAAATCAAAATTCTTATTTTTTTCTCTATAAATAGAATACAATATTGATATGTTATGAACCACAAACGAAAACACTCTTTTCTCTCCATCTTAAATTATATTTTCTTCTTTGTTTTGAGTTTTTTTTAATCATTTCTCATGGATCTAAACAATCCAAATTGTTTTCCAAACTCACAAAATTTTTCAAACTTTGATGATTTCATTCATTTTGGAAGTTACCAAAACTCTGAATACCATCAAAGCTCCCAATTTTTGCCAAATCTCAATCAAACTTCAATTTTCGAACAAGTTCAAGCGTCACAAAATATTTCTCAAAATTTATTCAATAATGTTCAACAAAAAAATTCCTTCCCAAAGAGCAATTGGTATGTGAAAGAAGATATTGCTCTTATGTTATCTTGGTGTTTCATTAGTGAAGATAGAGTGCATGGAAAAAATCAGAAGGGTATTTCACTATGAAGACAAGTTCAAAGGATGTTTCATGACACTCGAGCAGAAAATCCTGAAGATATGAAGGAAAGAACTGTGGATATGTTGAAAGGTCGCTTCAAACGACTCAATGAAAGTGCAAACAATTGGATTGCAGCTGCAAGGAAGCACATACTCGAAAAAGGAGCGGAATGAGCCAGAAAGATATCAAGAAAGAAGCTCATACAATTTATGAAGCAAGTGGTAATAAGTTTACTGATTTAATTGTATTTAATGAAGTTATGTGTAAACATCCAAAATGGGAGTTGAAATTAGATCATGACTCAACACGTTTTCGTGAGGAGGACAATGATGAAAGTGGTAGAAGTTCCAAAAGAGCCAAAAACAAATGAAGATGAGGAGTATTATGTTCCCAAAAATCCTGAAACTCCAAGTAGTGAATGATCAACCATTGCTCGTCCTAGTGGTAGAGATAAGGTGAAAAAAAAGGGAAAGGTAAGGTCTCACAATCTTTTCCTACGAATGAGGTTGCTGCTGAAATTCGTGCATTGAGGCTCATTAGAGACAATGAAATTGAAGTAATGAAAATTTGGAAAAAGAAAAATTCGAATTGGAACGAGCGAAGTTACAGAGGAATGAAATGGGGATGAAAGAATTCATGCTGAATACATTGCTAGCTAAAGATCACTTATCTCCAGAAGATGAAGAAATGAAATGCAAATTAATGGCAATTGTATTTGGTTAGTAAATTTATCTTATTATCATGTATTTTAGGTATCATATTTTAACTAATGTGTTTTAATTAAATGTATTTTACGCTTTTTAATTAATTTCATGTAATTTTAATCAAGTAATTGAGTTGTCAACTTTTGTCTTTCATCTGTCTTTTTCTTACTTTATTCACATGCAATTGTCAATTTTATATTTCAATTGTCATATCTCAACCAATATTCACGTGGGTTGTTCAATTAATGTCATTATTCCTGCAGTGATAGCTTTAGTCACATGTATGCTCATTACTTTTACTTTATTCATGTGTGTTGTTCAAATGGGTTGTTCAATTAATGTCATTATTCCTGCAGTGATAGTTTTAGTCACATGCATGCTCATTACTTTTACTTTATTCACGTGTATTGTTCAAATGGGTTGTTTTAATTATTCCTGCAGTGATAACTTTAGTCACATGCATGCACATTACTTTAAGATAGCTTTTACATGCTATCATTGAATTATTTTTCTATATATACTTGTTGAAATTGTTCATAAATTAAACACAATCTTTTTTCCACAACTGCAAAAATGTCTTTCAATGAAAATTCATTTATAGATTCAGATTCAAGTTCTGGTTTTATCAATTTCCTAGAATTTAATGAATGAAAAAATCGAGTTGTTGAAAGCAATCGTCAAATTGATAAGATGATTAAGGATGTGATCTTAAACAGTCCTAATATGATTGTGAAAAATCACACTCTTAGAGCTAAACGACGATATATTGAAAGAGAACGTGAACTTAGTGAGGAGCATTTGATGATTGACTATTTTGGCGACAAACCCACATATCCTCCTGAGATTTTTCGACGCAGGTTTCGCATGCAAAAATTATTATTTCTGCTTATAGTGGGTGCTGTTGCTTCAAATGACGAGTATTTCCAACAACGACTTGATGCCACAGGAAGACAAGGGATTTTAGCATTACAAAAATATACTGGAGCTATTAGGGTGTTGGCATATGGCACATCAACTGATGTTGTTGATGAATACTTGCGAATGAGTGAAACTGTGACAAGGGATGCTTTCATAAAATTTGTTGATGGTGTTATTTCTTGTTTCGGCAATGAGTATCTTAGAAGGCCTAATGAACAAGATTTGACTAGATTACTCTACGTCGGGGAACAACGTGGATTCCCGGGTATGATAGGCAGTATTGATTGCATGCACTGGGAATGAAAAATTGTCCTACTGCATGGGCCGGGCAATATGCTGGAAGAAGTGGAAAGCCAACAATCATTTTAGAAGTTGTTGCACTTATGGATATGACATGCATTCTTTGGAACACCAGGTACGTACAATGATATTAATGTACTCCATCGTTCTCTAATCTTTAATGATGTGTTGGAAGGTAGAGCACCAAAAATTAATTAGGTTGTGAGTAGTCACAAATATGATAGAGCATATTATCTTACTGATGACATATATCCTTCATGGGCTGTATTTGTTAAGTCAATTTATGCTCCACAACTTTAAAAGCATAAGTTGTTTGTTCAACACCAAGAGGGTGTGCGAAAAGATGTAGAACGGGCATTTGGAGTTCTACAAGCTCGTTTTGCATTTCTTAGACGTTCATGTCTTGTTTGGGATAAACTTCATATGGTAAAATTATGATGACTTGTATTATCATGCACAATATGATTGTAGAGGATGAGCGAGATACATATCAAAACTATTATGATCCCACCGAATTTGTTACGGATAGGCCTATAAATCGACAAGAAAGAAGAAGTGAAGTACATGAAGAAGATGATTACGATTTGTCATACCTCACTAGACGCATTGCAAACTTGTCCACTTATATGACTAATAGGGCACAACTTCGCAATAGAGAAGCTCATAATGCTCTTAAAAATGACTTGATTGAGCATATATGACAAATATTTGATAATGACAGTTGATTATACAATTTGTATTTTTTATTTTTATGATTTTACATTTCATGTCAGTTATTTTCATCTTTGTACCTTAATTATGTAATTTTTATATAATTATTGCATATTTAATTTTGTTATTGTATTCTATGTTATTCCTATTATGTGTTTTAAAATATTTTTCTTCTATATTTACGGAATTAAATATTTTTTAAAATATAAAATTATTTTAATTTTAAATATAATTATAAAAAAATATAATAATAATATATAATTTAATAATAATTATTGTATATATGGATGAGAGAGAAATAAATATTTTATTAAAAAGGTAGGTTGAATTGGGTTGTTGATGGAGTATAAAAAATTGAGGTTGGGTTGGATGGTAGGTTGTATATGTGGAAGAGAGAGAAATGAATATTATATTGTTTGGTTGGGTTGTTGTGGGTTATGGATGAGGATAACCTTATTAGAGGCAGCAAAAAGGTCGGGCCGGGCCGGCCCGGTACCAGCCCACCGGGCTAATGCACATTTACGGGCCGAGCTGGACCCGATTTTTGGCGGCCTTATTTTTGGTGCCAGCCTAGCCTATACTGGGCCACCGGGCAATCGGGTCATTTCGTCCCATTAATATTAATTAATTTTTTAAAATTTTAATTAAAAATATTAAAATTTATTTATTTTAATACGTGTAATAATAATTATATAAGTCAATATTAAATATTATCCTCAAATTTATAATTAGATATAAATGGTAAATAATCTATTCAAGTTAATTATTATTATTTTTTAAATAAAATAAATTAGAATTTATTATTAGGGGTCGATTGTATTATTAATAGTTGTTAAATAATAGATTGGAGCTATTTAACTTCAATAATCACGATTATTATGTGATTAAATTATATTATTAGCATCCAACTTATTTCATTATTTATAATATAATGAAATTTAAATCCAACTTTTACAATTTTCAACAACATTAAATCTCATACACAATTTTTTTTCCCGTTCTATAGAGTAATTTTTTTTTCTTTCTCCTTAACTTTATTTCTATCATATACAATATTAAATCTTATACACAACTTATCACATTATATATATATATATATATATATATATATATATATATATATATATATATATATATATATATATATATATATTGGAGACGACTATTTGCACCATCGAAATCACTAAACGCACCTCATTTATTGAATACACCCCAATATATTTTTATAATATATATATAAATTACTAAACATACCACAATAAAAACTGTTTTGACCTTTTAATTATAAATTTAATTTTTTAATTACTAAACACACTCCAATTATAACATATGCATACACACAACCAACATTTTTAATTCCTTTTCAAACACCAACATGTTCACTTCGCATTCGTCGTCCTCTCTGTTGCTATCTTCATCATCATCTTCATCATCGTTCACTTCGGATCTTGACTTATCGGATTCTTCCTCTGCTCCAGCACCCTCGTTAATCTTTTTGTTGTATGTCTGAAGATTCTTCTCCTAATGAACACTACACCAAAAATGTTGATAGACATCGATTTTTAACTGATGTCTATTTCACCAAGCAGCCGACGTTGAAGCCCCCGATGTTGAAAGTGGGCGCTGATAGACATCGATTTTTAGCCGATGTCTTTTCTATTTTACAGACATCGGTTGCCCCTTTGACATCGGTTATCCACCAATATCTTTCAATGGAAAGACATCGGTTGCCACATATAAGACATCATTTATTAACCGATGTCTTTCCAAGAAAAGACATCGAATAGTTCCAAAAGACATCGATTGAAAACCGATGTCTTTTTAAAAAAGTCATCGATCATTACCCATTAGACATCGGTTATTAACCGATGTCTATCCACTTAAAGAATCGTTAGGTACGAATAGACATCGATTTTCCACCGATGTCCTTTTAAGTAAAGATATCGACTTTGCACCAAAACACATCATTTCTCCACCGATGTCTTTCCTAGCATAGACATCAGTTTTTATATTATTTCTTTTATTTTATTTTATTTATTTAATTTTATAAATAAATTTATATTATTATTAAAATAAAATTAAACCCAATCATACAATATAACTAAAAAATTACGAATATTTTACAAGAATTTCAAATATTTAATTTAAAATACATAGAAAATCATCCTTCAAATCTAAAAGTACAAAAATATCCTAACTAATTAAATTCAAACTTCAATTTTACATAAATAAAACCTGAATTTATAAGCTAAAAGCTCATGATAGAGAAATGCCCAACCTATTGTTTCGAATCCACTGTATCTTCTTGCCTTGTACTGTATAATGTCTTTATCTTCTTATTGTCTCACTAAAATTACCTGAGAATAAAAGTTTTGCACTTAAAAGACTTGAAGATATTTATCTTGAAAAAAAATTAATATGACTTAAAGATATTGAAATAGAATATTAAAAGACCTTAAACGCAGAATATCGTCTGAAATCGTTAGAGAGCTTAGGTTTCTTAAGATTGTATTCGCAGTCCTTCAAAGACCAGTTATCAGCATATATGAATGATAAAATGGTAAGGAATATAACATTTTTACGGGATTGCCGCAGTGAAATGCTTTGCATCAGATGGGTCTCACTTCAGGGTCCGTCGAGATAGACGAGACTGAATTCGTAAACCCGATTTGGGTGGAGGATAGATCGCCACTAGGAAAAAACACTAAAAAGAAACATAAAAGAACACCTTTCAATCACAAACAGCCCCAATCATAAAAATTGCTTTCAATCATGTTCTCAATCACTTGAAAATTTGACTTAAAAGAACACCTTTTAGAAAGCACCCTAAAAACATGAAAAAAGAACATGTGGATTAAAATTGTAGTCACAATATGTGAACGTGAAGAGTCTTACTTTGAAACTTTTAGCACCAGTCACAATGAACTCTACTGCTCGACATGGTACCAAATTATTTAATTATCAACACCATTAAAAGTCAAATTATTCCCAACCTGAACAAAATCATAAAGAAAAAAAACCAAGAGTATCAGGTACTCTTATAATAATTCTAACTAGGCATGCATATTCTCATTTGGGCATTTCATCAAACACCTTGCATGTATATTCTAAACATAAAAGAATGATATAAATTTGCAATGCAATTTATCCTAATTTTTTTATCAAGGTAAACCAACAATGTAACTCTCACTTCAATCCAATCATTTATTAAAAACATAAAGCACAAATAAAGTATTAAAAATATAAAAACTAATTGCAAGAAGTTAATAACTAAGCACAAACAAATTTGTTCTTCCACTTTATTCAAACAGAACGATGCAAGAGATTATTCTATGTATAAATTTCTACCAACAACAAATGCATAAATTAAATTGAAGTGGAGTTTAGAATTTCATACCTTGTTTGCTTCGATTGAAAACTTTCAAGTAATTTAAGAAATAAAGGAAACTGATTCCAGGAGCTATTTATGATGAAGCACACTCTCCTCTTCATTTATTTCCACCTTGTATAAAATTAATTGTAGAAACTCGAAATTATGAGTTTTAACTAGCAAAGAATAACTATATCATACAATTTCTTTTCCAAATATGTTACAAAAAAAGTTTTTTTTCACAACAATTCTTGCAACTTATGTATATCATATGCATCCTATGTGAAAGTGCTTTTAATAGACAAGGGAACATTCAGATCATTGTTTAATTTGAGGGAAAAAGTATATGCCCAATGCACTTTAATTGCTACTTCTTTTAGTGCTTTTACTTATGAACTCTATAAGCTTTAGATGTTTCTTAAACCATGTACTTTCTATTTCCTAATGTTTTGCAACCTTAAATTCAAAAAAAGTAAAAGGTAAAGTACGAGTGGCAAAATAATAAAAATAGCCGAAGAAGATTATTTCAAATAAAATTTAACAGATTATGGAGTTCGTCACTTTTTGGTAATTTAATTGTAACTTTATACTCAAAAGTCCAAATCGAAAAATTCAAAATTTAATAGAAACTAGACAATTATATAGATTTCTAATGATTCATGTCATGAAGTTTAATTTATTCCCAAACAAAATAGTTTTTTAATCAAAGATTGACATTGTGCTGTCTTTAAGAGGTTCCCGAGTATACTGCCACTCATTGGCATTTTGATCATAACTTTTTACTCAAAACTCCAAATTGAAAAATTCAAAATTTAATAGAAACTAGACTTCTAGAGCTTTCTAATGATATATTCCATGGAGCCTAGTTTATTCCTGAAATAAACAGTTTTTGATTTAAAGACTAACATAGTGCTGTCTTTGACAGATTACCGAGTAGACTGCCACTCTTTCGTATTTTGATCATAAAATTTCACTCAAAACACCAAATTCAAAATTTCAAAACTATATAGACTTTCACTCTTTGGTTATTTGATCATAAGTTTTAACTCAGTTTATGCATAGTATGAAAGCCTCATCAGTTACTAGAACGAATAGTTATAAGTGGAAGAATTCAAGGCAAGTATATTATATATAATGATAAATGAAGACTCACAACAAATCCTGAGTGTAAAAAAGTACTAGTCAATAATCCAAAGCTTAAGATGCTTCTTTCTAAACAAGAATTGTATCTTATCACCTTCTAATATCTTTTCTTAGCCAAAAATCAAGCATCAATGTATCACGTCTTCTCCCAATAATAACAATTACTCAATTTGTAGCAAAATACTGCATATAATTTTTACATTGCCATTTCATCGAACACTTAGCATGCACTTTCAAAATATATAAGAAAGATAACAATTTGCAATGAATTTATGCCCATTTTATTATTAAGCAAAACCAAACAATGTACATCGATTTCACTTTATTTCAATTACTTATTCAAAATGTAAAGCTTAAACAAAACATTAAAAGTTAAAACTAGATAATAATCATAAGTAAAACTCAGAGGAATGGTATAAGAATTGTTCAGATGATACAGAAGTATGGGTTCACACTTCACATCTCACATTTAAAAGGGGTATGACCCATTATTACGTTAAGGTGTGGAATCAAAAGTAGTACTGGGAAATGATTTCCCTATCACATACAAAATTTGATTCCTGTCCTATTCCTCTCAAAACATTACCTCTAAACAACACTTTTTAAATGTATTTTCTGAGAAAAACTCACCTCATGATTCCATTATTTCCAGTGTCAGATACATGCTTGAACAAGGAATCTATCATTCCAACCTTAGGAGACTGCGTGCGCACACATGCTCGACAGCGAGAAATTGAAGGCCACTGCCTTGATCTCACAACCCAAAGATTCCGTGAGCATCGCTTCAAAATGAAAAACCAATATCATAGAGTAATAACTAACAGAAATAAGAATGTAAATGAAGCCTCAAGAAAAGGCAAGAACTTGTGGGGAAGAAATAATAGCGTAGCACAAAGAGAGGGAGTGGATTACTACCTCATCTTAGAAAAAAGGCACTAATTAGGGTTTCTAACTTATCCATATGATGATATTTTAACCTTGTTATTTCAATTTTTGTGTTCTAATGTAGCATAATCCTTGGAGCTTCAAGCAGAGTTTAAAAGGTTGCACTAGTATGATATAAGAGCTAGTGGAATAAAAACAAGAAAATGGTGGCAATACATATATATATTACAAGCAAAACAAAGTCAAGCCTCTATATCAAATCAAGCTAAATTATACTATGTTGATCACTTTCATGTCACTATTACCGAATCAGCCAAGTCTAAATCTCTGAGAGTTCTTGAGATTTAAGAAATAATTAAACTCCACAAATCATTATCGATAAAAGTCAAAAGCTTTTGAAAAGATGATAAAATAAAGAATCAATGTAACAGCACTCTTAGTATAAATTTCCATTGGCCATAAAAAATCATAAACCAGATCTAACCTTATTGCACTTGAATTCTAAGTGTTCATGATTGTAGGACTATGCATTCAAACTTTGCTAGTGAACTTCAAGCAGAACCCAAGTTTGTTGAGTCTTATCAATGTAAAACCAAATGAAAGCTTTATATATCTATTTATTTTTCTTCCTAAGATATCATCTACTACAAAATGCTCTACTACTAAGATTGGTCATTGGCATTGACCTGTGCACATCCATCCAACACTAAAATCAAAGTTAAAAAATGATAAGGCACAAAGTGATGGGGTTGAAAAGAAAGATTGATACTCGGTTAAGAGACTTGTCTAACTAAAGGTCTTGCCTTCTCAATCTTAGGCTACAATTTTTTATGAAGGAATAAGAGATAGAATTCGGACAAGCAAAAGAAACTAATAAAAAAATTCTCCCTTAAACCTATGCTGAAATTAATATTCTAGCATATCTTAAAATACAATAAGCAAACAAAAATTTCTCCCCTTGAAGCAAATATATGAATATTCAAGCCATAGATTAACAATAACATCAAAATTTGGTGAAGAAGAGCCATGACCACGACAAGTAGCATAACTACAAGGGAGAATTTAGTTTCCCTAGTCCACTAAAGATTTCAAATTAAAAGTTAGTTCCATTGAGTTTATCCCATACCAAAAAGTACTAAAAGAGAGAGATGGAGAGTAGAAGACAATGCTAATGTTTACTGCCCAAGAACTCAAAGTAACAAAAAAGGACTTAGACTTTTATACTTAAAATGTAATATAGGTAATACTCTGGCCATTTTTAAACTTCATAAAAAATAATTACGTAACTAAATCCAACATCAAACATCATAGGCATCTTTAAAGATAAAAAAATTAGTTCAATTTTTAGCCAAAATTGAAAAAAAAATATTGTTGAAAATAAAACCTAGATAGAAAATCAAACTTAGATAGAAAGAGGAGAGTGAGAATACCTGGAAGAAATATATCAGGAGACCTTTAGTTTTTGAAAGCAAAATCGATACAGGAGATTTCAAAGCCACCGCCGGATAATACAAACTCTCGCAGAAATTCTCCTTAGTTCGATTGAGGGCGGCGAGCGCGTCGGCCACGGTGGCAGAGTAGGAGAGAGAACAGAATGGCAGCTTTCCCAAGCAACAGCAATATCGTCGCCTCTCCAAACATAAATATTCTTCTCCGGATTGTGTGGCGACAGGAGAGAGAACTGAGCGGCGGCATTCCCAAACGGCGGTGAGTGTGGCGATGATATCGTTGTAGAGAATTGAACGGCGACATTCCCAATCGGTGACGATATTGTTGCTGGCCAAAGGATGAAATTAGGGCTTCAGTTAGAGAATTTGGGAATTCTGTGTTAAGACGAGTTATGGAAGGGTTTGATCGCTTAAGAAACAAACGATTTTAAGAATAAAACAAACGTTTTTAGTTATATATTTTAAATTAATAATTATTAATTAATATTAATATTTTATAAATTATAAATAAAAGACATCACATAATAGACATCGGTTTTAAGAAACCGATGTCTAACAAAGCATAAACATCAGTAAAAAGACATCGGTTTGAAGAACCGATGTCTATCAGCATGTCTTTTTAAGGATTGAGAATTGAAATCACTTGAAAGACATCGGTTAGTGAAAACCGATGTCTATCAGCGTACTTTTACTCCAATAGACATCGGTTATACGAAAGACATCGATTATTTACCAATACACATCACATTTTATGAAAAATCGATGTCTATCCAGTGATATCTATCAACGTTTTTGGTGTAGTGGAATATTTCTTTTCTTTGATACACACAACCAATATGCGTATGTATTGTGGTTTGTACATATGCCAACTAATATTAATATATATATATATATATATATATATATATATATATATATATATATATATATATATATATATATATATATATATAAAAGAAATTTTTGTTGGGGCATGAGAGAGTAAGAAATGGATGACCATGAGTTTGGTGATGTTCCAGTTGGCCTGAAGAACAATCCAATGTTATTATATTGGAAAATTAAACACCATTATCATATAACATAAACTAGATTAATTAATATATAGTTCACTAAACCCTAATTTGTAAACAAGATTCAGTACTTACAGGTGATTCGAGTTAACTGTCATTTCGAGAACGAATACCGTACGTACTTCTCGAGCATCCTATCCATGCTTGTGTTACTCACCAAACTAAATTAATCTAGATTTAATATATGGAGTAAGCTTAGAGATATGGGATATTAATATTAGAAATCTAACCATATAATTTGTTATAAGGGTAGTTATGTCATATTAAAAAAGAATTATATTATTTAAAAATTAATGGGAGATGCATTTAGTTATTTTGGGGGCGAATAGCCGCCCTCATATATATTTTCTCCTTAACCTTATTTCCAGCTCAAACTTATGAAGGTAATCTGTGACTGACATACCACCCTACTTCAGTGTATGAACTAGTTCATCTTTATTGCTCTCACTGGTGCCGTAAAGTACTCGTTCCTGAAAAACTCCTTAAACTTTTCCCAAGTCATAGTCGTGACATTCTCGATACTTTTAATTGTATCCTACCAGTGGCATGCACTTCCTCGTAACATGAAAGAAGCACATAACACTCTGCCCCCATCTGGAATTCTACTAAATTGAAACATATTTTACACCGTGCGTAACCAATCATCTGCATCTGTGGGGTCTGCTGCATCCTCAAATATCGGAGGGCTCAACTTTCGAAACCTCTCACAGACCATTTCCACACGTTCTACTTGACGTCTATCCTGGTTAGCATTCACCTCTGGTTGTCCACCCATATCTCTCTGCTGAATAAGTTATTGTATTTGTTGGGACTGGCGCTCTACCAGTTCCATCAGTTGAGTAATCACTGCATCACGATTATTTCCTTCAGTAGGTGCTGCTTGCTCAGCAGTCCTATCCCCTTCAGAACTTTTACCTGTAGCCCTTACCATTTTTTCTACTAACTACAAGTTCTACACCACATGACCAATATAATTTATAAAACACATAACAACATAGAAAGAAAATAACACTTACATGCAAAGCTGCGCTCCCAAGGAATGAGCTCATGTACATAGACAGTCTGCAGGATCCAAACCATGCTCTGATACCACTCTGACACGACCCATCTTACATAACTTATAATTCAAGTACTAATTGACATAAATATCATCATTTTAAAAACCTGCATATATTTTTTTCTACATAATATATTTAAAACCATAGTCTAACATACGTCATCAGTTTCTAACACGACATCAGTCCAGACAAACTCATGACAATACATATTACATGACATAACAAAGCATCAGCGGAAATAAAATAAACCAACGGCTTAGTCCAATAGGTCGTCATCTATATACATCCGCTCAAAACCCTGAATGAGCTCCATATCTTGCACAACACACCACATACTCAATCAACATCAGGCTCACCTACAATGCATAAACTAGTAAGATAAAAAAAAATCTTAGTAAGTAGAAATCATGCATGCCAATGCATGAAAATGCATTTATTTTTCTATCGCCTATTTCTTAGTCTTTTTAATTGGTCTCTTTTATTTTGAAAACTGTTCACGTTGCGGGATCCCCACGACACACTTATGATATGCACCCAAATGAGCTCAATGGGGACGATTTTTCCGAACCCCGAATATAGTGCCGAGAATAATTTTTTCAAACCCTAGCAGAGTGTTAGGGATGATTTTTCCGAACTCTGAATAAAGTACTGGGAACGATTTTTCCGAACCCAGAATAAAGTGTCGGGAATGATTTTTTCGAACCCTGACAGATATGCATATATAGTGGCCGCACACACCATTAGTATCTTATTATTTTTTGGGAAAACTATTTTTATGATTATGCATGGTATGCAACCAGGGTAATTAAATATGCATCATAAACCATTTGCGACATTAATATCAACATTTTATCACAATAAAGCAAAAACTTAACTTCAATTCACACAGACCAACTTCTGAAATAACAACTTCACCTCAATCATATAGATCCATTTATAGAATAACCACTTCACCTTGGATCACATGGATCCCTTTTTGGAATAACAACTTCATCTCAGATCACACAGATCTTTATAACCAATATCTTCTCAAATCATACAAATATATTTTCAACAATTTCCAATCACACAGATTTATATAGGATAATGATATTATTTCAAATCACATAAATCCACAACTTGTATCACTAATTAACCTCAAATAATTCATAACGTAATTAAACTAATCACAAATAATTCATAACATAATTATCACATATTAATCCCACATAATTCACACACAACATATGTTTATGCATTGTAGTTGGACTACTACTTGTCTAGACTCCAAATAGTAATAATACTAAAGACCTCATAAAGAACTATAATTCGTTCCGACGTTCACGTTCCGGCACGCTTCTCCCTACTTTCTTCCTCTTCTCTCTCTCTTTTTTTCCGAACTGTTGGTCGCAACTGTTCACCCCCAAAAATGAGGTTATCAACCTCAATATATACACAGGGAGAGGTGATGGTCGTGTAGGTAGGAGGTGATACACCACTATTTACTATTATTAGTATATACTATTTATAGTAAATAAATATTATTATTATTATTATTATCTATTACAAATATACGTGCGATACTTAATAACTAAGATATAATATACTTACAAATTAATACACATTTGGTACACTTTTTTACCACTATTATTATTACGAGAACACGTGTAATACTTAATAATTAAAAAATAATATATTTATACAAATAAGATAATTTAATTATGTATCCTAAATTAATGCACGTAATTATTTATGCACATATATATTCACATATTGTCACCATTTTATTACGTATATCTTAAATAAAATGTAGAAACAATTATCACATAATTGCCACATTATTATCACATAATTATAAAATGCACATAACACAAATTAAATTATACTGGCACATGAGTAGTGAGAAGTTCGGGTATCACAAAAAATATAAAGAATTGGCTAATACTATTGTGCACCTGGGTGCACCCCAAGATACGGTGCACCCACTTTCATAAACGTATACAATTATGAATAAAAATCTATACAATTATAAAAAAAATGTATACAATTTGTTTGTTTGTTTTTTTAATGAAAAATTGAGTGTAAAAAAGCATACAACTATTAAAAAATATGTATACAATATTGAATAAAAAGTTATACACATATGTATGCTAATTTTTTTTAATGAAAAACTAAGTATGAAAAAAGGTATATAATTATTAAAAAATATGTATACAAAATAAAATAACATAAAAATTATACACATATGGTCCATCTTGCACCCGTGCACCTAATATCAACTCTAAAGAATTATCTAACCAAACTATAATTACGTGAACTAATTAAATTACTTTAATAATGAAAACTAGACAACACTTTGGAGAATATTTGATTTAGCAATTTTTTTTTATTATTCTTCCCAATATAAAAATAGGCAGAAATTTGAATGAGACCGTCTCACGTATTCCTTATGTGAAGAAGGATATATCCATTAATACATTAAATAAATAAATTTTAAAGGATCATGTTTGGTTATAATCAAATAAAAAAAGAGTGATCTCATATAAACTAGATTTACATGGATTAACATGTAAACTCTATTTTTTAAAATTACTCTTTAGTATATAAAATATTATTTTTGAAGAATAATAATTTTTATATGAAAGAGTATTAATTCATGTTTTTAAAGAGTAATTTTTCATGTACTAAAAAATAATCGAAAAATCAAGGTTTATAAGAATTTGAAGAGTAATTTTTTAATTTTGAAGAGTAACAATTTCCTATGTGTCTAAAGAGTAATTTTTCATATACTAAAGAGTAAAATGGTTTACATAAAAATATATATAAACCCGATTTACACAAGTGTTTGTGATAATTTTTTTTAATAATTAATTATGAAGTAAATTAATTAGGTCTTTCATATATATATATATATATATATATGTGTGTGTGTGTGTGTGTGTGATATTCCATTGATAAAAAGTGATAACAGTGTTTTGAACTATTTCACGAATAATTTATAATATAAATAAAAATTGAAAAAATTTTAAAATAAAAGTGATAACATATTTAATATAAAGTGATATATAACATATTTAATATAAAGTGATAGATAATTAAAAAAGTTTCTTTCACGAACTAATTGCTGGAATATTAAAAACTGATAACATTTTTAATAAAAATTTATTCATAAGTAAAGAAAAATGATATACGTCTAATTAAATCATTTCATGAACAATTCATTGGAATAAAAAGTGATAACATGTTTAATACAAAGTGGTATATAATAAAGAAAATGTGATAACCATTTAATTTAATTATTTTATAAACAATTCGTAGGAGTAATAAAAAGTGATAATATTTTTAATATAAAGTGATATTTAATTAAAATAAAGTGATAATAAAATAGTCAAACGAACAAATAATAATAATAATAAAAATAACAACAGCAACAACATAATAATAATAATATTTTAATAAAAGTGAAAAAGAAAATAACGTGAATAATAGACACTACGACATGATTGATACGGTGGAATGACTTGGGAATAGAATCAACATTCCCAATATCATTCTCATTCCCATGTTTGGTATAATTTATTAATAAGAATGTCCATTCCATAAGGAATGTGTATTTCCTTAAACATGGGAATCACCGTTCCTTGTATACCCCATGGTATTAGCTATTTCATACCTCATGGGAATCAATTATTTTTATTTATTTATTTATTTTTATCTATTTGTGTAATATATATTAAAATTATAAATAATTATTTTTATCACATTTCATTTCATATAGTTACGAAAATTAAAAATAAATTAATATATATTTTTAAAATTAAAATATAATTTTCATATTAAAAATTTTAATATATTAAATTATTTATTATATATACTAAATTATTTAAAATCTAAATAAAGGAAATCATATATTTCAATTCATATTATAATAAAAATAATAAATTTTAAATTATTTAAAAAATAAAAAGTTATATATTCAATAAATATTTATTATAAAAATTATAATATATATAAATTAATATTATTTTAAAATTAAATACACATATTTGTAATATTAAATTTTTTTATTAATCTCTTAATAATTATTAAATGACCTATAATTTTTAATTTAATTTTAAATTATATAAATATTTATTGTAGCTTTAACCTTATAACTTTTTTTATTGTATAATTATAAAAATTAAAATATATTAAATTATTGAGACTATAATTAATTTAAAATATAAATAGAATATTAATAATGAGATTTGAATCAAATTAAAAAATTATATTTCTATTACTCATCTATTCTTAATGAATACTAATCATTGTAATAACTATTTTTAATCATTCATTTCCTATCTCTGTTTCATTTATAAGTTCTTTCAATTCCAACATAACTTCATTCAATTATACCAATCACGCCGTAACGGTGACGAAATTGAAATTTACATGTTTGGTAGAAAGGGTATCTTAATTAATTAAGCCAAAGGCCCTTATTTAGCTTTAGATTTTTATTGATTTATTATAAAATATACTCTCTTCTTCTCATTCAAAGGGTTATTTTTGCATTTTGTAGATTAAGGAGTATTATTATTATTATTTAATATGTAGTGAGAAATTATATTAGTGGGAGTGTGGACCACATATTTTAATTGTATTAGTGGGTATGTGCGAGTCTTATATGTGTAAAAAAGAAAAGTTGACTTTTTGAATGGGACGCAAAAAAAGGACTATTTGGGTGGAACGAATAGAGTATTATTTTTGGGCTAATGGATAATGTGTCTCACGGATTAGGATCCGTGAGATGGTCTCACACAAGACCTACCCATAAAAATATTAATTTTCAGATTTTTAAAATCTAAAGTTGATATCATGTCCACTTGAGTACACACGTACATCTATATGTATAAATTTTTATTCAATATATTTTTCCCAATAATTGCATAGTTTTTTTTTTTAAATTAAGTTTTTCGTTGAAAAAACTAAAATAAAATTCGCTAATAAATTATATACTTTTTTACTCAATTAGTATATATATTTTTATTTATAAAGTGTATAAGTTTCTAAAAGTTGATGCGCAGTGCACCCTGTTGCGCATGATAATTTACCATTTATTAATTATTCCCTCCTCACCCTTCGTAGGTCTTTTTTTTTCATTTTGGACGTATCACTCAAAGAGTCTCATTTCCCTTTTAATACATATGGAACTCACACACACCCATTAATACAATTATTATATGAGGTACACACTCCTACTAATACAACTACCTAAAAAAAGATAAAGACTCTTTAAATTATCCTAAAAAATAATATTCAAATTTTAATGTGTTCTGATTTTTTATATTTTTCTAGAACTGAATTTAAAAAAAATTATGTTTAATTCAAAATAATACTCCTCCCGTCCCACAAAATTCTTCACACTTTCCTCATTTGTTTATCCCACAAAACCCTTCACACCCAAAAAAAGGAAAAATCACTTTATCCAACAACATCAAAAGTTACTTTAATTTCAAATTAACCACTATTTTTTCATACACATATCATTACTTTAATACTTTTTTATTACCTAAAAATACTATAATACCCTCTAAGGTTAACAAAAGTGGTCAAAAAGTACAACTTTTTCTTAAATAACGTGGAACAGTAAACGTGAAGCGTTTTATGAGACGAATAGAGTTATAATTTATCTCTGGAAAAGTAATATTTTTTGTATTAAAAGATAATTTTGCAAAAATAAAATTTACATATGAATTGAATTCACCCTAAAAATGAAGATTATTTTACTCCCTCTGTCTCATCATAACTTTCACACTTCCTTTGTAATTTATAAAGGAAGTGTGAAAGTTATAGTGGAACGGAGGGAATATAATTTAATGATGAAAAATTCATGTCATTGCATTGCTTTCCTATGTATTAGACGTGAACCTGTATAACTCCAAAAATGAAGATTATATATCTTAAATTAATGATATTGCAACAGAAAAATTGCATATGTCATTGCATTGCCTCCCTTTGGATTAGACGTGACCCTATATAAGATATTTGTAACATAACATGTAACAAGGACATGACTAAATTAATCATGTTACACAATTAAGAGGGACGGTCTCAAAGCATTCCACACATTTTTAACTTGTAATGTTTTTAACTTGTAATGATGTTAGACAATTAGCATTCCACACATTTTTAACTTGTAATGATGTTAGAAAATTAAGAGGGACGGTCTCAAAGCATTCCACGCATTTTTAACTTGTAATGTTTTTAATTTGTAATGAGAATAATAATAGGATTTTGCTAAATGCACATCCTTTTTATTAAATACACACCCATTTTTTATTAAATCAAATATATATTTTTAAAAAATCTAAAATATCCCAAATTTATTAAATACACACCCATATATATTTTAATCACACTATTATCTAATAAACCCTAAATACATTAATAACTATCCCTTAATATACTTCGTACTCATGCGCCTGTGAGATACAAATCTTACGAAAATGTAGATTTTATTTGCTCTATGATCTAATGATTTAAATGTGGATGGACGTCTTATGAAGGGATTTTTTACAGTCTTGTGATCTTTTGCAACTTTCTCCTCCAATTAAATTCAATTAATCTTTTTAGGCATAAATCCTCCACCTCTCCGACCTTCATGTCACCCTCATCCTCTCCGACTACAACAAACGACCGCCTCATTCGCTCCCGTGTGGCTACCGTCCCCGACGGCCTCCCGCCGGAACATCCCTATCGAGTGACCGCACCATGGAGGCTGTTCTGAAGCGTAGAGAATTCGATGGACCCTATTTCCACCACCTGATGGTCGACTGATGCACTAAGAGATGGCGGTGCCAGGCGGCGCGTGAGTTGCCTCATTTTGGCCCTCGGCAATTCCTCTCTCTTACTAGAACTTTCTCTCTCCAATAGTCACCAACAGAGGAGTTTGCAGTTTAGTAGGTGGAACCGGTTCTTTAAATTTGCAATAAAACCTCAGGAGCAAGAACGAATTCCAGCTCGACGATCAGTATTGGGCGCGTGGTCGTGGTGGTGCATTGGGTTTTGCTTATTTGTCCTTGCATCGGAAAACACCTTTACTTTCTTCTCGTCGGCCAGTTTCATAATTAATCTATAACTTCTCATGAGGATTTAAGGCAATTAACAATGAAGAAACATTAAATTAAATAATTAATATTTGAGAGGTCACATGCAATAATATGCGTGAAGGAATTAGATTAAAAACACAAACAGAAGAAGGGGGTATGCATTGGGATTTGGAGATGATGTAAAATTTTAAAATTAAAAAGGTAATTTTTAGAATTTTAAGGGGTGTGTGTATAAAATAAAATTAACATTTAAAAAATTAAAAGAGGTGTGTATTTAATAAGGGGTGTGTATTCAATAAAAAATGGTGTGTATTAACAATACTCATAATAATATATTATGACAAACGGGGTTAATAAAAAATATTAGTTATAAATTCAAGAAAATCCACGTTAATCTGAATGTTTGCTGACTACGATTAAGAGGCGGTTGCCTAAGATTACTGATACATACACAAATAAAAAAGTCTGAGAAAATATACCACGATCATTTCAAAACCTAGCGGTTGTGTAAGATTACTGATACACAAATAAAAAAGTCTTGAGGAAATATATTACGATCATTCCAGAACCTAGCCACTACGTCATATTATTACATCGTATCATTTCATCCCAGAATTTCCGACTTTATAAATCAAGGTTTCACAATCTCAGTAGTTCATTCCATTTCCTTCTCACAGCTACACAAAGTCTATAAGATGTACTTTATCAAATCCTTTTCGGCGACACAAAGTCCATGTATAACATGATGACTACCGGATCCGGTTCCAGCACGAACCAATCGGAGTGGCGGAGTATGGAACCGATCATGCCTTAAAGCTTCTGTCGACATGCGTTAAGCCAGCTGCGCCCTGCCAACAAGGTTTGATTTCCTTTGTTTTAGAGGCGTTTGAGGTTTTAGGGGTATTTATTTATAATAAAGTATGTGTCATATCATCGTATAGGCTATGAAAGTTAATTAAAGCGAAAATGAAGTTCAGTAACTAATTGCACAATCAAAGGTGAGCATTAATGGAGTATAGAATAACAGGAACCAATTCAAATTAAGTTAATTAGTCCCACTCAGCACATTAACACTTACAATCGACAACCAACATCATCAAAATTAAGGTTGAGATGAGCCAAGTTTTCGTAATTAGAATAGCAGAATCTTATACTCCCTCGTCTCACACTACCTCCACCTCCGCATTGTTTAAAAATAATACTCCCTCCGTCCCACTAAAATATCCCCATTTTATTATATTGAGTGTCTTACATAATGTCTTCATTTTCCCTTTTAGTAAAAGACCCCATATATGACCAAGCATTCACTACTAATCCAACTACATACTACACATAAAATAATAATACTCCTTTACACATAAAATAATACTCCATATTCTTTAATCTACGAGTAAAAAGTAAATAGGACATTTGCCCGAGACAGAAGGAGTACATTTTTATTGACTTTTTTGAGAGTACTAGTGTAATAAACGTGCGTTGCACGTTGCTGACACATTATACTTTGTGATATTCTTTAAAATGAATTAAAATTTTAATCTTATATGAAATGTTAGCTGCATTCTCCACCACAACAGGATTTCAATTTTCTAAAGTCTTTCTCAACTCTGTTAAATGTCAAATAATTATTCTTGCCTAATACTATCTTAATATAGAAAAAGAACATTCATTCATGGTTTTATGATGCCTAAAAGTAACAGAGATTTTTTACTATACACATTCCATAATTGGAGTACAATGGATGAGTTCACACCCTTTTAAGTTCTCTGCATGCACATAACTTCAGCATTAAAAGAAGTACCCCTCCCTTCAAAAGATGTAAACCTGAATATGAAATGCAGCTTTGATTTCTCTGTGGCAGCTCCACTCTCTTGCTCGTGGAAGATAATTTCTCTATCCTTCTTCTTCTTCAAAGACATCAACCTGCGAGTAAACAAAACCATTTTAGAGAGAGAGAAACAACTAATTCATAACACTAATTACAAAGAGATCCACACTGAATAAAAATTAGCATTTAAAAGCTCAAAAGCGATTTAATACTAACCTTAAAATATGCTTGTTCACAGGCATCTTTGTCTTCAAATTCTGCAACAAAAAAAAAAAAAAATTTACTTAGTATGAAAATAATAAAATACAATCATGAAAAATTATAGATGAAGTGATGTACAAACCCCTAACCAGTCAAAAGACATCTAATGGCTACTTAACCAAACACATTAATAGATTCACTCTCCAACACATTAAGATCTTTTGAGATGTAAATAGACCATAGAAGTCTAATCTAATCCACTTAACTGTTGCCCAAAGTGAATAGGATCTAGGTTGAAAGAACTTACTAAAATTTTCAGAGCCAATCATTTGTAGTAGAACAGCCTTTGAAGAAATTTTATTATCACCAGTAATTAAGAATGATATCAAAAGGTGCAATCCAGTATGTGAATATATCCATATAATAGAGCCTAATACCTTGTTTGCTGATTTTCTCACATTTGAATGCACAAAGAAATCAGCATCACAGTCCAGTGGCCATCTCAAATTAAAACACATATTTGTCCTGAGGGATAAATGACATGTTGATTGGACCCAAACAATTTGAAAAGGGGGAAAAAATATAGCTACCTGATAGGCGTTTTCTCAACACACAATTAATCCCCAAGTATGAAGGATATCAATTGTAGTTTCGAAGGTGACCAAGTTATATATCGAACCCAAGAGACGGATAAATATCAATTTAATTATACTCTAGTAAACTAAGATTATGTTGGAAATTATATTGGTTGTGATTTTGTAATTAAGTAACAAAAGTAATTAAAATAACAAGTAAATATAACAAGAAGAAGAGATAGTAGGTTGTGATCAAGTAAGATGATAGGTAGTTCGTCAGGTCATCCAGTTCCACTTATTAATTCATACTTTCGTGTGACGATGTCCGACTCTGCCTTGTGGTTTATGGACGCATCACCAAACCATGCAAATCTACTCTATAGACACAAGTAAATATGCGTATGACACGTGTGAATATCCTCGGAGCAAGAGATATAATTCACCCCCCTTTCTAGGTACTATCAGTATCAATTATTTCTCGTGCACTTAGTACTCTAACCCGATATGATCTCTCATTATAGGTACTATGAAATTATACTCTTTATCCTACTTATTAACCCGAATAAGATTCAATTAACAAGTATTCATATAAGATAGTTCTAATAAGACTTCGGAATCTCTTCACTTAGAATTATAACAATAAACCTTGCTCAGCAGTGAACGCACTCAACCAATAACCAAGTTATGTATTCAGACTCTACAAAATAATTATTGATGCACAAAATGACCGTGAGTATGGATTAAAAACGCGCAATCTTATATAAAATAAACCACAAGTAGTGTTGTACGGAGTTTACACACGAAAGACAAATTAACTCATGAAACCTTCATAACCCTAGAACTACCGAAGCGGCACTAGCCCATGATTGATCTAGGAACAATCATGGTTAGTTGGACCGATCTTACTTGAATCTCCAGTGGAACTCTGTCACAGCCTCTCCGGATGATGGAAGATCGCTCTCCTCCCAACTCTACGTCTCCACATCTTGGTTCTTCAATATATCTAGATCCTTGAATTCTTTTTTTGATGCTGCATAAGCCTTCTTTTATACTTGTAATCAAGTCTACTGGGCTTGGCATGGACTTTTTAAGTGATCACACGCATTGACGGTGTAAAAATACGGATACGGTAAGTTCCCGAGCATCGATTCGACCTCAGCAACAGGTCGAATTGACCACCACAAGTCGAATCAGCCTACTGTAAGTTCCAGGCGTTCGATTCGACCAACTGCCCTGGTCGAATAGACGCGACGAGGTCGAATCGACCACCCAGCCAATTGATTTGACCTCGATTCGACCTGATGTCCATGTCGAATCCCCCTGTCGTGGTCGAATCCGCCTTCTGTACAAGTTGTGTTTCCAATTCGACCTGAAGGGCAGGTCAAATTCAGGTCAAATTGACCTCCTTCAGGTCGAATCGCACGCCTGCTTCGCCCAAACGGATGGCTTCGACTTCCTTTCTTCAGTATTCAACACTTCCACTCCGATATCCTTCGAAAAACCACTCAAACAGCTCCAACAACACCTGATTCATGCCTTTTCACAATATTTATCGGTTTACAGCCGATTTCAACCTTCAAACACTCCAATATAGCACAAATCCAGGCGCAAGATTCGTGAATTAACACACTCATCAAACCCCAAAACTTACATGTTGCTCGTCCCGAGGCAACACAATCAAACCAAGGAGTCGTGTATAATTCACGAGATCATCAAGTACATGCAATTCCATCAAATTAAAACAAGTATTTCCTGCATCATACATATCATTCATGCAAAATATCACTCAATCATATTACCATTTGGAGTACTAAGTCATCTAGCTCACAAGTTAAGTGTTTACTCTCTCACTCAAGTGCTAATTGCACTTAATAGGTTAGTGTATACACTCATACTCAATCCATATTCACGCGTAACCATAAGCTTAGCAAGGGTCTCAAAAATCAACTCACAATCAACTAATTACTAGGATCACAAAGGACTTGTCTTTGGGTTGTAATGTTGGCTCTTTGGAAAGGGTAGAAAAATTTAGATAAGTGACTCAAACACTAGTAGAGAGTTACATTCGGCTATATGTTCTCCTCCAATTTCTTCTCTTGCACTTGCAATTTTTTGAATTTCCTTCTCTTTCTTGCATCAACATCATTCTTCTCTTGATAACTAGGGTACCGGTTGTAGGCTCTACCCTTTTAAAACAGCAATCGGGGTACCAGTTTCAGGCATTACCCCTAAACAAGATTTAACCATACACTTCTCTTACTTTACTCAACCTCATTCTATCTTCCTTCTTCCTCTTGCAACACTTATTCACCTCAACTCTCTACCAATGAATAGGGTCAAAGCTCAAGTAAAGATCAAATAAGGCTCTTTTATTCGGCTTGCCAAAGAAAAAGCTTTTAAAGACTCAAACGAGGCTACCAAAGATATACATAATCAACAAGAAGGGTAAAATTTGGCTAAGTAACCCAATTAATCAAGGATGACCTAAGATCATGTCCTAACAATTCACTAATTGTAAGTCTCATACAAGACTCCAAGCCAAGTTCTAGAATACGTTCATATGAATGATTCTCTCAAAAATAAACTATTATGATCAAGCATGAAAAAGCTCAAATCCTCACATAGGTAAATAGAATCCTTAGTACTCCTCATAGTACATAATCAAGTTCAATTCCACAAGAACTCTACATACTTATCAAATTATACATGCTTCTCATCAATGAAAATTAACACATGAACATATGAATGCACAAAAATTCACCAACCCATATATCAATCAATCATCTCTACAACTCCAAACTCGTGCATCATAGAAAAACGGGGTTAAGAACACACTTTCCTGGCCCAATTTGACCTCAATTCGACTTGGTCCCCTGGTCGAATTGACATGCTCCATGTCGAATCAACACACTGTAAGATTCAGGTCACCGATTCGACTTGTGTTGCTGGCCGAATCGAAGCAGTCGTGGTCGAATCGGCTTACTGGAAGATTTTACATTCTGATTCGACCTAGATTCGACCTGGGCCTCTGGTCGAATCGCCATGCCTAAGGTCGAATTGAGCTATTGTTCGACTTGTAAGCGTGGATTCGACCATGCTCCCTGGTCGAATTGGCTCCCTGACGCTCCAAAATCGAGTTTTCTTCATACCCTACACACTTCAAGCTTAGAAACGAACATTAAGTACCAAAATAGAGCATAACTTCATCAAGAATCAATCATAAAACTTAACATTCATGAATAACTCTGCAACTTCACAAAACACGGAACAAAACACCACTAAACATTAGACAAGTTACAAAAAATCGACACATAAAAACCGTTTAAAGTTTAAAATATGCCGTAAAAAATTAACTCCCTAACAAACGTTACAAAGAAAAGATTATACTATCGGTGCTCATTGAGGTAAGTGCATCACACTCCCCAAACTTAGTAAAAACTATAGTCGAAACTAAGTTTGTAAAGAGATGTAATTGCTTATAAGTAAGAACTTCAAATATAAAAATGTCTTACTCACACAAAAGAAATAAAGCAATAAAACGGGAGGAAAAGCCCCAATAGGCGCTCTTGTTTAACGTCGGAGAGTCACGACGGAATACCGCTTTGAAGACTACTTGATCAGAGGACGGTCTAGTCACATCCTCACCTTCAAATACTTTCTTTCTCGCTTCTTTTCGTCTACACTCAGCACTTCACCTTTCTTGGTAACAAGTATATGATCATGAGAATTACCTTCATTCCATGGCCGTCTAGACTCCTCCGGGTCAATCTTTCACTTGAATTTTGAATCACCTGTCGGATCTTTTTCATTGTCACCAAGATAAGCATACTTCAAGTATTCAGTAACGGTTTCAGCTCCTCTTTCTTTTCTTCCATCGGAGTGCTCTCTATCCAACGGCAAGTACTTCCTAGTCCACTTCACTTCTTCAACCTTAGATTTCTCCAATTCATACATGTCATCACTCAAAGTAAGTAAGTTTTCAAGATATTCAATACATACCTCATTGGAGAGATCATCAAGCTCCGTAGTGGGATAAGTAAGAGACTCCATCAAGCATGTCTCAAGAGGGTACTTAGACAGGATCAAAGATATATCTTCCTTCACAATCTCCTCTACCATATCAATACTATGACATTGCGACTCCATAAGCATCTTCATTATTTTGTCAAGGTTGAATAGGACCTCTTCTATATCCATCCGCAATCTAAGCTCCCCCTTTTGAACATCAATCATAGCCCCAGCAGTAGCAAGAAAAGGTCTCCCCAAGATAAGAGGGATATTATCCTTGTCATCTTCTATATCAAGTACAAGAAAATCCACAGGAAAGACTAGTTTCTCCACTTTAACAAGAACGTCTTCAATGATACCTTTCAGAAACGTCATCGATCTGTTCGCCAATTATAGAGCAACTGTTGTAGGAGATAACTCCCCCAAACCAAGCCTTTGAAAGATAGACAATGACATCAAATTGATGATTGCCCCAAGATCGCACAAGTCTCGTCATGCCGGCCCTTTTCCAATCTCATACAATATAGTGAAGCTTTCCGGATCCTTCATCTTCTGTGGCAGCTTCCTTTGAATAATCGAGCTGCAATTTTCAGACAAGTTCACCGTCTCAACTCCGTTCAAGCTTCTCTTTTTCAATAATATATCCTTAAGGAATCGGGCACAGTATGACATCTCCAATATTGCCTCAGAGAAAGGAATATTCAAGCTTATCTTATTTATGATATCTCAAAACTTCTTGAACTTCTCTTCCAATCCCTTCTTAACCAGCCTATAAGGAAACGGCGGAGGTATCTTTGTTTTGGGAATACCCCATTCATCACGCTCGACCTTCTCCGTTTTATCCTTCTCAGCTCTCAACCTCTTGGCTCTTTCCCACTTCATCTCTGCTACAATCTCTGTAGTCTGCTCATTCGGAACCAATGGAGTAATGTTCACATCACGAAGAGTATTCGGTGAAGAAACATGTGCAGTACGAGGCAATTCGACCTGGATTCGACCTGAAGATCTGGTCGAATCGGGCACATAGTGGTCGAATTGATCTTCTGGAACACGATTCTCCTTCTGTCTCTCCGATTCGACCTGGATTCGACCTGAAGGTATGGTCGAATCAAAGTTCTCCTGGTCGAATCGACTCACTGTATGTTTTCTGCCCTCCGATTCGACCTGGATTCGACCTGAGGGTCTGGTCGAATCAATAGGCTGCTGGTCGAATCGGGCTTCTGATAAAACAGAGTGCTCTGGACGGGTGGATTCAACTTGGATTCGACCTGAGGGCCAGGTTGAATCAACTTGATGTTGGTCAAATCGTACTTCTGATAGAACAGAGTGTTCCGGATGGGTTGATTTGACTTGGATTCGACCTGAGGGCCAGGTCGAATCGACTGGACGTTAGTCGAATCGAGGCTTTTTTGCTTCCAGATCACGTCCAGTAGGCCAATTCGACCTCCCCTGTTGGATTCGACATGTGGTGTAGGTCGAATCGAGGTCAAATTGAGCTCTTGACGTATCCAATTTTGATTCCGGCCCCATCGGTCCTCGTACTGTTTTCCAGACCTCAATGTGATGGCGTTGCAGGACTTTGGATTCTCAATACTTTGAGACGGGAGCTTCCCTTTCTCAATAGTTTGAGTGAGCTTGTTAACACTTCCTGCCATTTCCCCATCAACAATGTAAGGTACTTCACTTGCTTGGATAAATCCTCATAGTTTGCATCAATCTTCTTCTCTAATTTGGCCTCAAGACGATCCAATCTAGCATCATTCCTAGCCATGTACCTGTTCACCGTATCCTCGAAACCCAGCTTTCCTTCTTCTACTTTCGCACCCTGATCAACACCCATCGGAGGTTGAATTGCATTGTTAGGATTGCTCCATAAAAACTCCGGCCTCCGAGGCTGTTGATAATTACTCGGGGGACCGCGGTTGTTGTAGTTCCCTTGGTAATTCCGGTTGCCTTGATTTTGATACCTTATCCCTCGAATACTTTGGCCCATAGCATAGTTTGCTTCTTCCATATCCTCTTGGATCGTTCCATCATACATAACTTCCTGCTGCATGATTGGTACGCGCTGAGATATATCGCTGATTTGCTTTTGTTGGGACTCAAGTAGCTTGTTGATATTTGACAAGCTAGAGACGATCTCATCTTCTCTACTCGTTTTCACCATAGCATGTTCAACCTTAGCCACTTTTTCAAAGACGTAAGTACCTCTATCTCTATCAGTTGGCCAATCACTCGAGTTCATCGAAATATCTTCAAACAACTTCTCGGCCTCTACAGATGACTTAGTAAGCAATACTCCATTAGAAGAAGCATCCAATAACACTCGTGAATCACAGTCCAATCCATTGTAGAATATGCTGATGTATTGAGCTTTAGATAGCCCATGTTGAGGACACTTATGAAGCATGTCCTTGAATCTGTCCCACGCTTCATGAAACTTCTCTCCACTACCGTTAGCAAATTGGTTAATGTCTTGCTTCATCTTGAGCACCTTCGATGGTGGCATGTATCTCTTCAAGAATTTCAACTTCAATTGCTCCCAAGTAGTGCATTCAGCTGCATTGATAGTATCATACCAATCTCTCGCCTTTTCAGACAAGGAGAATTTAAACAAGAGGATCTTCCGCGCATCTTCAAGATCTCCTGCGTCTTTTTGAGTACTTGCATAGCCCAAGAACTTGTTTAGATGCTGCTGCGGATCCTCGAAAGTCCCTCCTGCAAAGGAGTTCCTTTCTATCATGCTAATAAGACCGGGGTGAAGATCGAAATCCGCATTAGCCCCCTTGCTCCTAGAAGCCCAAAATTTCCAGCCCCGTTATTCTTGAAGATTTCACGGATGGCCAGATTATTCGGATTGGCCCTTTCGTTGGCCATATCGACTTCCTCTGCTGCTGCGTTTGGATCAACTACAGTTTCAGTCGCTTCCGAGTTCGGTTCGTCCACTTCAACTCCAAAATTCAAAGATGTAGTTGGCTCTTTTTTCTTGCTTTGACTCTTAATCTTCTTCTTCTTGGTTGACACTCTGATCTCAGGATTATAAGGCTCTAATTTACCTTACTTTGATCTTGTGTGCATACACCTGAAAAGATTAAGAGCTAGAACACAAAACACGAATTAAAATAGTCTTAATAAAACTATAAATAATAAAAAGATATTTTAAGCCGTCCCTAGCAGAGGCGCCAGAAACTTAATAGACATTTTCTCAACACACAATTAATCCCCAAGTATGAAGGATATCAATTGTAGTTTTGAAGGTGACCAAGTTATATATCGAACCCAAGGGACGGATAAATATAAATTTAATTATACTCTAGTAAACTAAGACTATGTTGGAAATTATATTGGTTGTGATTTTGTAATTAAGTAACAAAAGTAATTAAAATAACAAGTAAATATAACAAGAAGAAGAGATAGTAGGTTGTGATCAAGTAAGATGATAGGTAGTTCGTCAGGTCATCCAGTTCCACTTATTAATTCATACTTTCGTGTGACAGTGTCCGACTCTGCCTTGTGGTTTATGGACGGATCATTAAACCATACAAATCAACTCTATAGACACAAGTAAATATGCGTATGACACGTGTGAATATCCTCGGAGCAAGAGATATAATTCACCCCCTTTCTAGGTACTATCAGTATCAATTATTTCCCGTGTACTTAGTACTCTAACCTGATATGATCTCCCTTTATAGGTACTATGAAATTATACTCTTTATCCTACTTATTAATCCGAATAAGATTCAATTAACAAGTATTCATATAAGATAGTTCTAATAAGATTTCGGAATCCCTTCACTTAGAATTATAACAATAAACCCTGCTCAGCAGTGAACGCACTCAACCAAAACCAAGTTATGTATTCAGAATCTACACAACAATAATTGATGAACAAAATGACCGTGAGTATGGATTAAAAATGCACAATCTTATATAAAATAAACCATAAGTAGTGTTGTACGGAGTTTACACACGAAAGATAAATTAATTCATGAAACCTTCATAACCCTTGAAGTACCGAAGCGGCTCTAGCCCATGATTGATCTAGGAACAATCATGGTTAGTTGGACCGATCTTACTTGAATCTCCAGCGGAACTCTGTCACAGCCCCTCCGGATGATGGAAGATCGCTCTCCTCCCAACTCTACGTCTCCACGTCTTGGTTCTTCAATGTATCTAGATCCTTGAATTTTTTTTGATGCTGTATAAGCCTTCTTTTATACTTGTAATCACGTCTACTAGGCTTGGCATGGGTTTTTTAAGTGATCACACGTATTGACGGTGTAAAAATACGGATATGGTAAGTTCCCGAACATTGATTCGACCTCAACAACAGGTCGAATTGATCACCACAAGTTGAATTGGAAGTCAAATCAGCCTACTGTAAGTCCCAGGCGTTCGATTCGACCAACTGCCAGGGTCGAATCGACGCGATGAGATCGAATCGACCTCCCAGTCAATCGATTCGACCTCGATTCGACCTGATGTCCAGGTCGAATCCCCCTGTCGTGGTCGAATCCGCCATCTGTACAAGTTGTGTTGCCAATTCGACCTGAAGGGCAGGTCGAATCGCACTCCTGCTTCGCCCAAATGGATGACTTCGACTTCCTTTCTTCAGTATTCAACATTTCTACTCCGATATCCTTCGAAAAATCACTCAAACAGCTCCAACAACACCTGATTCATGCCTTTTCATAATATTTATCGGTTTAGAACCGATTTCAACCTTCAAATACTCCAATGTAGCACAAATCCAGGTGCAAGATTCGTGAATTAACACACTCATCACTACCAAGTCAAACTGAAAGAGGCGACATGATACTAAAAGGAGATACCAAAAATATTTCAAAGCACACCTTCTAGTAGCTATAGGAATCATCTCCTTCAAGGGTCAAACAATAAACAAAACAATATGACAAGAGTAAATTAAAATAAGAAGAATTTTTAAAAAATAAACTAAAATTTTCATGAAGGCCTCCACATTCTCATCATTCTTAGTCATTTTATTCTTAGTCCTAATCACTCCTAGTATTTTATTCTTAATCTAAGTCGTCGGTCAATGATCTCTCATCTTCTTTAATCCTAAAGAAGCACTCAAAAATCCCTCACAAATTAGATTTATAGAAACCTTTATACTTGCGGTAGACATTACGGAATAAAGCCAATTAAAATAACTAAGTACCTAATTTTGCTCTCTTCTCCTTTAGATGCAGCCTTAATCTTGGAAGACATTTTCCTTCATTGTTTTGGCTTCATTTGGTTATCTACCTCTTTGCCTCCTACCTCTTTCTAAGATTAGTAAATCAAGTTAAAACATGCTTACCTTTATGCATTCATGAAGGATGAAATGTAAGCGTACTATCAAAATAATAAAATTCCTATCAAAATATTCTTAACACAAGGGCATACCCACGAATGCGAACAATGAACAACAACTAAGCTTCAGGGTTCACATAGCCCTCTTTTCAACCTAGCCTCACGCCTCAATTGATCCTAAATTAAATTCCACCATAGCAAATGGTAACTATACATATATATATATCAACATTGTCTGATATTTACGGAAATTAAGTATTTTAAAAAATACCTGTTTAGCGTACTCCTTAGCCCTGCTGAAAATCAGCTTTCTGTTTGTAGCTTTCTTTTCCTTCACAACCACAAGCTCCTACTTCTTTGCTAAGACCCATTCCTCGTTTCTCTTCTGTTTCTTCAACACAGATTCTGGAACAATTGGCCCGCTTTTCTCAGCCATCTCTATAGAGGACATGAATAAGAAGATTAATTCCTCTGGAAAATTAACCATTTTTTTAACAAATAAAACTTCAATGGAGATATATATTCATCAACCAACTATTTAGTAATAAAACTGAATTCTTGCCAGAGGCTTGATCCATTAATCTTAGCACTCAAATTTCTTCATCATCTTTACCTCATTAATTAACTTTTTTGAACTCATATTTCAGCACGAAAATATAAAGGCGCAAAACAAAAATAAAGCAACAATCCAATCTAAAAATCAATCAGAAAATATTTCCATAAAATAATCTACGACATCTGGCCCCATCACCAAGCTTATTGCACATTATTATTTTCATAACCACACACAGTTCATATAAGTAGCCATAAAAATGAAGAAACAATGATTCATACGCACGTGAATGTATAAATAAATAGTCACAATTACGGATGATTAATGAAGAGAAAACGACATGAGATCAAAGGGTAAGTTCTAAGATTATGAAGAGGGGCTGATTAATCCATTAAACTCACATTCATATCCATTAAACTGACATTCATGGTATCAGAATCAACCATATTTTCTCAGTTTAACAGTTGAATGTAAATTTTGCACTTTCATTAAAACTGTGATACATAACCATTACCTGGTCAATAGCCAATTCTCTTATGATTTTAATTTTCTTCCACCAAGATCTAAAAGCTGTGAAGTGATGCCATTAAATGAAGCATTCAAAGAGGATCATAAGTACAATTATGTAATAGAGGTAAAATTATTAAAGTTAAACATATGTAAATTCTCTCCATGTATATAAGTTTGAATTCTGGGAAGATATAAACAAAAGTAGCAGTTGTACCTCCAACCTACATAGCAACAAGGAAATTATGCATATGAATGAGTTTAAGTTAAGTACAAGTGAACTGGAAATAAGCATACCAGAAACATAATGATGTTGAAATATCTTCTTTCCATGCTCCATTGGGAGTTCACTGATCAATATAAAATTCGTAAAAGCCAAAACAGTGAAATAAATATCAAGCATCCACAAAAAAACCAAAAGACAGTGAAATAAATATCAAGCATCGGGAAAAAAATACCACATATCTGTCTCTGTAAAATTTTCATATTTTCCTCAACAATTAGTCACAACACCTATCTTGCCCTTTTCTATCTCTTTCTCATCCACCCATCTTTCTTCTCCTTTTTCCTCCTCCTATCTTTCCTCCGATGCCAATGCCTTCCCCTCCGATGATTACTGTTCCTCTTCACTTGTTTCAGCAGAGACTTTTCAAATGTGATGAATTGAACAACGTTAAAACTTACCATTAAGAGTTAGTAGAATACAGTATAAGTAAGTTGAGATTCCATTGCCAGAACTGTCAGGAATACAAAAACCAGAAACATGGGCCTGATAAACAGATTTGTATAAGAGTATACAAGCTCAAATTTTCAGTAATACACTTCAAAACATCCAAACTCATTTGCTCATTCGTGGTTGATAAACAATATGTGATGCCAAGCAAACAAACTAATTTTGAAAATGAGAGAGGAAAAAAAGATGCTTCATAACCTTTATTTATTAATTTTTAAATGAATTATAAATACAACTATTAAGGTCAGCATTTTGGTAATAGATTAAAATAATAACAAAAAATTAACTCTGCAACTTGCTCTTTTCACACTATTTTGAAATTGAATCCCACTTAGATTAAGCATGCAAGTTCATTATCATTTTCTATGTGACCATTGAAGGGAGATGGTTATGGTAAATTATTAAATTTATCATATTTGATAAATTTATCGAACAAAGATATTCTAAAGAATTTTCCAAGATTCAAGATTCTTTTGTAAAAGGTATTACAGAGAGAAATAATGTTGTTTTGTATTTTGTAGCACAAAGCATGCAAGTGAATCAGCTTTACCTTTCTCTTCCATCTTCTCAAAAGCTAAAAGAGCACTGCTTGTATTTACATTCCCCAACATCTCACTCACCTTTGTTGCATTCCTGTAAAGGAATGACCGTTTACAACTAAATTGAGTAAGGAAAAGTTAATAAAAACAGTAATATGAAAGGCAAGAATAACTTCGCTGATTGAGCTCTTGCTTTCAGAGTATCTTTTTTGGACTTAGCTTCCTGTATTTTGTTTTCCAACAGCTATCACACAAGAAAAAGCCATATGATTAGACCAACCTATAAAGGCAGTGAAAGGCTGTTTGCACTTACAGAGAATTTAAAGCATATTGAAAAGTTACCTGTTTATATCGAAGCTTCTCACCCCAAGCTACACAGATCTGCTCCTCAATCAGGTCAACAGATGATATCATTTCAGTGACCGGATGCTCCACCTACAAGGTATTCTGTAATCTATATGTTTAAAGCTATTGTAAACAAAACACCAAGCATAAGTCATTAGGGATGGTAGCTCACTTCGAAGATTATATTTAAGTACCTGATTAAAATCTCCAATTTCGTAGAGCACAAATAGCAACGCAACTGATAGACTATATGTCCCTATTGTCCTTGCTTTCATTCGAATAAACGACAACCAGTTTCGAGAGTGCCTTCAAAAGATAAAACATACACTTAAAAACAATAGAATTAAGATACATGAACTAAAAAGAAAATCAATAATAACATACTATCAAAGAATCAGGAAAAATTACAAATCAAACCAATAATTAATTATTAATCCAACACTCTGTTACAGAGACTGGAAAAAAAATCCTTTAAATAAAATACCCGACTAATGTAGTGAATGAACCTGAAAATTAAGAACACGAAATAATTCGAATTATTCATAAGCGTAATATATAATGTGGGAAATTAATCCATAAAACCTTAACCCTATTATGATTAACGAGATTTAAACCATAAAGCGGAAGCGTACCTGATCCAATAAGTCTCTAGGCGGAACACGAACTCAGGATCAGTGGTTATATGGTCTTCCTCAACTAAGCCTCCTTATTCCTTTATGGGGACCGTAGTAATCCCTCCCGATGGGGAGAAGGGAAGACCATGTGCGGCTTAGTATTGGGGACCATAACCGGGTAACCTTTATATACTACTTGACTAGACCACCCATAATCACCTAATCACGTAGTATTGTGTATCTACTCAATAAGCCCATATCATTTATTATTATAGCCCATGGACCTTTAACCTTAATTGGATCACTTAATTAAGTCCATAATATAATTGAATAGCTAATATAATTGCATAATAATATATTGCTCACAATTAGATTATAATGGAAATTAATAATTTCCAACAATCTCCCACTTGGGCTATATATTTTCTGTTAGCAATTATATCAAGAGTCCTTAGTTGCGCAACTTTATGCTATTCCTCTTCAGGCTATACTTAACAATCTGGTCCATCTTATATACTAATATGGAACTACCGCGGCATTCACCACATTATTAATCGTGATTAAACCCCGACAATTACCAATATCAATATACTCAATGACATAGATCAAATATGGTGAGTAGCATGGAAATTACATGTCAAATGTGATCAACATCATGTCTATTTCCAACTGGTCCAACTTTAATCCTTAGTTAGATCAATTCATAATGTAAAATATTACAAAATGAAATTACTTAAGTGAATTCACAACGAATTCAAAGCTATGAACTTTATTCTGTAGAAAACTGAATTATCCAAATCAAAGTGTTTTGAAAACTTTAAAGAACAATAAATATCTCCCACTGAACTAATGTATTCTAAAACCATATAACACCCACATGATTAGCTAGCTCATAAAATTGCAGGGCGTTGAATACATAATTGGTGGATCCATATTTAGAGTCTATCATAATATGCTCTTCTAAAATTTTATCCACACAAAACACTTTCTTTAACAACCAAGAATTCTATGTCAATTTGTTTGACTTATAAGTATTCTTGTCATAAATACTTTACTGCGAACTAGCTGTCACAATGAACTTTATGGGACAAATCTTCGCAACCTTTATTTCATGTTTGAATGCCCTTAGTGTGCTACTAATTCTGTTGTCATGGTTAATGAGCTAAAGTGTTTGCTTAATACGTTTACTTGTATAGCTCTCCAAATCAACAGACGATGTAGCCTGAAGTGGATCTTATTCTTTATTGGCATCCAACAAACTTAGAATCAGAATTCCTTATGATCTCTAACAAATCTGATCCCTGATATGCAAGCATATTATCCTTAGTTCTCTGTAAATACTTTATAAAGATACATACTAGAGTTACTTAAATGTCTACTTAATATACCAACAACATAAGCCAAATTAGGTCTTGTAGAGACCTCATCATACAACAACTTCCAACAACCAATGAATATGAAATGTTTCTACATTTCTTAAATCTTTAGTTTAACTTTAGGGCACCTGATTGAGACTGCACTTGTCTCCCTTAGTTTAACTTAAACATTCTCCCACTGAATCACATAATCATCTACATTTGTCTCAAAACCAAAAGAGACACTTACTTCATGATGATACTTGTGATTCCTTTACGAAAAAAATTTGCTTGAATGCATAGATGAATTTCTTATTAGTTCTTAAACCATTTAGATCGTATCATCAGTGTTGCGATCAAGGAACTTTATCTTTACATCCATACAATATGATTCAAGATCAAAATGTGTTACTGATGTCACGATTATCTTATAATAATGACTTCCTTCCCTTTTGAGTATAATCCTATATCAAGATGCAAACCTAATCATCTTGTATTGATTTATACTCATAACTTATAACATTAACACACTTTGGAGTAATTGGACCTTTCATGGTTTGATGAACATTGTTTGAATGTTCTACCATTAATTCTATAGTGTCCTCATTATTTAAGAGAAAACTACATAATCTTCTGAATTATCTTTCTCCCAACTCTAGTGGTTTCCTTAGTGACATTAATTCTTGAGGTTGTTGAATTTGTTATTCCTTAAATATTATTGACATTGTCATATTGTTATTCTGAATTTGCACCAATTCTTTAAAGCATAAGTGGGGATCGAATCGACTCCCCCTTAAGGACAATGTCTCTAATATTATTCTTCCCCCAAAATCAACATCCTCACATAATACCGTATTACCCGTCTCAAATATGATCCGATCAATTGGATCATAAACTTTTATTTTTATTTAATACCAATAAAGTAGCTTGTATCTATTTGAATCCAATTTTTTTTAGTAGATCCCAATGATCTAGCCTTAGTTGGATATCACCATATGTGAAACTCAAAGAGTTCTCACAACTACTTTGGTTGGAACTTTATTGAGACCATAAGCTACAATCTTAGTATTTCTCCAATTAGTAACCATATAATATGGAGTACTATTTTTGTCTTTTAACTACACCACAACACCATTCATACTAAGTAATCTTAATGTGGTGTATTATAAAACAATTCCACATGCCTTTAAGAGAAAACGAAAGGTTATACTTTAACAGCTTTCCAAACGGGTATTTCTTTGTTGCCCTTATACTTTATTAAGACAGAGTTTGTTAGAACTTATTAGTTCATCCTTATTGTTGAAGTTCTCATCATGTATAATTTTGTTGTTGACATAAGTTAAACTTAATTAACAGACTTCTTAATTGTACAGAGAATTAATCCAAAATGATTATCATGCTTGCACTAAACTTTATAATCTTTCAAATTTTAAATAGTTTAGAATCATCTCAAGGAATCGAGCACAAAATTAGTATCAAGTCCAATGACAACAACACTAACTTGTAAGTGGCACTTCTTTGTAGTAGTCAAATACTGACAATAAAACTGTCAAGCAATAGCCTTCCTGTGGGCCGACTTATTACTCACATGTTAAACAAATAATCGTCATATATTTACCACCACAGGTGCTTGTGTATTTCTGCCAAATATTAATCTACCTGTGGGCCGATCAATACCCGCATGAAAATACACTCGCACAACATTATTAATTAGAGACCCATCACAAGACACCTTGTGCAACATTAACCTCGTCTGTGGACAAAAATTAACTGCAGGGGTAATCTTGGTGTAACAATCAAGTATTGACAATAAGTTCTGTCAAACAAGAGTCTATCTGTGGACCGACTCATGTTCACATGAATAATCCAAATAATTATCACATACTTATTATCACATGTGTGTTATTATTCTGTCAAACTGTGCCTACCTGTGGGCCGAACACAGAACACATAAATAATACCACACCCATCTATGTAATTTCAATAAAGCTTTTCTCCACACACGATATTGCTGTGACAACATGGTGCTTCGATTGACTAGATTGAATGTTTACTAGACTAATTAAATAAATATTAAAATATTTAATTTAATTAAACGACATTTAACTGTCTCCCAAATTTAATTTAATTTTATTCCTCTAACCAAATAGGAATATTAGATGATTCATACCAACTTAAAAAATAATGAAAGATTTCTTTACTTAATTAGGGATTCCAAAATCCCAATTTAATATAAAACTCGATCCTTTCCAAAATAATGGGACTCGTAATTGATTCCAGAATCAATAATAAATATTGCACAATTAATTTCTTATGTCATAAATAGAATATAACCAAATATTATTGAATCACATAATTGTCCCATAAATCAATTATTAAACTGAATGAACCGGCTTTCTTTATTTAATATGACCAATATGGAATTGACGCAATTCTCCAAATGAGCAAATAAGATATCACAATTTAATTAATATTAAATCTATATATGCATAGAGGAGAAAATAATGAGCAGCATATATAACCTTAAAATGATATCATGATCATGACACGACTAAACATCCTTGTGTACTCAATTATCAATTCTGGAATACGATAATTAATCTATGAATCATTAAACAATATCAATCCTTTAATAAAAAAAACGTGATTTACCATAAAGATTCAAACACACATTCGAATCTAACCACAATATTATTGTGATCTCAGAAAATCATATATAGGGTGGCTCTGATACCACTTGTGGGAAATTAATCCATAAAACCTTAACCCTATTATGATTAACGAGATTTAAACCATAAAGCGGAAGCGTACCTGATCCAATAAGTCTCTAGGCGGAACACAAACTCAGGATCAGTGGTTATATGGTCTTCCTCAACTAAGCCTCCTTATTCCTTTATGGGGACCGTAGTAATCCCTCCCGATGGGGAGAAGGGAAGACCATGTGCGGCTTAGTATTGGGGACCATAACCGGGTAACCTTTATATACTACTTGACTAGACCACCCATAATCACCTAATCACGTAGTATTGGGTATCTACTCAATAAGCCCATATCATTTATTATTATAGCCCATGGACCTTTAACCTTAATTGGATCACTTAATTAAGTCCATAATATAATTGAATAGCTAATATAATTGCATAATAATATATTGCTCACAATTAGATTATAATGGAAATTAATAATTTCCAACATATAATAGTATAAGGAACTGTGTAAAAGAAATCCCGTTACCATATTTTCCGACTAATCGCAGTCGTCTTGCGCAACCTCTCCGCTGCTACCACCGCTCAATCTACATATAACGACGTCATCGCTACCCAAATTTTCGGTTTGAGTTAATGGGAAATGAATGATTCTCTAGGATGGTAAAGTGAGGTTCTTGATGTCGAAAATGAAGGGGAGAAGTCTCGAAGAGACGGTTGATTTGAGAGTCCATTGAGGTGAGAATACTGTGGTTCGGGGAGATGTATTGTACTTAGGTATTGCAGCACGAGAATAATGAATTTGAAAGGTTTACTATTTATTATTAAATCATAAATACATTATTAAATTAATAAAATTATAAAAAATTGGTTGAAGTAATAAGGTTAAGGAAGGAAAAGAAAAAAATAGTAAAGGGTAAATTGGAAAAAAAAATTTCATTTCCTTCCTAGTTTTAATATATTAAGATAAGATAAGATAAAATTAATATTTTAATATTTTAAATATAAAGGATTTTGTGTGATAAATAATAATGAAAATGTGAATTCATGAGGGTTTTATTATAGTATGGAAGGAATACAAAATTCGTGAATGCGAAAAGATTGGTGAAGCTAAACAAGTTTTTTGAATCAAAGGTTCTAAAGAAAGCCTGGTTGAATTTTGAGTCAATTCTTATCTTATCCCTAAAGGCTTCTGATCTTATTTCCTATTAGTCTAAACATTCTATCATTACATTTGATCAATTAATTTCTTATCTTTCTAAATGATAATTAATTAAATCCCTCATTTTATGTCATTATCTTTTTAAAGGGTAATTAACTAAAGACAGTTTTTTTTAAACATTATTTACGTGAGACGGTTTGTGAGAAGTATTAGATAAAGTATATTTAATAGTGGTTAAAGTATATTTTCTAAGTTGTATTATAGATTAAAGTATGATTTTAGCGTGTTATAACGGTTTGTGAGATGTATATTATAGATAAAGTATTATTAATTGATATTAAAATATGTTTTCTAAAGTATAATTGATTATAAATCAAAGTATGATTTTAGCGTGTTAAATATGATTCATTATTGACAAAATTTAATTACAAATAAATTTACTTTATCTATACAATAAACATAATTTAGTGATTGGTCAACCTGTCTCACAAGAGAGTGTCTCAACTTTTTATTATAAATGTTATTACTTTTTATTAATTCTACATTATTGTTTAATTATGAATTATCATTTTTTCTTTATCGAGCATAACTTTTCATTAAAATGTTATTATTTTTATTCATCTTATTACAATTTTTTAAAATAATTTAATTGAACATATATCACTTTTTTATCATGAAAACATTATCACTTTTTATTCGTACTATTAATTATTAATGAAACAGTTCAATTGGACAGTTTCTTTCTCTTTTTTTTGGATTATGTATCACTTTTTATAAAAAAAATGTTATATTTTTTTTTCGTATAAACTTTTCATAAATAATTTAATTAGATAATTATCACTTTTATTTGATTAAAGATCAATGTTAGTTAAAAATGTTATCATTTTTATTTCGTATGAACTCATCATATTAATTTAATTAAAAAGTTATCACTTTTTTTTATTAAAAATATTATCACTTTTCATTAATTATGAATTTTTATGAAATAATATTACCACTTTTTATTAATTATATGAATTTTTGTGAAATAAATGAATTGGATAAACATCACTTTTTATTTAATTGGTTATCACTTTTTATTAAAAATATTATCACCTTTTATTCGACCTAGAATTACTAAAAATAATTAAATAAAAAATAAAAAGAAAATATAGTAATTTGAGTAAAAAATTAAATTAAAAAAAATAATTAATAGAAAAGTAACAATAATGAAGTTTAATTAAAAAAAAATCAGACGGGTCGTTCCTGCGACTCCAATTAGCGGTAATTAGAATCATAGTGCCCACTATTACCTCATGTAAGCTTATGTAGATAAATGAGAGTTAACACATGATTAATATAGAGACGATTTTGCACAAGTCTTTGCCTATAATTTTTGAATTTACGGATATATTCTTTAATTTTTATTTATACTAAATTTTAATTAATTATAATTTTTTAAAAAATAAAAATATACAAATAAATATCCGAAGTTTTTAAAATGTGAATTTTGAAAAAAATTAAAAAAATGGAGTATTATTACACTAGTAAAGTTATACTCCCTCCGTCCCAGGAATACATTTGCGTATTTTCTGGCACGGAGTTTAAGAAAAGTAACTTTTTGTTAGTGTGATGTAAGAAAGAGAGGGGGTATTTTGGGTAATTGGATAGAATAAAGTGTATGATATAGTTGACTTTGACTAGATTGTGTGTAAAAAGAAGGTGACATTTTTGTAATATTGTAGTATTATAAGGTTATTGATATTGTGTATTATTTCCATTTTTAGGGGGTTAAAGTATTCTTGGGATGGACCATAATGGAAAGTGAGAATGTATTCTTGGGACGGAGGGAGTAGTTTTTTTTTTCTTCAAAAAATAACTTTAGAATTTGGACCATGACTAACCCGCTCGCTTATATTCCATCCGTCTCATTTCTGACACACTTTTCATTTTGGGTTGTCCCACAAAAGTTTGCACATTCCTAAAAAAGGAAAAAGTCAACCACAATCACTCTTCTCCATACACTTTATTTACTAAAAAATCACCCTTACTTAACACACCTAACATATTTTATCATTTATTTATTACCAAATAATACCATAATACCCCTAAAAGTTATCACTTTTCTTAATCTCCGTGTCGAAGAAAAATTCAAACTTTTGTGGGACGGAGGGTGTACAACTTTGTAAAATAAATGAAAAAGAATAAAGGCTTAATAAATTAAGGGTGAGAAAGTAAATTCACCTTGTAAGCCCTCATAATAAATCCACAACCAACCCATCAAAATTAAAGTAAATGAGAATAACAAGGTTTAACCAACCTAAACATGAAGCGCTCACAATAACTCTATCAAATTTCATAAACAAAGAAACAAAGGAGGAAATCAGTAATATTAGAATAAAGGAGAACAATAATATTAGAAGATCAGTGAAGTGATAATTTATTCTATAATCATTAATAAAATTAAGATTTAAATAAAAATTGTAGTATATAATTTTTGACATTATTCATATTTGGATTTTTTATGTGTTACTAACATTTCTATCATCTTCTATCATCTAAATTATTCAAATTTCGTAAACAAAGAAACAAAGGAGGTGATCAGTTATATTAGAATAAAGGAGAACAATAATATTAATTAGAAGATCAGTGAAGTGGTATTTTATTCTATATTCATTAAGAAAATTAAGATTTAAATAAAAATTGTATATAATTTTTGACATTATTGATATTTGAATTTTTTTATGCACCCTGATGTGTTTCTAACATTTCTATCATCTTCTACCATCTAAATTATTCAAATTTATATAAGTGGTAAATTCTACTATTATTAATGAAATTAAAAATTTAAATAATAATTATCTATAACTTTTGTCGAACATTTTTAAATATAATATTCTAGAGATTGATATTTGGATTTAAACTAATTGAGAATTTTGGGTGAAAAGGGTTGTGACGATCGAAAAATTCAATGTATTAATTACATTTTTACCATCCTCTATCATCCAAATTATCCAAATTTATAATAGTTATCTATCACTTGTTGAATATTTTTAGAATATAATATTATAAAGATTGATATAGTTTTGGGTGAAAAGGGTTATGTGTTAAAAAACTTATATATTTTTTCTTTTAGGTTCATAATATTTAATTGTACAAGGCTTCCCTCTGAATTGTATAAGCTCTAATATAATGTTAGTGATACATGTAACATAAGTACTACAGTGTAACGAGGAAGGGACTAAATTAATCAAGTTAAAAAATTAAGAGATGGTCTGAAAGCATTCCACGTGTTTTTAACTCGTAATACAGACAGCGTTACTAAACAACATTAATTTGAATGTTTAGCTGACTACGATTAATATACTGCGATTATTCCAGTTTGATTAATTACAGGGGACAATTTAAGGTTACTGATACAAATATATAAAAACTCTGGTGACCGCACCATACTATTGCACCGCACTTTTTCATCCCAGAATTTCCGTTTCATCCCAAAATTTCCACGTGTCAAGAATATACTGTGATTATTCCAGAATCGGGCGACCGCAGCATACTATTGCACCTCACCATTTCATCTATAATTTCCGACCGAAGGTTTCACAATCGCAATAGCTCATTCCACTTCCTTTTCACAGCCACACGCAGTTTATAAGTTTGCTTCTTTATCAAATCCTTTTCAGCAACACAAAGTCTAATGGCTACCGGATCGGGTTCCGGAATGAACCAATCAGAGTGGCAGATCATGCCTTAAAGCTAGCCGGCGCTGCCAACAGAACGCGTTAAGCCAGCCGCCCTGCCAACACCTTATGCCGAGCGTGTTCAGCCACCCCTGCCTGGATTCACTCGACGCCTCCTTCAGCAGCTTTTGCAACGCCGTCAACCGACTCCTACCCACCACCGCCAAGGGAAGAATTCGTTGGAGCCGTGCGATTCTCACCCAAAGCCGCCACCAGTGGCGGATTCGCAGGATGGTCGCCCGTCTTCGGAAACACAGCCGGAGACGGGCCTTCAAACTGGTTGCGGTGAAGAAACTGAGGGCGGTAGAGGAAACACTAGTGAAGTTGAGGCGGAGGATTCCGGGTTGCGAGAAGGTGAGGGTGCCTGAGATTCTAGAAGAAGCGATTGACTATATGACGTCTTTGGACACGCAAATCAGAAATATGGGTTTACTCAGCAAAGCTATCAGATTGAGGACTATCAACTATGAGATGAGTCGCCGTAGCTGCGGTCCCTCTCCTCCATTTCCAGCCCCCACTCAACCCTAATTTGCTACACCTATTGTTCCTCTGTTCTAGATGTGTGTTTTTTAAAGAAAAACTCCCAAATGAAGTTGGGTAACTAATTACACAATCAAAGTTGAACATTAATGGAGTGTACAATAACAAGAAGCAATTCAAATCCAACGCATAAAAATTAAGGTTGAGATCAATGAGATGAGCCGTAATTAGATAGCAGAGACGTGTTCTTATAATCAAATGGCGCCGACTGAATTCACTATTGACGGCAGCTTTGTGAATGTGTTCATATTAGTTCTATGAGGGAAAGAAACTAACTTGGTTCTGAGTCGGAATTCAACAAGTTTTGCGCAATTAATGAAATCCGAAATCATTCAACGTTTCGTAAAGAAGCAGAGGGCAAAAAGAGAGAGAGAAAAGGCGAGGGGATGGTGGTTTTGTGATATACCGGCGTCGAATTTTTGAGTTGCTACCAAACCACACTTCCATTTCTCAACAATGCCAACAATCATCTTTGCGAAAGATCCCAGTTCCCCGGCTGTGGGAGGCGGTGAAGGAAATGAAAGGGAGAAATCCAGTTCATGATCGCTTGGTTGGCATTAAAATTTCAAGTGTTACTGCCATGTAATCATAATGGTTGGAAAATGAAAAAAATCCCCAAATTTTGTATTGAGTCGACGAGCATGTTTAATTTTCGGAGAAAAAGACTAAAATTTGATAAAAAGATCAAAATTGGAACAAAACATGATTAAAATTGAAAATAACAATATAAAAAAAAACTAAAGTTGGAATCAACTATACTTAGATGACGAAGTGTGATATTTTCTCAACCAACTTTATTGGTTTTTGGAGGGTAATGAAGTATTTTTAGATAATGAATAAATTGAAAAGTATTATGTGGGGTAGGGCCCAGGAGATTAGGCCCTCAGAGCAGGACATGAGTCGCCTATCATAAGGCCCAATAATGTAAGCCCTCGATGATTATCGTCAAAGTCCAAATATGGTGAGCTCTTAACTTAGAAATAGCATCGCGCGTTGCCTCCAATCTCTCGGCCTGATGAGTCGGTTGCCTCCCTCCATTTGGCCACTTGCCTGAATCCTACGGAGATATCCCCTAGGATATTGGCATAGGAGAAATCCTAAATCGAATCCTAAAAATAGTCACGTGAGACTATTGCATTTAATGCCCATGCATTTATTGTGAGGTGACTTAACGATATATCTGGAGATTTGGATGACGTCAGGTCACTCGATATATAAGGCATAACTCAAAAGAATAAAACACAACAATATTCACCTCCAAAAAAAGCACAAGATCGCCTGGAGGAACCCATGAGCATTCTTTCTCTCAATACTAAATTATTATGTTAGATTAGTGCGGATAATCCCCCTTATCATCCCTTAACAGCCACATCAACCTTAAGAACAGATTAATTCTGCTATCTACATTTGGCGCTAGAGGAAGGGCGCCTCCTTCGTGTCCTTGTCCTGCCAACTCAATCTAAATGGGGACCGGTCAAGAGGAAACCACCCTAAGTAAGGCAGACGCATCGACCAGCCAACGTCACGAGGCATCGAACCCCCCGAATAGTCGAAAAAAAGATTATGCCCTGTGAGACCAGTACGGATGAGGACGATACCGAGACTGACTTTCATAAAAAGTACTTCGACCTTCTCCAACGAGTGAAGGGAAAGCGGCCTGCTGGACCAAAAAGTGCCAGCCGAAGACTAAGTTCCGACCACGATGAGGATACGACGAAGCGGACGAATGAGCGTCAGCCCGATCGAGACTCGACCCCGCCTTGAAAGACAGTACACGAGCGGATGGGCTCAAAGAGCGTTCACAACGAACCACGGAAAGCCCAAAAAGTGGTGGACAAAGGACGCGAGCGAAGACAGACAGCCTCTCGGGCCAACTCCGCGGCCAGCACAGCCTCCCCTCACACAATTGGGCGCGTAAGCATGAAAGACCATCTTGGTCCTGATCCGATAAGGTCCCATCGAGAACGAATGAGAGAAAGTGTGGGAGAGGACCCCCTAGCTCAGTTCAGACGACAACACAACTCGAAACTGGAGGCCATGAGGAGGCATCTCGATGAAATAGAAAGGAAAAATAACGCCGGGCTTTATGATATCCCCGACCCAGAATCCGGAAGAACCCAATTCACCCACCGAATCATCACGGCAGCCACGCTGAAGAAGGTCCGAATCCCCCAGATCCCTCAATATGCCGGTGATTCTAATACAACCATGCACCTCAATAAATACGTGGGGTGGATGCTGGCGTAGGGGAGCTCGGAGGAGGACCGGTGCAAGATGTTCCCCCTGACTCGGGGAGACAAAACACACTCCTGGTTCGAGTCTCTCCCCATTAATTCGATTGACTCGTGGGCACAACTCGCTACGGCCTTCTCGTCCTAATTCGCCTACCTGGGACAAGGGAAGGAACCAAAACAGAAGTTGGCCTGCCTACGACAAGGACCGAAGGAGTCTCTTAAAGATTGTATGAAAAGGTTCAACGAGCAGCGCGCCAACACGAAAGATATATCAGATGAGACGTCGACCATTTTAGTAACAACGGCCTTGCTCCCGGGATCCCCAATGTGTCGCAGTTGCCAGCAAAAGCTGCCTACAAGCTATGCAGCCTTTATGGCTTCAGCACATGCGTTCATCCACAGTGAAGAAATCCTTGAGGAACATAAAAAGTCCAAAGGCAACCACAAGGAGAACGACAAAAAGAGAAAGGAAGGAGACAAGGAATATAAAACCCCATCCTCGTTCAAACCGTTTTCGGAGGAAGACCAGGTGCAGGAGATGATCGAAGTACTCGATCTAACTCCTGAAGAATTATTCAACAAAATACAAGATGCCAATCTGTTGAGTCCCCTGCCGAAGATACAAGCAGACCCCACCATCTTAACAAGAAGAAATTCTGTAAGTATCATAAATTCATCGGTCATGATACCAACAAGTGCCGAGATCTGTTAACAGAACTGATAAGGCTGTTCGAGGATAAAAAGCTAGACAGACTGGTGACCGGCCAAAAGCAAAGAAGAGAACTGCTCCTTACGCCGAACGAAAGGCCAAAGGGACCCACTAGCCCCCAGGGACAAGAGGACCTGGGCGAACCCTGCCTTCACCACCTTGGGAAGTGTATATGATAGGTGAAAATTACGTGGGAAGGTCTCAAGCGCTAACCACCCAGTCCTATAGGAAGAGGAAGACCGAGCTCAGAGAACTAGACCGACTCCAGCACGTCTTCATGACCAGCCCTCGACCGCCCCTGCACGAAGCCGACGTATTCTTCTCCGAGGAAGACCTCTCCGAGGTGCGAGTCCCCCATAATGACCCATTGGTCATCTCGACCACGATATCTGGATTAAGGATGCATCGATGCCTGGTAGACATGTCGCTTACACAAATATAATATTCAAAAAGGCGTTCGAAGCAATCGGAGGACCCAGCCATCATAGGGTAGTTTCGTGTGACGATGAAATTTGTGGGTATGGAAACGCCATCACTACCCCTCTGATGCAAGCGGACCTGTCTATCTAGATGGTGGACGAGAGACAATCAGTAAGGGCTCAGCACACTCTCGAGTTCAAAGTAGTTAACCTTCTGTCGCCGTACAATTATATTCTCGGGAGAACCTTCATTTATAGATTCAACTCCGTCCCTTCCACGCTCCATCAATACCTGAAGTTTGTAACCACCGATGACCGAGTCGGCACCATCAGGGGCAGTCAAAGGAAAGCGAGGGAGTGTTCGTTCATTGAAAAAGGAAAAGAGCTTAGATACCACGATCCACGCTACCAATTGTTGATGGTAGAATAAGGACGCGACGAGGAATCCCCACTTGCCGACAACACACCACCGAAAGACCTAGACCCGGGGAACGCTTGAAGGTTCTGACCATTCGGTAGTAAGGAAATTGACCTACCCCTGATTACCGATGAGGATCCGAGATATGAGAAAAAAGGAAAAGAGGGGAACGATTGAAGAAATCGAGGCAATAAGGATGGAGCCAAGCAACCCGAATCTAGAACTATATGTCGGGTCACAACTGAAGGATCCGTACAGGGCGGCTCTAATTGAATTTCTGAGAGCCAACCTAGATGTATTCGCCTGGGTACCAACCGACATCCAAGGAATAGATCCCAAACATGCGTGCCATGGCTCAATACAAGCCTGTCGTATCACCCCGTCAAATAGAAGAAAAGGAAATACAGTTTGGAGAAGTACGAGATCATAGAAATGGAGGCCAGAAAACTACTAGTAAATAATCATGTAAGGGAAGCTCTATTCCCCTCATGGGTGGCTAACCAAGTCCTGGTTCAAATGGCCAATAAGTCCTGGAGACTATGCATCGATTTCACTGATCTCAACAAAGCATGCCCCAAGGACAGCTTCCCCTTGCCACACGTTGATCAAATGGTGGACGCGACAACAGGACATGAACTGAAGCTTTATGGACGCATATTCGGGCTATCATCAGATCCCCATTCACCCAAAAGATATAGAAAAAATGGCGTTCTACACCAAGAGAAACTTATTCTGCTGGGTAATGATGTCGTTCGAATTGAAAAACGCAGGCGCCACCTACCAGAGGCTGGTGAACAAGATGTTACAGGAGGAGATGGGCAAAACTTTGGAGGTATACGTGGACGACATGCTAGTCAAAAGTATAACCATAGATGATCACATACACCACCTAAGCAAAGCGTTCAACATCCTACGACAGTACGAGATGAAACTTAACCAAAAAAAGTGCACCTTCGGAGTATTAGCAAGAAAGTTCCTGGGCTACATGGTAAGCAAAAGAGGAATAGAATCAAATCCAGACAAAGTGAAAGCCATACAAGATACGGAGCCTTCCAAGCACTCAAAAGACATTCAGAAATTAGCCTGGAGGATCGCGTCCCTCAGTCATTTTTTGTCCAGAGCATCCGACAAGTGCAAACCTCTTCTAGATGTGATCCGGAAGGAAAAATTTGACTGGACACCAGTGGCACAGAAGGCTTTCGATGAACTGAAGGCCGTACTAGCCAACACCCAGACTCTCTCGAAACCACGATCGGGTGAGGTTTTTAGTTTGTACTTAGCCACGCCAGAATCGACACTAAGTGCAGTCCTAGTCCACACAGAAGAAAGCAACAAGAGACAGTATATTACGTGAGCCAGATGCTTAGGGACGCTGAACTTAGGTACCCCGCAGTGGAAAAGCTCGCATATGCGCTGGTGATGAGCACACGAAAGCTAAGGCCTTACTTTTTGGGGCACCCAATTGAAGTTGTAACATCTTTCCCACTGAGGCAAGTGCTCTGAAAACCAGACTCGGTGGGAAGAAGTGAGCTGTGGAATTGAGCCAGTTCGATATTAAATACATTCCCAGAACGACCATCAAGTCCCAATTCCTAGCAGAGTTCATAGTGGAGCTCACCATACCTACTTTACTGGAAGAAGTGATCACCAAACCTTGGCGGATGTCGGTGGATGGATCGTCCACGACCCTCACCTTCTGAGACAGTGTAGTACTTATAGCCCCCACCGGGGAAATATTATGTTCAGCAATCAGGTTTGGATTCCCCGAAACCAACAATGAAGCCGAATACGAAGCCCTGCTCTCCGGCATGAGAATGGCGTTAACAGTCAGAGCCAAAAGGGTAATGATCTTCAGTGATTCCGAACTTATAGTTAAAAAAGCGGAAGATTAGGAGGCCAAAGACCAACAACTGGCGGGATACCGAAAATTAGTTGCGGAGATGATCCCGAAGTTTGACCACATATACATCACACGAGTACCCAGACAATATAATAAGCAGGCCGATACGCTGGCCCGATTGACAACCGCAGAAAACACCAAGCAGCTAGGGAGTGTTAGTGTGATGAAGCAAGAGGCTCCAAGAGATAAGATGATCTGGCAGATTGATGAAGAGGAGACATGAATGACTCCCATTAAGACCTTCCTACAAGAAGGAAAGGAACCGGAAGATAAGTTAGAGGCCAGACGATTACGACTCCGGGCGACCAGATATACCTTGATGAAAGTCGTACTATACAAATGGGGATACTCGATGCCACTCCTAAGATGCTTAAACAAAGAGGAAGCCATTAAAGTTCTTTCAGAAGTACATGAGGGCATTTGCGAAAACCACTTGGGCGGACAAGCCCTAGCTCGAAAAGTCATCAGGCAAGGATTTTTCTGGCCCACCCTCAGAAAAGATACCATCGAGTATGCCAGAGCGTGCAAAAGTTTCCAGATGTATGCCCCTAAAATTAGAGCTCCCTCCATCGAGTTGATCACAACAGCTGCACCATGACCCTTCGTAAAATGGGAGACTGATTTAATCGACCCATTCCTACCCGGCAGAGGAGGTGTCAAGTACACGATAGTTGCAGTAGACTACTTCTCCAAGTGGGCGAAAGCAGAAGCATTGGCCACCATTAACAAAGCCAACATGATAGGGTTCATATGGAAAAACATCATCAGCTACTTTGGAATACCCAACGCCATAGTCACCGACAACGGAAAGTAATTCAAAGGAGCTCAACTCCAAAGATTCTGCGATGGATTGGGGATCAAGAAACTATTCTCATCACCATATTACCCTCAGTCGAATGGACAAGTGGAAGCAATAAACAAAGTGATCAGGCACACACTCAAAACAAGGCTAGAGAGCCTTCGAAAGAGTTGGGCAACATGCTACCCGGAGTCCTATGGTCTTACCGTACTACTGCTAGAAAGTCAATAGGAGAAACCCTATTCTCCCTAACGTACGACACATAAGCGATCATTCCAGCAGAAGTTGCTCATCCAACCTTTCGAGTAGCCCATCAAGAAGAAAGCCCCAACCCCAAAGCCTTGGAACTCAACCTCGACCTGGTGGAAGAACTCCAACTACAGGCAGCAGAAAGACACGTGATTTATAAGTCCAGAATGGAAGCCCAATACAAGAAGAAAGCCAATCGGAGAAACTTTGTTGTCGGAGACCTAGTACTAAGAAAAATCTATCAACAAGGTGGTGGTGTGTTTGGTGCAAACTGGGAAGGCCCCTACTTAGTGAAAAGAAATCTGGGTAATAGAGCATACGAGCTCAGCAAATTAGATGGTGAAGAAATTAAGCACCCATGGAATGCTCAGAACCTAAAGTTTTTTTATGCTTAAGATGCACCTCGCCAAATCGCAATATGTACAAATAGTAAGTAAGGTGGTAATGCCGCCTGAATAACAACATCATGCAAAGGCACATATCAAATAAAAAGTGCAAGCAGGAAAGCAAAATGAACATTTTGCCACAACTTACTATCCATAGAATATAAAAACCCAAAACATGTTCAAAGCATGCCTCAGAAAAGCTACAAGACACCCCACAAGGGCACAACAACTAGAATAAAAAAGGAAAAAAACATAGAAACTAAGCAGGACTGCCACCTCACCTAGCGCCACTTGGACCAGCACCATCACCACCACCACCACCGCCACCGGAAAAGTCACGAAGGCTCCTCATCCAAGCTACCTCTGCTTCCAGTTGAGCCACGCGCTCCCTCTCGCGCTCCAGCTCATGCTCAGCAAGATAGCGAGCAGCCTCCAACTGATGAACTTGATTCTCAGCCAGACGGGCCCTTTTTCTGTAAGCCGCAGATCGAGCATATGCGACAGTTAAAAGCTGCTTGGCTACCATGGTTTGTTGAATCTCCGACACGGAGTGAAACTCCTCAGCGCAAACAGAAGCCCCAGCACTGAGACCTACTCCAGGAGGAATGGCTTGGCCAGACTCGGTCAGGAGAAGAAAACGACATAAGAAAGTCGGAGCATGGCCAACACTCACCAAAGTAGCATTTCCAATCTCGTGGGGCTCAACACTTCGAAGCCAACGAGATAACACAGGGCTTCACGAACGGGCAGGAACAAAACCAGCCTCCGAGACGCTCAACTCCGTTTCAATGGCTAACCGCCCATGCTTCTCAGTCGCAACAGCTCCTCCAAAGCAACCAGAGAAACACCACCGCCTGCACCACCGGAGCATGTGCGTCTTTTCCTCCTCGGAGAGTTTAGAGATGGACACCACCCTCGAGACCTTTAATTCCAACGCCTGCGTCGCCTTTGGTAGGAGGAGGCTGAGGCCGACTCGGGCCTGGCTGATCTTGAACAGGGTTGATTCGGATCCCAGAAGCACGGTCAGAACGAGAGATAAATTCAAAGGCATCACTTTCTCGCGTTTCTGCCTCCTCCATTGGCGCCTTCCCTTTTTCCGACTTATGGGCACGAACTGCCTCACCACCCCCAGGAGGGTCTCTATCGGCAACTCCTACCCCACTTTGAGCTACTTCCGGTATAACTTTCTCATTTTCATCGGCGTTGACGGCAACCACACCGCGGAGTCCAGACCTACTCCTAACGGCTACAGAGGTATCCTCGGTCGTGACAGCACTCGTACAGGCCTCCTGGTGTGGCTTCCGAAGCGGGGAATATACGATCTGGTTGAAAAATACTTGTCAATGGCGGCGTCCCAATATGTAAAATTATCATTTACCCTCCCCACAAAGCTTACCGAAAGAGCTCGAGTCAGATTCTGATAAATGTTAGCATCCGAAAGGTGCTTATTAGTCAGGTGGGAAGAGACGTCATGGGGAAGAGTCATCCGGTTGATCGCATCAAAGGCTCGACGAAAACCCAAGGATAACTCTTCCTCAGTCGAGCGGATCGGGACAACAAAAAAAGGGGAGGGGAGGAGAAGCACAAAGTAAGGTAAAAAAACCACAAGAGGTCCCCACAGTCCCAATAGCAACAACAATAAAATTAATTTTCAACGAAAAGAAAGGAAAGGGACTTACGAAACTCGAGAGTCCGAAACGCACAGGGGACGGGCAAATAATTCCCAGGTGGGTCACGACATTCAAACCCGTAAACCCAAAACCACTACCGCCTTCAATGCTGACCACCGATAGAATTCCTATTAAAGATAGGGCGGACACCTCGCTGCACTTGTAGATAATAGTGGCCTTGACAACCGGGATCACGAACAAACCGATAAACATAACTATATCTCGGGCAGTGGGAGAAGTGCATCCATTCTCATGAAGAAGCACTAACAGACCAATCAAATTAGCCCAGGTAGAAGGAATTATTTGCATTGGAGCTAAACCCCAATTAATCAATACCCGGCCAATTGTGTGAGCCAATGGAAGTCGAACGCCCGCAGCAAACATGACCATATTGAAAGCAGCATGATCAGGCTCGCCACTCCAAGGACGCTCACGATTAGAGCTGTTAAGTGAAACAAGCTACTCGAAAGCTCGGCTCGGCTCGTTAAAGCTTGAGCTCGGCTCGTGACTACTCGAGCTCGAGTCCGAGCTCTCTTTATGCTCGTTTCCTTAACGAGCCAAGCTCGGCTCGGCTCGTTAAGTCTCGATTATTTTAATAATAATTATAATTAATAATAATATAATATATATTAAATAAAATAATAAATATAAGTTATATTTATTAAAACTCGGCTCGATAAGCTCGATAAGGCTCGATAAACTCGACTTGATTTGCTTAACGAGCCAAATCGAGCTCGAAAACTACTCGAGCCAAGCTCGAGCTCATTTTAAGCTCGATTCCTAAATGTGCCGAGCTCGGTCTCGGCTCAAAAACTACTCGAGCCGAGCTCGAGTATGCAGTACTCGAGCTCGCTCGACTCAAATAATAGCCCTACTCACGATGAGCAGAAGTCCCGAATCCTATCCCGGGATAACTATACAGATTAAAAGCGTTGTCCACATCCTTTTCCCGCATGCTAGTAGCATAACCTCTCAGTGTGGAGTTGGTCACTGCACGACCACTGCCGGACGGATGGCTCAGACTATTGGGCTCTGCAGAATCCTCCAAATTCATGAATGAGGGGGAGGTTCGATCTTCAATCTTAGGCACCACTCATCGCCGTGACGATCCTTTTCCGAGAAGAGTAGATTCACGAGAAAGTTCATAACGAGGAGACGACAGAACTGAACGGCGGTAGCTCCAAGTTACGGGGGTTACGGAAGGAGCCATAACATTGCTAGCCTCTTCGTCTTCCTCAAAACTGAGAAATTCCTGTGAAGACCTGGAATTGACAACCATTAGTGGAAAGAAGACTAGTGAAAAACAAAAAGGCAAGCACAAGCACCTTGAGAGAAAAAGCAAAAGCCATGGAAAAATATTTTACAGAAGTGATTGAAGGAGTTGCAAAGAAAGCGGGTAGAAGTTAAGTGTAGCCTTGGTATGTGCATGGCCAACTCCCTTTTATAGAGGGGAAAGGGAGACCAGGGATAACTGTCCCCCCAGAATTCGAAGTGGTCATATAGAGGTGGAACGTGAACTGTCGGATCCTTACACATGGCCACAATTGGATAGAAAGACTTGGGGGAATGATAATTGATGTCGCAGTTCGAGAAAAGTGGCGGCGAGAATATTGAGAGATCAAATGCATCAAATGCATGTCAGAGCCACTATTAAGAGAGACGTCTCAAAGCATTCCACGTGGAGTGGGACAGTCTCAAAGCATTCCACGTGTTTTTAACTCGTAACGAGAATAATAATATATTATGCTCGTAACGAGAATAATAATATATTATGACAAACGGTGGTAGTTAATGTTAATCTGGATATTTGGGTGACTACGATTAAGGGGTGATTGTCTAGGTTAGTGATACACAAATAAAAAACGTCTCAGGAATATACTGCGATCATTCCAGAATTTGGCGACCGCAACATATTATTGCACCGCCACATTTCATCCTAGAATTTCCGACCTTATAAATCAAGGTTTCACAATCTTAGTAGCTTATTCCCACTTCATTTTCACAACTACACAAATCCTTTTCAGCAACACAAAGTCCATGTATAACATGATGGGTACCGGATCTGGTTCCGGCACGAACAAATCCGAGATGTGGAGAATCGGATCCAATCAGCCCTTACACCTTTCTGCGGGAAGATTCGGCGAGAGCCAATCGGAGATGAGGCGTATGGAATGCGATCATGCCTCAAAGCTTATGGCCGAGCACGTTAAGCCAGCCCAACCAACAGCTCACGGCGAACGTGTTTAGCCACCCCTGCCAGGATTCACTCAACGCCTACCTCGGTAGCATTCGCAGCTCCGCCAACCGAGTCCTAGCCACCACCGCCAAGAGAAGAACTCGTTGGAGCCGTGCGATGCTCCGCCACCGGAGCCCTGCCATGGTCGCCCGTCTCTGGATTCTGCATAAATACAGCCGGAGACGGGCTTTCAAACCGTTGGCGGTGAAGAAATCGGGGCCGTTGGAGGGAAAACTAAGGGAGTTGAGGCGGTTGGTTCCGGGTTGCGAGAAGGTGACGACGCCTACCCTTATAGAAGAAGCAATTCACTATATGGCGGCTGTGCACAACCAAATCAGAGCTCTGGCTTTTCTCAGAAAGGCGATGAGGAATATGAATGATGAGTTGAAACGACGTCGCTGCGGTCCCTCTCCTCCATTTCCAACAGCTACTCAACCCTAATTTGCTACACCTAACTATAGGTCCTATACTAAAACACCTACTGTTCCTCTGTTTTAGATGTCTTTTTTTTTTTTTTTTTTGCACTAAAGTTTGATTTCCTTTGTTTTAGTTTTGCGATTTCAGGGGTATTTATAAAGTATGTGTTTCTTAGCTCCAATATCAAAAATTAAATCTTGTGAGTTTAGTGAAACAGCCTTTGTGATGGAAAACAGAAGCCAATTTCTGTATTATCCTCTGCTCCCCTCAAACTAGGCTATGAAAGTTAAAGCAAAATCGCGAATGAAGTTGAGTAACTAATTGCACAATCAGAGTTGAGCATTAATGGAGAATACAAAAACAAGAAGCAATTCAAATCAAGTTAAATCCCACGCAGCACAGTGACACTTAAATCAACAACCAACATCATCAAAATTAAAGTTGAGATTAGTCAAGTTTTCGAGCAGGCACATGTTCTTATAATGAATCTTATATTCCCTCTGTCTCATCCGGCCTTCCAAATGGGATCACTCTCATATGTTATTCCACAAATTAAATATTTGGCATGTGTCATAATTTTATCTTCTGTTCCATCTATCAGATGTTAGTCACATGTATTAATCAAGGTATAAAATACAACCATATGTCCCAAATGTTAAATGATCATTCACTAGGGTATATTATTTTTATGGAAAACAAGTTATGAAATATTGAGTGAAACACGATTGTGAAATAGGGATTCAGATTGGGTTTTAGGGTATGTACTGAGTACAAAATTTGTGGAGGTAAGCTGCGAAAAAATTGGTGAAGATAGTAACTAGTTTTTGATTCAAAGGCTCTAAAGAAAGCCGGTAAGGAACTCTTGTTGAATTTTAAGTCTATTTTCATCTTATTCGAGATCAAAAGGCTTCTAATCTTATTTTCTAATTTCTATTCATCCAAACCCTTGCTATTATTAAATTGATTGATCAATTGAATTGTAATTGATTAAATCTCTCATTTTACCACTAATTAACTTTCTTTTTTTTATGGGTAAGTTTTGCGTGAGACCGTCTCACGTGAGACCATTTTACACTTTTTATTTTTTATCACTTTCGATAAAAAAATATTATCATTTTACATTTAAATTGTTCATGAAATAATTTTATTATTTTTTATTATAGAGATTATCACGATCTCACACAAGCCTTTACCAAAAGATAAAATGTGATAATATTAGTGATAATATTTTTAATTAAGAGTTATACATAATAAGAAAAAGTGATAAATATCAATTGAACTAATTAATTAACAAAATATATATATATATATATATCAAATAAAAATTGATAAAATTTTTAATAAAAACTAATACCGAATAACAGAAAATGTGATAACCATTAACCATGAATTTAATTAAACTATTTCATTAACACTGTAAGATAAATAAAAAGTCTGTGACCCAAAACGAGTGAGAAGATGATAGGAGTTGATTCTAGTGTAGATGCTTACTTCCGGAAAGTATTACTTTAAGATGGAATTAGAGTTATAACGCTTCTAAGAAGGAAAACTTGTCATGCATAATAGTAATTTTTTTTTTTTTTGACGGAATGCATAATAGTAACTCTTTTTAACTCTTAAGATTGTAGAGTTATTACTCTTTCATGAATAGTTATAAATCCATCATGCATGAGAGTAATATTACTCTTTCTTCTTAATTGTACTAACAGCCTATCATACTGTAGAGAATGCTCTATCATACAAAAGAGCATAAAGGGGCACACAAGTATCTATCCACAAAATTAGATCTAAAACAAACACAATTTTTAAATGTTAAATACAATCTTACATTGCTATTTTTTTTGGTTAACACTTTACATAAGACTTTGTGTCATCATAATTATCAAAATCTTTTTGGAAGACAACAGATTGCCATAAATTTATGAAATAGGATTGCTTATTCCATCGAGTACTCCATCTAGTGTTTCAACACACTTAGATAGAGACACATCACCTTTTTTTACTTATTAAAAAGTAAAAAGTGGTGATGTGTCCTCTAAATGTGTAATGGAACACTGGTGGAGTAAAAATGAGACAGGCAATTTGCTCTCAATTTATGATCATACTGGTTAAAAGAAATAGTTTATTATTATTGCGATGGACTGTCATCAAAAGAAAGATAGAAATAAAATGTTTAATTGATCATGAGAAACATGTTTAAATTACACCAAAATTCGGAAGACTACAGTTAATTATTTATGCTTTAAGATTAAAAGATCAAAAAAAAAAAAAAACTTTGACGCAATACCTGTGATTTTTAATCCGAAATACATAGCCAGAGAATAGTGAGATTTCAGCTTGAAATGTGCTCAATAATGACATATCCGTGATCCTCATGTAAAACTCTGTTACCTGTGAACTAATCAAGTAATAATAGACAAAGGGAATTGACTTTCAACGTATTTTCCATTAGACATTAAACCGGAATGGCACCTCCCATTTGACCTCCTCGTTCTGGTCGAACGGGGTGCCAAATTGTTCCAGAATGCTTATTTGACCTTCGTTCGACCTTGGTGGAGCTTTTTCGACTTACCTATTTTAGTTGAACGGGGTACTTGTTTGCTCCAATATGTGAATCTGATTGCCGACGTCTTGTTCGAGTGCCGTTCGACCAAGATCATAGTGTTCGACCAAGGCCTTAAATCGAACGGGCACGCGGGACAACTCCAAATTAGTACTTTTACACTCCCAGTGCGTGTATGTGTGTGTTTTGATATTAAAAGCCCGTTAGAGGTCTATTGGAGAGTCTACAAGTATAAAATGACACAACTCACATCCAGAGAGACACCACCTCCACAAGGGATCACCCCCACACCAACTATCATCCACATCCATCATTTCCTCCATCCATTCATCACTGTGAAGATTCGTCTGTCGAATCAAGGAAGGAAACTAAGAAGATTTGAATAGACGGAAGAAAGAACGAAGGAGATCGCTACATCAGGGGTTTTCCTGATTCTTTTCTTCTATTTTCTGATTTTTCAGATTATGGGTAAGATTTATCCAATCTTCATGTGTGTTGCTTGTAATACCATGGGTCAGAACCTTTTTGGTAGTGCTAGAGTTATGAAGATTTTATGACTTAATTGAATTCTCTTGGTTACTCATATGACAACACTACTTGTGAATTATTTTATACTTAATTGTGCTTTTTAAACTTATATTTACGATCGTTGGATTGAGTGCGTTCACCACGGAACAGGGTTGCATGTCATAATTCTAAGGGAGGGGACTCCCGAGGCTTCATTAGAATTATTGAATATGAATGTTTGTTAATTGCATAAATTGTGGATTAATAAGCACGAGTAAGAGGGTAATTTTATAGTACCTAAAAGGGAGATCATATCGGGATTGAGTACCGTTGTGAGGGATATAATTGATACTGATAGTACCTACAAAGGGGGTGAAATTAGATCTCTTGCTCTTAGGTGGTTCACATGTTTTACACGTTATTTTATGGTACGTACAAAATTTGTGGGGGTGAGTTATCACTTTTTGTCAATTTCACATATACCCTTGCATGGTCTCACACAAATATTTATCTAAAAGTTATTATTCTTCCATAAAGGATTCTAAACTTGTCATGCATAAGAGTAATATTACTCTTTCTTACTTTTAATACATTCTTTTACGCTGTTTGATAGCTCATACAATATTTTGAAGGGACCGAATATTAAGCTTGAGGCCTGGTAAAATTCACTGTTGTTCTTTACAAAAGTTATACGACATGAGCCAAGGTATTAGTTAGGCAGATTCTACAGTGAATCAATATAAAAGATGGAATCCAAGATTTCATTTCTCTAAAATCGATGATGGCGGTAGATCGCCGGCGAACAATCGCCACTCACGCCGCCATGTCGATGATTCTAGAATCTCCAATTCCAGCGTTCAATTTTCAATTTATTTATAGCATAATCAAAGTAGTCTCCACCTTAATTTGAGCGGTGGCAAGAATCATAGACTTCGAGGCCAAGCTTCATATTCAACTCCAGATCCTTCTATTTCTGGCACCGTGTTTTTTTTTTCAGTGACCACTCTGCTGCTTTGCATGTTCAGGTATCCCCTCATTCAGTCAAAGTAGAGGCATCGGAATAAATACATCGAAGAGCACGTAGCAATGGAGGTTGAAAGAAAACAAGCGCTGCTGAAAGGAGAGGACTGGTGATGTGGGAGTAGCATTCATGGTCTTCTCTGTATTCTCCTATCAGAACCCTTTTGCTTTTGAAAGAAGTGGGTTGGGCTATAGTGAGTGGTGTTCAATGAGTTTTGATTGACGTGAAGTAATTAATTAGTATTATTTAATATTTTAAAGAGGATATAAATGTAATTTTGATATTTATTTTAATTATTTTATCTTCTATCAAACATCTCAACTTTTTATTATATCAATTTTAATAGTACTTATCAAACAATCTCAATTTTTCATTATATCAATACTTATCTTCATTTAAATCTCATTTCTAATATACTTCCTTATCTTACACCGTCTATCAAACGAGCTATGAAGATAGTAGAATTATTATTTCATGAAGAGTAATAAACATGTCATGCATAAGAGTAATATTACAATTTCTTTTGAATGGTTTTAGTCTATGGGTTTGTAGAGGAATGCTCTATCATATAAAAGAGTATAAACGGGCACACTAGTATCTACCTACAAAATTAGATCTATAACAAACACAATTTTTTTAAATTCCAATAGACAGAAATAACAAATACCACAAACTAAATATCAATATCAACACTTAAAAAACATACTTTCTTTTTTAAACAATTAACACGTAAAAAGACTCTTTTACCCCTATCACCAAAACTAAAATAATTTTTATTACACACGCCAACCACCGATCGCCGCCCTGCCCCTACCCTTGGGGAGGGGTAGGTAAGAGGGTTGGGATTGGTTGGGGGTTCCTATTTTAAATTAAGTGAAGGGATATTTTGAGAATTTTAGGATGTATTTGAATAAAATTGTTATAAAGTTGTTTGATATTGATATTGTTATTCATTGGGTATATTTTGGATGTATATGTCTATTGACATTTATTTTTTATCCGAAAGATAATTTATCCAGTGATATAATTTATTTTTGTATTAAAAGAGTTTTGCAAAACTAAAATTCACTGAGTTCACACAAACTCATTCCAAAAATGAAGATTTATTTTATAAATTATTAATTGCAATACGAAAAATTCATTTCATTGCATAGCTGCATTGCGTTCCTATGTATTAGACTTGACCCTGTAACTCCAAAGACGAGGTTATCTTATAAATTAATGATAAAAAATTTTATATGCATTGCACTGCTTTATGTATTAGAGGTGATACTATATAAGTTCTAATACAATTTTAGTGATACATGTTTAGGACGGGATTAAATTAATCATATTAGAAAATTAAGAGAGACGTCTCAAAGCATTCCACGTGGAATGGAACGGTCTCACAGCATTCCACGTATTTTTAACTTGTAACGAGAATAATAATATATTATGACAAACGGCGTTAGTTAACGTTAATCTTGATGTTTCGGTGACTGCGATTAAGAGACCATTGTCTAAGGTTACTGATACACAAATAAAAAACGTCTCAAGAATATAACGCGATCATTCCAAAATCTGGCGACCGCAGCATATCATTGCACCGCACCATTTTATCCCATAATTTCCGACTTTATAAATCAAGGTTTCACAATCTCAATAGCTCATTCCACTTCTTTTTCAGCAACACAAACTCTTTAAAGTGTGCGTTATCAAATCTTCTTCAGCAACACAAAGTCATGTATAACATGATGGGTAACAGATCCGGTTTGGGCACGAACCAATCCGAGATGTGGAGAATCGGATCCAATCATCCCTTCCACCTTTCGGCGGTAAGATCCGGCGAGAGCCAATCGGAGACGAGGCGTATTGAATGCGATCATGCCTTAAAGCTTATGGCGAGCACGTTAAGCCAGCCCAACCAACAGCTCATGGCGAACGTATTCAGCCACCCCTGCCAGGATTCTCTCAACGCCTACATCGGCAGCATTCGCAGCTCCGCCAACAGAGTCCTAGCCACCACCGCTAAGGGACGAACTCATTGGAGCCGTGCGATGCTCCGCCACTGGAGCCCTGCAATGCTCGCCCGTCTCCGGATTCTGCGTAAATACAGCCGGAGACGGGCGTTCGCGGTGAAGAAAGCGGGGTCGATAGAGGGAAAACTACAGGAGTTGAGGCTGTTGGTTCCGGGTTGCGAGAAGGTGACGATACCTACTCTTCTAGAAGAAGCAATTGACTATATGGCGGCTGTGCAGAACCAAATCAGAACTCTGGCTTTCCTCAGCAAGGCGATGAGGAATATGAACGATGAGATGAAACGACGTCGCTGCGGTCCCTCTCCTCCATTTCCAACCCCCACTCAACCCTAATTTAGTACACCCACCTATACTAAAACACCTTCTGTTCCCTGTTTTAGATGTCTTTTTTTTTTTCACTAAAGTTTGATTTCCTTTGTTTTAGTTTTTATAGACGTTTGCGATTTTAGGGGTATTTATAAAGTATGTGTTTCTTAGCTCCAATATCAAAAATTAAATCTTGTGAGGTTAGTGAAACAGCCTTTGTGGATGGAAAACAGAAGCCAATTTCTGTATTATCCTCTGCTCCCCTCAAAGTAGGTTATGAAAGTTAAAGCAAAACCGCGAATGAAGTTGAGTAACTAATTGCACAATCAGAGTTGAGCATTAATGGAGAATACAATAACAAGAAACAATTCAAATCAAGTTAAGTCCCACGGACCACAGTGACACTTAAATCAACAACCAACAGAATCAAAATTAAAGTTGAGATTAGTCAAGTTCTCGTAGTTATATAGCAGGCACGCGTTCTTGTAATCTTATACTCCCTCGTCTCACACTACCTTCACCACATTGTTTAAAAAAATTACTCTATATTTTCATTAATTTTATTGACGAGAATATTTTAGTACTTATATGTATTAAATAAAAGACAATGACTAAGGTATACAAGGCTTATTTTTCAGAATTTCACATTTTCTGTTTTTGGGTATAATTTTTATTAAAAATTTTTTTATCACTTTTATTCGCATATATGGAGTATTATGAAATAGGTCAATTGACAATTATCACTTTTAATGAAATGGTTCAATTGATATTTATTATTTTTTCTTGTTATATTTAACTCTTTATTAAAATATTATCACTAATATTATCACATTTTATTTTTTAGTAGAGATTTGTGTGAGATCGTCTCACGTAAAGACTTAATAAAAAAGCGATAATCTCTATAATGAAAAGTGATAATGCTATTTAATGAACAATTTAAATATAAAGTGATAACATTTTATATCGAAAATGATAATTAATTTAAAAATTATAAAATTGTTCACATGAGATGATCTCATACAAACATAGCAATAAAATAAAAGAAAGGAAAGTTAATTAGTGGTAAAATGAGTGATTTAATCAATTACAATTCAATTGATCAATTTATAAATAATATCAAGGGTTTGGATGAATAGAAATCAGAAAATAAGATTAGAAGCTTTTTGATCTCGAATAAGATGAAAATTGACTTAAAATTCAACAAGAGTTCCTTACCGGCTTTCTTTAGAGCCCTTGAATAAAAAACTCGATACTATCTTCACCAATCTTTTCGCAGCTCACCTCCACAAATTTTGTACTCCGTCCATACCTTAAAGGCAAAAATTTGTGTGCACCCGGGCGCACGGATCACACTCTGTGCCCCTTTAGAATTTTGTGTTAAATTGTAGTATACCTTTTAGTATAAAGATGTGTACAATTTATTTTCTAAAGAAAAATAAAAAATATTAATGAAAAGTGTATACTCTTAACAACAAAATGATGCACCCTTATTAATTAAAGTGTATACCCTTTAGAACAAAAATAATATACCCTTATCCATAATACTAAATTCTAAAGGCGCACGGTATGCCCCGGGCACAATAGCCTCACTCTACCATAAAACCCTTCTAGCTTCACACTTCAAAAATTAAAACAACACTTTATTTAATCTCAATAGTGACATTAATTTTAAATTTGTGACTTTTTAATCATACTCACAATATTACTCCCTTCATTCCATGAAGTACCTTTTTATTGTATTTATGTAAGAAAGAAAATGAGGCATTTATATAAGAAAGAGAATGAGATATTTTGGTCGACTTAATAGAATAAAGTGTATAATATAATTGAATTTGACAAGATTGTGTGTAAAAAGAAGATGATATTTTAATATTCTAGTGTTATTAATATTGTGTATAATTTATATTTTTAGGGTGTACAAGTATTTTTGATACGGACCAATATATAAAGTGTGCAAGAATTCGAAAGAAATACTTTTTACATTTTATTTAGAGAGCAATTTGGGTGGAGCCGATTCCACCAAAGAAATTGGTGTAACTTGTGGTCTCCACATCTTCCTAATTAATTTCTCATCTTTATTAATGGTCTCTATCCTTCTTAATTAATTTATCCTCTTTATTAATGTTGTTTTATTTTTATTTTTTAAATTTACTATACTTGAATAACTATTATACCTTAAACACTAAGAGTAAAATATACTCTAAACCATAAAGGTGAAATTACAATTATACCCTAAACCTTAAACTCTAGGGGTAAAATATACTCTAAACTACAAGAGTGAAATTACAATTATACCCTAAACTGTATGGGTAAAATTACAATTATACCATAAACCCTATGGGTGGAATATATCATAAACCACAAGGATGAAATTACAATTATATCCTAAACCTAGGAGTGAAATATACCCTAAACCACAAGGGTGAAAACTAGGTGGGCTAGTCCCCTGGTCACCGGGCTTTTCACTTAGGTGAGTGACCCAGATTTAATTTTCTTTGGAAACGAATAGGTAAAACTTGGAAAAAGAAGGGTGTATAGGTGTCTCGTGAACTAACAACTAACTTCCCCCGATTAAAAAAAAACCACAAGAGTGAAATTACAATTATACCATACAAATTCTAAATATTAGGGGTGAATATATCCTAAACCACAAGGGTGAAATTACAATTATACCCCTAAAATTAAATTTTAAAAAATAAAATAAAATAATGAAAAAAAAAAACAAACAGCATTTCGTAAGAGTGGTAGGCGGGTACAGGAGTGGAAGAATGCCATAAAATTGGGGTGGTGCCAAGGTTCCACCAATACTGAAAAATAAGTCTTGTCTGTCCTAGTAATTGTCTAACCATTAACAATGAAGTGTAGATGCTTACTTCCGGAAAGTATTACTTTAAGATGGAAGAGTTATAACTCTTCTACGAAGAGTTATAAACTTGTCATGCATAATAATAATATTACTCTTTCTTACTCTTTAAGATTGTAGAGTTATTACTCTTCTATGAAGTTATAAACATATCATGCATTAGAGTAATATTACTCTTTCTTCTGAATAGTACTATATTATAGAGTAATGCTCTATCATACTCCTTCCGTCCATTCTCAATGTATATATTTGCTTTTTGCACGTGGATTAAATAATATTATTATTTTATGTGCAACAAGTAGTTGTATTAGTGGAGGATGTGAGTCTCATATTTTATTTGTATTAATGGAGGGTGTGGATCCCATAGTCCAAAAAGAGAAATAGATAAATTAAAGATGGACTACTCAAAACGATAAAATGAATAGATTAACACTGGACAGAGGGAGTACAAAAGAGTATAAAGGGGCACATAAGTATCCACCCACAAAATTAGATCTAAAACAAACACAATTTTTAAACTTTAAATACAATCTTACATTGCTATTGTTTTTTTTGTTACACTTTACATAAGACTTTGTGTCATCATAATTATCAAAATCTTCTTGGAAGACAACCGATTGTCATAAATTTATGAAATAGGATTGCCTATTCCATTGAGTACTCACACACTTAGATGGAGGACACATCACTTTTTTTACTTATTAAAAAGTAAAAAGTAGTGATGTGTCATCTAAACGTGTAATGGAACACTGATGGAGTAAAAATGAAACACGCAATTTGCTCTCAATTTATGATCATACTGGGTAAAAAAAATAGTTTATTATTATTGTGCTGGACTGTCATCAAAAAGAAAGAAAGAAATAAAATGTTTAATTGATCATGAGAAACATGTTTAAATTACACCAAAATTCGGAAGACTAGAGTTACTTATTTATGCTTTAAGAGTAAATATCCAAAAAATAATAATAATAATAAAAACTTTGATGCAATACCTGTGATTTTTAATCCGAAATACATAGCCAGAGAATAGTGAGATTTCGGCTTGGAATGTGCTCAATAATGACAGATCCGTGATCCTCATGTAAGACTCTATTACTTGTGAACTAATCAAGTAATAATAGACAAAGGGAATTGGCTTTCAACGTATTTCCCATTAGACATTAAACCGGAATAGCACCTCCCATTTGACCTCCTCGTTCTAGTCGAACGGGGTGCCAAATTGTTTCAGAATGCTTGTTTGACCTTCGTTCGACCTTGGAAGAGCTTGTTCGACTTGCATATTTTAGTTGAACGAGGTACCTGTTTGCTCCAATACGTGAATCTGATCACCGACGTCTTGTTCGAGTGCTGTTCGACAAGGTCATCGTCGTTCGACCAAGGCCTTAAGTCGAAAGGGCACGCGAGATAGCTCCAGATTAGTACTTTTACACCCTTAGTGCGTGTAGGTGTGTGTTTTGACATTAAAAGCATGTTAGAGGTCCATTGGAGAGTCTGCAAGTATAAAATGACACACAACTCACATCCAGAGAGACACCACCTCCACAAGGGATCACCCCCATACCAACCATCATCCACATCCATCCTTTCCTCCATTTATCCATCACTGTGAAACTAAGAGGATTTGAATAGACGAAAGAAAGAACGAAGGAGATCACTACACCAAGGATTTTCCTGATTCTTTTATTCTATTTTCTGATTTTCCGGACTATAATCCCCATGTGTGTTGCTTGTAACGCCATGGGCTAGAACCTTTTTGGTAATGCTAGGGTTATGAAACTTTATGACTTAATTCAATTCTCTTGTATACTCATCCGACAACACTACTTGTGAATTATTTTATATTAGATTGTGCATTTTAAACTCAAACTTACGATCGTTTTGTGAATGTTCAACTGTTATATAGAATTTGAATATATATTTGATTGTGTATTGAGTGCGTTCATCGCTGAACAGGGTTGCATGTCATGATTCTAAGGGAGGGGACTCCCGAGGCTTCATTAGAATTATTGAATATGAAGTTTGTTAATTGCATAAACTGTGGATTAATAAGCACGACTAAGAGGGTAATTTTATAGTACCTAAAAAGGGAGATCATATTGGGTTTGTGTACCGTCGCGGGAGAAAGAATTGATACTGATAGCACTTAGAAAGGGGGTTGAAATTAGATCTCTTGCTCTGAGGTGGTTTCACAGGTTTTACACGCTATTTACTTGTGTTTATAGAGTAGATTTGCATGGTTTAGTGATGCGTTCATAATTCACAAGACAGAGTTGGCCGATACACTTGAGAGGAAAATTAAGGAGTTTAAACTGGATTACCCTAGGGCTACCTATACTCCATACTTGATTTTATTTCGACTTCTTTCAGTACTTGTTATTTTATTTGCTATTTAATTTTCATCTTTTAAATAATTAGATTAATAAGTCTCATAATTCTATTGCTATCATTGTCTTAATTAATTTATTAAATAATTAAATTGATAATACTTAATCCTATGAGTTCGATATTTAACTTGGTCGTTTGTCTAAGCTGCAATTGATATCCTTAATACTTGGGGTTAATTTTTTGTTCAAAGAAAACGCATAACAATAATGTAATATTTTTAGGTAATGAATAAATTATAAAATATGTTATGTGTATTAGGTGAGAGTAGTAAAATTGTAATTAAAATTTATTTTTAGGGTGGTGAAATTTGATGTTGAACGGACGAAAATGAAAAATGAGAAATTTAACTTGAAACGAAGGGAGTATTAATTGAAGTGTAAAGACTAATATTGAGAGTATGATGAAAAAGTCACAAATTTGAATTACTTTGAGATTATTAAATAAAATGTTATTTCATCTTTTTGGAGGATAAATGATTTTGGGTAATAAATAATGCAAAAACTGTGAAGCCAGAAGTATTTTATGGTACGTACAAAATTTGTACAAAATTTGTGGAGGTGAGTTATCATTTTTTATCCATTTTACATATGTCTTTAATGAGATGTCTCACACAAATAATGAAAAAAATTGTGAAACCAGAAGTATTTTATGGTACGTACAAAATTTGTGGGGTGCTTTTTATCCATTTCACATATGTCCTTTCATGAGATGGTCTCACACAAATCTTTGTCTAAGAGTTATTAATGTTCCACGAAGGTTTATAAACTTGTCATGCATAAGAGTAATATTACTCATTCTTACTTTTAATACAATCTTTTACGCAGTTTGATAGCCCATACAATATTTTGAAGGCGCCCAATATTAAGCTTGAGGCCTGAATCAATATAAACTTATGAAATTACTGAATTATCCTTATAAAAAACTATTATTCAAAGTTCATGATCTGAAAAGATGGAATCCAAAATTTCATTTCTCTAAAATCGATGATGGGCGGTAGATCGCCGGCGAACGATCGCCACTCACGCCGCCACCTCGATGATTCTAGAATCTCCAATTCCACCGTTCAATTTTTTTTTCAATTTATTCATAACATAATCAAAATAGTCTCTACCTTAATTTGAGGATTATGGTGACCAAAATCATAGACGTCGAGGCCAAGCTTAATATTCGACTCAGATCCTTCTATTTCTGACACTGTTTTTTTTTTTTTTTTTTTATCAGTCACCACTCTGCTGCTTTGCTGGTATCCCTCCATTTTGTCAAAGTAGAGGCGTCGGAATAAATACATCGAAGAGCGCGTAGCAATGGAGGTTGAAAGAAAATAGGCACCGTTGAAAGGAGAGGACTGGTGATGTGGGAGTAGCATTCATGGTCTTCTCTGTATTCTCCTATCAGAATCCTTTTGCTTTTGGAAGAAGTGGGTTGGGCTATAGTGAGTGGTGTTCAATGGGTTTTGACTGACGTGAAGTAACTAAATAGTATTATTTAATATTATAAAGAGGATATAAATGTAATTTCAATATTTATCTTAATTATTTTATCTTCTATTAAACATCTCAATTTTTTTTATTATATGAATTCTAATACAACCTATCAAGCAATCTTAATTTTTCATAATACCAATATTTATCTTCATTTAAATCTCATTTTTAATATATACTTCCTTATCTTATCCTGTCTATCAAACGAGCTATTAAGATAGTAGAGTTATTATTTCATGAAGAGTTATAAACATGTCATGCATAAAAGTAATATTACTATTTTTTTTGAATAGTCACAGTCTATCAGTTTGTTGAGGAATGCTCTATCATACAAAAGAGTATAAACGAGCACACTAATATCTACCTATAAAATTAAATTTAAAACAAACATAATTTTTTTAAATTCCAATAGATAGAAATAACCGAAACCACAAACTAAATATCAATATCAATACTTAAAAAACATATTTTCGTTTTTAGACAATTAACATGTAAAAAAACTCTTTTACCCCTATCACCAAAACTAAAATAATTTTTATTATCCACGCCAACCATCAGCCGCCGCCCTGCCCTAGCCTTGGGGAGGGGTAGGTAAAAGGGGTGGGATTGGTTGGGGTCGTGGGGTTACTATTTTAAATTAAGTGAAGGAATATTTTGAGCATTTCAGGATGTATTCGAATAAAATTGTTATAAAAGTTGTTTCATATTGTTATTATTATTCATTGGGTGTATTTTGGATGTATATGTCTATTGACATTTATTTTTTATCCAAAATATAATTTATCCTGTGATATAATTTATTTTCGTATTAAACGATAGTTTTGCAAAACTAAAATTTACTGAGTTTGAAAAATGAAGATTTATTTTATAAATTATTGATTGCAACACGAAAAATTCATGTCATTGCATAGCTTCATTGCTTTCCTATGTATTAGACTTGACCCCGTAACTCCAAAGATGATGTTATCTTATAAATTAATTATTCTGCAATACTAAAAATTCCTTATGCATTGCTTCTTTATGTATTAGAGGTGATCTATATAAGCTCTAACACAACAATGTAAGTGATACATGTATCGAGGAGGGGGCTAAATTAATTATATTAGAAAATTAAGAGACTTCTCAATACATTCCACGTGGGAGTGGGAAGGTCTCAAAGCATTCCACGTGTTTTTAACTCGTAATGAGAATAATAATATATTATGATAAACAACATTAGTTAACGTTAATCCTTGGGTGACTACGATTAATGGGCAATTGTCTAAGGTTACTGATACACAAATAAAAAATTGTACCGCAACATCGATCAATTCAGAATCTGGCGACCGCAGTATATCATTGCACCGCACCATTTCAAACCATAATTTTCGACTTTATAAATCAAGGTTTCACAATCTCAATAGTTCATTCCAACACAAACTCTTAAGGTGTGCTTTATCAAATCTTCTTCAGCAACACAAAGTCATGTATAACATGATGGGTACCAGATCCAGTCCTGGAACGAACCAATCCGAGATGTGGAGAATCAGATCCAATCATCCCTTCCACCTTTCGGCGGGAAGATCCGGCGAGAGCCAATCGGAGACGAGGCGTATTGAATGCGATCATGCCTTAAAGCTTATGGCGAGCACGTTAAGCCAGCCCAACCAACAGCTCATGGCGAACGTATTCAGCCACCCCTGCCAGGATTCACTCAACGCCTACCTCGGCAGCATTCGCAGCTCCGCCAACCGAGTCCTAGCCACCACCGCCAAGGGAGAAACTCGTTGGAGCCGTGCGATGCTCCGCCACCGGAGCCCTGCAATGCTCGCCCATCTCCGGATTCTGCGTAAATACAGCCGGAGACTGGCGGTGGCGGTGAAGAAATCAGGGTTGATAGAGGGAAAACTACAGGAGTTGAGGCTGTTGGTTCCGGGTTGCGAGAAGGTGACGATACCTACTCTTCTAGATGAAGCAATTGACTATATGGCGGCTGTGCAGAACCAAATCAGAGCTCTGGCTTTTCTCAGCAAGGCGATGAGGAATATGAACGATGAGATGAAACGACGTCGCTGCGGTCCCTCTCCTCAATATCCAACCGCCACTCAACCCTAATTTGCTACACCTACCTATACTAAAACACCTACTGTTCCTCTGTTTTAGATTTTGCACTAAAGTTTGATTTCCTTTGTTTTAGTCTTTTTAGAAACGTTGCGATTTCAGGGGTATTTATAAAGTATGTGTTTCTTATCTCCAAAATCGAAAGTTTAATCTTGTGTTGATGGTGAAACAGTCTTTTGTTTATTACCACGAACTGCGTTAGTTATAAATTCAAGAAAATCAATGTTACCATTAAGGGGCGATTGTCTAAATTAGATACACATAAAATCTTCTCACGAATATACTGGGATCATTCCAAAAGTTGTACTGCACCATTTCATTCAGAATTTCTTGAACTTATAAATCAAGGTTTCACAATCTCGGATCTGCTCCCGTTGTTATTTTCTCATTTCGTAAATTTCTTTTAATTTGCATCATCCAATTAATATTTAAGAACTTATTAATTAAATAAAATTAAAAATATTTTGATAGTGGATCACGTGTCAAGATCCAGAAACAGGCTCACGAATACCATCAATATCTACTGGAGGAGCAGCAAAGAAGGCAATAATAAATACAGAAGTTGCGGTCAATAAGGTAGGGATCATCAAAACACCAAACCATCCAAATATACAGGTTTGAAGGGTAGTTGTGCATGTAGGATTGGATGAGAGCCCTCTCTTATGTTGTTATTGGTGGTAGTAAGTTGTTATTTTCTCAATTTCGTAAATTTCTTCTAATATAGTAAATTTTTTCTAATCTGTATCATTCGATTAATATCTACTAACATTTTAATTAAATAAAAAAGTTTTGATAGAAGATGACGTGTCAAGTTATTGGTGGTAGTAACGATTAAATAAAATTCATAGAAATATACAGAATAATAATAGGAAAGGATTCAAATCCCACAATCTCAGTAGCTCATTCCACTCCCCAGAATAATAACAGGAGAGAATTCAAATCCCACAATTTCAGTAGCTCATTCCACTTCTCCCCTCAAACTAGGCTACGAAAGTTAAAACAAAACTGCTAATGAAGTTGAGTAACTAATTGCACAATCAAAGTTGAGCATTAATGGAGTATAGAATAATAAGAAACAATTCAAATCAAGTTAAGTCCCACGCAGCACAGTAACAATTAAATCAACAACCAACCAACAACATCAAAATTAAGGTTAAGATGATCAAATGTCGATTGAATAGACAAGAGATCAGACTATTGACGGCGGCTACATCTACACTCACAGGTCAAAACAGCAGAATCTTATACTCCCTCTCACACTACCTTCACTTCCATGTTAACTTCACCATATTGTTTTAAAAAATTATTTTTATTATTTTTTTTAGTGAATTTTAGTACTTTTAAGTATTAAATAAAGTGTAAAAATTAATTCCTCTATCCCAATACTTACATACTCCCTCCGTCCCGGAATACCCTTCATACTTACTATTCCACGTTGTTTAAGAAAGTTGTTTTTTTTACTTTTTCAACACACTTTTTGAAGGGTAAAATTGTCCATACATTTGGTTTAGGGTTTGGATTAACTTTAATGATAAAGTTAATTCAAACCCTAATTACCGAAAAAAAATCCAGAAATTTTTTTTTTTTTTTATAAAAATTCCATAAATGAATTTAGAAAAAAACTGTAATTTCATAAAATCAATGGTAATTAAAAAAACATCAAAATTACAGCAGTACCATAAAATTACATAAATCTGGTACAATTGTCCTAGAAATTGTAAAAATTTCTTACACTTCAATTTTAATTACAAAACTTGCTGAATTACATTAAAAAATAAATAAAATTACAGATTTCTTCTCAAGTATATAAGCTAGAGAAATCTTCATATACATGTTCAAAATTTACTGAAAATACAAAGATGATGTGAATGAATGTTTATATAATAAAAGTTAGATAAAATATCCTTTTGATAAATTGTTAGGATCAATAATCATAGAAAAATGAACCATCAGACTGTAAGTTCACCATTTGGATTTGTTCCCCTCCTAAGACATCTTAAAAATGTTTTCCCTCCAAAACTGTCTTTTTCTTTATTTTCCTACCAAATCTGTCAACAAACACACATATTTTTGTTGTTTACAACATAAACAATAGGACTGTACACTATCCTTTTGTTTTTTATGTGTTGTTTATGTTGTAAACAAACATCATGGTATGGCCTTTTTATTTACAATGTTCTCAGAAAGAATTTCATTACTGAGCATGGTCTCCTAAAAGGTTTCTTATATCTATTGGTGACTGCTACGATATTAAAAATATCAAGGATCTCCAAAATAGGTATGAAACCTAATGGTGACATTGAACACCTAATTTCAGTGATAAGAAAAAGTTTATCTAAGCTTGTTCTATCAAGAGAGGTACTTAACCCTCGGAATAACATCGTCATTTGTTCATGGTCACCTAAACAGGTTCGTATATACATATTGGTGACTCAATATACTTATTCACTGTGGCTCTTTCATATTGCATGATCACCAGTGGACAACCACAACATTGAATCCTTAGCCCTCAGAATAGCTTCGTCATTGGGCTAATTTAAAACTTATATTCAATCCCAAATTAAGTTTGACATCGCAAAACAGTTCTCAGGGACAAATATTATTAGCCACCAAATGACTCACAGGGCCAACTAAAGAGCAAACCAAGCATCAACAGCCACCAAAATTCATCACAGGGCCTCACAGGGCCAATTAAGCACACGTTGCATTCAAGTTTAAACAATTCAGTGCCTCGCAGGGCCTAGTACTATCTAAATATTTCTATCATCAACCAACAAATGCCGCAAAAGGTCAAGTAGGAAGCAAATAGAGCAATATCACCCATCAAATGCCTCACAAGGCCAAAATAGATGCCTCACAGAGCCAAAATAGATGCCTCACAGGGCCAATTAATCCCTTATTTCACACGTATAAACAATTCAATGCCTCACAGGGCCACATAGATATCTCACATTACCAAATAAAATCATGCTTCATCAATTCAGTGCCTCACAGGGCTAAATCAAGTGCGTTCAACATCAATCAAGTGCCTCACAGGGCCAAATAGAGCACATAAAGATCGTACCAAGCCTCACAGGGCATCCTAAGCTACAAAATTTTAAAAATGAGAGAAGTTAGGGATGTACCGATAAGCTGGAAGAAACATACATACCATCTCGTTGATGAACTGTTGAAATCTTACGAATTTCTCATTATGGGTGTTAAGCGTATTCTGTGCACTCCAATCAAAGCAAACAATAATACATTCGGATGGTAAGTTCGACTAACAAGATATTCTCTGAAATTACTACAAAGTTCTATTAATTCCTTGCTTGAATGTCTAATTGCATTGTTCCACTAAACAATTCAAGTATCTAATTTATCAGTTCATGGAATTAAAGTGTTTATAGCGAAACAACTTCAACTCCTGACAGATAGACAATACCAATCATGAACGCACACAAGTTAATATAATAAATCAAGTATTATAGCGGATGTCATGAAAATATTATGAAGACGTTACGAAGCAGATAAGCAAGTCTGAATAAATTAAGTAAAATCAGAATATCCACTGCATAAAATCTCAATCTTTGATTTAGGTTCCCAAATCAATCAAATCATACCATCAAACCCGAAAACTGTATAAGAAATTAGCCCATAAGGTTAGAATCAACACTCATGGCCATGCAATTCATACCAAAAATCAAGATAAAAAGAAGGGAAAGATAAGAAACATGAAACCCTAGCACAAGCGTAGTCCCACGTTCCTTCTCCATCTCTTCGATCATCCGATCTCCCTCAATTAGCACTTGGAATCTCTTTGAAGATGAATGGAGGATGAAAAATCATATTTGAATCTGATGTGTGTAGAATTTATGTGAAAAGTGGCGATGGATGGAGTGGGTTCCCCTTAATTATGTGTTGATATCCCCTTTTATGTCTTACTGTTGTAGGGCTTTTTTCGCATTTGTTCTGAGCCAAAAACACGATATGGACATACAAACACACTGCTGTGATGAACATGCCACGACTGGACCCAAGAATCGCCAGCTTAGCACCTAGCTCGGCTCGAGCTGGATCGTGGATCCTGCCGAGCAACATCCCAGCTGCATTAGGACGACTTGCCACGTCATGTAGGATCCTCCGGCACCCAACTCGGCCGAAGTTGGCTGCTGAGCCACCCCAGCTCGCCCCGAGCGGTCAGCCGAGCGACAGAGATTGCACTATATGATCTCACCGTTTTGAGCATAACTTTCTTATAAGGACTCTGATTTGAGTAATTTTTACGCCAAAATGATCATATCTTCCGTGGCTTTCCAACCATATACCACACAATCAATTTAGACTTCTAATCAAATACAGAAAAATTATGCAATGTGGATGTGTGTTTTTCAGCATTCCTTCATACTTTCACTCTTCATTCCAACTTTGAACTTTTGATCATGTTTTACCCTTCAAAACCCAACAAAACACCTTAGTAGCATCTTAATTATGCAAGATATAAAAACAACATAATTCTTCACAAAATCATGGCCACATTCTATCAAAAACGGGGTAATGTGAGACCTAAAATACGTGAAATTTCAATCTCAACACTAGGGCAAGTTTTTCCCGACATTTGCAACCCCGACGTTGGACTACAGGACCACTATTTGGTGGTCAGAATTGCAGTGGCTGCGAGAAAATCTTCGAAACAGAGACTGACAGGGCAAACTTTCTGGCGACTCGTTCTCAACATCGGAGTCCTCAACCACATACGCAACTTCTTCGGAATCGGGAAATAGAAAATCGGGAACCATCAGATCGCAAACTGTCCCGGCAAAAATGGTGAGATCAACGACAGAGTATTGCTTAAGAATTTAAATTGTAAAGAGACACAGAAATTACAAAAGAATATGAATTTAAATCCGTGTGCTAGGACGCACAAAAAACTCACTCATAATAAAAATAGTGTGAAGCCAGAAGGGTTTTTATAGTACAGACGGAGTACAAAATTTGTGGAGGTGAGCTGCGAAAAGATTGTTGAAGATATGTAGTAACAAGTTTTTGATTCAAAGGATCTAAAGAAAGCCGCTAAGAAGCAATTGTTGAATTTTAAGTCAATTTTCAACTTATTCGAGATCAAAAAGCTTCTAATCTTATTTCTATTTGACAAAGACTTCAATAGACTGTTTTTTCTTAAATTGGTACAATCGGATCTGTTTATTAGAGCTATGGGTCAAACCCATTTGTTGCATAATTTTCTCTTTCAATCTTCGATCTCAATCTGGTTTCTCTTTCTCGATGGAAAAAGGAGGAAATCACAGAAATCACGTTCTCCTCCGCGCTTGCAAGATCGGCACCCGATTCACCAAAAAACGTAGCTTGCGCGCTCCTTGGGCTATCGCAAATGGGGGAGAACAAATCCCTATTGGGCGATCCAGCGTGATTCCGCCGTTTTTTAAGTTGCTGGAGAACTGGAATCTGCAGGAAAGAAGGACGCGTGCACGGTGAAGGAGAAAGATGAAGGCGTTGCAGGCGGGCATAATGAAGGAGGATTTAGGGTCGAATACGGTGATTTAGGGCCCGCCGCCAGGGGCCTAGTCGAGACCGCCGTTGTCGCTATATTTCCCAAAATATACAAACAATTACCTGTTTCGTCAGCCATTTCTCCTTCTCCCTCTCTCTTTTTCCACGTCTTTCTCATGAGGAATTTTACTTGTGTCGATTTGATTTCTAAAATTTTGGCAGTTAATTTGTTAATGATTCTCACTCGATTTGAAGGTTTGGGCTTTTTTTGTCCGGCTGTAGCTCGTTGCCATCCTTCCCAGTTGAATCTCCCGTTTCTTTCGCCTTCAAAATGGTGGGTTCGATGTTTGCCTCAATTTCCTTCAACAAAATTGCAGTCGAGCTTTGACTTTCTGCAGGCTGGTTCTTGTTGTAAATGAATTTTTCAATGTCGTCTTGAGCTTCGATGACTTTTTCTCGGACTTCGACTGCTAAGTCATTAGCTTTGCCTCTTTCTTTCTTCTTGGCTGGGAAGATTTTATCGAGGGATGATTTTAAGGAAGTGATCTGTTCAAGAAGGGGGCGAAGTTCTTCCTCTGGGAGCTGATTAGAAGTCAAGAGCTGATTAACGTATTTAATCGATGGAAAGCTAGTTTGAAAAGGGTCCTGTTTTCAGATTAACAGAAGGGAGTTGTGGATGCCAAAAGTATTTTAACACTTGAAATTAATTAATCCAATTAGGAAGGCAATTAATATTCCTCTATATAAATAATTAATTAGAAAATGTGTTTGATGTACAACTACATCACACCCTCTGTCAACAGTCTGTATACATAGTTATCGCTTTAGTAGGAGTAATTGGGAGATGGAATGTAAGTTTAATTTCTACGTAGAACATAGTGTAGTATTCCTAATTCCCAGCTAATTAAGAGATTTGGATTCGATGGTCTGCAAAGAGGTCATTAGAATCATGGAGGAGGATAGAGCTCAACCTAAATTTTATGGTTAATGTACTGTACAGAATAATGGGAAGTAAATTATCATCAAGCATGTTTATGACATCCTATTTTGAAGGTTACTCTATAAAATAAATTAGGTTATTTTTTATAATGAATAAGGTTACTCTTTGATTTGGAACTCTAATTTTTCTGAAAATCAAATAAGATTGTCTCTTTATAATAATTTAACTTATTTTTTATAATAATTCAAATTACTCTTTGATTTGAGACTCTAATATTTCTAAAAATTATTAGGATTACTCTTCATAATAATTTAGGTTACTATTTTTTTTAATATGTAGATTACTCTTTATAATAAAGTGAGTTAGTATTGTTAGTTTTTAGATTACTCTGTTTTAGCAATTATCTTATATATTACTTTTATTTTTAATAACGGATTACTCTATAAAAAAATTGGGTTACTTTTTTGAAATCTTTATAATGAATGGATATGGACAGTTGCTAATTAATTCTAATTAAGATTCTCACCACAAATATTTAAGGCTCAACAATAGAAAAAGGAAAAACAAAATAAAGAAGGAAAAAACGAAGATGACACACACACATCCCATGCGCCACCGTGAACACCACCAGGTGTGCTGTTCCGGTTAACGCCGCCGTAGTCTCCAGTCCGCGAGATTATGTAGTAGAGAACCTCGACCTTACCAGGGTGGTGTATGAAAAGAAGATGATCAATTCATGTAATATGTTGTGTACTCACCAAAACCCCAATTGACCAGTCTAACCTCTCCTATCATCACTCACTCTTCTGCTCTCTTCTTCTTCTTCTTCAATCTACTCTTCTCTCTCTCTCATCTCTCTCACCTCTTCTGCTTCTGTTTCTTCAAGGAGTGATGACTCTTTCTGTAATACCCCGTAAGTTTCACCTGCAATTTTTTTTTTTCTGCCATGGCCCAAAATCGTTGAAGCCCACGTCCACTCAGCCCATTCATTATTATCAGCCGTGAGTTTAATTAAAACAAACAAGTTTTCTTACTCTCCAAGAAAAAAATCGTGATCTTCATAGAGGAGATATCGTTTCCCCTTATCAACCTATATCTTAGGAAATAAGTTAAAATCCTACGAAGATTTCTCCACAACCAGCCGTGAGAATATAATCCAAAGTCTTCCTTATTCTCCACACACACGATACACTTTCATACGGCTGCGAGCAGTGAGAGGTAACGCACAAATTTACTTCTTCTTTTCTCTTCTTTTTCTTCTCCTTTTCTTTCTTCTTCCTTCGATCAAACACTTGTTTTCCTCCTTTATTTGTCTCTGCAAACTTAAAACTGCCAACCCTAACATTCTCAATTTGCAAGCCTTGCGTGAATAAGTAGGTAGATTAGTTGTGCTATAGTTTATCGAAGTCATGTAGTAATGGTCGAACATGATGATGTAGGTGACGAAGGAGACTCTGATATTGTCGTTAGTACTTGAACGTTGGACATCACTCAGTTAAAGGTGGGGATTCTTTCATACTTATATGCGTTAGATGATTACGTATGTGCCAATTGAATTAAACTTGTATTTGTTGTCACTTGAGAGTTGATGATCATACTTGAATGTTATGAAATATTATATGACATGGGTATGGGCTGCATAAGTGCCATACTATAGCACGGGTATGGGCTGTAATGGTGCCATACTATAGCATGGGTAAGGGCTGTGAAGGAGTGCCTTACCAACGAATCGCGATATCGTAAAGTTACACGGATAAGGGCCGAAAGGTGCCTTATTATGACATGATAAGATTGCATTGTAAGTGAATTGAATTCTCGCATATGAATTATTTGATGTATGTAAGCATGTTTAGATCGTCACTGAGCGTGTGGTTGCTCACCCCGATAAATATTCTTATGGCAGGTTGAGCGTGGCTAAGCGTACGAGCGGGGGTTGTGGGCGAGGAGACTTAATAGTTAAACTTCAGTTTTAACGCAGCATGTTTGTGCTGCAAACTTTCCCGTTTTTTTTATGAATACTTGCATTGAAACTGATTCACTTTATTGGCGTTTGATTACATGGTCTTGATTAGTATTCTGAAATTTTATTTACGGTGATGTTGTTGGAAGAATAGTATGTTCGAAATCGAGTGTGTTAATAAGGAGTTTGACCTGCTAAATTGGAAGTGTCTTTGTGTGTGGTGTCGAACGCCTAATTGGGACCGCTTACCATGTGTGTTGATGCGTTGAAGCTGCCATCTGTAATGGAAATTAGAAACTGTTTGGTAGTCAGCTGCATGCTTAGGTTGAGATTTACCTTAGTTACAGACTTGTACTACAGGGTACAAGTACTCATGTTAAATTAAATTTTCATTGATTAATATTGTTTAGTGTGTGTGAATACAGTAGACGTGTGGAATGGTTAGGAGTCGTCAATTGAGATTGTAGGCTAACTTGCCATCTGTTCAGTCTTTGGTGTCATGAGGCATAGAGGGCAGTGGGTTGTTAGAGGATGCCAAGTGAGACTTTAACTCTTACCTTAATTACTTGTTTATGGGGAGGATTAATTAAAGGGTATTAATATGTTTAATTCAAGTGTTACATGCCATCTGCTGTACAAACAGGAGTTATAGGATATGGTGGGGTTACCTGAAAATTTGCAGAGTTGAAGTGTAGAAATAAAACTTACAGTCCTTACCTATGATTTTGCAGAAAGTGTAGGAATCAAACTTACTGTCCTTCCTTAGAAAATTTACAGAATTTTGCAGAATTAAGAGTTGCAAGTTAGATTTCATACTTATTGTCCTCATTGAAGTTTTGCAGAAGGTTTATACTTACTGTCCTACCGTTAGATTTTTGCAGAAAGTAGGAATAAAACTTACAGGCCTTCTTCCAAAGTATTTTGCAGAATGTTGCAAATGATTTTGCACAAGCCTTGGTCTATTTTAATGAGTCCTGTAGGTTTGTAGGACATGGTTTTCTTTTTTTGAAACTTTCAGCCCTTTATTTTTACAACTTTTGCTAAACACATTAATTGATATTCTAAAGTAGAAATTTGCAGAACTTAAGGGATTAATCCCACATCTAGACCCTTTGCTTATAAATTATTTTGCTAAAGCATGTAGAATGCTTGTGGGACAAACAACTCATTTGCTAACTCATTCTTTGCTAGATTATTTTTGTTATTTACTGAAATTTTTAGGACCATTTCTACTTCCTCCTTGTTTGCAAATTATTTCCTACATGTTAAATTAAAAATTTTAATCATGCCCCATTTAATATTCTAATTCAAAATGCTACTTCGAATTTTCCTTGATAAAATTTGGGGCGTGACACTTTCCAAACAGGTACGTGCAGGCTCCATTGATCTGTGTTGCATTATTTTCAGTAAGTCTTCCTCTTCATGCTTTAGGTTTATACTTTTTTCCTTCTCCCTTCCTTGTAATGCTGCTCCTCAGAACCCACCACCCCCCTTTCAGACAACAAATCTCCGGTCACTTTAGACTTTGATTTCTCCTATCAACCCTAAACCCTTTTGAAAAAAAAAAAACTAGTCAAGGTAGTAGAGTAATTAATAATGGTGGGCGGCGCGTGGAATTGAGGTGGAGCAGGAAGGGCAGCGAGATCCTCGAATTTCCCCCAGGGAACGCTGGAATACCGCAGGGGATTAACCGATCTGCCCTAATTGCCCTCTTGTATGCCGCCTCGAAGCTTCATCTAGAAACAAGGGTCCTCGTGACGTCGGCGGCAGAACGATTTCAGATAAGGAATGGAGGCGCGGTATGCTGATTTACGCAAAATGAATTAAGACGCCACGTGGAATCAGTTATTTAATTGGGGATTTTCTTAGAAAGCCCAGATTTCACGTTTAACCCATATACGCAGATGTGAGATTCGGTTCTACCAAAATATTGGTAGGACACTATTGAATTCATCAATTGAATTCTTATCTTTTTAAAGTAATTGATTAAATCCCTCATTTTATAATATTAGAACAACTAACTAACTTTCCTTTCTTTTGCTTTATTTTTTTTAATCCTTTCTTTTATTTAATTTATTATTATTATTATTTTAATAACTAAATGTGATACTGTCTTTATTTTATTTTGTTCTGTTTTGATCTTTTTTCAATTATATTTAACGTAAATACATATATTTAAATATGACTAATTATAATGTACACCCTAAAATAGGGTGCACCCACTTTAAAAAATGTATACAAATATAAACAAAAATATATACAATTATGAACAAAAATGTATACAATTTAAAGGTTATTTTGTGGTGCACTTGGTGCATCAGTGTACCTGTAAGTTTATAGGGTAAAATTGAGGGTTAGTGGGTAGTTATTTAATCTATTTTTAATTATTGTATTTTATTGAGTGTGATGATTGAATAAAAAATCGATCTGATGGATGAAATTATGTAGGTGCACCGCAGTTAGACTCACAATTTAATTTTTATTTTTTTAATGAAAAATTGAGTATAAAAAATATACAATTATTAAAAAACATGTATACAATATTGAATAAAAAGTTATACACGTATGGATGCTAGTTTTTTTAATGAAAAACTTAGTGTGAAAAAAGTATACAATTATTAAGAAACAAGTGTACAAAATAGAATAACATGCATGTACAAAATAGAATAAAAAGTTATATACATATGAGTGCATCCTTACACCCGGGTGCACATAATATCAACTCTCTAAATATATATATATATATATAGAGAGAGATTTAAAAATATTATACATAAAATAATACTTCATGAATAATAGTATAAAAGATAAGGGCAAGTCTTGCATGAGACCGTCTCATGTGAGACCATTTTACACTTTTAAAATTAGGAATTACTTCTACTATAAAATATTACTATCATTTTGAATAATATTATCACTTTTCATTTAAATTGTTCATGAAATAACATTATCATTTTTCATTATAAAATTATCAATTTTCATCCATAAGCCGTTACGTGAGATGGTCTCACACAAATATTTGCCAAAAGATAAAATGTGATAATATTTTTAATAAAGAGTTATATACTTAACAAGTGATAAATATCAATTGAACTATTCATAAAAAGTGATAATTGTCATTTGAACTATTTCTTGAACAATATATATGACGAATAAAAAGTGATAAGTTTTTTTTAATAAAAACTGATACCCAATAACGAAAAATGTGATAACCATTAACCATGAAATTAATTAAACTATTTCATCAATAATTCGTAACGCAGATAAAAAGTAACAAGTGGTCCAAACATAGTGAGAAGATGATACGAGTTGATTTTATGGAAACAAAATTTCCTATACAATTGTCTAAATTTAATCACTTCAAAATTGAGATTCTTTCATACAATCTAGTGTAGATGCTTACTTCCGGAAAGTATTACTTTAAGATGGAAGAGTACTAACTTTTCTATGAAGATCAGTTATAAACTTGTCATCATGCATAACATTAATATTACTCTTTCTTACTCTGATAGTAGAGTTATTACTTTTCCACGAAGAGTTATGAACTTGTCATGCATGAGAGTAATGCTCTATCATACAAAAGAGTATAGACGGGCACACAAGAACCTACCCACAAAATTAGATCTAATGTTAGACACAATCTTACATTACTATTTTTATTTGTTACACTTTACATAAGACTTTGTGTCATCATAATTATCAAAATCTTCTTGGAAGACAACCAATGCCAAGGCACTCTCAACCTCGTCCGCGTCGAATTTTTGAGTTGCTACCAAAGTACACTTCCATTGCTAAGCGTTAATGGCGAACAATCATCTTTGCAAGGCGATGAATGGAAAGATCCCAGTTCCCGGCTGTGGGCGGCGGTAAAGGAAATCGAAAGGTGAAATTCTGTTCATGATGTGGTGGTAGCGAACAAAATGGGAGCAGGAAATGTGAATCCCACTTCTCTAATTAATTTTTGAAATGTGAATCTCACTTCTCTAATTAATTTTTAGGTGCTTACTATAGTGCCCTAACAGATTTTTTTTAAAAAAAATCTGTTTGACAATTTTTTAAGAAAAAAATACAAAAAAGTCCAAAATGACAAAAATATCATTGACACGATATAAATTTTTCTTGAGTCAACTTTTTTTAGTAAATTTGTAATTAAAATATATTTTTAGGGTAGTTAAATTTGATGTTGAACGAAAATGAAAAATATGAAATTTAACTTAAAACGAAGGTAGTATTAAATAAAGTGTAAACACTAATATTGAGAGTATGATGAAAAAGTCATAAATTTAAATTACTTTGAGATTATTAAATAAAATGTTATTTCATCTTTTTGGAGGAAAAAAGATTTTGTGTAACAAATGAGAAAACTGTGAAGTCAGAAGTATTTTATGGTACATACAAAATTTGTGGAGGCAGGTTATTATTTTTTATTCATCTCACATGTGTTTTTATATGAGATGGTCTTACACAAATATTTGCTGAAGAGTTATTAATCTTTCATGAAGGGTTATAACCTTGTCATTCATAAGAGTAATATTACTCTTCTTAATCTTATGACTCGTTTGATAGGTAAGATAACATAAAGAAGTATTATGGGTGTAAGTATTATGTATGTAGTTATAAGGTGATAATATGAATAAATGAGTTTGTGTTGATAGAATGTATAAAAAGTAGTAATAATATTTTATGGTATTTATAGGCTATACTAATAGACAAATTCTCTTGTAAGATATTATATATGTGAGACTGTAAGCAAATAAAATTCATGGTTCAATCAAATGACGACACGTGGATTTTCATGATTAAAATATCAATTTTAATTTATTATATTTTATTTTGGGGATTTAATAAATTAATTCCTAAAATAGATTAATAAATAATTGATAATTAATTTAAACCCAATAAATTAAAAGGGGGTTTAAATTAAGTAAAGCTTGCCTCCCAAGTCAAGTAAAGCCTGGAAGGTTCCAGAATCAGGTCAAATCAAGCAATGACCAATCAAACTGTGTTATATATGGAAATGCCCAAGCCCGCAAAATCAGGTAAATTCTGCCATTGACCAACCAGATTGCGAGTTATTTATGGGGCATCCTCTGTCTTCACCTATATAAGGAGTCTTCCTCCATTCATTACACACACATTCAAAGACCCGAAGACACAAATGCTCTGAAGAGATTGAAACACGAGCAACGCTCCTCATGATCTTCAAGCATCTTCAAGTCAAGAACGGCAAATGATTCGGGAATATGATAAATGATGAATTAAAGTATGACGTTGCTCCTCATGATCTTCAAGCATCTTCAAGTCAAGAACGACAAGTGATTCGGGAATATGATAAATGATGAATTAAATTATGAAGTGATTCGGGAATATGATAAATGATGAATTAAATTATGATTTTAAGGTGTTATAATATGATTCATTATTGACATACTTTAATTATACATCAATATACTTTACCTATATAATAAGCATACTTTAGTAATGAGTCAACTCGTCTCACAAGTGTCTCACAAAAAATTCATCTCACAAGAGAGTTTCTCATACTAATATGATGTATAAAAGTAAAATTTTTAATGCTCTACTATATTAGTCCTTAAATTTATTTTGTCAAATAAATAATATATAATAATTCAAAAAATTATTTATTTAAAATATCACCACTGATATTTTGAAATGATGATTTATATTTTTAATTAATGTTTATAAATTTAATTTAATCAATATGATATTATTTTATCTAAAATGAAAATTTTACAATTATTGTACTACATATCATTTAAAAATTTTGTATACTAAATTCATTTTAATTGAAATAATTATTTTTAATTATATTAATTTATTGACATTAATTTTATGGGTTTCTATATTTTTTATAACGTTAATATAAATTATATAATTGTTTTATTATTGAAAATCTAAACACCCTTATGTATTTTTTATGATTTATTTAATTGTTTTATAACGTTATGGTTTCTATCATTAAAAATGTTACAATTATTTATCATTTAAAATTTTTAGAACATTATAACAAAATTAAGCGTAAATTTAGTTTAAATTTGAATATTCATTTTGTTCTATTATAAAAATTATTTATTTATTTTAAGTGATCCATAAAATTTTGAATGATTTTTTTTTGTTTATTACAAATATTTGTTTGTTTTTCTGAAATTAAATTAAATTAAATAATGTTCTGTAATAAAAAGTTGAGGCCTAGGTAATTTCAGTGTTTTATATGAGTTTACTATTGAATGCAGAATATTAATACATCGTGGGATGACCGTTTAATAGTTTAAGAGGCAATAGTGAAATTTTACAAGCTCGCCTCGTGGGATGACCGTTTAATAGTTTAAGAGGCAACAGTGAAATTTTACAGGCTCGCATTATTTTACAGGGCGTTGTTATGTTTGTATAAGCTACTCTCATCGTTTCATTGAAACTTTATAAATGGGCATATTATTAAGATAGTAGAGTTATTACTCTTTCATAAAGAGTCATAAACATGTCAGACATAAGAGTAATATTACTATTTCTTTTGAATAGTCACTGTCTATCATAATTTAGAGTAGTGCTCTATCATACAAAAGAGTATAAATGGGCACACAAGTATCCACCTACAAAATTAGATCTAAAACAAACACAATATTTTAAATTTCAATAGACCAATACCACAAATTAAATATCAATATCTAAACACTTAAAAAATATACTTTCTTTTTTAAACAATTAGCATGAAAAACTAAAATAATTTTTAGTACCCACACCAACCACCAGCCGCCGCCCATGGGAAGGGGTTGGTAAGAGGGGTGAGATTGCCGCCCATGGGGAGGGGTGAGATTGGTTGGGGTACATGGGGTTACTATTTTAAATTAAGCAAAGGAATATTTTGAGCTTTTTAAAATGTATTCGAATAAAATTTTTATAAAAGTTGTTTAATATTGATATTGTTATTCATTTGTTGTATTTTGGATGAAAATGTCTATTGACATTTATTTTTTATTCAAAAGATAATTTATCTTGTGTACTAAAAGATAGTTTTGCAAAAACTAAAATTCACTTAGTTCACACAAAACTCATTTCAAAAATGAAGATTTGTTTTATAAATTATTGATTGCAATACGAAAAATTCATATGTCATTGCATAGCTGCATTGCTTTCCTATGTAATAATATTAGACCTGTAACTCCAAAAATGAGGTTATCTTATAAATTAATGATACTGCAATACTAAAAATTCCATATGCATTGCTTCCTTATGTATTAGAGGTGATCCTATATAAGATCTAACAAAACAATGAAGTGATACATGTATCGAGGAGGTTATGTATTAGAGGTGATCCTGTATAAGCTCTAACACAACAATGTAAGTGATACATGTATCGAGGAGGGGACTAAATTAACTATATTAGAAAATTAAGAGAGACGTCTCAAAGCATTCCACATGGGAGTGGGATGGTCTCAAACCATTCCAAGTGTATTTTACTCGTAATGAGAATAATAATATAATATGATATACGACGTTAGTTAACGTTAATATGAATGTTTGGGTGACTACGATTAAGGGGCGATTGTATAAGGTTACTGATACACAAATAAAAAACGTCTCAGGAATATAGCGCGATCATTCCATAATCTGGCGACCGCAGCATATCATTGCACGCACCATTTCATCCCATAATTTCCGACTTTATAAATCAAGGTTTCACAATCTCAATAGCTCATTCCACTTCCTTTTCAGCAACACTGTGCTTTATCAAATCTTCTTCTGCAACACAAAGTCGTATAACATGATGGGTACCGGATCCAGTTCCGGCACGAACGTATTCAGCCACCCCTGCCAGGATTCACTCAACGCCTACCTCGGCAGCTCGCAGCTCCGCCAACCGTGTCCTGGCCACCACCGCCAAGGGACGAACTCATTGGAGCCGTGAGATGTTCCACCACCGGAGCCCTGCGATGCTCGCTCATCTCCAGATTCTGCGTAAATACAGCCGGAGACGGGCGGTGGCGGTGAAGAAATCGGGGTCGATAGAGGGAAAACTACAGGAGTTGAGGCTGTTGGTTCCGGGTTGCGAGGTGACGATACCTACTCTTCTAGACGAAGCAATTGACTATATGGCGGCTGTGCAGAACCAAATCAGAGCTCTGGCTTTCCTCAGCAAGGCGATGAGGAATATGAACGATGAGATGAAACGACGTCGTTCCGGTCCCTCTCCTCCATTTCCAACCGCATTCTTCCCCACGAAACCCTAATTTAGTACTGTTCCTCTGTTTTAGATGTGTTGTCTTTTTTTTTTCACTAAAGTTTGATTTCCTTTGTTTTAGTTTTAGTTTTTAGAGACGTTTGCGATTTCAGGGGTATTTATAAAGTATGTGTTTCTTATATATCTCCAAAACCAAAAGTTTAATATTGTGGTTGTGGATGGTGAAAGTGAAACAGCCTTTGTGGATAGAGAAGCCAACGTCTGTATCATCCTGCCCTCAAAAGTAGGCTATGAAAGTTAAACCGAAACCGTGGGCAATTCAACCTTTTTGCGTAACAACTAATTACACAATCAAAGTTAAACATTAATGGAGTATATACAATAACAGGAAGCAATTCAAATCAAGTTATAATAAATAGAGTAATATTATACAAACAGTGGGAAGGAAAACAGGGCTCTTCCGGGACTGACTCCCGTCAACCTAAGCTGCCAATAGAAGATACAAATACAATTCTAGACGATCCTTCTCCTCTCCTCTACCAACTTTATTTACTCTCTCCCATTGTTTTTTGCGAGTGGATTAAGAACTATTATTATTATCCAACTTTATAAACTCCACCCGTTGTTTTTGCAAGTGGATTAATGACTATTATTATTATATGTAAAGTGGGTAGTTGTATTAAAGAGAAGTGGTGGGTCATATTGTATACTCCCTCAGTTCACTTTCAAGGGTATCATTTTTCCATTTTCATTTTGGGAGTCCGCCCCCAAGGGTCTCATTTAATTTTTTATTCACACACATCAACTGATACAACTAAAAAATGGGACCCACACTTCCACTAATACAACTATCCATTACACATTAAATAACAATACTCCTTAATCTCCGTGCCCAAAAGCAAATGGCACCCTTGAATTCGGACTGAGGGAGTATTTTTTTACTAAATAGGAAAAATATATACATTTGAACCAGACGCCAAAAATAGTAAAATTGATACTTCAGAAGCAAACGGAGGGAGTATAATTTTTTATTTCAGACCTAATTTATAAATATAGAAAGAACATAATTATTTTATCAAATCTATTTAATCTCAAATAAGCACCTGCTTATCCACTAAAATTGGTGATTAGCATAATTGCAACAAGAATATACATGGTTAGCTTGACCCCTTGATTAGGTTTATCAAGTTATGTCCCACGCACCACAGTAACACAAATCAACAACACACAACATCAAAATTAAGGTTGAGATGAGCCAAGTTTCCGTAATAGATTGCAGATACATGTTCTTATAATCAAATGCCGACTGAATAGACCAGAGATCAGACGATTGACGGCGACTAGATCTCCATTCACTGGCCAAAATAGCAGAATCTAATATTCCATCCGTCTCACACTACCTTCACTTCCACGTTAACTTCACCACATTGTTTAAAAAAATTATATTTTTTTAATTTTTTTGACTTTTGGTGTATTTCAATACTTTTTAAGTATTAAAAAAGTGTAAAAAGTAATATTGTGAGTATGATAAAAAAAAAAGTCACAAATTCGAAATTAATGTTACTTTTGAATCACTCTTTAGAGTGAAAGGATTGTGCGACAAATAAAAAAAAAATTGTGAAGCTAGAAGGGTTTATGGTACGGTACAAAATTTGTGGAGGTGGGCTGCACAAAGAATGGCGAAGATCTTAACAAGTTTATGAATCAAAGGTTCTGAAGAAAGCCGAAAAGATGCGATTGTTGAATTTTGAGTTATTTTTCATCTTATTTTTCGAGATAAAAAAGTTTCAAAATTGTTAATTGATCTACTTCAGGAAGATTGATAATTGTCAATTATATATCGATTAAAAGTGATAACATTTTAAATAAAAACTGATAAGGAAAATGTGATAACAATTAACCACGGATTTAATTTGACTAATTCATTAACAATTCATGATAGGAGTATTTTATGGAAACAAATTTTACTATACAATTGTCTAAATTTAATCACTCCAAAAAATTGAAAGATTCTTTCATACGGATATTACTGACATTGAAGTGTTATTACTCTTCCATGAAGAGTTATAACTGTCATACATAAGAGTAATTGTACTCTTTCTTACTCTTAATATAGTAGAGCTATTACTCTTCCATGAAGAGTTATAAACCTGTCATGCATAAGAGTAACGCTCTATCATACAAAAGAGTATAAACGGACACACACAAAGTATCTACACACAAAATTAGATCTAAACAAACACAATTTTTAAATGTTAGATACAATCTTACATTGCTATTGTTGCACTTTAGATAAGACTTTATCTCATAACAATTATCAAAATCTTCATGGAAGACAACCGATTGCCATAAATTTATGATCATACTGGGTAAAAGTAATAATTTATTATTATTATGCTGGACTGTCATCAAAAGAAAGAAAGAAAGAAATAAAATGTTTAATTGATCATGAGAAACATGTTTGAATTATACCAAAATTCGGAAGGCTATAGTTACTTATCTATGCTTTAAGAGAAAAGATCCAAAAAAAAAAAAAAATTGGACGCAATACCTGTGATTAATTAATCAAAAATACATAGCCAGAGAAAGTGAGATTTCGGCTTGGAATGTGCTCAATAATGACAGATCCTTGATCCTCATGTAAGACTCCGTTTCCTGTGAACTAATCAAGTAATAATAGACAAAGGCAATTGACTTTCACCGTATTTCCCATTAAACATTAAACCGGAATAGCATCACGTCCCCTTCTTGCACGACATAATCTTTACCCTCAGATCTGAACTGCAAGATACCACAAACAATTTACTGAGAAAAGGTAAATCAATCATGAATATATGCAACATTAATATGGAATAAGATAAAAGATGAAAAACAAGTATAGTTGACCTTGTTAATAGACATTTTAGTTTGATCTTAGTGAAAAACAAGCATAAGTATATCACGACGTTATTTGCATCATAAAATTGTGGGTTGGACTATGTATAGTGCATGTTATCACGATTGAGCAATAATTGTGCCAGTAGCAACACATCCAACAAATGAGAAATAACTTTCCATTTGATCAAAAGAGCATGCCATTGGAAATATAGGAATCTCCTCCAGAGACAAAATAGTTTGCTCTGAAACTGCAGCTAAAAAAGGCTTATATATCCGTGAATCATATAATTATGTCTCACTGATGAAATATTTAACAAAATAGATAATTAAACAATAATAAAATGAATCTCGTAAGCTGTATTGAAGCACAATTTAGGACATCAACTTACCAGTCCCTTCTCCCTTGCTACGGCAAATGAACCAGCAGCAACAAAATCATCATAGGCAACCTAGCAAAACTTTAACATAAGAAAACTTAACTATAATTAAAGATGGACTATATCTTGCTTCTAGAATGATTGATTTTCCTTGCTTATCGCTTAATAGAACAGAAAATGTTCATGATTTATAAGCAGACAATGGAAATGACTCATTGATCCTTTTCATCTGAAGTGTCATTTTACATGAAACATTAAATATTGAACACATTCTATTTAGGAATAAAACTTAACCATACCTGCCAATTAATATGATAAACCTGGTGATTTACTGGTAGTTACAAGTTTCTAGGAAATTAGCAGCACAAAAAGAAAATATCAACACTAAGACTCATCAAGGTGAACCGGATGAAGGCAATCATCTCTTCTACAGATACTTTATACAAAATAAAAACAATCCTTATGCTCTTTATAGAAAGTAGAGAACTCTAGTATTTTTATTAATAACCATTACCGTTTCTGCTCGAATAAAGCCCCTCTCAAAGTCAGAATGTATAACACCAGCAGCTTGAGGTGCTGTCATTCCTGCAGATAATGAGAAGTATTTTGAGAGGATGCAGGTAACAAAATTAGAATTAAGTAGCTTTGTGTATCTGATTCTAGATGAATTTAGAAGAGGTTTTAATGGGACCAATTTGAGCTATTTTTATGGCTGCCTGTTTGGCCTTGTTTCTTGGTCGTCTGATTTGCCTTTTCTTTTGACATCTTTTTTGCTCTGTTTTTTTTCTTCTCTCTTTTTCTATATTATGCGTATTTAGATCCTAGATGAATCTAGAAGACTAAAATCATGATCCAAAGGTAGACTGCATATTCAAGGAAAAAAGTACAATCTCCAAATATAGCTTCCATTAGCTATCTTCCAAATCATCTGGGGTTGCAGAAACATCCATTCAACCACAATACACCATTCAGGTTGCATCACTCTAATTTTCGCAAAAGCTTAGCTATACAGATTCACAAAACATAAATATTGGAAGACAGAATAAGAAAAATGTGTGAAGGACCTGATCGTATGGTCCAAGCTTTAGTTTCCTACAAGAAAAACCAAAAAATAAAAATGATAACAATGCCTGCTAAAGCAACATTAGGATTTTTACCTCAAAAGAACTCATGTTTTAAATATACCTTTTCGCCAGAAGTAAAATAAGTACGCAATCCCAGAAGGCTGTATGTCGCCCTTATAAGATTTCCCAGACCACTTTCATTGACTCCAAGAGAAGTCAAGTATTCAATCCTTTCTTCTGGTGGAAGTTCAGTAAGCTCTGCCTCAACCTGAAGGATGAAAATTAAATAAAAATTTTGGATGCTAAAGTCCCATACATTCTCTTCCTTGGAAATAAGATGTCTTTTAAAAATTTCTGTATTGTAGATATTTATGTTGAATGTGATCATCTGACCTGTGCTGAGACAGTAATTAGTCCAGATTGTAATTCAGAAGCAAGAGCCATCACTTCTTTAACATGAGAGTTGTTTCCAGGATCAGCGAGATCAGATTCTGCCACATTTGCGACATATATAACAGGTTTCATAGTAAGTAAATAAAGATGCCTTACAGCATCCTTTTCATAATCTGTTAAAGAAACTGATCGTGCCGGTTTTCCATCCATAAGTGCACGCACAATTTTTTCCAGAGCAGACTTTTCTGCTTCTTCCTGCAATGAACAGATTATCCAAGGATATTTATGGGTTATTGCCTGGTTTTTTATTAAAGAGAAATAGTATTAGTAACAACTGATCAAAAGAAAATTCAAGTACGATGATTTCACCTTCATTTTGGATTGTGGGTCTCTAGCTTTGCCTTTATTGAGTTTATCCAATCTTTTCTCAACCTGCATTCTTGCAGAAGACACAACTAAGTTCAATCTAACTGTCTACAGCCTATGATTTGACTGAAATCAAATCAAGGAAAATCAAGTCAGATACAATGTACACCCTAATGTCTCAACTTAGATGAGCATTGATTTTAAATCAACAGAATGTAGACTTTATAAACCCTACATCCGATAACAATCACTCGGCCTTCTTAAAGTTCTATTTTCATGAATATTACTCCTATAAAGGTTAATGCTCCATAAAATGATTTCATAAAGTGGGTACATCACTCTACTTTCAATCTTCAAATTATGTATCATTATAAATTATGGCAGAGAAGACTAAGGTCTGTAGGTTATCTCCAATTTGTCAAGGTTTTACTCGAGCATTTTGACTACGGAGGCCAGTGATTATTTATGTAGACAAGACTAAGGATTCTATCTGTCCAATTTTATAGTCTTAAATGATGGCATGAACTATTTGCGATCAATTCGGTACAACAAGATTGCATCCTTGATCATGGGATTTCACCTCATTGTCCGGAGGGAAGTGTAAATGGTCTATAAAACATGGTTAGGTCCTCTGTTTCCTACATTATGAACATGCTTGTGTCAGTTGTCTCTCAGACTATTATTAATCATCAAGTCCAGATATTTGTGCTATGCATAACAACATTGCAGAAAATTCACCTGATAGCATACCTGATCTAAATCTGAAAATACCAACTCTAAATTGATGACGTCAATATCAGATTTCGGATCAACTTTTCCACTCACATGAATAATATCATTATCTTCAAAACAACGAACCACCTAGAAAGGAATGCAAATATTCATAGAGACTAAATCATTGAATTCACTGAGGATACTCAAGACTTAATGAAAGCAAATACAAACCAACCATCATCATATATTATCATAAGGAGAACGTAAAACAGAAAAAGAATTTGAAAAGGGAAATGTATTCCGTATCAACAAAACAAAGGGAAGGGTATAACGAAAATTTACTTCAGAAAGATAGTGGCAGCTCCTAGATTAATAGACTAAAATGTAGGGTAAGAAAAGGTACGTACTTGGAGAACAGAGTCCACTTCACGAATGTGTGACAAGAATTTATTACCCAAACCCTAAAATAAGATATTCAAATACAACAAATATCACCAAATCAGCCTACTTAATACCTTAAAGGCAAAAACAAGCACTTTAATAAGTATAAGCCATATCATATGATTAAAATGATTCACCTCTCCTTGACTGGCACCCTTTATGAGTCCAGCAATATCAACAAACTCTATGGATGCTGGGACTGCTCGTTGAGATTTACTGAGCTTTGAGAGCACATGTAGACGTGGATCTGGAACAGCAACAATTCCTACATTTGGTTCTATTGTACAGAATGGAAAATTTGCAGCCTGAGCTTTTCCATTTTCAACCTAGAAATAATATTATCAGAGCAAAAATCACCTTAAAGCCTAGCAGATTGTATCCAAATTGCTTCTGATAATAGAGTGGCACCAATACTTTACTTTTTACTAGAAGTTCAGAATGCACAATATTTGAAACTTTTGGATTAAAACACAGACAAATAGAAGACAAAGATAATCAGGAGTCTCAATGAAAGACAAAGAAGTCCACTAGTCCAATTGATTAAATTGGCAACAATTCCAAACTAACCTAGGGACATGATGCAATGAAAAGCCCCAATTATTCTAACCCACCAAAGCATTATCTCTTAGCATTCCATAAGGATTTTTTCTCCCAGAATATCCCAATAATTTCATAAATACCAGACATAATTTAATCATTTATCAAGAATTTCAATGCAAACTGGAAAGGATAAACTACCGTGAAAAGCCCCAATAATTGTAACCCACAAAAGTGTTATCTCTTAGCATTCCGTAAGGAATCATTCTCCCAGAATACCCCAATAATTTCACAAATACCAGACATAATTTAATGATTCATCCAGAATTTCAATGCAAAATGGGAAGTATAAACTACGATACCAATACATTCAATCATTAGTTTAAAACAGAAGTAGGGAAACTGAGGAGGCTCAAGATGAATACTCCAAACGAAGTGTATAAACTGAAAATAGCTCAAAAAAAAAAAAATTGAACAACTCAGAGAGCGGGAAAAAGATACGTACAACAGCGTTGAAGAGAGTGGACTTCCCGACGTTGGGAAGACCAACAATACCGGCTCTCAAGCTCATGCTTATCTTTGCGGCGGAGAAGCGCCGGTTGAGTAACAGCATCGAGGGCGAAGTATTTGAAAGAATTGGCCATCGGAGTAGGAATGAAGATTTGAGAGGAAGAGATGAGGATGATATAGAAGGCATCAAATGAGAGCACAGAATCAATCTCGCCATTGATGCAGAGAAAGTGGAGGTTTTGTGCGTGTGGGTGGTGATATTGCCGCGATAATGCGTGAGTTGCTCCAACAATTATCAACAATTTATTAACGAAAGCTAAGGGATGTAAACGAACCAAGCCGCTCGCAAACTATTCGGGATTCTATTCGAAAAAAATTCGTTCGAGTTCATTCGTGAAAAAAAACGAGCCAAGCCGAGCTCGATTTTCGAGCTCGATTATTTTTTTGAGCCGAACTCGAGCACGGATGTGTTTGGCTCGAAAGCTAGCGAACGTGTTCGTTTTGCAGGCTCGCGAACATGTTCGCGAACGTATTCGTTGAAAGGCTCGCGAACATGTTCGTTTATATGCTCACGAACATGTTCGTTTTACAGGCTCGAGAACATGTTCGCGAGCATGTTCGTTTTACATGCTCACGAACATGTTCGTTTATAGGCTCAAGAACATGTTCGTGATCATGTTAGTTTTACAGGCTCGCGAACATGTTCGTTTATAAAGCTCGTAAACATGTTTGTTTATAAGTTCAAATAGTGCTGTCACTAGGATATAATACTGGTAAGTATGTGAGTTAATTCATTAATTAATATTATTACTCCTTTTATTATTATTATTATTATTTAATATAAGTTATTTTAAATATGATAATTTTAGAGTTTAACAAACTTTACATAAATAAAAAATTACTAGTGAGTACTATATATTACTTGTACAAATACAAATTTATATTTATAAGGAATATAAATTTATAATTTTAAAAATATAGTATACTTTAAATTAAGGGAAGTATGACAATGAAAATAATAAAATTATTGTAACATAATTATTAAAAATAAATATAAAAAAACCAATGTTATTAATTCTAGATCAATTGAAAATTATATTTATAATGGGTTTAAAGATGTAAATGTTTTATTTTCTTTCATATCTCTATATAAGATTTAATTTGATTTATTTATATTTAAATCTTAAATAAATATATGTATTTATATATATTAAATTTAAACTAATATTAATAGTAATTAATAAAATTATAAATAAATTTAAAGTCAACGCCTCATCAATATATATCTATACATATTCCGCGTATGTATTACACGGGTGCGAGCAAGTTGTAAAATCTTAATTTATAAACAAATAAATGTATTATAATTATTTATTTATATTTTAATATAATTTTATTTAGAACTTAGAAGATAAAATTTCGAATTTATTATACACCCATATATTCGTATTTGCCTTTTTTTTTATTTAATATAATTATTAGTATAGTTAATGGGATAACATAAAAATGCATTCAAATTTTAAAGTAAATATATACTCCATATACATATATACTTATAAATGTTAATTTAAAAAAAAAACTTCTTTATATTATTAAAATTTATTTTAATTAATAATAAATACTTCTTATAATTAATAATAATTGATAATAAGTTAATAACTCTATATACTGCTTTTTATTAACAAAAAAAATTATTATTCACAACTTGCGAGACTAGAGTTATTATCAAATTTTATTAATAATATATATATATATATATATATATATATATATATTAAATTCTAAAGGTATAATAAGACATAAACTATTTATGTTCACTTAATATATTAAAAATTTATTTTTTAGTTTCGAAGTCATTATACAATTTTTATATAGTCTTGTCTATTTATTTTGGCATTTAGCATAGTAGAATAAATATTAATTTAAAAATTATATTTACTACATAATATTAATCTTCAATCATCTACTTTGTAATATCTAATATTGTCTACTTAAATATTTTATTCAATAACAAAAATAAAATAAAATACAATCATGAATCACTACAACAATATTGTGGTTAAGAAATATAACATGCCATAGTTCATCGTACTCTACGAAAAATTATACTTTAACTACGAATTAGCATATTATATACCATATAATAGACATACTATAACAGTGATCGATCCGTCTCACATAAATACCATTTCACAAGTGACTTTGTCTTAATTTTTAGATAATTCATAATTTTACTGATTATTGTAATATAAAAGAAATATTAGTAGGCAAAAACTTTGGTGAGACCGTCTCACATAAGAGCTTACATGAGACTGTCAGAAAGTATTAACTTTCATACTGAGAAGCCGTACTAAATTAATAAAAAGTGATAATGTTATTTCATGAATAATTTATTTATAGTATAAATGAAAAATGATAACATTATAGCGAAAATGATGACGTTTTATAGCGAAATTAATAAATATTTTAAAAAATATAAAATAGTCTTATGTGAGAGGTCTCACCTACCCATATTATTATTATATAAAAATAAAATTTAAATTACCATATAAGTATTTTTATAAATAATTAAAACATATTCTATTTGTTATAAATAATTAATATATAAAAAAATAAAATAAAATAAAATAAGGTTTGAGATTGAAATTAAAGAAATTATACTAATATTTGAACTACATCTTATTTGAACTACAAGTGTAAACCTTATATATAATACTCAATATAATATTAATATTTGAAGTAAAATTAAAATTGAAATTAAAGAACAATATAGACATAAACCCATTTCCCCCATGTTCCCAATTCTACTTTTCACTTTTCCGCCATTTCTCATTTCCAGCAAAGTTGGAAGCCCTAGTTTCTCCTGCCGCTCTTCCTGTCGCCAATTTGTGGTGGTCGCCAATTTCAGGTACCTACTGCACTACTTTTAACATTTTTTTGGTTTTCAAATCTTATTTGATTTAACTGCGAGAGACATGTTTCCCATCTATGCTTTTCTTTTGTTGTTTGACGCTATCAATTGCAACTGGAAGTAAATAGGATGTTGGCTCAAGTGAGAGACATGTTTATTCTTGATTGTATTTCATGATTCGCCCTTCTAAGATTATATGTTTCAGTTTTGAATTACTAATTATATCCGCTTTGATGGATGAGTGTAGTTTGAGTTTATGATTCTAGACTTGAATTGGAACTGCTTGGGTTTGAAATTGATGTTTTTAGTTATTTTGTATGTTGTCATCCGGCCCAGCCCTTCTTTTTTGTCCTTCATCAAGTAGAGATGATTTATTTGAAGTATGTATTATGTTTTAAGTATATTTTGTAGTTGGTTATGTAAGATTTTTATGTTGATTTATTGTTGATTTAAAAAAAACTAAAAAATATATAATTTTCGTTTTCGAGCCCGAATGAGCCCGAGCTCGAACTTTTGGCGAGATTTTATCGAACCAAACTCGAGCTCGATTTTATTTATTCAGATGAAAATATTTCGAGCCGAGCTCACGAACTGTTCGCGAGCTATATATTTCACTTACGAGCCGAGCTCGAGCCTGGAAAACAAAGTTTGAATCGAGCTCGAGCCGAGCTCGAGCCCCAGAAATAAACATGCGAGCTGAGCTCGAGCTCAGAGATGTTCGGCTCAGCTCGGCTCGTTTACATCCCTAGTATTACCCCTTCACCCCATTCATGGTTCATGAGTGTTTTTATAATCAAAACCACAAAACCAACCATTAGAGGCAATCATCTGAGGTTGAACATCGAAAATTTTAATTTTACATATTTTACCATTCAAAAAAATACTACTCCATAATTACCTAAATTATATTTTAAATTCAACTATAATTTAAAATCAAAATATAATTAAATAAAAAAATTTATAATTTGTAATTTATATTTGTTAATACCCACTCAATATTATAATTCATAATTTAATCAAAAACATAAATGTTACTCCCTCCATCCCATAATACTTTTCACACTTTCCTCTTTTGTTTGTCCCACAAAACTTTTCACACCCCAAATAAGAAAACAACACTTTATCCAACAACTTCAAAAATTACTATAATTTCAAATTTGTCACTCCTTTTTTCACACACATATAATTACTTATACTTTTTTATTACCTAAAAATACTACAATACCCTCCAAAGTCAATAAAGCTGGTCAAAAAGTATAACTTTTCTTAAACAATATTGAACAATACTTAAACGTGAAAAGTATTATGGGACGGAGGTAGTACATTTAAAAAACAAAAATAAAAGTAAAATTTCAAAAAAAAAATTAAAAAAAAAATAATTTTTTGGGCCGGTCGATCCAGTCCGATTTTAAAATCATTGCTTATAAATACATAGTTCTAGCATTCTGATTAAAAAAAGTTATTTTTTTACTTTCTTTTAGGGCGGTTTGATATTTTTTTCATAATTTTTCATAATAAATTGAGTTATAAAGAGATGACAATTTTAAGATTAGAGTGTGTTATAAGGTTGTTAGATTGAGTTTATTTTGTTATTTGGAGGTAGGAATTTATTTATGGAGATGGAAAAAAATAATAAGTATATAAATTTGTTTATGTGATGGAGGGACTATATAAACACCACAATTATCTACCCTAATACGACTCCAATATATTTACGAACACCCAATAAATTTTAGGCAAATACTAGTTTGCAACTGTTTTTAAGGTGCAATAAATAACTCAAATTCAATTAAGCTATTATATATAAATAATTTTGACACATATTACATTCTCTTCCTTTTTTTCCTTCTCACTCTCTTAAATTTCTCTCTCCTCTTATTTTCATCTCTCTCTCCTAATTTTTTCACATGTATATAATTGTATTACTCCCTCCATCCCGGGTACTTTCACTCATTTATACGGGCACGAAGATTAAAACGTGTTATTTTTTTAATATATAATGTAAGAAAAAGTATGGATAAATTAGTAATTTAAAAAGAAAAAGTAATAAAGTTGTTGGAAATTATGAATAAATTGTAAAAAAGTAATTAGAGTTGTTGGGATTGTAAAAAATAAGTAATAAAATATTATGTATTTTTACCATAAATGGAATGGGTAAAAACACGTGGGACAACCCAAAAAAGAAAGTGGGTAAAAATACGTGAGACAGAATGATACTTTTTTTAAAGTAGTGTATAAAATTAAAAATATTAAGAAAAATAAAAAACGTAATACACGTATATTAAGAAAAATTATACACTATTGAATTACAAAAAATACAATATTTAATAATAAATATTTGAAGCAATTGAGAGATCACAGATCTGAAACATAGTAAACAAATATTAGAGAATATTCTATTTGGTTAGTCCCACATTGGTTGTCGTATACAATCTTTGATTATTGTAATTTGTACATTAGGGATATTGTATTTAGTTAGTCCAACATCGGTTGCTGTCTACATTCTTTTTTTGTTGTAATCTGTATATATCTTCTCTAATATTATCAATACAATTATCATTTCACTCTATCTTCTATATGGTAACCAGAGTCTAATTGGCTAACGCATTCCTTATCCTCCACAATCCTCTCATCTCTTGATTTTTATTTTTTTTATTTTTTTCTTTCGTCATTCACCATGGCTGTTGACGAAAGCAACATCACAGCCACCCCATCAGATGCCCTGCCTAGCTTGTGGCCTTCAACACCACATCTCAAGCCCCACTCAAACTCACATCGGCGAACTTGTAGCATGGAGTTTTCAAATGCGAACACTCCTCTCCGGCTATGATCTGTTCCGATTTGTTGACGGAACCTATCCCTGCCCTGCCAAGACCATCACCATCAACAACACCCTGCTCCAAACCCCTACTATGTATACTGGCAGCGCCAAGATCAGTTGATCTTAAGCGCGCAGATCAGCTCCATTATGCCGACGATAATCTCGTTCATCGCTTTTGCCACCATCTCTCATCAGGCGTGGACAACTCTTGCTTCGATCTACGATAAATTTTATAGGGGTCATTTTCTCACTCTTAAGAATCGGATTCTCAACCCGATTAAAGGTACGAAATATGTCACAGATTTTATGCTTGAAATAAAGTGAGTTGTTGATGATCTTTCTTTATTGGGGGTGTCCATTGATCCGGAAGATCTTGTTCTAAAAGTATGGACTAGATGATTCATACAAGGAAATTGGTCTAGCCATACAAGCCCGAGACTCTTCAATTTCCTTTGATGAGTTACATGAGATACTTCCAAGCATGGAAGCACAGTTAGAAAGTCGGCAGCCCGCTTCGATAGTGCCAACAGCAACTGTATTTGTTGCTTCCACTGGACGTCGTCCCTCAGCCCCTACAGGACGCTCCAACCAGTGACAAACTGGTACGATCAATCATGCCCCTTATCGAACAACTCAATCTAACGCCACACCCCACGCACGCCCTGGGTATCATGGGCGCTGCCAACTATGTGGCATTCAAGGCCACTCGGCTCGTCGCTGTCCCGATTTGCCTTCGTAAACAAATGTTCCTTCTGCTCGAACACTAGATCAGCCCGCTTACTATTCGCCATCCGCTCACTCGGCTGTCTCTGCTCCTTTGCAGCATGGTTGGGTGCTAAACTCGGGCGCCTCTCACCATATCACCACCGATTTGGCCAATCTGTCGTTTCATTTTCCTTACGAGGGGACTGATCATATAATTGTTGGTAATGGTACATCGTTACAAATCTCTCATACAGGCTATCTTTCCTTTCCCACTCTCCCCACTTTGAAACTCCATGATTCTATATTTGTTCCTAACATGTCCAAAAATCTCATTTCAGTCTCTCAGCTTTGCCAGCAGAATAACATTGATATTTTGTTCTCTTCTTCTCTTTATCAGGTGAAGGATCGACAGTCAGGGGTGGTTCTTCTGCAGGGGCCACAAGTGATGGGTTGTATGTTTGGCCGTCCGCTACTCTCCCACATGCCCTCACTTCTGCTCGCCACTCTACTATCTTGTGGCATACTCGTCTAGGTCATCCCTCCCCAAAAATACTTTCTTATGCTTTGTCTAGTAATAATTTACCTGTCTCAAAGTTTTTTGAATTTTGCTGTGATTCCTGCAAGTGCATAAAGAGTCATAAACTCTCGTTTGATGAGTCATCCTTGAAATCCTATATGCCTCTTGAATTATTGTTTTATGATGTTTGGACCTCACCGGTAATGTCTTATGATGGTTATAAATAGTATGTTCTCTTTGTTGATCACTTTACTAAATATGTTTGGTTATATCCTCTCTAACGCAAGTCTGGTGTACTTCCCACATTTATTGCCTTCAAAGCCTTGGATGAAAATTATCATAATACTCACATTCGCATATTGTATTCTGATAATGGTGGTGAGTACATTGCCCTGCGCCCTTTTTTAACACAACATGGCATCACTCACCTAACCACACCTCCTCATACTCATGAACACAATGGTGCATCAGAACGGCGACATCGCCATATAGTTGACACAGGACTTGATCTTCTTCATGGTGCCTCAATGTCTCTTCAATACTGGCCTTACGCCATTTCTGCAGCTACATACATCATTAACTGTATTCCTAAAGTTAACCTACATATGCAATCATCCTAAGAAAAGTTATTTTATAAACCCCCTAATATTTCAAAACTCTGGGTTTTTGGTTGTCAGTGCTACCCTTGGCTTCGACCTTACACCACAAATAAACTTGAAAATCGGTCTTCACCTTGTGTCTTTGTTAGGTATTCACTCACTCAAAGTTCGTATCTTTTCCTTGATCATCACACAAACAGAGTCTATACGTCTCGACATGTAGATTTTGCAGAACACATCTTTCCGTTCAAAGATAGGCTCCATACTCCTACTGAATCCCCACCACCTCTTGACATCTCTTTCCCACCTATACCACCTTCTCCCCCCTTTTGAGCAAATACACCACCACCTGGAGCCACGCCCGTGCCTTCGCCCCTCCTTCGCCAACAACAACTATGATGTCGTCACCTGTGCAGACCACCCCTCTGCGTCCTCCTTCACCTCCCCCACCACCTCGACATCCGATGATCACTCATTCTCAAAACAACATCCGCAAATCAAATCCCAGGCATTGCTATGCCTCTTCTTTACTCACTGATGTTGAACCAACTTCTATCTCATAGGCTTTGACATCTTCATGTTGGTGAGACGCCATGACTGCTGAATTTAATGCCCTAGTTAAAATGGAGTGTGGCCTCTTGTCCCTATCTCTACTTCTTAGAATGTTATCGGATGTAAATAGATTTTTCGTATCAAACGAAAATCTGATGGTTCTATGGATCGTTACAAAGCCACTTATTGCGAAAGGTTTCCATCAACGATCGGGTGTTGATTTTTCTGAAACTTTCAGCCCTGTAGTCAAACCCATAAGTATTTATGTTGTTCTGAGCATTGCAGTTTCTAAGAGGTGGCCTCTTCATCAATTTGATGTCAACAATGCTTTTCTTCATGGCACTCTAGCAGAGGAAGTTTATATGACCCAGGCACCAGGTTTTATTGATTCTGATTGCCCTACTCATGTCTACAGATTACATAAGTCCATCTACGGTCTCAAGCAAGCTCCCCGTACATCGTATTATGCTCTTCGCAGTTTCTTGATGTCGTATGGCTTCCACTGTACGAAGTCGGATGAGTCGTTATTTGTCTATCATCATCATGGAATCCTAACATATTTCTTGGTGTACGTTGATGATTTGGTACTTACTGGCAGTGATGCTATTTTTCTTAAAGAATTTGCAGTTACGTTGGCATCCCACTTCTCCATCAAAGATCTAGGTCCTCTTTCTTACTTCTTGGGCATTGAAGTTCACCGTACTGCTGATGGATGTCATCTATCTCAGTACAAGTATCTCATTGATTTTTTTATCTCGGCACAATATGTTATCAGCTAAACTAGTTTCTACTCTTTTACCTGTGGGGGCTAAATTTACTCTGAAAGATGGAATAGATCCTTATGATGCATCCAGTTATCGCCAAGTCTATGGCATTCTCCAGTACCTTCTCTTAACTCGCCCTGATATAGCCTATACTATTAACAAGTTATCTCAATTCATGCATGCACCAACAGTTACACACTGGGGGGAGTTAAACGCCTTCTATGATATCTGAATGGCAAACGACATGTCTCGCTTCATCTACGGCGGGACTCTCCTCTAAGCTTACACAGTTTCACAGATGCTGACTGGGCTGGTGATATTGATGATCGGTCCTCCACTGAAGCTTATATTGTCTTCCTAGGGGCTAATCCCATTTCTTGGAGGTCCCGCAAACAGAGGACTGTAGCTCGTTCCTCGACTGAGGCTGAGTATCGCTCTATCGCCTCTGCCGCTGCCGATGTGCAATGGACTCATTCACTTCTATCAGAACTATGTGTATCGACGGGTTCATCAACTCCTGCAATTTATTGTGATAACGTTGGTGCTACCTACCTCTGTTCAAACTTTATTTTTCACTCTTGAATGAAGCATATCGCCATTGATTATCACTTCATTCGGGATCTTGTCCAACAATCACAACTTTAGGTAACTCATGTTTCTTCCTCCGATCAACTAGCTGACGCTCTTACCAAACCATTATCTAGTCCGCAGCTTGCCTTACGTATTTTCAAGATTGGCGTAGTAATCCGTCCGCCATCTTGAGGGTGCGTATTAGAGAATATTCTATTTGGTTAGTCCCACATCGGTTGTCGTATACATTCTTTGATTATTGTAATCTGTATATTAAGGATATTGTATTTAATTAGTCTCACATCGGTTGTTGTCTACATTCTTTGGTTGTTGTAATATGTATATATCTTATCCAATATTATCAATACAATTATTTTTTCACTCTATCTTCTATAACAAATTCACCACGGACACATTTTCAACATTAATTTCACAGCAAAAGTTTTCCTGTTCCTCTCATCTCCACTACTTTAATAGAGTATATATACATCTTCTTTATATATAATAAAACACACTTTAAAAGTCAAAATTGAACCAATTTTTAATCTATACCATTGATTTTGATTACTAAACCTTTTTTAATCTCATCAATTCATCACATTATATCTCATCAATTTATCACAATTATGATATTAGATTTTGGCCATTGATTTTTTTGTCATAATAATGATACCTTATTTAATTTAAAATAATGTCTTATTTAAAATGATTCCTTAAGTGTGCTTAATATTATTTTTTATTAAATAAATATAATATATAACTACTACTAATTTTAATTATTTCAAATTATAATGTTAATTATTCCTAAACAATTTGAATTAATTTTTTTAAATTATGTTAATTATTCCTAAACAATTTGAATTAATTTTTAATTATACTCCCTCCATCTATACCATTGATTTTGATCACTAAACTTTTTTTTAATCTCATCAATTCATTACATTATTCAATCTCATCCATTCATCACAATTATGATATTAGATCTTGACCATTGATTTTTTGGTCAGAATAATGATACCTTATTTAAGTTAAAATGATGCCTTATTTAAAATTATTATTTACATGTGTGCTTAATATTATATTTTATTAAATATAATACATAACTACTACTAATTTTAATTATTTCAAATTATAATGTTAATTATTCCTAAATAATTTGAATTAATTTTTTCAAATTATGTTAATTATTCCTAAACAATTTGAATTAATTTTTAATTATACTCCGTCCGTCCCTTGCAAAGGGTAACTTTTGTTTTTTGGCACGTGGATTAAGAAGTATTATTATTTATTATATAGTGGGTAGTTGTATTAGTGGGTATGTGAGCCCCATATTTTAATTGTATTAGTGGGTGTGTAAGGGTCTCATGTGTTTAAAAAATGAAAGAAGACTCTTTGGGTGGGATGTCCAAAATAGAAAAATGAACCCTTTAGGTGGGATGGAGGGAGTATGGTTTAGGGTTTATGGTAATACTCCCTCCGGCCATTGTTAATGTATCCATTTGCTTTTTGCACTACGTGGCTTAAGGAGTATTATTATTTTATGTATAGATGGTAGTTATATTAGTGGAGAGTGTGAGCCTCATATTTTAATTATATTAATAAGAGTGTGGGTCCCTTATGTCTAAAAAGGAAAATGGATAAATTGATAGTGGACGGCCCAAAATAGTAAAATTGATAGATTAAACGTGGACGGAGGGAGTATTATTTAATTATTATAACAACTTAAAATTGATTTAAATACATTATATTGATTAAGGGTTTAGGGTTTATTGTAATATTATTCAATTATTATTATAATAACTTATAAAATTAGGGTTTATGTCATATTTTTGTAATAGAATTATATTATATTTATTTTATATTTAATCAGTAATAATATAAGTTCATTTAAAATATTAGTTTTAATCTTAATAAAAAAAATACTTTAAAAATAGTATTAAATGGGTATGAGTAATTTACGAGTATTTTTTAATGCACCGGTATCCGATCCATAAACCGATTAATTCGAAGGTGGTCAGAACCCATCATCCACTAAAAGACTTTGGGATGGATACAAATATTGTACTGAATTTTAAAAAAAATAATTTTTAAATGATATTTATATATACACAGGTATGAGTATTACAAAATAAGAAAGTATCTTATATAATTAATAAACACACTAAAAAATGAGTACGAGTAGTTCAAAAAAATATCATTAAAATTAAAAATTAAAATAAAAAATTAAAATATTTTTGCATTCAATATACACTACGATAAACATGCTGATTGATGTGTATTTCACCAGCCAGTTGATGTTGAAGCCACTAATATTAAAAGTAGGCGCTGATAGACATCGATTTTAGTCATAAGCATACAAATACATTATAAATATATATTGATAATTATAATTTTCATGGGTAGTTCAAAAAAATATCATTAGAATTTAAATTGTGTACGTGTATGAATCAGGTATCCACAAATATTAAAATTATACAAAATATTTTATCTATATTATATAATACATTATGAAATAATTATATAATTAATTAATAGTTATAAATTTTATTTGATTATATTAAAAATAATAAATTTTATATTACATTTAATTAATAATTAATTAACAATAATATAATCTTTATTCAAATATTAATTTTAACACAAAAAAATATATATGTATACAAATTAATTAATGCATTAATTTAAACACTAAAAAAATATAAATATATATACATTATTCAATCTCATCCATTCATCACAATTATGATATTAGATTTTGGCCATTGATTTTTTTGTCATAATAATGATATCTTATTTAATTTAAAATGATGCCTTATTTAAAATGATTTCTTATATGTGTGCTTAATATTATTTTTTCATTAAATATAATACATAACTACTAATAATTTTAATTATTTTAAATTATTATGTTAATTGTTCCTAAACAATTTGAATTAATTTTTTCTAATCATGTTAATTATTCCTAAACAATTTGAATTAATTTTAACTATATGGTTTATGGTTTAGGGTAATATTATTTAATTATTATGATAACTTATAAAATTAATTTAAATACATTATATTGATTTAGGGTTTAGGGATATGATTTTAGGGTTTAGGGATTATTGTAATATTATTCAATTATAATTATAAGAACTCATAAAATTAGGGTTTAGGTCATATTTTTTTAATAGAATTATATTATATTTATTTTATATTTAATCAGTAATAGTATACATTCATTTAAAATATTAATTTTAATCAATAAAATACTTTAAAAATAATATTAAATAAGTATGAGTAATTTACGAGTATTTTTTATGCACCGATATTCGATCTATATACTGACTAATCTGGGGGGCCATAACCTATCGTCCACTAAAAAACTTTGGGACAGATACAAATATTGTAATGAATTTTTAAAATATTAATTTTTAAATGATATTTATTTATACACGAGTATGAGTATTGCGAAATAGTAAGAAAGTACTCCCTTCGTCTGGATTCAAGGGTGTCATTTGCTTTTGGGCACGGAGATTAAGAAGTATTGTTATTTAATGTGTAGTAGGTAGTTGTATTAGTGGAGGTGTGGGTCCTATTTTTTAGTTGTATTAGTGGGCGTGTGTGGATAAAAAAGGAAATGAGACCCTTGGGGGCGGACACCCAAAATGAAAAAACAATACCCTTGAAAGCGGACGGATGGAGCATCTTGTATAGTTAATAAAACCCTAAAAAAAACGAGTGCGAGTAGTTAAAAAATATCATTAGAATTTGAAATTAAAATAAAAAATTATAATATTTTTGTATTCAATATGCACTACGATAAACATGCTGATTGATGTCTATTTCACCAGCCAGTGAATGTTGAAGCTGTTGGCGTTCGATCATTTGGTTAACGTGAACCGTTAGGGTTCCATACGTTTCTAAAAGTCAGCGAAACCAAGAAACAAGAAACGTACCTTTCACCAGGGTATGTTGGAGAAGATGAATTCTTGCCGGCAGCCTGTACAGCCACACTGTTTTGGGCATAACTCTCTCATCCGATCTCGGATATGAGTAATCTAAGCGCCAAAATGATCATCGCTTTCGTAATTTTCCATCAGTATATCACTCATTGAATTATGTGGACTGTAGGATTTTATAAAAATATGCAAGTTGGCGGACAGCAGTAGCAAACAACCTTCCAGTCTTCTGCTGTATTCTCAAGTCCAATCTCGAAGTCGTGTGGGCGATGATCTTCGAGATCTTCTCAATCTGATATTCCATCTACCCTCTTCATGTGTTAGACGTGTCTTATCTAGGGTTAGAACAGTTGAGATGACTTATATATGGGCTACAGCTGGGACCAGGAGGAGAAATTAGAGTTGGGCCTCCATTGGACTTAAGTATTCAAGCTTAGCCCAATGCTTATACTTAAGTCCAATAATAATAATATATACCACTAAAATATTATTACTGCACTACCGTTCTAATCCCATAATTGTTATAGACTCCTTTTTATTATGAGCCTGTTAGTCTCCCCATGTTTAAGATATACAATATCCATTAATTAATTAAGTTACTGACAACTCCATTATTTAATATCTCATCCAAGAGTAGTACCACTCAACCTCATTATTATGCCGGAATAAATCCACCTGCATGATTTACATGATAATCCTTATGAGCTCCTCAAGGGGACATCAACCTATAATGGACACGGATTCCTTCTACAATCAACAACACACCATAGAGACAGCACTATTTCCCAACTCACGAAGTTTGTTGATTTAATTACATGTAAATCTCACCCACTGATGAATCAAAGAAATATATACTACCCTATATGTCGAGGTTATTATATAGGGATTAAGAGTACGAACATCCATAATAACAGATATCAAGTTCTTCTATTTAGTTAGTATAAGTCGAACAATCTCAAGCAGTCCCACTCAATACACACGAAGTGCACTAATGTGATCCTATAGTCAAGACAAACTATGTCAAATCACACTATAACCATCCCGATAAAAAGTCCCCGTCTATCTCGATTGTGAGCATCTGTTTATACTTTATAAGGAACCGATAATATGATCTTCCGCATGTTGTAGCATAACATATTATCTACAGTATAAAGTAAGTAGACTATTACATCGTACATATAAATAAATTATAAGACACAATCATTTGATCATATGATTCTCATTTCAAATAAATTGTTATAACATTGTTCATACAAAAGCAAGACTTTTAGTATACAATCCAATAATCTCTCACTTATACTAAAAAACTATGCTGTCATGTCTTCTGCCATACATCTGATTCTCACTCCCATTACACGACCATCAAAAGCTCTAGCCTTAATGTCATTTTAAATGGATTTACTAGGTTATCATCCGATGCAATCTAGGTGACAACAACCTTTCCCTCATCATACAATTTCTCGTAACAGGTGGTACTCGCGCTCCATGTGTTTAATTGTCTTATGGGCTCGTGATTCCTTGAAGTTTGCGACTGCACCACTATCATCAAAATAAATTGTGATAACCTTGGGCAAACTTAGAAACACTTCAAAGTCCATTATGAAGTTTCTAGAGTCATACAGATACTTTGGCTGCCTCATAGGCTCCAATTTATCATCTTTTCATTGTGGAGTCCGGAGTCCGAAATATATTTCTATATATCACTCCTCCATATTATGACTCTACTTCCTAAAATTAAACACATAACCTTTGAGGTGAATTTACTGTCGTCCCTATCTGATTTGAAAATCCGAATCTATATAATTCGTAAGAAGCAGTGAATCTGTCTGGTAAGTCCACATATAATTTCTAGTCCTTTTCAGGTACTTCAAAATTATGTGTTACCACAGTTCAACATTCTTATTTCGGGTTACCTTTAATACCCGCTGTCTATGCGTTCAGTAAAATAGATACCCATTCTCGTGCATAGCATTCCTTAGATTAAGCTTCCTTATTTGCCGAAGCATAAGGAACCGTTTTCATTACCTTTATCTTCTATTTTGTCTCAAGACACATTTCATTAGATAAAGAACCACACCAATCCATCCCAAACTTGGTGGTTAAACTCTACGCCTAGGACACCAGAATATCGAACCATGAACGAAGAAGGGCATGAGAAAAACATGTTATACGAGTAGGAATTGTACCAATTCATGAAGCTTGAGAAAATTGCAAGAATATTTCTTGCTTATCTTAAGTCTTTCATGTCACACTGCCTTATTAACCATACCGTATACGCCCGGCAATACTCTTTCATTATCTCTAATGAGCAAGATACTATCTACGTATAGTACAAAAAATACCACCACATTTCTATCATTCTTTTCAATACACAAGCCCCATCCGAACATTGATTAAATTCATGTCACTGGATTTACCTCATCAAAACGGATGTTTTTCTTGAAGCTTGCTTTAGTCTATCGATGAACACTTTTAAGCTTACTATCAAAATGCTCTTAGCCCTTTGCAATGAATCACTCTGGTTGCTTCACATAGATGTTTTCCTCAAGACTTCCAATCAGGAAGGTTATCTTGACATCTATTTGCTATCCCTCATATTTCATATGAGTAGCATCAGATAAAAGAGTCCGTATCAACATAGGCATAGCTATCGGCGAACTGGTTTTCTCATATTCGAATCCTTTCTTTCTGAGTATACCTTTTCGCAACAAGCTTTGCTTCCAAGGTTTTCACCTTTCCAGATGATCCTCTTTTATTTCGTATGACCACTTTCAATGGCTTTTACATCATTTAGTGGACCTACAAGCTTCCAAATCTAATTTAGAATCCATAGATTCTAGTTCATAATTCATTGCATCTTGTTAAGATATCGTATTTTTATCTTATAGTGCTTTGTTGTATCCGTGGGTTTATTTCATGTTTACTAGGGACCAAGTCTCACGACTCTCCCAAAATATATATCTTATGAGTAGTTGAACAACCCTCCCACTATGACAAGGCACTACACACAATTGTGTATCAAACGTGACATGCGTTGCGGTTTACCTTGTGGTATATCCTCTTGTACACTTGGTACTAATACTTTGCGTTTTTCCCTCTCATTTCCTTTAGAACAATTTATACATAGGTTTATGATTTAATACATAGTCCTTTTCTAAAAATCCAGAGTTTGTGTTAACAATCACCCTTCGATCTTTTGGACTAAATAAATCATCACCCTTTATTTTTCTAGGATATCCCACAAATAGACAAACATTCATACGAATTATTGTTTCTAGGGTATACCCATAAAATGAATTTAATAATTTCAAATAACTCATCATCTATATAACCATTTTTATAAGAGTCTTTCTCTTATTAGGATTAGAAGACACATTATTAATTACTGTTTGTTGCATCCGTGGGATAAACATGATTTAAGAGTACAAATTGTCCACCAACGTACAACAACATATTATAGCTCCATCCCTCATCACTATGACCATGTCATTTAAATGAACTGGAGTATCCATCCGTAAATACATAAAAATTTAAATCAAATTCTTTCTACGAAAAACGTACATAAAGATAATTTCTCAAAATCAAACGTTTATTCATATCGTAAGATAAATAAACAACTCCCACTACAACAGTCACTACTTTCGTAGAATTACCCATGTATATTACAATCTCATCATCACTTAGTTGTAGGATTTTAGTGACTCCGGTATCTACACACTATGTGTCAGTAAATGCCATCACTAATCATGCTTCAACGACTAGTGAATGAGATACTAACCTTGTTCACTTTATGATGAAAATGGCTTTCCTTCGCCACATTTTTTGTCAGAAATTCCCCACCATATACTGTCTCTCGTATTTCAGGTAGAACTTGCTCAAAACATCCAGCAAATTATGGAGAATAAATTGATCTAGGTTTTCCCTTCAATTTCTACTCCAAGCTTTCCCAATTCATTCATCAACTTATCCATGACCTCTTCCTTTTATAACTTACTCAAGTATCTGAAGAGTCGCATGAGACCATCATATTTCTATGAACCTCTCACCTCTTCACTAGAGACTTTAATAGACATTATGGGACATCCTTAGTGAGAACACATTTATATTTTCCTAAGCTGTGAAATTCAAAACCAAGATTCTTTTCTAATCATCTAATTTTGGACCAGTAAATATGTTTTCTTTTAGTTAGCAATAAGTAAAATAGAACCATTTGAAAATTCAGAGAATCACAAATAAATACACCGATCAAATCTTCGAATTTATCCATTTATATTGATTCCCTCAAAACAATATAAAAATAAAATTCACCGACATCTCAAGTACCGTGAGTCTGCAAGCCATGATAGTGTGGACGTTTATAAACCCGAACATTTACAAGAGAAGGTTTTACCATTAATTTCATTTGTCAACCTAACCTCATGACAAAATAATTAATAGTCGGTTCATTTTTAGCCATGCAAATAAAAGCAGTGACTCTGATGGGATGATACTTATTATTCATACCTAAGTGTACACCATTATTTGATCCCAAGTCCGCTGCCCAAGCTTATGTGCCTTACAGATAGAGAAGTACACACGCGCTTGGATAACTTCCTACGATCATCAATTACAAGTTTGTACAGTGATCCACAAATAAACTCATCTGATGGGGATGAGGGTCTATGCCAACACGCAAGTTCATGTACATCACATTACAAACAATAATTATTGAATGAAGTCTGTACCAATGATCCGTGAATAAACTAATTCGATGGGGAGGAAGGTCTATGCAAACACGCAAGTTTACTCACATCATTTACAAACCAATAATGGAGGCCTCGGGAATTAATTATCAATCTCTTCTCCCACTTAGTAATTTAACGCCGATTTTACTTGCATATAATATTCAAAAATAAAATACACAACCTATCATGCTCCTATTACGGCACGTAGGCAGTAAATCACAGAGAATCATGCATAGCATATATAACAATAATCAAATAATTAAATTGATTATAAACAGTTATATATATCAGCGAATTCGATTATTCGCCACCAATCATAAAATTGAGCAATTGCGACTATGCGGGGTTCGACTTCCCCGGTGAGGTCATAGGGATCAACTTGTCTGGTCATGTTGCGGGGTTCGGGGCAGCGCCCCAAAACCTAATCTGAAAATTGGAAGCCGGTCTTCACAAATTTTCCTCCAGATTCATTGTCCGCAACCTGCTCCACCACTCTGGCACTTTACCCGACATCCTCACACCTAGCCGTCCATTCACCGTGCAATCCCAACGCGATTCACACCCATGCTCCTGTACTGAAAGTCGAAATAGAAAAACAAACGCATCCAGCCCACGCTACACGCTGGCACAACTCATGCCATTACTTGCACGAGTCGTGCCGTTCCCATGCAGCCGCCTGTTGCCCGCCATTGCCGCACAGCTTCTGCCCTAACATCCTGCTGGCACGACTCGTGCCGGCCAATGCCTCCAGCCGTGCCGACATAGTCAGCCGCTCGTGCCGCACACCCGCCTGCAACAAAATATCCACTGCACAGCAAACACGCCACGCACGAATCGTGCTGGTTGCCTGCCACTTGGTCGTGCTGACAGCGCCTTGAAATCGTGTGCCTGCCTTCGTGCGACCAGGCTGGCCATCGTGTGAGTTTTTCCCGACAGCTTGTGGCCCTCGTGCGTGTCCCTTGCGCCAAGCTGCCCATCACCGTAAGCCAAACACCCACCATCGCATCAGGAAGGCTGGCTGTGTGTCCTCAGCGCCCGACAGGCAACAGCCACCGCACCCACATTTCTGCTTGTTTGTCTAGCTGCACGCCCAGCTGCCTGAAACCCTGCACGACCCGTGCAAGCAGCAGCTACAAGACGTGCAGGCCTATACCTCCATGTCATGCCATTGAACGCCCAACCATGCAGCCTTTTAGCATGAGTCATGGCTTCACACCCAATCCCCATGCGGCAATGCCCAACAGTCGTGCCGTGCCGCTGCTTTATCCCTTGTGCCCTGCGCCAGACAGCATGCATCGCCAAGCCAAAACAAATAAGACTCGACCGGCAAGAACTACAGACCCGACCGGAAGTAGCTTTAGACTCGCCCGGATCAGCATGGAGTCGCTCAAAATCTTGCTTAGACCTGACCTGGTCACCGAAGGACTCGCTCGGATCACAAACTTGACGCGCCCAGAACAACTTTCTGACATGCCTCTCCCCGCCATAGACGAGAAACTTGTGCAGCGCCCAACACGCCAGACTCATGCCGGAAGCTGGTCCGACGCGACCCAGTCCTCACCCGTGCCTGCCGTCGCCCATTATCAGTCGCTGCCACCAGCAATCTTGGTCTTATGCGATGACTGATTAGACTGGAGGCAGTCTGCTCCCCAGCCATGTCCCGCCATGGATTGACTCGCAAGCTACCATCGCGTGCAACCGCCGAGCATCATGCCTGCCATCAGCCTTCGTGTAGCCTCTAGCCGAGACTCTTTCAGTCGCACCATGCGGCCATCACATCATCGTGTTGTCCTTTCACCAGGCAGCCTCATTCAGCCGCTACCGAATTGTCGGTCCCCATCGCTACCTTCCGGCAGCCCCATCGGGTCGTCGTGCGGTGCTCGTGTACCGCCGTGTACAATTAGGGTATCGAACAAGAAACTTAATTCTAAATCCTAATTTATGTACACACATAAACCCTAGCCTAACATTTCACATTTCGCCATGAAACCGAAGTTCTGATACCAAATATTGGCATTCGATCGTTTGGTTAAAGAGAACCGTTAGGGTTCCATATGTTTCTAACAGTCAGCGGAAGCAAGAAATAAGAAATGTATTACCTTTCACCAAGGTATGTTGGAGAAGATGAATTCTCGCCGGCAGCCTGCGTAGCCACACCATTTTGGGCATAACTTTCTCATCCAATCTCGGATTTGAGTGATATACATGCCAAAACGATTTTCTCTTCCGTGGCTTTTCGTCAGTATATCACACATTGGAATTCTGAAGTCTATACGATTTTATAAAAATCATGCATGTTGGTGGACAGCAGCAGCAAACAACCTTCCGGTCTTCTACTGTATTCCCAAGTCCAATCTCGACGTCTGTGGGCGACGATCTTCGAGATCTTCTCAATCTGCTGTTCTGTCTACCCTCTTCACGTGTTAGGCGAACAGCTGAGATGACTTATATATGGGCTACAGTAGGGATCAGGATAAGAAATTAGAGTTGAGCCTCCATTGGGCTTAAGTATCCAAGCTTAGCCCAAAGCTTATACTTAAGTCCAATAATAATAATATATACCACTAAAATATTATTACTGCACTACCGATCTAATCTCATAATTACGTTATGTGCTCCTTCTTATTATGAGTCCGTTAGTCTCCCCATGTTTAAGATATATAATGTCCATTAATTAATTAAGTTACTGACAACTCCATTAATTAATATCTCATCGGAGAGTAGTACCACTCAACCTCATTATCATGCCGGAATAAATCTACCTGCAGGATTTACATGGTAATCCTTATGAGCTCATCAAGGGGACATCATCAACCTATAACAGACACATATTCCTTCTACAATCAACAGCACACCATAGAGATATCACTATTTCCCAACTCACCGAGTTTATTGATTTAATTACATGTAAATTTCACCCACTGATGAATCAAAGAAATACATACTGCTTTACGTATCGAGGTTATTATATAGGGATTAAGAGCACGAACATCCATCAAAGAAATACATCTGCCCTACGTGTCAAGTTCTTCTATATAGTCAGTATAAGTCGAACAATCTCAAGCGGTCTCGCTCAATACACACAAAGTGCACTAATGTGATTCTATAGTAAAGACAAACTATGCCAAATCACACTACAACCATCCCGATAGAGATTTCCCATCTATCTCGGTTGTGAGCATCTGTTTATACTTTATAAGGAATCGAAAATATGATCTTCCACGTGTTGTCGCACAATATAAAGTGGACTATTGCATCGTACATATAAATAAATTATAAGACACAATCATTTGATCATATGATTCTCATTTCAAATAAATTATTATAACATTGTTCATACAAAAGCTAGACTTTTAGTATACAATCTAACAGAAGCCACTAATGTTAAAAGTAGGCGCTGATAGATATTGGTTTTTAGTCATAAGTATATAAATACATTATAAATATATATTAATAATTATAATTTTCATGGATAGTTCAAAAAAATATAATTAGAATTTGAATTGTGTACGTGTATAATCAGGTATACACAAATATTAAAATTATACAAAATTTTTTATCTATATTATATACTTCCTCCGTTCCATTTTCATCTTCGTATTTACTGTACACATGCAAATTAAGAAAAGTTACTTTTTGAGTAACTTTTGAGGCTAGTTTGGTATTTTTGTATAATAAATAAATGATAAATTATGTTATGTGTGTTAAAAAAGTAATGACAATTTTGAAATTAAAATATGTTAGAGGGATATTAGTTATGTACATTTCTTTTTATGGAAGTGTGAAGTTGAAATTGGGACGGACCAAAATGAAAAGTATGAAGTTGAAGTTGGGACGGAGAGAGTAAAATGTTATGAAATAATTATATAATTAATTAATAGTTATAAATTTTATTTGTTCATATTAAAAATAATAAAGTTCATATTATATTTAATTCATAATTAATTAACAATAATATAATCTTTATTAAAATATTAATTTTAACACAAATATATATATATATATATATATATATATATATATATATATATATATATATAATATGTATATAAATTAATTAATACATTAATTTAAACACTAAAAAATATAATTATATTATAAATATATATTACTAATTATAATTTTTATTTAATCATATTTATTTTAAATATAAATATTTTTCTAAAATAAATTAGTATTAAATGGGTATCTGTAATCTACAGGTATTGATAAACGAGTTTGGGACGGGTATGAGTATCTTAATATATTTTTTTAATGAAACGGGTACGAAAATGAGTAGTTTATATTTAAATGGATACGAGTACGTATGGATATCCCTATAGTGGATATTCTACCCGCTATAATCCCTAACAATTACCGATTATACATTAAAATATTATATTTTTTAAACTAATATATATTACAATAGTATATTTTTTAATATTTGATTTGATTACTTGGTATAACAAATACTCCCTCCGTCCCATTTCACATGGCACACTTTCTATTTTGGTTTATCCCACAAAAGTTTGCACCTTTCTAAAAAAGCAAAAAGTCAAACACAATCACCTTTCCCCATACATTTTATTTACAGAAAAATCACTCTTACCTAACACACCTAACATACTTTATCATTTATTTATTATCAAAAAATATTATAATACCCCTAAAAGTTATCACTTTCTTAATATTCGTGCCGCAAAGAGTGGTGTAGACATTCTTGGGACTGAGGGAGTACTTAGTTTGAGAAATTAATCATTGGTTTGATTACAACTAATTTATGAGAAATATATATAAAAGGTTATAGGAAGCCCTCATATAATATAATTAATTGAAATATCTATAATCAAATTATGCCTAGGTTTAAATGTAGTTTTTAGGAGATTCATAAAAATGTATGAGAGAAGGTTTTTATTTTTCAAAATATAATAACAATTTTAAGTGAAAGATCTATTAATTTTTTATTTTTTCAATTTATGAATAGAATCTGTGTAAATAATTTTTCTTATAGAAATGAAACCGAGAAATAAATATATTACCTGTGAATAATTCTTTCATCGATCCTAATATCGATTCTTTTCACCCTTAGGTAAACATTAACCAAGCATATAGGATGCAATACAATAATAAGTTTGGGATGATATTATTATAAATATTTTAAATTGGACATGTCCGATCACGGATGGTAAACATTTAAATGGATACGAATTATGAGTGCTTCTAACATCAATATTGATTATCTCTAATAATTATATATTTCCTGGTACCCCGTTTTACCCTAAGCATATTGATAAATAATTTTGGAGTAGTTTCAAATATAGTAATAAATTTTTAAAAGGAACAGATTCGAGTATGAGCGGTTGATATTTAAATAAATATGGTATGGTACCTTTAAATAAGTACGAGTACCTAAATTCCAATTAATAAATATACAACTACCTAATATGATATTACATAAAATTGTATGATTTAATATTTATCAACAGTGAAATGACGAATATAATCCTGTGATTTATGGTATACCTTTTTCTAGTGGTTTAGGGCATAATGTCCCTCGAGAATTTAATATTTATTGGCAGGGTTTAGCGTTTGTTCCAATTATAAAACTATGACTTTACCCCTGTGGTTTATGATATACTATTATCCAGTAGTTTAGGGCATACTGTACCCCGAGGATTTACCATTTATCAGTAAGGAATTGTTTTTGTTCAAAGGGTGAAATTAAGATTTTACCCTAGTGATTTTTGTTATATTATACGCCAAGAGTCTACATAGTATGTATTATGAAAGGAGTATATTATAAAAAATAAAATTTAAGGTATATTTTTAGTTAAGAGCTATTTATTTGGCAAAATCTCTGATCATGAAACACACGACACTATTTTTTGGACAATCTTACAGCTACATAGGATGGTATTACTAGACTTCTAATTTGGGTAGAGAGAGAATGATTTATCCAAAAGACATGATTTAGACTTCTCTTTCAGGTTTAAATAACATCAGAATACCTTTGTCCAGTGCAACCCACGGGTTCAAACGCTAGTTAACTAATAATAAGTAATATAGTATTATAAAAAAGAACTCCCTCCGTCCCGGGTATTTTTACCCATTTGTATGGGCACGGAGATTAAGACATTTTATTTTTTTAATATATAATGTAAGAGAAAGTAGGGATAAATTAGTAATTTATAAAGAAAAAGTGAATAAAGTTATTAGGAATGATGAATAAAGTGTAAAAAGTATTTAAAGTTGTAGGGATTGTAAAAAGTAGCTAATAAATGTATTTTTGCCAAAAATGGAATGGGTAAAAATACATGAGACACCCCAAAATGGAAAGTGGGTAAAAATACGTGGGACGAAGGGAGTAATACAGTTTAACATAATGTACTTAACAGAGAGATTGGAAAGGAACTCTTTCAGTTTCCTTCTCAACAGCAAAAACTACCACTACACCGCGTCAGATCTACGACCTCTTCGTTGCTCTGCTCACCACTAGTCTGACGTCGTTTGCCACTACCGCACCAGGTCGTCGATGGCGCGTTGGAAGACGAATTGATGCCACCGCCTTTCGTCAGATCTGTTCGAACCACCATCAGATCTACTTTCCTCGCCAGATTTGATTGTTGTTTAGAAGACAAACCAAATTTACTCGCCAAATTTGTTCGAAGCACCATTGGAAGACGAATCGAGACTAGTTGTCATCCTCATTGCCTCGGCCACCGAAAATCATTAAGAGAGAACAGATTGGGTGAGAGGAGACGACAGATCAAAGAGAAGAGAGAGAAATGGATGAGCGAAGGCAAATCTAATCGAGAGAAGAGAGAGAGGAGTAAAAGATATGACGCTAATTGAATTTTTTTTTACTTTTTATATCTTACCCGTTTTTAAATATGGGTAATGTTTTTAAGGTGTCATTCTAAATTTTATTTACAAAATTATCACACCTATAATGTCTATAGTATCCTTAATTAAATATGCGCAAAAATTAAAACTCAAATGTGTTATATACACCCACAAACAAATTCTAACAAGGGGCCAATACCCCAAATTTGCTTAAATGTAATTAAAAAAATATATAATATTCATAATTAATAAGATATAAATATCCTAATAACTAAAATTTCATACTCCATTATGTACTGTTGTAGCAAACAATACATTACACGTTTGGTTGTAGTACCCGAATGATGTGTTCGGTTGAAGCAATTGAACAATTCTTAAGAAATGATGATTTGCGTGCCAGTGAAAAGTTATTTCCAAACTTGCATAAACCACCTTCAAACACGCATACGAGAGCAGACATGACTGCAACAAATGACTGGATACACTGTAATTCTACAAATTTATAATGTTAAAAACAAATATTTTAACAAAATCGAGACACAATTGACGAAAAGAAGTTTTTTTATGATGACGTCGATATTTAGTATTCATCACCATCAATTATCTCATTAAGAATTGGTTTAGCAGGGTCTACACAATCTGGTGGCCATTTTGCATCTGTTGTTATAGTTGAACTAGTAGACTTTAAATTACCGGTATCAATGTTTATCACAGATCTAGTCGTGTCGTCGTTAAACTTCCAGTCAGTTAGATAGCCAGGTCGTGCGGTGACCTTAGCTACCTCGATGTCTCCGGAGAGCATAGCAACGACACGAGACATGGCCGGCCTTAACCCTGGGGATGCCTGAGTGCATACAAAGGAAACACCTATGATCCTTCTCATTTCGTTTGCATCAAACTCATGCAATGTTGGATCCACCAGCTCAATTTCCTGGTTTCTTTCGTTAAGATTCCATGCCTGAAATAACATGCAAACATTAGGACTACCGTCTCATTAATCTAAGGAACTTACAAAATGATTCATATTTTTGTACATCACCCATTCAAGAAGAGTGGAGTCAGAATTAGTTCTTCCAGAGATGATCTCAAGAGCTACAACTCCAAAGCTGAATACATCAACCTTTTCTGTAAAATGTCCGCGCATAGCGTATTCCGGTGAGAGGTATCCACTACATGATCGTATGAACCAGAAATTAAAAAAAAAGTCAATGTATGAGAACATGTTAAGAAAATGGAATTTATAGAAATGGTGCTTACTAAGTGCCTGCAACTTGTGTGCTTATATGCTTCATTTTATCGTCATATAATTTGGCCAACCCAAAATCTGAGATTTTAGGGGTGAGATCAGAATCAAGCAAAATGTTGCTGGCCTTAACATCTCTGTGAACAACCCGAGGTCGAGATTCCTCATGAAGGTAAGCCAGTCCCCTAGCTACTCCCAAGCATATATTGTAACGTGTTCCCCAATCAAGGTATAGACTTTTAGTTCCTGTTTAATCCATTGGAATACAAGAATATAATGCTTCACGAAAAGAGAAAAATAGCCACAAAAACAAAAAATTTTAGCAAGTTTTATGGAGAGTAACAATTTAAATTCACCTGTTCCAAATAAGAGTTGATCAAGGCTCTTGTTATGGAGATACTCATAAACGAGCAACCGTTTTTCTCCCTCAATGCAACAACCTTACAATTTTACCAGGTTACGGTGCTGCACAGCAGATATAGTAGCTATCTCTGCAAGAAACTGTCTCTTTCCTTGATGTGACTTCACAGACAATTGTTTGACAGCAACTGCTCTTCCATCTCCAAGTTCTCCCTGTGGATTGCACATTGCAGTTTTATATCAACCTTGATGCTAAAAAATTTACCATCTTAGCCTTGAAAAATAGTTTCAACCTTGTAAACAGGACCAAATCCTCCCTCTCCGAGCTTATTACCAGGACTGAAGTCATCAGTTGCAATTCTTAGTTCAGAGTAACTGAATGTGTAAGGACGTGCATCAATCCCTACTAACTCTGCAAAACATTGGAACACCTTAGAGACCATAACATTTTTGGGAAGACTATTTACTCTTGGGACACCAGCTTCTTTTTCATTACATGTGTTAAATGACATACAAATCATCATTAATTAACATGTGGTGTGTACTAAAGACAACAAATAACTATAGAAACAGAGAGAATCTTAACCCTAATGCAAAGAAGTGAATTGAGTTCTTTTGTTACCATCATCCTCTAGGCTTTTTTGCTTTTTTCTTCTTTGTAACACATAATACACACCAAACAAAAAAAGAAAACTCGCAGTTGCAACTGGAACAACAACACCCACAATAAGACCAGTTCGGTTCTTTTTCTCACTAGGAGGCTCATTGGAAACACTTGGATCAAAATCTGTGAAATAAGTAAGTGATCACAAGAAGTACACTATATAAGTTTCATGATATGTTTGAATATTTACATACTAGGCGTTACACTTATTGCAGAAACTGAAGGTCCATATGTAGCTTGTCGAGGTACACAGCAGGTTCCTTTTCCCGCCCAAAACAGATGGACGTCAAGATAGTTTTCTGACACCTGCACATTAAATGACCTTACAACAGCCCTTAAAGAGAGTCGTCTCGCTTCTCTTTGTATATCAAAATCTTTTATCTCTAGATTCCCCTGGATATCGTTCAACATAGTTACAACTGATGTTTGTAAAGCAGCGATGATTCAGGTTATAATAAGTAATATAATCGAACTTCTAAGATTCTATCACAATCATATCAACAAGTACAAAAGAAAGCATTTTGAATAATGTTATACTCTATCACAGACATGTACATATATATATGAAAATACGGCGTCCAAGACTACGCCATGTGTTCAATCCTACAATTTCTGACTCTGCAAATTGGAGGTTTACTGTGTAGTTTCCATTTTCGAGGCCTAAGCCATAGTATCTTAATGATCCGGCTGAAATACGAGAAGTTTGGAACAACTCGGAGTCCAGAGTATTTGTAAATTGAGATGATGATGTGCTTATATATTGTGGGTTGGTGTTAGCAATATACAAACCAGAACTGCTAACTGCCCATCTGCGTGTACTGCTCACATAATATGTTGCAGGACCAAGAGTCTCGTTATCCATTTCATACACAGTTTGATCAGAAGACCTAATCTGCTGCCCACCACAGTTCACTGCAAAGCTGGAATCTGCAGATCACAATCCAGATTAAGAGAGAGAGAGGGTCAATATGCCCGACCTGATGTATCGAAGTAATACATTGTTCTGAGTGGTATTTTATAACAACATTAAACTAAGTTTGCTGTAAATAATATTAAATGAGAACTACTTCAGGCATAAGATCACACTTCTTCTCATATCTGCAAGCATTCATATATACAAATAGAAAATGCATCTTTGATTTTGCAAAGTTCAATGTGCATTTTACACATGATGCTATATTCTGCAAAGAGAAATGGTGTTTTTGAGTTGAATGCCTTGTTATGGATCACTTACAAAGAGGTCGCCCACGATTGCATGGAAAATTCCTTTGAAGACAATCCAAACCAGAAGGTAAAGCACTAAGAGGAAACAAAAAGACTAGTTATGACCAATATACTTGAGATGATGAGACATATATAAAAACCAACAAATGATCCCATGACAAAAAAAAAATAGAGGTATAACATAACGTTTCTAATTTTATAAATTCACCTGTTAATAGAACCTTCATTAAGGGTAAAATTGTTGGAAACCAAATTACTGCACCCAAAGAAGACATTCAAGTCGGAAAGAGAACTAGAGCAGTGAATACTACTCTCTCCGTCCCGCTAAGCTCCACTCTTCCTTTGTAAATTACAAAGGAAGAGTGAAGAGCTTAGCGGGACGGAGGGACTATCAATTAACAAGGGTAGTGTTTGCTGAGTTATACATTTGAAGATTTTGTGTGCTGATCCAAGATGGAATGCTCCCAGATAATTCATTATATGATAAATCTCTGCAAGCAAATATCAGGATGCTTAGCATTAATTCATGGCTTCCTATTGAAATTTGTACCTTTACCTTGTTATAAACATATCTTAATTTGTTTCCCAAACTAGAAAACGGAAGCCTAAAAGGATGAACGCTCACATATTCTGAAGTGATGGACTCTTCAGGAATGGTAGTGCACCACTTAACTTGTTATTACCAAGAAACCTGAAGATTGTAAGATGCATCGTTAGGGGAGTAGATTTTCTTAATTGATATCTGGATTATAAGGAAGCAGTTAACGAATTATTACAAGTTACTGAGAGAAGTGAGATTGAAAATCGAGTTTGGGATTCTCCCCCACAAAATTGTTGAAGCTCAAGTCCCTGAAACATAGGACGACCAATGTCCCCATCTTGAGATGACAGATGTAAATGAATCTTTTTGTAACATGGGCACTTACAGCAGTCTCAAGCTCTGTAATTCTCCCAAAAATGAAGGTAAGGAACCAGAAATGTTATTGTTCCTCAACACTCTGCCAAATTGAGGAGAATAAAAATTAATGAAACCGAGTTAAAGTTGTATAGAATCAGAAGCATTGACTTCTTACAAGGTGGACAGAACCTTCATATCTCTGAGGAAGTCCATTGATGAGCTACCATTAGATACATCACTTATTCTCCTAAGTATGTTCATATGTGATCATAACGATTAACTTTATTACATCACTGAAAAACATTGTTTAAGAAAAAAATAGAAGAAATGTGCAATACTTACAAGTCATTTAAAGAGGTTAAATTGGAAAATGATTTTGGTATTGGACCTTCAAATGAATTCCCTTGAAACCTCCTATAAACATATTGTGAAACGATCAACATAGAACATTGATTGAAGGCAAGATTTCCAGAATACAAAAAAGAAGGAATTCCGTCTCACAGCTCAATGAGGTTGGACAAATTTCCTATGAAGTCTAGTATTCGCCCTGTGAATTCATTGCCCAAAGCCCACCTAAGAAACCAACATTCTTTGAGATTCACATATCAAATAGAATAAAAATGAAGATTTTTCTTCATGTTCTTACAAGGATTTTAGGTTCCGAAGATTAGCAAATGTTGCAGGGATTGGACCACTAAATCCACCACTGTTAACGTATCTGCCAACATGAAAAACAACTTAAATATTAAAGAAGTTTTCCTGATAAGTATTTCTACTTCAGCCTAACAAGAATCTGAATCAAGATAAGGGGAGACGGCTACACATGTGAAGTCCGAATGTCCGAGATTGTTCAAAATGAGTTACCAATCCATAACATATAAAAACTGAAGGGGTGCTTGGTGAGGGGTGATGGAGGTGGACAATGTGAATGAAAAATATTGATTACCATTGATTTTGCTTGGTGTAGGGGCTTAGAAATCAAAATTCATTAATCATTCCAATTGATACAATAAAGTATACCCTACCCTTCTATTGAAATCACTCATATTGTGATTGTCTCCTTTATAATAACACTATCATTCTCTTTCCCAAATTCAAAACAAGAACCCACGGAGAAAAACAGAATTGCTTGGATCAGTTGATTCCTTATTAAACTCCTCAATTTTGATAAGTTAATACATATAAAACTTACATTTGCTCCAGTCTTGACAAGTTGCCAAGCTCAGATGGTAAAGGACCAGAGAAGTTGTTTGTGCCAAGAGATCTACATATTTTCAAATACATGAAAATAAGTAAATACTATAGCTATATGCTTGCACTACAAATCAAACATCAAACAGGGTTTCTAATAAGGGATTCCTCGTTTATGGCCAATGAAGCAACGTAACTCATATTATTATCATATGGGTGCTAAAACAGGCTTCATTGAGACTGTGACAGCAAAAAGAACCCTCTAAACATAAACAAAAATTTAAGGACACTCACAATGATCTCAAGTCAGTGAGCAGTCCAAGTGCCTTCGGAACTTCCCCTGATAATGCATTAATGCCAAAACTCCTAATTGCATGCCATCATAAAAAATTTCAAGATTTTATCCTTGCAAATAAAAAGAGGACCGAATAGAGAGAGCAAGATGGTATACAAGTACTGCATACGAGTGAGATTTCCAATGGATGAAGAAATTGGACCTGTCAAATAATTTTGGCGCAGATCTCTGTTGCAAAAACAAGTCAGGAATTATTTCAATAATTTCATAATACAAGAACAAAATCACGATAGAAACTAAACATACAGAACATTGATGTAAATCAAGGACCAAAGCTCATCAGGAATTGGACCAAAAACATCCATTGCATAAACTCGCCTGCATAATCAAGAAAACTGGAAGATCATCATCGTTACAGAAGAAATGAAGCCACATCATACATACTTCAACAACTTACAGAGCAGTGATGTGACAAACAGAGTTATTAACAAAGGAGCAATCGCATTTGATGCCAGGATTAATGTCGCCGAGTACAGTTGCATCAATGGCGACGCCGCTACACAACTCGCCGCTAATATTACAACCATTTGTGGCTGAAATCCTCCAACTTCTGAATATGTTGTTCAAAGCTCTTGCTGGTAATCAGAGTACGACAACGTAAATAATTTGTAAATTTTGGAATCCTTCTCTTTATAAACAAGCGATTTTGAAATAAATTTGGGAGTTAAACGGCTATGCACCTATGCGCCAGTGCATCTAACCCTAAATTTACACGTGCACTATGCACGATACGTCTGAACGTAAATTAAGTTTTAATTTAATGTCAATATTAAATTAAATAAAATAAAATTATAAAAAATAAAATAAAAAACTATCCACTAACCCTTAATTTACGTATATAAACTGTAGGTTCATAGATACACTTTAGAATTATCCTAAAAATCAAAGCGTCTTTTGTCAAAATTGGTGAAAAAAAAAACCATAAAATTTTTGGTGCTATCTTCGACGATATAATTTCATATACTCCACTCTCTCTCGGACAAAGGTTTCTATTTTCTTTTTACGCATAAATTAAGGAGTATTATTATTTTAAGTGTATAGTTAATTGTATTAGTAATGAGTGGTGGATCAATACTCCATCTCGGTCATATATGAGACCCCTTTATTAAAAAAATAAATAAAAATATTTGAGTGAGATATTCAATATAATAAAATAAAAAAATTTTTGGGGAAATGTACTTGATTGAGGTTAATTTGAGTTTGTAGTCGTAAAGACTACTACCTCACTTCTCACTCTTTTCCATGTTTGTCTCACTGCACTTTTGACTTTTCACTCTCGTAAAAAATCCAAAATAAATCATTTCTGATTATATCATACTATTTTTAAAAAATATCACTTTTATATAATTCACATAATTTATTTTATTATATATTTTATTATTTAAAAATATCACGATAATCCTAAAAATCAATAAAATTAATTTTTTAAAAAAAAACTTTTCTTAAATTTTGTATTTACAGTAACGGTGAAGAGTTTGATGGAACGGAAGAAGTAAAAAAGAATTGATTTGAATTTTAAAATATTTTTAATTTATAGAGCTTAATTTTGAAAATAATAGTGTAATATTTTCATGTGATGAAATGATTGAAAAAGAGAGATAAGATATTAAAAAAAACAAATAAATATTTGTGTAAATCGGGTTCACGGTGTAAATCATGTAGTCCCCCTTCCAATTCTATATATTATTGTTAGAGTATTTAAATTAATGGGGACCACAACATTTATAAAAGTTTATGACGCCGGTTTACAAGAGATTAACTCAAAAAATTAAAATTATATATAGAGAGAGAGAAATAGAACATAATTAAAAGGAGTCTCTTTAAGATAACTCGTCTGGTAGTTTTTTCTCTATTTGAAAAAAATTCTCAAATAATAAGAATATTGATTTTTGTTAGAGGCATTTCAGTTTTGCTCAAATATTTCATTTCAAAATAATATTTTTCACCAATTTCATTACCTCACTTTTGTAAAATACTAATTCAGTTTTATGATTAAGTTCCATAGAATCAGAAAAATTAGATATTTTAAGGAAAAAATTATCCATTTTATGACAACTATTTTGAAGAAATTAAGTTTTATGAAACTATATTTTGATTTTAAATTCGATAAAAAGTATGAGAGATTGTGTTTTTTTAAATTTAATAAATGTATTTAAATTGAGTATGTATTATGTTAACATTTTTTATTTATACTTCGAATTATTCATAAAATAATTCACTGCACCACTTTCACTTTTTATTAATATAGTATCACTTTTTATTAAAATATTATCACTTAGAATCCGCCTCACAAAATGAGTTTTGTGAGATGATCTCACACCATCTTTGCCTTATTAATAACAGTGATTTCTATTTTGTTCATGTTCAACCTTAATCAATCAAGACATTGATTCGATCTCTAATCTGATACATACCTATAAAAAGGTTTGGGAGTAAGTTCATGTGAACTCGATTCACACATTCAACTTATTTTTATAACATTATTTATGCGAAAATAACTCTTTAGTGAAATGAACTATTAGTCATGTGAATGAAAATTATTATTTATCTTAACAAGAATATAAAAAAAATAACACATCATCATTTGAATAGTGTAATATTTGTCATTTGAAAGAGTAATAATTTATTTCTGTAAAGAATAAATTTTCACATATTAAATAGCACTACAAAAAAATTTGCTGAATTGAAATGGTTTTAGAGACGGTAATATATGCTTTGAAATGGTTATTCGATCGTCTACAATTTGTGTATAGCAAGTAATAGAGACATCACCTTCTCAATTTAAGACGGTCTATTTTGATATTGTATTTGCAATAGTTCTATATCAAACTGAATCGATTATTTTTTAGACAACATATTCCATCTAAATTTGAGGGTTTGTTGTGTCTATTTGAGACGGTTTTAGAGACGAATGTGTCGGCGGATCAAAGAGTCGGACCGGATAATTTAGAGATAAACACAATTTTAAATGGAGAAAATATTAGAAATGACTTTTTGCGGTTTCAATTTAAAGATGATTTTTTACCATCTCAATTGGTAAGGACGGTGACACATTGGGGCCCTATGGGGAACTGGTCCCGCTAAAATTTTAAAAATAATTACCATATATATGTAATAAAAATTATTATACTTTGATGTGGCTAAATGGTAGGCGCTCACTTCTCACATGTGATGGTCTCCAGAGTAGGAAATCTGTCATTTTATACTCCTTTTTTATTATTATTATTTTTTTTAATAATTTATCTAATTCTTTTTTTCTTTTGCCTGTTCTAATTCATTTTTTAAAAACCAAATTATCTAAAAATCCCCCCTCCCTTATTTTCTTATGTTTTATCATTTTTTTTTTCGATTTTTCTTGCATAGAATTCTTTTCTTCTCATTTTTATATACTTATACATTTTTTTCTTTTAATACTTTTATAAATTTTTATTGAAATTTTTTAAAATAAATGGAGCATTTTTTTTTTAAATATATATTATCATTTGTTTCTTTTAATTATTTTTATCTATTTTTTTATTGTAAGATTTAAAATAAATATGAGATTTTTCCTGATAAAGAAATTTATAATACTTCAAAATATTTTTTACTTGAACTATTTAATAGAAACCATAACGTTATCAACATAAAGTTTCTCTTTAATAGTTTTCACCATATATTAACATATATTAATGGGATAAACGCACGTCACCTGATACACATAAGAAATTTTATTCTTAATTTTATTGAAAAATACTAAATTATAAAAAATAAAAGTTTCCTAAATTAATGTGTGAAAATTATTATAAGATATAAAGATAAATTGAGCACCTGCCCGGAAATCCTGGCACCATCTCTGTCAATTAGAGACGGCTTTTTATGGTCTCTAATAAGTTGCATGTGTGAATTGGTTTCACACTAAGTTACTCTCAAACCTTTTGCTTTATATAAGAATCTTAACACTTCCCCCTATATTTGTTATATTAAACCGTTGATTTGAATTTTAAAACATGTTTGGTTTTTATTTTGCAAAGTGAAATTATATTGTTGGTTAATGATTGATTGATAGAAAAGTATGATTTAGAAAAGAATAAAAAAAATATCGTGAATGTGTGGGTAAAAAAAAATTAAAAAATTATAACTAATAAATTCACAAAATCTAATCTATCTATTTATCTATATCTATACTACTATAAAAGCAAAATAATTTGCTTCAATTTTGACCATTTTTATCAAATTTGACCTAAATCTTTCCTATTTTGAAAATCCAATTTTAAATCCTGACCATTCATCATTTAATAATAAATCTCAAGCATTGATTTATTTTGCTTATTTATTAAAATTTTTTAATTAAAATTTTGGTGTCATTTTACAAATATAAATTAATTTCAAGGACATTTCTGCAATTATATTAAACATTAGGAACAAAACTACCTCTCAAACCCTAATCAATCGTATTTCTCCCGTCAAAGTAGAGAGAACTATCTCCTCTCCGCAATCACCTTCTTCAATTCTCAATCACTTATTTCTTCATTGGCCTAAAATCTTCTATAAACGAAGGACAATATCATGGTGATGGAGGCTGGAGTGGTAGAGGCTACAACGGTGGAAGCAAGGGCTATAGTGGTGGTTGTGGCGAAGGTGGCGGTGATTACAAATGGAGGCGATGGTGGCTATGAGTGAACCGTCGCTGTTATCGCCGGGGTATGCCGCTAGCGTTTCTGCCTTTGTCATTCATTATTCATTTTGTTTGAAATAGATTTTCTTATTATTAAAATTGTGATATCACATCTGATTTTATCCTCTGATATCACATATGATGTTAATTAAGTCTTAATGGCTTTTAGTTTGAGGATGTCAATCCATTTTATGCTCTGATTTTATCCTCTTGGCGTAATTTCAATTTTGAATGTGATCTATATTGATTTTAATAACTATTTTTTTCTTTTTTCTTTCTATAGTTGCAAGGATACACTCAAATGTATTAACTTTTAAAGATTTGGAAGGTACCATGCACCTATGATTGGTTTATTTAACATCTCCAGTTTTAAGATTGTCACTTTATATGCTATAATATATTGCTGCCTATAATTTTGAGTAGTTGTGCTTACTTTGCTTCATGATTAAAGGTTTTAGACACTACCACCATGGTTTCCGGCACCCTCTTTAGGATGGCTTTAGATTTTAGATGTTTCCATTTACAATTGTGATATAGTATATTAAGATCTATGTACTTTGCATTTCCTTTTTATATTTTATACTGACCTTTGTTTGCAAGTCAAATATATGAAGTCATGGAGTAGTTTATTGAACCAATGAGAGAAGCTAGCTATTTGGAACTCAAACATTTACTTTTTATTGGAGGATTTGATATGAAGTTATAGCTTGATGATGTGTAAAGAAGAATTCATGTTGTGGTTGCTACTCCTGGAGGGCTAAAGGATATGCTAGCAAAGAAGAAAATTAACCTTCACAACTGTAGGTATATGACATCACCTCTACTTTCCATAGTCTATACTTTCATTTATATGTCTTATTTTTAACGATATTTTGTGTAATATTTTCTAGTATCATTTTAAGCTAGAATTGCCAATTTATATCTTTGTGCTGCATTTTCCATGATTCCCTTCACTTCTCTCACACTTAAATAGGAGATTGTGCATAATCTTAATTGGATTTTAATGTTTTTCCACTAATATGTTTCTAAAAATGATAATTATGTTGCAAGTCATTGAGTCCACTTGCTTTTGACCTCGCCCTTCCATGAGTTCATTACTTCCAAGTGTTTTACAACTGATATTGGGTGGAGCTGTTCTAAGTTTTGCCAGCTTCTGATTACACCTTTCTATATTATTAACTAATTGTGTTTGTTGCAGTACATGTAGGAGCAAGGGAATTTTATTTGATGTAATTGACCATATAAAATCACTTTCTGATCAAGATCCTTTTGGAATTACGTTACACATGTTGGTTCTCAGGTCACTTCTCCAACTCTTTCTTCGTTACAATAATTTTATATGTTATTTTGATTGCATTGCACTTTCTTGCCAAGATTGCTTTTTTTTCTTGCCAAGATTGCTTTTTTTAATTCTTTTTTAATTACTTTTTATTAAGTAGTAATTTGGTGTAATTGTATTTCATGCAGTTATAGGAATAATGTTAGCTTTCTAGCAAAGCACTATTGTAGACCCATTGATCAATGAAGATAATATGACACTAATGATAATGGTAATTTTTAGTTTCTTTAAACTAATTTAAAATTTTATTTTCTAACATGTAATTCGAGTGATTGCTTTTGATATGGGCATTTGGCCAATAAATTAAATGGGTTTCGAATATCTTGCTAAGCTTCTCTCTAGGGTAAAATAATATAGTTTTTTAAATTGTATTATGTTCTCACTGAAATCTCGCTTGAGCTTATACTGTGTGATAATATTCTTCATGAATCATATTCCCGCACAGATTTATACATCGTGTGACCCACGAGATATGAGTTTTAATCGATATACACTTGTTAGAGATATATAGCAACTCAACCAGTTTATCAATGAAACTCAACAAGCTCGCTATACCCCAGAACTCTTGAACATTTAACATAAGTTGATATATCTCTTTTCAATTCCTGAATTTGTCAGAGCATATTCAACCCTTTTGCAAAAAACTATGTATTCATAATCAAGACTCTGCTTGATTGACTAGTCAATGAATCACAATAGTATATGTTAAATTAAGACGTTATTCCCATCTCACTAAGTATCTACAGTCTCCCACTATAGCTGTTTTCCTAGACATGTACTGCATCGCCGTTATTAACCATAGCTCTTTTGGTAACATGCTAAAGTAGCAACACCAAAGTGAAGACTTAGAAAATAGTAGAAAGTCATAAGGGTAACCAATAGATAAGGACTCATACTTTTGAGAAAATAGGGATTATTTTCTCAATCCTGTTGGGGTCAACTTAGCACATGTCGTTTTCATAAAACACATGTCACAATGTCTTTAAATTCCTTCCAAGAAAGCATATGTCATATTTCATCTAATTTAGACATCGTGTAAATTAGAGTTCAAGTGTGTCCCATACACTTAACCCGGATATCCTTCCTCCAACGTATAGGATCTCCGTCGTTTTAGCTTTACAACAAGCTGGATTAGATTCGTGGCAAAATCTATCCCGATTACATTAACTATCGTAATCTCATCTCTGCGCTCCCACTAAGCCAGAGGCGAATGCTCGTATGAGAGAGCTAATCATAACTTGCCGACATACTATTATATATGAACCATCATATATAATTAATAAAATATATATGTATAGTTAACCATTAACTATTCCATTAACATACACAAACATATTCAATACATCGTTTTAAATCCTTCGCAAACTCAATCCCTTTATATGTACTATGTATACATATCTAGGAATTGGTTTGGTAAAAAGATCTGCTAACATCAAACGAGTAGAAATGTAACTTAGAATCAATTTTTTCTTATCTGCAATATCTCTAACAAAGTTGAACTTCGTGTCAATGTGTTTGGTTTTTTCATGATATTTGGGGTCTTTTGTGTAAGTAATAATCGTCTGATTATCACAATTAACTAAAAAATAGCTCCCACTGGAGTGTTTGAGACCTCCAAATATTTCATGAATCTTCTAAACCAAATAGCCTCTGAACTGCAGACGCACATGCCAAAAACTCGACTTCCTTAGTGGACAGTGCTATGCAAGTTTGTTTCTTGCTACACCGTGAGATTGCTCCATCGTTGAGCAAGAAGACATAACCGGGAGTTGATTTATGTTTATCTAAATCACACTCCAGTCAGTATCTATATACCCATTCAGTGTACTGTTATTCCCTTGATAATAGATAGAATAGTCTGCATCATTAGCATATGGTACTCTGGCCATTTCATTCTTTTTATCTTGAGTCTTAGGACACATCTGCTGACTCAATGATTCGCCTTTCACAATGGGAGTATCTATAGGTTTGCAGGTGTCCATCTTGAACCGTTCTAAAAGTTTCTTGATGTACGTCTCTTGAGACAAACCCAATAATTTCTTTGAACGATCCATATGGATCTACATACCAAAGTATGTACTCTGCTTCACCCATACTTTTCATTTCAAAATTTGAAGACAACCATTCTTTTATGGTTTCAAGATACTCTTTGCTATTTCCAGCTAGTAGTATGTCATCCATATACAAGGATAGAATCATAAAACAACCATTGGACTGTTTAACGTAAACACAGTGGTCTTTGTTTATCATAACAAAGTCCCTAGACTTGATTTGACTTCATAGACTCCATTTCCTCTTTCATCCATTTCTCCTTTACCGGATAAGTTAGAGCTTCTTTAACGTTTCTGGGCTCTTCCTCATCAACAGGAGAAACATCTTCATTTTCTGGTGAAACTAAGAAGTCTTGTTCTTCAATATCATAATGCCTCTTGGGCACATATTTTCTAGAACTTTTTCGAGATAGATGTTGATGGTCTTCTGTAGACAAAATGCTCTCATTTGGAATCGTCTGATCCTCAATTGGCAAATATCTATCAAGATCCACACCATCACCTAAACTACTACTCCCACTTTGATTCTTGTAGGTATTGGTTTTCTACGTTCTCAAAATTAGGTTCGGCATCCCTGATGCCCCCTCTACTAGGAAATTCAGTTTCCAGAAAAATGAGCATTACGTGATTCTGTCTCAGTTAAGCTCCCATCGTGATCTCCTATGAACACGTAACCTTTAGAATGTACGCAGTATCTTATGAAGATACACTTTTTTTCCTCTAGGACCCAACTTTCCATACTGACTCGATGAACCACGTATGTAAGCTGCTGATCCCCAAGTTTTAAGGTTACTCAAGTTAGGTTTTCTACATGTCCAATGTTCATAAGAAGTCGAATCAACTGACTTAGAAGGCACGCGATTAAGCACATAAGCTGTCGTGTGTAACGCATCTCCCCAAAAGAAGATCGGTAGATTAGCTTGTGCCATCATGGATCTAACCATCTCCAACAAAGTACTATTCCTTCTTTCAGCAAACTGTTTTGTTGCGGTTTTATAAGGAACAGTTAATTGTCGGATTATACCCTTTTCATTACAAAATTCCTTGAATTGTTCCGAAAGATATTCACGTCCACTTTCAGTTCATAAAACTTTGATAGATTTATCCTTTTGATTTTTAACTTCACTTAATAATCTTCTAAAACAATCCAATGCTTAAGACTCATGAGATATCAAATAGACATATCCAAAACGTGAATAATTATTAATGAAGGTAATGAAATAGTGAGCTTCATGTCGTGCTTTCACATTTACAGGAACACATATATTGGAATGGATTATTTCCAATGAAGATTCAAACCTAATAGCTTTACCAAAAGGTTCTCTAGTCATTTTTCTAGCAAGACAGTGTTCGCATTTAAATAATTTGACTTTAGAAGAAAGATTCAACAATCCTCCCACAAGTCTTTCATCCTATCTCGCCCAGTATGACCTAATCTAGCATGTCAAACATCATCATTCACATTTGCATTGCTAGAAGAACAAGCATTTAGCGAATATGAATAATCATCATAATAACTAAACGTCATTCTATTACAATTTAAAACCATAAAGTCATCAGTCACATGTCCAGATGCATAACAAGTATTATCAATGCCAATTACCATAGTGCTTTTAGTAAATCATAACCCAAATTAAGTAGAACCGAAATAAAAATTGGATTTCGCGTGATTACGGAGCATAAAGAACATCATGTAGAATAAAGACCCTAACCATTGTCAAGGTTCAATCTACAAGTCCCAAGTCCTTTGACTTTGACCCGTGCATTGTTTCCTACATATATCCACTTAGTCCCCTTCGGAACACGACTGGAATGTACAAAGTCCCTCTATCTCTTGTCACATGGTCCATTGCTCTTGAGTCTATAATCCTCAAAGGATAAGAATCAGACAGCCAGACAGTACTCGAGACATTAATTTCACACAAAACAGAATAAGATTAATCTACATTGTTCCTCCTGGGCTCAGGGCATTCACGAGCATAATGATCAAGCTTACTATGATTGTAACATGGCATCTTGCTTTTATTTCTTATTTTTTTGTCACTTTTTTTTTCTTTTTCCGTTCATCAGCTTTAGTTGTTGGATTATTGTCAGGCTTACCACCACTACTATCAGATCGTCTTCTCTTCTTTCTCTTCTTTCAATTCCTTTTTCTTTAGAAGCCCGAAGCTCCTTTGGAAGTAGAACTGACATAAAAACCCTAGAAGAAGGCTTTCAGGCTCCAAGCCTCTCATCTTCTAGCCCAACATGATGAGCAACATCATTGAAAGTTTAATGTTTTTATTGAGAGTCAAGTTGACTTTGAGATGTTTCAACGATCAGGTGAAGAGCGAATTGGGGCTTGGATTTTGTTGTTCATCAAAGAGCATATGACTGGCAGTCTTAAGTTTGATAATCATATTAGACACCTCTCTGAGATGTCGTCTAATTGTATGATTTGGTTTCTTCTCATAAGTGTCGAACTTAATAGTCAACTGCATAAACCTTGTGACCGATGTACCACCAAACTTCTTACATAGATACACCAAGATATCATGTGCAGTAAGATTCATGAATTATTACATCGATTACTGAGCTTACAAGAATACCTCATGCAATGGAATTTTCCTTTACCATGCCTGGTACACTTCTTGGTCATGCCTCCCTTGATTTCCAATTCCCTCGCCTGAATCAGCCATCATTTGGTTTATAGCATTCAATGTATTTTGTTCATACAATACGTACCAAATTTTATGACACCTTGTGTCATAATTGTCACCATTGAGTTTCTCACATTTGTTCAACTCAGCGACAATAGATTTTGATGCTATTTTCTTTGATAGAGATTAAAGTGATTCAGTATGTTAATAATATTTTATTAAGTTTTATGTTAAGCCAAACAAAGACATCTCAATCAATAACACAAGATTTAATCTCAAAAAATAGCTCGGAGACTACTAATCATCAATCTCATCAAGTGTCATAATACTAGATTCTTGTTTCAAAACATAAAACACATAGAAGGTTCAAGTAATTTATAATAACATTGAACTGCCACTAATAAATCTAACTTAAACAACCATCTAAAATAGCAAAACACCAAGTCTGACAAATCATGAACATAAAAATTCTAATGAACTCCCTGAGTTTCCAATTAGAAATACAATGGAAATGAATTAAGGAAATCTACGGATTAATCTCCCTAATTTATCATCACTAGATTTCCATCGATGCTCATGATTAAATTTCTTAGTCCCCACACTATAGGTAGCTTGCCCTAGAGGACCTATATGAGGATTCTTTATCTGACGCTTCTCTTGACCACTCAGTCTCAAAGAATCAGAATGTCGAATCCTTCCCATCCTTAAGCAGGCTGATCTTAGTGCATGTGTCTTATCTCTTGCTACAGAAGCATCGACCAAATCTTGCATAATTTGTCGACCATTAGGTTTCACTTCATAAGTCTCCCACTGAACCCAAAAATCCTTTTATAGGTAAGGAGGCAAAGTGTTCGCCCATGTCTCAGGACTGGAAACTTCGAAATACTTATCACGTGAAATCGTATTGCTATAAATTAAAGGCAACTAACGGTTGTAGAGTTCAATCAATTCAATTGCGTGGTCACTTAAGTTATGTGTTGGCTTCATTTTATAATTCCAAAATTCATGAAGGACTTCCTCTTTAGTCCTAATGTCTTTCTCTGAAATTGTTCCTCGTCCTGATATACCTCTTAGAAAACGAGCAACCAAAAACAAACATACTAGTGTTAGTCAAACTATATCACATGAATTTCCCCTCAATTTAATATATATGGAAACAATTTTCCAAGATGCAATAGGTATATTCACAAGTGAATCAGTCCAACTCACTTTGGCTCCCACTTCATAGGCTACAGGAGTTTGAACAACTCTTACATCACTCAACACCATGAATTTAGAATTAAATAACATATTAAGGTGCATTCTACCAAAAATTGCAACCAAATAGCCACCCCATAGGTTCGTATTCAGCAAATATGTCATAAAATGAAGTAAAACCACATATACACACTAAAGATGACGTCAAACGCTCCCTAAAATGTCACCATTGGACTCCACGCGTCGAAACATGTGGAAATACATCAAAAAATTACCGGAAAATGGCTTCACGCGTCAGAAACGTGCCTGCACGCGTCTGCCAGAGGTCCCACGCACCAGCACGCGCCGGCAGGCGCTCTCACGCGCCTCCACGCACCAGCTGTGGGGTGTTCACTACCGGTGCATGTGTCACACGCGCCACAACCATCGACGGTGTTTGTCAGTGAGTGTACACCACGCGCCATCACCGGAATCCGGCGCGTGGGTATCACATGCTACCACTGGCCGTCCGTTCGCCGGCATGTTTTCGCCACGCGCCACCAATGGACCTGACCCCGTTGGGCCCTGGTTCCGGGCTGACCAGCTTGGTCCGACCCGATTTGTCTGGCCCGACCCGGTTCAAAGGCAGTTATGATTTATTACAGTAAGGTCCCTGAACTTTTTCTAATTTTCAAAAAATGCCCTCTCAATTTTCTGAAACCTTGCAGATTTGGTACAATTTTGGGAAAACATTCAAAAAATCATAACTTGAATTTTAGAAGGCTAAAAATTGCACAAAAATACTGATGGACTCCTCTCAACGAGTCTTATCCAGTGGTATAATCAAAACATGCTTTTTCTTGCAAGAAAAAAAGACAAAAATTCACACCCTTTAACATTAACGGTGAATTACAACGTCAAAAATACATACCCACTGGAAACAACGTAATCTGCCTTAAACTCATATAATGACCCATCAATGTCACATAATTCACCAATCATATATCATCAAACACTAGAATCATGTATGATTATTTATACCGAAAAAAGCAGAAAACTAAGAAACATGAAATATCTTAATTCCAGAAAATCAAACGGAGTACCAACCATTGGCTCTGATACCAATGTTGGAAAACTCACGTTTTTAAGAGTACACAACCTAATCATGCTTAGAGAAGAATCTCATACCTCTCACCGTATGATTGTGTTGCAGCGGAAGAACACGTACAAACCTGTTGGTACTCACGTTGGTAAACTGTGATCTCTGGATCAATCCTTCAACACTGGGTTGATAGAATATGTTTTCACAATATAGCACTAATCTGTGGAATATGAAGTTGTGTGCATTGTGTTTCAGGAGAGGAAAAACGAGAGAAAAAACTCTTCTCTACGTTCTGCGTAAAACGTTCTGACACACACCTCGCATATATTCGCTTATCGCATACATATATACTGCCTCCATGCAGTAATATCTCTCCAAGGAGATGGGAGTTGAAACTTCCGTTTCATAACTACCTCTTTATCTCATCCACTTTCATATGTGGAATTAATATCAAATAAATATTATTAATAATTATTTACAATAAACTACAAGAGTTAGTATTTTGTAAATAAGATTTACATCATAAATCCTTATAGATTGTGTGGTTCTCTTAATTTAAGCACCCTAACAATACATAGGACACATATAGGATTTGAAGGGGGGTTACAGAGTTTACACCATGAACCCATTTGCACGAGTGTTTGTGAAACTACAAATAGCCTTATTCAAAATGTCATGGTGGATTCATGGCTATCAGTTCAACTATTGAGCTGTTGGTTCATTATGGAGCGAATTCTGCGTCTCCTACGTGTTAATAGGTGGGGTAGGACTTCCCTCTATAGATAATTGTGTGAGTATAGTCTTACTTACTCTTTCTTATTCACAAATATTGTTATATTTTACTAATTATTACGTTCCACAATTATACAAAGGTTTATATGAGATCGTCTCACTCATTAGATGAATAAAATGTATAACTTCTATAATAAAAATGATATTCAATTAATGAAATTAAGTGATAATGCTATTTCATAAAAAAATTTATAATATAAATAAAAAGTAATAACATTTTATTGCAAAAGTGATAACATTTTATAGCAAAAATGATAACTAATTTAAAAAGTATAAAATGGTCTTATACAAAACTTGCCCCCACAATTATTGTTGTATTTTTCTTTATGGTACATGAAATTCACATAAAATAATTATTATATCTATATGGGAACACACACGACATGACCAATACAACTACCGACTATATATTATACTATTATCTTTTAATTTAAATTTCATTAAAATATTATATTCCTTAATATATGAACAAATAATAAATGTAACAATAATTGTAGTGAGAGTAAGTGATAAGTTTTTAATTTTTTATTTCACTATTACGAGCTATTTAGTTTAGTGTGAACTTGATTATCATAAATTATGTTAAATCATGTTTTTCGTAAAATTATTTTTATTACATGAAAGATTATTTTTTAAGGAGATAAACTATTCTTCTCCTAAACAATATTCTATTTTCTTCAAAGAGATGGATTATGGTGCAACTGGTTGTACCAATTGAATTGATACAATCTTGGTCCTTACCCTTCTTAATTAATTCATGTTCCTTCATTAATTTTGTTTTTTATTTTATTTTTAAATTTTTTTATTTAAATGACTACTATACTCTAAACCCTAAACCCTAAGGGATAATTATACCCTAAACCCTAAACCCTAGGGGATAATTAACCCTAAACCATAAGGGTAAAATTACAATTATACCCTAAATCCTAAACCATAGGGGATAATTATACCATAAACCATAAGGGTAAAATTACAATTATATCCCTAAAATTAAAAAAAAAACAGTAATGTACAGCAACAATTAAAAAAAAGAGGAAAACACACACCGAAAATGAAGGAAAGAGGTTGTACCAATTGAAGGTTGTACACAAGTCTTTACCTTCTCCAAATTATGTCACTAATATTAAAAAATGGAGTATAGCATAATAATTATTAAATTAATCTATTTTGAATCTCACCAACTATATGAAAATTAATCTCATACAAACTAATCAAAATAATTTTTAGCTTCGATGGAGCACCGTCATGGCCTCATCATCATGGCAGATTTCAGGAATACAAGTTTTCACTTAATTTAAAGAAATTACATTTTAATTTTATTAAGATATTTCAATTATTCTTATTAGACAAAATGATCATATATAAATCCCATAGGATGATGATGAGGCATATGTAAATGTATCTTCAGTAAGATCAAGAGTGGCATTTTGAGCTCCGGCGGTGAATAAGAGTTGGCCGACGGTGAAGACAAAGAGCATCTGCCGCCCCACCTCCGCCGCCGTACGAATCATATGTGAAGAATAATAAAGCATCAACGGGCAGTATCTTGATCTTTTGTGGGGGAAGGCATACGATGATGATGATATATGAGTGACTAAGAATGCGTTGGGCCATCGATTAATATACTAATCAGATTATAATATGAAAACACTTACTTCCAATGTTAGGCGGATACGGTCGTCATCGTCGTCCGTGTTCGTCGTCTACGCCGGAGAAGGTGGTCGAGGGAAGAACTCCACAGTGCTCAGATTCCCGTTGAATTCACACAAGAATTCAAATCCACGTTCTACCCGTAAGGGTCACAAATAAGTGATTAAATTAGACCAAAAGTGTAAGGCTATGGGCCAAGACACACTTGGCATAATACTTTGAGAGAAGAAGACCAGCATTTGGGCCAAATACCCAACGGACCCAATAAATCTCCACCTTGACCCAAATCATCTACCCTTGTGTATAACTAAATGGGAATTCATCATTGCACTTTTCCCCGGACACCTGCAAAACGAAAGATACAAAGTCAAATGCAAGATCCAGAAATTTGACACAAAGTCAAGGTATCACAAAAGATACACAAATCTAAGCCGAAGCAAAGATCACAGACACACAGTCACAAAATGTTTAAAATATCCCAAGGACAAAATAAACGGAGCACACAAGCTCAAGAGTGAACACAACATCCACGGAAAAGAACTGCATACAACATGCTTCATTCAAGAGAGTCGAAATTTAAAGTCCTCATGCAGGACCTAAATTTTTCAACAGATAAGCATTTAGTACCCATATCAGCAGGATTAAACTCAGATGCAATCTTTTCCAGGTTAACAATACTTTTTTCCACAATATCATGAATGAAATGATACCTAACATCTATATGCTTGGTTCTATCATGGAAAACAGGATTTTTACACAATTGAATCGCAGACATACTATCAGAAAATACAGTGGAACATTTGTCAAGAAAACATATTTCATTCAAAAGACCTTGCAGCCAAATAGCTTCCTTTAAAGCATCAGTAATAGCCATGTATTCAAATTCAGTTGTAGATAAAACAACCACATGCTGTAACTGAGACTTCCAACTTATGCAAGAGCCACACAAAGTAAACACATAAGAAGTTGTAGACTTCCTATTATCCCTATCATTTGCATAATTGGAATCAACATAGCCAACAAGGCTCACACCATTTGCAGATTTGGAAAAGCGCAAACTTACCTCCATGGAGCCCTTGAGGTATCTCAAGAGCCATTTCAAAGTCTCCCAACGAGGTGCACATGGATTAGCCATATACCTACTCAAGCAACTAACAGAATATACAATATCTGGTCTAGTGCTAACCATAAGATACATAACAGACCCAATGACATTGGAATAAGGAACCTTTTCCATTTCAGCAATTTCAGAATCAGTCTTTGGAGACTGATCCTTACTTAACACAAAGTGAGCAGCAAGAGGCACATTCACAGTTTTAGCAGACATCATAGAGAATTTACTCAAAATCTTTTTAACATATAAAATCTGATTAAGCAAGAGAACATTGTTCTTCCTATCTCTATCAATGTTCATACCAAGAATCCTTTTAGCATCTCCAAAATCTTTCATATCAAAATTATAACATAGACTCTTTTGAACAAGCTCAACATATTTAAGATCAGGGCTAACAATTAGCATATCATCCACATATATGAGCAGAAAAACAGGAACAGAAATATCAATCTTGAAGTAAAGACAATTATTATGCAAGCTTCTCTTAAACTTCAACGATGTCATGCATTGATCAAACTTCTTATTCCACTGTCTAGGAGATTGTTTCAAGCCATACAAGGATTTCTTCAAAAGACATACATGATCAGGATTTTTGGGGTTCACAAAACCCTCAGGTTGTTTCATGAAAATCTTTATGTCTAAATCACCATTAAGAAAAGCCGTTTTGACATGCATTTGCTTCAATTCCCAATCAAAATGAGCAACTAATGCAAGCATTATACGAATAGTGGTGAATTTAACAATAGGAACAAATATTTTATTATAATCAACCCCTTCCTTTTGAGTAAAACTTTTTGCTACCAATCTAGCTTTAAATCTAACATTTTCAGGCTCATGTTTCACTTTGAAAAGCCACTTGCAATCAACAACAGAGCAATGAGCAGGTTTTGGAACCAGAGTCCAAGTATGATTAACATGCAACGATTTCATTTCATCTTTCATAGCATTTAACCATTTCATAGAGTTGTCAGATTTTAAAGCCTCTTAATAGGTCTTAGGTTCATTATCAACACTTTCAAACGCATTACAAGTATGAGTATTAATATGAAAATCATCATACCTAGCAGGTGTCCTTCTAGGTCTATCCCTAGGCAACACATAGTCATCATCTTCAGGAATATCATGCACATTTTCATCATTGATAGCAGGTTCATTGGCAACAAGTTCTTGATCAACAACGGTGTCAGGCAAGTTTTCAACATCAGATAACAAAGGAGACAACTCCACCTCACTCGAAGAAGTGGTAGGATCATGTAAAGGCACAACATCAGGCATAAGAGCAGATAAGCAAGGAAATTCATATTCATTGAAGATCACATCCCTACTAATCACGATTTTAAAACCCGATTCAGAAAAATCTCACAGCCTATAACCTTTAACAACCTCAGGATAACCAAGAAAAACACATTTTCTACTCCTAGAATCCAATTTGTCATGTTTCTGACGCACAAACGCAGCACAGGCAAATACACGTAGCACAGAATAATCAATACTTTTACCAAAAAACACATAGTCAGGGCACTTACCCTTTAAAGTCACAGAGGGGGATTTGTTTATTAAAAATACTGCGGTAATAAGTGCCTCACCCCAAAACTTTTTAGAAAGTCCAGAAGACACCAACATGCTCCTCACCCTTTCTAACAAAGTCCTATTCATCCTCTCAGCAACCCCATTCTGTTGGGGAGAGTAAGGAGCAGACTTATGTCTCACAATTCCAGATTTGACATATAAATCATCCATGGCATTATTGCAAAATTCCAATCCATTATCAGTTCTAAGATACTTAATCTTTTTACCCATTTGATTTTCAATCAAAGTTTTCCAATTTTTGAACTTTTCAAAAACATCAGATTTGTTTTTAAGCAAAATCACCCACACTTTTCTTGAAAAATCATCAATAATGGTCAGAAAATACACATTGCCACCTTGAGTTGGCTCACTAGAAGGCCCCCACACATCAGCATGCAGGTACTCAAGTATATCACTACACGAAGAAGTCTTAGGGTATGGGGAAACAAGGAATTTCACCTTCGCAAGTTTGCCTTGCACACAAGAATCACAAAAAAGGAATGCATGTAAGCTTATCATTACCAAAAGAACCAGCTTTATGCAATATTTCAAGACCTTTTCCACTCATGTGACCTAACCTACCATGCCAAATATTTGTTTTATCTTCTTTAACATCGTTAGCAGACATAACAATAGATTTAGCACAACAAACATACAGGTTATTCCTTTTTTCAGCATTAAAGATGGGCACAGAACCCTTTACAATATACATGCAACCCTTTCCCCACCTACCCTCAAGTCCATCATCTTCAAGTGCAGCACAGGAAATCAAGTTGTTACACAAATCAGGCACATGTCGCACGTTTTTCAAAGTGAACACAGAATCATCTTCAAAACGCAAGCAAATGTCACCAACACCAAGCACATCACATCTTCTTTCATTAGCCATAGACACAAATCCATGAGAAACATTTTTATATGAAGAGAAAAGATGTTTAAAAGGTGTCATATGAAATGTGCAACCAGAGATGAATACACAGAATTCACACAATTATCAGAAATAGCAAATACATCACCATAATTCACAGATTCAGAGGCAACATTAGCATGATCATTAGAATTATTCCTCTTAGGATGAGGACACTTGTTTGCAAAATGTCCCCTTTCATGGCAATTAAAGCATTTCTTCTTTTTCTTGTCTCCATTCTGATTATTCTGGGATTTCACATCAGAATTTTTGTCCTTGTTCTTATTCTTGTTCTTGTTATGATTGTTAGGTTTCCCCTTAACATGCATAACCTCCCCAGAATTCTTAACACCCCCATTTTATTTTAAATCATGCTCTTTGCTTTTTAAGGCATTCACCACAATATCAAGAGTAACGTCATCACGACCATACTTTATAGCAGATTTGACATCATTGTAAGAATCAGGTATAGCATTTAAAAGCACAATAGGAGTGTATTCATCAATATGCTTGTCACCAGTTAGCTTAATATCTTGAATCAACTTCGTGAACACATCCAAATTTTCTTCAACATCTTTGTTTAAATAAAGTTTAAAACGAAATAATTTTTCCAGAAGAAACATTTTACTAGGCAAAGATGTTTCAGTGTACAGCTTATCCAACGTTTCCCACAAAACTTTTGCGGACTCATGCACACCAACTTTTCTAAGCACAGGATCAAAAAGATTCAAGATAATCGCAGACAAAGCAAGCTCATTCATCTCAGTTTTTTGAGCAAGTGTATCATCCTTATCATACGAGTGATCTACAGCTTTGAATACCCTTTGTTGAATGAGTATGCACTTCATTTTCTGTTTCCAGATACTGAAGTCTCGCTTACCATCAAACGGTGCTTGTCCAAACGAAGACGAAGCCATGGGTATTTAAAGTTTAGTAGAACACACTTTGAACGGAGAAAAATACAGAAATACAGAGCAACAATCTGTCACACGCCAGGTTGACACCACTCTAATCACACACAAAGCGAGAAATGGAGCAGTATAACACACAAGGACAGATTTTTAGCAGCGGAAATTGAAAGACTAAGATGACAGTTTCACAAAAAAAAAGAACAGTAATAAGACGGCCAGCCGCCTCAGGGCATCACACAAGAGCAAATAAGAGGGCCAGCCGCCTCAGGGCATCAGACAAGAAAAAATAAATAAGAAAGACTCAAGCTATTTCACCAGAACGGTGTCTCCGACGAGAACACCGTACCACCTCTACGAGCCACCAGCCCGTTACTTAATGGGGCGGATCCCTCGTAGTCTTGTTCACGTAGCAAACACGAACGGGGCAGCCTCCACTCCAAGTTTCAACCTACACACAAAGTGAGAAACTTTGGGGGATAGTGAAGGCCCAATCTGAAAATTTTCAAAAAAAAAATGATCCGGAAAAATAACAAAACAAATCTGAAATATTTTCGGAACAACATAAAATGAGGAGGAGAGACACTTCCCTTCCACAAAATAGAGAGCCCAATCTGACAGGAACCCTAACGCCGGCGGTCAACTCCGGTGGTCAACGGCGGCGGTGGCCGGAGTTCAGCGGCGACGGCAGGAGGCTGACTGTCAGCAGTGGCGGCGCGGCTGCAGATCCGAATCCAGATGGTTGCTGGCGGTGTCCGGAAGCTCCAGCGGTGGACGGAGGCGGGTCAGTCACGACGGCGGCTGAACCCTAGCGGCGGCGGCGGTGCGCTCCAGCAGTTCACTAACAGATAGCGACGTGAGCGGCTCCGATCAACGACGAGGGCTGGCGGTCGGCGGCGGCATCGAACAACAGCAACCGTTTCCAACTGATGGCGACTATTCTGACCGCGACTGCACCTCGTCGCGTTTTCGGCGTACAGCAAGGAGGGCGGCGTTGACGAGCAGCAGGCTGGTGGCGGAACAGCGGCGTCCTTCAGCGGCGAGCAGATTGACAGCCGGAAGCGGCGGTAGATCGCGACACCCTCCTTCAGATCGGCAACGGCGATCGAAGTGGCTACACAACTCGCCGCTAATATTACAACCATTTGTGGCTGAAATCCTCCAACTTCTGAATATGTTGTTCAAAGCTCTTGCTGGTAATCAGAGTACGACAACGTAAATAATTTGTAAATTTTGGAATCCTTCTCTTTATAAACAAGCGATTTTGAAATAAATTTGGGAGTTAAACGGCTATGCACCTATGCGCCAGTGCATCTAACCCTAAATTTACACGTGCACTATGCACGATACGTCTGAACGTAAATTAAGTTTTAATTTAATGTCAATATTAAATTAAATTAAATAAAATTATAAAAAATAAAATAAAAAACTATCCACTAACCCTTAATTTACGTATATAAACTGTAGGTTCATAGATACACTTTAGAATTATCCTAAAAATCAAAGCGTCTTTTGTCAAAATTGGTGAAAAAAAAAACCATAAAATTTTTGGTGCTATCTTCGACGATATAATTTCATATACTCCACTCTCTCTCGGACAAAGGTTTCTATTTTCTTTTTACGCATAAATTAAGGAGTATTATTATTTTAAGTGTATAGTTAATTGTATTAGTAATGAGTGGTGGATCAATACTCCATCTCGGTCATATATGAGACCCCTTTATTAAAAAAATAAATAAAAATATTTGAGTGAGATATTCAATATAATAAAATAAAAAAATTTTTGGGGAAATGTACTTGATTGAGGTTAATTTGAGTTTGTAGTCGTAAAGACTACTACCTCACTTCTCACTCTTTTCCATGTTTGTCTCACTGCACTTTTGACTTTTCACTCTCGTAAAAAATCCAAAATAAATCATTTCTGATTATATCATACTATTTTTAAAAAATATCACTTTTATATAATTCACATAATTTATTTTATTATATATTTTATTATTTAAAAATATCACGATAATCCTAAAAATCAATAAAATTAATTTTTTTAAAAAAAACTTTTCTTAAATTTTGTATTTACAGTAACGGTGAAGAGTTTGATGGAACGGAAGAAGTAAAAAAGAATTGATTTGAATTTTAAAATATTTTTAATTTATAGAGCTTAATTTTGAAAATAATAGTGTAATATTTTCATGTGATGAAATGATTGAAAAAGAGAGATAAGATATTAAAAAAAACAAATAAATATTTGTGTAAATCGGGTTCACGGTGTAAATCATGTAGTCCCCCTTCCAATTCTATATATTATTGTTAGAGTATTTAAATTAATGGGGACCACAACATTTATAAAAGTTTATGACGCCGGTTTACAAGAGATTAACTCAAAAAATTAAAATTATATATAGAGAGAGAGAAATAGAACATAATTAAAAGGAGTCTCTTTAAGATAACTCGTCTGGTAGTTTTTTCTCTATTTGAAAAAAATTCTCAAATAATAAGAATATTGATTTTTGTTAGAGGCATTTCAGTTTTGCTCAAATATTTCATTTCAAAATAATATTTTTCACCAATTTCATTACCTCACTTTTGTAAAATACTAATTCAGTTTTATGATTAAGTTCCATAGAATCAGAAAAATTAGATATTTTAAGGAAAAAATTATCCATTTTATGACAACTATTTTGAAGAAATTAAGTTTTATGAAACTATATTTTGATTTTAAATTCGATAAAAAGTATGAGAGATTGTGTTTTTTTAAATTTAATAAATGTATTTAAATTGAGTATGTATTATGTTAACATTTTTTATTTATACTTCGAATTATTCATAAAATAATTCACTGCACCACTTTCACTTTTTATTAATATAGTATCACTTTTTATTAAAATATTATCACTTAGAATCCGCCTCACAAAATGAGTTTTGTGAGATGATCTCACACCATCTTTGCCTTATTAATAACAGTGATTTCTATTTTGTTCATGTTCAACCTTAATCAATCAAGACATTGATTCGATCTCTAATCTGATACATACCTATAAAAAGGTTTGGGAGTAAGTTCATGTGAACTCGATTCACACATTCAACTTATTTTTATAACATTATTTATGCGAAAATAACTCTTTAGTGAAATGAACTATTAGTCATGTGAATGAAAATTATTGTTTATCTTAACAAGAATATAAAAAAAATAACACATCATCATTTGAATAGTGTAATATTTGTCATTTGAAAGAGTAATAATTTATTTCTGTAAAGAATAAATTTTCACATATTAAATAGCACTACAAAAAAATTTGCTGAATTGAAATGGTTTTAGAGACGGTAATATATGCTTTGAAATGGTTATTCGATCGTCTACAATTTGTGTATAGCAAGTAATAGAGACATCACCTTCTCAATTTAAGACGGTCTATTTTGATATTGTATTTGCAATAGTTCTATATCAAACTGAATCGATTATTTTTTAGACAACATATTCCATCTAAATTTGAGGGTTTGTTGTGTCTATTTGAGACGGTTTTAGAGACGAATGTGTCGGCGGATCAAAGAGTCGGACCGGATAATTTAGAGATAAACACAATTTTAAATGGAGAAAATATTAGAAATGACTTTTTGCGGTTTCAATTTAAAGATGATTTTTTACCATCTCAATTGGTAAGGACGGTGACACATTGGGGCCCTATGGGGAACTGGTCCCGCTAAAATTTTAAAAATAATTACCATATATATGTAATAAAAATTATTATACTTTGATGTGGCTAAATGGTAGGCGCTCACTTCTCACATGTGATGGTCTCCAGAGTAGGAAATCTGTCATTTTATACTCCTTTTTTATTATTATTATTTTTTTTAATAATTTATCTAATTCTTTTTTTCTTTTGCCTGTTCTAATTCATTTTTTAAAAACCAAATTATCTAAAAATCCCCCCTCCCTTATTTTCTTATGTTTTATCATTTTTTTTTTCGATTTTTCTTGCATAGAATTCTTTTCTTCTCATTTTTATATACTTATACATTTTTTTCTTTTAATACTTTTATAAATTTTTATTGAAATTTTTTAAAATAAATGGAGCATTTTTTTTTAAATATATATTATCATTTGTTTCTTTTAATTATTTTTATCTATTTTTTTATTGTAAGATTTAAAATAAATATGAGATTTTTCCTGATAAAGAAATTTATAATACTTCAAAATATTTTTTACTTGAACTATTTAATAGAAACCATAACGTTATCAACATAAAGTTTCTCTTTAATAGTTTTCACCATATATTAATGGGATAAACGCACGTCACCTGATACACATAAGAAATTTTATTCTTAATTTTATTGAAAAATACTAAATTATAAAAAATAAAAGTTTCCTAAATTAATGTGTGAAAATTATTATAAGATATAAAGATAAATTGAGCACCTGCCCGGAAATCCTGGCACCATCTCTGTCAATTAGAGACGGCTTTTTATGGTCTCTAATAAGTTGCATGTGTGAATTGGTTTCACACTAAGTTACTCTCAAACCTTTTGCTTTATATAAGAATCTTAACACTTCCCCCTATATTTGTTATATTAAACCGTTGATTTGAATTTTAAAACATGTTTGGTTTTTATTTTGCAAAGTGAAATTATATTGTTGGTTAATGATTGATTGATAGAAAAGTATGATTTAGAAAAGAATAAAAAAAATATCGTGAATGTGTGGATAAAAAAAAATTAAAAAATTATAACTAATAAATTCACAAAATCTAATCTATCTATTTATCTATATCTATACTACTATAAAAGCAAAATAATTTGCTTCAATTTTGACCATTTTTATCAAATTTGACCTAAATCTTTCCTATTTTGAAAATCCAATTTTAAATCCTGACCATTCATCATTTAATAATAAATCTCAAGCATTGATTTATTTTGCTTATTTATTAAAATTTTTTAATTAAAATTTTGGTGTCATTTTACAAATATAAATTAATTTCAAGGACATTTCTGCAATTATATTAAACATTAGGAACAAAACTACCTCTCAAACCCTAATCAATCGTATTTCTCCCGTCAAAGTAGAGAGAACTATCTCCTCTCCGCAATCACCTTCTTCAATTCTCAATCACTTATTTCTTCATTGGCCTAAAATCTTCTATAAACGAAGGACAATATCATGGTGATGGAGGCTGGAGTGGTAGAGGCTACAACGGTGGAAGCAAGGGCTATAGTGGTGGTTGTGGCGAAGGTGGCGGTGATTACAAATGGAGGCGATGGTGGCTATGAGTGAACCGTCGCTGTTATCGCCGGGGTATGCCGCTAGCGTTTCTGCCTTTGTCATTCATTATTCATTTTGTTTGAAATAGATTTTCTTATTATTAAAATTGTGATATCACATCTGATTTTATCCTCTGATATCACATATGATGTTAATTAAGTCTTAATGGCTTTTAGTTTGAGGATGTCAATCCATTTTATGCTCTGATTTTATCCTCTTGGCGTAATTTCAATTTTGAATGTGATCTATATTGATTTTAATAACTATTTTTTTCTTTTTTCTTTCTATAGTTGCAAGGATACACTCAAATGTATTAACTTTTAAAGATTTGGAAGGTACCATGCACCTATGATTGGTTTATTTAACATCTCCAGTTTTAAGATTGTCACTTTATATGCTATAATATATTGCTGCCTATAATTTTGAGTAGTTGTGCTTACTTTGCTTCATGATTAAAGGTTTTAGACACTACCACCATGGTTTCCGGCACCCTCTTTAGGATGGCTTTAGATTTTAGATGTTTCCATTTACAATTGTGATATAGTATATTAAGATCTATGTACTTTGCATTTCCTTTTTATATTTTATACTGACCTTTGTTTGCAAGTCAAATATATGAAGTCATGGAGTAGTTTATTGAACCAATGAGAGAAGCTAGCTATTTGGAACTCAAACATTTACTTTTTATTGGAGGATTTGATATGAAGTTATAGCTTGATGATGTGTAAAGAAGAATTCATGTTGTGGTTGCTACTCCTGGAGGGCTAAAGGATATGCTAGCAAAGAAGAAAATTAACCTTCACAACTGTAGGTATATGACATCACCTCTACTTTCCATAGTCTATACTTTCATTTATATGTCTTATTTTTAACGATATTTTGTGTAATATTTTCTAGTATCATTTTAAGCTAGAATTGCCAATTTATATCTTTGTGCTGCATTTTCCATGATTCCCTTCACTTCTCTCACACTTAAATAGGAGATTGTGCATAATCTTAATTGGATTTTAATGTTTTTCCACTAATATGTTTCTAAAAATGATAATTATGTTGCAAGTCATTGAGTCCACTTGCTTTTGACCTCGCCCTTCCATGAGTTCATTACTTCCAAGTGTTTTACAACTGATATTGGGTGGAGCTGTTCTAAGTTTTGCCAGCTTCTGATTACACCTTTCTATATTATTAACTAATTGTGTTTGTTGCAGTACATGTAGGAGCAAGGGAATTTTATTTGATGTAATTGACCATATAAAATCACTTTCTGATCAAGATCCTTTTGGAATTACGTTACACATGTTGGTTCTCAGGTCACTTCTCCAACTCTTTCTTCGTTACAATAATTTTATATGTTATTTTGATTGCATTGCACTTTCTTGCCAAGATTGCTTTTTTTTCTTGCCAAGATTGCTTTTTTTAATTCTTTTTTAATTACTTTTTATTAAGTAGTAATTTGGTGTAATTGTATTTCATGCAGTTATAGGAATAATGTTAGCTTTCTAGCAAAGCACTATTGTAGACCCATTGATCAATGAAGATAATATGACACTAATGATAATGGTAATTTTTAGTTTCTTTAAACTAATTTAAAATTTTATTTTCTAACATGTAATTCGAGTGATTGCTTTTGATATGGGCATTTGGCCAATAAATTAAATGGGTTTCGAATATCTTGCTAAGCTTCTCTCTAGGGTAAAATAATATAGTTTTTTAAATTGTATTATGTTCTCACTGAAATCTCGCTTGAGCTTATACTGTGTGATAATATTCTTCATGAATCATATTCCCGCACAGATTTATACATCGTGTGACCCACGAGATATGAGTTTTAATCGATATACACTTGTTAGAGATATATAGCAACTCAACCAGTTTATCAATGAAACTCAACAAGCTCGCTATACCCCAGAACTCTTGAACATTTAACATAAGTTGATATATCTCTTTTCAATTCCTGAATTTGTCAGAGCATATTCAACCCTTTTGCAAAAAACTATGTATTCATAATCAAGACTCTGCTTGATTGACTAGTCAATGAATCACAATAGTATATGTTAAATTAAGACGTTATTCCCATCTCACTAAGTATCTACAGTCTCCCACTATAGCTGTTTTCCTAGACATGTACTGCATCGCCGTTATTAACCATAGCTCTTTTGGTAACATGCTAAAGTAGCAACACCAAAGTGAAGACTTAGAAAATAGTAGAAAGTCATAAGGGTACCAATAGATAAGGACTCATACTTTTGAGAAAATAGGGATTATTTTCTCAATCCTGTTGGGGTCAACTTAGCACATGTCGTTTTCATAAAACACATGTCACAATGTCTTTAAATTCCTTCCAAGAAAGCATATGTCATATTTCATCTAATTTAGACATCGTGTAAATTAGAGTTCAAGTGTGTCCCATACACTTAACCCGGATATCCTTCCTCCAACGTATAGGATCTCCGTCGTTTTAGCTTTACAACAAGCTGGATTAGATTCGTGGCAAAATCTATCCCGATTACATTAACTATCGTAATCTCATCTCTGCGCTCCCACTAAGCCAGAGGCGAATGCTCGTATGAGAGAGCTAATCATAACTTGCCGACATACTATTATATATGAACCATCATATATAATTAATAAAATATATATGTATAGTTAACCATTAACTATTCCATTAACATACACAAACATATTCAATACATCGTTTTAAATCCTTCGCAAACTCAATCCCTTTATATGTACTATGTATACATATCTAGGAATTGGTTTGGTAAAAAGATCTGCTAACATCAAACGAGTAGAAATGTAACTTAGAATCAATTTTTTCTTATCTGCAATATCTCTAACAAAGTTGAACTTCGTGTCAATGTGTTTGGTTTTTTCATGATATTTGGGGTCTTTTGTGTAAGTAATAATCGTCTGATTATCACAATTAACTAAAAAATAGCTCCCACTGGAGTGTTTGAGACCTCCAAATATTTCATGAATCTTCTAAACCAAATAGCCTCTGAACTGCAGACGCACATGCCAAAAACTCGACTTCCTTAGTGGACAGTGCTATGCAAGTTTGTTTCTTGCTACACCGTGAGATTGCTCCATCGTTGAGCAAGAAGACATAACCGGGAGTTGATTTATGTTTATCTAAATCACACTCCAGTCAGTATCTATATACCCATTCAGTGTACTGTTATTCCCTTGATAATAGATAGAATAGTCTGCATCATTAGCATATGGTACTCTGGCCATTTCATTCTTTTTATCTTGAGTCTTAGGACACATCTGCTGACTCAATGATTCGCCTTTCACAATGGGAGTATCTATAGGTTTGCAGGTGTCCATCTTGAACCGTTCTAAAAGTTTCTTGATGTACGTCTCTTGAGACAAACCCAATAATTTCTTTGAACGATCCATATGGATCTACATACCAAAGTATGTACTCTGCTTCACCCATACTTTTCATTTCAAAATTTGAAGACAACCATTCTTTTATGGTTTCAAGATACTCTTTGCTATTTCCAGCTAGTAGTATGTCATCCATATACAAGGATAGAATCATAAAACAACCATTGGACTGTTTAACGTAAACACAGTGGTCTTTGTTTATCATAACAAAGTCCCTAGACTTGATTTGACTTCATAGACTCCATTTCCTCTTTCATCCATTTCTCCTTTACCGGATAAGTTAGAGCTTCTTTAACGTTTCTGGGCTCTTCCTCATCAACAGGAGAAACATCTTCATTTTCTGGTGAAACTAAGAAGTCTTGTTCTTCAATATCATAATGCCTCTTGGGCACATATTTTCTAGAACTTTTTCGAGATAGATGTTGATGGTCTTCTGTAGACAAAATGCTCTCATTTGGAATCGTCTGATCCTCAATTGGCAAATATCTATCAAGATCCACACCATCACCTAAACTACTACTCCCACTTTGATTCTTGTAGGTATTGGTTTTCTACGTTCTCAAAATTAGGTTCGGCATCCCTGATGCCCCCTCTACTAGGAAATTCAGTTTCCAGAAAAATGAGCATTACGTGATTCTGTCTCAGTTAAGCTCCCATCGTGATCTCCTATGAACACGTAACCTTTAGAATGTACGCAGTATCTTATGAAGATACACTTTTTTTCCTCTAGGACCCAACTTTCCATACTGACTCGATGAACCACGTATGTAAGCTGCTGATCCCCAAGTTTTAAGGTTACTCAAGTTAGGTTTTCTACATGTCCAATGTTCATAAGAAGTCGAATCAACTGACTTAGAAGGCACGCGATTAAGCACATAAGCTGTCGTGTGTAACGCATCTCCCCAAAAGAAGATCGGTAGATTAGCTTGTGCCATCATGGATCTAACCATCTCCAACAAAGTACTATTCCTTCTTTCAGCAAACTGTTTTGTTGCGGTTTTATAAGGAACAGTTAATTGTCGGATTATACCCTTTTCATTACAAAATTCCTTGAATTGTTCCGAAAGATATTCACGTCCACTTTCAGTTCATAAAACTTTGATAGATTTATCCTTTTGATTTTTAACTTCACTTAATAATCTTCTAAAACAATCCAATGCTTAAGACTCATGAGATATCAAATAGACATATCCAAAACGTGAATAATTATTAATGAAGGTAATGAAATAGTGAGCTTCATGTCGTGCTTTCACATTTACAGGAACACATATATTGGAATGGATTATTTCCAATGAAGATTCAGACCTAATAGCTTTACCAAAAGGTTCTCTAGTCATTTTGCTAGCAAGACAGTGTTCGCATTTAAATAATTTGACTTTAGAAGAAAGATTCAACAATCCTCCCACAAGTCTTTCATCCTATCTCGCCCAGTATGACCTAATCTAGCATGTCAAACATCATCATTCACATTTGCATTGCTAGAAGAACAAGCATTTAGCGAATATGAATAATCATCATAATAACTAAACGTCATTCTATTACAATTTAAAACCATAAAGTCATCAGTCACATGTCCAGATGCATAACAAGTATTATCAATGCCAATTACCATAGTGCTTTTAGTAAATCATAACCCAAATTAAGTAGAACCGAAATAAAAATTGGATTTCGCGTGATTACGGAGCATAAAGAACATCATGTAGAATAAAGACCCTAACCATTGTCAAGGTTCAATCTACAAGTCCCAAGTCCTTTGACTTTGACCCGTGCATTGTTTCCTACATATATCCACTTAGTCCCCTTCGGAACACGACTGGAATGTACAAAGTCCCTCTATCTCTTGTCACATGGTCCATTGCTCTTGAGTCTATAATCCTCAAAGGATAAGAATCAGACAGCCAGACAGTACTCGAGACATTAATTTCACACAAAACAGAATAAGATTAATCTACATTGTTCCTCCTGGGCTCAGGGCATTCACGAGCATAATGATCAAGCTTACTATGATTGTAACATGGCATCTTGCTTTTATTTCTTATTTTTTTGTCACTTTTTTTTTCTTTTTCCGTTCATCAGCTTTAGTTGTTGGATTATTGTCAGGCTTACCACCACTACTATCAGATCGTCTTCTCTTCTTTCTCTTCTTTCAATTCCTTTTTCTTTAGAAGCCCGAAGCTCCTTTGGAAGTAGAACTGACATAAAAACCCTAGAAGAAGGCTTTCAGGCTCCAAGCCTCTCATCTTCTAGCCCAACATGATGAGCAACATCATTGAAAGTTTAATGTTTTTATTGAGAGTCAAGTTGACTTTGAGATGTTTCAACGATCAGGTGAAGAGCGAATTGGGGCTTGGATTTTGTTGTTCATCAAAGAGCATATGACTGGCAGTCTTAAGTTTGATAATCATATTAGACACCTCTCTGAGATGTCGTCTAATTGTATGATTTGGTTTCTTCTCATAAGTGTCGAACTTAATAGTCAACTGCATAAACCTTGTGACCGATGTACCACCAAACTTCTTACATAGATACACCAAGATATCATGTGCAGTAAGATTCATGAATTATTACATCGATTACTGAGCTTACAAGAATACCTCATGCAATGGAATTTTCCTTTACCATGCCTGGTACACTTCTTGGTCATGCCTCCCTTGATTTCCAATTCCCTCGCCTGAATCAGCCATCATTTGGTTTATAGCATTCAATGTATTTTGTTCATACAATACGTACCAAATTTTATGACACCTTGTGTCATAATTGTCACCATTGAGTTTCTCACATTTGTTCAACTCAGCGACAATAGATTTTGATGCTATTTTCTTTGATAGAGATTAAAGTGATTCAGTATGTTAATAATATTTTATTAAGTTTTATGTTAAGCCAAACAAAGACATCTCAATCAATAACACAAGATTTAATCTCAAAAAATAGCTCGGAGACTACTAATCATCAATCTCATCAAGTGTCATAATACTAGATTCTTGTTTCAAAACATAAAACACATAGAAGGTTCAAGTAATTTATAATAACATTGAACTGCCACTAATAAATCTAACTTAAACAACCATCTAAAATAGCAAAACACCAAGTCTGACAAATCATGAACATAAAAATTCTAATGAACTCCCTGAGTTTCCAATTAGAAATACAATGGAAATGAATTAAGGAAATCTACGGATTAATCTCCCTAATTTATCATCACTAGATTTCCATCGATGCTCATGATTAAATTTCTTAGTCCCCACACTATAGGTAGCTTGCCCTAGAGGACCTATATGAGGATTCTTTATCTGACGCTTCTCTTGACCACTCAGTCTCAAAGAATCAGAATGTCGAATCCTTCCCATCCTTAAGCAGGCTGATCTTAGTGCATGTGTCTTATCTCTTGCTACAGAAGCATCGACCAAATCTTGCATAATTTGTCGACCATTAGGTTTCACTTCATAAGTCTCCCACTGAACCCAAAAATCCTTTTATAGGTAAGGAGGCAAAGTGTTCGCCCATGTCTCAGGACTGGAAACTTCGAAATACTTATCACGTGAAATCGTATTGCTATAAATTAAAGGCAACTAACGGTTGTAGAGTTCAATCAATTCAATTGCGTGGTCACTTAAGTTATGTGTTGGCTTCATTTTATAATTCCAAAATTCATGAAGGACTTCCTCTTTAGTCCTAATGTCTTTCTCTGAAATTGTTCCTCGTCCTGATATACCTCTTAGAAAACGAGCAACCAAAAACAAACATACTAGTGTTAGTCAAACTATATCACATGAATTTCCCCTCAATTTAATATATATGGAAACAATTTTCCAAGATGCAATAGGTATATTCACAAGTGAATCAGTCCAACTCACTTTGGCTCCCACTTCATAGGCTACAGGAGTTTGAACAACTCTTACATCACTCAACACCATGAATTTAGAATTAAATAACATATTAAGGTGCATTCTACCAAAAATTGCAACCAAATAGCCACCCCATAGGTTCGTATTCAGCAAATATGTCATAAAATGAAGTAAAACCACATATACACACTAAAGATGACGTCAAACGCTCCCTAAAATGTCACCATTGGACTCCACGCGTCGAAACATGTGGAAATACATCAAAAAATTACCGGAAAATGGCTTCACGCGTCGGAAACGTGCCTGCACGCGTCTGCCAGAGGTCCCACGCACCAGCACGCGCCGGCAGGCGCTCTCACGCGCCTCCACGCACCAGCTGTGGGGTGTTCACTACCGGTGCATGTGTCACACGCGCCACAACCATCGACGGTGTTTGTCAGTGAGTGTACACCACGCGCCATCACCGGAATCCGGCGCGTGGGTATCACATGCTACCACTGGCCGTCCGTTCGCCGGCATGTTTTCGCCACGCGCCACCAATGGACCTGACCCCGTTGGGCCCTGGTTCCGGGCTGACCAGCTTGGTCCGACCCGATTTGTCTGGCCCGACCCGGTTCAAAGGCAGTTATGATTTATTACAGTAAGGTCCCTGAACTTTTTCTAATTTTCAAAAAATGCCCTCTCAATTTTCTGAAACCTTGCAGATTTGGTACAATTTTGGGAAAACATTCAAAAAATCATAACTTGAATTTTAGAAGGCTAAAAATTGCACAAAAATACTGATGGACTCCTCTCAACGAGTCTTATCCAGTGGTATAATCAAAACATGCTTTTTCTTGCAAGAAAAAAAGACAAAAATTCACACCCTTTAACATTAACGGTGAATTACAACGTCAAAAATACATACCCACTGGAAACAACGTAATCTGCCTTAAACTCATATAATGACCCATCAATGTCACATAATTCACCAATCATATATCATCAAACACTAGAATCATGTATGATTATTTATACCGAAAAAAGCAGAAAACTAAGAAACATGAAATATCTTAATTCCAGAAAATCAAACGGAGTACCAACCATTGGCTCTGATACCAATGTTGGAAAACTCACGTTTTTAAGAGTACACAACCTAATCATGCTTAGAGAAGAATCTCATACCTCTCACCGTATGATTGTGTTGCAGCGGAAGAACACGTACAAACCTGTTGGTACTCACGTTGGTAAACTGTGATCTCTGGATCAATCCTTCAACACTGGGTTGATAGAATATGTTTTCACAATATAGCACTAATCTGTGGAATATGAAGTTGTGTGCATTGTGTTTCAGGAGAGGAAAAACGAGAGAAAAAACTCTTCTCTACGTTCTGCGTAAAACGTTCTGACACACACCTCGCATATATTCGCTTATCGCATACATATATACTGCCTCCATGCAGTAATATCTCTCCAAGGAGATGGGAGTTGAAACTTCCGTTTCATAACTACCTCTTTATCTCATCCACTTTCATATGTGGAATTAATATCAAATAAATATTATTAATAATTATTTACAATAAACTACAAGAGTTAGTATTTTGTAAATAAGATTTACATCATAAATCCTTATAGATTGTGTGGTTCTCTTAATTTAAGCACCCTAACAATACATAGGACACATATAGGATTTGAAGGGGGGTTACAGAGTTTACACCATGAACCCATTTGCACGAGTGTTTGTGAAACTACAAATAGCCTTATTCAAAATGTCATGGTGGATTCATGGCTATCAGTTCAACTATTGAGCTGTTGGTTCATTATGGAGCGAATTCTGCGTCTCCTACGTGTTAATAGGTGGGGTAGGACTTCCCTCTATAGATAATTGTGTGAGTATAGTCTTACTTACTCTTTCTTATTCACAAATATTGTTATATTTTACTAATTATTACGTTCCACAATTATACAAAGGTTTATATGAGATCGTCTCACTCATTAGATGAATAAAATGTATAACTTCTATAATAAAAATGATATTCAATTAATGAAATTAAGTGATAATGCTATTTCATAAAAAAATTTATAATATAAATAAAAAGTAATAACATTTTATTGCAAAAGTGATAACATTTTATAGCAAAAATGATAACTAATTTAAAAAGTATAAAATGGTCTTATACAAAACTTGCCCCCACAATTATTGTTGTATTTTTCTTTATGGTACATGAAATTCACATAAAATAATTATTATATCTATATGGGAACACACACGACATGACCAATACAACTACCGACTATATATTATACTATTATCTTTTAATTTAAATTTCATTAAAATATTATATTCCTTAATATATGAACAAATAATAAATGTAACAATAATTGTAGTGAGAGTAAGTGATAAGTTTTTAATTTTTTATTTCACTATTACGAGCTATTTAGTTTAGTGTGAACTTGATTATCATAAATTATGTTAAATCATGTTTTTCGTAAAATTATTTTTATTACATGAAAGATTATTTTTTAAGGAGATAAACTATTCTTCTCCTAAACAATATTCTATTTTCTTCAAAGAGATGGATTATGGTGCAACTGGTTGTACCAATTGAATTGATACAATCTTGGTCCTTACCCTTCTTAATTAATTCATGTTCCTTCATTAATTTTGTTTTTTATTTTATTTTTAAATTTTTTTATTTAAATGACTACTATACTCTAAACCCTAAACCCTAAGGGATAATTATACCCTAAACCCTAAACCCTAGGGGATAATTAACCCTAAACCATAAGGGTAAAATTACAATTATACCCTAAATCCTAAACCATAGGGGATAATTATACCATAAACCATAAGGGTAAAATTACAATTATATCCCTAAAATTAAAAAAAAAACAGTAATGTACAGCAACAATTAAAAAAAAGAGGAAAACACACACCGAAAATGAAGGAAAGAGGTTGTACCAATTGAAGGTTGTACACAAGTCTTTACCTTCTCCAAATTATGTCACTAATATTAAAAAATGGAGTATAGCATAATAATTATTAAATTAATCTATTTTGAATCTCACCAACTATATGAAAATTAATCTCATACAAACTAATCAAAATAATTTTTAGCTTCGATGGAGCACCGTCATGGCCTCATCATCATGGCAGATTTCAGGAATACAAGTTTTCACTTAATTTAAAGAAATTACATTTTAATTTTATTAAGATATTTCAATTATTCTTATTAGACAAAATGATCATATATAAATCCCATAGGATGATGATGAGGCATATGTAAATGTATCTTCAGTAAGATCAAGAGTGGCATTTTGAGCTCCGGCGGTGAATAAGAGTTGGCCGACGGTGAAGACAAAGAGCATCTGCCGCCCCACCTCCGCCGCCGTACGAATCATATGTGAAGAATAATAAAGCATCAACGGGCAGTATCTTGATCTTTTGTGGGGGAAGGCATACGATGATGATGATATATGAGTGACTAAGAATGCGTTGGGCCATCGATTAATATACTAATCAGATTATAATATGAAAACACTTACTTCCAATGTTAGGCGGATACGGTCGTCATCGTCGTCCGTGTTCGTCGTCTACGCCGGAGAAGGTGGTCGAGGGAAGAACTCCACAGTGCTCAGATTCCCGTTGAATTCACACAAGAATTCAAATCCACGTTCTACCCGTAAGGGTCACAAATAAGTGATTAAATTAGACCAAAAGTGTAAGGCTATGGGCCAAGACACACTTGACATAATACTTTGAGAGAAGAAGACCAGCATTTGGGCCAAATACCCAACGGACCCAATAAATCTCCACCTTGACCCAAATCATCTACCCTTGTGTATAACTAAATGGGAATTCATCATTGCACTTTTCCCCGGACACCTGCAAAACGAAAGATACAAAGTCAAATGCAAGATCCAGAAATTTGACACAAAGTCAAGGTATCACAAAAGATACACAAATCTAAGCCGAAGCAAAGATCACAGACACACAGTCACAAAATGTTTAAAATATCCCAAGGACAAAATAAACGGAGCACACAAGCTCAAGAGTGAACACAACATCCACGGAAAAGAACTGCATACAACATGCTTCATTCAAGAGAGTCGAAATTTAAAGTCCTCATGCAGGACCTAAATTTTTCAACAGATAAGCATTTAGTACCCATATCAGCAGGATTAAACTCAGATGCAATCTTTTCCAGGTTAACAATACTTTTTTCCACAATATCATGAATGAAATGATACCTAACATCTATATGCTTGGTTCTATCATGGAAAACAGGATTTTTACACAATTGAATCGCAGACATACTATCAGAAAATACAGTGGAACATTTGTCAAGAAAACATATTTCATTCAAAAGACCTTGCAGCCAAATAGCTTCCTTTAAAGCATCAGTAATAGCCATGTATTCAAATTCAGTTGTAGATAAAACAACCACATGCTGTAACTGAGACTTCCAACTTATGCAAGAGCCACACAAAGTAAACACATAAGAAGTTGTAGACTTCCTATTATCCCTATCATTTGCATAATTGGAATCAACATAGCCAACAAGGCTCACACCATTTGCAGATTTGGAAAAGCGCAAACTTACCTCCATGGAGCCCTTGAGGTATCTCAAGAGCCATTTCAAAGTCTCCCAACGAGGTGCACATGGATTAGCCATATACCTACTCAAGCAACTAACAGAATATGCAATATCTGGTCTAGTGCTAACCATAAGATACATAACAGACCCAATGACATTGGAATAAGGAACCTTTTCCATTTCAGCAATTTCAGAATCAGTCTTTGGAGACTGATCCTTACTTAACACAAAGTGAGCAGCAAGAGGCACATTCACAGTTTTAGCAGACATCATAGAGAATTTACTCAAAATCTTTTTAACATATAAAATCTGATTAAGCAAGAGAACATTGTTCTTCCTATCTCTATCAATGTTCATACCAAGAATCCTTTTAGCATCTCCAAAATCTTTCATATCAAAATTATAACATAGACTCTTTTGAACAAGCTCAACATATTTAAGATCAGGGCTAACAATTAGCATATCATCCACATATATGAGCAGAAAAACAGGAACAGAAATATCAATCTTGAAGTAAAGACAATTATTATGCAAGCTTCTCTTAAACTTCAACGATGTCATGCATTGATCAAACTTCTTATTCCACTGTCTAGGAGATTGTTTCAAGCCATACAAGGATTTCTTCAAAAGACATACATGATCAGGATTTTTGGGGTTCACAAAACCCTCAGGTTGTTTCATGAAAATCTTTATGTCTAAATCACCATTAAGAAAAGCCGTTTTGACATGCATTTGCTTCAATTCCCAATCAAAATGAGCAACTAATGCAAGCATTATACGAATAGTGGTGAATTTAACAATAGGAACAAATATTTTATTATAATCAACCCCTTCCTTTTGAGTAAAACTTTTTGCTACCAATCTAGCTTTAAATCTAACATTTTCAGGCTCATGTTTCACTTTGAAAAGCCACTTGCAATCAACAACAGAGCAATGAGCAGGTTTTGGAACCAGAGTCCAAGTATGATTAACATGCAACGATTTCATTTCATCTTTCATAGCATTTAACCATTTCATAGAGTTGTCAGATTTTAAAGCCTCTTAATAGGTCTTAGGTTCATTATCAACACTTTCAAACGCATTACAAGTATGAGTATTAATATGAAAATCATCATACCTAGCAGGTGTCCTTCTAGGTCTATCCCTAGGCAACACATAGTCATCATCTTCAGGAATATCATGCACATTTTCATCATTGATAGCAGGTTCATTGGCAACAAGTTCTTGATCAACAACGGTGTCAGGCAAGTTTTCAACATCAGATAACAAAGGAGAAACTCCACCTCACTCGAAGAAGTGGTAGGATCATGTAAAGGCACAACATCAGGCATAAGAGCAGATAAGCAAGGAAATTCATATTCATTGAAGATCACATCCCTACTAATCACGATTTTAAAACCCGATTCAGAAAAATCTCACAGCCTATAACCTTTAACAACCTCAGGATAACCAAGAAAAACACATTTTCTACTCCTAGAATCCAATTTGTCATGTTTCTGACGCACAAACGCAGCACAGGCAAATACACGTAGCACAGAATAATCAATACTTTTACCAAAAAACACATAGTCAGGGCACTTACCCTTTAAAGTCACAGAGGGGGATTTGTTTATTAAAAATACTGCGGTAATAAGTGCCTCACCCCAAAACTTTTTAGAAAGTCCAGAAGACACCAACATGCTCCTCACCCTTTCTAACAAAGTCCTATTCATCCTCTCAGCAACCCCATTCTGTTGGGGAGAGTAAGGAGCAGACTTATGTCTCACAATTCCAGATTTGACATATAAATCATCCATGGCATTATTGCAAAATTCCAATCCATTATCAGTTCTAAGATACTTAATCTTTTTACCCATTTGATTTTCAATCAAAGTTTTCCAATTTTTGAACTTTTCAAAAACATCAGATTTGTTTTTAAGCAAAATCACCCACACTTTTCTTGAAAAATCATCAATAATGGTCAGAAAATACACATTGCCACCTTGAGTTGGCTCACTAGAAGGCCCCCACACATCAGCATGCAGGTACTCAAGTATATCACTACACGAAGAAGTCTTAGGGTATGGGGAAACAAGGAATTTCACCTTCGCAAGTTTGCCTTGCACACAAGAATCACAAAAAAGGAATGCATGTAAGCTTATCATTACCAAAAGAACCAGCTTTATGCAATATTTCAAGACCTTTTCCACTCATGTGACCTAACCTACCATGCCAAATATTTGTTTTATCTTCTTTAACATCGTTAGCAGACATAACAATAGATTTAGCACAACAAACATACAGGTTATTCCTTTTTTCAGCATTAAAGATGGGCACAGAACCCTTTACAATATACATGCAACCCTTTCCCCACCTACCCTCAAGTCCATCATCTTCAAGTGCAGCACAGGAAATCAAGTTGTTACACAAATCAGGCACATGTCGCACGTTTTTCAAAGTGAACACAGAATCATCTTCAAAACGCAAGCAAATGTCACCAACACCAAGCACATCACATCTTCTTTCATTAGCCATAGACACAAATCCATGAGAAACATTTTTATATGAAGAGAAAAGATGTTTAAAAGGTGTCATATGAAATGTGCAACCAGAGATGAATACACAGAATTCACACAATTATCAGAAATAGCAAATACATCACCATAATTCACAGATTCAGAGGCAACATTAGCATGATCATTAGAATTATTCCTCTTAGGATGAGGACACTTGTTTGCAAAATGTCCCCTTTCATGGCAATTAAAGCATTTCTTCTTTTTCTTGTCTCCATTCTGATTATTCTGGGATTTCACATCAGAATTTTTGTCCTTGTTCTTATTCTTGTTCTTGTTATGATTGTTAGGTTTCCCCTTAACATGCATAACCTCCCCAGAATTCTTAACACCCCCATTTTATTTTAAATCATGCTCTTTGCTTTTTAAGGCATTCACCACAATATCAAGAGTAACGTCATCACGACCATACTTTATAGCAGATTTGACATCATTGTAAGAATCAGGTATAGCATTTAAAAGCACAATAGGAGTGTATTCATCAATATGCTTGTCACCAGTTAGCTTAATATCTTGAATCAACTTCGTGAACACATCCAAATTTTCTTCAACATCTTTGTTTAAATAAAGTTTAAAACGAAATAATTTTTCCAGAAGAAACATTTTACTAGGCAAAGATGTTTCAGTGTACAGCTTATCCAACGTTTCCCACAAAACTTTTGCGGACTCATGCACACCAACTTTTCTAAGCACAGGATCAAAAAGATTCAAGATAATCGCAGACAAAGCAAGCTCATTCATCTCAGTTTTTTGAGCAAGTGTATCATCCTTATCATACGAGTGATCTACAGCTTTGAATACCCTTTGTTGAATGAGTATGCACTTCATTTTCTGTTTCCAGATACTGAAGTCTCGCTTACCATCAAACGGTGCTTGTCCAAACGAAGACGAAGCCATGGGTATTTAAAGTTTAGTAGAACACACTTTGAACGGAGAAAAATACAGAAATACAGAGCAACAATCTGTCACACGCCAGGTTGACACCACTCTAATCACACACAAAGCGAGAAATGGAGCAGTATAACACACAAGGACAGATTTTCAGCAGCGGAAATTGAAAGACTAAGATGACAGTTTCACAAAAAAAAAGAACAGTAATAAGACGGCCAGCCGCCTCAGGGCATCACACAAGAGCAAATAAGAGGGCCAGCCGCCTCAGGGCATCAGACAAGAAAAAATAAATAAGAAAGACTCAAGCTATTTCACCAGAACGGTGTCTCCGACGAGAACACCGTACCACCTCTACGAGCCACCAGCCCGTTACTTAATGGGGCGGATCCCTCGTAGTCTTGTTCACGTAGCAAACACGAACGGGGCAGCCTCCACTCCAAGTTTCAACCTACACACAAAGTGAGAAACTTTGGGGGATAGTGAAGGCCCAATCTGAAAATTTTCAAAAAAAAAATGATCCGGAAAAATAACAAAACAAATCTGAAATATTTTCGGAACAACATAAAATGAGGAGGAGAGACACTTCCCTTCCACAAAATAGAGAGCCCAATCTGACAGGAACCCTAACGCCGGCGGTCAACTCCGGTGGTCAACGGCGGCGGTGGCCGGAGTTCAGCGGCGACGGCAGGAGGCTGACTGTCAGCAGTGGCGGCGCGGCTGCAGATCCGAATCCAGATGGTTGCTGGCGGTGTCCGGAAGCTCCAGCGGTGGACGGAGGCGGGTCAGTCACGACGGCGGCTGAACCCTAGCGGCGGCGGCGGTGCGCTCCAGCAGTTCACTAACAGATAGCGACGTGAGCGGCTCCGATCAACGACGAGGGCTGGCGGTCGGCGGCGGCATCGAACAACAGCAACCGTTTCCAACTGATGGCGACTATTCTGACCGCGACTGCACCTCGTCGCGTTTTCGGCGTACAGCAAGGAGGGCGGCGTTGACGAGCAGCAGGCTGGTGGCGGAACAGCGGCGTCCTTCAGCGGCGAGCAGATTGACAGCCGGAAGCGGCGGTAGATCGCGACACCCTCCTTCAGATCGGCAACGGCGATCGAAGTGGCATTCCCTCGCGACGGCGGGGGGCTTCAGATCGCGATCCCTTCCTGCAGATCGATGATGCCCTCCTTTAGATCGGCGGCGCGGTGGCTCCGATCGGACAGATCGCGACTCAGATAGCGATTCCGGTGAGAAAATCCGGCGGTGGTCGGACGGCGTCTGATCTCCCCCCGGCGGCTGACGGTCAGCAGCTTCGGGAGACGGACGGACGAAACCCGCTCTGATACCACTGTTAGGCGGATACGGTCATCATCGTCGTCCGTGTTCGTCGTCTACGTCAGAGAAGGTGGTCGAGGGAAGAACTCCACTGTGCTCAGATTCCCGTTGAATTCACACAAGAATTCAAGTCCACGTTCTACCCGTAAGGGTCACAAATGGGTGATTAAATGGGACCAAAAGTGTAAAACTATGGGCAAAGACACACTTGACTCAATACTTTGAAAGAAGAAGATCAGCATTTGGGCCAAATACTCAACGGGCCCAACATCCAAATTGAAAATTATTGAATGCAACGACTTTATAAAGTCTTTACATACATATGACGACATATGATGAAGAAAAGATCAAATATATGTGGGGGAAGGAAATGGACTGCAGTGGTTCCTCCTTCCTGTCCCAGCCCAGGTGGGGGAGAGAGAATATTTCCAAGAGAGAGATTGGGATACACACACGTGTGGAATATGCACGTGTTAAAAGTAGTACTCTCTTCATGCCACATATTTTTATTCATTTTTTTATTTTGAGGTGTTCTAAATATTTTTACTCATTCTATAAATGGTAAAAATATACTCTACATCTTATCTATTTTTTACACTTTATTCATCAATTCCAACAACTTTATTTATTCTTTTACACTTTATTTATCATTCCCAATAACTTTATTTACTTTTTCTTTCAAAATTACCACTTTATCCCTATTTTTTCTTACATTAAAAAATAATACTTCTTAATTTTCGTGCCCGTATAAATTGGTAAAAATATTCAGGAAGGATGGAGTATTAAATTGGGAAGCTTTTACTTTTATGAATATGAATAAAAGAGAATTACATTTATCAGGTTGTCATGATCTTTTGAGCTCCCATGAAAAGAATGGGAAGTTTTGGATTGTTTTTACGGCTTCTTAATATATATTTTAGGACAATTCTTAGTTGACTTGGCTGATACATGACCCAAATCAACATAAGTGGCAGGTAGAGCCGGCAAAAATAGCCCGACCCAATGGGTTGACCCGTTGCCCGCCATAAGTAGGCTAGGCTGGGCTACTAAAATATAGTCCCGAAAAGAACCGAGCCGTTTTGGCCCGGCACATCAAGCCCGATGGGCCAAATGGCCCAGCCCGCTATAGGCCCGCTTTTTTGAGTTTTTTGGCCCGGTCATTTTATTTATATTTTATTTAATATTTAATCATTTGATTTATAAATTATATTTAAATAACTTAAATTTAAATATATAAAAATAGTCATAAAATAACTTTCTAAAATGGTTATAATCTTCAAATAATATATGAATTTTCTATTTAATTGATATTTTGATTACTCTAAGATAGAAATAAGATTTAGGAGAAAGAAAAAATAATAATTACTCTATAGAATGAAAAAATAATAATTGTGTATGAGATTTAATGTTGTTAAAATTTGTTAAAGTTGGATTTAAATTACATTATATTATAATAATGAAATAAGTTGGTTGCTAATAATATAATTTAATCACATATTAATCGTAATTACAAATGTTAAATAGCTCTAATCAATTATTTAACCATACTTAATAAGCAATCGACCCATAATAATAAATTCTAATTTATTTAATTTAAAAATAATAATAATAATTAATTTGAATAGATTATTTACCATTTATATTTAATTATAAATTTGAGGATAATATTCAATATTTACTTATATAATTATTATTACACGTATTAAAATAAATAAAATTTAATTTTTTTAATTAAAATTTTAAAAAATAAATTAATATTAATGGACCAAAATGCCCTGGTGGCCCAGTATGGGCTAGGCTGGGCCACGAAAAATGAGGTTCGCCAAAAATTGGGCCCGGCCCGGTAGGCCAGTATCGGACCGGCCCAGCCCGGCCTTTTTGCCAGTAGCTGGTTAAAGGAGATTAATGGGGTACACCATTCATTTATGTTATGTATATTATCTTAATTTTTATTCTTTTACTTTATTATTAATTACATCCATGTGTGTTGTGTATTTTTTTTTATTAATAAAAAAATGTGTACTTTATTTTTATTTTAGTGTAAATTTTATGTTATTTTATTATTATTTTTATTTTTATTTGATAGAGTTATAGGTGTTACAAAATTTATATAATTAAAATATTATATTCGATTTAAAATATATTCATAATAAAAAATATATAATTATGAAGATAATTCTCTTTAAGTTCTAAATTTCTTTTCAATTTTAATTTCTATTTTCATTCGATAAATTTTAATATTAAATATTCAATAATTAATTTTAAAAAAAGTTGTCTTTAATTAAACTAAATTTATTTAATATTTAACATTAAAATTTTATACGATAATTATTAAGTTGCAATTTAGAGTATTAATAAAAATAATTATCCTCGCCATTAAAAGAAAAACTAATAATTAATACTATTTAAGATATTTAGTTTATTAAATTATATTATAATATTATATATATATATATATATATTTACAGTATATGTTACTCAAAATCAATACATAATATATAATGGTGAATTAGGATATAATAGTAATAATAATAATAATAATAATAATAATAATCTTATATAAATAAATTTTCTTTTGTTCGATAAATGTTTTATTATTATCAGAGATGTGTAGTAATCGAAATCGAAATCGAAAAAATTGACCGAATCGAACTGACATTTTAATTCGGTTGCCATACATTCGGTTCAGTTTAGGTTTTTATTTTTCAAAATTTTGATAAATTGATTCGGTTTCGGTTTTGATAATAAAATAATTGATTGATTTAATTGAAATCGAATTAATTTTTTTAAAAAATGTAATTTTTAATGAGATAAACATAGTAATAAATGTAACGATAAATAAATATTTTATATGTTTTATATAAGGCTAAAACTTGTATGTCCTTGGGACCGTGTTCCAAATCCCGCATTTTTTTGGAAGTTATACATTTCAATATTAAATGTTATTATCCTAAGAAAATTGCAATACCAGTCTCACCCGTCACAGTCCCGTTTGGCTTTGGTCCCAATAGTCTTGACTTCGATCCCAAACGTTTTTTTTCCAGCAATAATGGTCCCCTACAATATTTTTTTTGCAATTTCCACCCCAAGCCGTCTAAATCTAACGGAAGGCCCCTTACGTGCATACCACGCGCCGTTAAGTTATGAAAATTAGGATTTCTCTCTCAAATTCAAACCAAATTTTCCCCAAGCTGAAACCCTAAAATTTTTCCCCAAATTGCGTCTCCTTCCCAAATCCCTTCCCTCCCGTCGAACCTCCTTAGAAAACCTCTCCTCAGCCACCTTGCCGCCGCCACCGCCCCCCGTCATGATCTCAAAGCTCGCTGCAAATGCCTCAACCTCCCTCCTGGCCCACTCGCTCTCCCCATATTCGACAGTTGGCTCCAAATCGACAACGATTTGAACCACCACCACTTCACCGACTACGCCAAGAAATTCGACCATGTATTCATCCTCCGTATGGGCCAACGCCGCATCGCTGACGTGCTGTCGGTGGAGCTGGTCAAGCAAGTCCTCCTCACCAATGGTAAGGAGTTCGGCTCCCGCTCAAGAAATGTCGTCTTCGACATCTTCACCGAAAAAGGCCAGGACTTCTTCTTCTCCGACTATGACGATCACTGGAGGAAGGTCCGGTGCGTGGTCACAGTGTCGTTCTTCACCAACAAGTAAGAATCTGCCTTCAGTTTTTAGTTCAAGGGAGTGAATAGCAAGGTGAGGTGGAGCAGAGAGCATTTACGGCTGCGTTAGCAAATTCTAAGGAGGCTACACTGCTCGAGTTTTACTCACCCAAGTGTAGGCTCTGCAATTCTCTGCTTCCTTTTGTGATGCACATGGAGAAGAACAACTCTGATTGGCTCAACATTGTCATGGCTAATGCAGAAAATGATGCTCGGTTGCTTGAGGTAGTAATCTCTTTTTCTTTTTAGTATTTATTTTACATGCAATAATTGTTGAATAAAGCTGTGCTTTATGCCGTAATTGTGATGATTTAGGGTTGTATTTTAGTGTCTACTGAGCAATGTGTAGATTAATATGTGAAGATTATTGAAAATGTGATGCATCAGATAAAAAATTCAAAAAATTCTCCATTGGTTATGTGATAATTTTATTTTGTAAATAAAATGAATTCAGGATTGTTGATGCATTTGCAATTGATTATGCTATAACTGCTTCATAGATGAACTAAGAGCAATATGATTTAATGTTCAAGTAAGTAAATTTTATAGTAAGATTGTGTTTGCTATAAATTTGCATGTCTTTGAAAATGTGGTTTTGTAATCCTTGAGATCCAGATGGGGAAGAGGATGACAGAGTAGGATGAGTTGGTTGGGGGTGTAAACAAGGTTGGAAATGGAGGAGTAGTTTTGGAATTTTGATGAAAAGCATTTGAGAAAATTTTAGTGATCATTGTCTGCAAAAGCTGCAGATAAGCATGAAAATGTGATGAGAAGTATGAATGGAAGTGCAGATATGATTGTTGTCTTCATAATTTACAGATGATGATTAGATGATTAATTTATTTTTGTGTGTGAGATTATGTGGTGCTATTTATAAGTGTATATAAAAGTGTTTTTAGGTTTGTAAAACTATAATAACATTATTAAACAAAGAAAATTCCAACGGGTTTCGTATTAAATGAAAATAATATTTATTCAAAGTTTGTACAGGTGCTTTGGGACCAAGATTGCAAGAATCTTGCAATTTTGGTCCAAGTATTTGAGGATTAGTCTAGTGGGACCAAAATTGCTAACGAAAAACTTAACGGTGGGACCATTATTGCTGAAAAAAAGCGTTTGGGACCGAAACCAAGACTATTGGGACCAAACCCAAACGGGACTGTGACGGGTGGGACTACTTTTGCAATTTTCTCTTATTATCCTTTAGTAAGAACGAGTACCCTTTTTTTTGGAAAAAAAAATTGGTAATTAAATATTTATACTATGTATATTTCAATAGATCTTTTTAATGGAAAAAATTATATTCTTATTAATTAAAATGTATATTTTTTATAACAAAATATTATATCTTACACACTTTGTGCTCCTCATGACACAAGAGATCAACTCTTTATATATATAATTTAAAAAGGAAATAGATTTAATAGATAATATTGAATTTAAATGGGTTAAAATTTGAATAGAAATAGTATATAAATTTTATGACCTATCGTTTAGTTAGAAAATGGAAGATATGATATTTTTTTTGAAAGCAATGAAGATATGATATTTTGAAATAAATGGAAGATATGATATTTTTTTTTGAAAGCAATGGAGATATGATATTTTGAAATAATTAAATAAATGAAATAAATAAGAAATTAGTACGTATTTTTTTAAGGAGAATTTTGTAGACGGTATATAATTCTTTTATATTAATAAAGATATTACACATATATATATAAATCGCTTACATTATTGTACTATGGAATGAGTTATTATTTAGTACAATTGAAGATTACTCTTCTTTATATGTATTTTTTTTTGTAAGGAGAAATTTGTAGACGGTATATAAATAGAAAAAATAATTCTTTTATATTAATAAAGATATTATATATATATATATATATATATATATATATATATATATATATATATATATATATATATATATATATATATATATATATTAATGTACTATGGAATGAGTTATTAGTACAATTGAAGATTACTCTTCTTTATAAGAGATGATTTCTTTTCTGTATAAACATTAATGTTATCATTGTGTATGAATTCTTTTGAGTAGAGTAGGCAACACCTTAATTTGAAAGCGCTGATCTTACTTCTATGAAAGAATGATACAGAACCGAACTGATTATCATACGATTTCAATCATTATTCTCTTATTAATTTTAATATTATATTAGCAATTCATTCTGTTATTATATTTTTATTTAAATTGTATTATTATTAGAATTATTTTGTAACTCTTATATCATATGTAATTGTTAATATAAAATACTGTAATAATCAATTTTACTTTTATTAATCAAAATATTACTTATTACTTTTTAATTACATCATCTTTACTATTTTTTTAACGTCTTAATTAAAAAATGTATTTTTAATTAATACATTACTTAAATATTAAATTTGGTTATATATATATAATTTAAAATTTATTGTATTATTAAATTGACTATATTTTTTAAATTTAATAGATTTTTTTTTCTAATTTGTTAATAAGATTTAATTATTAATATTAATTCAATACTTTTATTTATATTAAATTATTTATTAATATTTAATATTTATTATATAGTTGATATGGATGTTAAATTAAAATTTTTAAATAGACGAATAATTAGATATATTATTCTTTAATAATTAATGTATAACAAGAGAATTATAAACATTTAAATTTTTTGATGGAAAGTAATAAAAGCATAATACAAGAACGGAGGAAGATAAGAGAGAAATGATATATTTATTCTTTATTTAAATGTGATTTTCTCTTTCATATAACCTGCTATTCAAGTTCCATCTAAAGTCTATATGATCGAATGACTATAATGAAGTCCCTTTAATCCAAGAGATGAGAATGATCCGGGTCATGTGTGAGCCCGAGTCAGCTAAGTAAATAATAATTAATATTATTTAATTATTAATAAATACACATATGAGAGAGAGTGGATAAGAGAGAGTGAGAGTTAAAAAGTTAGTTTTTTAACTCCTCTTGGGGAATATTTAATACTGCACAATCAATTATCAGAATACGCTCATTCACGAACGCAAAATTAAGAATGCTGGAAGCGTTTTTCTCTCTCGGTGTTTTCTGTCCCGATTTCACTATACAATTTCAGTTCTTCATATTCAACAATTAATATTATATTGTGGACAATAATCTACAGACTCGTGTTGTATGATTTGATACAGAGATCACAGTATATCCATGAGTACCAATCGGTTCATACGCATTCACACGAAAATTCTACGGAGAGAGGTTAGTGAGATTACTCTCTATACATGTATAATTTGAGTTTAGGGAAAGGGTCAACTTGTACCCTCATTTTGTTCCATGGGATCCATTTGGCCCCTTAACTAAGTTTTTGTTCACTTAAACCTTAATTTATTTTATTGATATCAAATTAACCCTTCTCCTGAAAAATTAAATAGCAAAAAAAAAAAAATATCTCCTCTAAATTAATTTGGATTAAAAACAGATGAAACAAATAATGATTCAACCAACATAATATGTGCCCACAAGCCATCAACGGCGCCTCGACGAGCCGCCCTTGCCCACCAGACAGAAACATCGACAGCCCACCCACACCCGGCGGCATGGGCGGCAGAAGCACCGTGCCGGAAATGGAGAGTATTTCGAAGCGACCGTGCAGCGTGACCCCCGGGCCCCTCGGTTGGCATAGAGTGACGTTGGTGATGGTGCGCCGCCATTGAGGACGCCGCTCGTACACGTAGACATTCTCCACCACATCGTTTTCTCGAAGAAGACTTCAAGAATGTGGGATCGGAATGCTTTAGGGTATCCCAGGTGACGATGACCAGAGGCTTGGGTTTGTTGTTCCTCGGAGCCGGCGGGGCGGCCACGAGGGTGGTGATTGGTAGATTTTGTTGGAGATATGGTGAGAGAAAGTAGCAAGAAGCGGCGGAGACGGTGAGTGATCTATTCTTTATATTATAAATCATTGTGGGTTTAATCTGTTTCTTAAAGCAAATTACCCTAATTAATTACGGGATTGAAAAAAATAATTATTTTAATATTTAATTTTTATGGAAAATGGGTAATTTGATCCCATTGGGATAGATGAAGGGCTTTGATGATCAAATTAGAATAGATGAAGGGTTTTTATGAACAAAAATTTAGTTAGGGGCAAGTTTGATCTTATGGGATAAAATCAGGGTCCAAATTGATTATTTCCCCTTGAGTTTATGTTTACGTGAGTTTTCCAACAACATTAAAATGTAACAGATAAACATTAAGTTTCTAAAAGATGTGTAATTACAATTTACAAATTCTAAATTAATTAAAATGTACTAATTGATTGAATTGATCTTCTACAATATTGTAATTGAGCGTAATTTTGAATGCTGTTATTTCTTTTTGTGCAATTCACTATTAACATTCCTTGTTTTAATGACTTTTCTTAATTTTTTTAATATATCGTCACTTCTTTTTTATTTATAATTTTAATTAATTAATTAATTACTCTCAAATTAATTCTTTTAAATATTTAATCTCATATTTATTATTATTATTTTAAAGTATACATAGTTTAAATTATTTGAATATAATATTAATTGTGATATAAAAAATATTATAAAATTTTAAAGGCAAATTAATAAATTATTCTATCCATTCGGTTGCACGTGTACGCACTCTCAACGCATACACTTATTAATAAAAATATATGTATTAATAATATAAATGCTGTAGTTAATTACTAATATTTCCAGGAACAAATCCAGATTTCCTTCCCAATTGAAAGATCATGAGTGATGGTCATTGAAATTAGAATAAAATTATAAACATACTAAATTTAAGTTAGCATTTAATAATTAATGTATCAATACGTTAAATAAATAAATGGTGAAAATCATCTCATAAAAAATCAGATTAGGATTGCTTCAAAATATTACTCCCTCCGTCCCAAGAATACATTCGCCATTTCCATTTTGATCCGTCCCAAGAATACATTCGCCCCCTAAAAATGAAAATAATACACAACATCAATAACTTTACAATATTACAATATTACAAAAATACCACATTCTTTTTACACACAATTTAGTCTAAGTCAACTATATCATACATTTTATTCTACTCAATTACCCAAAATACCCATTCTCTTTCTTACATCACACACCAAAAAGTTACTTTTCATAAACTCTGTGCCCAAAAAAACGCGAATTCATTCTTGGGACGGAGGGAGTACTTCTTTTGGATTACGGAAAAATAGCGGGGAAACTAAAATTTTCCAAAAATGTGTCATTTTTGCTTTTATATATAGTATAAAGATAAAGATTTATTTTAGATTTGTCAATAATATTCTGAGTCAACGGATGTGCATAATATGGAGTAATAAATATTGGATAAATTATAGGAGTGTATTAATTATACTTTTATTTTTCTGCTCATAATTTAAATATAAATTGATAAATTGTGTAATATTATAAAATTATGTTAAAAATAATAAGTTTAGTGTATATTATTATTTTTAAAAAATTGCATTTCGAAGACGAATTTAAATCACAAAATTTATATTTTTGGGTGGAATGAAGAGTATTAAACATCCACAAGTTTCATAACGTTGGAAGATTAGGTAAGGTCATGACAATCAATTCACATTATGTATGAATCGGATGCTTTTCAATAATAGAAACACTTTTATAAACCGACTTAATATGTGAATTTGGGTCTTTTCTTACTTTAAACTTTGTAATCTCTCTCCAATCCTATATCTTATGTATTGTTAGGAGTTTAAATTAAAGGGATCAGAGGATTTATACTGTAAACTCGATTCAAAGGAGACTAACTCTTCGGATAAATGATGAGTTGCAGTGCCGATCCTGACATTTTTTAGGCCCTGAGCGAACAAAGAAATTAGGCCCTCGTTGATATATATATATTATCATCATTTAAAATGACTTCATTTAGTATTTTGAGAAGAAAATTCATCGATAATATCATCATAATTAATTTGTTCCAACATATTTTCTTCGATACATAAAATTGTTAATCTGTTTAGTCTTCCTTGTTACATTACATAGTTGAACGCAAGCAAGTTTTTAATAATTTAGAAAAGTTTCCTTATGCAATAGCCACATTTATTTTGGGCTTAAAGTTTTTATCTTTTTTAATATCTAAATATAGGCCTCTTCTCAAGTTCAATAAATTAATGGGCTAGATTTTATGAAAACTCTAATAACCTAATAATAATTTATTAAAATATAACTATACCAATTAATAATAGTAATAAATATATATATATATATATATATATATATATATATATATATATATAAATTTTGGGGCACTCATATTTTCGAGGCTCAGAGCGGTTGCCACTCTTCGCCCCTCCTCAGGGCCACCACTGATGAGTTGGACCCACCAATTGGTAAAAAAATGACATTTTTTCTTTTAGCAACAGAATGCCAACAGATTTATTTTCTATTTTACCAATAGAATTCAATCTGTTGGTCAGAAATGTACCAACGGATTTCGTTGTTAATCTGATTGAGATTTTTACCAATGAAATGAAATTTTCCGTTGGTATTTTTTTTTTTTCTTTTTCTTGTAGTGCTAGTGTCTCCCATGAAATTATGTTTACAAACATACAATTTCTCACGAAGAGCGACTTGGATGTCGGTGTATTTCTTATTCAACCATTCAATTTAAAAACACTAATTGAAGTCTCGAACAAAGATTGTACAAGTGTAGATCAGTATACTCAAATCTGACAAGACTCAAGTAATATTTTGCTCCTTTAATTAATTACCCCTTTGTTATAAAAATTAATACCCTTAAATTTTGTAAGCCAATGGATCATCATCAATAATCAGAGCAATTGAAAAATTAAAATATGAATTCATGATGATCTAAAAAAATATACATACATAAGAAAAACAAGGTAGCCCAAAGAAAGGCTCATTAATCCTACCAATTAAACAATTAATTCATACAAATACATAAAACTAGTAAGACAAGTTGATGATGAAAATATAACTAACAAGTTCACAAAGCTCAATCATTAAGCATCCTATGAAGTTCCATCTAAACACAATTTCAAGTTAATTAGAGTAATGGTGCCCTATGAGGCACTCCCTTCTTCCTGCTTCGCTTGTAGTGCTTCTCCTCCTTCTCCGACTCCTCATCCATTGCAGTAAAACGAAGCATACTTATGCCTGCATCTGACTCAACCTGTAAAACGTCAAAACCCATACATATAATTACACTATCAATTTTTTAACTTGGTACTATTTCAAGTTTCCATAAGCAACTAAAACAAAATTATATACCTTGCATGCAATAGAACAAAAATGATAAAGATCAGGATTAGTGAGCTTTCGTCTCAAACATAGCAAGCTCCATCCCCAGAGCCACTGTGTGGGAGGGGAGTGAAAGACACAACCCACTTCTTGTTACACTTGTAAGGCTGCAACAAATAATTAATGATGCATGGATATATGAACTAATTAAACTATCATGATCAAAAAATACTTGAGTTAGTCTCCTGTGAACCGCCTTGTAGTCCCATATAGGATTGGAAGGGGACCACAGGGACAGAGTTTACAAACTACGCTATGTATGTAAACCAAATTTATATGAGTGTTTGTGATATAGCTTAGGATCTACACCTGAATTCTTCTACAATCAATGTGCTCTCCATCTGACGAAGACGAACCACATTCTGGTAGACATGCCTGTAAACTGTAAGAAGTTCGTGATGGTCGTGACGACCGGTGATTATACAATACCTACATGCCGATGCGTAGCAAGTCAGGCAGTACTTAGTTACTTCATTCTTTTGCAAGGGATGAACCCGACACCTATCGAAAAACTTCCTCTCCAACAAGCAAATAACCCATTCTGGGATGTAGTAGTTGCCTCTCCTCATTACACGATTGCCCTTTTAAAAACATAACACATCAATATTAATATATGATACAAGAATAATTATCCAAACAAACATTGAATAAATTTCAATAAATAAAATTTACATTCTTCCCTACATTACAACATTCGAGCAATTGAAACTTTCACTACTAATTTTTTAGTTATTCAAACTTATCTACCTCATTTAATACACTAACTACAAACTATAGGGTGGGGTGGTTGCAGTTTTTTCCCCCGACAAATTAAGTTTGATTTCAACTATACTCCCCCGTCCCATAAACAAAATTTACACCTTTTATTTTTGTCCGTCCATAACAAGTTCACACCTCCAATAAGGAAATACACACAAATCAATAATCGCACAACACACTTTAATTTCAAAATTGTCACCCCTTTAAAACTCACATAACTTACTCTATAATTTATTTATTACCTAAAAATATTAAACTACCCCTAAAAATAAAGCAAAAATAATTTTTTTAAACTTCATATTTACAGTAGAGGTAGTAATTATTACGAGTATAAATTTTCAATTAAAATGTCGTTGAAATACCCTCTCGTCCCGGTGATTATACTTTTGATTAATTTTATTAATATTTTAGGGGAATTGTGGTATTTTTAGGTTATAAATAAAATGAAAAGTATATTATGTGTGTGTGTGATGAGATTGATATTTTAAAAATTAAGATAACTTTTGAGTTAATAAGTTTGATGTGATGTTTATTTTTTTAGATGGGTGAATTTGAAAGTTAAAGAAAAAATCACAACAATGTCAAAGGAAATAAAAATAAAATAACTAATTAGTATTAATAAAATAAATTAACAAATTTAATGAGATAAATAAAAATTGGACATCAAGTATAAAGAAATCCTAAAGAAATTAAAAATAAAATATAACAAAATTAATCAAAAGAAATTTAAATAAAATAAATAAATAAATAAATTAAATACCTTCAAATCTTTAAAACTTGAAGAAAGCTTCGGGGCTTCGAGAGAATAATTTAGGTGCGTTATGAGGTGAAATGAATAAAGGGCCTTATATATATAGATAAAAGGGAAAATTGAATATATATATATATATATATATATATATATATATATATATATATATATATATATATATAAACAAAATTTGATTTTGATTTCATCACATCCATCATTAAATCTTTAACAAAATCCATGTAAATAAATACGGGTATCCTTAAATAGGTATCTTCCCTAAATGTTGTCATTTTTAAGTACAAATAAAAATAATGTCATGAAAAAATAAATTTACTTAATAAATATAAAATTACATTTTATTAACAAAAGAAAAAATTACATTTATATATTTTATATAAATAATTAGCATTTTTTTATGTAAACTCTACACTTGACATTGAATTATTAAAAACGCTAGTTTTCGAAACCTTATACCTATAATTATATACACAAAAGCAAATACAAACATGATTTTACTTTGATTAAATTGAGTAAAATTGTAGGCATAATCGTTAATTTAAATCCGTTGATCCTCAAAATACCACTCCTGATTCTATGGAAGGTACATACTTTATATATGCCTCATCATCATCGTATGGGATTTATATATGGCCATTTGGACCCGCATCCTCCCCATTTGAAGATGCGTAAATTTCATGCATTTCTTTAAATCTGCAACACTCGCTAAATCTCACGATTATTATAAAGCCACGTCATCTTCTAACTAATTTAATTTTTAAATCTTTTTAGTTGTTCTTCCTTTTTCTAATCTTGCGTTAATAATTTGCCACATCACCCATCTAACTATAATTAATTTTAGATTTATACGAAATTCATCCTTTTTTTCTTTTTAATTCTTTTAGAAATTAATTACTCCTACTTGTAATTATTCCCTTAAAATTAACATTAAACCCTAAAATTAAATATTAAACCCTAGAGAAAATATATATCATAAACCATAAAAGTAAAATTATAATTATATTTTTAAAATTAACAATAAACCCTAAAAATAAATATTAAACCCTATGGGCAAAATATACCATAAAGCATAGGGGACAAAATATATCATAAATCAGAGGGATAAAATTATAATTATACTTTTAAAATTAATACTAAATTCTAAACATAAATATTAAACTTTAAGGCAAAATAAACTATAAACTACATTACATATAATTATTAAAATTATGGGTTATTCTGTAGTGCACTGGGTACACCGGTGCACCTAGAGTTAATGGGTAATTTTTTAGGGAATAGTTATTTTTTTTAAATTTTAATTATTTTGTTTGATTTAATAGTGGTTATGGGGTGGCTTTTTGATCTAATGATTTATATTAACTAGGTGCATCGATATTCCAGGTGCCCCTTAACTGTAAAATTATATACTAGTTAATGATAATAGAAGAAAAAAGATAAAGACAAAATCAGTGAAGTAGATAAGAAAAAAATTGATCATTAATTTAAGAATAACTAATAAAAATGATGATATAGCAAAATCTGAATCTTACAAAATAATAAAAGGCTTAGACTAAACAAAATTAACGAAATGTACCAACTCCCTAAAGGGAGAGGATCCAAATCCATGGTCATTTTGTCTAAGAATGATTGAAATATCTTAATTAAATTACATTTGTCCTAAAAACCAAGACATTTAAAGTGAAATAGATTGTGAATCATCAAAGGTAAAAGATTTGGTTCGATAAGACTTTATTTTAAAATGTATTATATTTTTATTCTAAAATGTATTTAATTTTAATAAATTAGATTTTCTGTTTTAATGGTTGAAATGGTTGGTTATGTAATAGTATTTTCTCATTAACAAAAAGAATTATTTTTAAAAGATCTCCACCTATATTTTAATTGCAATTTAATCATAATCTTTGAAATTTGACAAGAAAAAACACCATCTTTTAGGTTCGTTGCAAATCCCACCTAAGATCAGCCTTCCATGCTTGAATGCTAAGTTATCGAATTAACACCACTCCAACTCTCTCACACATTAAAAAATGACGTCGCTTTTAAACCCATCTTCTTCAAAATGCGACGTTATTTTTCAACGTGTGAGAGCGTTTGCGTAGTATTAATTTGACAGCTCTAACACTCGGGCATGAAAGACTGGGCTTAAAGTGGGATTTGCAATAAATCTAAACGATTGTGTCTTTTTTTTTTGCTAAATTTTAAAAATTATAATTAAATTGCGGGATTACTTGACTGACCAAGGCTCACACATGACTCGGATCAACCCCATTCATTAGATAAATTTTCTTTGAATGTGGACCATTAAATCCCATTTTTTATTTTATTAATTTACTTGTAACTTAGATGACAGGTAATGCCTGTATTTAATGTAAAAATGACACAATTCTCAATTACATTCTATTAAAACTCCAATACTCTCTCTCCTCTCTCCTCTCTTCTCTCTCATTACGGTATTTGTTGTCTCTAACTTATTCTTCTCTCCTTATTTACTTGAGTTAAAAATATAATTCAAACTAATTAAATAAAATGAATTTTGATTATTACTATTATTAAAAAAAATTCATTAATTATAATTTACAAATTAATTCATATTTTCGCATGTAAATTAATTTTAACTAATTTTCTAACTGACATATTCTAAAATCAAAATTTAAAATTATGATATTAATTTTGCCCTCCATATATATATATATATATATATATATATATATATATATATATATATATATATATATAACTTTTTTATTATTTCATATTAAAAAATATCCTTAAAAATATATGTATAATGCTATATTTTATAATTATAGTAAACTTCATAGTAATAGAATAATAATATAAAAAGTTTTGTATCATATAATTTAGAATTAAAATTTATATAATTTAACTATAACTTTTAGTTGGAGTGTGCGAAATTTTCTTATGTACAGTAAAACCTCTATAAATTAATATACTCGGGATCGAAGAATTTTATTGAATTGCACGCTAATGTACAGTAAAGTGAATGTTTAATGGATTTCTTATTTGGAGAAATTTATTGGCGTGTTATTTCCTCTAGCTAGATTGCACACTGATGTATATCAGCGTTCACTCTTCAATCGCGATTTAATATATTCTACATTTCTCTCTCCAAATTGCACCCTAATGTACAGTAAAGTGAAAGTTTAATGGATTTCTTATTTTGGGGAATTTAATGTTCGAATTGCTAATGTACAGTAAAATGAAAATCTAATGGGTTTCTTATTTTTGGGGGAATTTAATGGCGTGTTCATTCATCTGGTCAGATTGCATACTGGAAGTCTAATGTATTTCTTATTTTGGGGGAATTTAATGGCGTGTTCATTCATCTGGTTAGATTGCATACTAGTGTACATCGGAATTTAATGTTGTGTTCTTTATTTTGGTCATATTGCACATTGGTTTACATCAGCGTGTATTCTTCAATGACGATTTTAATAGTTTATTATTTGTTTCTCTCTCATAAATTTATTTCTCTCACATCAATGTACATTTGTACAATTATTTAATCGGGCTATTTTTATTCTCTCTTAACGATGCATATTGATGTTCAGATGGATGTGGGTATTATGGGTAAAACAAAATAAAATTTTGTATTTATGAATAATTTTCTAAAGCAAATGTATCGTTTAATAATAATTAAGAACGTTTTGTACCTATTATTTATTGATCCTAATATATTGTAACGCCCCGGGATACGCTATGGGGTTAAGACGCTACTAGATATACATTTCCTAATAATATAATAAAGGGGTCGAGAATGTACAACGAAAATAATATAAAAATCCCCAAAGCGATGATATAATAAAACAAAAGTTGCATAGAGATTCCTTTACATAATATTGTCAACTCTCCCGAGTAGAGTGAAATATTCAAAATAAATACGTTCAGATGATATATCTGAAATAAAGTTCTAACAGAATACTAAAATATAAGTCATAATATAAAGTCTTCTAAGGGCTTAGGACATCTGCAAGAGCCTTTTCATCTTCTAAATCTTGTTCTGAAAATCAATAAGGGGTGAGCGTCTGAAATATACTCAATGGGTAAACTTAAATGATTGTACAGTTAAAAATAAATATGCATACCAAATATACCATAAAATGTAACATATGGCTTTTAATAAAATAATTTGCACAATGTCGTTCGATAACTTAACAAAAATATTTTAGACCGAACTGTCATCCGATAACTTGTGTTAGTTGGTATAAGTGCGTCGGGCCGTCACCCCAGTACGATGTTAGCATACTTTGAAATACATTTTAGTACTGAACCGACATAGCCAGTAGCTTGTGTTAGTTGGTATATGTGCACCGAGTCGTCACCCCGTACAAGTATTAGTAAGAAAATATTTGTCATCGAACTAAAAGTACACATGACACATAACATGACATATAAGTAACACATATCATATTTTAACGTAGCAATCATTACATAAAATAGCACTCGGTAAAGAGTGAAAGTTACCCCACCTTAAACTTTCCAGAGAATAATACATTGACTAGACTTGCTCTTGGGTATCAGGTATGCCTGCAAGGGTATACTAAACAGAGTACTTATAATAATTCCTATTACGAAAATTAAATTTCTAATATTATTATATAATTAAAATAAACTAATTATTAATTTAAGAAAATATAAATAATTAATCGTTAAATAAAATAAGTTAAAATAAAATAATAAATAGAAATACATACTTTAAAATTTAAAAAATAATAATTTAACAATCATAGTCACAACTTTAGAAATAAATCGTAAATTTAAAAATATGGATACAAATGAAATTAGTTTATTAAAAACGGATATTAAATAAATATTTTATATCTAAAATAATAATAATGGTAATATTATAATTAATATTTTAAAAAATTAAATTAAATAAAATAAAGAATATAAATATAATATAAATGCAGGAATGCGTAACTGCAGTTGATGAATTCAAATTTCGAAATTTATTTATATAAATTAAAATTAAAATTATAAATAAAAACTTATAAAATTATAATTATAATAATATTTAATATTTAAGTTAATGCGCAATACTATTCTGTTTCATAATTCAGTTTTGAATGTAATTTATTATTAATAATATATTTTTATAAATTACGATAGGTCTATCTTATATTAAATTCTCATTTAAACTTAAATTAAACTTTAAATCTTATTATAAAATGACACAACTTGAATTTTACAATTCCGTTTGAAAATTCGAAAGTACGTATGGAGTCCTCGCAAGGTGATGATCACATGCATATAAATTTTTAATGAAAATAACGAAGTGGGTCTCTTCCCATCTTCTACATTTCACGTCCAAGCTCAAAACTAATTATATGTTTGTGATCCTCGTGAGGAGGGCTTCAAAATGGCCTATAATATCAAAATTATATCCCAACGATACAAAATACGCTATTAAAGGGTTAAAACTTTGACTGAGTTTTTCCCACTCATACGAAATTTATTTCACAAAAGAGTTATATATATGAAATCTACGCTTTGATACTATCATTTTCGTATATAACATGTTAAGTTTTGACGATAGAGAAATTTTAAAGTTGCAGATGTTGGAAATTAATCCATGAAACCTTAACCCTATTATGATTAACGAGATCTAAAACGTAAAGCGGAAGCGTACCTTAGTCCATATGAGTCTCTAGGCGGAACACGAACTCAGGATCAGTGGTTGTATGGTCTTCCTCAACTAAGCCCTCTTAATTCCTTTATGGGGACCGTAGTAATCCCTCCCGATGGGAAGAAGGGAAGACCATGTGCGGCTTAGTATATTGGGGACCATAACCTAGGAGCCTTTATATACTACTTGACTAGACCACCCATAATCACCTAATCATGTAGTATTGAGTATCTACTCAATAAGCCCATATCATTTATTATTATAGCCCATGGACCTTTAACTTTAATTGGATCACTTAATTAAATCCATAATATAATTGAATAGCTAATATAATTGTATAATAATATATTGCTCACAATTACGTTATATTGGAAATTAAAAATTTCCAACAATCTCCCACTTGGGCTATATATTTTTCGTTAGCAATTATATCAAGAGTCCTTAGTTGCGCAACTTTATGCTATTCCTCTTCAGGCTATACTTAACAATCTGGTCCATCTCATATACTAATATGGAACTATCGCGGCATTCACCACATTATAAATCGTGATTAAACCCCAACAATCACCATATCAATATACTCAATGACATAGATCAAATATGGTGAGTAGCATGGAAATTACATGTCAAATGTGATCAACATCATGTCTATTTCCAACTGGTCCAACTTTAAACTTTAGTGAGATCAATCCATAATGTAAAATATTACAAAATGAAATTACTTAAGTGAATTCACAATGAATTCAAAGCCATGAACTTTATTCTGCAGAAAACTGAATTATCAAAATCAAAGTGTCTTGAAACTTTAAAGAACAATAAATATAGACTCCCACTGAACTAATGTATTCTAAAATCATATAACACCCACATGATTAGCTAGCTCATAAAATTGCAGGGCGTTGAATACATAATTGGTGGATCCATATTTAGAGTCTATCATAATATGCTCTTCTAAAATTTTATCTACACAAAACACTTTCTTTAACAACCAAGAATTCTATGTCAATTTGTTTGACTTATAAGTATTCTTGTCATAAATACTTTACTGCGAACTAACTGTCACAATGAACTTTATGTGACAAATTTTCGTAACCTTTATTTCATGTTTGAATGCCCTTAGTGTGCTACTAATTCTGTTGTCATGGTTAATGAGCTAAAGTGTTTGCTTAATACTTTTACTTGTATAGCTCTCCGACCAACAGAAAATATAGCCTGAAGTGGATCTTATACTGTATTGACATCCAATAAACTCAGAATCAGAATTCCTCATGATCTCTAACAAATCTGATCTCTGATGTACAGACATATTATTCTTAGTTCTCTATACATACTTTATAAAGATCCATACTAGAGTTACTTAAATGTCTACTTAATATACCAACAACATAAGCCAAATTAGGTCTTGTAGAGACCTCATCATACAACAACTTCCAACAACCAATGAATATGGAATGTTTCTATATTTCTTAAATTTTTAGTTTAACTTTAGGGCACCTGATTGAGACTGCACTTGTCTCCCTTAGCTTAACTTAAACATTCTCCCACTAAATCACATAATCATCTACATTTGTCTTACAACCAAATGAGACAATTACCTCATGATGATACTTGTGATTCCCTTATGGAAAAACTTACTTGAATGTATAGATGGATTTCTTTTTAGTTCTTAAACTGTTGAAATCGTTTCATCAATGTTACCATCATGAAACTTTATCTTTACGTCCATCAAATATGATTCAAGATCAAAATGTGCTACTAATGTCACGATTATCTTATAATAATGACTTCCTTCCCTTTTGAGTATATCCTATATCAAGATGCAAACATAATCATCTTGTATTGATTTATACTCATAACTTATAGCATTAACACACTTTCGAGTAATTGGACCTTTCATGGTTTGATGAACATTATTTGAATATTCTGCCATTAATTCCATAGTGTCCTCATTATTCAGGAGAAAACTACATAATTTTCTGAATTATCTTTCTCCCAACTCTAGAGGTTTCCTTAGTGACATTAATTCTTGAGGTTGTTGAATTTGTTATTCCTTAAATATTATTGACATTGTCTTATCTTTTTCTGGATTTGCACCAATTCTTTAAAGCATAAGTGGAGATCGAATCGACTCCCCTTAAGGACAATGTCTCTAATATTATTCTTCCCCCAAAATCAACATCCTCACATAATACCGTATTACCCGTCTCAAATATGATCCGATCAATTGGATCATAAACTTATTATCTTTATTTAATACCAATAAAGTAGCTTGTATCTATTTGAATCCAATTTTCTTTAGTAGATTCCAATGATCTAGCCTTAGTTGGATATCACCATATGTGAAACTCAAAGAGTTCTCACAACTACTTTGGTTGAAACTTTTTTGAGACCATAAGCTGCAATCTTTAGTATTTCTCCAATTAGTAACCATATTTTGTGGAGTACTATTTTTGTCTTTTAACTACACCACAACACCATTCATACTAAGTAATCTTAATGTGGTGTATTATAAAACAATTCCACAAGCCTTTAGGAGAAAACGAAAGGTTATACTTTAGTTTCTTTTTAACAGTTTTCCAAACGGGTTTTTTTTTTCTTTGTTGCCCTTATACTTTATTGAGACAGAGTTTTTTAGAAACTTATTAGTTCATTCTTATTGTTGAAGTTCTCATCATGTATAATTTTGTTGTTGACATATGTTAAACTTAATTAACAGACTTCTTAATTGTACAGAGAATTAATCCAAAATGATTATCATGCTTGCACTAAACTTTATAATCTTTCAAATTTTAAATAGTTTAGAATCAACTCAAGGAATTTATCACATCATTAGTATCAATACCAACTTGTAAGTGACACTTTCTACGTAGTAGTCAAATACTGACAATAAAACTGTCAAGCAATAGACTTCCTTTGGGCCGACTTATTACTCACATGTTAAACAAATAATCGTCACATATTTACCACCACAGGTGCTTGTGTATTTCTGCCAAATATTAATCTACCTATGGACCGATCAATACCCGCATGAAGATACACTTGCGAAACATTATTAATTAGGGACCCATCACAAGACACCTTGTGCAACATTAACCTCGTCTATGGACAAAAATTAACTGCAGGGGTAATCTTGGTATAACAATCAAGTATTGGCAATAAGTTCTGTCAAACAAAAGTCTATCTGTGGACCGACTCATGTTCACATGAATAATCCAAATAATTATCACATATTTATTATCACATGTGTGCTATTATTCTGTCAAACTGTGCCCACCTGTGGGTCAAACACAGAACACATAAATAATAACACACTCATCTATGTAATTTCAATAAAGTTTTTCTCCACACACGATATTGCTGTGGCAACATGGTGTTTCGATTGACTAGATTGAAGGTTTACTAGACTAATTAAATAAATATTAAAATATTTAATTTAATTAAACGACATTAAAAAAAATGTCTCCCCAATTTAAATTTAATTAATTAAATTCCACTAATCAAATGGGAATATTAGATGATTCACTACCTTATAATGATGAAAGATCTCTTTACTTAATTAGAAATTCCGAATCCTTATTTAGAATAAATTAAATAAGGCAAATATTCTTTTAATAATATCCCAAATATATTATTAAATTGTTTGCGAAATACATACCAAATTTAATATGACACATAACTTATTACAAGCCAAAATTGACTGGATATGGCATAATAATATGAAAAGATACACGCATTACTCATATATGAATAATTAATGCAATATTCTAACATTTATGACAGTAATCACCCAATACCACAAAATCACAAAATTGCTTGTCATATGGAATTGGATATGGCATTGCATAATTAAATTCCAAATTCACTCCCCACTAATTGAGCACGCATTAATTGTCGCAAATCTTAGTTTCCATAAAATGTACCAATGATGCGTAAACCAATGTAGAAAAGGGTGTTCATTCTCAATGACAAACTCACAATCTACAGTCACCGAAAGAATCGATCATACAGTGCTTCCATTGATATACGCATTAATATTATTAGATCCGATTACCAATAATTAAAATTGAAACTTATTTTAATGTCCCATAAATCATTTTAATTTCGGATCTAAATACTTTCACATAATGATCAAATACAATTCTTTCAGGTCTCAGAGAATCATAGATAGGGTGGCTCTGATACCACTTGTTGGAAATTAATCCATGAAACCTTAATCCTATTATGATTAACGAGATCTAAAACGTAAAGCGGAAGCGTACCTTAGTCCATATGAGTCTCTAGGCGGAACACGAACTCAGGATCAGTGGTTGTATGATCTTCCTCAACTAAGCCCTCTTAATTCCTTTATGGGGACCATAGTAATCCCTCCCGATGGGGAGAAGGGAAGACCATGTGCTGCTTAGTATATTGGGGACCATAACCTGGGAGCCTTTATATATTACTTGACTAGACCACCCATAATCACCTAATCATGTAGTATTGAGTATCTACTCAATAAGCTCATATCATTTATTATTATAGCCCATGGACCTTTAACTTTAATTGGATCACTTAATTAAGTCCATAATATAATTGAATAGCTAATATAATTGTATAATAATATATTGCTTATAATTACATTATATTGGAAATTAAAAATTTCCAACAGCAGAGTGATGTATATATATACACACGAATATGTTCTGTATATATGTATATGTACCTATTTTTTTAAAGAAGTTACTACCATAATAAAATACCTATTAAAATTACTGAAAGGGAGAAAGTTACTGCCTTTCTCTTTCTCCAGCTTCCAGCTTCGCAATTGAACGTGTATATATATATATATATATATATAAGTTATATGCACAAGGTAAATCTTATTTAAGATTTGATCTTATCTAATTTTACCATTTGACAAAATATCGGATATTTATATGCTTATTATATATATGCATGTGTGTTTATAAGGTAAATCTTATTTAAGATTTGATCTTATCTAATTTTACCACTTGACAAAATATCATACATTTATATATATATATATATATATATATATATATATATATATATATATATATATATATATATATATATATATATATATTTTCTAGAAAATTATTATCTTATTATTTAATTGATTAATACCCAAATTTGAACTGGTCCCAAGTTGGGACCGAACAAATTATTAGTTTATCGAGATTATTAATTTATCGAGTATTAATTTAAAGAGGTTCTACTGTATTGCACAAGGAAAAATTACTATTAGATATACACTTTGTACCCCTAATTACTATTAGATACATTGTTTTAAAATAATTACTATCACATACAAAATATTAATGTAAAATATCAAATATAACCCTAAACCCATATACTTTTAAACCACAAACCCTAAACCCTCACCCACCGTTGGACCGCTGCCGCCGCAGCCGTACCACCGACTGATCGCCGAAAAATTGCCACTGGCCTCTAGAAACTGCCGTCGCCGAAAAATTGCTCGCCTGAGCTCCGCCGATCGATCGCCGGAGCACTGCCGGGCTGCCGAAAAAGTTGTCGGACCGCCGCCGCCGCCGGAGGTCTGTCGGACCACCGCTGGACCGCCACACTTTTTTGCTGCACACACTTTTGCACACACTTTTGTTACTGCACACACTTTGCTGCACACGAATTTTTGTTGCACACAACATTTATGTGCAGCACATTGTAGGGGTAATATTGCAATATCACTATATATTTTTGTAGTTAGTAGTAATATTTTTGTATGTTTGTATCTCATAGTAATTAAGGATTTTTTTGTATACTATTAGTAATCTTCCCACAGCACAATAATATTACACCCCGTCTGTATGTGATCGTTTCACATAAGCATTTGAGACAGATAAAAAGTAATAACATTATTATCACTTTCGTTATAAAATATTATTACTTTCGTTATAAAATGTTATCACTTTTTATATACTATTTTCGTGAAATAATTCACTGCACCATGATCACTTTTTAACGTTGAGAGTATCACTTTTTATTAATAATGTTATCACTTTTTATCCGTAAAAACTTACGTGCAATTGTCTTACATATGACATGGCTATAATAATATGTCATTTTTTTTTACTTTCCCTTAATATATTATTATATATCACGAATTAAATAAATATTATTACTTTATAATTGTTTGTCAAAAATAAATTTTAGAATTATATAGGTGGCAGTGCCACGTTTATCTTTAGAAAAAATTGTATATGTATCTTACAATTAATATTTTATTTTAAATAATTTAATATTTTAAATATTATTTTATTTAATCTCTCTTATTAATAATCTTAATAATGCAATTAATATTTTATTTTAAGTAATTAATATATTTTGTAATCTTACAATTAATATTTTATTTTAAGTAATTTTTTATGAATATTTAATTTAATTTAATAAGAATATTTTAAGTAATTATTTTAATAAAAACTTATTACTTTTATCTTAATAAAGTATTTTTATGTGTTCAAAATTTTTAATTGTGTTTGTGAGTCATCATCTTTGGATTTTTTTTATATTTAGTTTCACCTATTATTAATAATCTTAATATTTCAATTAATATTTTATATAGTAATAACTTTGTAATTGGTATCACACATTTCTCCTTGAAAAATTTTGTGTATGTGACGTCACCACGCTATTAAGAAGAGTTGGTTTCTTGTGTCTCCGAGAGCATAAGATGTAAAAGATATAACATTTTGTTTTAAATAATATACACTTTTATTAATGTAAGGGTATGATTTTTTTATTGAAAATGTCTGCTTAATATAAATAGCATAAATGCTTGATTAAAAAATATTTTTTTCTCAGAAAATCAAGGGTACAACTCTTATACTAAAGGGTATAAAATTTGAGTGAGACACTGTGCCCTCGGGGACACAAGAAACCAACACAAGAGTTTGAGTTTTTGCCATAAAATTTAATATTAAAGGGATACGATATCCCCGGGGACACACAAGTTTTACCCAAAAATTTGTAAATACGCTCATGTTAATTTTGCAATTAATATTTTGTGTTAAGTAATTTAACATTTTAATAATATTTTATTTAGTCTCTCTTATAATAATTTACGATTAATATTTAAAATAATTAATAATAATAAAATTTTAATATATTTTTTTCATTTAAATCTTATGGTTGAATTATTCAACATTAAAAAAGTAATTTAATTAATTTATTATGAATAATAAATTTAATATTTTTTATGAATAATTGTAATAGAAAAAATATTTCTATTATAAAACATTGCTTCCTTTTTTTTAAATAATTTTATATATTTCAAGCCCCTAATTGATAGAAATAATATTATAGGTCGTGCATTAATAGTTTATTTATTTTACAGGTTTTGAATTGAAATAATTCATATTATAACATATCGCATTCTTCTATATTAATAGAATGTTCTTTTTTTTTTAATTCGGAGGTAATAATATATTTAATAGTTAAAGTATGATGGAAAAAAACTATATACGTTTAATAATAATAAGACATAAAATCCTAAAAATATATTTTTACAAATTATATATTTAAAATAAAAACATAATACATTGTAATAGTCATGATTTACATATATATATATATATATATATATATATATATATATATATATATATATATATATATATCTACATAATAATAATAATAATAATAATAATAATAATATGATATGTGGGACACATAAACAACCTAGAAATAATGTACACACTAATAATAAGGAGTAAAACGACAAATAAAGAAATTATAAAGCTAATAAGACAACCCACCCACCCAGGAAGAGGGATATATATCTTGTCATATTTTGTGGATAAATCTTTAATATTCTCAACAAGGAGAAATACTTATGCTCATACTCTAAAGTAATCATTTCAAATCTCTGGAACGAGAGATCACGTCTCGTACTCCATAATAAAAAGTTGTCTATCTATATAATTATTATTATTTTCAGTGTCTAATAAGACAAAACCTAAGAGACACGACTCCTCAGTTCCACATCAACCGCCCTTCTTTCTCTCCTATATCAAAATAAACATGTTTCCTTTGATCTTCTTCACCACAGAAGAAAAACTTTTCCTCATGTCTTCTTCATATAGTAAACATGTTCCTACTGACCAGAGAACTCCTAAATACTCTTCTACTCTCTTCCGCCTAAAAGTTTAGAAAAAACTCTCTAACTAGCAAATCTTGTCCTCCCATAAAAGAAAAAAATCTTGTCCTCCCCGTACACAGAACAAAAAGTTAGTTCAGGATTAAATCCTTTATTCCAGAAGGAGAGCTACGATATCAAAATAGGAAAAACTTACCATGACTTTAGCGAGATCAACGAGGTAAGATTATGACATCCCATTTTAATCTTAAAACTTGTTTGAGTTTCTTTCACAATCTCACAACTAGTACACTACATTGTTCTGTAAGGGTTCTGTAAGGGACGGGCCGTCTGTTGATAGGAAGGTGGTCGTGATATTACCTAAAACTTTAGATCTTTCTCCTAAACTAGCTACAAGGTAACTTTTTTTACCCATTTATACTTCAATAGTTGAATGCCGTAGAGATGCGTACTCTTGCAGTAGAAATGCGTTATTAAACTTTTCATTCTCTGTTATTGAAAGTTTCACTCTCTGTTATTACATGTGAAAGACTAAGAATGATATTTTTTCTGTATATGACGCTTCATTACACGTGAAAGAATATGAATGATAGTTTTCTGCATATTATTCTTCATTAAATGTGAAATAGAATATAATATGTTTCCTTATGAATGATAGTTTTCTGCATATTATTCTTCATTAAATGTGAAATAGGATATAATATGTTTCCTTTCTTATAACGGTGCATGGTGTTCCACTTTGATTATCGTGTTAAACTTACCTTAGTTTAGTGGTTTGTTGTCTTCTTGCTTTAGTTAGTGGTCTGCTATCTGGATTACGTGATATTTAAAAATCTTAATCTTAATAGGTTTTAGACTCAACTTAGAGATATCCCTTTAATGTTTACATATCAAATAAAAATTATATAATAAAAGTATTAAAATTATTTCACTAACCTTTGTATCAACACTGTCTTTCAATAAATATACCCTACTGTACTCTACTGTATGGATACTATTTCACAAATAAACATACCTTTTGTATTAAAATTATTTCACAATCATATACCCTCCTTGTATTAATACTATATCACAAGTTAAATAAGTATATATCACGTGGAATTTTTCAAAATCTTATACGCTATAAGTGAGTAGTTTTATAAAAATATATTTCCAATATATTATAGGTAAATAATAATGATAAAATTAACAGTGTATATATATATATATATAAAAAGTTATTAAAATAAAATTTATATTATAAATATCTTACTCCAATTAAAGAATGTATAGTATCTTTTTCATAATAGTAAAAAGTTATATATATACATATATATATGTTATGTATAATATGTAAAAATTTTAAAAAAATTTCAATGATATGAGGTTATTTTTAAAACTTATTTATCAAATTTTTAAGAAAATGCTTGGTCATTAAAAATTATACACATTCTACCATAGGTGAGAATGTGTTATAACACTATAGAAACTTCATGCTCGTTTTACACCATTAAAACGGATGAATCTGCCAAAACTTTTACATGAAACTTGTTCGTCTATATGTCTATTATGTAACTATGAAATATCTTTGAAAACTATTCACCCAAATAAAAGTTATGCATGTTTTACTAAACTATGGCAGAATGCTTACGTGAAACTCAAGTAAAACTTCATCTTTTTAACCATTACAACGAACGAATTAGGGAAATGGCTAAGCATGAAAAATGTTGACCTATGTGTCTAATATATGCATATAATTTTTTTGAAATAAATTAGCGGTCTGATAGTTATAACCAATTTCCGAAATTGCAACACCATTAAGAACCTTTTATACAAACTCATTGTATTTTGAGGTTTATTTTATTACACTAATTTAGGTTCTTTTCTAAAGAAATAATTTCCAAATCATCAAAATAGTTTATAAATAAAAACACTTAATTATATGCTAAGTAAGAATTAAATTCTTGACGGCATAGAGATTGCAAGGAGAAATTAGCAACGACAAAGCTCGTTTGAAGTCCAACCTTTAATCTTACCCTTGTATAGCGTCTTCACTGAGGTGGGCTTATTGTTACAATTTCTATATTGAACTTGATTACGTTGATTGATGTTTATGGATGTGCATGCACAAGTTACCTAAGACCGGTGGGTCGGGAACCTGTACGTACAGTTGGCATTATTGCCAATAAGAAAAGACGGACGCGTTCGCATAATTTTGATGGATTAAATAATGAGCGCTTTTGGGCGACTTGACTAAGGGTTAATTCCCTTTACTATTATAAATTCATGAGGTTCATTTCTCAAGAGGTGTAGTCATTTTCAATTACGACATCTAACAGTAAATCCCCCACTGAGTGCATTCCCGTATGCTCACCCCCTCTATATTCCCATCTACAGATGATGCTGTGTAGCAGGCGTGACGGGAGATGAGTTGGAAGGGTTGGATTATAACAAGAAGTACTTCGTAATTTGTTTAAATAAGTGTTAATCTTGTGAACAATAACTCTTGAATTGTCACTGCACACAAACCACTGAAAGTCTTCCGCTACTCGTACTTTACAATGTTTGATCAAATTCTATTTTCTTTCGTATGGTTTAATCATTTTCTATGTTAAAAATGTGATTTTGAACTCAATTAAACTTAATTTAATTTGTCTAGTAAAAAAAATGGCCTTAATTTTGCATATATAAATTTTTCCACTTATAAAATTAATAAAATATTTCTTTGTATAAATTGTTGGTCCTGACAAGTGTGGTATCAGAGCAGGTCTACGGTTCTGTAGACTTGCTTTTATAAAGTGAACGAATATGTACTTAATTTTTTTAAATTTAAATTATAAAACAGAAGATTCCAACCCTACTCATTCGCGCCGTCGGTTATGCCATAAGGTAAATTATTGAATGGTATTTTAATTGATTTATGTATTTTTGAAATGTTATTACATGATTTAACTTGATGATAATAGACATTTTAATTAATTTATTAAATTATGATTTGTACATATATATGAGATAGATGTTCTCCGTGATGATATGTATTCAAGTTGTATGACTAATTTGTGAATTTCATTATACTTGAACTTTAGTACATTGAGTGGACTTGTTAGGAAATGATATTTAAACAATAAACTCTAGCTAAACCGGTAAGTAACTAAGGATTTATTTTAAGCAGATGTATCACAGTAGGACTGAACCTTATACGATACATTCCGAGTCGGTGGCTGAGCGACTTTTCTACTATGACCGTATTGAGCGCGACCCTCTGAGTCGATAGGCATCCACATCACTCGCATGTGGTCGGCGTGGGACATCTTGGGTGAGACTCCTCCATGGGAGGAATTTGAGGCCGCTAGAATATTTGTGGATTCTCTACCGGTCTGGTGGAGGGACTTAGGATGGGAGGTCATCTGAGAGTATGCATGGAATCCGCTTGGTAGTGACATGCTCTGCCTAGAGTTTCGACCATTCATGGCTCATCTATGGATGATGTGGCAAGAGCACAGCGACTTTTCCCCATTCTACCTTGGGAGAAGTAGCACTATCGCTCACCCCTTCTTTCCCGAGTAGCCTGAGGGGATGTATGACTCAAACCAGGGACCCTACTACTTCCCCGAGGACTCGTTCGGCACCCCTGATCTTGACTTCTTTGACCTTGGAGGAGATTCTAATGTACCCGATGGGTTCCCGTTCATCTTCGAGAGCACGACACCTATCATTGCCCCTACCATTCCACCTGTAGAGCTTCTATATGAGTTTACCCCACCGATTCCCTACGGTCTACCTCCTATTTACGGACTTCCACTTTCTATCTCAGAGGAGTCAAGCTGTCGCTGCAGCACTTGTGGTACCAGCGAGGGAGAGACATATATGCTTGAGTAGGATGATAGGTGTAGGGTAATTTTATGTTGATTGTTATCCTTTATGTCGTTGACTACTATCTTGTTTTTATTTATTTTTTTGTGTACCCAAATTATATGAACATCTCATGAAGGCATCCGAAGGCTCGTAGATTTAGGTTTTTGCTTTTAATTTTCATATATGTTTTGATGAGTAGAACCTAATTATGTCAACAATTATTACTACTAATGAAAAGGCATGTTATGATTATTCCTTATTTTATACATAAAAACTTAACGTAATGAATCCCATAAGAAATGGCTGATGGGCGACGAACGCGTGGAACCACCCCAGGCTTACCTCAGGGACCCGCACCCGGAGTACCATCTGCTCCAGCTCCAAACTCACCCGTGGTTGACCTTTTATCCCGGCTTACAACTGTACTCGAGGGCCTTGCACAACACTTCACCACAACTCCAAATCCAGTCGTGCCACGGCATGACCCGAACGCCATACTTGAACACTTCAGGCGAAACAATCTGCCTACTTTCAATAGCCGTGGAGATCCAGGGTTTGATATCTTGACAGGATATTCAACCATTTGATCTGTACGGATGCAGAAAAAGTTTCTTGCGCAGCTTTCCAACTCATAGAAGACACAGGATACTAGTGGGAAGCATTGGGATGTACACAGACTCTAAAAAAATGGAAGCAATGACTTGGGATGACTTCAAAACAGCGGTCTTCCACAACTACCTTCCATTGACTTATCAAGAGAAGAAGGCAGATAAGTTCCAGAATTTGAAACAAGGGAACCTGTCCGTTATGGAGTATGAACGGAAGTACAATCAGCTGTCTCAATATGCGCCCCATCTAGTGAGCACTGAAGCTCAAAAGACTAGAAGGTTCGAGCTTGGTTTAAGGAAGGAGATAAGCTGCATCCTTGCAGTGCAAAGGAACCAGGTCTATATAATTTCTGTTGAAAACGCCCTTGAGGTAGAAGCACGCCTTGATCTAGGATTCGCAAAGGAAAAACCATCTATCAACACTGGCAAATGCAAAGGGGCATGGACACCTCACAAGCCCAGAAATCAGCCTCCAGCCAAGAGAGTACCTATCCGCCAAGGTGCTAATAATCAGTCATCGGGGAATGCTAGCAATATTTGTGGGAAGAACCACCCAGGCCCATGTTTGAAGGGAAAGGGTATATGTTATTGGTGCAAGGAGCCAGGACATGCTTAGTGGCAGTGCCCCAAAGCGAACATATAAAATACTGGAACGAGATCTGGATCTACTGGAAAGGCTCGAGTTTACTCCCTGACTCAGCAAGAAGCTTCCAAGGACCCAGAAACCATTACAGGTATTATACCGGTCCAAGGCATACCTACTATTGTATTATTTGACACTGGTGCTACGTATTCTTTTATTTCTTCTTGTTTAGCAACGAAAATAGAAACTAAATGTAGAAGTGAAAGTGATGCATTAGAAGTAAGCATACCATCCGGAAATCTATAAAGGTGGAAAGGTTGCTAAGGGATGTAGAAGTGAAATTTGAAGATAAGGTACTAAAAGCTACCGTACTGATGAGAGTGAAAATAAGCGTGTTTTAGTGTCCAATTTAATACTTTTTTTTATGGAAATTGTTGTTATATATTAGCAAAAGTATCTTATATTCAATATATATGAGAAAAAGGTGAACTTGAAGTATTTTATTGTGTTTTAGGTGGAAAAATGATCAAAAGTGCAAAGTTGGAGAAAAGGTGCAACTTGTGCTAGAATGCTGAAAAACGCACGTCCAACTTGTGCAATTTTTCTGTGTTCGTGTGGAGAACATAACTAGAAGTGTGATATATTTTTGGAAAGCCGCAGAAGAGAGGATCGTTTTGGCATAAGAAACACATCAATCGGATTCCAAACGAGAAAGTTATGATCAAAATGGTGACGTCGCGCGAGCTGTGCCGGACAGAACGGCTGTGTCACTTTTCATGGCTTGTTACATATTCAAATGTTGGATTTTCTAATATTTCTTTATATTTATAGAAAGCCAAAGAAGAGAGGATCGCGTGAGCGCAAGAATCACTCAAATCGGACTTTGGATGTGGAAGTTATACGCAAAATGGTGAGACGGTGCTAGTGTGGTCCGACCACGATGATGTGGTTCGACCATCTATTTTGGTCAAACCCTGGTTGAATCATATGCCTGAAGTACGTTAAAACGCTGATTTTGATTTGACCATGGTTCGACCAAGCCTATAGGTTGAACCATAGTCGAACCATATGCCTTGGACAGCTCCAAATCCGATTTTTACACCCTTAGTGCGTGTTTCTGCATGTTTTCGTCTTAAAAACTCCATTCTAGGCCCATAAGGAGAGCTTACAAGTATAAAAGTGGATTTAGATCACATCATTATTCAAGTAATTGGATTGGAGAAGCAACACAATCATCCTACACCTTACAAGGGGGGATCACCCTGATGAGAGTGAAAATAAGCGTGTTTTAGTATCCAATCTAACACCTTTTTAATGGGAATTATTGTCATATGTTAGCACAAGTATCTTATATTCAATATATGTGAGAAAAAAGGTACATTTGAGGTATTTTATTGTGTTTTAGGTGGAAAATGGATCAAAAGTGCAGAGTTGGAGAAAAGGTGCAACTTGTGTATGAATGCTGAAAAACGCACGTCCAACTTGTGTAATTTTTCTGTATTCATGTATAGCTCAAAAGTGGATGTGTGATAAATAGTTGGAAAGCCACAGAAGAGAGGGTCGGTTTTGCATAAAGAACACCTTAATTGCAATCCAAACGAGAAAGTTATGAGCAAAATGGTGACGTCGCGCGAGCTGTGCCGAACAGAACAGCTATGACACATTCCTTGCCATATTACACCTTCAAATCTTGGATTTTTTGTGAGTTCTTTATATGGATAGAAAGCCAATGAAGAGAGAATTGTGTGAGCATAAAAATCACTCAAATCGGAGCTCGTATATGGAAGTTATACGCAAAACGGTTAGACTGCGCAAGCTGATTCGACCTGAACTAGTGGTCGAACCACTCATATCGTGGTCGAACCAGTAGCCTGAAAATTGTTAAAGTGTGGCTCGACCACGATGATGTGGTTCGACCAGCCATGAGGTCGAACCATGGTCGAACCACATGTCTGGAGTGTGAAAAATCGCCGATTTCAATTTGACCATGGTCCAACCAAGCCCATAGGTCGATCCAAAGACCTGGGACAACTCCAAATCCAATTTTTACACCCTTAGTGCATATTTCTGCATGTTTTCATTGTAAATAGTCCATCCAAGGTCCATAAGGAGAGCTTACAAGTATTAAAGGAGATGTAGATCACATCATAATTCATTGGATTTGAGAGGAACGACAACACAATCATCCTACACCCTAAGGGGGGATCACCCCAACCATTATACACATCCTTTCCTCCATCCATCCATCACTTTGAAGATTCGTCTGCTGAATCAAGAGGAGAACCAAGAGGAGGATTCAAGACAGAGAAGGATATGACGACGCCCACATCTAGGGTTTCATTCATCCTAATTTATCTTGTATTTTCCAGACTATGGGTAAGATCTATCCAACTCCCATGATTGTTCTTCGCCAACATCATGGGCTAGAACCGTTTTGGTAGATCTAGGGTTTTGAAGGTTTTATAAATTAATTAAACTCTCTTGTATGTTCTCCGTAGAACACTACTTGTGGATTGGTTTTATAGATGATTGTGCTTTCTTAATCCATATTCACGGTCATTTTGTGCATCTTCAACTGTTATATAGAGTCTGAATATATATCTTGGTTGTTGATTGAGCGTGTTCACTGCTGAACAGAGTTTATTGTTATGATTCTAAGTGAGGAAACTCTAAAGCTTCATTAGAACTATCATATATGAATGTTTATTAATTGAATTGAATTCGGGTTGGTAAGCAAGATAAAGAGGGTAATTTTATAGTACCTATAAAGGGAGATCATATCGGGTTAGGTTTCAGATGTGGGCAATAATTGATACTGATAGTACCTAGAAAGTGGGTGAAATTACGTCTCTTTCTTCGAGGTTATTCACACGTATTACACGCATATTTACTTGTGTCTATAGAGTAGATTTTATGGTTTAGTGATGCGTCCATAATCTACAAGGCAGAGTCGGCCTGCACTTGAGAGAGAAGTTAAGTAGTAGAACTGGATTACCCTAGAGCTACCTATTCTCCTACTTGAGTCACATTCATATTCTTCTAGTGCTATTTTATTTTATTTGTTATTTAATTTTAGTATTTTAGTAGTTAATAATTCCATACATCAACCTTGTTGCCACATGTCTTAATTAATTTAGTTAATAATTTAATTGATAATACGCCGTCCTTTGGGTTCGATATTTCACTTGGTCGCTTGCTTAAGCTGCAATTGATATCCTTAATACTTGGGTATTAATTTTGCGTGCATAGAAAAGGTGCATCAAGTTCTTGGTGACGTTGCCGGGGACGACATTAATTATTATTTTATTATTTCTAATTTGACTAAGACTTTTATTTGTGATTATTTAATTCTATCTAACCTTGAATTTTTCTAAGGTACTTGTGCACTAGGAAAAGGAGAGGAAAGAAAAGAAGAAGTAACACACAGAGCTAAACATGACCAGAGCAAGGCAGAATCCAGATAATGTGGACATACGTGAAATTTTCACTTATAATGGATTAGCAACATGGGGTTGATAAGAGCAAGGGGGAAGATGATGATTTTGAGATACATCCAGCTCTTATTAACATGGTAGAGAAGAATCCATTTTCTGGAGGTTTCTTTGAAGATCCATATCAGCATCTAAAAAATTTCCTTGGTTATGCAAATACTCAAAAGGGTGCTGGAGCTAATGATAATGCTAGGCGGATCGCCCTATTCAAGTTCTCTTTGATTGATAGGACAGAAGCTTGGTATAAAACTCTTGATGCCACAGATTACATTACATGGGACCAACTGCAGCAGAAGTTCTTGGAGAGATACATGCCACCCTCAAGGATCTTAAGAATGAGGCAAGACATCACCCAATTTGTTATGAATCAGGGTGGAAAATTCCATGAGGCGTGGGATAGGTTTAAACACATGCTCAGGAGGTGTCCACAACATAGGATGTCTAAGGCTCAGTACAAAAGTATCTTTAGTATGGATTGGATTGTGAGTCACGTATTCTTATTGATGCATCGTTAGGTAGAGCGTTGTTATCTAAAACAGCACTTGAAGCAGAAAAGTTGTTCGAAGACATTTCTATGAATTCACGTGACTGGCCTAAGGAAAGAGTAAAAGGATCACATGTACTTGGCAAGGTAGCGCAGGTTGAACATCAAGTGGTGAAGCCGAATAGGAATGATGAGATCGTCTCTAGTTTAGCTAACATCACCAAGCTACTAGAATCCCAGCAGAGGTAGGTTACAGAGTTAGCACAAAGGGGCCTAATATGAAGCAACACGAAGTGAGGAGTGTTGAAGATACCTTCAATCGATACATAGCTAAGAATGACGCAAGGTTGATCATCTAGAGGCGAAGATTGATGCTAATCATGAGGATATATCTAAGCAGATGAAGGACTTGAAGTTGTTGATAAGGCAGATGGCCGGGAATGTAAATCAACTTACGCAAACCGTAGAGAAGGGTAAGTTCCCATCTCAAAGTATAATAAACCCAAAGCAGTGCAATGCCATCACGTTAAGGTCTGGACACAGTATGAGGGACTAATGATGCCAGAAACAAATTTTGGAGCTCAAGGGGCTCGATTCGACCAGGGTTCGACCAAGCCAGCAGGTCGAACAACATTCTGAAGGTCGAACCAAGCACCTGGGCGACCTCCGGAGCATCCAGAAGGCCGATTCGACCAACAAAACAGTGGTTCGACCAACCCTGAAGGTCGAACCATGGTCGAACCACGGTCGAACCAGCCTGTCCGCGACCCTTTATTTTTTCTGAAGTCGGGTTTGACCAACCAAGTCCTGATTCGATCAACAGGGTTGGTCAAACCATGGTCGAAACAGACCACAAGACGCTGAATTTTTTGAAGACTGGTTCGACCACGACAGTTATGGTTCGACCAAACCCCTTGGTCGAACTAGCCTGTACTGAGGAGTTTGATCTTTCTAATGGTCGGTTCAACCAGTGCCCAAGATCGAACCGAGGATAAACCATCCTATCTAGCATCGTTTTTCATGCAGAATGCTACACCTGTTGTTCATAACACTCCAGTATCATCACAATAGCAGAATACTGAGCTTATAGTTGAGAAGAAGTGGGAAAGAGCAAAGAGGTTGAAAGCTGAGAAGCTTAGACTGCAGATGAACAATGAAGATGTGGTTTCTCTCTTGATCAAGCAATGAAGATGCCCATGGAGATTCAATCATGTAAGAGCATAGACGTGATTTTTAACTTGATTAATCTTTATTTTAATAGGACAGATGATTCTGAATTTGAGTGAAAGATTGATAAGGAGGTGTCTAGACAGCCATGGGAGGAATGTAATCCAAGGATCATATTTCTGTAACTAAGAAAGGTGAGGTATTGAGTATAGACAAGAAGAGGGAAAGAAAGTATTTGAAGATGAGGATGCGAGAAGATCGTCCTCCGATCCAATAGTTCAAAAAGCGGTATTCCGTCATGACTCTTCAACGTTAAACATGAGCGTCTGTTGGGGGCTTGTCCTTTCCATTTTATTTCTTTATTATTTCTTTTGTGTGAGTGAGGAGTTATTATATTTGTAGTGCTCACGTTTCGGAAATTACATCTCTTTTCAAACTTAGTTTCAACTTACGTTTTTAGTAAGTTTGGGGGGTGTGATGTACTTACCTTATCTTATGCGCACTAATGGTATAATTTTTCCTTTCGTTGGTTGTTTGTTTGTTAGGGGGTTGATTTTTTGCGGCATATTAATATTTTAACAGTGTTGGTATGTCGATTTTTTGTAACTTACCTAATGTTTAGTGTGTTATGTTGGTGTGTCTAGTGTGTGGAGTCGATTAGATAGTCAATTGAGTCTTTCTTATAGTTCTCCTATATTATTAATGATGAATCATGTGATGATAAGTGTGTTTGAGTTTTGATGATAGAAAAAGGTAACTAGGTGGCAAGACGAGTTCTACATTGAGGCTTTGACCTGACCGAGTTGAACAACTCGAGGAGCTCGTGCATACATTGAAGATAAATCAGGTGTCATCGTTTCTTTATTCTAATTTTTATGTGTGCTTTTAATTCATAGAAGTGGAAGGATTGAGATTTTGGTTTTGTGATACATGTGAGCTTATATTTTTTATTGTATCTAAAACTCATATGCTCTTGAAATTGATGAAGGAAGTGTATTTGAGTTATATTGTGATATAAAGTTCTATGTGTACTTTTGGGATATTGCTTACTATCAAAAGTGCTCTGTTACTTGTTAAGAACTCATGTGAGATTTTGAGCCTCGTTGATCATGTACATAGTCACATGATGTTGTTTTTCTGGTGAATATCGTTCTTGTGTGTATTATAGAACTTGCCTTTTGTCTTAATTGAAACTACATGTGTGTTAGATGATGTGAGATGATTTTAGGCCATCCTTGAATTTATAAGTCACTTAGCCAAATAATTTCCTATCGAATGATGTTTATCCGTAGTTATCCCCGTTGAGCCTAAAAACTTTATTCTTTGGCAGCCTACGAGAAATAACCACTTTGAGCTTCTGAATTTTTTGAGCCTTGATTCTATGACGAGAATAAATGGCTTTTCATAGTGTGTTGATGGATTTTTATAATAGCTTGGGAAGGAATGAAATTGGTGTTGAAGCAGTGATTGCGTTTGAAATTGCATCTAAAAAAATCATGGAGTAGCGCTTAAATCTAGTACTCCATTGAACTAAACACCCTAGGATAGTGCTTAAATCTAGTATCCTATAGAGGATGCGTGAGGTAGTGCCCGAAACTGGTACCTCGAGAGAAAAAAAGAGAGAGGGAAAAAATTTGTTGTGCTTGAAAAGAAAAAAAAGAAAAGAGTTGAGGAGAATGTTGTGCTTAATTGAAGTGAGTAAGAAGAATGAAAGATCATGATGGATCGCGACTTCATTGATCCGAATTTTGAGTCACTTATCCATATATATCCTACTTTAACCAAAGAGCCAACATTACATCCAAAAGAAAAGTCCTTTTAGATCCTATTGTCGAATCATACTTTTAGTGGTGGAGAGTTTGAGATATTTGGCTAACTTTTAGTTACGCATGCACTTGAATTGAATATGAGCGTAAACAGCTTAACTCATAAGTGTACATCTTTTACACTTGAGTACGAGTGATCATATATACTTCCCGTGAGAACATGTCAATGGAGCATTTGAATTGGTGGTGATTGTCTTATCTTGTATGCTATGAATTGATTATTACATGTAATGAGAGTCATATGACCTAAGTTGAGGACAATTATATTTTGAATGGAGTATTGGTCATAGTCCTTGTTTCCCCGCTAATTTTCTTACTCTCTTTCTCTTTATTTTTATTTTGTTGCCTCGGGACAAACAATAGGTAAGTTTGAGGGATTGATGAGAGTGAAAATAAGCGTGTTTTAGTGTCCAATCTAACACCTTTTTCATGGGAATTGTTGTCATATATTAGCACAAGTATCTTATATTCAATATATTTGAGAAAATGGTGCACTTGAGGTGTTTTATTGTGTTTTAGGTGGAAAAAGGATCAAAAGTGCAAAGTTGGAGAAATGGTGCAACTTGTGTATGAATGATGAAAAACGCACGTCCAACTTGTGTAATTTTTCTGTATTTGTGTGTAGCTCAAAGTGGATTTGTGATAACTAGTTGGAAAGTCACAGAAGAGAGGGTCGTTTTGGCATAAATAACACTTTAAGCGGAATTCAAACGAGAAAGTTATGAGCAAAGAGGTGACGTCGCGCGAGCTGGGCTGAACAGAACAACTGTGTCACATTCCATGGCATGTTACACCTTAAATCATAGATTTTTTGTGAGTTCTTTATAATAGAAAGCCAAGGAAGATAGGATCGTGTGAGCGTAAAAATCACTCATATAAAATCTCGTATGTGGAAGTTATGCGCGAAACGGTTAGACTGCGTAAGCTGATTCGACCCGAACCAGTGGTCGAACCACTCGTGTCGTGGTCGAACCAACATCCTGAAAATCGTAAAAGTGTAGTTCGACCACGATGATGTGGTTCGACCAGCCATGAGGTCGAACCATGGTCGAACCAGATGACTGGAGTGCGAAAAATCGCCGATTTTGATTCGACCATGGTTCGACCAAGCCCATAGGTCAAACCAAAGGCCTGGCACAGATCCAATTTCTATTTTTACACCCCTAGTACATGTTTCTGCATGTTTTCATCGTAAAAAGCTCTTCCAAGATCCATAAGGAAAGCTTACAAGTATAAAAGGGGATGTAGATCACATCATAATTCATTGGATTGGAGAGGAAACACAACCCAAGGGGGGATCACCCCCCAACCATCATCCACATCCTTTCCTCCATCCATCCATCACTTTGAAGATTCGTCTGCTGAATCAAGAGGAGAACCAAGAAGAGGATTTAAGACGGAGAAAGACGCGACGACACCCACATCTTAGGTTTCATTCGTCCTAATTTATCTTGTATTTTCCAGACTATGGGTAAGATCTATCCAACTCCTATGATTGTTCTTTGCAACATCATGGGCTAGAACCATTTTGGTGATCTAGAGTTTTGAAGGCTTTAAGAATTAATTAAACTCTCTTGTGTGTCCTCCGTACAACACTACTTGTGGATTGATTTTATATATGAGTGTGCTTTCTTAATCCATATTCACGGTCGTTTTGTGCATATTCAACTGTTATATAGAGTCTGAATATATATCTAGGTTGTTGATTGAGCGCGTTCACTGCTGAAAAGGGTTTATTGTTATGATTCTAAATGAGGGGACTCTGAAGCTTCATTAGAACTGTCATATATGAATGTTTATTAATTGAATTGAATTCAGGTTAGTAAGCAGGATAAAGAAGGTAGTTTTATAATACCTAAGGGAGATCATATTGGGTTAGATTACCGACGTGGGAAATAATTAATACTGATAGTCCTTAGGAAGGGGGTGAAATTACGTCTCTTGCTCCGAGGTTATTCACATGTATTACACGCATATTTACTTGTGTCTATAGAGTAGATTTACATGTTTTAGTGATGCGTCCATAGTCCACAAGGTGGAGTCGAACTGAACTTGAGAGGGAAGTTAAATAGTAGAATTGGATTACCTTAGAGTTACCTATTCTCCTACTTAAGTCACTTTCGTATTCTTTTAGTGCTATTTTATTTTATTTGTTATTTAATTTTAGTATTTTAGTAGTTACTACTTTCATACATCAACCTTATTGCCACCTGTCTTAATTAATTTAGTTAATAATTTAATTGATAATACGCCATCTTTTGGGTTCGATAGTTCACTTAGTCGCTTGCTTAAGCTGTAATTGATATACTTAATACTTGAGAATTAATTTTGCGTGCAAAAAAAATGTGCATCACACCCCCCGACCATCATCCACATCCTTTCCTCCATCAATCCATCACTTTGACGATTCATTCATGAAATCAAGAGGAGAACAAGAGAAGGATTCAAGATGGAGAAGGACGTGACAACGCCCACATCTAGGGTTTTATTTGTTTCCTAATTTATCTTGTATTTTCCAGACATATGGGTAAGATCTATCCAACCCTATTATTGTTCTTCGTAACATCATGGGCTAGAACCGTTTTGGTAGATCTAGGGTTTTGAAGGTTTTTATGAATTAATTGAACCTTCGTGTGTATACTCCGTACAACACTACTTGTGGTTTAGTTTATATATGACTATGCGGTTTTAATTCATACTCAAGATTTATTTTGTACATCATTAACTGTTATGTGGAGTTTGAATACATATCTTGGTTATTGATTGAGTGTGTTCACTGCTGAGCAGGATTCCATATTATGATTCTAAGTGAACGGACTCCGAAGCTTCATTAGAACTATCATATATGAATAGTTGTTGATTGAATTGAATTCGGTTTAGTAAGTAGGATAAAGAGGATAATTTTATAGTACCTAGAAAGGGGGGGTGAAATTATATCTCTTGCTCCAAGGTTATTCACACGTGTTATACGCATGTTTGCTTATGTCTATAGAGTAAATATGCATGACTTAGTGATATGTTCATATTCCACAAGGTAGAGTCAGACATTGATACACGAAAGGGAAATTAAGGAATGGAACTGGATTATCCTAGAGCTACTTATTCTCCTACTTGATTCATTTTCGTATTTTCCTATTTCCTTATTTATTTTATTTGTTATTTTAATTAATTATTTAGTAATTAATAATTCCATACCTCAACCTTATTACCACAATTCATCTTAATTAATTTAGTTAATAATTAAATTGATAATACGCCGTCCTTTGAGTTCGATATTTCACTTGGTCGCTTGCTTAAGCTGCAACTGATATCCTTCATACTTGGGGATTAATTTTGCGTGCGAAGAAAACACGCATCACTTACACGTCATTAACCTTAAGGATTTCGATATGATTCTTGAAATGGACTGCTTGATGGAAAACTGTGCAACCATTAGATGCCATAAGAAAGAAATTATCTTTTGTGAGAACGAAGTAGAAAGCTTTACCTTCCATGGAGCGAGGAGCAGAACCATACCAAAAATCTTAACTGCTATAAAGGCAATGAAGGAGGTCCGCAACAGATGTGTCGAGACATTTTTGGTGTATGTGATGAATAATAAGACGACTCTTGTGGAGATGAACGAAGTACTAGTTATACGTGAATACGAAGACGTATTCCTAGAAGAACTTTCAGAAGTTCCACTTGATAGGCAAATCGAGTTCACAATCGACTTGATATCTGGTTCAACACCAGTATCAAAAGCACCATACCGGATGGTGCTTACAGAGTTACAAAAGTTGAAGGTGCAATTGCAAATGTTACTCGACTTGGGCTTCATAAAACTAAGTGTGTTCCCTTGGGGAGCTCCAGTCCTGTTTGTAAAAAAGAAGGATGGAACCATGCAGATGTGTATAGTTTACAGAGAACTAAACAAGCTAACAATCAAGAACAAATATCCATTGTCGCGGATTGAGGAACTCTTTGATCAATTGAGTGGGGCCAGCGTTTTCTAAAAAATAGATCTTCGATCTGGGTATTACCAGTTGAAGATTAAGGAAACAAATATCCCTAAAACAGCTTTCAAAACTCATTATGATCATTGCGAGTTTGTTGTGTTGCCTTTTGGACTCAGCAATGATCCTGCAGTAGTCATGGATTTGATAAACCGAGTGTTCCATCCATACCTGGATCAGTTTGTAATTGTATTCATAGATGACATTTTGATCTATTCTCCGAATGAAGAAGAACATGCAACACATTTGAGGATAGTAATGGAGACACTTCGAAGAGAGAAACTCTATGCCAAATTCAATAAATGCGAGTTTTGTCTAAATCAGGTTGTGTTTCTTGTACACATCATTTCTGCACGAGGTTTGGAAGTAGACCCAAGTAAAGTGCAAGCCGTAAGTGAATGGAAGGCCCCAAAGAATGTACATGAAGTGAGAAGTTTTTTGGAATTAGTTGTCTATTATAGGAGGTTCATTGAAGGATTCAAAGATAGCTAGTCCACTAACGTGGCTCACAAAGAAAGAGATCAAATTCCAGTGGTTAGATAAATGCGAAGAAAGCTTTCAAGAATTAACGCAAAGGTTGATCACAGCCCCCGTGTTAGCAATTCCTAGCGGCTTGGAGGGATTCGTGATCTATACAGATGCATCAAAGCTTGGATTGGGATGTGTGCTAATGCAACACGGTAAGGTGATTACTTACGCCTCACAGAAATTAAAGGCCCATGAACAAAATTATCTCACTCATGACTTAGAACTGGCTGCAGTGGTTCACGCCCTGAAGATTTGGAGGCACTATCTCTATGGAGGGAAATGTGAGATCTACACCGACCACAAAAGTTTAAAATACTTCTTTGAACAAAAGGAACTCAATATGAGGCAAAGGAGATTGTTAGAACTTGTGAAAGATTATGATTGCACTATCAACTACCATCCGGGAAAGGCAAATGTGGTAGCTGATGCACTCAGCAGAAAGGGAAAGAGAATTTCGACTTACAAGATCACTGATCAAGAAGAGTTGAATAATGAACTTGCGAGATTAAAGGTTGACATAACAACATCACAACAAGATGTATGTGTTATACTAGTCGCATTGACGATACTCTCGACACTAAAGGAATAGATCATTAATGCTCAGAAGGAAGATGAGTTCCTGAACAAGATGCGGTCATTAGCAAAAAGTGAAGACACAAAGGGATTCTCAGATGATCATACTAGCGCCTTGATGTTTCAAGGAATGATATGTGTGCCCAAGAATGAGGAGTTAAGAAATGAAATCTTGACGGAGGCACATTGTACTCCATACACGATTTATCCTGGAGGAACTAAAATGTATCAATACTTGGAGAAACTATTCTGGTAGAGAAACATGAAGGGTTGCATCGTAGATTTTATTCGAAGATGTTTAACATGCCAGCAAATTAAAACAAAACACCTAAGACGCTCAGGCCTTTTAGAGTCTTTGGAAGTACCAGAATGAAAGTAGAAACATGTCACAATGGATTTTATTGATGGGTTACCCCGAAGCCTACATGGAAATCACGCAATTTGGGTAATTGTCGATAGATTGACAAAGACAGCTCACTTTCTATCCATAAAAATGAATTACAGTATGGATAAATTGGCTCAGATTTATCTTGGAGAGATAGTTTGATTACATGGTGCACCAGTTTCAATAGTATCTGACAGGGATACTCGTTTTACTTCTAACTTCTGGCACAATCTATAAGATGCAATGGGGATGTAATTGAAGTTCAGCACTGCATACCACCCTCAAACTGATGGGTAAACAGAGAGAACTAACCAAACAATTGAAGATATGTTAAGGGCATGTATATTGAATTTTGGAGGAAGTTGGGAAGATTATATACCCCTAATAGAGTTTGCCTACAATAACAGTTACCAAGCGACAATTTGCATGGCTCCATATGAAGCTCTTTTTGGAAGAAAATATAGGTCTCCACTCTATTAAGATGAGGTTGGAGAAAAATTTATTGGGGCCTGAGATTGTAGATAAAAGGGTAAAGATCATAAGCCAAATTAGAGAAAGAATCAAAATAGCTCAAGACCGAAAAAAGGCCTATGCTGACAAAAAATGTAAAGATCAAAGGTATCAGCCAGGAGACAAGGTGTTTCTAACTGTAACACCAGTTAAAGGTATTATGCGTTTTGGAAAAAAAGGAAAGCTTAAGCCAAGGTTTATTGGGCCATACGAAATCTTGGAGATTATTGGGAAAGCAGCCTACAAATTAGCTTTACCACCTAATTTGTCAGGAATTCACAATGTCTTCCATGTGTCAATGTTGCGGCCTTACATATACGATCTGAGCCATGTGGTCAATTATCAAGATGTCACACTAAACAATGACTTGACATATGAAGAAGGACCAATTGCCATCCTTGATCGTAAGGAAGAAAAGTTGAGAAACAAGACTATCGTGTCGGTCAAAGTATTGTGGAAAAGACATGGTAGTGAAGAAGCTACTTGGGAACGTGAAGATCAAATTTATGCCAAATATCTTCAGTTAACCTAGAAGGTACGTCTAATTTATTATGTATCGATGCTATGATAAATAACTTAGCTAAAGCGGTACGTAGTGCGAGATGCATAAATCTTAAATCCTTCGCACAAATCAATCCTTGATATATAGTAAATTTCGAGGACGAAATTAATTTTAGTGTGGGAGGATGTAATAGTCTTGATTTATATATATAGTATATATATATTTATATCTATATCTACATAACAATAATAATAATAATAATAATAATAAATGATATGTGTGCCTCATAAACAACTTAGAAATAATGTACACGCTAATAATAAGAAGGACTAAAACGACAAATAAAGAAATTCTAAAGCTAATAAGACAACCCACCCAGGAAGAGGGATATATATCTTATGGATAAATCTTTAATATTCTCTGCAAGGAGAGATACTTATGCTCATACTCCAAAGTAATCATTTCAAATCTCTGGAATGAGAGATCACGTCTCGTACCCCATAATAAAAAGTTGTATATATATACAATCATTAATATTCTCAGCGTCTAATAAGATAAAACCCAAGAGACACGACTCCTCAGTTCAACATCCACCGCCCTTCTTTCTCTCCTATATCAAAATAAACATGTTTCCTCTAGCCTTCTTCACCATAGAAGAAAAACTTTTCCTCGTGCCTTCTTCATATATTAAACCTATTCCTACTGACCAGAGAACTCCTAAACACTCTTCTACTCTCTTCCGCCCAAAAGTTTAGAAAAAACTCTCTAACCACAGTAGCAAATCTTGTCCTCCCATAAAAGAAAGAAATTTTGTCCTCCCCGTACACAGAACGAAAACTTAGTTCAGGATTAAATCCTTTATTCCAGAAGGAGAGCTACGATATCACAATAGGGAAAAACTTACCGTGACTTTAGCGAGATCTACGAGGTAAGATTATGACATCCTGTTTTAATCTTAAAACTTACTTGAGTTTCTTTCACAGTCTCACAACTAGTACACTATATTGTTCTGTAAGGGCCGGACCATCTGTTGATAGGAAGGTAGTCGTGATATTACCTAAAACTTTGGATCTCTCTCCTAAACTAGGTACAAGGTAACTTCTTTTACCTCATTTACACTTCAATAGTTGAATGTCGTAGAGATGCATACTCTTGGAGTAGAAATGCGTTATTGAACTTTTCATTCTCTATTATTGAACATTTCACTCTCTGTTATTACATGTGAAAGACTGATAATGATATTTTTTCTACATATGACTCTTCATTACACATGAAAGAATAAAAATGATAGTTTCTGCATATTATTCTTCATTAAATGTGAAATGGGATATAATATGTTTCCTTTCTTATAACGCTGCGTGGTTTTCCACTTTAATTATTGTGTTAAACTTGCCTTAGTTTAGTGGTTTGTTGTCTTCTTGCCTTAGTTAGTGGTCTGCTGTCTGGGTTATGTGATATTTAAAAATCTTAATAAGTTTTAGACTCAACTTAGAGATAGCCCTTAAATGTTTAGATATCAAATAAAAATTATATAATAAAAGTATTAAAATTATTTCACAACCTTTATATCAACATTGTCTTTCAATAAATATATCCGACTGTACCCTACTGTATGGATATTATTTCACAAATAAACATACCTTTTGTATTAAAATTATATCACAATCATATACCCTTCTTGTATTAATAGTTAATACTCTATCACAAGTTAAATAAGTATATATCACGTGGAATTTTTCATAATCTTATACGCTATAAGTGAGTAGTTTTATAAGAATATATTTCTAATATATTATAGGTAAATAATAATGATAACATTAATAGTATATATATATATATAAAGAATTATTAAAATAAAATTTATATTATAAATATCTTACTCCAATTAAAGAATGTATAGTATCTTTTGCATAATAGTAAAAAGTTATATATATACATATATGTATGATATGTATGATATGTAAAAAATTTTAAAAATTTTCAATGATATGATTTTATTATGATATTTAAAACTTATTTATCAAATTTTTAAGAAAATTCTTGGTCATTAAAAATTATACACATTCCACCATAGGGGAGAGAATGTGTTATAACACTGGAGAAACTTCATGCCCGTTTTACACTACTAAAACGGATGAATCGGCCAAAACTTTTAATATGAAACTTGTTCGTCTATATGTCTATTATGTAACTGTAACATATCTTTGAAAACTATTCATCCAAATAAAAGTTATGCATGTTTTACTAAACTGTGGCAGAATGCTTATGTGAAACTCAAGAAAAACTTCATCTTTTCGTTTAACCATTAAAATGAACGAATTAGGGAAAGGGCTAAGCATGAAAAATGTTCACCTATATGTCTAATATATGCATATAAAATAATTTTTGAAATAAATTTGCGATCCGATAGCTATAACCAATTTTTCAAACTGTAACACCATTAAGAACCTTTTATACAAACTCATTGTATTTTGAGGTTTATTTTATAACATTAATTTAGGCTCTATTTTAAAGAAATAATTTCCAAATCATCAAAATAGTTTATAAATAAAAACACTTAATTATATGCTAAGTAAGAATTAAATTCTTGAAGGCATATAGATTGCAAGGAGAAATTAGCAACGACAATGCTCGTTTGAAGTCCAACCTTTAATCTTACCCTTGTATAACTCGTCTTCACTAAGGTGGGCTTACTCTTATGATTTCTATATTGAACTTGATTACATTAATTGATGTTTATGGATGTGCATGCACAAGTTACCTAAGACCAGTGGGCCGGAAACCTGTACGTACAGTTGGCATTATTGCCAGTAAGGAAAGATGGACGCATTCGCATAACATTGAGGGATTAAATAATGAGCGCTCTCGGGCGACTTGACTATGAGTTAATTCCCTTTACTATTATAAATTCATGAGGTTCATTTCTCAAGAGGTGTAGTCATTTTTAATTATGAAATCTAACAGGAAATCCCCCACTGAGTACATTCTCGTGTGCTCACCCCCTCTATATTTCTATCTACAGATGATGCTATGTAGCCGGCGTGATGGGAGATGAGTTGGAAGGGTTGGATTATGATAAGAAGTACTTCGTAATTTGCTTAAATAAGTGCTAATCTTGTGAACAATAACTCTTGAAAATTGTCACTGCACACAAACAACTGAAAGTCTTATGCTACTCGTACTTTACAATATTTTGATCAAATTCTATTTCCTTTCATATGGTTTAATCATTTTCTATATTAAAAATGTGATTTTGAACTCAACTAAACTTAATTTAATTCTTCTAGTAACAAAAAAATAGCCTTAATTTTGCATTTATAAATTTTTCCACTTATAAAATTAATAAAATATTTCTTTGTATAAATTATTGGTCGTGACATACATAATAGAACTTGTATCGCATGCTTGAAAAAATAAATATTTTAATAAATCTTTTAGTATTAACACGTAATTAGTTAAGAAAATTAAATATTAATATTATTCACTCACACTGGTAGCTCCTCAATCTATTTACATCCACATCGTTTGCAGCTCTCTAATATTTATGTATGCCAAATGCTATGAAAATCTCTTATCTGTTCATCGATTAACAAGAGATAATTATGTTGTTGTTGAGTTTTATCCTGACTACTGCCTTGTGAAGGATCGTTGCACGGGGGCGCCAATAGCCAGAGGCGCCTGTAATAATGGCGTATATTAGTTATTCTCCCAGCAGCCACACTCACAACCAACACTTAATTCTGCTCAGATTGGTGAACGAGCACCAGTTTCTCAATTCTATATAATTTAACTTTTACTCTCCTATAGAACCATGTAGAATTGGTTATTGAAAGTGATGGGTAATACTTTTTATGTGATATGATGCTTTATAATGTATCTCTATTTAGGCATGTGTAAAGTAATGGATAATTCACAACGGATGGATAACTTTTTTCCTTTAATTGTTTGACATTTTTACAGGTTAAATTTTGTTGCATGAGTGCTGAAGGGCATGCTGAGATTTACTGATCGAGAATTGATGTTGCAGTGCCTACTCCTTTAAGGTAAGGTTTATTGCTATGTTCCAAATTTTAAAATTATTAAACATATTATATTTATATTATGTTGGGAATTTGGAATTTTGAATAATTTTGAGTTGTATATTCTGGTAACAAGCAATGATTACTTGACATTGTTTATTTGGTACAATCTTATTGTTTCAATGTTCATTGATTATTGTTTATTTTAAATAATGTACCAAAAGTTATGCTATAGTGTTTTAGCTGGGTTTTGTCTACAATTTAAAATTAAGTAAATACTATTAATGTATTTAATTGAAGTACATTGACGATAATAACTAATCATTTATCATTCATGAATTGAATCGATTTTTTTAAAATAATTTTAAAAACCAATCATTCATGTATCTGTATTCTTTTTTACATAATACATACATTAGTATTTCAATTTAAACACTAGAGCTAATAATTGATCAGTATGAAGTCCCAAAATATACTAGACTATGTAATATATTTTGTGTATGTGAGACACTTAAATCACTACCTATCTTTCCGAACATATTCTTGATGTGTTATATCTTAATTCCTCAAATAAAGGCCTCTTTATAATTTGGGATTAGGTATAATTCCTCCAATGATCGTAGTACGAACTAACTGGACGACGGTTGCTGTGTTGGAGATTACCCGATTCTTCAAACATGTACACAAGGCTCTGAAAGACCTATTCTCAAGCTAAAACACCAAAAGAAATTCCAAGACTTTTGAATACGTCGAGGCACTCCATATCTTGCATTTCTCAATCTGGGAATACTATTTTAAAGATGGATCAGCTAATTGCTAATGAACTTATGTGGTCTTAAAAACTCCAAGTCCAAATGTCGTTAGACCGGGGACGAGCCCCTACTTCCATAGGTCCTTGGTTTGACCTCCTAATGAGAATGGGGTCAATCTGAATAATATAAATGAGAGGGCTTTTTTTCTCACTAATATAATTTATCTACAGTTCAGGAATATCATCTTTGCAAATAACTTCTTATGTTGGTGGGAAGAGGTTCTGTAGTGTGTTTTAGTAAAATTTCTTATTTATCAAATATCCCGTACCTTATATTAGCTTTTCACCTGTAAACCCAATACCTAGAAACTTTTTATTGAATTTTGAGAATGCATATTGATATCTTTTAGGCTCTAATGCTAATTTTTTATATTCAATTTTCAATATTCTTTGCAGACTAAAAATTTGTGTGTCCTTTTCCAATGCGTTGGGATTGATTGTTACAAAGATGGTACAAAATGTGTGAATTGAGAATTATATTATGAATTTGTTCAAGTGTATAAACATGAATTAGATGAGATATTTGTTACTTATTCACATATGACATTGGTGATATTTGTTTGATTTTTGTGACTGATGTTACATGTTAAGGCATTATTTTTTTTAAAAGAATTGAGGCCTAATCGCTATTTTTTTACTTTTCATGCTGTTTTGGTAGTATCTGTTGTGAATTTTCTTTAACGATTTGGCCTTAATTGATATAAAGGAAGAAAGTCGGGATAATATTAATTTTGGTCCTCTAGGATATGCAAAATCCACTTTTAGTCCTAAGGTTTGGTAGATTTTCAAAAGTGGTCATTCAGTGTCTGCTTTTAGTCATTTTTGTCCACTTTTGGTCCTTTTTGTCCACTTTTAGTCCTTATTTGGCCTATCCTAGAGGACCAAAAGTGGACAAAAATGATCAATAGTGAACCAAAAGGACCAAAAGCGGGCATCAGAGGACCACTTTTGAGAAATTACCAAACTTGAGGACTAAAGTTGGATTTGGCATATCCTAGAGGACCAAAATTGATATTTTCCCGTAGAAAGTCGCAGATATCTTGATCCAAAGAAAATGTTGACTGTCGAATTGTATCCATAGAAAATAAGGTATACAGATAATTGCCACATGTATATTTGGCTTGATTTGGTCCATCTTATTCTGTGTATGAAAACAATGTGTAATTTATATTTTGTGCAGCAGGAGACTAACTAAATTGTAGCTTCAAATTTTATTTAATTTCAATTATGTAAAGTCCACTGCTCCACTTCTTGGAGTAGTGAGTGCAGTTTTAATGTTCATTGTAAATGTCCAATATGAAATTCCTGTATTAAACTTTGGTGGGATGTTGAAGCGTTTTTTTAGTAAATCAATGATGAAGTAGTTAATTGAGGGTAAACTTGATAAAAGCTAACAAAGTTGCAGCTGCATTTGCTTCTCCATGAACTTGGCAACCTTATAATTTAAATAGTTGTTATGTGTTCTGAAAATAGTTTGAATAGACTGTAAATTAACCTAAGAGTGAGGGGGTGTTTGGTTGGAGGTTGTAGACTGTTAGGAATAGGAATGATAGTAGAGTTGATGTTTGTTACTCTATGCTTGTTCACCTTTTTGCGTATCCCCAAGTGTAGGGAATCTGTTGCAGATAAGCGTATGACCAAGTCTATTATCGAACCCAAAGGATAATCTAAGTTTACTATTTAATCTAATTATGACTATTCTAATTTAAGACAAATCTGGGTATTTTAGGAAAATTTAATTAACTAAATATACAGAAAATAATTAGTAAAAATAACAAAATAGCAACTAAACTAAATATGGAAGTGTTCAAGAGAGAAGATAGATAGCTCTAGGTAATCCAGTTAAATTGGTCAAATCAAATCACTAGACAATCGGTTAGAATCCCTGCAGATTTTATGAAAGCATCACGTAATTATATTAAATCTCTTTGGTGAAGTAAACTTAACACATAAATTTGGTTCAAATCCATAGATGCAGAAGAATAATTCATACTCCTTCTAGGTACTTAAGAAATAAACTTCAATTCCCACTTAACAATCTAAGAAACCAAATTCTCTAGAATGGTAATTAATAGATATTAAGTGTCCAATATTAATATTCTAATGAATAAAGGTTATATGGTTAAGTCCCCTTTACTCATAATAGATAGACAAATATAATCACTTTATGGCACAAGAAACAAGCATAAATATGTATAAGACAATGACATATCATGAATGAGGGCAGACCATATAAGATAAAAATATAAGTTTAAATTCAAAGCATTAATAATGGAATAAGAATACTGCAGGTATCCAACCTATTCTAGATTATCAATTCAAATCAATTCAATCTTCAAAACCTAGCACTATCCAAGAAGTACTAGTCCATGGTGTTACAAGAAACACCCATGGTTAAGTATGAAGGCAAACCCATAGGTCTATAATTAAAAATAAAGAAAGAAAGAATAAAAAAAACCCTAGATGTGGCGTGATTCTCCGTTTCGACTTCAGCTTGATCAGATGGCATTGTTGGACCCTTGTACTGCTTTCCACTCCTCACGGTGACAGCCATAACTTGTTCTTTTGGGTTTGTTACCATTTGAGATGGAAACTTACCTTGTTGCTCTAATCTCCCAAATGCAGCATGTAATTGTCCAAGAGCAATATCAGTCTCTTTATGTTTTTTCTCATTATCTTTCTGCCTGATTTCTGATTGCTCATTGGTAGTCATCAACAGCTTGACCATCAAGTTCAACTGTTCCCCTTGCTGCTTTATCTGGTCCCCTGCTGCTTCATAAGGTCCCCTAGCTGCTTCATTAAAATTATCATCTCATCATCCATGGGTGATTTTCCTTCAATTAGCTTATGGGATGGATTATTTCCTGAAGGAGGTGCTACTGCATTACTCGGGTTTCCATAAGACAAATTCTCATTCCTTCTCTGATTGTTGAAGTTGGAATTTTCATGGTCATTCCTTCCCCATTGCTGATTACTAGGTCTGAAATTCTGTATATTTCTGTAATCCCCTTGCAAGCTCTGACCCATAATATAATTTGCATCCTCTAGCTGATCTTCATCTTGATCCATACTGCATCCTCTTCTCTATTTCCTAGTGTGATGCGATCCATCTTCTTATGCACCTCACTGAGTTAACTTTTTAGTTCTGACAGCTCACTGATGTTGACCTGAACTTCTACTTTTGCCACTTTATCAAAAGCGACTCCTTCTAATCTCTCCATAGGCGAATCATATGTGTTAGCTGTCATCTCTTCAAAGATCTCTTCTGCTTCATCTGCTGGCTTTTTGAAGATTGATCCACTAGCTGTCGCATCCACCAACACTCTGGAATCACCCTTTAAGCCTTGATAGAAGAAGCCTAAGTAGGTGTCTTTTGTAAATCCATGTTGTGGACCACAACGCAACAGCTCCTTGAACCTTTCCCACTTCTCATAGAAACTCTCCAAGCCTCCTTGTTTAAATTGTGTAATCTTTTGCTTCACCTTAAAACTCTTGGAGGGAGGGAAGCACTTATTCAAGAACTTATCTGCCAACTGCTCCCATGTAGTAAAACATCCTGCAGGAAGGTTGTTGTACCACTCTTTGGCTTTCCCCGTTAGTGAGAATGGAAAAAGCCGCATTCTGATAGCATCATCCGAAATATTCTTATACTTCTGCGTCCTCGCATACTCATCAAATAACTACAGATGCTCACTAGGATTCTCCAAAGGGTTACCACTAAACTGTTGTGCCTGTACAATTTGGATTAGTCCAATGGCAACTCAAAACTCTCTGCAATGATTGCGGGTCCATTCAATCCAGCGTTCATGGTATGCTTCAACTTATACTGGTCTTGTATATAGAGGTGTTAATGGGTCGGGTCTGGGGGCGGGTAGTTAACTACCCGGACTCGGCCCATTTCTGAAAGGCCTGCCCCAGACCCGCCCGGTACCCGTACGGGTCCTATATCATAGGACCCGTGCCCAAACCCATACGAGGCGGGTCCGCCCCGCCCCGTCCCTTTTTTATTTTATTTTTTTTATTTAATCATCAATCACATAAATTTAAATTTTCATGTACTCACATACAAAAAAATTCACATTTTTATTTATAAATATTAATTTAATATGTACTTACATACAAAAAATATTCATATATTTAAATAAATAAACCATAAGAATATTAAATATAATTATAATTTAATAAATTATATACATATAACATATAAATTAATTTTATATATTATATACGTGGCGGGGCGGATTTAAGTTAATACCCGGACCCACCTCGTATGTGTACGGGTCTGTGTCGGGCTGCTCCGTTTCTCCTATGGGTTGTGTCTGGGCCGCCCCAAAACGTGTGGGATGGATCGGGTACCCGCGGACCGGGTCAAAATTGACACCCCTACCCGTATAGGAGTTGGGGCCTGCTGATTATCATCCATCTTAGCTACTTTTACCTGTGCTCACACAGCTGATTAGAATAGTTTGGATCTAAATAAAATAAAAATAAAAGCAATTAAAAATTTAACATCCTAAATTAAAATAAATCACAAAGGTGATGTTTGGTTTGAGATTTTGTGGGATTTAAAAACCATGAATAGTGTGTTCTATGTTTGTTTTGGATTTTGAGTAGGTTAGGTTTTAACTTTATGTCAAATCAATGTATTAATTTATTTAAAAAGTTAAATGAGAGAGGAGAGATAAAGAGAGGAAGTGTATTAATTGAAAAGAGAGAATGTAGTAGGTATATATAGGTGAGGTTTTGGATGTGGGTTTTGGAAAACCAAAACCTGGATTTAAAATCCGAAAACGAACATAACCAAAAGAATTTAATAGTAAAGCCTAGGGAATTATCCCCGGCAACGACGCCATTTGCTTGTTCACCTTTTTGCGTGTCCCCAAGTGTAGGGAATCTGTTGCAGATAAGCGTGTGACCAAGTCTATTATCGAACCTAAAGGATAATTCTAAGTTTACTATTTAATCTAATTTAAGACAAATCTGGGTATTTTAAGAGAATTAATTAATCTAAAGATGCAGAAACTAATTACTAAAAATATAAAATAGCAGATAAACTAAATATGGAAGTGTTCAAGAGAGAAGATAGATAGCACTAAGAAATACAGTTAAATTGGTCAAATCAAATCACTAGACAATCGGTTAGAATTCCTGCAGATTTTATGAAAATAATCCCTTAATTATGTTAAATCCCTTTGGTGAAGTAAACTTAACACATAAATTTGGTTCAAACCCTCAGATGCAGAAGAATAATCCATACTCCCTTCTAGGTACTTAAGAAATAAACTTCAATTCCCACTTAACAATCTAAGAAACAAAATCCTCTAGAATGGTAATTAATAGATATATAAAGTGTCCAACATTAATTATTCTAATGAATATAGGTTGTATGGTTAAGTCCCCTTTACCCATAAACAGACAGAAAAATATAATCACTTTATGACACAAGCAATAATCATAAATATGCAAAGGTAATTGTCATCTTCATGAATAAGAACAGATCATATAAGACAAAAATATAAGTCTCAAATTTAAAGCATTAATAAAGAAATAAGTATACTGCAGAAATCCAACCTAGTCTAGATCATCAATTCAAATCAATTCAACCTTCAAAACCTAGCACTATCCAAGAAGTACTAGCCCATGGTGTTACAAGCTATACCCATGGTTAGGTATAAAAACAATCCCATAAGTCTATACTTCAAAAGTAAGAAGGAAAGAATAAGAAAAACCCTAGTTGTGGCGTGATTCTCCGTTCTTTTTTCCGTGGTTTTGAACCTTCTCGTTCTCCTTCTCAAGTAAGCAAACTGATGAACTCTCCAGAATGGGTGGATGGGATGGTGACGGTATTGTGGTAGGGTATGAAATGGAAAAGTAATGAAAAGTTGTGGAGAGTTAGGGTTTGGAACACCCCAAGGGCTCCATTTATAGTTGAGGACTGATAATTCTCGAATTTTGACTAAAAAGTGGGCTTTTCATGTCAAAACACAAACGGGCCAAGAAAACGATGAAAAATAACGACTGGGCCTCGCTGGGCAGTGGCACGAGTCATGCCGAGCAGAAGCTTGCGGCATCCTTCGGCAGCTGGGCGGCACGGGCACACAGGCGCTGGCTGGACACATGACACGAGTCATGCCAAATGTGGCACGGGTCATGCCACCCGTCGGCTGTCTGCGCGACCTCACGGATTTGCTCATAACTTCTTCATCCGGTCTCCGATTGAGGTGATTTTTGTTCTCACGCGATTGTCTCTTTCTTGGCTTTGCAACCATACAAAGGACTCATAAAAATTTCATCCATTTGAGTGTGGCACGAGTCATGCAAAGTGAGGCTTGAGTCATGCTCTTTCGGGATGTGTTGGGAGGTAGTGCACATCATGGATGACACGAGTGCTGGTTTTGGCCTGCATGAGTTCCCTTCCTGGCAGGCACGAGTCGTGCCGGCTGCTGCCCTTCTCCCGACTTCGCTCCCGACTTCCGTTTCTGCTATTTTTACCTCGTTTTTCACCTAAAAACACGAAATAACACCTCAAATGCATCGGTAACACAAATATATACAATTCAACCACAAGATGCTCAAATACGGATATAAATACCACAAAATAATGCTAAATCGAACACCCTAAAATATGCAGATTTTCACACTAAACACTCTACTATCTGTAATACCCCAGTATTTCATAATCTATATTTTCGTAAACTCGACTTTTAAATAAAATTATATTAATTATTTTAGTATATTATATCTTTTATAAATATAATATATTTATATAATAATAATATAATATTAATAGTAACATATGTGTATGCAAGTGATTAGTTTTTGGATAAGGATTAAATATTTTTGATAAGGATGGGTTAAGAGTGACGTGTGTAGCATATCTAACTTGGCCTCCAAGTTTAGATTTTATATATATATATATATATATATATATATATATATATATATATATATATATATATATATATATATATATATATATATATATATATATATATATATATATATATAACTATCCTATCTTATTAAGCTTACAATAACTTTTATCAATGGATGAAGAGGTGATTCACGTAGTAATGCAAAGAGAGAGAAGTTATCAATTTCTAATTTTTAAAGGAATACATGTAAGGTGGGGAATTTATTTATCATTTATTTATACTGCTCGTTAGTTACATTATATGAATATGCATGGATTGATTGTGATATATTCACGGGTAATGAGTCGCGATGTCTTACCAAATTTAATGTCAAGTGGAATTGATAAGGGATTCCGAAAAGTTATATGTTTTCATGAGATGTTCAAGTATGTGAGTATCTCATCTCTTGCGTGTATGCATTTAATACTTGATGAATATTATTTCCCACTGAGCTGTGGTTCGCTCACCCCTTCCACTCCAAACCCTTTTTAGGTTGAGGCTGCGACGGCGTACCGGGACGGATGCATTGCATGAAAGCCCTTTTTATTAATGCGCTGCGCCAAAATCTTTTTATATAATTTTTAATAATTTATATTATTAAATTGTTCACGCCCACATTGAAGGTTAATATTATCAAAGAATTGCGAATAAATCTCCCTTTCTATTTATTAAAATTGGGGCGTGACACTATCATTCCATGAATAGTATTTTGATTCCCAATTTATTGGGAATCATCCATTCCTCCCATTTTTTGGAGGAATCACTTTGATTCCATCCAACTTTTATTCGAATTCCCTTTCCCATTCCTCCCATCCCACGAGTGTTTGCATACTGTACATGTTAACTACTTGAAAGCTTTAAATGATCTCATAAGTGAGTAGACATTATAATTTTATTTGTTAATGTGTATGATATTTAATTTTCTGTTCATTTATATTTGTGCAATTTTATTATGCTCTTGACAGCTGTCTGCTTCTGTCTTTGATTCTATTACTTATTGACAAATGCTGGGTACTTAATACTTGGTCACTTGCTTGGTATCATACTTGGTCCTATTGGTATAGCCTACAAAGGTGGCCCTTTCAAGACTGATATAAATTTTCCTTGGGATTATTTTCCTCACTATTTTCTCTCTTAATTTTAAGTATTTGTTTATGGGGTTTCGGTGAATAGTGATTTCATTTATGCAAAATCGATGATTGTGAAGTTTCATGTTTGTATATTGATATTGGAAAACATAATACATAATATATTTTTGCATACGATATTTCTAGTAGATATTTCTTGATGCTACACAAGCAATGTACTTTATGTAATACTTTTACTGTTGTATATGGCAATAGGCAACAATTTTACTAGTGGAACTTTATTTAGAGTTTGTGATTATTGTTGTTCCCATTTTTCTATATTATTTTATAAGAAATTAAAATTTTTGAACAGTCTAACATGACATATATGGGTACTCATTTTGAGTACTATGCAATGTGGATGATACTTTTATACCATTTTCAGTCCATGTGCTTTTTTTTTTCCTTTTAACAATGTTGTGGACTTATCATTTATGTCATTGAATAATATACCCAAACACAATTTCCACCATCTTGATACATCTATTTAGTAATTGTACGCAAATGTATCTTTCATAATTTTTTCTTCTGATTATATTTTTTACCTCAAAGTTGTTGAACTAGCTATAAAGGTTGCTAAAAAGATCATATTAAATAACTTTAAAAAGATCTGTTTTTAAACATGGTCGATTTTTGCAGTATTGAGATCCACATGTAAAAAAAAGCTTGATGATCTTATTAATAAAAATGAAACCACATACATAACGATGAGGTGTTGCAGGATATATGTGCAGTCACAATATTATTCTTGAATTAATTTTCGAAGAATAATGCATTAAAAACGATATAAATGTTACTCCTTCCGTCCCACCAAAATTTTCACTCTTTCCTTATTTATTTGTTTTACTACACTCTTTACCCTCAAATAATTTGTTGTCGTTGCATATGTATGTCAATTGATAGTTGTTTTGTTGGTTTGCTTATATTGTTAAAAATATTAATACTTTTGTTAATATATTATTTAATATTTATAAACATATAGGGTATAGAAACATACAGGATTTAAATAATTTTATTAAATTTGTAAAAAATAAATTCGACGAATATAAGGAGTTCAACACATTTGAATAGTTTTGTTCCCAAAACTCAACATTTTAAATTTAAAATAAACATTATTCAAACAAAAATAAATTAATTTATAATATGCAATCTCCAAATTTAATAAATAAGCAAATCTTTACCATTATACAACATGGTAAATAATTCTTATAATTTTATTCATCTTTAAATAATTAGTATTAAATTAAAAAAATATTGTTAAATACAATCCCGTGCACCGCACGGGTCAAAAGGCAAGTATATATAAAAGCACATAGAGTCAAAGTTCTTTTCCTGCTCAAAAATTTTGGTCAATATCTCTTCAAAATATCTTATCTCTTCTCAATTTCTCCTCCTCTCAATTCATAGTCAATATCTCTTCAAAATATATTATCTCTTCTCAATTTCTCCTCCTCTCAATCCATAGTCAATATCTCTTCAAAATATATTATCTCTTCACAATTTCTCCCCCTCTCAATTAATTTGTTTTCCTAATTTATTTTGTTTTTACATGGTAATAATTATTTCCTCATTTGTTACATAATAAATTGTATTCGGTTTTTCTTATTCCGTGGTAATATATTTTCAATAGAGAATGAGTGTGAAATTATCGATCTTAAATATATTTATTCATTAAAAATACATTAAATATAAAAATAAAGATTTAACTTTAAAAACGAAATATAAGTAAACAAAAAGAAGTGATGTTTGTAGTGGATAATTGTATTAATGAGTGTGTGTGCCCCATATTCTAATTGTATTAATAGGGATGTGTGGATCTCATGTGTATAAAAAGGGAAGCCGGTCCAAAGTGATGCTTGTTTTGAGGTTTTGTGGATTTTAAAAATCATGAATAGTGAGTTATATTTGATTTGCGTTTTTATAGGGTAAATTTTAACTTTATATAAAATCGATGTGTAAGAATGAATTAATGTATGTAAAGAAAAAAGATGATAGAGGAGAGATAAAGAGAAAACATGTATTAATTGAGGAGGGAAAATGTATTTAGGTATATATATATATATGTGTGTGTGTGTGTGTGTGGTTTTTGTATTAATTTTATGTAATAAAAAAATGAGAAAGAAGAGATAAAGAGATAATATTTATTAATTAAGAAGAGAGAATGTTTATATGTATAGGGCTGATTTTTAAAACCTATGTGTGGATTTTAAATTCCAAACCCGAGGTTTTAAAACTGGAAATAAACATCATCGAGGCGGAAAGTTATGGTTGTATTAGTGTTGTGTGAGAGCCCTATGTGGAATAATTAATTATTTTGTGTGGGTCTCACCTGACAAAGAGGAAAATGTAAACCTTAATTTGTGACAAACAAAAAATGAAAAACGTAAATTTTAATACAGGACGAATGGAGTATATATGTGTATGATATCTACATAATAATATTAATTATTACACAATATAATATTTACTATATGATTAAAATTTTTTAATTCTATTTTCGTGCAACGCACCGATATAAATTCTAGTAAATAAATAAATAATATAACATAAACTTGCAAACAATTGCAGTCATTCTCAACGCTGTTCATACACTTAAATAAAATGAATTAGAAAATCAATATTGAAAAGACAAAGTAAGTGTTTTTTATATCTAAAAAATTGCGTAGATAATTGTTGTTTTGGATTTCAAAACCTGGGTTTTTATTTTCAAAATCACATCACTGTATGTATTTACAAACTCTATTAGTTCTCGGCAAACACGGTGTGAATTGGGTTAACACATCCATTATGATTTATTGATTACTTTTTAAAAAAATAGTATTAATTTTATTAATAAAAATATTACTCCTCAAATTCTTGCACATAAGTTTACCGATTATTCTTAGTATATGAAAAATTACTCTTCAGAAAAATAAATTATTACTTTGTTAAATAAAAAATATTACTCTTCAAATTTTGAATATATTATGATTTTTTATATATTTTTTTTATAGATTTTTCTTTTAATAGAGTATTACTTAATCTCTTTATAGAGTAAATGCTAATTTTTAAAATATTATTTTGTAAAAATATGATGATTGAATAATAATTTTCTTTTAATAGAGTATTACTTAATCTCTCTATAGAGTAAAGACTAATATTTTAACTATTATTTTGTAAAAATATGATGCATGTGAAAATCGGATTCAGAGTCTCTCTTAATTCTTAAGTCACCCACCTATGTATCCTACAGTATCTTTCTTTAATAATACTCTCTCTCTTTTATCTCTTATATTTTCTATTATATTAATCATTACTCTTTTACACATATTGTCATCCACCTCTTATACATAAATTTGATATAAAATCAAATTCACCATACCAAAACCTTTAAAAATATATCTTATAATTTTCAAATTCGCGACTAAATCTATAAAAAAAACATTTGAAAAGGATTTAGTGCAGTCCGTTTCATAAATAAGTTCATATCCTCAAATAAAGAATACACACAAATTAACAACCCAATAATACACTATTTTAAATTGTCACTCTTTTACAACTCACATAACTTACTTTATAATTTATTTTATTATAAAAATACCAAATTACCACTAATTTTTTTTCAAGAACTCTATATCTTTAATAACCGTATACTTACTGTATGGGGGAAGGAGGACAATGACTTGTATACAACCTCAAAATACCTCGGTACAACCTCATCCCTTTACATTCGGTGTGTGTTTTTCTTTTCTTTTTTTTAAACTATTGTTGTTACTGTTTTTCTTATTATTATTATTATTATTATTATTTAATTTTAGGGATATAATTACAATTATACCCTTGTGGTTTAGGGTAAATTTATCCCTAGGGTTTAGGGTTTAGGGTATAATTATAATTTATCCCTTATGGCTTATGATTTAGGGTATAATTTTAATTTTACCCTTGTGGTTTAGGGTATAATTTATCCCTAGGGTTTAAGGTATAATTGTAATTTTATCCTTGTGGTTTAGGGTATAATTTATCCCTAGGATTTAGGGTATAATAGTCATTTAAATAAAATAAAAAAAATAATATTAATAAAAAAGTAGAAATTAATTAAGAAGGGTGAGAAGCATGGTGTACCAATTCACCCTAGTCGCTCTCGGGGTTAGGAGTATAAGCTTTAACATATTTTAGTAATTACTTATTCCAAACGTGTGTATTCGCATTCACTCTACTTTAAAATTCTCCCTTCTCCACCCCACGTGGGAAAGGAGGAACCACTGCAGTTCTTTTCCAACGCCCCTATCTTTTTTTTTCTTTTCTTGATGTCGTCATAGGCTTTATAAAGTCGTTTCATTCAACAATAATTTTCAATTTGGAAGTAGGTATTTTCATACGGTCTGATTAATGTGTTAATCAATTGTCCAATAAATTCTTTGAAAGGTGCTAAAGAGCGATTGCCAATCTAACATACTTTTTTAAAAAAAATATTTTTATTATAAATAAAAAATTATTATACTTTAAATTTTATACTAAATTCAAAAATAAACCGTTCACTACGTGAATAAAATAGACTATGAATTATAAGGGTAAAATTATAATTAAAGCCTAAAAATTACACTCTTTGTTCTACTGCAATGTATAAGTTTCACCCTTTTAGTTCGTCTCAATACAAGTGTACATTTTTCTTTTCAGTAGATGAGACTCACAGAAAATTCATATTTTTAAATGGGGCGCACACACAATACTAGTATAGTTATCCATTTTACATTAGAATATTATATCCATCAATCCACTACACATTAAAATATTACTCATCCGCTCTCTTAATATCTACTCTTATTTGTTTACTTTTTGCAATGTGTAGTAGGTTGAAAAATATAATATTTTAATATGTAATGGATAATTGTATTAGTATTGAATGTGGACACTATGTGCATTGGGGTATAATAATTTTTTTTATGGATCACATCAATCAAAAAATAAAATAGATTCTTTATAATTGGACGAAATAAAATGACAAAATGATACCAAGAAGACGGAAGGATTATATTTAAAAATCAAATGTCCGCAGTAGCGGGACGGAAGGAGTAATTAAAATAACTATTTAAATCGAAAGATTAAAGTAAGACATTTAATTACAAGATTAAATACATCACATTAGAATTTCCATGCTAGCTATGATTGTATTCTTTATCATTCATATATATGCATCTTCTATCTTCCGCACCAAAAAATCAAGTGGATACTGTCCATTGCTTAGGTTTTTCTTCACAAATATGATCCGTACGGCGGCGGAGCGGCGGATGCTCTTCGTTTTCACCGTCGGCCAACTCTTGTTCTCCGCCGGAGCTCAAAATGCCACTCTTGATCCTATTGAAGGTACACACTTAATTTACATACGCCTCATCACCATCCGATGTTGGGATTTATGATTTTGTCTTAACTCTTATGACAACAATTAAAATCTCTTTTATATACATATAAAGAAAAAAATATGTAAGTTGCTTAAATAAAAAAGTTAATTAAAAAAATTACAAATTTAGTAAATTAATTCTTACATTTGAGAAATTACAAAATAATTTTTGATAAGTTTGTGCGGTTGAATTTTTGTGTTGGATGAATGACATTCGAGAGGAAGAAGAAAATTATATTTTAAAAGAGAAATAAAAACTTTAGAGATAATAGCTTGGATTTTCTCAATCATGTTCATATCTAATTTTTAAATCTGTTAATTTTATTTCTTTAAATTTTTTAATTTTTTTTCTCAAATTCACATTTTTTTTCAATTTTATTTTTAATTACAATTATTATTTTAACCTTTTAATTTCTATTGATTAATACATATTTTATTTAAAGGGTTTATTTATAAAAATTTTATTATATGTTTAATTTTAATTAAAAGGATAAAATGATCATGCATGTGTATGTTTAGTAATTGATGCTTGTTTATTGTATTTTAGTGGATTGTATTTAGCAATTAGACTTCTTTTAGTAGATTTGAGAGTGCGAATAACTGTCTTTTTACTAAATTCTAAAAATAAATATTAAACTTTAATGGTAAAATTGCACATAATTAATTGAGTTATCCGAAGGTGTATGTGTAAAACTTTCTTATTTATAAGTTGAAGCAATTTTACCCTAAAATATTCTAAATTCTAACAATAAACTTTAACAAGCCTATAATTAGAGATGTTTGAAAATTTTGAACATAATTATCCTAAATATGTGACGCTTGTTGTGACTAAACCTTAAATATACTTGCAACTTCATGTATAATTTCATGATACGCCTCTTGCAATCCTAATATGAGTATGACGTTGCACGCAACTATTTATTATTTATATAATGAAAAATTATGAAAAGTGTAAAAAAGTTAAAAGTGACATTTTTAAATGAATTTTTTTGTCCAGCACCTGAATTTTGTGCTAACCATCTATTTAAAGCTTAAAATATATATTTGGGAGTGTTTTTTATGAGTTGATATTAGGTGCACCCTGGTGCAAATGTGCACCCATATGTATATAACTTTTTATTCGATTTCGTATACATGTTATTCTATTTTGTATACATGTTTCTTAATAATTGTATACTTTTTTCACATTAAGTTTTTCATTAAAAAAACTAGCATTCATATGTGTATAACTTTTTATTCAATAATGTGGAGTACATGTTTTTTAATAATTGTATATTTTTTACACTCAAATTTTCATTAAAAAAACTAATAATGAAATTTTATACATTTTTGTTCACAATTGTATATATTTTTGTTTATATATATATACATTTTTTAAGTGGGTGCACCCTATCTTAGTGTGCACCCGGGTGCACAGTATAATTAGTCTTTTTTATTGACTCAGGACTAATTAATTTAAAAATATTAGTTCAAGGCTCAAAGTCCTAACATTTAACGCTTTCAACAAATAATTTTAAATTAATCAACCCTAAATAAAGTTGTTCTTAAAGACAAGCGAGCTCGAGTAGTGAATAAGCGAGTTTAACTCAAGTAGTTATCGAGTCAAGCTCGATTCGATAAAAAACGAGCCTAAGATCGAGCTTGAGCTCGCTCGAATGATTTTCGAGCCGAGTCAAGCTCAAGCTTAATTGAGTTCATTAAGTAAAATTAGTCAAGCTTATCGAGTTTTATCGAGTTGATTTTTAATTAATATATTTCATATTTGTTATTAAATTAAATAATTATTATATTATTAATTTATTATATAAAGTTAAAATTAAATAATATTTATCAATTAATATTATTGTTAATTATAATTATTATTAAAATAATCAAGGCGGCTCGAGCCGTTAATAAAACGAGCGAGTTCGAACTCAAGTTCGTCGAGTAACTCCTTAAACTTAAAAGTTCTAACCTTAATGAATAAAATGATATTTCAAACCTTAGCTTAGATCAATAGCTACCCTATATTGAGCTGAAAAAAAATTCTTTTTCAAAAGAATTTCTTTGGGTGACATTTTAAAAATCCTTTTTTATCGGAATTAGTTTTTGAACCCGTATGTTGCACGTGATTAATTAATTACATTATTATTAAATATAAACTGTAAAATATTATTCAATCTTCATGGTAGATATTTTAGGAGAATTACCTGCTAATATTATAAACGTTGATAATAGCAGATTATTTAATTCATAATTTTGAATGATAACTTAAGGTGTAGGTGTGAATTTTAACTTAAAGGGAATACGAACATCTGAAGGTGTGAGTGTCAAACGCGGTATTAGAACATAATCTTCGGAATTGTTACTTGTCAAAACCCTTGCTTGAAGCACCTTCCGTCCAAGTCTGGTGATGATCAAACGGGTACCATTGCAAAGACCTCTATCATGATCTATGTTTCTCAAGAGCATGACAGGTGTTCCAACTTTAAGGATTAGTTCATGATTTGGCAAACCTGAATACTTGATAGAATTAAGGAATTTTGGAGTGTGAACATCCACTAAAATATCAACATTTGTATTCGATTTGCAGGCAGAGTCACAGCTCAAATACTTTTTTGAATCCTTATAATTCAGAGATACCATATAATCAATGATGGCCTAAACAGATTACAGTGTAGGTGCCTAGATAGCCCTTGTTTTTATATAGTTGGGTTCATTCATGATCAGCTCAAAATTGGAATATATTGCATTAACCATAGTTGCAATGTGATCATCACCTTGAGGCAAAAGAATGTCAGATGGGATTTCAATTATAATGCCATAATCAGTAACTTTTTCGATTGTTCCATCACCTATACCAGATATCCACTCATTGAATTTTTACGTATTCGTATCTATTTAAATATAAATTACTCATATCCGTACCCGTTTCATTAAAAAATATATTATAATACTCATACCCGTCTCAAACTCGTTTATCAATACTCATTGATTATACATACCCATTTAAAATTTTTTAACCATAATTAATAATTATGTTTATTAATTATATAAGATACTTGCTTATTTCGTAATACTCGTACTCGTGTATAAATAAATATCATTTAAAAATTAATATTTAATATTTATATCACTCCCAAAGTCTTTTATCAATACCCCTATTACTCATGCCCATTTAATACTATTTTTTAAAGTTCTTTTTTATTGATTAAAATTAATATTTTAAATCAACTTATACTATTATTAATTAAATATAAAATAAATATAATATAATTCTATCACAAAAATATGATAGAAAAATTTACAATTTTTGATTAAATATATAAAATATTTCTTAATATATAAAATATATTATGATACTCATACCCGTCCCAAACTCGTAATTAATATTTTAAAAATTCATTACAATATTTGTATTAGTCCCAAAGTCTTTTATCAATATCCGTAAATTACTCATACCCATTTAATACTATTTTTAAAGTAATTTTATTGATTAAAATTAATATTTTAAATCAACTTATACCACTACTAATTAAATATAAAATAAATATAATATAATTCTATCACAAAAATATGATAAAAATTTTTCAATTTTTTTTAAATATATAAAATATTTCACCTATAATGTTAATACAAAATTATTAATAATGAAGAAAATATGCGATAAAAAAATGAGAAAATAATTTAATAATGAATTAATTATTAAAACTTAAAACTACTTTATAGTTTCAAAAAATTTGTAAAGAAAATTTTAATAAGATGAAAATTTAAAATGAAAAAATAATATTCAGCACACATATTATGAATCATTTTAAATAAGGTATCATCTTAAACTAAATAAGATATCATTGTTATGACAAAAAAAATTAATGGCCAAGATGTAATCTTATAATATACGATGAATGGATGAGATTGAATAATGTGATGAATGGATTAGATTAAAAAATAATTAGTAATCAAAATCAATAGTGTATATTAAAAATTGGTTCAATTTTGAATTTTTCAATTTGCTATTATATATATATATAAAAGCAAGTAGGGTCCACTAAAGTTTTCTAGCTCAAATTTTGGTCAAAATCTATCCATAATATATTTTCAATTTCTCGATTCTCTTCAATTTCTCCTCAATTACTCTCATCCCAATTGTACTGATTTTCCTTTTTAATGTATGATTTAAGACAAATTCTCTTGTGAGACGTTACATACGTGAGATGATATATGAGACGTGTTAAAATATGTCTATTATTTAGATAAATTATATTTAAGGGTTGTTATAGTATATTTTCTAAAGTATGCTGTATTGTGCATTAAAGTATGATTTTAACGTGTTATAATATGATTTATTATTGATATACTTTAACTACAAATAAACATATTTTATCTATACAATAAACATACTTTAGTGATGGGTCAACCCGTCTCACAAGAGAGTTTCTCATGATTTAAATATAGTATTAATTTTAGGACAATTTATTTCAACCATCAATTATTTAATTATTTAAAATCTATCACATTTTTTAATTCTAATAATTTTATGTCCAACAAAATAATTAAAATTAAAGATATTTTTTATATGCTTTTTTTAATCAATTAACATGTTAAAATTTGTTTCAATTTGAGTTAATTATAGGAAAATTTTGGGTTGTATTTAAAAATAATGTTGAGTAATTAAGACTATTATTTGAAATTGTTTATACGTTAATATATGATTATGTAATGAAATATAAATATTAATAAAAATTTTAAAAATGTTGATTTTTTATAATTACATTAATTTTTTATACACGAAAAAAGAATAAGAGTCGTACAACATCGATTCAACTAAATACTATTTAATTCATTACACATAAAGAACTAAACTAATTATACATACCATCACAATATAAAACCTCATACATATGTATTTCCTTCGTCCCATTCTAATAGCTATATTTGTTTTTTGCATGGAGATTAAGAAATTTAGTATTTTAATGTGTATTGAGGTGAGATAAATAATATTTTAATGTATAGTGGATGATTGTATTAATGTGGCGGATGAGTCCTATTGAGATATTTTCATTACTTAATTGTGTGAGTCTCATACATAAAAAATTGTAACCGTTAGAATAAAATACCCAATTATTCCCTTCGTCCCATTCTAATAGTTATATTTATTTTTTGCACGGGGATTAAAAAATTTAGTATTTTAGTGTGTATTGAGGTGAGATAAATAATATTTTAATGTATAATAAATGATTGTATTAATGTGGCGGATGAGTCCTATTGAGATACTTTAATTACTTAATTGTGCGGTTCTCATACAAAAAAAATGTAACTGTTAGAATAAAACACTCAATTTAAAAATATTTAATTATTAGGATGAGACAGAGGGAATACGTAATTATATGTGTTTATGTGTCAAATATATATATATATATACTATTATAAAAAATCTATATTTATATAGTTTTATTTTTTAAAATCTATCCTCGTACAACGCACGGGTAAATTGCTTGTTAAATTTAAAATGAAATCATCATAAATACTAATGATAATAAATATGAAAAGTATTATTCAAATAATAATAGTATAATTAGAATTATCATCAAAATAAATTTAGAAGAGATATAACTTGAATCTATACAATTATAAAAGCAAAATGATTTTGCTTAATTTTGACCAATTTTACTAATTTTGACCAAATTTCAAGCATTGATTTATTTCGATTGAATAAGAATACATCTCTACCATTGATTTGTGTTGATCACTCTTTTGATATTCTCTTTAAAAATTCGGTGCCTACTACATAATTTATACAAATTTTAGAACCTCTTTGTAATTACATAAAATTATATCAATTTTTTGAACAAAAAATTTTCCAAACCTAATCTCATTTTATTTCCCCCCCTCTTTTTTCCCATTCTCTTGATCCCGTACCATGGGCAATGAGTTCTTTGATCCCTATAGCATCACCCACCAGAGCTGCCGCCGTATCGACCTCCGCCTCCACCTTGCGTACACTCTCTATCCATGTGTCCAGCCTCATCGCACCTAAGGCGACGCTATCGCCTCTTCTTTTTGACACTTTAATAAAAAAGATATAGTGCTTCGCGATCTTCTTCCGCCGTCGTCAACATCAGGATTCCCCCGCCGTCAACATCATAATTTCACAACATTTAAGCGGATTTTTTTTCTTTTCATACGGTAATATCATTTTTTACCATTTGTTCACATTCAATTGTGTTTTATTGAGACTAACTAATACTTCATATATTAATTATATGGGCACCATTATCCTATTAATTATATCTTCATCTAAAAAATAATATATGAGGTTGTCTCATATAAATTTTTTCTAACCTTTTTAATTTGTAATGGAGGACTAATAAGCATTGATGTGTATAATGTGATTAATTTGATTTAATTAGTTTTGTTTCTCTAAGATTACATTATGAAATTAAAGACTGAAATGACATTATCAGGGTGTGTTTTATTGGGGTATAAATCTTAGATCTTATGTTAACTGTATTATACCAACAAAAGGGTGTTTGACTGATACATTCACTATAAATTGTTCCATTTTCTCAAGAATTTGAATTTCATATTGCAATATTATTAATAAGTGTTTGATATTTTATTTTAATATATAGGGTTTATTATGTGAATATCAGTAGGAAATGAGGCAAAGCATGCTGAAAAAATATTTATCGTTGTATGAAAGTTATTCACCAATATGTCAAGTTGATCCTTATTTTTCTAAAATTTTTTCAAAAAAAAAAATTATATATTTTTTAAAATCTAAAAAAAGAATTTATGGATTTCTTTAATTCTGTATTATTATTCAAATGATAAGATTTGTGTTTTTATTTGTGTATTTTTTCATTTCTTTAATCTGGCGTTTAAGTTATTGAGGAATTGCATCTCTCTAAATGGAAATTTTTGCATATATATGAGTTAATACTACTTGACTGTTATAGATTCCTTGGTCATGTTTTCAGGGCTTTGATTTCAACAGTTAATTAAATTTGCAGAGGCATCTAGCAGGAAGATGCATGATTTTCAGGTGGAATAAAAAAATTTCTTTTCCACGGTCAATGCACGAGATGAGAAGCCATTTGACTTCTTGCGAACATTATTGGGTAGTACTTGCAGACTATTTGATAGCTTATATAGGAATACATGCCTCACAAATTCTTTCCTTCAACTGTCGAAACTCAGGTATATCCCTTCTTTTCATATCTCTTCAGTATTTTGTTATATTATCTTTGCAAATTAAGTAAACTTTGGTTGTATTTGATTATTTTGTCTGTTTTGTTGTAATTATAGCTCAAGCTATTCTATTTTTCAGAGAATTTTCTTTTCTTCAATTTTCGAAACTTAGGTACATCCCTTCTTTTCGCCCCTCTTCAATATTGTCTTATATTATTTTTGCAAATTAGTTAAACTTTGGTTGTATTTGGTTATTTTGTCTGATTGGTTGTGATTACAGCTCTATTTTTTGGTTCAATGTGCACTCTTTAAAAAGTTCATCTTATGCATATTATGAATTGGAATTTTGTTCTGAGGCCTATTGGTCTACCAAGATTGTTGGAACCCTTCTGTGGGGTTTTTGTTATTCTATTTATGTTTACTTAATATTAACTATGTTATCAACTACTATTATTGTGCATTAGAGAAATAGAATTGTTAACCTTTATTCCTCGCAATTTGATTTCTGAACATTTGATTACTAATTTTCTTAGAGAAACATTGATCTTTTATGGTTCGATTAGGATATGGGTGGATCTGGAGCTGCAGCTTTTCCTGGAATTTGGTGGTCACCAATTTCATTCTTCTTTCTGGGTACGATTTTCTATTTCTAATTTTCTTTTTCCCCCTCAATATTGCTCAATTGTGGCTGTATGTTTGTGGGTTTTGAGCTTGGACCGAAGTTTCGGTGGGTGTATTTGGTTGGTTCTTAATTTAGTCCGGTGGATGGTTTTACTTACAAATGGGTGGTAATTTTGACAAATGGGATTTATTTATAAATAAGATAATTTTTTTGCAGGGTTTTGCACATTTACTTTATACATATTGATTTTTTTACAGGTCGGTGCTTAGTCCAGTATATCCTCTGTAAATTGGCTATCCTTTTTTTCCTTTTATTTTTTTAATCTTTTTGGTAAGTTATCATTTATTTAAATTCGAAGTCAGTACTTTGTTTTGGATGTTTGCAATTATTAAATTCTAAATATTTAGAAGAATGAACTATTCCTCAAGTGCTTATTTTTGCAATTCATGAATTGAATTTTTAAGTTTTTGAGTTGTGGTGTTAACGCAATATAGTTTTTGGTTTTATTACTCAAGTGCTAATATTTGCAATTCATTAGTCTAATTTTTAAATTTTTAGTTGTGATGTTGCTGCAATTTGGTTTTTGGTTTCATAGACTTGAGGTGCACTTTTGCCCTATATTTCCTCAGGGCCTATTTTTCTTCATGTAGGTAATGAATTAGTATTCAATTTAATCATAGCTAACAATGTTCTTTTGATTGGCTGAACCAGCTCTATTTACAACTGGAGTTTGAGAGAAGAGAAGTCAAGACCAAAGAGTATCACCTATATATGGAATCTTACACAGGTATGAAGAAATTCATCAAATGATATTCTTGATTATCTTAATTATTCAAAATTTGTTGGTTTAGGAGTATATATGCATCTGAATATTAAGTTAGTTTATTTGCATTAAAGTTAATGCATGTAGGATAGTGATAAAGAAATTTAATTATTGGTAAATTCTTTGATAAGAAGTTAATTAGATCCAAATGATCCTATGATAGTTGTGTTCATGAAGCAGTCAAATAAGCATATATCTTACCTTGATGTATCTATGCCAACAATTAAGCATTTGACCATTTATATATTTTTTGAAGTTAAAGATGGAGATATCTCAGTTGTGTTTTTATTTTTTAATCACTAAAAGACAATATATAAATGGTCATTTATATATATATATATATATATATATATATATATATATTCATTTATATAAGTTTGAGCACCATTTTTGCATCCATTTATATTAATTTTGTGTAATGAATCATATGCTTGCATCTATTGCATCCATTTTGTGATTATACTAATGTGCATGTAATAGGTTCTTTCAAGGTAATTAATTGAAAGTTGTTAACTTCATTTACACATCGGTTCTTTCTCATTGGGTGCATCAATATTTGAGTATTTGATGTTTCCACTTTCTGCCATAATAGTGATGGTATATGCTGATATCAATGTTGTGAAAATCTGCTGGAGATTTTCTATTTAGCATGTTATGCCCCATGTAAATATGGATAATTTTTGTGTCGTGGCTGATATGACCTATAATCACAGGATTTCTCATCTTCTAAGTATGTTTTCCCTGGCTTCTTGGCATTTTTTTCATTGGTGTTGAATTTACAGGTTTAGTATAGTTACTGGTTTTTTACTTTTCTAATATGCCTAAGAGTTAATACGTCCGTCCTGTCAAGGTGCTGAAAACAGTGTTAGTGAACTAATTGAATTATTTTAACAAAGTGATGTCAATGGTCTTGAATATGAGATAGTTTCATAGTGGTGTCCTACTTAAGTATCTTTTTCATTTTACTCCTATAGATAACATTAGAAATAATTTAGAGTGAGACAATGTATATACAAACTTCTTGGTTGAGATAATTTATCTTTTCATATTATGTTTAAATTTCTTCTTTGGGATAATCACATAACCTTTTCTCTCTAAATTTGAATTTCGTCCTAATATTTGAATATGCGTTAGTTTGTGGCAAGATGCAGTACGCAGAACAATATCGGCGAATTTATTGAAGAACTATGTTCATGTTTGAATTCTAAAATTATAATTTTTTAAATTTGTTTTCTAAATATTCATACATCTTTGTTAGCTGAATTTGTTCCATTTCATAGAGAGGATTTAATTGAAAGATTGTAGGACAGATCAACCCGCTCCCTTCCATTGGAAAAATTTTTGGAATTAGAAAGCTATCTTAATTGTCCGTATAGGTGTTTGCAGCATTTTTTGGGGTTGGGAGGGGGGCATTATCACTTATTTTCGAAAGCACCACCCTTATCACAACTTTTAGATTATATATAAAAGTGGTTTTCACTGTTTAAAATCTGTTGTAAGCGGACCCCGTAACAATGGACTAATGGATACTATTTTAACCATGGCTCTGCACATAGGGTTGCCTGGTATTTAATACTGGGATGATAAACTTTGGTTGTATTTGATTATTTTGTCTGTTTTGTTGTAATTATAGCTCAAGCTATTCTATTTTTCAGAGAATTTTCTTTTCTTCAATTTTTGAAACTTAGGTACATCCGCCCCTCTTCAATATTGTCTTATATTATTTTTGCAAATTAGTTAAACTTTGGTTGTATTTGGTTATTTTGTCTGATTGGTTGTGATTACAGATCTATTTTTTGGTTCAATGTGCACTCTTTAAAAAGTTCATCTTATGCATATTATGAATTGGAATTTTGTTCTGAGGCCTATTGGTCTACCAAGATTGTTGGAACCCTTCTGTGGGGTTTTTGTTATTCTATTTATGTTTACTTAATATTAACTATGTTATCAACTACTATTATTGTGCATTAGAGAAATAGAATTGTTAACCTTTATTCCTCGCAATTTGATTTCTGAACATTTGATTACTAATTTTCTTAGAGAAACATTGATCTTTTATGGTTCGATTAGGATATGGGTGGATCTGGAGCTGCAGCTTTTCCTGGAATTTGGTGGTCACCAATTTCATTCTTCTTTCTGGGTACGATTTTCTATTTCTAATTTTCTTTTTCCCCCTCAATATTGCTCAATTGTGGCTGTATGTTTGTGGGTTTTGAGCTTGGACCGAAGTTTCGGTGGGTGTATTTGGTTGGTTCTTAATTTAGTCCGGTGGATGGTTTTACTTACAAATGGGTGGTAATTTTGACAAATGGGATTTCTTTATAAATAAGATAATTTTTTTGCAGGGTTTTGCACATTTACTTTATACATATTGATTTTTTTACAGGTCGGTGCTTAGTCCAGTATATCCTCTGTAAATTGGCTATCCTTTTTTTCCTTTTATTTTTTTAATCTTTTTGGTAAGTTATCATTTATTTAAATTCGAAGTCAGTACTTTGTTTTGGATGTTTGCAATTATTAAATTCTAAATATTTAGAAGAATGAACTATTCCTCAAGTGCTTATTTTTGCAATTCATGAATTGAATTTTAAGTTTTTGAGTTGTGGTGTTAACGCAATATAGTTTTTGGTTTTATTACTCAAGTGCTAATATTTGCAATTCATTAGTCTAATTTTTAAAATTTTAGTTGTGATGTTGCTGCAATTTGGTTTTTGGTTTCATAGACTTGAGGTGCACTTTTGCCCTATATTTCCTCAGGGCCTATTTTTCTTCATGTAGGTAATGAATTAGTATTCAATTTAATCATAGCTAACAATGTTCTTTTGATTGGCTGAACCAGCTCTATTTACAACTGGAGTTTGAGAGAAGAGAAGTCAAGACCAAAGAGTATCACCTATATATGGAATCTTACACAGGTATGAAGAAATTCATCAAATGATATTCTTGATTATCTTAATTATTCAAATTTGTTGGTTTAGGAGTATATATGCATCTGAATATTAAGTTAGTTTATTTGCATTAAAGTTAATGCATGTAGGATAGTGATAAAGAAATTTAATTATTGGTAAATTCTTTGATAAGAAGTTAATTAGATCCAAATGATCCTATGATAGTTGTGTTCATGAAGCAGTCAAATAAGCATATATCTTACCTTGATGTATCTATGCCAACAATTAAGCATTTGACCATTTATATATTTTTTGAAGTTAAAGATGGAGATATCTCAGTTGTGTTTTTATTTTTTAATCACTAAAAGACAATATATAAATGGTCATTTATATATATATATATATATATATATATATTCATTTATATAAGTTTGAGCACCATTTTTGCATCCATTTATATTAATTTTGTGTAATGAATCATATGCTTGCATCTATTGCATCCATTTTGTGATTATACTAATGTGCATGTAATAGGTTCTTTCAAGGTAATTAATTGAAAGTTGTTAACTTCATTTACACATCGGTTCTTTCTTATTGGGTGCATCAATATTTGAGTATTTGATGTTTCCACTTTCTGCCATAATAGTGATGGTATATGCTGATATCAATGTTGTGAAAATCTGCTGGAGATTTTCTATTTAGCATGTTATGCCCCATGTAAATATGGATAATTTTTGTGTCGTGGCTGATATGACCTATAATCACAGGATTTCTCATCTTCTAAGTATGTTTTCCCTGGCTTCTTGGCATTTTTTTCATTGGTGTTGAATTTACAGGTTTAGTATAGTTACTGGTTTTTTACTTTTCTAATATGCCTAAGAGTTAATACGTCCGTCCTGTCAAGGTGCTGAAAACAGTGTTAGTGAACTAATTGAATTATTTTAACAAAGTGATGTCAATGGTCTTGAATATGAGATAGTTTCATAGTGGTGTCCTACTTAAGTATCTTTTTCATTTTACTCCTATAGATAACATTAGAAATAATTTAGAGTGAGACAATGTATATACAAACTTCTTGGTTGAGATAATTTATCTTTTCATATTATGTTTAAATTTCTTCTTTGGGATAATCACATAACCTTTTCTCTCTAAATTTGAATTTCGTCCTAATATTTGAATATGCGTTAGTTTGTGGCAAGATGCAGTACGCAGAACAATATCGGCGAATTTATTGAAGAACTATGTTCATGTTTGAATTCTAAAATTATAATTTTTTAAATTTGTTTTCTAAATATTCATACATCTTTGTTAGCTGAATTTGTTCCATTTCATAGAGAGGATTTAATTGAAAGATTGTAGGACAGATCAACCCGCTCCCTTCCATTGGAAAAATTTTTGGAATTAGAAAGCTATCTTAATTGTCCGTATAGGTGTTTGCAGCATTTTTTGGGGTTGGGAGGGGGGCATTATCACTTATTTTCGAAAGCACCACCCTTATCACAACTTTTAGATTATATATAAAAGTGGTTTTCACTGTTTAAAATCTGTTGTAAGCGGACCCCGTAACAATGGACTAATGGATACTATTTTAACTGTGGCTCTGCACATAGGGTTGCCTGGTATTTAATACTGGGATGATGAACTAGCAAGATTGTTATAGTTATGAGGAAGAAAAAAATAATTATGTGAAGAAGAAGAGGAAAGTGATGTTCAGAGTAATAGCTGCAATTTTAATGGTTAAAGGAGATTTTGGATTCCGATACCAGCACAGATTCCAACACCGCAAATCAGTAAGCTTCGTTTCAATACGATCGTCGTCAAGGTATTCTGTATCATCCGATTTTATATTCATGTCATTAAAATTTATAACGTGTTGCGGATAAACCTAATCTTCGTATTGCGAAATTTTTGTTAATGTGTGTGCGTCATTGCGCGCAATTGTTAATTACTCCTTGGGTTCGTAATTGTTATCTTAATAGATTCAGCTGCATTTGTTGGTAATGCTAAATATTAAGATAGAATGTGATGCTCTACTTAATTATTAGGTGTGCCCTTTTCAATTCTTGAATCCCGTAATGAAATAAGTTGTCTTACCATTTCTTTTACTGTCCATCTGCAGTATGTTTTTTTATGTTAAATGTTAATTCCTTTACGTCAGGTTGTAGTAGATGTTGGTTGTGGCACTGACACTGACATACTCTCTATATTTTGTGCTCAGGTTGGAGTCAGGTGGGTAAGTTTAAATTATTGATCACTGACCCTCTCAAGTCAAAATGCATGAATGCTCTGATCAGGTAACTGGTACAAATATGCTTTTAAATTGTAGAATTTTGATTTGCATGTAGTAGTTTTACTTTATTCAATTTTTACTTATTGTATAAAATAAATCCACGGTATGAGTAATGGAATGTCAAAAGGAATTATGGAACCGTTTCCTCCGTTTTAGTTTTATTTTGGTACCATCATTTTAACATGAGGAGGACAAGTTCCAAAGTTATAACTAAAATATAACTCAGAATTATCTTATCTTTTTTTAGTCTTTTCCCTTTCAGTTTTTGGCTTTGACGTCTGCATTGGAAATTGATTCCACTATTTCTCTCATTGGATTTTCTATTCAACTTGATGTAGGATAGATGAGCTATTGTTTCGAAGCACTCTAAGTTGTTAGGTAAAACATCATTGGATGAGGAAGATAATCGACTCTGGCTTCTGCATGACATTAGTGATCTTGCTTTATAGATAAAATATTTTCAATTATTTTGATTTAATATTTTATACTGTAAGCATGTAATACATGACTTATTATTTTTCTGCAACGACCCTTTTGTTATAGACGCAGGAAATAATTAATTAAATTTTTTATTTATTTTTATTTTGTCTATGGTGCTAAATAGTTGTATCCACTATTATTATATATTCAGGAGTTCATATTTTTGTTATCAATTTAATTACGAGTTCAATTGTGGTGTACTTGGTGTGTGACGGTGCACTTGGACAAACTTAATCGTTAGAATACTGATTAATTAAATCTCCATCATTAAATAAAATAATATAGATAATTTTATTTTCAAAAATAAAACTACCCACTATTCTATTTTAACTGATAAACAATGATTCATTCTTCAGGCACTTAAATTTATATTTTGATTTATTTTGGTTATTATCCCAAAAATTATTGTTTTCAAAAATTTTGGTATTATTCCGAAAATAATTTGGTTATAATTTCAAAATTATTCCAATAATTTAGAGATAATGATATAAATTTACCATGTGAGTATAACTGAATGTTTATTTATGTTAATAATATTAAAAATTTCCTCTACACTAAAATTAAAAATATATGTAAATAAATTGATATTAAATGAGTATTTATAAAATAAGATATTGATAAACATGTTTGGGATTGCTACAAATATGGTTGAATGAATGCAGGTATAACATTTAAATCTTATTTTTAAAAATTATTCTTCAGTACATAAAAATTACTCCACTTTTTAAAGAGCAATAATTTTATTCAGAAAAGTAATAATTTATGTCTTTAAAGAGTAATTTTTCATTTACTAAAGAGTCGATAAAATAAGGATTACAAGAATTGAAAAGTAATTTTTTTATTAATTAAAAATATAATAATTTATGTCTCTAAAGATTATTATTTTTTCATTTAATAAATAATGATATTTTTTATCAGATTTAATTTATACTCCCTCCGTCCTACACTTATATTCACACTTTCTGTTTTCGTCCGTCCCCCATTTATCTTCACCACCAAAAAAAGGAACTTCACATTAACCAACAACCTCAAAAGTTATCTTAATTTCAAAAATATCATTCCCACCTGACACACATAACATACTTTATAATTTATTTATTAACTAAAAATACCACAATACTCTTAAAAAGTCAATAAAATTGATTTAAAAATAACTTTTCTTAAATTCTGTATCTATAGTGTCGGCGAACATAAATTCGGGACAGAGGGAGTACTATTTATTTGAAAAATAATATAATTCATATTATTTTCAGTTAATAACGGTACATTTTTATTAAAATATTTATTTTAATAATTAAACTTATGTTAAATACATGTTCGAAACTTATGGACTTTGAAAATTAATAGGTGTATTTTAGCTACTGATGAATGTCTACAAGTAAAGGAATGTGATGTCATATACTTGGCGATTGTGCCACCAATTGATTAGAAAACAATAGTGGTAATTTTAATTGTACATTTAAATATTGAAATTCTTACACTACATAATATTAAAATAATTCTTATTAGGGAATTGTTAGGCATGGTGTAATTAATTATTTATTTATTTATTTTTTGAGAACTTGATTATTATTTTTATAACTATGGCTCAATTGAGTCTTATTCAAGTCAATGAAAGTTGATGGTTAAATAAGATGGATTTCCATTTAAATCATGATTAATGTATTTGCTATTGTAGGAAATCAACCATTGTATATCCACTCAAATTATTTGAGATATAAATAGTATGTTGTTTTAGCAAACATTCATTTGATTGTATGACAATTAACTCATTGTTTTTGCAAATATCATTAATATACTTGAAATAATTCTTTAAATAAATGAGAGATATACTTGAATTAATTCTTTAATTAATTAATAATAATGTAATTTTTATTATTATATTTATTTAAAAAATAAAAAAATATAAATATATATAAAATAAATGAATATTAAATGGATACAGGTACCCGTGGGTATTGACAAATGGGTATGGGACGGGTACCATAATAAATTTTTTAAATGGGATTGGTATGGTTACGGATATTTATTTTTAATCGGGTACGGATACTCCAAAATAACTGGTTACCCTACCCGTTGCTATACCTATTTCTGTCCTACACTTATCTTTACACTATGGGGCTTACACATAATAATAATACGTAGTTATAAAAATTATAAATTTAAATTTCTTTTCAACAGTTTAAAATAATATTAATGACACAATGTTTTATAAATTGTTTTATAATTATTTATTGCAACATAAAAAATTATTTTATAAAATTGATCAATAAAATAAAAAAAATGAAATAAATAAATAAGTACTTCATCACACACATCATGTCTAGGAATAACAATTAGAAGGGTATTTATGCGTATCTGGTCTACTTGAACTCAATGAAACTGATACGGAATAATTTAAAACGGATTTAAGAGGGGTACGAGTAGTTAAATAAAATCTCATTAGGTTTTGGGATGAGTGCGGGTAATCATTCGATACCTCCTTCCATATATACGTATTTTTAATATAATTTATTTATACAATATATTATGAGATATTTTATTTATTTTATTAATAATTGTAAGTTTTATTTAATTATATTTATTAAATATTTATTTAAAAAATAGAATTTATATTATATTCCCTCCGTTTAGGGATGACAAAGGGACAAAATTTTTTTTTTTGTATTAGATTTACACGAATTCTAATGGATGTGTGCAGGTAGTTGTAAATGGGTTTGATACAGGTACGTAAAGTTTTAGAAAATGTCATTAGAATTTGAGATGAGTACGTGGTAATGACTCAATACCAGTGTGTACCCGTTTATATATATTTTTCTAAAATTTAATATATATTATATAGTTTATGCGTGTTAAGTGAGAATGATATTTTTGAAATTAAAAGAACTTTTGAGATTGTTAATTGATGTGAAGTTTCCTTTTTTGGGTGGTGAAGATATGTGTGGGACGAACTAAAATGAAAATATGAACATAAGTATGGGACCGATGTGGTATTTTATATATTTAATTAATAGTTATAAGTATTATTTAATCATATTTATTAAATATTTATTTAAAACAATAGAAATTATATTATATTTATTTTACATTAATTAATAATAATGTGAGTAATTTTTAATATTATATTTATTTAAACTATATATATATATATATATATATATATATATATATATATATATATATATATATAATCAAATTAATATTAAATTGATACAAATACCCGTGGGTATTGACAAACGGGTATAGGAGGGGTACAAGTACCATAAAAAATATTTAAATGGGATAGGTATGGTTACGGTAGTTATTTTTAATCGGGTACGGGTACCCCAAAATAAGCGGCCGGGTACCCTACCCGTTGCTATATCTACTTTCGTTCTACACTTATCTTCACATTATAGGGCTTACACACAACAATAATATTACTACTCATTATATATTAAAATATTATATTTCTCAACTCAACCCACTAAAGATTAAAATACAATATGTTTTAATTTTCGTACAAACAGTAAACATATGTGATAAAGAGAGTATAAATCATTGTCCCGTGCAACGCAAGAAGACGAGGGAGCCCAATCTTGGAGCAAAATTATTTTTGGGTAGTGTCAGGGTACAAAAGACAGGCACAGAGATTGCTACGACCTTGAACAACTTGGATGTCAGTAGTGAGTATGTCTTGAAGCTTCGCCACAAGATTGAATTACAATGTGTTAAGGTATGCAGGTTTTTATATGTTTTAGATAAATAAATAAATATTAAAAGAGTATGGTAATATGTATATTGATAAACGAGATTGAGATGATTACGGGTATCAAAATATATATTTTTAAAATATGATGGAATATGAATTCGAATAGTTTATATTTAAATGAATACTGATAAGAGTACTCTATCGTTGTCATCTATGTGTGAAATCACTTTAAAATTAAATGAAATAATATTAATGTCAATCCCCATATTTTTATTCAAGTTCTATAATTTCTTCTTTTACATTTTCAACTACTTATTATTACATTTCCATAACTTTTTCCTTTTCAACTTATTTATTTGTAATAATCTTTTAAAAACTCACAAGACTATCAAATCATATTATAGTTTTATAATATGATTAATTACAAATATACTTTAATTATATAAATACTATATTTTATTTATATAACAATTCTACCTTAATACAATTATCGTTTAACAAAACTTTATATTTTTATGTACTAAATGCCGTGACAAACCAGATGTCATTTTCTTCATTCCTCTAATCTTATTTTTTCCGTGAAAGTAGCTCTGAGTTTGTGGCATTCCAAAATCTTTTTAAATAATTGCTATTTCATAAGTATAATTTTTTACATCATACATCTAAAACAAATTCAATTTCTTAATATACGCACACTTATTCACAATAACAAATAACGTGGATATGGATGGAGTACATATAAATTAACTAAGACAATTTATAATTAATCGTTCTCAAATATGATATTGTTCTTCCTCTTCTTCAATTTTTTATTTTCTAACATAACAAGAGGTAAGTAAGAAGATGTAGTTTGCGCATGATGAACGAAAATTAAACGACTTGGTGATTTTTTGAGTAATTTGTGATTAGTTGATGCATTGCTCTTCAAAATTCGAACTAATAAAACCCAAGCATGCCAAGTGTCCGTAAAAATACCTCAATGAAAAATTCAAGTTATATTGTGATTTGGTTCAATGAATTATACTTTTGGGGCTTAGAATGGTTAGTACAATATTTTTGGATAAATTATAGTGAACTTGCGTTGTAAAAATTATATGCGCATAATTATTTCAGTAAGCATTATTGAGCTCCTCATTTAATATTTACCATTCAATTTTTCTCAATAAATTTTTTAAAAATAACTGCTTGCACATGAATATATGTGTTTAAGTAATTAGATTTTTTTTTTTGTTTTAGTTATAAATATAAGTCTCTAAATGTATAAGGAGTTTTTTTTTTAAATGTATAAGAAGTTTTTTTTTTTTAATCTATCAGCTGATTAAAATAGTTGTTATTGAACATATCATGTTCTGATTAGATATAGATATGAGTGATGGAAATTTACTAGAATACAGGTACGAATGATTGATATTTCTCTTTGTTAATGGATTTGATAACCATTTGTTCACCCAATCTCATTAGTTATATTTTCTTTCACTTTTATGTTTTTTGTGTTTCTTTTTCAAGATCATATTCATCGTTTATTTATTGATAAAGTACGAATCAGTAAGTTTGGTAGAATTTGTAATATGTCAACTTTCAAAAGTTATGTTGTCTAGATACGGGTGATAGATATGAGTGATGGACATTAAGCTGAATACGGGTACGAGTGATGGATATTTTATTTGACAATGTCTTTGATAACCCTTCGATCACCCATTCTCTATACTTATATTTTCTTTCATTTTTTTCTTTTTATGTTTTTGTGTTTCCTTTGCAGTTCTATAATTATTGATTATCCACCTATAAAGTCTGAATGAGTAAGTATGATTTGAATTTGTAAAATGTCAACTTTCAAAAACTATGTTGTAGATACGGGTATATACGGGTGATGAATATTTACTAATACGGGTACGGGTGATGGATGTTTCTATTTGGTAATAACTTTATTAACCTTTCGATCACCCTTTCTCTTTAGTTATATATTCTTTAATTTTTAGTTGATAAATTCTAAGTATTCATGATTATTGTTCAAATAACCAAGTTTCTTTAACTAATAACCATATTCACTAATTTGGGCGAATGAATTCTTAAATGAATTAGAAACCCATGACAGTTATAATTGATCATAGTTCAAACATAATTAGTTCTTAACATGCTTTGCAGAGTTGTAATTCAATACTCACATTATTTTACATATCAGTAACCTTTCTCATCATTACATATCTATAATCTTCCTCATGAAAAGTTCTATCTAATGTGACAATGAATTTGCAGATTCTTCCAAATATTTAGTTCAATGCTCAAGCTCTATTACATGCTAATATCAACAATTGAGAAATTCAACCTAGAACGACAACGCGTACTCATCAATCTGATCATCATTACCAGGTAAAACTATCACATTTCTCATGCTTCTTCCCAAACTAAGCATTTTAGTCATTATAGTTGTTAATGACAGCGGTTTAAGAATCACAATTAAGTCAAACATGAGATCATTGTGATTTTAGATTAAAATAAATTACTCATCAATTCCAAGTGATTTTAGATTAAAATAAATTACTCATCAATTCCAAGAGAATATTATTAACCTCATAAAAATACAAAAGTAAAAATATTTAAAAAATGTCGGGTAAAAACTAATATATATATATATATACATATATATATATATATATATATATATATATATAGATGATTTACGTTATCATTCTCTAATTACCAGCAAGAGCTTTGAACAACATATTCCAGAATTGGAGAATTTCAGCCACAAATGATTGGAATAATAGCGGCGAGTTGTGTAGCGGCGTCGCCATTGATGCAACTGTACTCGGCGACATTAATCCCGGCATCAAATGCGATTGCTCCTTTGTTAATAACTCTGTTTGTCACATCACTGCTCTGTAAGTTGTTGAAATACGTATGGCGGTTTCATTTCTTCTGTAACGATGATGATCCACCAGTTTTCGTGATTATGCAGGCGGGTTTATGAAATGGATGTTTATGGTCCAATTCCTGATGAGCTTTGGACCTTGACTTACATCAATGATCTGTATGTTCAGTTTCTGTCTTGATTTTGTTCTTGTATCATGAAATTATTGAAATAATTCCTGACTGGTTTTTTGCAACAGAGATCTGCGCCGAAATTATTTGATAGGTCCAATTTCTTCATCCATTGGAAATCTCACTCGCATGCAGTTCTTGTATACCAACTTACTCTCTCTTTTCGGTCCTCTTTTAATTGAAAGGATAAAATCTTGAAAGTTTTTGTGATTTCATGCAATTAGGAGCTTTGGCACTAATGCATTATCAGGGGTAATTCCTAAAGCAATTGGTCTGCTGACCGACTTAAGAACATTGTGAGTTTCCTTCAATTTTTGTTTATGTTTTGATTGCTGCAAGGGTGGCGGTTGAAGTTGAGAAGGCAGAGAGGGATCTTTTTGCCATCACAGAGTCTCAGTGAAGCCTGTTTTAAGTTTAGCACCCAATTGATAATGATACTAGTTACATTGCTTCTTTGGCCATAACCAAGGAATCCCTTATCAGATACCTTATTTTATATTTGATGTGTCGTGCAAGCATATAGTTGTGGTATTTTCTTATATTCATTTATTTGAATATGTGCAGAGCTTTAGGCATAAATAGCTTCTTTGGTCCTCTACCATCTGAGCTTGGCAACTTGTTAAGACTGGAGGAAATGTAACTATTATATGTACAGCCTAACAAGAATAAAGAGTTTTAACGAGAAATCAACTGATCCAAGCAGTTCTCTTTTTCTCAGTGGGTGCTTGGTTTGGATTTGAGAGTGAGAATGAGAATGATAATGGGTATCATTAAGGAGTCAATCACTGTGGGATTGATTTCAATAGGGCTACCCATTGTGATTGACTCCTTAATGATTACCTTTGTGATTAATGAATTTTGATTTCTACACCCCTACACCAAGCATAATCATTTATAATCAATATTTTCCATTCACATTGCCACCTCTATTACCCCTCACCAGGCACCCCCTTAGTTCTTATATGTTATGGATAGTTTTCTCATCTTGAACAATCTCGGACTTCACATGTATAGCCCTCTCCTCTTATTTATTTTGATTCAGATTCTTGTTGGTTAGAAGGAGAAATATTCATCAGGCAAACTTCTTTAATATTTAATTTGTTTTCATCTTGGCAGATTCATTAACAGTGGTGTATTTAGTGGTCCAATACCTGCAACATTTACTAATCTTCGGAACCTGAAAACATTGTAAGAACATGAAGAAAAATCTCTCTTTTAACTCTATTTGATAAGTGAATCCCAAAGAATGTTGTGTTCTCAGGTGGGCTGTAGGAAACGAATTCACAGGGCGAATACCATATTTCATAGGAAATTTGTCCAACCTCATTGAGCTGTGAGACAGAATTCCTTCTTTATTGTATTATGAAAATCTTGTCTTCAATTAATGTTTTAAGGCAATCGTTTCACAATATGTCCATAGGAGGTTTCAAGGAAATTCATTTGAAGGTCCAATACCGCCATCATTTTCCAATTTAACCTCTTTAAATGACTTGTGAGTGTTGCACATTTCTTCTATTTTTTTCTTAAATGGATCAATTTCAGTGATGTAATAAAGTTAATTGTTATGATCATGTATGAACATCTTAGGAGAATAAGTGATGTATTTAATGGTAGCTCATCAATGGACTTCCTCAGAGATATGAAGTCTCTATCCACCTTGTAAGAAGTCAATGATCCTTATTCTATATAAATTTAGCTCGGTTTTGTTGATTTTGATTCTCCTCGATTTGGCAGAGTGTTGAGAAACAATAACATGTCTGGTTCATTACCTTTATTTTTAGGAGAATTACAGAGCTTGAAACTGCTGTAAGTTCCCATTTTACAAAAACATTCATTTAAATCTGTCATCTCAAGATGACGTCATTGGCCATCCTATGTTTCTGGGACTTAAGCTTCAATAATTTTACTGGGAGAATTCCAAACTCGATTTTCAATCTCACTTCTCTTACTACCTTGTAATAATTCATTAACTGCTTTCTTATGATCCAGAAATCATTTATATATGGTAATCTACTCCCCTTACAATGCCTTTTACAATCTTCAGGTTTCTTGGTAATAACAAGTTAACAGGTGCACTACCACCCCTGAAGACTCCATCACTTCAGAGTATGTGAGTATTCATGCTTTATGCTTCTGTTATCAAATTGGGAAACAAATTAAGATATGTTAGTAGCATTTGATTGTAACAGGGTAAAGATACAAGTTTCAATAGGAAGCCATGAACTAATACTCAGCATCCTGATATTTGCAATGCTTGCAGAGATTTATCATATAATGAATTATCTGGGAGCATTCCATCTTGGGTCAGCACACAAAATCTGCAACTGTATAATGAGCAAACACTGCCTCTGTTATTGATAGTATTCACTATTCACTACTCTAGTTCTCTTTCCGACATAATTGTTTTCTTTGGGTGCAGTAATTTGGTTTCCAACAATTTTACCCTTAGTGAAGGTTCTATTAACAGGTGCATTTATAAATTTAGAAATCTTATGTAATACCTATATTTCATGGGATCATTTGTTGGTTTTTTATGTCTCATCATCTCATGTATATTGATCATAACTAATCTTTTTGTTTCCTCTTAGTGCTTTACCTTCTGGTTTGGATTGTCTTCAAAGGAATTTTCCGTGCAATTGTGGGCGACCTCTTTGTAAGTGATCCATACTATGGCATTCAACTCCAAAACACCATTTTTCTTTGGTGAATATAGCCTCATGTGTTATGAAGATAATGAAAATGTGCATAAACTTTTCAAAATGAAAGATGCATTTTTTGTTGTATATATGAATGCTTGCAGACACGACAAGTGTGATCTTATGCTTGAAGTAGTTCTATTTACAGCATGACCTCAGTTTAATGTTGTTATAGAATACCACTTGGAACACTATATTGACTCCATACATCAGGTCAGACATGTGACCTTCTCCCTCTCTCTCTATTAATCTGGATTATGAGCTGCAGATTCTCAAGCTTTGCAGTAAACTGTGGTGGGCAGCAGATTAGGTCTTCTGATCAAATTGTGTATGAAATGGATAATGAGACTCTTGGTCCTGCAACATATTATGTGAGCAATACACACAGATGGGGAGTTATCAGTTCCGGTTTGTATGTTTCTAACATGAAATCACAATATATAAGCACATCATCATCTCAATTTACAAATACTATGGACCCCGAGTTGTTCCAAACTTCTTGGGTTTCAGCTGGATCATTAAGATACTTTGGTTTAGGCCTCGAAAATGGTAACTATGCAGTGAACCTCCAATTTGCAGAGTCAGAAATTGTAGGGTTGAACGCATGGCGGAGTCTTGGGCGCCGTGTTTTTGATATATATGTACAGGTCTGTTATAGAGTATAACATTCTTCAAAATGCTTTCTTTCTATACTTGTTGATATGATTATGATAGCGTCTTGGATGTTCAATCATATTACTTATACTTGAATCATCTTTGCTTTGCAAACACAAGTAGTTATTATGTTGAATGATATCCAGGGGAATCTAGAGAGAAAAGATTTTGATATACGAAGAGAGGCAGGAGGGCTCTCTTTAAGAGCTGTTGTAAGGTCATTCAATGTGCAGGTGTCAGAAAACTTTATTGACATCCATCTGTTTTGGGCGGGAAAAGGAACCTGCTGTGTACCTCGACTAGCTGCGTATGGACCTTCAATTTCTGCAATAAGTGTAACGCCAAGTATGTAAATATTTAGACGTCATGAAACTTATGAAGTCTACTTCTTATGATCGCCTGCTTATTTCACAGATTTTGTTCCAACTGTTGCTAATGAGCCTCCTAGTGAGAAAAAGAACCGAACTGGTCTTATTGTGGGTGTTGTTGTTCCAGTTGCAGCTGCGAGTTTTATTTTTTTGTTTGTTGTGTATTATGTGTTAGAAAGAAGAAGAAAGCAGAAAAGTCTTGAGGACGACGGTAAGTAAAGAAACTCATTCACTTCTTTGCGTTACGGTTAATATTCTCACTTTTCCACTATAGTGATTCGTTGTCTTTAGTACACGCTATATGTTAACTGATGATCATTTATATGTCATTTAATCAAATTAAGCAATACCATAAAACGAAATTAAATGAAAAGTAGATGACACAGACCAAAAAAGATGCAAGACTAAAGGGAACAGGCTATTTATATGTCATTTAATAAATGTAGTGTGTAATGAAAAAGAAGTTAGTGTCCCAAGTGTAAACAGTCTTTCCAAAAATGTTATGGTCTCTGAGGTGTTCCAATGATTTGCAGAGTTAGTAGGGATTGATGCAAAGACCTTATACATTCAGTTACTCTGAACTAAGAGCTGCAACTAATGACTTCAGTCCTGATAATAAGCTCGGAGAGGGAGGATTTGGTCCTGTTTGCAAGGTTGAAACCTTTTTCCATGGCTAAGATGGAAAACTTTAGAGCGTCAAAGTTGATATTAGACTACTACAATATGCAATCCACAGGGAGAACTTGGAGATGGAAGAGCAGTTGCTGTCAAACAATTGTCTGTGAAGTCACATCAAGGAAAGAGACAGTTTCTGGCAGAGATAGCTACTATATCTGCTGTGCAGCACCGTAACCTGGTAAAATTATATGGTTGCTGCATTGAGGGAGATAAATGGTTGCTCGTTTATGAGTATCTCCATAACAAGAGCCTTGATCAACTCTTATTTGGAATAGGTGAATTTAAAATATTACTCTACATAAAACTTGCTGAAATTTTTTTGTTTTGGTGGCTATTTTTTTCTTTTCTACGAAGCGTTATATTCTTGTATTTTGATGGATTAAACAGGAACTAAAAGTCTATACCTTGACTGGGGAACAAGTTACAACATATGCTTGGGAGTAGCTAGGGGACTGGCTTACCTTCATGAGGAATCTCGACCTCGGGTTGTTCACAGAGATGTTAAGGCCAGCAACATTCTTCTTGATTCTGATGTCACCCCTAAAATCTCAGATTTTGGGTTGGCCAAATTATATGATGATAAAATGACGCATATAAGCACTCAAGTTGCAGGCACTTAGTAAAACACCGTTTCTATAAATTCCATTTTCCTAACATGTTCTCATACATTGACTTGTTTTTTAATTTCTGGTTCATAAGGTCATGTAGTGGGTACCTCTCACCGGAATACGCTATGCGCGGACATCTTACAGAAAAGGTTGATGTATTCAGCTTTGGACTTGTAGCTCTTGAGATCATCTCTGGAAGAACTAATTCTGACTCCACTCTTCTTGAATGGGTAGGTAATGTACAAAAATAAAAATTGTTTTGTATGTGAGTGAATCTCCTGTGAATCAGGTTCACGATGTAAACCCTTAGGTTCCTCTTAATTTATGGATTGAAAAGACACCCGGTTCACATGAGTGTGTACCTTTGTATATGTTTCTAAGATGAATGAGACGGTAGTCGTAATGTTTGAATACTATTTCAGGCATGGAATCTTCACGAAAGTAACCATGAAATTGAGCTGGTGGATCCATCATTGCATGAGTATGATGCAAATGAAGTGAGAAGGATCATAGCTGTTTCCCTTGTATGCACTCAGGCATCTCCAGGGTTACGACCTGCTATGTCTCGTGTTGTTGCTATGCTCTCCGGAGATGTCGAGGTAGCTAAGGTCACTGCACGGCCTGGCTATCTAATTGACTGGATGTTTAACGATGACACGACCACCTCTGTGACGAACAGTGATGCCTGTAATTTTAAGTTTGTTAGTACAACTACCACAACAGACGCTGAATGGTCACCTGATTGTGTAGACCCTGCCAAACCAATTCTTGATGAGATAATTGATGGTGATGAATGTTAAATAGCGACATCTTCACAGTGTTTTTTTTAAATGATTTGAGTACCAGGGATTTTTTCAAACTACTTTAGTTTTGTTTAGAAACCCTATACAAATATTTTCGTTGAATGTGAAGTTGATTTAAAAAGCAATTAAGCAATAATATATACTAAAAATAAAAGTACGGAGAATGTGTGTCAAAGATCAAGTATTAAGATATATGTGATTAAAAACCTCTGATTACGATGCGACTCATATCATCATGCAAACGAAACTTTTTAGGTATTAAATTAAAGGCGATGTCACAAAAAAAAAAAAAAAACAACGTTCAGTAACAATAATCAATACATACGACTAAATTCATTAGAAAAAAGAAAAAATTATTTAGATATTATAAATAATATATTTATATGTAGATATTGAGGGGAAAAAAAATCTAACAATTAGATTTTCATACTCATACCATGTTGAATAATAACATCTTTGCAAATAATCATTCAGAATATTATTACATATGATTCAAACTTGATTAGATATAACAAATGGTTATTTATAGATTTATTTATTTATTGTTTGTGATTTCTAGGATCGGAATCACTACCTAATATATGGTGTAAAATGAATAATTAAAGACTTGTTGAGCAATCATAATTGAATAATAATTAAATGTTTTAACTTTATATTAAATGATATAGTAATTGTGGGTTATTAATATTTAGAGCAGTATAACATTTTTTAAATTACACTTGTAAATAATAATTAATATTATTTAATTATTAATAAATCCACGTATGATAGAAACTGGATAAGAGAGGGGGAGTTAAAAAGTTAGTTTTTAAACTCCTCCTCTTGGGGAATATTTAATACTGCGTAAGCAGTTATCAGAATATGCTCATACGCGAACGCATAATTAAGAACGCTGGAAGCGTTTTTCTCTCTCGGTGTTTTCTCTCCCGATTTCACTATACAATTCCAGTTCTTTATTTTCAATAATTAATACTATATCGTGGACAATAATCTACAGCCTCGTGTTGTATGATTTGATCTAGAGATCACAGTATATTCGTGAGTACCAATTGGTTAATAAGCATTCACTTACGCTGCAACGAAAACTCTACGGAGAGAGGTTAGTGAGATTACTCTCTATGCATATATGAATTGAGTTTATGTTTACTGAGTTTTCCAACATTGGTATCAGAGCCAATGATTGATACTCCATTTATTTTCTGGAAATAAGATATTTCATGGTTGAAGTTTTTTGCTTTTTTGCGTTGATTTTACTTATACATGATTTATGATGGAAAAGTATGATTGTTAATTTATGTGGTGTTTACTGATCATACATATGAGTTAAAGGCAGAATTTAAATGTCCAGTGGCTATTGCATGTTGTTGACAATTTTTAAATTTCAAACTCTTCAAAGGATCAATTTTTCGTTATTTTTCCGTGCATAGGATGCAAGTTTTTATTGGTCCACTGGATACTCTTATCGATAAGAGTCCAACGCATGGAATAAAATAAGTTAGGATATTGTTTATTTTAAGGTTTGGAAATTAAGTTAGGATATTGTTTATTTTAAGGTTTGAAAATTAAGTTAGGATATTGTTTATTTTTATGGTTTTTGATGTACACAAGAAGCGCTTTTCAAATATTTTATCTTAAAATCTATTCTTATTGCACGATCTCTCGGAGGCATTTGCATAGTCCCGTCATTTCTTCAATTTCTTTCATTTATCTTGCGTTACAGTTTCGCTTGCAGTTCTGAGTCAGTTTCATCTCACATGTTTACTTTTCTGCGATTTTAGTTTCATATTACAGTTTCCACTTTATATCTCACATTTCAAATCTTATAATCCTTCCTTCTCAATTCTTTTCCTATCGATTAATTTTCTCTCTCGGATTGTATGTGAGTAAGGGAGATTTATTTTATTTGATATTCGTAAGATCAGAGGTGGGGTTTAATATTATTGCCTTTAAACTTTATGTGAGTTATTTGTTATTGCGCAATATGTATGATATGAAATGCAAAGACATGAAATGAAATCTTAACCTTATCATGTGATACAAAATAAGTCTTACAGTGGCATAAGCATGCATCGCGGGGATGATGGTCCCATATGAAGTCCTCTTCACCGTGCACAGACATTAGTTGACCAACGACATGACAAGTTACATGACATGACATAGTTACATGATACAAGATACATGGTGTAACAACAAATTTTTTATTTATGATAAAATAAATACAAATTGGGGTACAAAGATAATCCAGACGTATTTAATTTGAAAGATATGTAAACGGATTACAATCTCAATCAATCATCTGATTCTTCTCTTGAACCAATTTGACTTGACTTGACTTGTGTGTGTTGACTTTGACTTTGTTGACTGAAGTGTATGCTGACTGTGTTGACAGCGTGTATGTTGAGTCGGATCTTCGGATGAAGCTTGTCCGAGCTCGGATTTGTAGTCTTGTGTCGTTGATCCGGAGGCATTAAGACTTTATTCGGATTGAACATTGACTGGAGAGAATGTCAGATCGGAGGGGCTTAAATCCTTAATCTCTGATCGGAGGTAGTTGGCTGGATGAACGCCGGATCGGAGGGCTAGGCAGCTTGATCTCTGATCAGAGGCGGATGGCTGGAAGAACGCCGGATCGGAAGGCTAGGTAGCTTGATCTCTGATCGGAGGCTGTTGGATGGAAGAAGGCCGGATCGGAGGCTTGGCAGCTTGATCTCTGATCGGAGGCTGTTGGATGGATGAACGCCGGATCGCAGGGCTTGGCAGCTTGATCTCTGATCGGAGGCTGTTGGATGGAAGAACACCAGATCAGAGGCTGTTGGATGGAAGAACGCCGGATCGGAGGCTGTTGGATGGAAGTACGTCGGATCGGAGGCTGTTGGATGGAAGAACGCCGGATTGGAGGCATTTGGATGAAAGAACGCCAGATCGGAGGCTTTTCTTGGCTTGAAGATCTTGAAGGGAGGCTGTTGCTCATGCTCTTCGGATCTCTTCAGGTATTTGGGTGTGTTTGGAATGAATGAAGGAGGACTCTTTATATAGGTGAAGGTAGAGGATCCCCCATAAATAACTCGTCATCTGATTGGTCAATGACAGATTTGACCTGATTCTGCGGGCTTGGGCATTTCCTTATATAACACAGCTTGATTGGTTATTGCTTAATTTGAGTTGATTCTGGAACCTTCAAGGCTTTATTTGACTTGGGAGTCAAACTTTACTTAATTTAAACCCCTTTTAATTTGTTGAGTTTTAAATTAATTATCAATTATTTATTAATCTATTTTAGGAATTAATTTATTAAATCCCCAAAACAAAATATAATAAATTAAAATTGATATTTTAATAATGAAAATCCACGTGTCGCCATTTTATTGTACGGTGAATTTTATTTGCTTACAAATGCCCCCTTGTGATTTATTCACGGATGCTGCGTCTTGTTGTGAAGGAATCACAAAAGTCTATTTTTTCCCTTGAAATTTTTTTGGCGGCAGCGACGGGCAGGTTGTGGTGCCTTGAGCAACGATGTGGCGATACGAGATGTCATGGCGGAGAGATGGCGGCGTAGTCGCTACTTTCCAATAGAAGAACACCCTCAGTTTTGACATGTGGGAGTTGAACAACAAATTTCTTGACTTCGTCGACGAAAATCCAGCGCAAAACCAACGGCGGTCGCTGGTGCCTTTGGGCCGTGAGATCCGATAGTGATGAGAAATTCAATTCTTGGTAATATCTTACCGCTTGCAACATATGATGTGACAACATTGATTACCTCCATCATTTTTTATGACAACAACTTGGGATTATTTTAATGCTCCAAGAATTTGAACTTCCTTTGCCATTTCAATAATTTGAAATTCTTCACGCAACTTAGCATTCAACCACCGTCTCTTCCTTGTTAATCATCTTCTACTCATAAATGCTTCAATTTTATTGCTTGCCCCATAGATTTGATGCGTAAGGCCCAACTTATGACTGAACTTAGCAAATGCTAAACTGCCTACGTACCTCTTTGCAGATGATCAAGTCATTACGTAGTTCAAAGGGACATGATTTGGTTTTGAATTGGGGGTGCCGTGCACAATTTATACTCATGCGGGCCAGGAATAACTATTCTTTAACCATTTTAGACAAAGTAGGGTACTTAATACTTTAACCACTTAAAATACTTGAGTGGGGTGAATTAGTAGTTTAACCACGTATAATTACCTTTGGTGGGTGTCGTACACAGTTTATACTCATGCGGACCAGGAGCTCGTCGTACACAGTTTAAACTCATGCGGACCAGAAGTTCGTCGTACACAGTTTAAACTCATGCGGACCAGGAGTAACATGCAGTTTAGGCTCGTGCGCCATGGAGCGTTGTGTATGTATTGGACTTACGCATAATAGCGTTTCAAGAATTTCCCATTTATAGGGCCAATATTCACGCCATCTTCTGAGATCAATTTGTAGGCGCCATTTGTGTATACTTCTTTCACAACATGAGGGCCATCCCATTTGGGTAGAAACTTATTTCCAACATGATGAGCAACTACTATAGGTCTTCTCATGGCAAGCACCAAGTCACCAACTTGAAAAGAACGTACCTTCACTTTCTTGTTGAATGTTCTAGAAAGGCGAGATTGGTAAACTCAAGTCTTTGCTGCGCATCCAACCTCTTCTCATCTAATGCTTCTAACTCCTGAAGACGCAACTTTGCATTTTCTTCTTTAGTTAAGCCTTCTTGTATGGCCATCCTCAAAGATAGGATTTGCTTTTCAAAAGGTACAACAACTTCAACACCATACACCAATGAATACGGAGTAGCTTGAGTGGGTGTTGTGTAAGTGGTGTGGTACGCCCATAAAACTTCATTTATTCTTTCATGCCAATCTCTTTTTGATTTGGAAACAACTTTCTTTAACAAACTGCATAAGGTTTTATTGAAGGCTTCGGCAAGGCCATTTGCAGCTGCGTTATACATTGATGACTTCCTTTGCTTGAAGTCAAACTTCTCACATAACTTATCAATCCAACTGTTGCTGAACTGCTTTCCATTATCAGTGATAATGTAGCGAGGAACACCATATCTATAAATGATGTTGATTCGAATGAAATCAGCAACATTTTCTTTCTTCATTTCTCTCAAAGGCACAGCTTCGGCCCACTTTGAAAAGTAATCGGTTGCAGCAAGAATGTAGAGATGACCACGAGATGGCTTTGTAAGTGGCCCCACCACATCTAAACCCCAAGCATCAAAAGGCCATGAAGCGACTGTTGGATGCAAAGGCTCCGGAGGTTGATGAATTAGATTTCCATGGAACTGACAAGCTTGACATCTTTGTGCATAATCCATGCAATCTTTCACCATTGTTGGCCAATAGTAGCCTATTCTCTTGATTCTGAAATGCAGCTTTGGTCCGGATTGATGAGCATCGCAAATTCTGGAGTGAGCTTCCTCCATCGCTTGAATAACCTCTTCCTTACTTAAGCATCTCAAGAAAACTCCATCAAATGATCTTCTATAAAGTGTACCTTTGAAGTAAAATGAAACGAGGTGCACAACGCCGGATATCAACCCTTTGGCATGGATCACTTGGCAATTTATCATACTTCAAATAATCCACAAGTTGTTGGCGCCAATCTTCTTCTTCAATCTCGAAAATTTCCACCACATGATTTTCAACTTCTTCATAGTCATCATCTTCAAAGATTGGTGGTGCAACCCAACTTCTACATAACGGTATTTGAATCTGCACCTCTGGCATAGCTATAGTTGATGCTAACTTAGCGAGGGCGTCAGCTTGCTTATTCTCTCTTCTAGACAGATGCTTGATATCAACATCACCAAGGTAACCCATAAGCTTTTGAGCATAATTATGGTATGGGAGCAACTCGGGCTTCTTTACTTCATACACTCCAAGAAGTTGATTTATCACCAGTAATGAATCACCATACACCCTAAGGTGTAGTTGTTTTATATCAACGGTCATTTCTAAACCAAGTATGAGCGCTTGATATTCAGCCACATTATTGGAGCAATTTTCCGTTAGGGAAAATGAGAAAAGGTAGAACTTCACCACTGGATGTTACAAACACGACTCCAGCACCGACTTCTTCTCTATGAGATGCTCCATCAAAATACATCTTCCAAGGAGAAGCTATGTCTACAATGAAAGCATCTTCATCGGGGAGTTCATTAGATAGTTCCCATTCAGCAGACACTGGATGATCAGCTAGAAAATCTGCCAACACTTGTCCTTTTACGGCCTTTTGAGGGACGTACACGATCTCAAACTGTTGGAGTTGGAGATACCACCTAGCAAGCTGATCAGAAAGCACTGGTTTTGACATGACAAACTTTAGTGGATTGGCTTTCGAAACTAGCCAAACTATGTGAGCTTGGAAGTAATGTTTCAACTTTTGAATCACGAAGATAAGGGATAAGCAGATCTTCTCAATGGGTGAATATTTCTACTCGTTTGGAGTCATGGTCCTACTTAGATAGTATAGAGCTCTTTCTTTGCCATCATCATTTTCTTGTGCAAGCAAAGCTCCAACAGAATGCTCTTGAGCAGAAAGGTAGAGAATTAATGGTAGCCCGGGTATTGGAGCTCCTAATACTGGTGCATTCATCAAGTATTCCTTAATGCTATTGAAAGCATTATTGCAAGCTTCATCCCATTCGAATATGCTGCCTTTCTTCATGAGATGACTAAATGGTTGGCATCGACCAGCCAATTTTGATATGAATCTTCTCAAGTATGCCAACTTTTCTTGCAAACTTTTGAGCTCATGTATGTTCCGAGGCACATGCATCTTCATGATTGCATCAATCTTTGCTTTCTCAATCTCAATTTCTCGACGGCGAATAATAAATCCGAGAAATTTCCCAGATGAAACTCCAAATGCACACTTGAGTGGATTCATCTTGAGTTGATGCTCTCTTAATCGCTAGAATACTCGCCTTAGATCTTGGAGATGATCTTTCTTTTCCTTTGATTTCACCACAATATCATCAACATAACACTTGACGATCTTATGAAGCATGTCATCAAATATCTTTTGCATGGCTCGCTAATAAGTGGCACCAGCATTCTTCAAGCCAAATGGCATGACATTGTAGCAATATATTCCTTTTAGAGTACGAAAAGCTGTCTTCTATTGATCCTCAGGAGCTAGACCAATTTGATTGTAGCCAGATGACCCATCCATAAATGAAAGGACATCATGCCCCGTCGTTGCATCAATCATGAGTTCAGCAATTGGCAATGGAAAGTCATCTTTCGGACATGACATGTTAAGATCTCGAAAATCAACACATACTCTGAGTTGCCCATTTTTCTTTCTCACCAGCATGATGTTAGAAATCCATGTAGGATATTTTACTTCTCGTATCTTGCATGTTTCAAGAAGCTTATTAACCTCGTCCTCAATCAAAGGAATCAATTCTGGTTGAAATCGATGTTGCATTTGTTTTACTGGTCGAGTTTCCTTTTTAATAGACAAGTGGTGCACTGCAATTTTCAGATCTAAGCCTGGCATTTCTTTATGTGACCACGCAAAGACGTCTCTGAATTCTCGTAAAATGCTAATATACTTTTCTTCTTCCTTAACATTTAGTAGAGCACTTATGTAGGTAGGACGTGGATCATTTTCATCACCTAAGTTGATTTCTTTCAACTCAGCAACAGTGGCTTTCACTCATTTTTCAAATTGTGAAGGGGAATCTTCAGCATCTACTTCCTCCATTTGAGAATCTTCGAGAGCAATGATATGGTTGGTGGAAGCTACACTTTCTCTATCATCTTTAGTAAAGATGATTGTCTGCATCTTAGCTTTCAACACTCTTCCCCTTGAGATAGTCAAGATATTTCGCCGATTCCTGTGAGAGGGAATCCGACTTCGTAGTTTTTGGAGGTTAAGGGACTTGACATGATTTTGCCTCCTATACTTGTTCCCTTTACAGGGTCCAAGCCTTTCGAAGACACTCCCAAGCCTTTCAAAGACAGAGCTTCTCTTGATTTCCCTACTACTTGCATCAAACATATCTTCCGTGGATAACGCTTCTCCCTCGGTGATATAATTTGTACTGGCTCAACTAATTGCATTGCGGATTGGCTTTTGAGGGACATAGCCCAAACCTGGCTTAGCATTCTTAATAGTGTGACCACCATTTTTCAACATTTCCTAAGTGGCATTGAGCCATGCTCTGGTTGGTTGATGGTTTCTCGATGTAACTTGCTTGCCATCGGCTTTTCCTTTGGTTCATAACTAGCCTTCATGAGAAGTTTGTAAGCTTGTGGTCCATATGACTTAGCTTTTTCTGCTTCAAATACTCCACCGTGTTCAATTTTTGCTCCTTCAACAGGACGTGTGAATCCTTTGAGTAGTGGAGAAGAATGTTTACTCGCATCAATTTTTGTTAAAGGCAACGTCAACTCTTCCAAGGTCTCAAGCTTCTCTTTGTCCTTCTTGAGAATAGAAGATGATGTGCTACCTTCCTCCTTTATTTGTTTACTGCCCCCATCTTCTTGTGCTGGGGCTTCTTCACATTTCACTTCCTTTATATTCTTGAAGAAGTATTTAACATCTGCAAAGTAAGCTTCAACTTCAGTAAATGGTTTTTCATCACCGAATACCCTTTTCACGTTGTTGCCTTCACTATATTTGAAGCACTTGTGTAGTTTAGAAGGGATCACGCAATTCTCATGCAACCATGGGCGCTCTAAGAGCATGTTGTACGAAGTTTTTGCATCAATAACATGGAAGAGTACTGCTGACTTCATCTCATCAATTAGCAAATCAAGAACTATTGTGCCGAGAGTTCTTTGTCCCTCGTGGTTAAACTCTTGAATCATCAATCGACTATGATTGAGTTCATCCAGCGGTACTTCCAACTTCTTCAACATCTTTAAAGACAAGATATTCACCGCTGAGCCTCCGTCAACAAGTATATGCTTTACTCGTAGCCCTTGTGTATAACAAGTTACAAATAGAGGTCGGTTATGAGATTGTGAACCCAACAACATGTCTTCATCTGTGAAGGTCACCTTCATAGAGTAAGCTTTTTCCTTGGCCTCAAGTTGTTTGCTTTCGTTGTCTTCTTCGTTCACAGCATGACATGAGCCTTCATCATGACTTTCTTTTACATAAGTAAGTTTGTGGCTGCCTCATCTTCTAACATGATTTTTCCTTCTTTAGCTAGCTGCATGACCTTTTCCTTGAAGACAAAACAATCATGAATAGGATGACCCACCAACCTATGATACTTGCAGTATTTTGGATCATTAGTTCGGCTGGCTTTCTCTGGACGTTTCATGTCAGGAAGGTCAAGGAGTTTATTTTTTATCAGATCATCAAATATGCCAGAAATATCAGAATCCAGGAAGGGGTACTCTTTTTCTTGCATCTCCTTCAGAGTTATCCTTCTTTCCCCCCATTCCTGGACAACTTGTTTCCCTTTATCTTATTATTTTCACTCTTTCGAACTTTGACCGTCATAGTATTTGTGGCCATTGACTTTGTTGGAATTTCTAGCATAGGGCTTGCCCCCTTTCTTGAAATCTTGCTTATCTTTGGACCTGTAGGAGTCCAACATTGGTAAATGTTTGATTCCACTAGCAACCATGCTTAATTCCATGTCATGAGCTCTCATAGCCAACTCCTCGAAAGTTTTAGGCCGAATCCCTTGGAGTATATAAAGGAGATTCCATTCCATTCCTTGGATACATATTTCAATGCCGGACTCTTTGGATTGTCGATCCTTGCAGTTCAGACTCAGATTCCTCCATCGATTAATATAATCGATCACATGTTCTTCTTTCAATTGACGAGTGTTAGTTAGCTCCATCATGCTAACAGTTCTTCTTGTACTGTAGAAATGATTAAGAAACTCATGCTCCATTTGCGCCCAACTGTCAATGGATTCAGCTTGCAAGTCGATATACCAATCAAAGGCATTTCCTTTGAGAGAGCGAATAAACTGTCTCACCATATGGTCTCCATAAGTACCGGTATCATGGAAAGTCTCAATGAAGTGTGCTATGTGTTGCCTTGGGTTTCCCTTGCCATCAAATTGTTGGAACTTGGAAGGCTGGTAGCCAACTGGCAACTTCAAGTTGTCCACTCTTTTCGTGAATGGCTTGACATAAGTGAAAGTGGGCTTGGAAGTCTCTTTCCTTTCTTTTATTGCTCCAAGTATAATATCCTTCAATTGATCAACTTGGAGCATTCCATCGACTGAAAGTTGCAATGTTCCTTGAGTTTGTTCTTTTCAATAGTCTGGCACCTTGTGATCTCTTGCACCTCACTATCGTCATGGCTCATTTTCCGTTTGTACGGCTAGTCTACGCGACGTCCCTTTTTTCCATCAATTGGGAAATATTTGAATCTTGAGTTTCTATTTGTTTTGTGAGCCCTTCGATAGCTTTCATCACACTTGCTAACTGTTCCTCAATAGTTGAGGCGCCTGCCATCATTACTGGAGCTGCAATTGAGCCAGAAGATGAGTGTGAGCATGCAGAATCTTCATCACTATCTTCTTTAAGAGGTAGTTATTTTCTCAAAGCCTATTCAACCGAACGGTTGGATCCAGATGAGCCTTCTGATTGAGCTTTCTTTGACATGCTCCTCATAACAACAACAACATGTTTATTCAATGACTCTGAGGGTTTAGAAGCAGCATTCCTTCCCACAGTGATCTTAAGAGGTGTCATTTTGTACTTTCGAGCTTGTAGAGAGAAGGGATGAGAGGTAGAGATTGTCCCACCGGGCGTGCCAAATTCTGTAAAAACAAAATTTGTATTTTTGATAAAATAATACACATTGGGGTACAAAGATAATCCAGACGGATTTAATTTGAAAGATATGTAAACGGGTTACAATCTCAATCAATCCCCTGATTCTTCTCTCGAACCAATTTGGCTTGACTTGACTTGTGTGTGTTGACTTTGACTTTGTTGACTGGAGTGTATGCTGACTGTGTTGACAGCATGTGTGTTGAGTCAGATCTTCGGATGAAGCTTGTCCAAGCTCGAATGTGTAGTCTTGTGTCGTTAATCCGGAGGCGTTGAGACTTTATTCGGATTAAACGTTGACTGAAGAGAATGCCAGATCGGAGGGGCTTAAAACCTTAATCTCTGATCAGAGGCAGTTGGCTAGATGAATGCCGGATCGGAGGGCTAGATATCTTGATCTCTGATCGGAGGCTGTTGACTGGAAGAACACCGAATCGGAGGGCTAGGCAGCTTGATCTCTGATTGGAGGTTGTTGGCCGGAAGAACACCGGATCGGAGGGCTAGAAGCTTGATCTCTGATCAAAGGCTGTTGGATGGAAGAATGCCTGATCGGAGGCTTGGCAGCTTGATCTCTGATCGGAGGCTGTTGGATGGATGAACGTCGGATCGGAGGGCTTGGCATCTTGATCTCTGATTGGAGGTTGTTGGATGGAAGTACGCTGGATCGGAGGCTGTTGGATGGAAGAATGCTGGATCGGAGGCTGTTGGATGGAAAAATGTTGGATCGGAGGCTGTTGGATGAAAGAACATCGGATCGGAGGCTGTTGGATGGAGGTACGCCGGATCGGAGGCTGTTGGATGGAAGAACGCCGGATCGGAGGCTGTTGGATGGAAGAATGCTAGATTAGAGGCTTTTCTTGACTTGAAGATCTTGAAGGGAGGCTGTTGCTCGTGCTCTTCGGATCTCTTCAGGTATTTGGGCGTGTTTGGAATAAATGAAGGAGGACTCCTTATATAGGTGAAGGAAGAGGATGCCCCATAAATAACTCGCTATCTAATTGGTCAATGGCAGATTTGACCTGATTCTGCGGGCTTGGGCATTTCCATATATAACACAGCTTGATTGGTTATTGCTTAGTTTGAGTTGATTATAGAACCTTCCAGGCTTTATTTGACATGAGAGTCAAACTTTACTTAATTTAAACCCCTTTTAATTTGTTGGGTTTTAAATTAATTATCAATTATTTATTAATCTATTTTAGGAATTAATTTATTAAATCCCCAAAACAAAATATAATAAATTAAAATTGATATTTTAATAATGAAAATCCACTTGTCGCCATTTTATTGGACGGTGAATTTTATTTGCTTACACATGGTTACCAAATTTACAAGTTGTATTATTTCAAGTGATGTACATGATGTTTAACTGTGATAATGTTATACTTCATTGAGCGGTTTTAGTGCTCACCCCTTTCACATGATTTCAGGTTGAATGGAGAGGCGTGGTGGTGAGGTGGATCTGTATGAAGTATTAATTATCTAGGAAAAATAAAGTATTTTAGGATGTTTAAATGTTTGAAGTTTATGTTTGAATTGAGATTTGATGTCATGAATTTCTATAAGTATATTATCGTGAAATATATTATTGGTGTGTTTTCTTGAAAAAAAATGGATAAGTCTAATATATTGGATATGCATAACTCTTTGAAATGTGAAAATTGAAAACTGTAGAATGAAACTGCATGGTAAAGACTTAAATGGGAAACATAAAAGGATAAAAACTATAGCGTAGATGTTGAATTATCAACCTAACTGTAAAAATAAACAATATCCTTGTAGACAATTAAATTTTATTGCCTAATAAATAAAAATGTAAAGGAAAATATATTAAATATTAATTAAATATTTATTTATTAAGGAATTTAAATAAATTAATTCCTAAAGTAAATAAATAAACAATTGATAATTAATATAATTATTTGAGCCCAAATCCAAGTCAAATGGGCTCAATTCAAGTCAAGTGGGCTCAATTCAAATCAAGAGGACTTGACCCAAATCAGTAAGCCCAGGAAATAAATCATATGGGTCTGACCCAAATCAGTAAGCTCAGGAAATAAATCATGTGGACCCGATTCAAGTTAACAAGCCCAGTAAATCAAATTCTGCAGGTCTAATTAAATTAATAGGCCCAAATCAAATCCAGCAGGTCTAATTAAATTAATAGTCCCGTATCCAGTCCAGCAGGCTTGAGTAAAAGAAATAAGCCAACATATCTTTTAAAGGAGAAAATATCTCTCAAGTGGATATTTTCTCTACCTATAAATAAGGACCTTCAGTCCTCATTCCAGACATTCAAGGACCCAAAGACAAGACGCTCTTGAAGAGATCAAAAATATTCGGGGATCTTTAAATCTTCAAAACTTCAAGCTCAAGACCTTTGAGGATCTTCAAACCTTCGAAGTTTCAAGCTCAATACCTCCGAGGATCTTCAAATCTTTGAAGTTTCAAGCCCAAGACCTTCGAGGATCTTCAAATCTTCGAAGTTTCAAGCTCAAGACCTTCAAGTGATCTTCAAGTCTTCAAAGCTTCAAGTCGAAGGTTTCAAGTCAAGCTTTAAGCAGCTTCAAAGTAACTTCAAGTCAAGATCTGCCTCAGATCAAAGACCAAGGTGCTAAGTCTCTCCGATCCGGCGTTCTTCATCCATCTGTTTCCGTGAAGTCAACGTTCTACCAAATTGAACGGCGTTCTTCACGACAAATCTTCAAGTTAACGTTTGATCTGAACAAAGGCTCGATGCCTCCGGATAAACGTTATAAAGTCCCAAATCGAGCTCGGACAAGCTTCATTCAAAGATCCGGCTCTGAAAAGTTGATAGAGTTAAATAAGTCAACTCAAGAGAGGAATCAGAGGATAGCTAGAGACTGTTCACTCAATTTTCAAGTTCAATCCATCTTAGATTATCTTTGTAATTTCTTTTGTATTTATTATTCAATAAATACAAATTTGTTGTTACAAATTTTGGCACGCCCAGTGGGACAGTTTCTACCTCTCATCTCCTCTTCACATAAGCAAAGTAAAATGACTCCACTAAGAGTCAAAGTCAACAGATCAGCTTCTGTCTCCAAGTTTTCGGGACTCCAAGTTGAAAACGTTAATGTTACAACCAGAAGCATGTCAAAGATGGCACGATCTGAAGCCTCTTCAGAGATAAAATTCTTAAGTTGGAGTTACCTCTAGAGTAATACCATATGATGATAAAGATGAGAAAAGCGACTCAGCTAGCTCAACTCCTATACTTGAAGAAGGTTTATTGTCTGATTCATCTGTAGCCTTAGCTAAGGTAACGAACAAGTCGTCTGTTGAAGAGCAATTGGCAAGCTTAAATGAATCCGTTGCTACACTTGCCAAACAGAATCAAGATCAAAGTAATTTGATCTTCAAATTAATTGAGAAAATGGCTGGTGCTAAAACTAGCCATGCAAACGAGAAGCAAGATGAAGATGCTGAAAATGAAGTAAATGACTCCGCGAAATATCAGTCGACGGGAAAAAGGGTAATTGAAGAAGAATTGAACATTTCCCATGATGGAATGGTTCCTATCAGCCAGCTAAAATGCATTATACTTGGGACAATGAAGGACCAATTTGAAGAGAGCTCAAAGCCTTTATTCATGAATGCTAAGCCTTTTACTAGAAGGATTGACAACTTGAAGATGCCACTGAACTATCAATCCCCCAAGTTCCAAAAGTTTGATGGCAAAGGTAATCCAAGGCAACATATAGCACATTTCATTGAAACGTGCAATAATGCTGGCACTTACGGAGATCATATGGTGAGACAATTCGTTCGTTCTCTAAAGGAAAATGCTTTTGAATAATACACTAACTTGGAAGCTGATTCTATAGACAGTTGGGATCAGATGGAACATCAATTCCTTAACCGTTTCCATAGCACTAGGAGAACTGTTAGCATGGTAGAGTTGACTAATACCCGTCAATTAAAAGAAGAGCCAGTAATTAAGTACATCAACCGATGGAGAAATTTGAGCTTAAATTTTAAAGATCGACTGTCTGAAGTTTCTGGCATTGAGATGTGCACTCAAGGAATGCAGTGGAGCCTTCGTTACATACTTCAAGGGATTAAGCCTAAAACCTTTGAAGACTTGGCCACCAGAGCTCACGACATGGAGCTAAGCATGGGGATAAATGGAGTTGTAGAGCCACCGATTCCCCGATCCTACAAGTATAAAGAAAAGTAAGAGACCAGGAAAGGGAGCAAAGAAGATTGACCTTGAAAGAAATGCAGGAAATGAAGTACTTATTCCTTGATTCGGATGTCCCAGGCATGTTTGATGATCTGTTAAAAGATAAACTTATCAAGCTTCCTGAAATGAAGCGACCAGAAGAGGCAGGATAAACTGACAATTCGAAATACTGCAAGTATCACAGACTAGTGGGCCACTCTATCAAAGATTGCTTTGTATTTAAAGACAAAGTTATGCGATTGGTAGAGCAAGGAAAGATATTTCTAGATGAAGATGCAATTGCAAACTTTACTTCTGCAGACGGTGAAAATGGTTCTTCATGTCACATGGCAAGCGAAGCTCAACTATCTAAGGTTAAGCCAGGAATGGGAAGCGAGACCCATGTTATGAAGATTACCTTCACGGAGGAAGACTTACTGCTCGGTTCACAATCTCACAACCGACCCTTATTCGTAACTGGTTATACTCAAGAGCAAATGGTAAATCGAATATTGATTGATGGAGGTTCAGTGGTCAATATCTTGCCTCTAACAACATTAAAAAAGTTGAAAATTCCAACCAACAACCTCGGCAGTAGTCGATTGACTATTCATGGGTTCAATCAAGAAGGTCAGAGAACACTTGGTACGACAGTATTGGACTTAATGATAGATGAGATAGTCTCAACAGTTTTGTTTCACGTCATTGATGCTAAAACATCATACAACATGCTCTTCCCATGGTTGCATGAAAATGGAGTGATTCCTTCTACGCTACATCAATGCTTCAAATACTGTGATGGAGGTAACATAAAAAAGGTGCTTGGTGATGAAAGGCCATTCACAGAAGCCGAGTCATATTTTGCAGACGCCAGATATTTTCTAAGAAGTTGCAAGGCCGTCAAGCAAGAAGAAAGTTCATTGTAAGAGAAAAACAATAAAAAGCTAGAAAAAGAAAGTACGAATAATGTTTCTTCTACACGGTCTGGTGAAAACAAGCAGTTTCTCGAGACAATAGGAGAGTTGACACTACCCCTGACTAAGGTTGACATTGAGAAGCCCTCTTCTCCACTTAAAGGGTTCGCTCACCCAATTCAAGGGGCTAAAACTGAGCATGGAGATGTATTTGAGGCGGCAGTTTCTAAATTATATAGCCCACAAGCTTACAAACTTCTTATAAAAGTTGGATATAACCCTCAAGAAAAAGCTGTGATAAATAAACCATCTCATAAGACTCTTAGTGGATTTAATACCACTCAAGAGACATTGAAAAGTAATGGTTGCGCTTCCAAGTATATTAGAACAGGTTTGGGATATGTTCCGCAAAAACCTGTTCACATTGCGATCAAAAGGGCAAATACAAACTGCATTACTGAAGATGAAATTCTCTCTGCAGAAAAAAATCTTATGAAGAGTATAGAAAGACAGAGAGAGTATCAGTCTTTGAAAGAATCAGAGCAGCAGGAGTTAAAAAGACTACCAAGTTCTCAAGGTTCCCAAAGATACATAGTCGGATCCCATCTCGCATGAAAGTCGACATTTTCTGACTATATCATGTAACACAATGTTGAAAGCTAAGAAGCGAACAGTAATCTTCACTCGAAGTGAAGAAGATGATCGTGAAAGTTTAGGCTCATCAGATGTTGTTCATTCTATTATCATGCAAACAGACCTGCACAGTGCAGAAAGAGATCTACGAAGCAAGATCGTCGAAATGAGGAGAGATGGTTATGTAGTAGAGAGCATTGTTATAGTGGGAGAAAATGAACAAGTTGGGTCTAATTCACGTTTTCAAAGGCAAGAATTCTTGGAGGGAGTTGCCACGGTAAATCATGTCACTATACGAGAAGAGACCTCAACTGAAGAGGAAGATGCTGATGATGCTCCTCCATAATTTGAAGAGGGTGTCAAATCTACTGTTGATCAATAAAAGGAGATTAATTTGGGTGATGCTAATGATCCACGGCCAACCTATATAAGGGCTTTGTTGACAGCTGATGAAGAAAAAGCTTACGTTGAGCTTCTTCAAGAGTTTAGAGACGTGTTTGCATAGTCATTCAAGGAAATGCCCGAATTAGATCCAAAAGTGGCAGTTCATCATTTAGCAGTAAAGGAAGGAGCTAAGCCAGTTAAGCAAATGCAGCGTCGATTTTGACCAGAGCTGGTTCCATTGATTGAAGCTGAGGTTAATAAGCTCCTTGAGACGGGGAAGATACGAGAAGTTAAGTATCCCACTTGGCTCTCTAACATTGTACCAGTAAGGAAGACAAATGGGCAACTTAGAGTGTGTGCTGACTTTCAGGATTTGAACTTGGCATGCCCAAAAGATGACTTTCTACTTCCAATTACTGAACTCATGATTGATCCAACAACTGGTCATGAAGTTCTTTCTTTCATGGATGGCTCATCCGGCTATAATAAAATTAGCCTTGCTCCAGAAGACCAAGAGAAGACAACCTTCCGTACTCCAAAAGGAATATTTTGTTACAATGTTATGCCGTTCTGTTTGAGGAATGCTAGCGCTACTTACCAACGAGCCATGCAAAAGATATTCGATGACATACTCCATAAGAATGTCGAATGCTATGTTGATGACATCGTGGTGAAATCAAAGAAGAAAAGGGACCATCTCCAAGATTTAAGACAAATATTTAAGCGTCTTAGAAAATTTCAACTCAAGATTAACCCACTTAAGTGCGCATTCGGAGTCTCTTCTGGAAAGTTCCTCGGATTCATTGTCCGACATCGTGGCATTGAGATTGATAAAGCAAATATTGATGCAATCATGAAGATGCAGGTGCCCCGAAACATACATGAGCTCAAGAGTTTGCAAGGTAAGCTGACGTACTTAAGAAGATTTATATCAAACTTGGCCGGTCGATGCCAACCATTCAGCCATCTTATGAAGAAAGGCATCCCATTTGAATGGGATGAAGCTTGCACTAATGCCTTTAACAGCATTAAAGCATATTTGATGAAGCCGCCAGTGTTGGTTGCTCCAATAGCCGGACGTCCATTAATTCTTTACATATCTGCTCAAGAAAGATCAGTTGGAGCCCTGCTTGCGCAAAATAATGATGAAGGAAAGGAGTGTGCGTTGTACTATTTGAGTAGGACAATGATGCCAAATGAGTTGAAATACTCACTAATTGAAAAGATTTGTCTTGCTCTCATCTTTGCGATTCAGAAATTGACACTAATTTCAAGCTCACACTGTTTATTTAGTCTCAAGGGCCAATCTATTGAAGTTCGTCATGTCAAAGCCAGTGCCCTCTGATAGGCTCGCAAGATGGTATCTTCAATTGCAGCAATTTAAAATTTTCTATGTCCCTCAAAAAACGGTGAAAGGGCAAGTGTTGGTAGATTTCTTGGCTGATCATCCCATGCCTGCCGAATGGGAGTTGTCTGATGATCTCCCCGATGAAGATATATTGACTATTGAAATTAGTCCTCCTTGGAAGATGTATTTCGATAGAGCTGCTCATAGAGAATGAGCCGGCGCCGGAGTAGTATTTGTGATCTCAGATGGAGGAGTTCTGCCATATTCGTTCAGTCTAACTGAAAATTGCTCCAACAATGTAGCTGAATATCAAGCTCTTATACTTGGTCTGGAGATGGCAGTAGATTTAAAGCAGCGACACCTTAAGGTATATGGAGATTCGTTATTAATAATCAACCAGCTACTTGGCTTATATGGGGTTAGGAAACCTGAACTACTTCCGTATTTTAACTATGCTCAAAGGCTTATGAATTGGCTTGGAGATGTAGAAATTGAACATCTCCTAAGGAGCAAGAATAAACAAGTCGATGTTTTGGCAAAGCTAGCATTAACCATAGCAATGCCTGAAGCGCATTTCCAAGTTCCGATCTGCAAGAGTTGGGTGGTACCTCCCTTCTTCGAAAAGGAAGATGGCGAAGAAGTTGAGTATTGCGCCATAGAGGTGTTTGATATTGAGAAAGAAGACTGGCTTCAACCGTTCGTGGATTACTTGAAGTATGATAAGCTTCCCAATGATCCACACCTAAGGGTTGATGTCTGACGTAGAGCACCACGATTCTTCTATTACAAAGATACACTCTATAGAAGATCATTTGATTGTATTCTCTTAAGATGCTTAAGTGATGAAGAAGCTCTTCAAGCTATAGAGGAAGCTCATTCTGGAATATGTGGCGCCCATCAATCTGGACCCAAGTTACATTTCAGAATCAAGAGGATGAGATATTACTGGCCTTCTATGGTGAAAGATTGCATAGACTATGCACAAAGATGTCAGCCATGTCAGTTTCATGCAAATCTCATTCATCAGCCTCCCGAACCGTTGCATCCAACAGTTTCTTCGTGGCCATTTGATGCTTGGGGCTTAGATGTGGTGGGGCCGTTAAAAAAGTCTTCTGGAGGCCATCTTTATATTCTGGCTGCCACTGATTACTTTTCCAAGTAGGTGGAAGTTGTACCCCTGAGAGAGGTGAAGAAAGAAAATGTTGCTGATTTCATCCGCGTCAACAATATACAGATATGGAGTGCCTCAATACATCATAACTGATAATGGAAGGCCATTTAGCAACTTTTAATTGACAAGGTTTGTGAGAAGTTTGACTTCAAGCAAAGAAAATCTTCTATGTACAATGCAGCAGCTAATGGGCTCGCTGAAGCCCTCAACAAGACGCTATGTAACCTGTTGAAGAAGGTAGTCTCCAAATCAAAGCGAGACTGGCATGAAAGAATTCATGAAGTTTTATGGGCGTATCGAACCACTTGTAGAACACCTACTCAAGCTACTCTGTATTCCTTAGTGTATGGGGTTGAAGCTGTGGTGCCCCTTGAAAAACAGATCCTATCTTTGAGAATAGCTATACAAGAGGGATTAACTAAAGAAGAGAATGCACGGCTACATCTCGAAGAGTTAGAAGCACTTGATGAGAAGAGGTTGGAAGCACAACAAAGACTTGAGTGCTATCAAGCTCGCCTTTCCATTACATTCAACAAGAAAGTGAAGATACGTTCTTTTCAAGTCGGAGACTTAGTCCTTGCAGTGAGAAGGCCTATTGTCATCACTCACCGAGTTGGAAATAAATTCTTGCCCAAGTGGGATGGTCCACATGTTGTGAAAGAAGTGCATACAAATGGTGCATACAAGTTGATATCTGAAGATGGTGTGGGAATTGGCCCCATAATGGCAAATTCTTGAAACGCTACTACGCATAATCCAGTCAAACCCAATGAACGTTCCATGATGCATGAGTCTAAAACTGCATGTTACTCCTGGTCCGCATAAGTATAAACTGTGTACGATGAACTCCTGGTCCGCACGAGTATAAACTGTGTATGGCTACCACCAAAGGTAATTATACGTGGTTAAACTGTTAATTCACCCCACTCAGGTATTTTAAGTGGTTAAAGCATTAAATACCATACTTTGTCTAAAGTGGTTAAAGAATAGTCACTCCTGGCCCACATGAGTATAAACTGTGTACTGCACGCCCCATTCCAACCATATCATATCCCTTTGAACTACGTTATGACTTGATCCTCCATAAAGAGGTACGTAGGCAGCTTAGCAGCCCACTAAGTTCAGTCATTATATGGGTTATCTTGTGTAAGTTAGTTCGTCAGTTGAAGAAGTTAGAAATTTCAAGTATGATGATAGTATGGTGACAAATATTCATGATGCTAGCCCATTGATGAAGTATAAACTAAGTCACAAATACTTGACATTTGAAAAGCAAAAAAAAAAAAAACAAATAAGTGAATAAAGGAATGAACAAAAAAAGAAGTTCTAGACTAAACAAAGAAGTTATCAGAGAGTATGCTTCGTAATTCAGACTTCAGAGCTGCCTTCTCATTTTCAGATGAATACTCCTTCAAGGTAGTCGCTTTATCGAGTGCAAGGATATCCTCTTCTATGAGTTCAACTTCTTTCATAGCCCGACAGAGAGTTTGTTGGAGGCGATTAGCTGCTTCAGATAAAGTCTTCCCTTCATCCTCCGAGTTGGCCGGCTCTTTTCTTATCAGCTCCAGCTCTTCCCAGCTTGTCTTTAGTTTTTCTATCTCCGTCAAATGGGTACTCTTACAACTCTGAAGACGACCCTTGACATCGTCTAAGACTTTTACATGATCCCCCATGGAGGTCGCTTTATCAGACTTCAATCTGGCGGCAGTATAAGCATCGGCCTTATCAAATAGAGGACTCAAGGCCTCCTCTAAAGGGGAACAGTCGATCTTAAGCACATTTACTTCCTCTATCAGGTTAAATATCCCGTCCCTCAGAGAGGATAAAAATTCGATAGGAGTCTGTTGAAGTTTAGCTTTGATACGAGTCTAGGCTTTTTGAGCAAATTGATCCTTGAGACTTCGAACTTCTTTCTTAAATTTAAATTCTGTTATTGATGGGCATGCCTTTGAGGAAGAATCCATGCCTGTGTTAGATGCGTCGCTTCTTGTAGAACCATTGCCCTCAGAGCTTGAAGAAAGACCCAGGATTTGAAGAAAAATATATGTTTAGGTGGAAAAGGAGGTGCAATAAAAAAAAGTAAAATGAGGAAAAGGAGGCAACCTCATTGGCTAAGTCTTCTGAAGCAACCGCTGCAATTAATTCCTTTTCATCACTAGTCTTAGGGCTAGAGACCTGTTGTGCAGCCTTAGGTAGAAAAGAGAACCTTTTAGAAAAAGAGAAGAGAGATAAAAAAAAAAGAAGAAAGAGAAAAAGAATAAATGAGACCTTGTCATCTTGTTCCTCAGCATGGACGATGGATTTTTTCCTCTTCCAATATTGTTCACTGGAGGCACTGTAGCTTCTTGCAGGTTGACTTTTCTTTCTTTTATGCACTATGGGTCGTACCCTATCATGCACCGAAGAAATATCTCAGACGTCTTGGTTGTTTTCATCAAGACCACCTATGATGTCCACTTCTTCCTCTATAGGGGCTGATGCTGGGGTAATCAGGTCTTTAATATGATAAGATAAATAAGTGCCATAAACATGCTTCCACCACTCCTTATATTCAGACGTGGAGTAGTTTTTAAGAGCTAAAGCTGCACTTGGAAAGTAAGCTTCAGATTTGGAGTTACACATAGTGGAATGCCACCAGTGATCAAATCCTTCTTCCAAAGAGGCCTTGCGGAGGTTGTTCTAAGCATGTTAGGAACATCTTGGAAAAAACCAAATTGACGGGCAAATCTATGAGGAGAATATGGCTCCATCACATGACGACCACCTTGTCTCAATGTAAGATAACGGGTACGAAGAGCTAAAAGATGGGTCCAACTAGTCCAATCATTATTCCTATCGTCCACATAATAGACAACTACATCTTTGAAAAAAATGTTGCAAGTCCACGAAGCATTATCAGCTGTTTGAATTCATTTGCGAGCCTCCTCAGAATTAAAGTATTTTGCACCTTATTCACCAGAGTAAGCTACCATGCGAGGATAAGATAATTTACTACCAATCGAAAAATGAGTCTTGAAGTAATAAGCCAACCAAGCATGGATAAAATGAACAGGAAATGGTGATTTAACTTTAGATGGATTTGATGAATTTGAGATTGTGTTCAAACCACGATAGATGCTCGTCAATACTGGAATTGCAAGGCTTACTTTTTTCTGCAGCCATTAAACTCGCCACTTTAAAGGTACTCGATCGAATCAAGCCTACTTAATTATCTAGAAGTGCAAACGTACAAAGCCAGCATGCTAAATGAGCAGCTAGATAGGTCTCTTCTTTGTTTACTTGCGCAATTCCCATTTTTCTGAATTGATCTATCTCAGCAGATGTCCAGGAATGGTGATTTGGGATAATGCCAGTTGGATTATAAGTTTTTTTAGGCCGAGTAGTTGATTTTTTTCTCAACACGCATAGGAGGCGCAAGGTATGTTAGTCTTCTTTGACCAAAAATCCACCCATTGATCAATCGTCACACCTTTCCTATTAGTATTCTTGTAGATCAAGTGATAAGCGCCAAGTAGATGTCTACAGCTGGGCGGGTACATAGTTCATTACTTGTGGAAAACAGCTCGGCACAGCTTCATCATACAAGTAGCCAGCTAAAGGCAACCCCATCAAGTTGTATAAATCCCACAAAGAGATAGACATCTCTCCATGTTTGGTGAGTAAAGTGTTGGTGGAAGAACACCAAATCTCGCAGAAAGCTTTGATGATTTCGCAGTTACAATCATAAGTAAAGATAGACGCGAAGACAGCATCGTAAAGCTTGAGGTTTCGAAGAAGAGATCGGCATCGGCATAGCACATCTTCAGTCCATTCCCAGTACCCTTTGATGTAGCAATTTAATCGGCTCTTCCCAAGTTACTTTACCTTTCCCTTCCAAGATGCGTCGTCCCAAGGAGGGTAGGGGTTCTAAACTAGGGTGTGGCTCAATATCATATCCTTTCAAAGTCCAGGTTATGTTATTCTTCCCCAATTCCCCAAAGTAAGCTCATGAGACCAACATTCAAGGTAGAAGTGGTTCTTAAGATTAGTAGGAACTACAACATGATTCCCTAATAGAGATTTCTCGACTAAAAGGCGAGTCCCTTTATTCAAAGGTTGACGCTCGTCATCGAGGATTAGTAAGTAGTTTGAGCCGGACTGTCCTGTGATATTTCTGAAGAAAACCATGCCGAAGAGTGGAGGTGCAAAACAAGTGAGGGAATGTTAGAAGACCAGAAATGAGCATTAAATAATTTAAGTTTATGAATTTAATTAATTAAAAGGCCCAAAATAAATTTATGGGATCAATTAATTATTAAAATTCAAAATCATAAATTAAAGCCACGCCTGATAATAGAGGAAGTTCAAAATATTGAAGGAGAGCAATTAAGTTAATTCATGTTAATCCAAACATATGAATTAAAATAAACATTTAAGAGCTTTGGCCCAAATTAGCCCAAATTTCATGGATTGAATTAAAGGTAGGAGGCGAGAAATGGAGCATAATTATTTGAGCCTCAAGTACTAAATTTGCTTTGAATTTGAGGCCCAATTGTGAGGTAGTCAAGTTATTGATCCAAAAGAGGGTTGAAATTGATTTGAAAAGTCAAAATTGAGGTCTAAAAGGGGACGAAAATGAGTGTGTCCATCTGCAGGTCAAATTCTCTCTCAAGCACGAACTGCTGGACTTGCGTTTGCCCGCCCGGACAGATCGGCTGCCTTCACCACCGGCAACCACCGCAGTTTCTCCAGCCACCGCCCATCGCTGTGGGGACGGGAACCATGCGCTCGCTCGGTTCTGTTCCGCAGCCGAGTCTTGCACCGGTCAGAGCTTCGCCGGAAATACCGCACACAACCACGTCGCGCCGACGAGGTTGAGAGCCGCTGCCGCTGGAAACGACCGCCAACGTTTATTGCTGGAGCCGCCAATAGCCATGGCGGAAAGCTCGTACATTCGACCGGTCAGATCCGCCGCCGAGCCGAGCCCATTCCTGGTCTGCCGAAATACCGCTGTCCCTCTACCGCTTGGTCAGATCTGCAGTCATGTCCAGCACCGGGTAGGTCCGCCGTCGTGCCGCTGCTGGAATCGCGAGTTCGCCGCAACCAAGTCGCGTCTAAAAAATCACGAACTGCCTCCGAAGAAAACGCGAGCGCCGACATCGAGAATCGTTTCCAGCATTGAAGGTCCGACCAATAATCACCAGTCGAGCTATTGCAGGATGTTGCTGCCAGAGAGTTCGGAGGTCTGACGCAAAGCGTCGCCTCTCATTCCCAATACCTGACAATCGCCGCCACGATCGGAAAGATAGTCTCGACTTGATTAACACTTAGTCCGAAATAGGGGGCTCACATTGGACTCACCGCGACCTCCAACTGGAATAAAATTCCTAGTCGCCAGGAATGCGCGACGCCGGTCACAATTGCCCGTGTTTCAAGTCTCTTCTCTCCTCTTCGTGGATATTAATAAGGGGTGGGGTTACCTTGATTTTGTTGGTGGGGCTTACCTTGATTTTGTTGGAGGCAGATAAGCAGTTCAATAATAAAAGGTAAAGGGAACCAAGAAAAGAAACAAATACATGCAGGAAATAAATAAAGAAAAAAAATAGTAGCGGATGCAGTAAGAGTTAAAGGAAGAGAGAAGTTACAGTACTGCAAACTCTAATCAGCAGCTTCCAATGAGAAGAGTCTGTAAAAAAAATAAAAAACCAGGTGCTGTGAAAAAAAAAGAAAAAGGAATGAAGGGAAGAAGCTGGGATGATGAAACTTGCTCTGGCAAACTATGATGTAGTCAGCTGTGATGTGAGAATTAAAGGGCAGGGCCTCTTCTTATACAGGGGTTAGAAAATTTGGGGATAAGTATGTGAAGATTACTCAAATATTTAAGTATGTGAAGATTACTCAAATATTTCTTCGGATTCGTTATGGGGTATAATCTGTGAGTTTGAGATTATCATGTTATATTGATTTGTTAAGGATTCGGTATATTTCTTGTTCTCCAAGTATGAGGAAGAGCGTACCTACTTATCATTAATTTATATGGGCCAGAATAAAAGGAAAAAAATTGAAATATTTGAAAAGGCCAAAGAAGAATTTGGGGCAAAAAGTTGATGGATGCCCAAACTAAAGGGGAAAGAAGGCCCAGATGTAAAATGTTGCAATTTGTTCACCTCAAAAATAAATTTCAGTGAACAAAATGCAAAGAGTATTTGTAAGCAATTAAATTTTACTGCTTAATAAATAAAAATGCAAAGGAAAATATATTAAATATTAATTAAATATTTATTTATTAAGGAATTTAAATAAATTAATTCCTAAAGTAAATAAATAAACAATTGATAATTAATATAATTATTTGAGCCCAAATCCAAGTTAAATGGACTCAATTCAAGTCAAGTGGGCTCAATTCAAATCAAGAAGGTCTGACCCAAATCAGTAAGCCCAGGAAATAAATCATGTGGGTCTGACCCAAATCACAAAGCCCAGTAAATAAATCTTGTTGGCCTGATTCAAGTTAACAATCCCAGTAAATCAAATTCAGCAGGTCTAATTAAATTAATAGGCCCAAATCAAATTCAGCAGGTCTAATTAAATTAATATGCCCGTATCCAGTCCAGCAGGCTTGAGTAAAAGAAAGAAGTCCAACATATCTTTTAAAGGAGAAAATATCTCTCAAGTGGTTATTTTCTCTACTTATAAATAAAGACCTTCAGTTCTCATTCTAGACATTCAAGGACCCGAAGACAAGACGCTCTTGAAGAGATCAAAAACATTCGAGGATCTTTAAATCTTCAAAGCTTCAAGCTCAAGACCTTCGAGGATCTTCAAACCTTCGAAGTTTCAAGCTCAAGAACTCCGAGGATCTTCAAATCTTTGAAGTTTCAAGCTCAAGACCTTCGAGGATCTTCAAATCTTCGAAGTTTCAAGCTCAAGACCTTCAAGTGATCTTCAAGTCTTCAAAGCTTCAATTAGTCAAAGGTTTCAAGTCAAGCTTTAAGCAGCTTCAAAGTAACTTCAAGTCAAGAACCGCCTCCGATCAAAGTCCAAGGTGCTAAGTCTCTCCGATCCGGAGTTCTTCATCCTTCTGTTTCCGTAAAGTCAACATTCTACCAAATTGAATGGCGTTCTTCACGATAAATCCTCAAGTCAATGTTTGATCCGAACAAAGGCTCGACGCCTCTGGATAAACGTTATAAAGTCCCAAATCGAGCTCGGACAAGCTTCATCAGAAGATCCGGCTCCGAAAAGTTGATAGAGTTAAAGAAGTCAACTCAAGAGAGGAATTAGAGGATACCTAGAGACTGTTCACTCAATTTTCAAGTTCAATCCATCTCGGATTATCTTTGTAATTTCTTTTGTATTTATTATTCAATAAATACAAATTTGTTGTTACAATCCTAACTTAATTTCTTATTGAAGTAATATCCAAAATTTTTATTTATTTATATATGATATATATTTATTTTTAAAAATTTAAAAATTTGAAAATAGGATATGGATATTATTATTTATTTATTTTATTATGGTTATTTAATCTCAGAAAGATAACCAAACGCATTTTATTTATTCTTAAAAGAAATCTCATTCTCTTTATGCACTTCCACGGAGGCAGTTGCATCTCTCGCCTTATTTTTCTCATCATTCCTTCACATAAACAGTTCTGTGCTCCAATTTTTACGTTTCAGTTTTATGCGGTTCTATGGATCAGTTTTCACATTTATAGTTTTGCTTTGTGCGGTTCTGCTATTTAATTTAGCATTTCAGTTTCTCTTTCATTACTCATATTTCAAAGAAAAACCAAGAGTTCTGTATATTCTTTATCTTTTCTATTCTTTCCCTTCCACACTAAATACGAGATTTTATTTTCATATGTGGCTGTTCTATGAGTGAAGACGAAGATTTATTTTTTAACTATGTGATATTCGTAAGATCTGATTTGAGATGGGGTTTTATATTATTGCCTTTAAATATTATGTGAATTATTTGTTATCTTGTGATGCGTATGATATGAAAAGATATGAACAAAATCTTAATCTTATCCTGTGATACATAATAAGTGTTACAGTGGCATAAGCATGCATCGCGGGGACGACAGTTCTATATGAAGTCCTCTTCACCGTGCACAGATATTAATTGGCCAACGGCATGACAAATTACATGACATGACTTAGTCACATGATTCAAGATACATTTTTACAAATTTCACAAGTTATACGGTCGTATGATTTCAAGTGATTTACATGATGTTTAACAGTGATAATATTTTACTTCACTGAGCGGTTGCAGTGCTCACCCCTTCCATATGATCACAGGTTGAATGGAGAAGCGTGGTGGTGTGGTGAAACCTTATGAAGTATTTTAATTTTTGAGAAGTCTATGTATTTCAAAAGTTTAACTTAATGTGTATTGTCATGAACTTTTGAAACTTCTGTAGGCATATTATCGTGTCGTATATGCGTATCATTTTAGAAAATCTTATGTATTTGAACGTGTTTTACTCAAATATTAATATTTTATAAAATTAAGTATATTATGAAACTGTTAATTGTTGATCTTCCGCGCTTTAAGTTATTATTTATGACAATGAAATTTCGGCTGTTACAGTCTGTAACAACTCGGAATTTCATTTTCCTAAATATAAACTTAAGAATGCATAGAAACCAAAATTTAACAATTTCTTAGTATTTAAAACATAAAATTTCCAATGTTTCAATATTTATACACCAAATACGTTTGATTTATCAAATTTTGAGAAAACATTACAATAGATTTCCTAAACATAATAATATGCATACAGAAGTTTAAAAATTTCATAACAATACACATAAGCTTCTTAAAAATTAAAATACTTCACATATCATCAAAAATTTCACTACACTACCACGCATCTCCGTTCAATCTCAACCTGAAATTATATGGGTGAGCACTACAACCGCTTAGTGAGATAAAACATTATACAAGTTAAACATCATGTAAATCACTTGAAATCATACAACCGTATAACTTGTAAATTTGGGACCATGTATCTTATATCATGTACTATGTCATGTAACTTATCATGCCGTTGGCCAACTAATGCCTGTGCACGGTGAAGAGGACTTCATATAGGACCGTCATCCCCGCGATGTATGTTTATGCCATTGTAATGCTTATTTTGTATCACAGGACAAGGTTAAGATTTCATTTCATGTTTTAACATTTCATATCATACACATAGCAGGATAACAAATAACTCACATAAAGTTTAAAAGCAATAAAATAAAACCCAACCTCTGATCTTACGAATATCAAATAAAACAAATCTCCGCCTACTTACATACAATTCAAGAGAGAATATTAGTCGATAGGATAAGAACTGAGAAGGAAGGAATATAAGATATACAGAACTTATTTTCTTTGAATTGTGAAACTGTAAGGAACAAAACTATACGCGGATGTAATGTAAAACTGAATATAGATCCGCATAATGAACTTGTTAAGAAAAGGATGAGTGAAATGACGAAAGAAGAAAAGGATGAGTGAAATGGCGAGAGACGCGAGAGACGTAACTGGAGATCATGTAAAAATAGATTTTGAATTTTTTATGGATAAGTAGAACGCGTTGGCTAACACTCCGAGATACAGTAACCGCAATAAAATAAATAAATAATTATATCCATATCATAATTTCAAATTTTAAAATTCAAAATAAATACTTATCATATTTTATTAAATTGAAAAATTTGGGATATTACATTCTACTCCCCTTAAAAAATATATTTGTCCTCGAAATATTGCTGAGCATTTACAGTATCTTGAACATAACATTGCATACAATCATGTACATGTTAATAAATGCCAAAACAAATAAATCATACCTATACAATATCATGAGCTTGCATTCAATATCATGTGCATATCATGTTAATAAATGTCAAAACAAATAAATCATACCTTTTTTAGAGTTTCGTGGCTGGTGGGTGGATACTTTCCAACTCAAATATATATTTACATAATCGTCAATTTTTATAATATCAAACTATGTATATATGTGGAGTTTTTTTTTTTACAAAACTGTATCATTTTTTTTACAAAATATCAAGTAAAAGATTTTTTTAAACACAGGTCTACAGAAACGTCGACCTGCTCTGATACCAACTATAACAACCCGGAATTTTATTTTCCTAAATATAAACTTAAGAATGCATAGAAACCAAAATTTAACAATTTCTTAGTATTTAAAACAGAAAATTTCTAATGTTTCAATATTTATACACCAAATACGTTTGATTTATCAAATTTTGTGAAAACATTACAATAGATTTCCTAAACACAATAAATGCATACAGAAGATTCAAAAATTCATAACAATACACATAAGCTTCTTAAAAATTAAAATATTTCACATATCATCAAAAATTTCACCACACCACAACACATCTTCATTCAACCTCAATCTGAAATCATATGAAAGGGGTGAGCACTACAACTACTCAGTGAGATAAAACATTATCATAGTTAAACATCATGTAAATCACTTGAAATCATACAACCGTATAACTTGTAAATTTAGGACCATGTATCTTATATCATGTACTATGTCATGTAACTTGTCATGCCGTTGGCCAACTAATGTCTGTGCACGGTGAATAGGACTTCATATAGGATCGTCGTCCCCGCGATGCATGCTTATGCCACTGTAACACTTATTTTGTATCACAGGATAAGGTTAAGATTTCATTTCATGTTTTGACATTTCATATCACACACATCGCAGGATAACAAATAACTCACATAAAGTTTAAAAGCAATAACATAAAACCTCACCTCTGATCTTACGAATATCAAATAAAATAAATCTCCACTTACTCACATACAATCTGAGAGAGAAAATTAGTCGATAGGATAAGAACTGAGAAGGAAGTAATATAATATATACATAAGTTGTTTTCTTTGAATTGTGTAAAATGAAAACTAAAATATTAAATTAAATGGTATAACTGTAAGGAACAAAACTGTATACAGATGTGATGTAAAATTGAATATAGAACCACAGAATGAACTTGTTAAGAAAAGAATGAGTGAAATGGCAAGAGAAGAAAAGGATGAGTGAAATGGCGAGAGACGCGAGAGACATAACTGGAGATCGTGTAAAAATAGATTTTGAATTTTTTACGAATAAGTAGAACGCGTTGGCTAACACTCCGAGATACAGTAACCACAATAAAATAAATAAATAATTATATTCATATCATAATTTCAAATTTTAAAATTCAAAATAAATACTTATCATATTTTAACAAATTGAAAAATTTGGGATATTACACTCCACTGGATACTCTTGTCGATACGAGTCCAACGCATATTATTTTGTATTTTTTGGCCTTTTAAAACTCAAGTTATGATTTTTTGAATTTTTTTTAGGATTTGACCAAATCTGCAAAGTTTAGGAGAGTTTGGGGGTCTGTTTTTTTAAATTCGATAAAGTTCAGGGACCTTTTCGTAATAAAAACTAAATTGAGGGTTGACTAGGTCAGACTTGGGTCTAACCAAGTAGACTGGACCGAGCCGACGTGGATGACTGGAGCCGAATTGGACCGGGTCAGGAGCCACCGGAGGCGGATGTCTGACAGAGGTGCGTGAAGGCCACGCGCCAGCAGATGACAGCTTCGACAAATATGCGTGACGCACACGCACTGGTAGCCAGCGACTCTGGCAGTGGCGCGTGTTGTTCACGAGCACACTGAAATCTTTTCTGGCGGTGGCGCGTGACATGCATGCGCCTGTCAGCAACACACTGTCAGCCATGTATGGCGGCGTGTGAGAGAGCGTGGCAGCACGTGTGGGTGCGTACCAACGCGTGGCAGCATGTGGGAGGTGCATGGCAACATTTTCCGGCGAGTGTCAAATGTATTCCGACGTGTTTCGGTGCGTGGAGCCCAATGATGACTTTTTCGAGAGCGTTTGACGTCATTTTTAATGTGTATATGTAGTTTTATTTCATTTTGTGACATATTTGTTGAATAAGAACTTGTGGGGTGGTATTTGGTTGCAAATTTTGATAATAATGCACCTTAATACGTCATTTAATTCTAAATTCATGGTGTTAAATGATCTTAGAATTGTTCAAACTCCTGTAGCCTATGAAAGTGGGAGCCAAAGTAAGTTGGACTTATTCACTTGTGAATATACCTATTGCATCTTGGAAAGTTGTTTCCACATGCATTATATGGAGAGAAAATTCATGTGATATAGTTTGACTAACACTGGTGTGTTTGTTTTTTGGTTGCTCGTTTTGTCAGAGACATGTCAGGACAGGAAACAATTTCAGATGAAGACATTAGGACTAAGGATGAAGTCCTCCATGAATTTCTGAATTATAAAATAAAGCCAACACACAACATAAGGGACCACGCAATTGATTTTATTGAACTCTACAACTGATTATTGTCTTTAATTTATAAAAATACGATTCAACACGATAAATATTTCCAAATTTCTAGTCCTGAGACCTGGGCGAACATTTTGCCTCCCTACCTACAAAATGACTTTTGGGTTCAGTGGGAGACTTATGAAGTGAAACCTAATGGTCGACAAAGTATACAAGATTTGATCGATGCTTCTGTAGTAGAAGATAGGACACAAGGAATAAGATCAGCCTACTTAAGGATGGGAAGGATTCGACGTTCTGATTTTTGGAGACTGAGTGGTCGAGAGAAGCGTCAGATAAAGAATCCTCATATAGATCCTCTAGGGCAAGCTATCTATCAGTGGGGACTAAGAAATTTGATTATGAGCATCGATGAAAATCTAGTGATAAATTAGGTAGATTAATCCGTAGATTTCCTTAATTCATTCCATTGTATTTTCTAGTTGGTAACTCAGAGAGTTCATTAGAATTTTATGTTCATGACTTTTCAGACTTGGTGGTTTTGATATTGTGGATGGTTGTTTAAGTTCTACTTTTAAGTGGTTGTTCAATGTTATTTTTGTTAATAATTATTTGAACATTGTGTTTTTATGTTTTGAAGTAAGAATCTAGTATTATAACACATGATGAGATTGATGATTAGTAGTCTCCAAGCTATTTTTTGAGATTAAGTCTTATGTTATTGATTGAAATGTCTCTATTTAGCTTAACATAAAATTTGATAAAACATTATTAACATACTGAATCACTTTAATCTCTAATAAAGATCATGGCATCGAAATCTATTGTCGCTGAGTTGAACAAAGGTGAGAAACTGAACGGTGACAATTATGACACATGGCATCATAAAATATGGTACGTATTGGATGAATAATATGTATTGGATGCTATAAACCAAGTGATGGTTGATCCAGACGCGAGAATTGGAAATCAATGAAGGCGTGACCAAGAAGCATACCAGGCATGGAAAAAGAAAATTCCATTACACGAGATATTCTTGTAAGCTCAGTAATCGATGCGATGATTTATGAATGTGAGTAACATCCCATTGCACATGATATCTGGGTGTATCTGCGTGAGAAGTATGGTGGTACATCGGTTACAAGGCTTAGGCAGTTGACTATTAAGTTTGACACCTACAAAAAGAAACCTGATCATAACATTAGACAACATCTCAGGGAGATATTTCATATGATAATCGAACTTAAGACTGTCGGTCATATATCTCTGATGAACAGTAAATCCAAGCCCTGATCCGCTCTTTACCTAATCGTTGGGAACATCTCAAAGTCAATTTAACGCATAATGAAAGCATTAAAACTGTCAATGATGCAGCTCATCATGTTAAGCTAGAAGATTAGAGGCTCGCAGCCTTAAAGCCTTCTTCTAAGGCCTTCTATGTCGGTTCTACTTCCAAGGGAGTTTCGGGCTTCAAAAAGAAAAGGAATTGGAAGAAGGGAAAGAAGGGAAGACGATCTGATGATGGTAGTGGTAAGCCTAACAATAATCCAAAACTAAAACTGATGAACGAAAAAAGAAAAAGAAGTGTGACAAAAAAGAATAAGAAGGATAAAAGCAAGATGCCATGTTACAATTGTAATAAGCTTGGTCATTATGCTCATGAATGCACTGAGCCCAGGAAGGACAAGGTAGATTTATCTTATTCTATTTTATGTGAAATTAGCGCCTCGAGTACTATCTTGCTGTCTGATTCTTATCCTTTGTGGATTATAGATTCAGGAGCAACAGACCATGTGACAAGAGACAGAGGAGTTTTTATAGATTTTCATCATGTTCCAAAGGGGACTAGGTGGATATATATAGGAAACAATGCTCGAGTCGAAGTCAAAGGACTTGAGACTTGCAAATTGGACCTTGACGATAGTCGGACCTTTAACCTACATGATGCTCTATATGCTCCGGATATCACGCAGAATCTAATTTCTTTTCAGTTCTAATTAATTTGGGTTATGATGTATTATTTACAAAACGCATTGTGGTAATTAGCAGTAATGATACTTATTATGCATCTGGACATATGACTGATGGCTTTATGATTTTAAATTGTAATAGAATGACGTTTAGTTATTATGATGATTATTCATATTCGCTAAATGCTTGTTCTTCTGGTAATACAAATGTGAATGATGATGTTTGGCATGATAGATTAGGTTACATTGGGCAAGATAGGATTAATAGACTAGTGAAAAAAGGATTGTTGAATCTTTCTTCTAAAGTTGAATTATTTAAATGCGAACATTGTCTTGCCAGCAAAATGACTAGAAAACCTTTTGGTAAAGCTATTAGATCTGAATCTCCATTAGAAGTAATCCATTCCGATATATGTGGTCCTGTAAATGTGAGAGCACGACATGGAGATCACTATTTCATTACGTTCATTAATGATTATTCACATTTTTAGATATATCTATTTTATATCTCATAAGTCTGAAGAATTGGATTGTTTTAGACGATTTTTGAGTGAAAGTTGAAAATAAAAAAGACAGATCTATCAAAGTTTTAAGAACTGATAGAGGACGTGAATATCTATCAGAACAATTTAAGGAATTTTGTAATGAAAAATGTATATTCCAACAATTAACTGTTCCATATACACCTCAACAAAATGGTATTACTGAAAAAAGGAATAGGACTTTGTTGGAGATGGTTAGATCCATGATGGCACTAGCTAATCTACCGATCTCTTTTTGGGGAGATGCGTTACTTACGACAGCTTATGTGCTTAATCGTGTGTCTTTCAAATCAGTTGCTTCGACTCTATATGAACTTTTGATGGGTAGAAAACCTGACTTAAGTAACCTTAGAGCTTGGAGATCAGCAGATTACATACATGATTCATCGAGTCAATATGGAAAGTTGGGTCCTAGAGGCAAAAAGTGTATCTTCATGAGATACTGCGAACATTTTAAGGGTTAAGTGTTCATAGGAGATCAGAATGGGAGCTTAACTGAGACAGAATCACATAATACTTATTTTCTAGAAACTTAATTTCCTAGTAGAGGGAGCATCAGGGATGCTGAGCCTATTTTTGAGGTAGTAGAAAACCAATACCTACAAGATCCAAGTGAGAGTAGTTTAGCTGATGGTGTGGACCTTGATAGATATTTGCCGATTGAGGATCAGACGATTCCCAATAAGAGCATTTTGTCTACAGAAGACCATCAACAGCTATCTCAAAAAAGTTCTAGAAAACATGTGCCCAAAAGGCATTATTATATTGAAGGACATGCCTTATTTGTTTCACCAAGAAAATGGAGATGTTTCTCCTATTGATGAGGAAGAGCCCAAAAATATGAAAGAAGCTCTAACATGTCCGGCAAAGGAGAAATGACAGAAAGCAATGAAAGAGGAGATGGAGTCTATGAAGTCAAATCAAGTCTGGAAACTTGTAGATCTTTCGAAGGGACTAAAAGCAATTGGAAATAAATGGATTCTCAAAATCAAAAGAATGGCTAATGGCTCAATAGAGACGTATAAAGCTCGCCTGGTGGCAAAAGGTTATACTCAACAAGAGGGTATAGACTATGAAGAAATCTTTTCACCTGTGGTGAGATTTGCCTCGATTCATCTACTGTTGTCTATAGTGGCTAGTATGGATTAGAATTACACCAGATGGATGTTAAGACCACATTTCTTAATGGAGAATTAGAAGAAGAAATCTACATGCAATAGCCTTTAGGATTTATTCTTTGAGGTCAAGAGGATAAAGTTTGTAGATTGAAGAATCTTCGTGCTCAAACAATCCTCTAGACAGTGGTATTTGAGGTTTCACGGTACGATAATCTCATATAACTTCGTTATGATAAACGAAGACCATTGTATTTACATTAAATGTCCAATGGTGTTTTGTAATTCTATCCTTATATGTGAACGACATTCTACTTGCTGGAAATAGCAAAGAGTATCTTGAAACCATAAAAGGATGGTTATCTTTGAATTTCAAAATGAAAGATATGGGTGAACCAGAGTACATATTTAGTGTGAAGATCCATAGGGATCGTTCGAAGAAGTTATTGGGCTTGTCTCAAGAGACTTACATAAAAAAACTCTTAGAATATTCAAGATGGACACCTGCAAACCTATTGATACTCCCATTGTGATAGGCGAATTTTTGAGTCAGTAAATGTGTCCCAGGACTCAAGATGAAAAGAATGAAATGACTAGAGTACTATATGCCAATGCGATGGACTGTAGATTATTCTCTCTGTTATCAAGGGAATAACAGTACACTGAATTGGTGTATAGACACAAACTGGAGTGGTGATTTAGTTGAATGTAAATCAATTTTCGGTTATGTCTTCTTGCTCAACAATGGAGCAATATCATGGTGTAGCAAGAAACAGACTTGCATAGCACTGCCACTATGGAAGCTGAGTTTGTGGCATGTGCATCTGCAGTTCAAGAGGCCATTTGGTTGAGAAGATTTATGAAACATTTGGAGGTCTCAAATACTCCAGTGGGAGCTGTTTTAATTAATTGTGACAATTAAGCAGCCCTTGCTTACACAAAATACCCCAAATAAAATAATTAACACGAAGTTCAACTTTGTTAGAGATAAGAAGAAAGTGATTCTTAATTACATTTCTACTCATTTGATGTTAGCAGATCCTTTTACCAAACCAATTCCTAGAGATGTATACATAGAACATGTAAAGGGATTGGGTTTGCGAAGGTTTTAAAACGATGTACTATTGAATATGTTTGTGTATGTCAATGAAATAGTTAATGGATTAACTATATATATGTTTTATAAATTATATGTGATGGTTCATATATAATAGTATGTTGGCAAGTTATGATTGACTCTCTCATACGAGTAATTGCATCTTGCTAAGTGGGAGCGCAGAGATGAGATTATGATAATTAATGTAATCGGGATAGATTTCACCATGAATCAAATCCAACTTGTTGTAAAGCTAAATCAACGGAGATCCTATACGTTAGAGGGAGGATATCCAAGTTAAGTGTATGGAACACACTTGAACTCTGATTTACACAATGTCTAAATTAAATGAAATATGACATACGCTTTCTTGGAAGAAAGTTAAAGATATTGTGATATGCGTTTTAGGAAAACGACATGTTCTAAGTTGACCCGAACATGATTGAGAAAATTATCCCTATTTTCTCAAAAGTATGAGTCATTATCTATTAGTTACCTTTATGACTTTCTACTATATTCTAAGTCTTCACTTTGGTGTTGCTACTTTAGTATGTTACCAAAAGAGCTATGGTTAATAATGGAAATGCAGTGCATGTCTAGGAAATGAGCTATAGTGGGAGACTGTAGATACTTAGTGAAAAGGGAAGAATGTCTTAATTTAACATATACTATTGTGATTCATTGACTAGTTAATCAAGCATGGTCTTGATTATAAATACATAGTTTTTTACAAAAAGGTTAAATATGCTCTGATAAGTTCAGGGATTGAAAAGAGATATTTAAACTTATGTTAAATGTTCAAGAGATCTGGGGTATAGCGAGCCTGTCAAGTTTCTTTGATAAACTGGTTCAATTGCTATATATCTCTAACAAGTGTATTGCGATTAAAAACTCATATCTCGTGGGTCACATGATGTATTAATCTGTACGAGAATATGATTCACGAAGAAAATGAGTCAGGCGACTTTTAACTTCATATGTGAGTGGGAGATGTAAATAATAATTAATATTATTTAATTATTAATGAATCCACATATGAGAGAAAGTGGATAAGAAAGAGAGAGGGAGTTAAAAAGTTAGTTTTTTTAAGTCCTCATCTTGGGGAATATTTAATACTGCATAAGTAGTTATCAGAATACGCTCTTTTACGAACGCAGAATTAAGAACACTGGAAGCGTTTTTCTCTCTTGGTGTTTTCTCTCCCAATTTTACTATACAAATTCAGTATTTCATATTCAACAATTAATATTATATCGTGGACAATAATCTACAGCTTCATGTTGTATGATTTGATCCAGAGATCACAGTGTATCTGTGAGTACCAATTGGTTCATACGCATTCACTTCCGCTGTAACGAAAACTCTACGGAGAGAGATTAGTAAGATTACTCTCTATGCATGTATGATTTGAGTTTATATTTACGTGAGTTTTCCAACAACACTAAAATGTAATAGATAAACATTAAGTTTCTAAAACAAGTGTAATTACAATTTACAAATTCAAAATTAATTAAAATGTACTAATTGATTGAATTGATCTCCTACAATATTGTAATTGAATGTAACTTTGGGGTAGTTCTTAACTGACATGGGTTCACACATAACCTAGGTTTCTTCAGGTTGCAGGAACAAAGGGGACCACACGGTCCACACATATATTTTATAATTAATGTTTTATTTCTACCATCATATATATTAATTATTTATTCTTCTCTCATCACTTACTTTATTTATCCTTTCTAATATTTTGGACACAGTCACGTGTCAATTTTTTCTTTATTACCTTATTTAATTTAAATTGTTTGAGATGTTATCAATTTAATCTATTATTAAATAAAATTTAAATCATTAATATATAATATATAAATAAATTTATTATTTATTATTAATGAAGTTTAAATTTTATACCTTTTAAATTACTTTTACATTTTAATTTATAATTTTTGATAGGCATCTCGGAGCCATCAGTCATCTGCACAAAATCAGTTCCGTCATATTTCGAATGAATTGACAGATTGCTCAAGTCTGATGTGATGGTGTGAGAAGCACTAGAATCTAGAAGCCAAGCATTCGGGAGTGAATGGTGGGATGGTGATTGGATTTGATATGCCTACGATGAATAGCGTTGGCATTGGGGTGCAATATATCCAGCACCATTGCAAAGTTACCATGTAGGTTCAGACATACAGTATGATTGTGGAGCATGAGTGAAGGCTGGTGGCTGAAACTGGTTTCGCCCCCTAAAGTTGTTTCAGCGTCCACCACGATCACGATTATTATTGCGACTTGAGCCCTGCCAATTATTCTTTTGGGTGACCCCCTCTATTGGAGTTCACATTTGTAGCATTAACATTGGCAACAAGGGAGGCCTGTTGTTTATCAAGGGAATATAGATAGAGTTCTTGTGAACTAAAGATATCCCACAATTCCGCAAACGAGAGCAAGGTATCTCACGCACGAATTGAGACTGCAATTTCTTGATATTGAGAACCAAGACCATGGAAAACGTTAAGAGTAATGTCGTCGTCTGATAGAGGCTTGTCAATGAGGGCCAACTTATCGTTCTTGACTTTGACGGATCGTAAATATTCATCAAGAGTGCGGGATTTGCTTACTTCACTTGTGAGTGCATCCTTCAATTGCATGACACGAGATTGAGATCGACTAGCAAACATTTGGGTAAGAGTGGTGTATGCTTCTGCTGATGTGGTGGAAGTAGATACCATTGAGACAATAGTTTCAGAAAGTGAACAAATGATCGCAGCCAAGATCATTTGATCTTGTTGATACCAATTTGTGTATTCAGGCGAGGGATTAGCACTAGTGAAGGTGGTGGCTTTGGTTGTGCTATTGATATAGCCAGTTAGTGAGTGGCCATTGAGAATTGCCATAATCTGAGCACGCCACGATGGGAAGTTATTGGCAGTAAGTTTGAAAGGAAGGGAATGGCCACCATTGATGGACATGATAGGAGAAAGGGAGGGGTTGCTGGTGTAGATATGCACGGCGGTTCAGAACCACCGGTTCCAGTTCCAAACCGTCGGTCCCGATTTTAAAAAATATATAACCGAAACCGAACCGAGGATAGGCCGGTTTTGGTTCCGGTTTGGAACCGCCGGTTCCAGTTTTCTCTTTTTTTTTTTTTTAATTTTAGCCTTTAAACATAAAAAAAAAATTAGAAAAACCATCGGTTTGGAACCGAAACCGCTGTTTTGATTTTATAAAATAAGGAACTAGAATTGAACCAAAATATATCCGATTTTGGTTCCGTTTTGGCTGGTTCTGGAACCGACGATTCCGATTCCGGTTGAAACTGCCGGTTCCCGGTTCAGAACTGCAGGTTTCGGTTAAAATGTGCATATCTATGCTGGTGGCGGTGGTGAGATCAGAAACCATGAGGATGATGGCGCCTGCTAGGGTTAGGTAGGCGGATGGGTGTAGGAATTGAGAGGATCATAATTCTCGTTAGAGATATTAGGCTCATGATACCATATAGAATTGTGATTGTGATAATTGTATTGATTCACAATAGTGTGTTTATACACAATTACAACATTGGAAAGAATCAATCACAAATAAATACAAAGATATACAAGGAGTGATTTTAGCTAATTCTAACAATATTTCTAAATAAATTAAATTAACTAACAGGACAGGAAAATATAAATGATGATTTTTTTTATCCCATGTTGGAGATCACTTTACAATAATTTTCCACCCTAACAATTGTATTTTGTGAAGAAATATACAAAGCAACCTTTTTCAGAGTTGACTTGTGGCTTACAAAAAATTATATCTTGTGTAGAAATATAAATATTATAATTAAACACCATTGATTAGTCAACAACTTGTCTCAGAGTTGACTTGTAAGTAGCTCTTATTGTCCATCTTTTTAAGCCCTAACCATGAACTCTTCACTCATTTCTCTACGTATACAATAAATTTTCAGACATAAATATTCTTCTTGTCTTAATCCACATTTATAAAAAAATAGCTACTCATACTAATTGAATAAGACCATTTAGAAAAATTTGTCTTCCATATAAACTTCCAGTGCAAAGAATTATGAAAAGACAATATACATAGTAGAAAACCTTTCAGTTCAAATCTGGAACCCATATTAATTCCACAAATGCTACATACAACATATCATAAACAATCAGTTATGGTCATCTTGTAACTAAAAAAAAAGTATTAAACACATAGGTTTAATAATTACCTGATGTTCCAGATTTAACAAAATGTACCCAATTTCTTGATCAGAGTCTCCTTCGTCATTCCTATTCCTCTATCACGGATGGATAGTATTTTCTTCTTATTAGTTTAATCTACAGTTATAAAAAAAATAGCCATAGTAATTAAATAACACATTTCAGAAAAAAAAATCTCTCCATATAAATTTTCACTACAAAGAGTATAAGAAGACAATATACATAGTGGAAAACCCAATTATCCATGCACGCTTTTATGAGAACTGATACATGAATGGAGTTCTAGCTGACTCGACTCACTTGCACACATAAGGCAAATATTAATTCAAATACAAAAGGCAAATAGAATAACAATGTCACAAATCAAAGCCTATCAAAATCAAACATTATTATAAATTACTGAATTATAAAAATTCACTCAACAAACCTCGCATCAATAGAAATTCGAAAAAAATACATATAAATTGCAAAAATAAACCAACTTATTCAACATTTATATTTTAGAAAGAGAGATACTGATCTTTTAAAAAACTTTATGTTATCTATTTTTTTAGTAGTTTGCAAAAGTAAACGAACTTATTCAGAAAAAAATCCCACTTCGTGTTTGCTATTTTAAGAGTCTTACGTAAAATTTTCAACTACTATAAAATCATAAGTATCTCAGTACCAAATATTATTTCCCTTAGGATATGCACATAGTAATTAGAAATACCTATTTATCTTTATATGATACAAAAAAGATCCACCATAAGTTTTGGGATCAAGATTAAAATCTATGGAATTGAGCACAGAGCCAACGTGATGATTATCTGCATTAATTTTCCATACCTGAGAAATAAATAACCTAGCGAGTAAGATTCAATATCTAAAAAATACAAATAAAAAGAAGATTCTTGATATACAGCTACTGAGGGAGAAACTATTATTTCCAAGTCATGAAGTAAAGTGTCGAGAGTTCTAATTTAAGGTTGTCCAAGACTTTTATTATCCAGTAAATTTATAAATTAACTCTTATCCTTCTTTATATATTAGTTGTGATTGACACTGTATCTTTTGGTTAAAAAAAAGCAAGAAAGAGTGATAAATTAAATAACAACACTTATTGATGAAAATTAATACTTACTTCTTTAATTCCTAAAGCATAAGTCTGATTTAGAGCTTGTCCTTTCTCTTATAAAAACAATGTATTCAGCAAATAAAGATACATTTGTCCTTCAACCCATCCCATCTACCACCTAGTAAATAGACCTAAAAATAAGAAAATCTTGGGTGACTGATATATGAAAAATAATGGCAAATGGTAAATTGGACTCACTTACAGACATCTATTCATTCAAGTTTGTTCATGTAGTTGGAACCATGCATCTCACCTTGACATTAACTTTATTAAGAAGATCCAATTTGAGTTCATAGAGATTGTTGTTGGCTCAAGCAGTGGCAGAAAATGTTAACTTTCCTTCATGTCCAACATTCGTTTTCAAGGATAGCAGTGGCAGAAAGGTCTGCTAAACTGATACTCCCTCCGTCCGATTCTAATGTAGTCATTTGCTTTTTGCACATGGCTTAAGGTGTATTATTATTATACGTAAAGTGGGTAGTTGTATTAGAGGGAAGTGGCGGACCATATTTTGTACTTTTTTACTAAATAGGGGAAATGGATACATTTGAAGTAGACGCCAAAAATAATAAAATAGATACTTTAGAAGAAGGGAGTATTATATTTTCACCAAATATAAGATGATGATTTAAGATCAGTGCATATAATGTATTTATATGATAATAATGTATTAGTTTGTCTGCAAAATAAAGCAAAAGCTCTCCATTGGATTCCTTTCCATACAATTGAAGACCTGCATGAACTTATCATAGTAAGCATTATCTAAAAAAATAATAATTCATTGACCTAATTATTCACTACAAATCGTTGAGCACCTATCAACAATGTTCTATATGATAATTTCATGTTTAAGTGAACTATATATTCTTTAAAAAAATGCATGTCTCATTTGTAGTTAAAAAACCTTAATTCAAGTAGATAAACTGCCCCTAATAAATATGAATCATACAGTTGGCTTCAAATTACTATTATCTCCAAATAGAAGGGATAGTTTGAGTTGTATTTTTTAAAAAAATCAAATTAATACAAATATTTTGCACTCAATTAAGATGCTATTAATAAAAATAAAAGAGGAGAATTAAAATAATTAGTGTGCACCTGTAAACCATACAGTATGCAGATTTTAGAAGAAAATCCTAATCCTTATTGAATTAGGTAAGGTTAAAAGAAGTCCAACATAATAATAGGATACAATTCATTAGAAATTAAAGAGAAACCAATTAGACTTATAAACATCATATTATCAAAACCAGCAATATCTTGTTATCTGCAAAGAACTCCCGGAGATTCTACGAAGCACCAGAAGGACAGAAATACCTTAGGTACATTCAATGATAAAGAAAAAGAAAAGAGAAAAGGGATACAATTCGGGAATGGTCTAAACTGCATTGATTGCCAAGTATCATGAATCTCATCCCCGTTACTGCCAAATTACAAATTTAATATCATAAACACAAAAGTCATATGCAAACATATATAAAAAAATTTACATGTGAATAAACATGTGAATAATTAAGTTAAACATTATTCAAAACTCACACACAATAAATAATTACATTGAAATTCCATTGGCGGAAAGAGAGGGAAACAACTGATAATTGATGAAGAAGCCATAGAAATTGTAAGATGAATACGCGGATAAAGCTATCAAATTGTAAAAATATTATTCTATACATATACTTGGTGCACTTTCGTAATATGGAAGAGGAGGGTGAGGCGGCGGCCGCAATAGCAATAGGCTGAGAATCAACATCTCGTGAGAAAATGCAATGGTCAATACATCTATAACAAAAAAGTATGATGGTCATAATCCAATAGTATACTTAATGAAGAAAACAGACTACACTTACACCCCACTTTATCAAGTACGTCAAATATTTGATCTTCCAGGTTTAAAATATTTAAGGTCATCCTTTCATTAAATTTCTATTGCAGATAGGTTCCTCAGCTTACAACCAAGCCACAGAAAGTCATATACGGAATACTCAACCAACTCCACCATATTTATAAATAATAATACATGTGGTTCACACATGTAAGACAATCTATACCTCAGATATTGATTCGGTAGCAAACTATTAGCCTTTTAATTCATCTTTCTGGCATACGTAATGATATTGATATGTTAAACTATTACCCTAAATCGCACTAAGAAGCCTAGTGGATTCTTTCATTTGTTTCTCTGTATATACTCCCTCCGTCCGTTTTCAAGGGTATCATTTTTCCATGTTAGGTGTCCGTCCCCAAGGGTCTCATTTCCTTTTTTATCCACACACACCCACTAATATAACTAAAAAATAGGACTCACACCTCTACTAATACAACTACCCACTTCATATTAAATAACAATACTCTTTAATCTCCGTGCCCAAAAGCAAATGGCACCCTTGAATCCGGACGGAGGGAGTAATCAACATTCACAAAATATTATTCAACTTTCAACAGATTATATTATAATTTTTAAGTCAAATAAACTCTATAAAAAATTGAAACAAAAGGTCCCAAGATTCCCAAAGGCTATCAATACTCAAGACCTAAACACGAAAAACTACTCTCCAGTACAACTCAAATATAATTGGTCTTTTGTATTGGGAATATACCCAAATAAAATTGAAGTATTAATTAAAACAGAACTGATATCAAGAAACCTATTTCTGTAATGTTAATTCGCTATATTGAAATCAAATAGATTGCAATGGTGAGAAAGGGTTATTTACTCTCAATAACATTAGAGCGTGCTCAGGCAGATGAGAAAGGGCGATTTACTCTCCAATAATGTTATTAGAACAGTAGATTATAGAATAAAAGAGATGAGGGTGAATATAGAAAAATTGAGTAATTCTAAACACGCAGAAAATAACCAACGTACAATGTGGCCTCTCAATTTTCTTGCTTAATTTGGAGATTTAATAATCAGAAACAAAGAAAGTAGAGAAGAAATAAGAGAATTACGCAATTGTAGACGGTGGACGAACAATGAAATCGATAGAGGACATCATCAAGGATAAAAATATCGATATCGGTTAAAATATCGGTACCTCAAATTTATGAATATATCGATGGATATATTGAATATCGATATCGATATCACGAAAACTTGAAAAAAATAGAAAAAAATTAAGTTATTAACTTTTCAATATATTATAACTAATTTTAATATATGAATACACTTTAAAAATCTCAATAAAACTCACAACACATGATAAGCAAATCAATAACATATTTAAATAGTTTGGAGTCATACAATTATTATTACTTGTTGTTTAATACATAATAACTAATACCGAAATGATGATCTATGAGACTCAATTGTAAAACATGTCATGCCGTCTAGATCTAAACAATATTGGTACCAGCTAATCAAATTAGAAAAATTCTAAAAATAGTTCTGAATGTGCTAGTAATACGTCGTTCTATCTTGTCCAATTGTTTGACTATGGATTAGAGAGTGTGGGCTAATCCAATCACCATGTTGTTGAGACATAATTGAATAATGATTGAACCCTCTTGATTTACTTAGTCATAATAATGTTAATGAAAAGTTATAACAATTTTAATAATAAGTAATAATTAATTAATCAAAAGTAAAATAATAGCACTATGAGATAGTTTCACGCAAGTGTTACTTTATTTTTATTTTATTTTTTAAATTAAACATATTAATAACAAAAAAAGTATTTGGTTAGTAAAACAAAAAACTATTTTATTTTTTTAAAATTATAGATATTTTTTTGATATTTTCGATATATCCTCGATATTTTATCGATATTGTATCGATATTTCCTTGATATATCTCGATGTCTGGGAAAATTTGAACTGTGGCAATTCGATATCGATATTATTTTCGATATTTCTCGATATTTCCCGATATATCCTCGATATAAAAAAAGATATCATTTTTTCCCATATCGATATCGGTACTCTCAAAAAATGAATATATCGTGGATATATCGTAAATATATCGGAATATTTTCGTCCTTGGACATCACCTTCTTCTTCAAATAATGGCTCGGGAATCAATGGGCAGCTAATAATAAATATACAGGGCCAGGGTAGATTGTCTAATTGGGGCAGAAAATTTGTTTTAGGTTAAAAAAAAAGTGAATCATCTTAATACAAATGGAAGAATAAGATCAAATACAGAAATAAACTCTCAAGATTAGATAAAGAATAAGCCTAAAATAGAAACCGACTTTTAGTCGGGAAGGTGAAAAGACATAAATGCCCCAACTTGTGCTATTATATATATATATATATATATATATATATATATATATATATATATATATATATATATATATATATATATATATATATACCACTACATTAGAATATTGCTATATTATTTAATCTTTGTAAGAAAATATATATAACCGTTAAGATGATGAGACGAATGGAATACTTCATATTATTTTTAAAAAAAAATCTAATCTTATCAAAATTACTCTTTAGTATATTAAAAAAACTTTTTAGAGTGATAAATTATTACACTACTAATTAAAAAATAAAATAAAATATTACTTATCAAATGAATTTGATATATTATGATTTTTTATATTCTTGTTTTTTCATTTGGCTAATTATTCATCTCTATAAAAAGTAATAATCTATGTACTAAAAAGTATTTTTAGTAAATTAGGGTGAATGATAAATCAAAATTTCTTTATAAATTAGTGCCAATATACAAAATTACCCAAAATGCAATGGTAAAAATTAATTTTGCCAATCCTTCAAAAAAAAGTTATTAATTCTACCCATTTGCCAATTTTCGGGCAGTTTTACCCTCGAAAAAAGAAAAGTTGAAAGTCAGATTGGTCAACCGGTCAAACAGGTCAACTGGTCAAAATTTTCATTCATTAGTACTTGTTGGTAACCATGCTGGTAGACTTAATGGTAACCATGCAGGTGGACGTAATGGTGACTATGCTGGTAGTCCAAATTATATTTTAAAACACAGCACCATTTCAACTTAATTTTCTTCAATTTCCTCACACTTTAAAATGGTATCAGAGCCCTAGATTTATTTATTTATGAATAGAAAAATTGTTATATAGTTGTATCACTTAACAAGAGGAGAGTTTCAAAAAACAAATTGGATCCGAACGAAAGTTCGACATCCGAGAGTGACAACACTATTAGCCCTGTTCAAGGCTGGAGAAACAACGCCTTCTTGCCTGTTGGATATGATGAAACGAGTAGCTCTATATAATAATATTACAATATTTTGTATAGACAACAAGCAGAAAAGAAAGTTATGACCAACAACCGATTCTGGAAAGGTCTCAGATGAGGATGGAAAAGGCCAGAGGCACATGCTAATTACACCGAGGAAGAACATCTGGAGGAAGGCGTCAGGATGAGATACGATACTCCAAGTAGGTGTCAAGAAACATAGTAGAACTCCACAATTTCACTGAGATCCATGGGCGTGTCCCCAGACATGAACAATGGAGAAGACGATCAAGTCAAGGTCCAAAAGAGATCTGCATGCCCTATCAAATTTCATGGTGGTCAAAATGATAGAGTGGAAAGAGATAGTGGCAGATAACTCTAAGATGAACCAAGATCTTAGAGAATTACAGAAGACGGTGAAATTCTTTGGAAAATATTGTCAGAACATGTCAAAGACGATATTTGAAATCAGTCTCAAGATGGATAAGGTGGAGACGTTGCAGAACAAACAACTTGACCTCATCAAGAAGTTAATAAATCAAGTAGAACACCTGGAAACTAAAGTGACCGAGAGAAGACCAGGAGAAAGATTGCCACCTACCTTCGGAATAGAACCCCTTTATAACAAAAGGGGAAGATGACGGAGGTCACAAGACCAAAAACTGAGAGTGAGAAGATGATCGATATCCTTTCAGGAGAATCCACATCCCCAAATGGAAAGAGCGAATGATTAGTGTGAAAATCTACATATTTTAGGGTCCGATTTAACACCATTTTGTGGAATTTATGTTTGTATTTTAACACTAAATGGTTAATTTTCATATATTTAAGATATTGGTGCATTTGAGGTGTTATTTCATATTTTTAGGTGGAAAATGGATTAAAAGTGCAAAGTTGGAATGAAGAGTGATATCGTGAAAGAATACTGAAAAATGCATGTCCAATTTGCATAATTTTTCTGTATTACTAGTTATGTGATATATGGTTTGAAAGCTATAGAAGAGAAGATCATTTTGGAGGTCAGATGAGGGAGTTACGATCAAAATGGTGAAGTCGCGCAAGTTGTGCCAACCAACACGATTCATCCCATTTTTACATGACTTGTGCCCTTCAAATGTTAGATTTTGTATCAGTTTCTTATATGGATAGAAATCTGATGAAGAGAGGATCGAGTGAGCACAAAAATCACCTCAATCGGAGTCCGGATGAAGAAGTTATGAGCAAAACCGTGAGGTCGCAGAATCTGCTGACGAGTGGCATGACCCAGCGGCCCAGTTTTCGGTCTGTACGTGTTTTTGACATGAAAAAGTCCTATTTTGAAGTAGAATACGAATTTTATCAACCTTCAACTATAAAAGGAGCTCTTGGGAGTCCCAGAAACATAACTCTCTACAACTTTTCATCAATTTTCCATTCCATACCCTACCACAATACCGTCACCATCTCATCCACCCATCCCGAAGAGTTCATCAGTATTGCTTACTTGAGAAGGAGAACGAGAAGGTTAAGAACCACGGAAGAAAGAACGGAGAATCACTCCACAACTAGGGTTTTTCTTATTCTTTCCTTCTTACTTTTGAATTATAGACTCATGAGATTGTTTTCATACCTAACCATGAGTGTTGCTTGTAACACCATGGACTAGTACTTCTTGGATAGTGCTAGGTTTTTGAGGTTGAATTAGTTTGAATTGATGATCTAGACTATAGGTTGGATTTCTCCAGTATACTTATTCCTTTATTAATGCTTTGAATTTGAGACTTATATTTTTGTCTTATATGATCTGTCCTTATTCATGAAGATGTCAATTACCTTTCAATATTTATGATTATTGCTTGTGTCATAAAGTGATTATATTTGTCTGTCTGTTTATGGGTAATGGGGACTTAACCATACAATCTATATTCATTAGAATAATTAATATTGGACACGTAATATATCTATTAATTACCATTCTAGAGTAATTGGTTTCTTAGATTGTTAAGTGGGAATTGAAGTTTATTTCTTAAGTACCTAGAAGGGAGCAAGGATTATTCTTCTGCATCTGAGGGTTTGAACCAGATTTATGTGTTAAGTTTACTTCACCAAAGAGATTTAACATAATTAAGTGATTGCATTCATAAAATCTGCAGGAATTCTAACCGATTGTCTAGTGATTTGATTTGACTAATTTAACTGGATTTCCTAGTGCTATCTATCTGCTCTCATGAACACTTCATCCTTATTCTTATTTGCTACTTTATTATTTTTAGTAATTATTTTTTGCATCTTTACTTTAATTAATTCTCTTGAAAATCCAGATTTGTCTTAGGTTAGAGTTGTCATAAATAGATTAAATAATAAGTCTAGAATTATCCTTAGGCTTCGATAATAGACTTGGTCACACGCTTATCTGCAATTGATTCCCTACACTTGGGGACATGCAAAAAGGTGAACAAGCAGTGAATCTTTAAGATCTACAAGATCTATATGAGTCCTTATAAGGACTAACTATCGTAGATCTAAAGATGAATGTTGGAGAAATTTCAAGATGCAACGTGATCTGAGCCAAAATGAAGGAACTTCTGGATCACATGGAGTTCACGAAGCAAGACAAGAAGAGACATCCCAAAACCAAGGAAATTTCAAGATGAAGGCGATAGGATTGTCAACAGGAGCAAGCTGAGTTCGAGGATCTAGTCTACACTACACCCCATATGGTCAGCCTTACTTTGAACCGATAAATTCATACGGATTGATCCTAAACCTCGACACTCTATACTTCAAGAACAGAGAGACCCTGATCGACAAGTGGACAAATGCAATGAAGATCGCATGAGGTGCACTAAAGCTGGATAAAGAAGGGTTCATAAGATTCCTAACTATGAGCCTAGAAGGATCATTAAAGTGCGCCTAGGAGAAGCTCTCAAACGAAGTCAAGAAGGAGGCCATGGAAGGCGAAGATCTCAGTAATATTGTTGATCGCATGGCCAAGATCTTCAAGATCCACTTCATCGGAGTAGGTTACTTCGAAAGTATGGAAGAACAAAAGAAGAAGAAGTATAGGAATGCCCTATACAGTCTGGAACTATTTGACATCTATCACGCAAACGAGTGCATCAAACTCTTCACAGAGTATAGATGAAAGTCAAAGATTAAGGAGGAGAAAGTATTCCACTTATTCTTTACCAAGATTCCAAGCCAATAAAGAGAAATGCTGATCAAAGAATATGAACCATGCGAGCTTGATTCAATAACAAGAAGGATGTCCTTCCTCAAAGCCAAGATTGTGGAGTGGTCTCATCAAGCATCACTACACAAGAACTACAAGAGATTGAGGGGAATCAACAAGACAGTCCCCTTATGCTGTAAAAGTAACGATCTTCCAACCATCATTGGAAGAAATCCGAAGAAACAAAAAAGGATGAAAAAAAGTCATCCTTACACACAAAGCAGAGAATGAAGGTCCAGAAGACAAGATCCTTTTGGTCCAAACAAAAAGCCTAAATCTATAAATCAGGGCAAAGGTCTGGGCAATCAAGATGGAGTTCAAGAAGTCAAGCCTCATCCTCAGGATCAAACCAGAGAAGTACAAGAAGAACTCCTACAAGAAAGACATTTTGAAGAGCACCCACACGAGCCAATGAAAGATTCAAAGATTACAACTACTATACGTGTGGAACTAGAGGGCATATCTCACTCGATTGCCCATAGAACCAGAAACGGGGAGTACGATAGTTCGAAACAACTCCAGAAATAGAGAAAGCTGTTTACTTCCAAGATCTGGTACATGTATATTAGTTTGAAGATATACCCTCAGACGAGAGAATCTATGGAAAAGAATTCTTCAGTCAAGACGAATCCTCCGAAGATGAGTCAGAGTGAAGAAGAAAGCTTCAGACAGGAGATGTAAGAAGATATGTCTGGTTTCTTTTCTCAGACATCCATTTCTCATAAAGCCTTTATAAGAATCATGAAGGAGGATCCAAGACTCAATCTATACTATGGATTCACTTTAGGAAGATTGGAGCGGCTTCTCAACTTCAAAAAGAGAAAATATCATATCATATACAAAGTGACCGAAGGGGAGATAGCTATGGAGCTCACGGGAAATATGATGGAAATGCAGCTGGTTCCTGTCGATGAGATTAATAAAGAACTTAGTAAACTTCAGAGAGAAGTTGCTAAGACCATGTCTTGGATCCACATCAGAGTAATTCGAATCCTTATCAAAGAAACATTTAAAAAGGTATCGATACACCAATCGATATAGCAATCTATGATAAGTGGATCAAGAATACGAAAGAGGCATTCCTGGAAGGAATCTCAGGAAACCTGTATGCAGGAAAGGTGGCATCCTACATCTACCCAAGGATTGCCTATAATCTGGCAGATAAAGATTTCAGTAGAGTACACACCCTTCATCAAGATTTCAAGAATAAAGATTTGATGAAAGAAGGGAACCGACCGTACTCTATCACCTATAGTATCTCGTATGCTCTATCTAACACTCATCATTTGGATTCATTCCAAATGAAGGAGTATATTTAGATACCAGAAGTGTTTGAAAGGGTTGCATGCGCAACCAGGCCAGAAAAAATAGAGTTACCGCCAATCCACGACATGGATTTACGAATTAAGGATAGGCCAGTCTGGAGTAGGCAAGACAGCCTCAGATTCAAGTAGAGAAGGATTTCTTTCCAAGACGATAGAATGATCAGTGAAAGATGGGGAAGGAAACCAATCGTGGAAGTAGCCCAGGAGTTAGAAAAGTTCACAACCAAGGGTGAACTAAAATGCCCAGAAGGATGGAGAGGAGTCGAAGTGATATTCAACGGAAAACTCTATTATTTATGATGTCAAATATTATCTCCAACAACCAACAACTGGGAGATATCAAGGACAACTCAAACTCGGAGAACTTGAGCTGGTGATCGAGGGAATAACAGAGAGGTTCCCGGAACGACTAGTGCCAGGATTGGAGTTTCTCAAGGATCACAAAACTTTGGGAAAGATAACAAGATGGAATGGAATTCACGGTCAAAGGAAAGAGATATAAGGTTCAATAATAAAAACTTGGGGGTTTTAAAGCTCTGATCTACCCATGGCCACAAGTTCATTCTCGATATATATCACCATATGTAGGAGTGGGAAAAAATTGAAACTCGGTATGCCGAGCTCGTCGAACTGACAAATATAAAAAAATACTAAAATTTAGGTATATCGAAATTTTTGATACGGTGTAGTTGTCGTACTGAAAAATTGGTTCAGTATCGGTATTTACCGAATTAAAATTTTGGTATTTCAGTATACCGAAAAATTATACTCCCTCCGTCCCACGTATTTTTACCCACTTTCCATTTTGGGGTGTCCCACGTATTTTTACTCATTCCATTTTTGGTAAAAATATATAATATTTTATTACATACTTTTTACAATCCCAACAACTTTAATTATTTTTTTACACTTTATTCATCATTCCCAATAACTTTATTCACTTTTTCTTTTTAAATTACTAATTTATCCCTACTTTCTCTTACATTATATATTAAAAAAATAAAATATCTTAAACTCCGTGCCCGTACAAACGGGTAAAAATACCTGGAACGGAGGGAGTATATTATTTTATTTTTATTTTTATTTTTTATTTTGGGTTTTCATTTATAGGCCCAATCTGTCTGTTGCAAATATAACTAGTAAGCTCAAAATTATTACACAGGCCCGTTTAGCCCATTTAACATTATCAAGATTTCAACCCTAGATATACTTCATATCGATTCCACATTACTTGAGTTTTCCAAATCACAACTATTCTCCTGCTACAGAATCACGCCGCAATGGTTCTCTGTTCAAACTTCAAACCCTAGGCTGCAATTATCTCCACCGTTGATTCGAATATTCTCCTGCTATATCTTTTTCTGACTTCTCTGAGTCTCGATATTCGCCTCGCCACCTCTAGCCACCAGATAACGTCCATTGTTGTTCCGCCTCCTTCGCTATACTCTTTCTTTTTTTCTCTTATTTACTTTTGTTAAATTTGTCTTTTGCACTGCATTGTGAGACTGCTACTTCTATATTAGGGCTAGGATCTTAATTTGTTTAATTTACTATGTATAATTTCTTATTATAGGGCATTCAATCGGGAGGGAATACTTTGTATTATCGTATTCATATATGAGAATGAATACTCTAATATCCTTTAGATAATGCTGACAAAGTTCATATATTGGGTTAATGAATCCAACATACTCAAAGTATTATTCACCCTACTTTGAATTAATGAAACACTGTGTGCATATAGCGTAGAATGTAGAAATATTAGTGATGTAAATTCTTGACCGTAGATATTTGCTTAAGGTTATACTTATTCTTTTGTGCTTTATGCATTGTGAGTATTGTTTACATGTTTTTTTGTTCGAAAACTTCGTTTTTTGTGTGGTGGAACATTGCACCAGTGCCTCTTAAGTCTTAAGCCATAACTGTTTCTTAAGAGGCTTTAATTTTTTTTCCATCTTGTTTCTACTTCCCAATCTCTTCTAGTATGAGTATCTGAAGATTTTATTCATGCTAACGTATAATAGCACTATTTTGAATGTGTAAAGTATTCTTAAAATATTCTGAAGATTTTATTCATATTGTAACTTATATTTTGAATTTTTGATATGTAATACATTTTCAATATTTTGATAAATTTTTATTATTTTGGTATACACCGAAAAAATAAGCACGGTATAATTTTTAGTTTGGCAAAGGTATACGTCAATTTTGGTATACCGAAATTTCAATATATCGAAATCTCAGTATCACCATCGATATGCAAAATAGCATACCAAAAATTTTGGTACGGTATCGGTATTTTTGGTATGCCGTGTGTGCCCACCCATAACCGTAGGGATGATATATAAGGAGCACCGTGCAGAATATTTTGCGGCATACATCGATTTAGGAGCCAATATCTACACAGCAAAAGGAGTCTTTCCTAAAGGCTCAGGCGAAGACTTGCCAACCGTACTAGGAAGAGATTTCTCACAAAGGGTGCTAATCCTTAAAAGAAGAATCAAACAAGCGAATATTATGATCAGAGGAGCGGATCGTACCCCATGGTACAAGGTGAAAACTCCACCGACATACTTTCATGATACCGAAGCGGACATCTTGTTAGGAAATAATTTCCTACAGACATTCAAGCATTTTACCCAAGAAAACGCAACAAGAAGACTTATTTTCACAACCCCTTGTAAACATAAGATCATTGCCCCAAGACAGCGGGATGCATTTCAAAGAAGAATGACAATCCAATTTCATAGCAAGCGTGGTGATAATGAAGGAAAACTTAGTCATCCAAAGATGAACGATTGAAGAAAATATGGCGAAGCAGTCCTTCAGATGAGAATCGAGACTGGAGGAGGATGGAAGATGGAGAAACAAAAAGAAAAAAATAATCCACATTCTCAAAGCAAGCTTGGGATAAAGCTTACATAAAGACGTCACAATCGAAGAACAAACATATTTGGAGGACGTCAAAAAGAAAATACAGAGGAACTTCAATGAGGATCCTTTAGTTTGGTGGGACAAAAATGAGCTCAAAGCCTCACTCAAAGTGAAAGAAGGAAATGAGAATGAGTTTCGTAAGATATAAGCCTATCCTGATGAACCAAGGGAATCTAAAGCATATGCAACAAATACTTAAGTAATATCTAGACCTTAAGTTGATATCACCAGGATTATCTTCATACAGTAGTCCATGGTTTCTGGTTCGAAATCATAGAGAAGTCAAGCTGGGAAAGCCGAGACTTGTGATTAACTACAAATGGATCAACAACATCTTGGAGTTCAATGGATACTACATACCAAGTAGGGAACACTTGGTCAACTATATCAAGAATGCCAAGGTATTCTACCAAGTAGGGAACACTTGGTCAACTATATCAAGAATGCCAAGGTATTCTCAAAGTTCGATTGGAAATTTGGGTTATACCAGATTATGATGGAAGAAGGAAGAAAGAAGTTCACAGCCTTCTCCACACCACAAGGCCATTATATCTGGAATGTCATGCCTATGGGCTTGGCGAACACACCCCAGATATACCAAAGGAAGATGGATAATCTTTTCAAAGATTATTTCTCATTTATGTTTTTATATTTGGATGGCATCCTCATAGCCTCAAAAAACATGAATGAGCATTTAGCGCATCTGGAAGTATTTTCAGAGGTATGTCATAAGGAAGGATTAGTGCTTTCTGAAAAGAAGACAGTAATTTCAACAAGACAGATCGAGTTTCTTGGAGTAGAGATTGATGAGTCTGGAATTATTCTACAAACACACATTGTAGAAAAGATTCAAGGATTTCCTGAAGATCTCAAGGACAAGAAACAACTCCATATTTTCCTAGGAGTTGTCAACTTTTCTGAAATGTTCATAAACAATCTAGCACAATACAGAAAGGTGTTCAGTCCTCTGTTGAAAAAAGATGTTAAGTTCAAATGGGAGGAATCACATCGAGAGATGATTAAACAATTAAAGAAGGTTTGTAAAAGCTCCCAAAATTAGCCATTCTAAATTATGAGGACGGCCTGGTACTATATACAGATACCAGTGATCATTGGTGGGCAGCGGTTCTCATGAAGTCCACATCCGAAGGAGAAATGCCATGCAGATATTGCATTGGACTCTTTACGGAGAATGAGGCAAAGAGGTAGCACATCAATGAGAATGAATTCTTGCAGTGCGGAAAGCGTTCAAAAAATGGCCGTTATTTCTTCTTGCGAAGAAATTCATTCTTAAAATTGATAATACGAGTGTCAAAGCAATTCTAAAAAATAAAATTTAATCAAAACCAGAAAAGGCTAGACTTTTAAGATGACAAGTTGAATGCCAATATTAAGATTTTAATATTGTCATTTTTATATCTGTTGAAAATGTTTTGGCAGCAATGCGGGACTATTCGAGACAATGAAAGTGCCTTCAGGGCCGTCATGAACAATTGGCAAAAAGAGTGCATTTGGGAATGGGGCCCTAAACATGGAGCAGGGGATTCAAGTACCCCTAGCATGAGTTCTGGATTGGATCTTCCCAAAAAAGAACTTGCCCAAGAAAAAATCGAAGCTCTGGAGTCATATCTAGAGTCGACGAGTCAACCCAACACCTCTTGGGTTAAAGAGGGAGAAATCAACCTTAGGTCTATGATGGACACTACTAAGGTTGGTATTAACGTAGCTGATTTTTCTCATTGGCAGGAATACCAAGCCAGTTTGGAGAAATTGAACACACGATAGGGAACGTCCGGAGAAGTACCGGATAGATATATCTGGGAAATATTCCCGAGTCTGGATGAGGCCTGGGTCGAATGCAGAAGACGTCAAACAATGGTTCATTTTTGGGGCATTAGCCTCAATATCACCATGGCGCCTAGCTTTTCAAAAATCTCAAAGCTACCAAAGTGGATAGGGGATGCAGTGTCCAAGGTATGGTCAAACAACGATACTTTGACTAGGGGAGAACCATTGGAGTTATACTTCGTTAGTGCAGCTATGAAACTAGTTGGGAAAGGTCGTCATGAGGCCTTTCATTTTATCAAGCTACGAAGGCCAGACATTAAAGCTGTAAATAGCATCAAGGAGCCTTCCGAAAAGGAACCAGTCCTAGTTTCAACCTACTCAGAGAATCAAATCTCTTTGCAAAGAGCGAGGAGTTTGTATGTCTGCTTCCAGGCAATGGCTCAAGTAAAGTTTCCGTTCAAATTTGAAGTCCACATGGAGAATGGATCTTTCCTGCTAAACACTTTAACAGGAAAAAATACAAAGTATGCGGAAGACTCTTTCGAAGGAAAGAGAAAACTGCTCTGGAAAAACAAGCTGCCGATGAGTTGAGAAACTCATCGAAAATTTTGCAGTATGATTCACCGAGGAAAGTGGAAGGAGAGGATATGCACCAGTTTTCCCATCCAGATTGAACAAGAGTTTGGAAAAGGGGTACAATTGAACATAGAAAGGAATAAGAATGCTAGACCCCTTCTAGCAAAAGAAGAACGAGGAAAAAAGAGGGCAAAACCTCTTCGAAATACACAGGAGCCAGGTGACCCTTCGGATACCAAAGAAGACAAATGACTCTTCAAAAGAGTAAGGGTCGGATGACTTTTCCAAAGGGGTAAGGGATCATGTGATCCTTCAGAAAGGGCAAAAGACGAGTGCAGGATAGTTGCCAACAATAATTAATAGAAAAACGTAAGTAGTGATGCCAGCACAATGACGTAAGCAATGACGTCATGAAGAATAAAGATGCTTTGAAATCCGGATTTCACATCCAAAAGCCTCTATAAATAAAAGAGCTGAGAAAGCAGAAGTCATCGACCATTCCCCTCTGTTTCCTCTCTAAATAAACATTGTATTAGTTTCTTTCTTGTATGAGAGTTTCTGTTTCAGCTACATTAGGTAGCTAGAGGAGTCTTCTCCTCTTGTTCGAGTATTATGAGTGCGTAATAAGTATTTCCATTTCGTAATAGAGAGGCTTTGAAATCTGGATTTCACATCCGAAAGCCTCTATAAATAAAAGAGCTGAGAAAGCAGAAGACATCGACCATTCCCCTCTGTTTTCTCTCTAAATAAACATTGTATTAGTTTCTTTCTTGTATGAGAGTTTCTTTTTCAGCTACAATAGGTAGCTAGAGGAGTCTTCTCCTCTTGTTATAGTATTATGAGTGTGTAATAAGTATTTCCATTTCATAAATAAATAATCTTGGGCTACTGCCCGTAGTATGTAACTTTTCATTTTATTTTACAACCTTAATCTCCATATTTTCCGACAAGAAACAGTAACAGCATCCTGTACACCTGATGTAGGAAACGAAACAGGGTTGTGCTGAGGTCCGCTGAAGGAACGAGATTGAACCAGCACACTGCAGGGCGTGTGGTTGGCTGTGAGGAGCAGCTGTAAAACCTCCCGGATACACGGTGAATTGAGGTCAAAGAAGGTACTGATACTGTTTTAAGTTAGTTAATTACGATATTAATGTTGTTTAATTAATGTACGGAAACATGTTGGGTCTGATATGGTCGTAGTAGACTATGTCTATTTTGAGGAAAAGAAAAATGTTGAAAATTGAGTTAAAATGAATGTTGACCAAGTGGCCATGAAGGTTGCCATGCTGGCAACTGTGTAGGCCACCATAAGGGTAGCCGACAAGGTTACTGACACAAGGGTATTAAAGTCCAAAAAAGTTACTATTCATAAAAGAGAAAAAAAAAAAAAAGGTGGTGATATTAATTTAAAACTTTGAATTTTTGAGTATTTTTAAAATTCTCCCTATAAATTATATTTACTTTTAAAAATGACTTGTGAACAACCACAATCACAACGTAACTTGAATTTGAAGCTCAAAATTTTAGAACAAATAATTCCAAAAAAATAAAAAAATTCAAAGAGAAGAGTTAATGGATTTAAATTAACGATTATGCGTATCTTTTACTCAATTTAATCCAATTAAGATCACGTTTGTATTAGTTTTCATGCTATTCGAATTCTCCATGTCATTTTGGTACATCATCTACTGTAACATACCGTTGGATGGTTGACACGTAGGAGAGAGAGGAAAACTATAACCAATTTAAGTATACTAAAACCCCATGAGCAATAGTTGAATTTATTTCTCATCCTACCTGTCAATCATGTATGGCTTTTGTGTATATAATTATATAAAGGTACAATAAAACCTCCATAAAATAATAATCGATAAATTAATAACATCGATAAAACTAATAATTTGTCTAATCCTAACTCAGGACCAGTTCAAATTTGAGTACCAATCAATTAAATAATAAGATAATACTTTTTTAGAAAATCTTTAAATATACTTAAGATCCCAATAAAATTATAAATTAATATTTATTAAAAAATCTCATATATATATATATATATATATATATATATATATATATATATATATATATATATATATATATATATATATATATATATTAGTATGGATCCCGTGTATTACACGGGTTTAAAGTTACAATTTTAAAAATTATAATTCAAGTTTATTATAACTATCTATTCAATTATAATTTAATAAAATTTAAATTGAAAAGTAAAATTCAATTTATATACACTCAAATGTGAATTTACTTTTGTTGGTAAAAGTTTAATTTCATTGTTAAATTAATTTACTTAAAAAATTTTAAAAATAATAAATTGATTTTTTAAATTTTGTTAAGTTATTACCTAGTTTAATTTATCATAAAAAATTTAAAATATGTTAATTTAATTATTGAAGAAAAAAATTCATAATAAAGTTAATTAATAAAAAATAAAAATAAATAAATTCAATATAAATCAATTTGATGAAATAAAAAAATTAACAAAATTACTTTAAAAAAATTATAATATTAACCTTGAATAAAAATTAATAATGTAAAGAAATAAAGAGATTAAAATATAATAAATTTTTTTTTTTTAAAAAATAGAAATAATTTTAAAAAATAAATAATTAAAAGAAAGTTTGAAAAATATAAAAGAATATCCATAAAATTAATCAATAGAAAAAATAATAATAATAATAAAAGAAATAGAAAACTTTCTTTAGAAAGTGAAGATAATTTTTGTTCGTCTTGATAAGTAATTTATGTGAACTAATTAATAAAGAGACTTATTATATAGATGGAGAGGGATAATTTTTTTTTAATTTTTTATGTTTTTAAATAAGATTTTATTTAATTTTTAATTGATCTAATCATATAAATATTCGAATCTTAAGAAATTTATGTATTTATCACTAAATATTAATTAGTAATTATAAAAATTAAAATTAATTTAGTGACGATACATCAATTTAAATTTTTTTGTAAATTTAATCGTGAAACAAATTTAATATCGTTAAAAAATCAAAGATTAAAAATTACTAATAATAAAAAAATCGATTTAAAACAAAATAAATAAATAAATAGAAAAAGTAATCTAAGGAGAAATCATAAAAAAATAATAAAACTAACCAAGGAAAAAATTATTAACACAAAAAATAAAAGAATAAAAAATTACATACTACTAAAAAATTTAAAACAACATATTGGAATTTTAAAAAATAATAATAAAAATAAAAGTTAATCAAAAGAGAATTTAAAAAATATTAAAAAAAGCAAAAATTAAAAAATATATATGTCATATTTATATTCAATCATAAAATAAACTTATTTATATATCATTAAATTTTAATGTTGGTGAAAATATATTAAAAAAACCCCAAAAAATTTAAAAGAAAACGAAAGATAATTAAAAAACTTAAGAAAAATATAATAAAAAATATAATAAAATTAATATATATTTTTAAAAAATAAAAAATAAAAAATAAACTTATTATAAATAAATTTGAAGAAATAAGAAAATAAAAAGAAATTATAACAAAATTAATTAAATAAATTTGCAAAAGCATGAAAAACGAAATTAATAATGTAAAAAAATTTAAAAAATTTCATACTAATAATAATAAAAAAACAGAATTAAAACCAAATAAAAATTAAATATAAAAAATATAATTCAAAGTGTTACACACTAACAATTAAAAAAAAACAGAACAAAAACAAAAAAAAATTAAATAAAACTTAATCAAAGGAGAATATAAAAAATATAAAAAAAACAATAAGTAAAATATAATTAAAAGTGAAATCATAAAAAAATTAATTAAAAAATTATAAAAATAACCATGAAAAAAATAAGTTAATTACGTACAAAAATTAAAAGATTATAAATTTACTTGCTAATAATTTAAAAAAATAAATGAAAAAAATAAAAATAATAAATAAATAAATAATTTAAAAATATAAAAGAAACAACAAAAATAATAAATAATAATAATAAATGGATACCTTTCTTTAAAATTTGAAGAAAGATTTTAGTTCGTCGTGACGAATAAATTATGTGTGTAGAACGAATGAATAAATAGTCTTATTTATAGGTGGAGATATGATAAATTTTCTAAATCTTATAGGAGCAGTAAATGTGTATTTATCTATATTATTTTTAGTTAATAGTGATTTGATAATATATCAAATCTTAAAATAATATACATATTTATCTACATTAAATTTTAATTAATAATTGAAAATTTTAATATTAATTAAAAATTAAAATTAAAATAATTTAGATTAATTCTGGTGACAATACCTCATCAAAATTAAACTCTCCTTTAGTATATATATATTCACAATTTACACATTATTGAAATATTTAATTGTATTTTTCTTTTTCATCTTCATATCGATGTATTTATAGATATACTTAGTAATAATAATAATCTAATAATACAATTAACTACTTATTGTTAACGTGTAAATTAAGATTCTCCTAATATATTATATACTTATATATTTTTAATCAATATTTTTAAATAATATAATTCTATAAAATATTTCTTATGTATATAACCTCTCTAAATTAATAAATTATTTTTATCGATTATATAATATATCTATAAATTAATAAAATTCTTCAGTCCCAACAATATTAATTTATATAGGATTTACTTAGAAAACTAGCGCACTTCAAAATTCAATTTCACGTGAACCGATTCCATGGAATTCCTTCTCATAATTATAATAACAAAATTTCTTAAACGATTTAATAAAATTGTTAACCAACATAATTTTCTTAAATCAATCACATAAAACAAAAATGAAAGAAGATGTATTTTCATTTTATAGCGGAATAAATAAGACATTCAGCAGGAGTATGAAAAAATTAATAAAGGAACAAACAAAATAATTCTGGTTCTTCTCTCGTATACACACACAACATTAAGCAAGAGAGAGAATGAAAAAAAAAATGTTATACACAATCAAGAACTCATTACTCATTAGCTGGCTTCATCAATGAGCTAACGAAGCAAGGGAGAAGGTGAATGTAGATCTGTATTGGCAGTTGTAGAATTGATATCAGGGTTTGATGTTGAGGTATCAGTGTTGGTAAGAAAGGTAGTCGAGTCGTCGAACTTCCAGTCTGTTAGATAGCCAGGTCTTGAAGAGACTGCAGCCACCTCGATGTCTCCGGAAAGCATGGCCACAACACGAGACATTGCAGGCCGTAAACCTGGGGATGCCTGAGTGCATAGAAGGGCAACACCGATTATCCTTCTCACTTCGTTGGCATAGTACTCATGCAAAGTTCGGTCGACCAGCTCGATTTCCCTGTTGTTTTCTCGAAGGTTCCAAGCCTGAAATAGCATATCCAATATTGATTACGGCCATGAGTAGCTTTTTGATTGGTTACTTGCCTTAGAATATGAACCAATGATATTGTCATAGTTTTTCTATGCTTGGTTTGAGATAATTATTGGAAATTAAATAAAGAAAGCTCCTCAGTCTTCAAAGATCATGGGACGGACGAATAAGTAATTTTAAGCTGGTATGGATGTACAACATAAAAGGTGATGTAGGCTGGTATTTTATTTGTTTAGAAAACATTCTCCAAAGAGGTTAAAGCAATGGGACGGACGAATAAGTAATTTTAAGCTGGCATGGATGTACAACATAAAAGGTGATGTAGGCTGGTATTTTATTTGTTTAGAAAACATTCTCCAAAGAGGTTAAAGCAAGAGGACTTACCCATTCAAGAAGATATACCCTATCTTCATCTTCCAAACTGTGGTCAGAATTGGATCTTCCACTGATGATCTCCAGAGCTACGACTCCGAAACTGAATACATCAGCCTTTTCTGTGAGATGTCCGCGCATGGCATATTCTGGTGCCAGATACCCACTTCATGAAATTAAGCACAAAAGAAATAAGCCAACTGGAAGATGTAGTAAAAATATGAAATTTGTGAATAATATTTACGTTGTGCCTGCAACTCGAGTGCTTATGTGCGTCTTTTTGTCATCATATAATTTGGCCAATCCAAAATCTGAAATTTTAGGGGTGAGGTCAGAATCAAGCAGAATGTTGCTGGCCTTCACATCTCTGTGAACAACTCGAGGCCGTGATTCCTCGTGAAGGTAAGCGAGTCCCCTTGCTACTCCCAAGCATATTTCGTAACGTGTTCCCCAGTCAAGGTATAGACTTTTATTACCTGTTCAATCCATTGAATAACATCAATTCGACGTTCAAATAAACAAAATCTTGAGGAACATAAAGACAGGAGCGGATTGTGATTTACCAGTTCCAAATAAGAGTTGATCAAGGCTCTTGTTCTCGAGAAACTCATAAACAAGCAACCGTTTATCTCCCTCAATGCAGCAACCATACAATTTCACCAGGTTACGATGCTGAACAGCAGATATAGTGACAATCTCTGCCAGAAACTGACTCTTTCCTTGATGTGAAGCCACAGATAATTGTTTAACAGCAACTTTTCTACCATCTCCAAGTTCTCCCTGTTCTCAATACAGTGAACATGTAGCAGAATTATATTAACTTCAGCACAGAAGAAAAAAATTATACATAATTCAGTAAGAGCTATAGTAATTCAAATAATTAAGAAACAGAATAGCATAATTTCTAAATTTCAGATGCAATGTACTATCTACTCTTTTTCCTGTTTTTCTTTTCTTTTCAAAGATGACTTGAAAGAGTATTTACCTTGTAAACAGGACCAAATCCTCCCTCTCCAAGCTTATTACTAGGATTGAAGTCATCTGTTGCAGCTCTAAGTTCAGCATAACTGAATGTGTAAGGTCGAGCATCAAGCCCTAGTAATTCTGCAAATCGTAGAAACACATTTTAATATTATGTTTTGAAGGATTGAATCTTGGTTTCTTTTATAATATTGTCATTCCAAGAGATGGACACATTTAACTTTTTTTTTTCCTCTCATTATTTATCAATCCAAAATGAGCACTATAAAGTTGTAAAAATGTAAGCAAATGCTGTGTGTTAAATAAATGGTTATGCTCAAAAAAGTAGATTAAAAAGGGTGGAAAATGTCAGAAGTAACCGATTCACCTGAATTTAATTTTTCCAAAAATAAAAGGTATAGCTCACATTGAAGAAAATCTGTCATAAGAACTACTTACCCTCATCCTCAAAGTTTTTCTGCCTTCTTCTTCTTTGAACCACAAAACCCACTGCAAATAGAGAAAGCAAACTCACAACTGCAACTGGAACAACAATACCCACAATAAGACCGGCCCGGTTCTTTTTTCCACCAGGGGGGTTGTTGGAAACACTTGGGCGAAAGTCTGCGATGAAGTACGTGATCAATATTGGAAAAGTATCCACAAAAAAAAAATAATAATAATAATAATAACCTCGAAATTGGTATGAGTTTTCTGAATATTTACATACTTGGTATTACACTTATTGCTGAAATTGAAGGTCCATAAGTAGCTTGCTGAGGTACACAGCAGGTACCCTTTCCTGCCCAAAACAGATGGATCTCAAAATAGTTTTCAGTCACAGTCACGTTGAATTGCCTTTCAGTAGCTCTTAAAGAGACCCCACCAGCTTCTCTTCGAATGTCAAAATTTTTTACCCTTAGATTCCCCTGGATACCACACAACACGGGTTTAGAGAATATCCAAATGGACAAAATTATGTATAGATGATTGAATCATTGAAAGGCTCATTAGAATATTGTGAAATATCTACCAAGAAAGGGACAAACTTATTACAATCCCTTCAATTGGTGGTGGTAATATCTGGATCTGGATCCTCCTGCTTGTGAGCACATTGATTCCAACAATATATAATGTTGAATCCGCACCCACTTTTGTGCACAGCAGAGGATCCATATCTAATACCTTACTTGAATAATATCATTAAAGGAACCTTTTGAATACAGTTCTAATCTTACACAGACCTGAATATATATATCAAACACTCGCCGTCCAAGACTCTCCCAAGTCCTAGTGCCTCGGATTGCTGACTCTGAAAACTGGAGTCTTACAGTATAATTACCATTTTCAAGGCTTAAGCCATAGTATCTTAATGATCCAGCTGAAATCCTAGAAGTTTGGAACAACTCCGAGTCCAAAGTATTTGTAAATTGTGATGATGACCTGGATATATATTGTGGGCTAGGGTTATCAACATGCAAACCAGCATTGCTAACTGCCCATCTCTGTGCACTGGTCACATAATATGTTGCTGGACCAAGAGGCTCATCCTCCTTTTCATATACGATCTGATTAGAAGACGTAATCTGAGGACCACCACATTTTATTGCAAAGTTGGAATCTGCAAACCATTGTCAGGAAAGAATCTCTCAATTGACAATAATATTAACATGAAAAACTCAAATATGCCCCCATGCATTTTAATCTCTACATTTTTGCTCTTGTATCATTTTTTTTTTTTTTGTATCAGCGTGCAGTTCTGTTTTAATCTGTTACCCACCTTAATTAACAAGGCAAGGAAAAAAAAGTTAGTGGGCAGAATAGAAATCAAAGGTGCAGTTCAAAAGTCCAAAAATTGAAAGTGCAACGGGATGAAGATATCAAATTAACTTTGTAAGACTGAATTTAAATTAGTAACATATCAAACTTCAGCATGATGCATTCTGAATCTTATTCTCATTTTTTGACATTTCAGAGAAGTGCATCAGTTAAAATGCAGTCTCGCCTTTGTGAGAGAGAGTAGGCCACATGCTTTTGTTTTACTAGAATTCTACCTATTTCTCTGAATACAGAACAAATGCATGCATGACCTTAAAATTAGGAATGCAAACAGGCGGACTCTGTTCAGTCAATACATTTTTTCAAGTGGCAGTTAAAAAAACTTTAGAAGAGAGTTAGATCAAGACTTGAATGATACTTTTATAAATGTATGTTAAGATTGCATGGAAAGTTTTACTCACATTTCATATGGATATTTAAGGATTCATAAAACTTACAAAGTGGTCGCCCTCGATTGCAGGGAAAGTTCCTCTGAAGACAGTCCAAACCAGAAGGCAAAGCACTATAAGGCAGAAAAGATTAATTATGACCTATATACATGGAGATAACATAGAATTCTACAAATGAATGGTGTATATAAATCTAACAAGCACCTGCTGTTAGAGCCTTGAATGGTGAAGTTGTTGGATACCAAATTTCTGCCGAAGAAATATTTTGATGATGAAAAACATGTCAGAAGAAAATGAATGTGCTAAACATAATTATGAATTTAACGAGCAAAGTAATTGTTCAACCATACAGTTGTAAGTTTTGTGGGCTAACCCAAGATGGAAAACTCCCGGTTAATTCGTTGTATGATAAATCTCTGCAAGTAAATAACATGATGCTAAGCAATAAGTATTCATGGCTTCCTACTGAAAGTGAAACTTGAGTCTTTTCCGTGATAAGAAACTTGAGATGTTATGGACACATCACCTTGTTTTTCATTAATATAGAAGAAAAAGAGAATATAAATGCATAAATCATGAATACTAACATATTCCGGAGTGATGGACTCTTCTGAAATGGTAGTACACCTGTTAACTTGTTACTACCAAGAAACCTGAAGCATGGAAAAGGCAAAAATAAGTAGCTCTCTTATCTTGCTTTAGTTTAGGGTGGGTGGGGGTGTGAATTTTCATAAAATGTTTCAATCATAAGGAAGAAGTTCATAAATAATTACAAATTTGTAAGAGAAGTGTGATTGAAAACCGAATCTGGAATTGTTCCAGTCAAATTGTTGAAGCTTAAGTCCCTGAAACATAGGAGTATCACAGTATGGGTTAGTACAGCAAATATAAATACATAACTCGAAGAATACAATTTGTCTTTTAACTTTTAACTAAAGAAACTTCCAATTTTTGTATACATTTTAGAATTGAAAATTTCAAGTAGTAATGTTTCAATCGGCCGTAAATTCAGTCTCAAGGTCACCGCAAAATTAATAATTTGATAGGGAAACATCACATGACAGAGAACCAATGCATGAGTTCCAATGACTTTTAAAATAAAATTATGACATATTGAAACAAATTTGATTTTTTACAGGACAAAATATGACCGCAAAATTAATAATTTGATAGGGAAACATCACATGACAGAGAACCAATGCATGAGTTCCAATGACTTAAAATAAAATTATGACATATTGAAACAAATTTGATTTTTTACAGGACAAAATATGAGACTGCTCCCATAATTAGATAACTAATATTGCAACTTTCCCATCAAGGATCCAGATAAGACTTCAGGAAGTCAGTGCAATTGTAATACTTACAGTAGCGTCAAACTCTGAAATTCACCAAGATAAGAAGGTACAGAACCAGAAATGTTATTATTCCTCAAGACTCTGCCAAACCGATGAATCATGTACATTATTTGTCAATGAAAGACAAATGAAACACAAGCTAATTTACCGACAGAGTCAGATGCATGGATTTCTTACAAGGTAGACAGAGACTTCATATCTCTGAGGAAGTCCAGTGAAGAGCTACCATTAGATAGATCGCTTATTCTCCTAAGGATTTCGATACATGATCATAAAGATTAGCTTCTGTAAAGCACCAAGAGAAAGTAAGTACAAAAAGAGAAGAAATGTCGAAACTCACAAGTCATTCAACAAGGTTAAATTGGAAAATGTTGGTGGTATTGGACCTTCAAATGAATTTCCTTGAAACCTCCTATAAACACATTGCAAAAGGATCAACCATAAGCCACAAAAATAAGAGGCTCGAAGAAATTTTAGTGAGTACCCGTCATAATTAATAGCTTATTTTCCTATTAACCAAATTTGTAGGACATAAACAGACAAGGAAGAATTTTGTCTCACAGTTGAACGAGGTTTGACCAAGTTCCCACAAAATCCGGTATCCGCCCTGTGAGCTCATTGTCTGAAGCCCAACTGAACCCAGCAACCAATATCAAATAATATGCTATCAATAGTTGGATTAATTTATGAATGTATGTTTCATTTTCTAAAATAGAGAAAAGAGATATCTTTTCAACTCTTACACTCTTTCCAATCTTCGTAGATCAGCAAATGATTCAGGTATTGGACCACTAACTCCAGCACTGTCAAAGTATCTGCAATGATTATGAGCAAAATAACATGAAAAAAATTCAGTCTGTACATTTTTCCTGAAACTACCTAAAACTAGTGGTCCAAGATTCACAAGGAAAGTGCTACTTAGATCAGTAATTGATCCATCACAGTTTGCATAGGAAAACATTGAATAGTGAAACAAGTGATTCAAGTAGCAAGTCCACATGAATTTTCATAATCTTCTTAGCTACGAAGGGCTTACATTTCTGTTAACCTCAATAAGTTCCCAAGTTCTGATGGTAAAGGGCCAGAGAAGTTGTTTGTGCCAAAAGATCTGCAGATGTTAAAATACATGAATGTGCATCATTATATAACATAGTGAGAAAAAATTTCGAATAAATGTCTTTAATAAATAATTATATACTTACACTATTGATCCAATAATTGCTAGTTAAAAACTAGTATTAAAAATAAAATAAAAAAGATAAATGGAAACTCACAATGATCTTAAGTCAGTGAGCAGTCCAAGTTCCCTCGGAAGTTCCTCTGATAAAGCATTTATGCCAAGGGTCCTAACAGTAGAAAATCCGAATTTTCAAGATTTTATCTACGCAAACTCATTGTCTTGTTTTAAGAATTAAGAATAACATATAATGAATAAACAAAGATGTAATACATGTACTGCATGCGAGTGAGATTTCCAATGGATGGAGGGAGTGGACCTGTCAAATAATTTTGGCCCAAGTTTCTGAAACGAAATGAGTATGTGATTAGTGTTGCAGTAATATTGTGGAGTAATTGGAAGATGTAATCATGAACAGTAAATTAATGATATCAACGGCCTAAACTAAACTTACAGATTAGTGAGAAAAGTCATGTTCCAAAGATCATCCGGTAATGGTCCCTGAACATCCATTGAATAAACCCGCCTGCAAAATCACGATGGGATACAACAATCAACAATCAGGTCAACTCTTTCACTAAAATTGATATCTATATGAGTTACAAACAGAATCCCTAATTCATCATCATCACACATAAATTCGAACAACATACAGAGCAGTGATACGGCAAGTGGAGTTGTTAGCAAAGGAGCAGTCGCATTTGATGCCCGGATTGAGGTTGTCAATTTGAGTTGAATCAATGGCAACGCCGCTGCATAAAATGCCAGAGATGTTCCAATCAGGTGTTGCGGAAATCCCCCATCGCTCGAAGATTCTGTTCAAAGCTCTCCCTGTAAATCAAATTGAAAGGACTGTCAATATGCTTTTCCAGAAAAATTGACTGCATTTTACACTGGAGAAAAGGGGAAAAGGGGGGTTAATAATGAATTTGAATGTATGACAAATGATCATGACAGTGTTTAATGATGAATTTGCAGAAAAGAAGAAGCAGAAGGCAGGTTGAAGCCGTACGTAGTGGATTGCTTCACTTTTGTTTCGGCGGGGAATTGAATTGAACTAAGCTTACAATGCAGGGGAATTTATATACTCTCTCCGATTGGCGCTTTTTTTTTTTTTCTCACTTGTGTTAAAAAAGTTTTTCTTTTGTTCATCGGAAAAATATAAATTTTGCTATTTTGCATCTTTTTTTAAATACATGGAATCTACACACATCACTACTATACTACACCCTGCGTTTGCTCCAAAGATGATAATTTTTCCATTTTAGTCGTCCGTCCAAAGAGAGTCATTTCATTTTTTACACACATGGGACCCACACACTCACTAATACAACTAAAATATGGGGTCCACACTCCCACTAATACAACTATCCACTACACATTAAATAACAATACTCCTTAATCAACGTGCACAAAAGCAAAATGTCCACTTTTGGGCGGACGGAGGTAGTATTTAATATATGAGTCTCACACACTTCACTAATACCTCTACGGGTCTGGATCTTTTGTGCCACTTTGGTGTGACATCTCTTCTAACACTTCGTTGGATGAGTGACACGTAAGAGAGAGAAGGGAAACTATACCCAAAGTCAACCAGTCAACCCTTTGAGCAAGGGATTGGATTTCTCCTAGGGATGTCAACGGGCCGGGTCTGGGACGGGTACCCAACTACCCGGACCCGGCCCGTTTCAATAGTGCCCACCCCGGACCCGTACGGTCTCATTTTATAAACCCAGACCCAAACAGGAGTGGTCCGCCCTGCCCCGTTCTCCTTTTTTTAAAAAAAAAAGGATTTTAATATTTTTAATATTTTTTTTGAAATTTTTTTATTTTATTTTTTAATTTTATGTGCACTCATAAATCACTAACTCTCTCACTTCATTATTTTCCATAACTTCAAATAATAATTATATCAAAAAAATAAAAATAAAATATAAATAATAATAATAATAATCATAAAAAATTAGTAGTAAATTATTAGAATTTTAAATGATTATTAAAATAAAAATATATAATATTTATATTTTACGGGTCAGGCAGGGCCGGACCGGGTACCCGCGGGTCTGGGATAATACCCGGACCCGACGGGTTTCAAAACGGGTCCGGGACGGGTCTGCCCCGTTTTCAGTTCGGGGCGGGTGTGGGCCGGCCCATATAGTGCGGGTCGGGCCCAAATTGACATCTTTAATTTCTCCACCCCTACACGTGTCATTCCATAAGTAGATGTTATAGGAGATGTCACACCGATGTATCATGGAATATCCCGTGCCTAAGTGAATGTATACCTATTGAGCGGATGGAGTGAGTATTTTTTATATTAAATTAAATGAAGTGACTAGTGAGTTTTATTCGTTTTAAATTTTGAGGGAAAAAAAATCTCTTTAATTTAAAAATAATTTTTCAAAATTACAATATGAAGATGTGAGGTGGAAAGCCGTAAGCTTATGTTAATTGTGAATTTAGATTGTATTTGAATTGAGTTATTTCAAATTCAATTAATTTGAAAGTGAATTAATTTTAGATTGTATGGATTTTAAATCAATTCATTTTAATTATATTATTATTTTGATGAATTATAAATTTATGAAAGGATTTTCAAATTCATAATTTAATAATTATTTTTTAATTTTTAAATAATATTTTATTTATGATAATAAAAATAATAATTTTTATTATATTAAAGACAAAGTCTCTTGTGAGACGCTAATTAGGTAAGACGGTTTGTGAGACGTGTTAAAGTATGTCTATTATTTAGATAAAGTATGTTTAATGGTTGTTAAAGTATGTTTTCTAAAATATGTTAGATTATGTATTAAAGTATGATTTTAGTGTGTTATAATTTAATTTATTATTGACATACTTTAACTGTAAATAAGCATATTTTATCTATGAAATAAGCATACTTTAGTGATGGGTCGACTCATCTCACAAATTACCTGTCACAAGAGAGTATCTCAATATTAAAAATTAAAATTTTATTTAAAAATATATATTATTTTTTGGTGGGAGGATTGAGGTTTTTATACGTTTGGGGATGGGGGGTGAGTAGTAGGGCCGTAGGGGGTTAAAATTTAAAATAATAATAATAATAATTAAAAAATAAAAATTTATTTTTATTGGTTTATCAATTTTCATTTTTAAAATATTAAAATATTTTTTTGTTCATAATGGAAGGATTTCAAATGACACGGTTTAGTAATTATTTGAAAATTCCCCAAAATAAGTAAAAAATATCAAATTCAAATCAATTAATTTGAAATTCATTCATTTAAAATTTTAAATTTATAAACTTATTGATTTCATTTTTACCCAAACATAAATGTGATCCCTCCCTCAAAACCTTCTATCTAAAGACAACCTTATTGCTTTTTTAAATTTGTGAGATGTAAATGTATTAATGGTTGGTTGATTTTGAGGAATTCGAATCTTAATTGGTGCATTTGTTTTAAATTTTATTTTTTTTATACTTCAATAAATTATTCAATTTAATTTTTGGGACTTATTTATTTTAATATTAATTCATTAGGCTTTTCAATTCTCAAAATTGACAAAGTCTCTTGTGGGACTTTATTTACTTAGGACGGTTTGTGAGATGTGTTAAAGTATGTTTATTATTTTAATAAAGTATGTTTAATGATTGTTAAAGTATGTTTTCTAAAGTATGCTGGATTATGCATTAAAGTATGATTTTAGTGTGTTATAATTTAATTTATTATTGACATACTTTAATTGTAAATAAGCATACTTTATCTATACAATAAAAATACTTTAGTGATGGGTCAACCCGTCTCACATCCGTCTCACAGTCTCAAGAAAGTAACTCCTCAAAATTATTTTTAATCTTATTTAACTGAATCTAATTATTTGACTTATTTATTGGTTAGTAAATACAGTAGACAATCACTTTACAATAGGAGAGGGTAGAAGAAGAATGGATATATAACAAAATACAGAAAGGAAAATTTTCATATAAAGATCCAAATTTTACTTTATGTCTCACTTTTGGATTTCATTTTAGGATTGTCTCATTTGAAGGTTTAATTTTAATTTTTTTTTCAAATTAAGACTTGTCTTAATTTTATTTTTTTTTACAAATTCAATATAAATTATAGAAAAATATAAAATATTAATAAAAATGACATATTTTAATTTTATAATTTAATTTGAAGGTGTATAATAATATTTTTAAACTATGTTGTATGATGTAAAATGAGAAAATAAATTTCATTGTAAGTCTTAAAATGAGAACAAATTAAAAAACATAAAAATTAGACCCTAATTTGAGAAAAATATCTAAATTTAGACCTTAATTTGAAACACTTATAAAATCGGGTCTTAATTTGAGACCTAAACTAAAAATTAGGTCTTCCTATGAAATTCTTCCAAAATAAAATAATAGAAGCGAGGGATCTTCTAACTCCTTTTGCAGAATCTTTGACTGTTAAAAGAAGCAAAGCCGAGTAAAGGTAAACTCTTCCTGTAGGAAGAAACACACTTCGATAATGATCTGATTTAGGCAGATATTCCCAAAAGTAAACGACTTCTCGTTTTCGATAAGGACAACAACGTTAACGCAGGAACTCCGTTAAACTAAAGGAAGACGTAGGACTTGATCAAACCAGACTATGAACTGTGCTCTTTGTGTTTGCATGAGTGCTTGATGTTATGATGGAATGCATGTGGACACTCTATTTATAGGCTCGAAAGACTATTCTTTAACTAATGCTGATGGACGCAACTTGTGGGACGAGGCGAAATTATCAAAGCGTGGGCATTTGTCCCCACCACGTGCGTTGACTACGAGGTGTCCAGATACTCTCCCCCACCTGTTCTTGACTTGAGCGTTCAGATACATTGTATGATTAAGGATGTAAGCAAACCGAATATCACCAGGCTCGAGTTCGGCTAGTTTATATTTTGCTCGATTTGAATATTGATAAATATTTAGGCTCGAGCTCAACTCGTTCAAAAAATGGTGAGTTCGCGAACTGTTCGAGTTCAACTCAATAAAAGTTCTATAATAATAATTTATGTTCAAGCTCGAATTTGAGTTCGGCTTCGAGATCGTTAGAGCTCGAGTTTAGTTTTGTTAGAGCTCGTTTATATTAAGTTCTATCGAGCCTCTTAATTAATATGTTCGCAAATAGGCTCGAGAGCTCGTTAACGAATAAGTTCGCGAACTTTGAGCCAAATACTAGTAGGCTCTAGTTCGGCTCGACAAGTTTTTCGAACTTGATATTCGGGCTTAGTTCGGCTCGTTTAACTTAAAAAATAATTCAAACGAATATTTTATCGAACCAAGACCCAAATAGCTCACGAATATCTTGGTTTGGTTACATGATTCATATCTCTTGCAGAGAGGATCTGGGCCTCATGAGCACAATTTGATTAGGCTTGATTCCAAGTATGATCCGACTTTTGTCCAAAAATTATATTGACTACTACACCGAGGCCCAAAGTCCACAACTCACGAGCATGACTGCGGTGAGCGCGTGTGTCGTGATTTGGATCATCACCATTACTCACTAATTTGAATTACCACATCGAAATTGGACAAATAAACATTAAGGATATAAATCCCTCATTCAATGTGGGATGATTAATTTTTCATGGACCACATTTAATCATATACCCACTGGTAAGCTTAATTTCACTCACTTTTATGATAATTAATTATTAATTATAAACCAATTAAATCCCAACATACATAAATTTAAAATCTAACATACTTAAAATTTTAAAATAAATAAAAATTAATACTATTAACTAGGTTTATTAAATTTTTCTAATCCTTTCTCATTTCTAATTAAATTCAAAACAAACATCATCTAAAATAGATCGAACACAATAAATCAAAGAAGTATTACAAAGTGGGCAGTCAGATTTTAAAAACTCTTTGCTAACAAGTTTTTAAGGAAATATACAAAAGTGCCCAAAATGACAAAAACACTCTTAACTCAATAATGATTCGATTGTAATTTTTGAAAAAGTCATGTTGACTCGATAATGACTTTTTTCAAAAATTACAATCGTGTCATTATCGAGTCAAGGATGTTTTTGTCATTTTGGGCACTTTTGTATTTTTCCTTAAAAACTTGGCAAAAATAAATTTTTTTTAAATGTAAGTGGGCATTGTAGCAATCTTCCCTAAATCAAAATACTAATCCAGTAAATAGACACTAAATCATGGGTCTACTCCTGTAAATGTAGTGTGGTCAATGATAGTAATAGTCATTGATGCTCTAATTCTTTGCAGGTAAAAAAGTGCCCTCAATGATGGCTCACTCCGTATTGTATTTGGTGTGGGGATTAAGTAGTGAATTGTGATATTTACGACTACCATTTCATTACTCTTTTTTACCTATCACTACTCAAATGAATGAGAATTTTAGAGACGATACAATAGCACGATATGAAAACAAAATAAAAATTATGGATTAGTATTTTGATTTGTTGTGTTCGTGTCATAATCATATTGATACGATAAGATGTATGAATCTTGTGACACAATAACTGAGTAGTATAGTTTTTTTTTAATTATTATATGTAAAATATCATCATTAAATGGGTTAATTACAAAAGAAAAACTACGAACTTTACTACTATTGCAAAATTAATCTTCTTTTGAAAAATTGCAAAAAAAAAATCACTATATTTAAATATTGTTGCAAAACGCACCCAAAAAACCCTACTTTTAATCATAAATTGTGTGTGTTTTGCAACAAGGTAAAAATGTGTACCCTTTATTTTCTAAAGAAAACTAAAAAATATTAATGAAAAGTGTATACCCTTTACAACAAAACAATATACCCTTACCCATAATACTAAATTCTAAAGGGGCACGGTGTGCCCCCGGGGGAACAATAGCCTCACTCAATTGTATTAGTGATAGTGTGGGTCCCACATTTTAATTGTATTAGTGGGTGTATATGGAATCCATGTATGTAAAAAATGAAATAGGATCCTTTGAGTCAAAATGGAAAAAAGAGACACTTTGGCTGGAACGGAGAGAATATATTTTACCTATATAATAATCATCTTTAATAAGAGTCGTCTGACTCACATATATTAGCGTCAAAGGTGTTCCTTTAATATTATTACTAATAAGAGTATTTTTAATACAGGACCCCAAAGATAAGTAAACTATTAATTAGGAATTCGAAAGATTTGTTCTACCAACTTAGGACTCTAAAAATATGAAATTATTAATATAAGGCTTAAAATCATAAATAATTAAAATAAAATAATAAAATTACATTAAAATGTTATACACCCTACATCCCACCAAAAGGTCCCCATTTTACTATATTGGGCGTCTTATTCAAAATTCCTCATTTTCCACTTTTAGTAAAAAGGCTACACATATGGTTCACTATTTACTACTAATACAACTATTCATTACACATAAAATAATAATAATCATTAATCTACGCACAAAAAGTAACCGCTAATGTTTGGGCGGGACAGAGAAGTATATTATAATTATTTTTTAATATAATATTTTAAAGTATCATTTATCAATTATCATACTAATTAATGATAATTTTATATATTTATATTATTAAATTTTTATGATAGTATTATATATTTCATATAAATTAATAGAAAAAATCTTTTAAATCGATTGTTTAGAGTTATCAACAATGAGTACAATTCCTATGCACACAGTACAATGCATCCATAATTTTAACGATAGATTAAATTCTTCACTATAAGATAAAAATAAAATAATTAAAATTTTTAAAAAATAACTACCACTATACCCTGTTTTTAACCATAACAGTAGTGTGCACTCAAAATCATCGCAAATTTTAATGTATTTTTAAGCATTAATGCAGCTATTTAATTAAAAATGATTCAATCTCGAAAAAATAATAATATAATCATATCTTGAGAAGAGAAGTGGTGTTCACCTTCAGCAGGATCGATGGTGGCGTTAGTTTGAGCTCCGGCGATATCCAGCAGTTCAACTAAGGCCCACAAAACGAAGATCATGACGCGCCACCGTGAGCTCCGGCACCTTTGAGGTGGCGCCGCCGCCGCCGCCGCCCGAAACATAGTGATTGGCAAGGGGATAAGCAAACAATGACTTTTTAGGATATTTCTATAGCAGTTGAAGACAGAAGAAATACAGATTATATATTGTGATTCTATATGCTGTGATTGAGACCACCAGAATTGTCCACAAAAACAATTGCCAACTATATATTGATATTATTATATTGCAAATGGATGGTTCAATTGTACAACGATTATTCATATATAAGTCATAATAATTGACCAATTCCAAAAGTGAAGGCAAATGGGGCAGATAAAGTCAGCTTTGTTTCGAATTTTCAATACCATGATGTGGTATGGTGGGGAGAGAGAGAGTGGTCAATTTTGTACAAGTTTCAACCCAATTGAAAGTACACACATACGTTCGTTAAATATGTTGTAGAATCCCTTGAACATTGAAAATGTAGATAGAGATGTTAGAAAGAGTTTGGGTAACAGTTTATCCCACAACCCCTTATTCAGCGGGTTTAGATGGAGTGGGTCACTCATGAAGTAAGTCATTAGTAGGGGCGGAACATTCATAGAGCGGGTCGGGCTGCGGGTCTATGATTGAAATAAAAAATATTAAATAAATGGTCAATATTAAAATTGAACGATTTCAAAATACATTAAAATTGAAAAGAGAAAGAAAAATTAATAACAAAAATAGAAATTTATATTTGTTTATATATTTATAAATTTAAAATAAATTTAATTAGGTTAATACATAATTAGTCTCACGAAAGCCACTGTATAATATTAGTCCCAAACATCACACGATCTTAATCTTATTTTAATTTATAATTGAGAAATAATTTTATTTAACTTTTTAAAAAAAACACATATGGCAAGATTATGCTTCTCTTAAATAAAAATTATAGATATTGTGTTTTGATTAGATATTGTGTTTTGATTGGTTTATCATTTAATAGAATAATTAATATTTTGAATTTTATCTTTGGATTTTAATTTTTAAAATGAAATATACATAGTACTTTACTTTAATTTTGTATTTTTTTTTCATTTTAATTTTGTATTTTTTTTCATTTTATATACTCTCTTCGTCTCATGTATTTTTACTCACTTTTCATATTGGGGTGTCCCGCGTATTTTTACTCATTCCATTAATAGTAAAAATACACTATACATCTTACCCAATTTTTACATTTTATTCATCAATTCCAACACATTTTTTTACTTTTATTACATTTTATATTAAAATAACCACACTTATTAATTTTTGTGCCCGTACAAATGGGTAAAATACCCGATACAAAGGGAGTATATAATGTATGATATTATATTTAATTTAATCATAAATATAAATATATGCAAGTATATATTTATATATTATGTTATTAAATAAAATATTTAAAATAAAATTTATATCCTACGTAATACGCGTGTTATATGCTAGTAGTATAATATTATTCCTAAACATTAAATTCTAGTGCAAATCTTGTGTGAGACTGTATAATGTGAGATCGTTTTTAAGGGTAGTTAAATGTTGTTATCACTTTTTATCAAATATATTACTCCCTCCATCCCAAGAATACATTCATATATTTGGTGGCACAGAGTTTAAGAAAATAATTTTTTGTTGTAGTGATGTAAGAAAGATGTGGTATTTTGGGTAATTGAATAAAATAAAGTGTACTCCCTTTGTCCCGAGCAAAGGGTGGTGTTTGCTTTTTGCACATAAATTAAGGAGTATTATTATTTAATGTATAGTGGGTAGTTGTATTAGTGGGAGTGTAAGCCCCATATTTTAATTGTATTAGAGGGTTTGTGTGGGTCCCATGTGGGTAAAAAATGAAAGAAGACTATTTGGGTAGGACGCCTAAAATAGCAAAAAGAGACTCTTTGGTGGGACAGAGGAAGTATGATATAGTTGACTTTGACTAGATTGTGTGTAGAAATAATGTGACATTTTTGTAATATTGTAGTATTGTAAGGTTATTGATATTGTGTATTGATTCCATTTATAGGGTGTGAAAGTATTTTTGGGATGGATTAGAATGGAAAATGTAAATGTATTCTTAGGACGGAGGGAGTATCAATTTTTTGTTAAAAATATTATCATTTTTTTATTTATATTATGAATTGCTAATAAAATAATCAATAACACCATTATTGCTTTTTTTTAATTCAAGTATCACTTTTTATTAAAATATTATCATTTATAATTAAAATATTATCACTTTACTAGAGTCTTCTCGTGAGACGATCTCAAACAAGTCTCTGCATAAATTCTAAAGTAAAAATAAAATATAAAATATAGAGTCAAACTGCAGTGCACCGAATGCACCGGTCACTTGGATAATCTAAATCGTTAAGTTAAATTTTTATTTAATTCTAACCACTAAATAAAATAATTAAAAATAAATGCAATAACTATACATTATACCATAACTTTTACCCTATAATCTCTAAATTAACCAGTCAATAATCTTACAATATAAAAATCCATACAAAATAATTAAAAATAAATGCAATAATTATCTATTATACCATATCTTTTACCCTATAATCTCTTAGATACACCAGTTAATAATCTTAGGGCAAAAGGTCATGTAAGACCCTCACCTTATTCATGAGGATCAACTAGACCCTCAAACTATTTTTTTAATATCCACACCCTTCAACTTTTTTTTTTTGGGATCAAATTTATCATTTATCTTCTTCTCAACAAGCAAATTGAATTTTGCTACTTAAAATAATTAACAATACTTCAATGGTGGGCCATGGTTATAAATAAAAAAATAAATTAATACATGCTCTCCTCCGCGTCATCATCCTCAACAACACATCTCCATGGCCGATCAAAACCCACTTGCACAAGCAGGTTTCTCTCTCTTCTCACATGATTCGGAGTTTTTGAATTTGAACTTGGCAAATGTGTTTCTCGAACTTTGCACACGCCCATGTTCGACGGTGGTGGTTTCCTTAAACTTCTCGAGGATCGGAGCATCCAGGTGGTGGAGGTCGCCGACGGTGTTGACCAATATGTGACCCGTACCCATGAATTTCAACCCGTCACCTTTTCTACATCCTATTCATTCTCATCTCAATTCTTACCAATATTGAAAGTGACGGCACCCAAATCAAATTCTAGAATTTCTCATCCACCAACATTTAATTTTTTAATCTGCTGCTTAGGAAAATTTGAAAAAGGAAAAAAAAAATTATAGCTCATCAAAAAGCAAAATTTCCTCCCAAAGTGATCAGGAAATCACATGCCCGCATCACCAGCTTCGTTCAATAGTCGGATTCAGAGCCAAAATCAAATAGTGGAGAAGGAATTAGCAGTTTCAGAGAAGTTAGGAGATATGGCATTAGCTCATATTCCCACTGTGAATGAAGGGCCATTGATGGGAGCCGACGTCTCCACCCCCACCATCCGCGCCACCGTGGTCTGGTGAAGGGTTCATGTTAACTGATCTGGTGGTGACGGCGATGGATTCAACGGCCTTGGCCGCCTCCTTCATTGGAGATGTGTTGTTGAGGATGATGACGTGAAGGAGAGAGCATGTGTTAATTTATTTTTTATTTATAACCATGGCCACCACTGAAGTGTTGTTAATTATTTTAAGTGATAAAATTCAATTTGTTTGTTGAGAAGAAGATAAATGATACATTTGATCCCAAAACAAAAAGTTAAAGGGTTTGAATATAAAAAAAAATAGTTTGAGGGTGTAGTTGATCCTCATGAATAAGATGAGGGTCTTACATGACCTTTTGCCCATAATCTTAAAATACAAAAATCCACACAAAATAATAAAAATTCTGATGGAATTTGCTCTCGTTGAGAGTCGAACTCAAGACCTCCCGCTTACTAAACGGGTGCTCTAACCAACTGAGCTACGAGAGCAAGCATCCAAACTCATTTAGATAAAATATAAGTTAATAATTAAGCAATGCTCCATAGACTAAGTGTCGAGTCCCTGGTTTCCAGCTCCGATCACACATCCAGATTGGTTGAAGATTTGGTTTGCTATTGAAAAGCAAGGTTTTTTTAATATGGTATGTATTTGAAAATTCTGAACAAAATGCTACAACAGTAATCTTCTTAATGGAATAATTGGGAATTATGGTTTAGGTTTTGAAGATTATAAGAGGATTATATTCTTTTTAGTCTAAATGATATTTTAATTGTTAGTACAATGTTTCTATTTTATTTACTCCTAATACTCCCTCAATTTCATAATACCATTTTAGGAGTTTTATCAATTTAAGGCCGAGTTATGGGTAAATTATCAATTTGGGGCTTGAATTATTTTTTCTATCAATTCAAGGCCTAAAATATGTAAAACTATCAATTTAAAGCTTGAATTTGTCAAATATTACCTACTATTTTATCAATTTAGGGCCTAAGTTCAGACCTTGAATTGATAGTTTTACATCATTCAAGCCCCTAATCGATAGAAAACATAATTCAAGCCCTGAATTGATAGTTTATCCATTTTTCAGACAATGAATTGATAAAATTGGTACTGTTTACTATAGACACTCCCTTAATTTCATAATAAACTTCATTGTTACTGTAAGCACATATTTTAAAAATAGTGGCTTTTTTTATCAACTTAATTGACAATTGAAGGGTAATGTAGTTTTTTAGGTAATAAATAAAATTTTATGTATGTTAGATGAGAGTGATAAATTTGTAATTAATATGAAAATTTCATGGGTGAGGATTGATATGATATTTTATTTTTTAGATAATGAAATTTAATATGAAACAGACGAAAATAAAAAATATGAAGTTTATTATGGTACGGAGGGAGTAGTAGTTATGCGCGGACATTCATTTTATCCATAAGAAAAGTTGGCCCTTTCATTTTGCCCTTTCTGCTGGTTTTTCCATCACTCAAAGCGTAAAGAATTTCACTGGAGACACAAGTGTTGCAAAAATTAAATGCATAGCACATAAGATTTTGGTTATTATTGTATTCAGTTAAGTTTATCTACTGAATTAATGTTATCTTTATTATTTTTTTAATTTAAAATTCATGTCTTATATGTATAGCAGTAATTAGCATTGCATTTCCAGAGTACGCGTATTCCATGAGAGCAACAGAGAAAACGATGTTTAGAGCACGGACAGTGTGCTGATGGAGCAGGTGACAGGAAGACGGCCAAAGGATGGGCAATTTGACACGGACATGGTGCAAAATGAAGAAACTGCTGCGCTCCAAGCGCTCGAAATCTGCACTAAAACTGCACCTGCTGAAAGAACATCATCCTACCAAGTATGTGACCAATTGGAGCACCTGCTCAATGACACTATGATTCAACCCAATCTCATAAATTGAATCCAGAGCCCACATAAATGGGTTATATGATAGACACTATTGAAACCTGTTTAGACTTCTCTAATCAAGTGTACCAAGAACATTCTCTGCCACTGAGATTTAATGATGATGTCTTATTTCACAGATTCTGACTTGATTACATCTCATTACTGGGATATAAATTGAAATTCCCTCCAAAACGTTATGCTTGTTGGAGGAAGAGAAAACATAACTTTTATTTCTAATAAATTTTGGGAACTTCCAAAACGACTCACTGGAAATACCGAACACAGTCAATCATGTTTCAAATTTGCATCATTTGCCTTTCACAATCTTTCCTGTTCAGCATTGCACTCCAATCTTTATTCATGAAGAAAGAAGCAGGGAACTGAAGGCTACCCCAAGCAAAATGTGAAAAAGATGAATAAAAAAGGACTCATTTTGTAGCAAAAGGGTATTATTCTCCCAGAAAATAAAATAAAATAAACACAGGAGTAAGCCATTGAATGCAGATAACCTTGGCACAAAAAGTCAGTGCTACTGTTTATAACCAAAGCATACCGCCTAATTTCTTATGGCAAAACATGCTACGACTCTTATTCTCATCTTTTAATCTTCATCATCATCTGCAAGCACAATACCCAGAAACAAGAAAATATCATGCAAAGGTACCAGATGAACAAAAGCAAGTGACAAGATAACATGACAATGATAATGTCAAGCAGCAAGTAATCTCATCGAGTTATATAAACCTCCTGGAATTTGAACACTATGCTCACCCTGCTAAATGTTTTTAATATCATCTTATAAGTCATCTCATCCCACAATCATATATTTGGCCAACTTCAAAATCAGCAATAGAAAGACTTGCCCACATTAACCCTCCACTAGCATATATGTAAATAATCAGTAATCATCAGATTGACAATTAGGTATTCACATTCAACTCATTCAGGTTATTAGGCTATACATTATTACCTGAATTTAATTTAAGATAACATACAATTTTTCTTTTTTCATATGATTCCTTGCTAAGTCTACATACCAAGTATGTCACCATCGAAATACATAGGGGCACGAGCTCATGCTCTGCTTTTTCTGATTTCAGTCAAAAGATGCTCAATTTGAAGAGAAAGAGGATGATAGGGATGATAACTATCATGAATCATGATGATTATTGATCAGTTTGCAAACCATTTGAAACTTGATAACCTTTTGAAACTTGGGATTTTTTTTGTTATTGGCTTATTGTCTATTAATGTTGAGGATTTGAACTTTGAAGTTATTTATGTATTGATTTTCTATGGGCTATTATGTTATTCATGAGTTATTATGAGTTGTTACTTGTTATGTGATTTTTACCTTTATTTTGTTATGTAAATATTTTGTAAGTAGGATATACTCATGTATTCAAGTAGTAGAAACTTGTACAAGAGTCGTGCGCCTCAGCGTGCCTGCCGACTCAGGCTCCAACAGAGCCCATGCGCCTCTCACCTCTAACAACTATGAGAATTATTCAATAATGCCAACTGCGATATTTTAGGAATATTATGAATAATCAGCGAGTTTAATAGAACCTGCTCTGAGACTTCAAGAAGGTGCTTCACTAAACTCGTTGAAAATATCTTAAAATATAAAAGTAACCATCATCATTACATACTCTCAAAAAAAAAAAAGTATCTCGATGTGTCTTCTTTTAGATTAAATTGTTATTATCATCTTTTTGATGCAATAACACTTGTTATTAAATTATTTTTATCAATTCAGTCATCTATACTTCGTTAAAGAGCACCTCCAAACTTATCTTATATATGAACAATGTTCCTTATTATAAAGAGTCGGATAATTAAAAATCTTTTCCAAAAACATCTTTAATATAACTTTTATGTTTAGACAATAAATTTCACTCTCAAAATTTAGAGAGCCAAAACTACTGTTCGTAATTTATTGTATTAAATATTACAATACTCCCAATACTTTATAACTATAAATTCTCTTTACACGAATGCATAATTGAACAATTCTAGAAAAAACATTTTCAAGCTCCCACAAACATAGATCCAAATAGTATAATTGACTTTTTTCCCAACTCAATTCCCCATATCCCAACTTTCCACTATCGAATACTTTGTTGAAATTGAATACTAGATAACCAAACAAAAATAAAAAATAAAAAAAATCCATGCCTAAAAAAATACACTACTTTAAAAAAATTGAGGGAAATAATTGAATGTTGTAGATGAAAGAAAGAGAAAATTATATAAAGAGAAATAAATATTGTGTTATAAGAGTGTGTAAAATAAAGAAAAAAGGAGAATATTCAAGACTAACTAATAAGCACCAATGAGTCAGGTTAAATAGAAATCAGCCAATATTGATCTCGTATAATCAGTCGTAGTCTTGTTAAAGAATTTGGAGAAGGGACGAAATTCAAGCCTCCAGCTCTCCAAATTCATTCTAGCAACTACTCATTTCCTATATCAACTTAACCCAATTACTAACTTAACACAAATAAACACACATATCTTAAATCTAAATATCATTAAACTTCTACCACAATCCACTTTGTTTCTTTTAAATTTTAGCTTGACAAAGCCTTAACACATACAAACACCCCATATCTTAAATCTAAAATACCATCAAATTTCTACCACAATCCACTTTGTTTCTTTAAAATCTTAACTTCACAAAGCCTGAACTTAAAAATTATTTTCATTCAAATTTCAGAATAATCTGAAAAATTAGGCACTCGGCACTCCGAGTGGGTGGCTAAAAAGCTATGAAAAGATATCCCCAACCATAACTTGAATGTTTATTTTGACAAATTATAAACACCCGTTTCTGAACACAAATACACAATCAAGTCAATTTAAAATAACAACAAATACAAATTAAGTTGTCGAAATAAATCTGTGATGTATATATAGTCTTCTGAGATCAAGAATTGAAAAGAAAAAAGACAAATAAGGTTATTAAAAAAAAAAAAAATAGCAACCGCAAAGGTTAGTGCAACGATACCAAGCATGCACCATTTTAAAATGTTTAAGATATTTTTATGGTAGTATATGGTGAATCCCAACATTAGAGGATGGAGCACTAATAAATGGTACATCATTTTCAATAAATCTTGATTCATGGATCTAAATTTTGGATGAACTTGTTTTAGCAGTAGGAGAAACCACAATCTACTTGACAGGATATTACCAATGGCATTCAGTTCCCATTTGCTCATTTGCATGGGAAACAAAATCTGAAATCTTTGAAGAGCTTCAAGGAGATTTCATAGCACATTAATAACTAAAAAAAGCAGTTGTGCATAAAGCTTCAGACAAGCCTACAAGCAATCTCTAAGATTGATTGTTCACTAAGAGAGTGCAAGGTATGATTGCAGGCCTGCCCCAAACCGCTCGCCTCCAAGTTTATAATCAAGACATAAAGGATATTAGATTTGATGCACTGAATTGAGTTATACACTGTTCACTAAGTAACGAAAGTAAATACTACTATTTAACTAGTGCGTTGTAATAGAAAAACCTTCTACAAACAGGTTGATAGTTTGCAGATAGGAGGCAGATGATGAGAGAACACGGAGTAAAATAGGAGACAAGTTAGGGTACAGAAATTACTATAAGGTACTCAACGGTCAAAACAGCTGCGGATCTCTTCATTATCTATTCGAAGTAATGAAATTACTTCCCAGTTCCAAAACTATTTAACACAAACACACATTCTTAAAGCCAAAAATGATTTATATTTATGTCAATATATAAAGCCCTAAGGTAGCTACAAAATCCATTGAAGCACACGGATAGTAACATTGTCCAGCGTGAAGCGGAATCCCCAGTAAAATTTCACCAATCCAAATCAAATTTGTGATTCAAAATAGCAAGTAAAAAGGACAAATAGAATCCGAAGAGTATAAAGAAATAATTTTTATAATTAATTTACCGAAATAGCGGCGTTCATTGGCTTCTTTGGCCCTGAGGAGTATCTTGTCGAGGTCCTCCTGAGCCTTTGCGTCAAATTTGACCAACTGGTTCGCGAATACCACCCCCAAACCCATTCCCAACACATGCTCCCACGGATCTGCAATACCGCAATCAAATTTTTTCTTGTTTCTCAGGAAAAAATAAGTCAACTAAGGATGAAGGATTTACTTACGGCGCATGTAAGGAAGCTTGCGGAGAGCATTTGAGTACATCTGGGTTGTTAAACCCAGCAGAGCTCCTACCATTATTGCGCTTATCGGCATCCTTTCCTTCCTCTTACCCCCCTCTCGATTTTCTCGTTGTGCCCCAGCTAAGTACTCTGGTAGCCCATAATAAGGGAAAATGGTTATGATATACAGACTTATACGGTGTTTGGTAGTTAACATTGGTTAATTTAGGGCCCGATACAAACAATTGGGCCCGGTGTTAAATGGTTTTGCCTTTTGCACAGCTCATCTCGCCAAGTTAAGATTGGTACTAGACTCTACATTCTCTCAAGCGAATGAAAAGACTGCCTAATTCAAATTCCGGTATAACAACTCACAATCAAAATGGTAAAGCCTCAGATCCCATTCCACCTCGATAAACAATACAATTGGTCGAAAATTCTAAATACAAATTATCGCCACGGTAAGATACATACCAAAGAAAGTTTAACAGCACAGTAGCGCAAAACCTCGCAAATCAACTTTCCGAAGCAGAAACTCAACACCTCGAGGGTTTCTAAGATTCCGATGACAGCAAAATCGGGGCAATTTTTATGTCACTTTAATGGAGAAGTATATCGCAGAGGGTGCTGAGAATTCGAGGAAGAGAGATTAGAACGTACCTCTGTAAGAAGATGTTGTGAATCGATCAAAGAAAGAAAAGAAAACGAATAACACCAAATGATTATAGTGGTTCGGCAAATTGCCTACGTCCACTAAGGGAGAAGAATATCTTATTGATCAAGATTTGAATAATAAACTTAGATCTCATATAAACTCTAATCTTATTGGAATATATGGATGATATATGAACTGCGGTATCTTGTCTTATATAGACTCTTTAACTTGCATAGCAAGCTATCCTCAATACCTAAGCTCATTAACCTTGGCAGCTCATTCTTACAACACTCGATCATAACCCTTGATCTATATCCCTTGATATATATATTGATCATCTAACCTATCTTCCACGTGTTATATTGTTGACTTAACGTATACAAGCGTCTACCTCTCAACAATACTCCACCTTAGACCTTGCATGTATCTACCTGGAGACCTTGCATTACCGCACCAATGCTCTTACTCTTCTTCTCCCACTTGCTACATTACGATGCAGCCACCCTTATCCACTGTTTTAACGAGTTCAGCAAATTCATCTACTGTTTAAAAGGGAACAGCAACCGCAACCCTCCTTTTGCATCATTACTCCACCTTGAGTAGCAACCTTTCACCATTGCTCCACCTTGAGCAATATCCTCCACCTCAGAAGAGCAGCTGCTGCATCAGTTCCTCACCACACCATGAGGTTCTAATCTTTTGCCAATGAGCCATCGTCGATCACCTATGGAGAGAAGCTACCGCTTCCGACCACTTTCGAGCGTCGCCTAATTTCTTTGCTGAAGCGTTGCTCGCCTAAGACCAACTTTAATCTGACTTGAATCCCTCCCGAATTGTGTATGTGAATATTAAAATCTACGACCCAACTCCCACAATTCTCCAAGGATCCCATCAATGGTCTTTCCCCATTGATCTTATCATTCCGTCGAGAAGAATTCCAAGAATTCATCTCTTCGAACCGCCTCTTCAAACCACCGTCCAAAGAACGACACCCTATCCCTCTTGCTAATCTGCAAGAGTCACCTTCTTTCTTGACCATCCATCGCTTTCTTCATCATCACTCCGAAATCCTCCATGAACTCCTTGACGTCGAAACCAACAACACCAACCCAATTTCTGTTCAATGTTCAAATCTCTTGGGACCTTAGAACCCGATCTTCACTGTCCAGAATCAACGGCTATATGTCCTGTACGTGTTGTTAAAATTACAGCTCGATCCAACTGCTGGTTTGTGAGAAACGACCCTTTAACCACGGCTGCGCAGAATCGAATCGCCCAAAAACCTGACTTCGGTTTTCGGCTTATTCCTCAACACAGAGCACCAAAAATGATCTCCACTGTTCAGAATGTAGATCAACAAGTTCTGAATATCCTGACAAAATTTCATCTCGATCCAACGGTTGAAACTCTGCATCTCTGTAATATTTCTGCGCATGGACTTCTCTAAAAAAACGTGAATTCCTTCTTGTTTTTGCCTTCTTTCCCGCACCTTTTCGCTTCTTCTTTCTTTGATCGTCCCTATTTCCGTTTCCCACAGAAGGTGCCAGTTGTTGTGAATCGATCAAAGAAATAAAAGAAAACGAATAACACCAAAGAAAATGAATAACACCAAAGGATTATAGTGGTTCGACAAATTGTCTACGTCCACCAAGGGAAAAGAATATCTTATTGATCAATATTACAACAATGAATAATAAACTTAGATCTCATATAAACCTTAATCTTATTGGAATATATGGATGATATATGAACTGCAATATCTTGTCTTATATTGTCTTATATAGACTCTTTAACTTGCATAGCAAGCTATCCTCAATACCTAAGCCCATTAACCTTGGCAGCCCATTCTTACAACACTCGATCATAACCCTTGATCTATATATTGATCATCCAACCTATCTTCCACGTGTTATATTGTTGACTTAACGTATGCAAGCGTCTACCTCTCAACAGAAGATTTGGCGCCCGCTTCCCTGATCTCGTGCTCAATAACTCAACATATGGCACTCAGTCCATTTTGTTCATATTTGTGACTTTTACGGAAAGGGTGCTGATGTTGTCTAATGGCATATACCTCCCTAAATTTTTTTATTATTATTATTTTTCACTCGAGAAATCATCTCATTTGTGATCAGTGACGGTGCCAGAATTTTTGTCGAGAGGGCCCAAATAATACGCATAGAAATATTTTTTTCATATACCATTTTTACACACGTGGTTTAAAATAAGTTGATTTAGGTGCGTAACGTAAGACAAAGTGGAGATAAATTGGATAACTTAGACAAAAAATAATAATAATAAAGTTGTTAGAATTTATAAATAAGATGTAAGAAATAAGTTAGCTGTCTTATTCTTACTATTAATTAAAGGTGAAAAAATGTGCTAGAGGACTAAAAGGAAAAATGTGCAATAAATACTCGGTATAAATGGAATATCATTTAATTAAAAGAGATATAAAAATATTAAAGAAAACATGTTATACCATCTAATTAAAAGAGAATAAAAATATTAAAAAAAACATGTTAAAAGTATATTAATAAAAACACAATATTACGGAAGAAAAAAAAAACTCCACTAAAACATAAAATAAAATAAATATATATAAATATTAGATGGGAAAGAAAAAATAAACTAAATAGAGAGAGAATATTTTTAAATAAAAAAAATGTGGTAACGTTGAACACATGACCTTCCTTAGTGAAGAGAATGTGTAAACCACTTGGCTACAATATTAGTTAGTAAAATTTTATTACATATATAGTAATTATTTTTAAAAATTGAGGGGGACCCAGTGCCCCCTGGCCCAACTCTGGCTCCGTCCCTGTTTGTGATGTACTCCCTCCGTCCCAGATAAAATAGGTGCATTTGCTTTTTGCATGTAGATTAAGGAGGGTAGTGGTGAGACATTGGTGGACCCTTTTTACTAAGAGAGGAAAATTGTGCAATTTGGACGGGACGCACAATATAGTAAAACGATGCTATTTGAGTGGAACGGAGGGAGTATTTAAGTATTGAGATACAGTGTGTTGATGTAGAGTGGTTAAAAAATCCAAATTATGTAGAGTCAACCGATTAATAAAAAAATAAATAAAAATAGGATTTATTACTTTCAATTACACCATATGAAGTGTTATTATTGTTAGCTACATAAGTTCAAATTTATTACTATGAGATACAAAAAGTTGAAATAATATACCTTAATTAAATATTTAAAATTAGATTTGATCTATTATTGGTGAGATCACCTTCCTGTTTTTACGCCAATTAATTTATCGCATCCCCCTTTCTCTCTAACTTTTTTATTTAAGACATCACTCTCTTCTCATCTAATTAATAAGTGGTAAACTTGCGTCTGCCACACATCACGCTGCAACACATTGTGTCATCAAAGCTGCCGAAGGATCGATATCGCCACAGACGTGCCATTGACGAAGGATCCACTGCCAATTAGGCTGCCGCTCAACCAATCTGGTTCATCAATCCCTAACGACGATACTCACCAGATCTTAGTTTAAAAGTAGTTGCAAAATGGGCAATGGAGATGGTAATTTATGGGATTGATTTAAGAAGTTCATTTGATTTATGAAATTTTCCCTCATAATGAAGAATCTAGAATTGTTAAAGAGAATCGAGAGTTGTTGAAGAGGATTAGAGTTGCTACTCCAATTGGAGTTAAAAGCCACAAGAATTCCATACGCCTTTGTATAGTTGTTTGTAAAGATTTAAAATATACATTAGTTGTGAAGCAATGTAACTATGTTGTGCAAATTATATTCAATTGTGCAAAATATTTAACGGATTATGCAGTACATTAGTTGTGCAACAATATAACTATGGTATGAAGATTAACAAAAAATATTGATTCTCTTTACTGTGTTGTACAACGATATTATGCGCCAATCTAATTTATAGTTATTAATCTGATATTACATTTATTTTTTTATAAGAAAGTGAACTCTCCTGATTGGGTTGTGCAATAATATATAACTAGTTGTGCAATATTATGCAGTGGTTGTGCAATATTATTCAGATAAATATAAATTGTGATATAAATATATTGCAAAACACGGGAAAAAATCTGGAAAAAAAAGATTACAAAAAGATTATATTTTGAAATGTGGCGTGGATTAAAAATGGCAAGAAAATTAGATAAAGATTATATTTTGTGAAATCGTTGTGCTATAATTTTGGGATATTAATATATCTTTATTATTTTAAACATAATTTGGTGAAGGGATAAAATTAGCATTGTACAAATTAATTTTGTACCTGACACTTGAATTTTATTGCCTATTAAAGGAAAATATGTGGCAAATGAATGTAATAATTATCAATTAATTGTTTATTTATTAAGGGATTTAAATATATAAATTCCTAAAATAAATTAGTGAATAATTAATAATTGCCCAAGCCCGCAGAATCAGGTCAAATCAATGATCAACCAATCAAATTGTGAGTTATATATGGGGCATCCTCACACTTCACTTATATAAAGAGCCCTCCACAATTCAATCCATACACACTAAAACATCTGAAGACACAGACGCTTCAGAATAGATCAAGAATACGAGCAGTACTCCATTGAGATCTTCAAGTATCTTCAATTCAAGAACAGCCTCCGATCAGAGATCAAGGTGCCAAGCCCCTCCAATCCGGCATTCTTCCAGCCAACAGCCTCCGATCAGAGATCAAGGTGTCAAGCCACTTCGATCCGGCGTTCTTTCAGCTAACAACCTCCGATCAGAGATTAAGGTGTCAGCCCCTCCAATCTGACGTTCTTTCAGTCAACCGCCTCCGATCAGAGATAAGGTGTCAAGCTCCTCTGATCCGGCATTCTCTCTAGTTAATGTTCAATCCGAAAAAAGGCTTAACGCCTCCGGATCAACATCACAAGACTTTACATCCGAGCTCGGATAAGCTTCATCTGAAGATCCAGCTCAACACACGCTGTCAGCACAGTCCACATACAGTCAACACACACTCCAGGTCAATTCAGTCAAATTAGTTCGAGAGAAGAATTAGATGATTGATTGGAGATTTGTAATTCGCTTAAATGCTCTTTCAAATTAAATCCGTCTGGATTATTTTTGTACCCCAATTTATATTTATTTCATCATAAATACAAAACTTGTTGTTACAAAATTTGGCACGCCCTGTGGGACCGTCTCTACTTCTCATCTCTTCTCTCTACAAGTACAAATAATGACTCCTCTTAGGATCGCGATCAAAAGGTCATCTACCTCAAAACCTTCAGAGCTGCAAGCTGTGAAGACTCAAATGATGACTCCATTAAAGATTGCGATAAGAAGGCCTATTGCATCAAAACCTTCAAAGTTGCAAACTGACAAGGTTGAAGACTTTACAAGAAGTATGCCCGAAGGCTCCTCAAAGACAAACCATGTGGTGGGGATTACTCTCAATAAGCCATTGCAGGGCGATAAAGATGGTGATGATGGCTCTGTCTGCTCAACTCCTTGCTCCACGCCAAGCTCACCACCTGCCTCAATTGAAGCTGCAGTGATGACGATAAGTGCTATGACCATTGAGGGATCAACTCTCAAGTATGGACTCAATAAACACATGGAAGCTCAAGGTGTAAAGATCTCCGTACTTATGAAGAAAATGAATAATGCGGAGAAAAGCCATACAAATAAGAAATAAGTTGAGGATGAGCACGAGGAAGAAGACTCGACGAAACATCATTCACCTGAAAAGAAGCAAGTTGAGGAAAAAGTGGAAGTTTCAGCTGACGGAATGCTTCATATCAACCAATTAAAGAACATCATCATAGAGACGATAAAAGACAAGTTTGAAGTAAGCTCTAAATCTTCTGCCACCTAAAAAAAGCTATATACAAAGAGAATTGACAACTTGAGGATGTCAACTGACTACCAACCTCCCAAGTTTCAACAATTCGACGGTAAAGGCAATCCAAGACAACATGTGACGTACTTCGTCATACATGCAATGATGCGGGGACCTACGGAGATCACATGGTGAGGCAATTCATCCGATCTCTAAAAAGAAATGCCTTCGATTGGTATATCTACTTGGAAGCTAACTCCATTGACAGCTGGGGATAAAAAGTATTCATCAACCATTTCTATAGCACACGAAGAATTATTAGTATGATGGAGCTTACAAATACTCATCAAAGTGATGAAGAATATGCCATCGATTACATCAATAGATGGAGGAGCTTAAGCCTCAATTGCAAAGAAAAACTGTCAGAAACTTCAGCTATTGAAATGTGCATTCAAGGGATGCAGTGGAATCTTCGCTACATACTCCAAGGAATTCGTCCTAAAACTTTTGAAGAGTTAGCTACAAGAGTTCACGACATGGAGTTAAGCCTGACATAAAATGACATCGAATGACCTTCTATTCAGGACTCTTACAAGTTTAAAGACATGCCTTCTGATGAGCTCGTGGAAGAGAAACCGCAAACAAAGACTACAGTTTCCATAAGGATTCATAGAAATGAAATGGAAGTAAGAGAAAATTGTGCATCCCAAGATTGGGCCAATGAACTATAAATCTCCCAAGTCAAAGCTCCTTGACATGAGCTAAAACTGTCTGTAATATGCTCCTTGATATGAGCTTAAACTATTTGAAATCTCTCAAGTCCACATAATGCTCCTTGGCACGAGCTAAAACTATCCACATGATGCTCCTTGATACGAGCTAAAACTATCTAAAATTCCTCAGTACAATGCTCCTTGATAAGAGTTTAAACTATATAAAATCTTCAAGTTACACTCCTTGATATGAGTATAAACTATCTACACATCAAATCAAATCTCCTTGGGAGGAGAATAAACTCTCTACACACAAAGCTCCTCAACATGAGTGAAAAATGTCCACGCAAGGCTCCTTGACACGAGTATAAATTATCTACAAGTTCAAATTCAAGACTCATTGACACAAGTATAAACTGTCAGCATATTCAATTCAATGCTCCTTGACACACGAGCCTAAAATGCATGTTACTCCTGGCCAGCATGAGAATAAAATGTGTACAACACCCCCATCCAAACCAAATAATGTTCCTTTGAACTACGTTATGACTTGATCCTCTTCAATGAGGTACATAAACAGCTTAGCACTCTGCTAAGTTCAGTCATAATTCAGGCTATTCATATCAAGTTGGTGAGGCAAGCAATAAAATTTAATCATGTTGATCAAGAATGGATTATCGCAATTTATTCAGTTCAACACAAAGGCGTCCGTTAACAAAATGCAAGGGGGCATTTATAGGCACTTGAATTTTATTGCCTATTAAAGGAAAATATGCGGCAAATTAATGTAATAATTATCAATTAATTGTTTATTTATTAAGAAATTTAAATAAATAAATTTCTAAAATAAATTAGTGAATAATAATTGATAATTGGGACATATCAAGTTAAATAAGCCAAAGCCCGCAGAATCAGGTCAAATCAAGGATCAACCAATCAAATTGCGAGTTATATATAGGGCATCCTCACCCTTCACCTATGTAGGGAGCCCTCCTCCATTCATTCCAGACATACTAAAACATCTGAAAACATAGACGCTTCTGAAGAGATCAAGAATACGAGCAGTGCTCCATTGAGATCTTCAAGCATCTTCAAGTCAAGAACAACCTCCGATCAGTGAGCAAGGTGTTAAGCCCCTCCGATCCGGCGTTCTTCCAGCCAACAGCCTCCGATCAGAGATCAAGGTGTCAAGCCACTTTGATCCAATGTTCTTCCAGCCAACAGCCTCCGATCAGAGATTAAGGTGTCAAGCCCCTCCGATCCAACGTTTTTTCAGTCAACCGCCTCTAATCAGAGATAAAGGTGTTAAGCCTCTCCGATCCGGTATTCTTCCAGCCAACCACCTCTAATCAGAGATAAAGGTGTCAAGCCCTTCCAATTCGATATTCTCTCTAATCAACGTTCAATCCGAACAAAGGCTTAACGCCTCTGGATCAACGTCACAAAACATTACATCCGAGCTCAAACAAACTTCATCTGAAGATCCAACTCAACACACGCTGTCAACACAGTCAGCACAGTCAACATACAGTCAACACACACTCCAGTCAAAGTCAAGTCAACAAGTCAAGTCAAGCCAAATTGGTTCGAGAGAAGAATCAAATGATTGATTGGAGATTTGTAACCTGCTTAAATACTCTTTCAAATTAAATTCGTCTGGATTATCTTTGTACCCCAATTTGTATTTATTTCAACATAAATACAAAATTTGTTGTTACAGTGCCTAATAGTAATAATTTTGAGTCCACGTATCTAGTAATAATAATAGAATCTGTATTGTACCTAAGAGTAAGTCTCCCATAAAAATAAGGTTAGGTTTTCAAATTTGCAACTCACATATTATTATATGGGTGAATTATAATTATAATATAAAAAATATTCTTAAAAAATAAAATTAATAATACTTGAAAGAAGTTATTTTTCCTCTTTTAAAAAAATAAAATAATATGAATTATTTAAAACTTAAGACTTAAGAACTTGAAAAAAGCTTCTTATAATAGAATTATAGAGTGCTTTTAAAATTATTCAAATTAGTTAGATGATCAATTAAAGAAGAATCCTACAAAGTGTTGTTAGAATTCAACCGAGCCACAACACAAATTTAAAAAGTTCACATTACATAAAATAAGATATAAACAAATTAAATTATACCCAAAGTCGGGACGTCACGCAACCTGCTGATGGGAATTTCTAAAATTACCCCCATATTTCCCATTTATTTGGAGGCTAAGTAATTTCCTTATCATTTATACCTCCATATCTTCCGTGATTATCTTTTTCCATATTTTCCAAGATGTCATACATCATACAACTTATTTTGTTCTTTTCTCATACCTATAAATGCATTCACATCTCACACATCAAATTCATCGCCTCATGCACACTTTCCATCGCCACTTTCATCTTTTTACTTTCACCATCATAAGTCATCCATCATCGGAGAGGATTTGAAAGAGTATTTATCTACTTGATAAGGAGATGAGATTCCTAAGAAGGATGGAAGCGTAAAGGAAGGACTACACTACTACGAGAATTTTTCTTCTGTTTCCTTTCTGCTACATAATTTTTAAACTCATGGGTAAGTTTTTTTCTTTCCACAAACATGGTTGTTACTTGTAACACCATGATCTAAGTTTCTTTTGATAGTGTTAAGGTTTTAAATGTTCAAATCATTTCTTAATACTACTATAATTGTGTTCTTACTTCTTAATTCTTGTTTCGATTATAAATGCATGAAGTTAGCTCGAATTATAATAATTGTATTTGTCACTATGGTAACTGAACAAGATTAATCTATATAGCTTTTAATTATTAGACACTCAATCTTAGAAATCTGATAATCTTGCAAAACATCATTGTAGAAATATTTGGTATGAAAGTCCTAAAACCAATTCTTTTAGTATCTATAAAGGATTGGTATTACATTAACCTTTAATGAAATTTTGCATGAATCGCTTAAAAGGGAATAAGGGGTTGTGGATATTTGCAAATTTAAATCTTGTAGTACCTATTAGGAAAACATGTTGATGCATAAGTACTTTGAAAGAGAACTTCTTAGCAGCATAAGTATTTAGAAAGGAAATAAAAGTTATTTACTAATTTGATCTTAAGATTTTCTATTATTTGTAATTGTTAAATCTCATTTGATCAAAGTGGTTTAGTATGCTTGAGTGATCATTCATATAAGTGTCAGAATGAATATGAGTTTTGGGTCTAGAAAGTTAACTTATTTGATTGACTGGATTACCTTAATACTACTTGCCTTCTATCTTGAAATACTTGATTATTTCAAAAACTTGATAAGCGTATTTTGCACACTCCAATTAATCCTCAAGTAAAGTATCATTAGTTGTAGGTAAAGTAAGAGATTCGTTGATGCATGTTTCAATAGGATCCTTAGACAGGATCAAAGGCAGGTCATCATCCACAATCTCCTCTACTACTTCCACAAACTTGACTTGCGGCTGTTCTATAGGCCACTACATTGCCTTGTTCAAAGAGAAGATAATTTCTTTATCATTCACCCTCAGCCTCAACTCTCCTTTGAACACATCGATCAAAACTCTTCTAGTATCGCCCGAATGATAGCCTGATGACCTGGTGTGATAAAAATTGGTGGGCTATCATCGTCATTATATTCATCTGAATATTCTTCATCAAAGATAGGTGAACCTGTAAGCAATTAAAATTTTACGGTTCAATTAAATGGCGATACGTGGATGTTATTTATTAAATATTAATTTATTTTGGAATTTAAATAAATAAATTCCTAAAGTAAATTAATAAATAATTGATAATTAAGTTGAGCCCAATAAATTAAATGAGCTTGAATTAAATGATGCAAGTCAATTAAGCCCAAGTCAAATGAGGCCAGACCCAAATCAAATGAGCCCAGATAAATTAAATAAGGCCCAAGTAAAATAGGCCCGATTATAGTCCAGCGAATTGGAGGCCCAAGCCCGTAAAGTAAGGCCCAAATAGCCATGACTCCACCCCTCACCTATATAAAGGGGTCTTTTCCATTCATTTGGACACACATTCGAGCAGCCGAAGACAAGACGCTCTTGAAGAAATCGAGAACACGAGCAGCGCTCCCTCAAATCTTCAAGTCTTCGAAGCTTCAAGTAAAGAATGAACGAAGAACTTCAAGCGATCATCAAGTCTTCAAAGCTCCAAGCGAAGAACGTTCGAGGATCTTCAACTCTTCAAGCGATCTTCAAAGTCTTCAAGCTCAAGGCCTTCGAGGATCTTCAAGTTTTCAAGCAATCTTCGAGTCTTCAAAGCTTCAAGCGAAGAACGTTCGAGGATCTTCAAGTCTTCAAGCGAAGAACGAATGAAGATCTTCAAGCCTTCAAGTAATCTTTGAATTTTCATAGTTTCAAGCGAGGATCTCCAAGTCTTCAAGCCTCCAAAGCTTCAAGCTCAAGATCTTTAACAAAGCTTCAAGTCTTAAAGCTTCCAAATCTTCAAGCTCAAGATCTTCAACAAAACTTCAAGTCATCAAGGCTCAAAGCATCTTCAAGCTTCAAGCAAGAATGACAGCCAATGCGGGATCAAGGCTCCAAGTCCTCCAAATCAAGTGTTCTTCGTGGAAAGCTCTCAGTCAACGTTCAATCTGAACAAAGGTTCAACGTCTCCGGGTCAACGTTCAAGACTACACTCGATCTCGGATAAGCTTCGTTTGAAGATCCAGCTCAACACACACGCTGTCAACACAATCAGCGTACACTCTAGTCAAAGAAGTCAAAGTTAAACACACAAGTCAAGTCAAGCCAAATTGGTTCGAGAGAAGAATCAGAGGATTGATTAGAGATTGTAACACATTTACATATTCTCCAAATTAAATCCATATGAAATTATCTTTGTACTCAATTTGTATTTATTTCATTATAAATACAAAATTTATTGTTACAGAACCACATAGCCACCATAGAAAACTCCACCATCTTCTTCATCGAAGATTGGTGAGCCATTATAGCCACGGTAGAATACTTCACCATATTCCTCATCGAAGATTGGTGGGCCACCATCAACAAATTCGACTTCTTCATTGAATATTGATGGTCCATCGTATACCGGATTGGACACTAACAAATCATTTTGTTGGTAGATCTGCGCAGTATCATCTTTATACGATGACTGATCATCATAAAGGTATCATAAACCACTTGAAATCTCGAATCCAACATCGAGAATCTGGCTCTGATTACCAACTGATCATTATTTTTATTTTAATTATTTATTAGTTATCAGTTTAGTAGTTAATCAAGTAATTCAAAAACTTGGGAATCTTATATAAAAGAGTCATAATTTCAACTTTTTGTCACTCTGATACTATCTCGTGGGTTCGATATTTAACTTGGTCCACTTGTTGGATACTACAATAAATCTCTTGATACTTGAGGGTGAAACATCATTCTTGTGAGAAAAAAAGTGAACACCCATGCACCTTAGGGTTTATAAGTTAAACTTAGGGTTATCGTACTTGTATATTTTGTTTTAATTTTTTTAAATTTAATTGTAAGGGTGAGATTAAATTGATTTAAGATCTAAGGTATCGTTTTGGGTTTAAGTAGAAATAAGGAAAATAGATTTAGTATTATATGGATTTAGTAAATTCGAATATATATTTGTTTCGAATAGGTTTAAGGAAGATAGATTTTAACTTGAGAGAGACTTGGGGTAGGACCGGTTCTACTAAATATTTGGTAGAACTAGATCCCAATCTATCAATTTTCATTCTATTTTTTCTTTCTCGAGGTCCCCACCTTTTCTCTAATACACACTTTACTCTCTCTTTCTCTTACACAAAAACACTCAATCTTTCTATCTCACACCTATCTTATATACTTGAGTGGAATTGTTGTCCCTCTCATTCTACTTTTGCATTCTCAAGGTCCCCACCCTCTCTCCCTCTCTCTCTCACACACGTCACTCTCTTTTTCTCTTACACACACACCCTCTCTCTATCTCATATGCAGTGTGAAGTCTAACAATCTAATTCAGCAATAATGTCTATATCTGTGTATCCAATTTGACATTATTCAAAGAGAAATTTTTCTCTCTAATTACTGACGCTTTATTTTTTAGTAAATCAGAGTTTCAAATCAAAGAGTAACCCAATTATTTATAAAGAGTAATTCAATATATAAATAAAAAATTAACATTATTAACCAGACAGAACAAAATATATACAAATCAATATAAAGAGTAATTCAAAAACTTGTTCATAGTAACCCAAATCATTATAAGGAGTAACTCAATTAATAAAAAAAATAACATAAAAAGTTGTTGATGAAACATAATATTGTTAAACAAATCAATATAAAGAGTAATTCAAAAGCTTGTTCATAATAACTCAAATCATTTTAAAGAGTAATTGATTTAATAAAAATGAGTAACCTAAAAAGTTGTTAACAAAACAAAATATAACATAAACAAATTAATATATAGAGTAATTTAAAAGCTTGTTCATAATAACTCAATTCATTATAAAGAGTAACAAATAGAAATGAGTAACATAGAAAGTTGTTGACCAAATTCCCAAATTATGTATAACAACTAATTAATTATAGAAACTAATGACTAATCACTTATAACTTCTAATGATTGGTCACTTCCAACTCAAAAAAAACTCTAAATGATCTTTTGAATGTCTCCATTCTAAATTTTAGGAGTACTGTACTCATTGATGATAAAATAATTAACATTCTAAGCATAATCAAAATCAAGAAAATCAATGAATAAACAAGTATGAATAGTGTGAGAGAAGTAACAAGTATAAAAAGTGCACCTCCTCCCCTCTCTCTTTCTCTCCTCCCCACACACAACACCATGATTTCGCGACCCCTACGTCGGTGCCAACGACATTCTCTCACAGCCGCTGGATAGTGGTGTTGAGGGATGCCACTGCCTCATCCTCCTCTTCCCCCAATCTCTGCCACCTCTGGTTGTCCAATTCCATGATTCTCAAGTGGTTTTATTAATTCACACTTTCTCGGTTAGATAGAAAACATAGGCTTCTTGTAAATGAATTAGCAGATATTTTTGTAAATCACCTCCTTAGTGACTAAAATGGGGTCAGAAAGAGGGTGCGTGTATGCATATGTGGTGAGAGAAAGAGGAGTATGGTGGAGAGAGAAGATGAGGATGGCCCAACTTGCAAGTGAATCTACGTGGAGAGAAAAAGAGGAGGAAACAAAAAGGAGGTTTATATATATATAAACCTAACTTGCAGAAGTGTTTGTGAAGGAAACTAAGCTGCATTGTAGTTCTTAGATTAACATGAGCGATTTTTTATTGACAAATCTCAAGCCCATAGGCTTACCTAATTGTTTGTTATGGCTTTTTCTTAAGGAGTAATTTTAGTAAGTTAGAATAAATCCCAGTATAAATAAAGTTAATATGATAATGTCATGGACAAACTTGGATTGTAAGAATATGGTTTCATCCCTTTTTATGCGTTCATTCTGTAGTATATACATAGCATCAACGTAACTTGTATTTATGATGTATCGTGTGTTCTTCGTTTGTTTATACGCTACGCTGCATTAGTTGGTATCACAATCCGGTGTTCAATCCTGAACCATGCCACCGTGTAACAATCATCTTGAACAATATTTGGACACTTAAACACAACAACTACAACTACAAGGAAAGTTGTTGCGCCAAATTTCCGCTTTTATACTTGGTGGTGCAAATCCTAATAATTAAGATAATCATGCACCTAATGCTGCTCCGATCCCCGACCTATAAGATTCATCTGATGATGAGGCAACAATTGACAACCCATTTGCCTGTCTAGTGGGTCGTTTTGATCATCAACATGGTGATGGAAATAAATGTGAATTTTGATTAAAGATTGTACTCCCAGAGTTCATAGGTAGAATGAATCCAAATGCCTCTTTGGATTGGCTCATTGTCTAGGTAAGCACACGATTACATGGGCAGACGATTACGTGGACGTGCAGCTGATTAGTGGTCACAACTCAAGGCCATTCGCCAACGTCAATGTGAATCAAAGATCACAACTTGGGAGTAATTTACCAAACATCTCCGTCCAAAGTTTCTACCATTCAATTACTCCTGAACACTTTATCAAAAATTGCAGCATTTTCGGCAGGTATCTCGATTAGTGGATGCATATACAGAGGAGTTTTAACGATTAATTACCCGCATTGATCTAGCAGAAACAAAGGATCAAGTGATCACACGATATATTGGGGGCTTACGCCTGCCATTCCAAGATGTGTTAAACATGCTTGCCCTTCTTACTGTAGTAGAAGCACATCAACGGGTCTTATTGTATGAACAACAACTTGTACGTCATCCAGGAGCCTCCTATCTAGGTTCCTCTAATCGCCATACTACACACCCACAACCTGCTCACTGGAAAAAAATCCCGACACAACTCGTCCTAATGTAGGACCTCCTATGGGTTCTTTTGCTTGTCCTAGGCTGTGTTTTGGCTGTGGAAAACAGAACACTTACGTGCAAATTACCCCCATCGCGGCTCTAGAGGTCTTTTTTGGACGTCGATGAAGAAGTTAATTACCATAATCTCCCTAATTTAGAAGACATTCTCTTGCAGCACAACAAGAAGAAATACTCATTGGTGATAAGGGGATAACATTAGTTACTCGACGAAGCTGTTTGACGCCAAAAACATCTTATGCTGCAATTCAGCGAAATATGTTGTTTGCCTCTACATGCACAATTGTTGGCAAGGTATGTAAGATTATAATTGATTCTGGTTCTTGTGAAAATGTGATTGCATCTCTGGTGTTTGATAAATAAAAACTTGTTCCGGAATTGCATTCCACTCCCTATAATTTGGCATAGCTTGAATGGTCCAATAAAATTACTGCTGATTGGAGAGTATTAGTTTTTTTACTATTGGGACTAACTACGCAGATCAAGTATGGTGTGATGTTGTCCCTATATATGATGTTTGTCATCTATTATTGGGACGCCCATGGTAATTTGATAGGGCGGTCATTCACGATGGTCGACAAAATTCATACTATGTTTTATTAGGAATAAAATACAAGCTTGTTCCGTCAGTGCCTTTACAACCATTATCTACACCTGACGGCCCAATTTCATTCCTCTCACATGGTGATGTTGTACGTGACATGGAAAATACAGATATGGTGTTCATGTTGCTTGCTCATGAAACTCTTGATACAGTTACCACAAACTCTATAGTTGTGCACTCTCTTTTGGAAGAATTCTCTAATGTGTTCCCCGACGATCTCCCGAATGCTTTACCGCCTCTAAGGGATATACAACATAAGATTGACTTTATACCCGGAAGCCTTCATCCAAATAGCCCACATTACCAAATGAGTCCGAAGGAACATGAAGAGCTACATTGACAAGTACATGGCTTACTACAGAAGGGGCATGTTCGACAAAGCTTAAGCCCTTGCGCAGTGCCTGCTATCCTTATTCTATAAAAGAACGACCAATGGAGTATGTGCATAAATAGTTGAGAGGTGAATAAAATCACTATTAGATATCAATTCCCAATTCCTCAATTAGATGGTTTACTCGATCAGTTGAGTGGGGCAATGATTTTCAGTAAATTGGACCGCCACTGTGGATATCATCAGATAAGGATTCATCCTAGGGACGAATGGAAAACTGTGTTCAAAACTAGAGAAGGTTTATTTGAGAGGCTTGTAATGTCGTTTGGATTATTTAATGCTCCAAGCACATTCATGCGTGTCATGAATCAATCTCTACGATCTTTGATTGGAACATGTGTCGTTATTTATTTTGATGACATATTCATTCACGGCAAGACTAAAGAACAACACGTTAATGATTTAAAAGATGTTTTCTCGATTTTGTGTGAGGAAAAGTGCTTCGCCTCTCCTTCAAATTGTTGTTTTTTCAAGGATTCAATGTTATTTCTTGGCTATCAAATTTCAGTAATGGGAATAGGGGTGAACTAAGATAAAGTGGCAGCAATTAGAGATTGGCCTTCATCAAGTATTCTGAAGGAAACTTGAAGTTTTCATGGACTGGCATCGTTCTATCGCCGGTTCATCCCACATTCCAGTGCTCTCATGGTACCCAATACAGATACTATGCATGGGAAAATATTTCAATGGACAAAGAGGCAGCAATTTCTACTTTTGCTTTAATTAAAGAGAAGCACACACATGCTATATTATTAGTACTTCCAAAAATTTTCATACCATTTGAACTACATTGTGATGCTTTTAAAATTGGGATTAGATCCGTGCTCAGTCAAGGGGGACGACTGGGTGGGTTCTTACTTTAGTGAAAAGGTTATGAGGGCTCGCTCTCGCTATAAAACATACGACCTAGAATTCTACGTAGTTGTCCAAGCAGTCCGACATTGGAGCATTACTTATTTCACTGTGAATTTGTTCTTTACACAAATCATGAGTCCTTGAAACGTCTTGCAACTCAAGACAACGTCTCATTTCGTCATGCTGAATGGTCTTCATATTTGCGACAATTTATATTTATTGTTTATAAGCACCTTGTAGACGCGTTGCGACGTTGTTAATGTGGCTCACTTATTTTTTCGAGAGATATACAAATTACATGGGATGCCTCTATCTATTGTTTTCGATCGAAACACTCGATTCTTAAGTCATTTTTTGCATTCACTTTGGCATATGATGCACATGGAGTTTCATTTTTGTAGTGCTTAATCTGCAAAACAAACTAAAGTTGTAAACTGATCATTGAGAAATTTGCTTCGCTGTCTTGTTTGAGATAACATAAAATCTTGGGATGTCAAACTTCCACAAGCTGAATTTTCCCACAATTTAGCCACTAATCGCAACTCTGGTTTATATTCATTTCAGGTTATTTATTGAATCATTCCTCACTCTCCGGTTGATGTGTTAACACTACTGAGTGTCCACCCTATTGAACGTCATACATAGAAGATTGTTCGTGATTTGCATCTGTACATGTATAGACGACTGCCCGTTTGGAAGAAGCAAACAAGCGTCACAAATCAGCTGCGGATATGCACCGTTGTGACGTACACTTTAATGTTGAAGACTATGTGTGAGCAGTGTTAAAGAATAATAGATTCCCACCACATGAATACAATGAGTTGAAGTCTTGAAAGATTGGTCCATTGGAAATCATTAAGAAATTTAATCCAAATGCTTTTCATTTATGCCTTCTGAGTCACAATTCATACATCAGAAGTGTAATGTCAAACATCTAGTTCCTTTTGCTATAGATAATTTATTTGGAGACTAAGCCCATTCCGATTCGAGGGTGAATCGTTTTGAAGACAGGAAAAATTATGAAGACGAACCCGCATTATTGTTCTTAAATAAACATGAGCGACTTTTGAGACAAGTCTTAAGCAGTAGACTTGCCTAGTTAGTTGTTGTGGCCTTTTCTCCAATCTTTGATTAAGGAGTAATTTTAGTAAGTTAGAATATACCCAAGTATAAATAAAACTATTGTAATAATGTCATGGACAAATTTAGATTGTAAGAATAGGTTTCATCCCTTTTTATGCGTTCATTCCGTAGTACGCAGTATCAATGGAACTCACACATTTATGATTAATCGTGTGTTCTTCATTTGTTTATGCGCTACACTGCATCAGTTCGCCATTTAACTTTATGTCAAAGTGTGGGGAGTAACATGTGTGTGAGATAGTAGAATATAATGTTTGCAAAGTGAAAGTAAAATTTATATAATCTAATTCTACAAATCCAACTAGAATAAGAATGAATTACATAATTTTAAACTATAACAAAAAGGATAAAACTTGTGCGTTCCCGGTGTTGGCATTCGATCGTTTGGTTAGCGTGAATCGTTAGGGTTCCATATAAACTAGATCAGTGGAAGCAATAAATCAAAGTCTACATTACCTTTCACCAGAGTATGTTGTTGAAGAACTGCAGAGAACAACCTCTTGATCTTCTGTTGTATTCCCCAAGTTCAATCCTGACGTCGTGTGGACGACGATCTTCAGGATCTTCTCAATCTGCTTTCTCTCCTCTTTCTCATGTTGAAAACGGCGCAGAGTAAGGGTTCCAGGAAGCTGAGATAACTTATATATGGGCTACAACAGGGACCAGGAGGAGAAATTGGAGTTGAGCCTCCATTGGGCTTAAGTATCCAAGTTTAGCCCAAAGCTTATACTAAGTCCAATAATAATAATATAGTCCACTAAAATATTATTACTGCACTGCCGCTCCAATCCCATAATTACGTTATGGGCTCCTTCTTATTATGAGCCCGACAGTCTCCCCATGTTTAAGATATACAATGCCCATTAATTAATTAAATTACTGACAAATCAAATTAATTAATATCTTATCCGAGAGTAGTACCACTCAACCTTATTATCATGCCTGAATTAATCCACTTGCAAGATTTACATGATAATCCTTATGAGCTCCTCAAGGGGACATCATCAACCTATGTTGGGCACGGATTTCTTCTACAATCAACAGCACACCATAGAGATAGCACTACTTCCCAACTCACCGAGTTTGTTGATTTAATATAAGTAAATCTCACCCATTGATGAATCAAAGAAATATATACTGCCTTACGTGTCGAGATTATTGTATAGGGATTAAGAGCACGAACATCCATAATAACTGAGATCAAGTTCTCCTATATAGATAGTACAAATCGAACAATCTCAGTCGGTCCTGCTCAATACACATAAAGCATACTAATGTGATTCTATAGTCAAGACAAACTAATAACAAATCACACTACAACCATCCCAATAGATAGTCCCCGTCTATCTTGGTGTTGCGAGCATCTGTTTATACTTTATAAGAAAAACCAATAATATGATCTTCCGTGTGTTTTCGCACAATATATTATCTACAGTATAAACTAAATGGACTTTTGCACAAACATATAAATAAATTATAATATGCAAAACGTTTGATCATATGATCCTCATTTCAAATAAATTATTAAAACATTGTTTCATACAAAAGCCAGACTTTTAGTATACAATCTAACAATCTCCGACTTCTACTAAAAGACTACGCTGCCATATCTGCTTACATGCATCTAATCTCCATTCCTTCTATATGCCCATCAAACGCTTTCCCTGGAAGGCTCTTTGTAAAAGGATCAGCTAGGTTATCCTCCAATGCAATCTTAGCGACAACGACCTCTCCTCTTTTAACGATGTTTCGTATCAGGTGGTACTTGCGCTCAATGTGTTTACTCACCTTATGGGCTCGTGGTTCTTTCGAGTTTGCTACTGCACCATTGTTATCACAATAAATTGTGATCGCTATGGGTAAACCAGAAATCACATCCAAGTCCATTAAGAAGTTCCTAAGCTATACCGCTTCTTTAGCTGCCTCAGAGGCTGCTAGATATTCAGCTTCCATGGTGGAGTCCGCAACACATTTCTCCTTTACACTTCTCCATATTATGGCTCCTCCTCCAAGAGTAAACACATAACCCGAGGTGGATTTACTAGCATCCCTATCTGACTAGAAATCTGAATAAGTATAACCCAAAGGTAACAAAGTATCTGCCCGGTACATCAGCACATAATTCCTAGTCCTTCGTAGGTACTTCAAAACATGCATTACCGCAGTCCAATGTCTTTGTCCTGGATTACTTTGATACCTACTGACCATGCCCACGGCATAACAGATATCCGGTCTCGTACATAGCATAGCATATATGAGGCCTCCTACTGCCGAAGCATAAGGTACCAGCTTCATTTTCTCTATTTCTTGTTGTGTCTTTGGACACATATCTTTAGATAGAGGCATTCTATGTCTGAAAGGTAGAAAACCTTTCTTGGAATCTTGCATGCTAAAACGAGCCAGGATTGTATCAATGTATGAAGCTTGGGATAAGCACAACATTCTTTTCTTGCGTTTTCTTATTAATTTAATCCCAAGAATATGTCCGACTTCTCCTAAGTCCTTCATCTTAAACTGCTTGGAAAGCCATACCCTTACGCCCGACAATACCTTTACATTATTTCTAATGAGAAGAATATCATCCACGTAGAGTACAAGAAATACCACTACGTTTCCGTCACACTTCTTGTACACACATGATTCATCCGGACATTGAATGAATCCATATGACTGGATTACTTTATCAAAACGGATGTTCCATGATCTTGAAGCTTGTTTCAATCCATAAATGGACCTATTAAGCTTACATACAAGATGTTCTTCGCCCTTTGCAATGAATCCATCTGGTTGCTTCATATAGATTTTTTCCTCAAGAATTCCATTTACGAAAGCTGTCTTGATATCCATTTGCCATACCTCATAATCCATATGAGCAGCAATAGACAAAAGAATCTGGATTGACTTAAGCATGGCCACAGGCGAGAAGGTTTCCTCATAATCTATTCCTTCTTTCTAAGTATATCCTTTAGCAACATGCCTTGCCTTAAAGGTTTCCACCTTACCGTTAGATCCTCTTTTTCTTTTATAAACCCACTTGCATCCAATAACTTTTACACCATCGGGTGGTTCTACAAGCTCCCAAACTTGATTAGAATACATGGATTTTATTTCAGATTTTATTGCTTTTTGCCATAATTGAGCATCTTGATCTTGCAGTGCCTCATTGTAATTCCATGGGTTAATTTTATGTTCACCAGGGACCAAGTCAGAAGTCTCTCCCAATTCCATGAATCTATCCGGTTGTCTCACAACCCTCCCACTACGACGAGGCTCCAAAGGTAATTGTGTATCAGGTGTGACACACGGTGCAATGTCATGTGGTATATCTTCTTGTACAGTTGGTATTATGTTTAGTGTTTCCCCTCTTGCTTCTTCTAGAACAATTTTACTCATGTGTTTGTAGTTCATTACATAATCCTCTTCCAAAAATCTAGCGTTCGTGCTAACAATCACCTTTTGGTCCTTAGGGCTATAAAATAAACCACCCCTCGTTCTTTTAGGATACCCTACAAACAGACAAACATCTGTATGAGATTCTAACTTATCAGCATCCGCCTTCAGCACATGTGCTGGAGCACCCCAGATCCGAAAGTGCTTGAGATTAGGCTTTCGCTTGGTCCACAATTCGATGGGTGTGGAAGCTACTGATTTAGAAGGTACTAAATTCAGAATGTAAGCTGCTTTATCTAAAGCATATCCCCAAAACGAGTTAGGTAATTCCGAATAACTCATCATTGATCTTACCATTTCCATAAGAGTCCCATTCCTTCTTTCCGCTATACCATTCTGCTGGGGTATGCCTGGTGCAGACAATTGGGATTCAATCCCTTCCTCCGATAAATAATTCCTAAGCTCTCCCAAGAGGTATTCGCCACCACGATCTGATCGTAGTGCCTTGATATATTTTCCAAGTTGCTTTTCCACATCAGCCTTGTACTCTTTGAATTTATCAAAGCACTCAGACTTGCGGCACATCAAATAAATATATCCGTATCTAGAATAATAGCCAATAAAAGTGATGAAGTATTCATAACTATCTCTTACCAGGATAGACATAGGACCACATAAATTGGAATGAACTAATTCCAACAGATCTTTGGCTTTATACCCCTTTGCCTTAAAAGGCCTTTTGATCATTTTTCCTTCCAAGCAGGATTCGCAAGTTGGATAATTTTCCACTACTAATGAACTCAGAGGTCCATCAGCTATCAACTTTTGAATCCTACTCAAGTTAATATGACCCAGTTTTAGATGCCAAAGATATGTTTGGTTCATTTTCGAAGGTTCTTTTCTCTTATTAGTAGATGTATTATTCAATTCAATTTGTTGCACTGTGGGAGAAATTGGATTAAGAGTATACAAATTATCTATCAATGCACCATCACAGATAATAATTCTATTTTTCCTTATAACAACCTTGTCATTAAAAGAAACAGAATATCCATCTAAAAATAATTTAGAAACCGAAATTAAATTCTTTCTAAAATGAGGTACATAAAGACTATTCCTCAAAACAAGAGTTTTATCTTATTGAAAAATAAATAGACGTCTCCCACTGCAACAGCCGCTACTCTTGTAGCAATCCCCATGAGTATGGTAATCTCGCCATCACTAAGCTGTCGGGTTTGGTGGAACCCCTGCAAAGAATGGCAGACATGGTCAGTGGCTCCCGTATCTACACACTAAGTGTCAGCAGATATAGCCACTAAACACGATTCAACAACCAGTATATAAGACTTATCGTTCATGTTCCCCTTCAGAAGAGGGCAGTCAGCCTTGTAGTGTCCCAGCTGCTTGTATTTGAAGCACTTGCCTCTAGGCTTCTTGACCGCACTAGCCTTTGCTTTCACTTGGTTCACTGGTGCTGAATGTTCTTGCTTCTTCTTATTCCTACCGCCTTTCGGCCTGGGATGAGCAGCATTTTCAGTAACATGAACCTGAGAAGTCTACAAAACAGTTCTTCTGCCGCCACAAGTTCTGTCAGAAGTTCTGCCAATGTGTACAAATGTTTGTTCATACCGTAGTTCAGGCGAAACTGCTCAAAACTCCTAGGCAAGCTTTGGAGTATGATATCGACGGGTTTCCCCATCGATTTCAGCTCCAAGAACTTCAAACTCATTGAGTTGGTCCATCATCCTAAGGACATGCTCCCTTATGGAAATGCCCTCAGCCATTTTGGTGTTTATCAGTACAGACATGCCCTTCGACCTAGCAGGATGACTCTGGTGCCCGAAGAGTTTCCTAAGATTATGCATCATATCATAGGCGGTGTTCATAGCTTGATACTGAGCCTGAAGCACATTTGATATAGAAGCCAAAATATAGCACTTAACCATCCTATCAGCTTTGACCCATCTATTATAAGCAATTCTTTGCTTTTCGGTAGAGACATTAGTAGGTTCCGGAGGACATTCCTTAGTGAGTACAAAGATATAATCTTCAGCAGTTAAAATAATGTCCATATTTGATTTTCAGTCAACATAATTAGTGCCAGTAAGTTTGTATTCTTTAAGTATAACAGAAAGTGAGTTGAGTGCCATTTGAAAATCCTGAGAATCATAAATAATAAACAGATCAAACACGTCGAATTTATCAATTTATATTGATTCCCTCAAAACAATATAAAATAAAATTCACCAACATCTCAAGCAGCGTGAATTTGCATGCCACGTTAGGGTGGACGTATACAAACCCAAACATTTACAAGAGAAGGTTTTACCCATTAATTTCATCCATCAATATAACTTTATGACAAAATAATTAATAGTTGATTTCTCTTTAGCCATGTAAATAACAGCAGTGGCTCCGTTAGGGAGGATACATATTATTTACACCTAAGTGTACACCATTATTTGATTCCAAGTCCGCTGCCCAAGCTTGTGTGCCTTACTGTTAGAGAAGTACACACGCGCTCGAATAACTTTCTACAATCATCATAAAGAAGTTTGTACCAGTGATCCATGAATAAACTCATCTGTTAGGGAGGAAGACACTGTAGCCAACGCGCAAGTTTATTCACATCACTTACAAACCAATAATGGAGGCTGCGAGAATTAATTACCAATCCATCTCCCACTTAGTTATTTAATACCGAGGGTTTTTAACATGCATATAATATTCCAACAATAAAATATACATCCTTAGCATGCTTCTATTAATATGCAATTTAAAAAATAAATAAATAAATCACACAGAACATGCCCACTTATATAACAATAATCGTCAAATAAAACAATTAATACAGTTATATATCACGAAAGAAACGCAAAAAATGAAAGGCGCAAAAAAGAGCCCGACAGCCCACTAAGAACACCTGCACGACTCATGCAGGGTCAGGCACGAGTCGTGCCACCCAGCACTTACCAGCCGTACATATCGCCCAACCTCGCACACCAAGCCCGCACGACTCGTGCAAAGGATCAACACGAGTCAGGCACTTCATACCACTGACACTCGTTCGCCGCCTGCCGCACATCGCGCCGACTCCGCCTTCCGCCTATATGACACCTTGCCCCGCACGCCTAGCATTTGCTGGCGCAACTCGAGCAGACTACTATCAGTCGTCGTGCCGTCAGCCAACCTGAGTCGTGCCCTTCGCCTCATATGGCCATCCAACAGGCCCGCTGGGAAACTGCCATGGATACGCCGGAAGCTCTAGTCTGCAGCTCCAGCCAATGTCTGGATTACGTTGCCTTCCGGTACCTGATAAGAATCACCGCCGCGTCTTGCTCCCAGTCAATCCCGCGATATCACCGATCATCAGTCGCATCATTGCAACAGACCCAATCGCTAGAAATAGAAGACCCGATGGGGAGCAGTTTCTGACTCGACTAAAACTTAGGAGAGACCTGCCCGGAACTTCTTAGACTCGATCGAACAGAGAGAAGACTCGACCAGGTCATCATGAGACTCGCTCCGTAATCCACCACCGACTCTCCCAGAACATGCTGAGGATTCGCCCGGAACCGCCCTGAGGATGCGTCTGGAAACCCAATCTACTCGCTGGGAACCACGCTCTGCAAGTCCGACGTCTCCGTCAATAGCGTCGTCCTTCGCTACAGGTTGTTTCGAGTCTGCATGGTTCTGCCTCCAATAGTCAGCATCGTCCAGTCTTGAGTATCAGCGCGCTTGTTCAGCAACGCGTCTGTCTCCATGCTTTCAGTAGTCACTCGCCATCATCGTTCTTTCCAGCCTCGGCAAGGCTCGCCGATTTCCATGCTTGATTTCCATGTTACCGTCGAAGGAAGGCATTGCACAAATAGGGTTTTCACAGAATTTTTGTCGAAAGAAAACATCGCTTAAGTATATAGAAGCACACATGATTTCATAGATCATACTATCATATATATCAATTCCTAACCCTAATACTCATGCTTTCTTTCACGATAATTAAACCGCATATTACACGTTAACACTAGCCTAACGTGTCATACTTCACCATGAAACAGAAGCTCTGATACCAATGTTGGCATTCGATCGTTTGGTTAGCTTGAACCGTTAGAGTTCTATGTAAACTAGATCAGCAGAAGCAATAAATCAAAGTCTACATTACCTTTTACCAGGATATGTTGTTGAAGAACTGTAGAGAACAACCTCTTGATCTTATGCTATATTCCCCAAGTTCAATCCTGACGTCGTGTGGGCGACGATCTTCAGGATCTTCTCAATCTGCTTTCTCTCCTCTTTCTCATGTTGAAAACGGCGCAGAGTAAGGGTTCTAGGAAGTTGAGATAACTTATATATGAGCTACAGCAGGGACCAGGAGGAGAAATTGGAGTTGGGCCTCCATTGGGCTTATGTATCCAAGTTTAGCCCAAAGCTTATACTTAAGTCCAATAATAATAATATAGTCCACTAAAATATTATTACTGTACTGCCGCTCCAATCCCATAATTACGTTATGGACTCCTTCTTATTATGAGCCCGATAGTCTCCCCATGTTTAAGATATACAATGCCCATTAATTAATTAAGTTACTGACAACTTTTATTAATTAATATCTCATTCGAGAGTAGTACCACTCAACCTTATTATCATGACGGAATTAATCCACTTGCAAGATTTACGTGATAATCCTTATGAGCTCCTCAAGGGGACATCATCAACCTATGTCGGACACGGATTCCTTCTACAATCAACAACACACCATAGTGACAACACTACTTCCCAACTCACCGAGTTTGTTGATTTAATACATGTAAATCTCACCCATTGATGAATCAAAGAAATATATACTGCCTTACGTATCGAGGTTAATGTATAGGGATTAAGAGTACGAACATCAATAATAACTGAGATAAAGTTCTCCTATATAGACAGTACAAGTCGAATGATCTCAGACGGTCCTGCTCAATACATATAAAGTGTACTAATGTGATTCTATAGTCAAGACAAACTAATACCAAATCACATTACAACCATCCCGATAGATAGTCCCCGTCTATCTCGGTTGTGAGCATCTGTTTATACTTTATAAGAAAAATCGATAATATGATCTTCCGCGTGTTGTCGCACAACATATTATCTACAGTATAAAGTAAATGGACTTTTGCACAAACATATAAATAAATTATAATATGCAAAACGTTTGATCATATGATTTTCATTTCAAATAAATTGTTAAAACATTATTTCATACAAAAGCCAGACTTTAAGTATATAATCTAACACTCGGGACATCGTGCTCCTAAATATCACGATTTTTTAAAGTTATTTTATTTAGTTGGTGGTGCAATTTGTCTAAATGTTATACCCTTTAATATAAGAATTTATACTCTTGATTTCTGAAAAAAAAAATTTTAATCAAACATTTTTACCATTCATGGAGAAATTAGCGTTTCTAGTCTCACAGGACACTCATACTCTTCAAAATGGTCCCAATATTTCATTTTTAAGTCCAAAAGATTTTCTCTTTGTACAATTGATCTCATAAGTTTATAATATTACAAACTTAGTCCCATAGGAATTTTTCTTTGCACACTTAGAAGAAATCTTATGAGACTAAATCTGCAATTTTATCAATATATGAGATCAATTGTACAAGGAAAAAAATTCTTTGGGACTTAAAAAGAAAGTATCATTTTACAGATAATACATGTCATGTGGGACAAAAATGATAATTCCTCACTATTCATATTTAAGTTGAAAAATTTTTAAAAAAAAATTATACCTTTACTAACAAAAGAATATACTCTTTGAAATAAAATGTTGTATCCTTATATACCTTGTACATTTAGGATACAAGAGACTAACTAAAAAAACATACAAACAAAGTTTATTTTAGAATAAAATGTTATATCCTTATATACCTTGTGCATGTAGGACAGAAGAGATAACTAAAAAGAAAACAAACAAAGTTTAAAGGTTTAAATTAGGGAATGTTTGGTTAATGGATGTGGAGGCATGATATAGGAATGAAATCATTATAAGGTGTTTGATGAGAGAGTATAATAGTTGTACAATAATTTTAATTAGGGAAAAAAATATGTACCCTAATTTAAATAACTATTTTCTATTCTATTTTAAATATAACACAAATTCTTTTTATATCTAAATTGACCAAAATGCTCTTTACCCGAATATTCGAGTAATGTATTCGAGTAAAACAATAAAGTAAAAATTATCAAAATACATTACTCGAATACATTACTCAAGTATAATATTTTACTCGAATACATTACTAAAAATAAAGTTTTACTCGAATACATTACTCGAATATATTGTTTTACTCGAATACATTACTAAAGAAAAAGTTTTACTCGAATACATTACTCGAATTTATTGTTTTACTCGAATACATTACTCGGTGGAATAATTAATTTGAATTTTCGAATATATTACTCGAAGGCATTACTCGAATACATTATTTTACTCAAATACATTACTCGAAAATTTGTTTACCCAAACTTTTACTCAAATTTTTTTAACTTTATAATTACTTTACTCAAATACATTATTTGAATATATTACTATAAGAATGTATTCGAGTAAAGGGTATTTCCACCGACTCAAGCATAAAAAAGTTATACACTTAAAATTGAGTTAGAAAAATAATTTGATATATCATTGGAATTTGTCTATTAATTCCCAAATAATGAGGATTCCTCTGTTCTGGGTAATATGGCTTGTATACCAACTAAAAAAAGCACAAACTTATTTTATTAAAGTTTTAAACTTTTATTAAAATAATATTTTTCTTTTTATATAATAATATTATAATAAAATAAAATTTTAAGAAAATAAAATACTCCTTCCGTCCATCTGTAAGATTTTTGCACGTGAATTAAGGAGATAAACTAGATAGTTGTATTAGTAGTGAGTGATTGATATATGTGGGGTCCTTCTACTAAAAAAATTGGATACCTTAAAAGTAGACGATCAAACTAGAAAAATAGATACCTAATCAGAGGACGGATGGAGTATGAATTAACTCCTAAAGAGTTTAATCATATCAAACAGTAACATTAATTATTATGATAGTCATTCCATACCATTAACTAAGCCATATAATTATACTCCTTTAGTCCCCGTATTAATGTTTACGTTTGCTTTCTACATGTATATTAAAAAAACAAACTATCTCGTGAGATACTATATATGTAAGATGATTTGTGAGACTTGTTAAAATATGCTTATTATATACATAAAGTATACTTAATGATTGTTAAATTATGTTTTCTAAAGTATGATAAATGATGGATTAAAGTATGATTTTAGGGTATTATAATATGATTCATGATTGACATACTTTAACTATAAATAAACATATTTTACCTATATAATAAACATACTTTAGTAATGAGTCGACCCGTTTTACAGCCGTCTCACAAAACCCGTCTCACAAGAGAGTGTCTCTATTAAAAGATATAATATTTTAATGTGTAATGATGTAAAAGAAATACTCCATTTGTCCCCAAATAACCTTTCACACTTTCCTCATATGTTTGTCCCACAAAACCTTTCACACCCCAAAAAAGGAAACATCACTTTATCTAACAATATCAAAAGTTACTTTAATTTCAAATTTGCCACTCATTTTTCACACACATATCATTACTTAATACTACTTTTTTATTACCTAAAAATACTACAATACCCTCCAAAGTTAATAAAATTGGTCAAAAAGTGTAACTTTTCTTAAACAACATGGAACAGTAAACGTGAAAAGTATTATGGAATGGAGGGAGTAATATTTAAAGTGAAATAAATAATGATATTAGTGTTGTGTATGAGCCCCACATCAAATAATTAATTGTTTTGTGTGAGCCCAACTTGACAAAAAAGAAAATGTAAACCTTAACTTGAGACAAATTAAAATGAAAATGTAAACCTTAACTAGAAATAGATGGAGACGAAGAGTACTCCCTCCGTCCCGTCCTAATAGTTACGTTTACTTTTTGCACGGGGATTAAGATTTTAATGTGTATTGAGGTGAGAGAAATAATATTTTAATATATAGTGGGTAGTTGTATTAGTGTGATGTGTGACCCCATTTAGAGATAAGTAATTAATTTGTGTGAGTCATATGGTTAGTAAGATTTAATCCCCTCTTAATAATAGGTTAATGTGGCTGTTTACTGGAGGATAAAGGATTTATTTGTACTAATCCAACATGATTATTTGTTAAGTAAAGAGAGAGTCAATTCCCTCCAGGTGATTTTGTGCCTTTTGGAGGTGAATATTGTATTTTCATTCTTTTGGGTTATACCCTTTTTATATCAAGTGACTTGACGTCATCTAAATTTTTGGATATATCGTCAAGTCACATCACAATAAATGCATACAGTGTGGGCATTAAACGCAATAGCCTCACATGACTGCCTTTAGATCTTTTTTAGGATATCCCCTATGCAGATATCCTAGGGAATATCCTAGGGGATATCCGCATAGCTTCCTAGCTAGGAAGGAGCAAGTGGCCAATATGAAGAAGAGGGCTGAATCGTCTCTGCTGAAATGTGGTTTATATGCGGCAGGGTGGCTCTAATGTGGGGGCCTGCCATAATGGGCTTGGCGTTATTGGGCAAAAGTAGTATTTCTCAAATGCTCACGGCCTCAATTGTTATTTCCGAGGGCCCAATCTACCACATTAGCCCCCAGGCCCTGTCGTCACGAGGCCTGAGTGAGTGGGGGTGGGGCCTTCTCCAATCGGCGCGTGTGCTCTAATTTTCCAATTTTGTATTTTGAAATTCTCGGGGTGGCGTGTTGATGCCAAAAGATTTTGAGGCGACGTTTCAAGATTTTGGGTTGTCTTTTCGATGTGCCTTTTCATCATTGCGCTGCCTGGAGAAGTGATCAGCATTGATTACTTGTTCATCTGGGTCACGTCGATTGGGGAATGTACTATTATATAAGGGTGCCTCCTCCTACTATAATTCTCATGCTCTTCCTACCCTTCCTTCTTCCGATTTAGTGTTTTCTGTCAGTCCTTCTTTTCCAGTTATAAAGCATCCTTCATGAATCCAGTCAATCATCCCATCCGCCAGTTGGATCCTAGACGGGTGGCGAGTGGTGGAGAAGGGGTGTCGGAATCCTTAGAATGGGCGTATCAGGATCTATGTGATGAGATTGAAGTCTTCTCTTCTTTGTGGAGGCTTCTGACTGCATCTCTCTCTCTATCTTTCTCGTTCGCGACGACTGAGGATGTGCCGGACCTAGAAAATATCCAGGCCCACATTACGTCGCACGATGGGTCTCATAACGGGATGTGAGCCCATTTTCAAGATAGTTCGATTTCTCATACCCAGTCCGAGGAATTATCTTTAAAATACGCAGCGCCGGGTGTGGAATTTGTTAAGCCAGTTGAGAATAAGAGGGCAAGCAAGCCGACTAAAGGGTGGATGGCGGTGAACGGCCAAATTCTAAAGCTAGGGTTCCATTTGCCTATTCACCATTGCTTGGCGCACCACCTCGATTTTTAAAATCTGGCACCGGCACAATTATCTCCGAATGTTTGGGCCACGGAAATAGGGTTCATTCTCTTATTCTGCGAGAAGGGTATCAATACTTATCTCCCAAGGAGGTCCATTATTTGTGTCGACCTTCGGAGGAGAATTTGGCTAGGGGATTTTATCGCGTCAATCCTATGCACGGGATAACTTTGTCGGAGAAGCCTTCTTCCATAAAACATTGGAAAGAGTGGTGGTGCTGGGTGGCTGGTGCATGGAAGCCGGCGTAAATTAGGGTTCCTTCCACCTTTCAGTTTCTTCGTCCTCATGAAGGTATGTGTGTTTGTCTTTTTATCTGGCTCTATTTTTTTGGGGGGGTTTGTTGACTGTGTTCTCGATTTTTGTTCACAAATAGGGTCACTCGTCTGGGACCTTTCTTTTCTAAAGAGTTCTTGAGGTTAGTGGACGTCATCAGCAAGATGAGTCCCCAAGCGAAAAGCACCGGTATAATCACCGACGAGCTCTTGATAAAGTATGGGCTCATGGTGGATTCAAAAGTGCCAGTTCCATCGTCGGTGGTGATTGTGGTTGCTTATACTGGGACAAGTTCGGTGCCTTTGGAGACCTCACCTGCTATCTCGAACATTCCTGTTGGGGTAGTACTGACTCCAGATGGGTTGTCTGTTCCCCTTGGTTCAGAGATTGTTGGGATGAGTGCCTTGGCAAAAATAATTGAAGTGGACAAGGCCTCTCCCACGGAGCCAAGCCCCCAGGCTCCACAAGAAGATGTTATTGTGCTGGATTCTGAGACTGGTGCTCAAGTCAGCGCGGAGGCAGTCTGGCCAGATATAGGCCACGAAGCTCCGGACATCGGGCAACAGAAGGATATCAACGACATGGTCGTCGCTCTGGAGGGAGAACAGGAGGCAGACTATTTACTTCCAGAGTGGTTGTTCTTATTCAATCATCTGTCTCGTGCGACGACAACCTGGGGGTTCGAGTGGATTCGTCTTGGATAACCGGCCGATGTTCGGTAGTGGACCTTCCAAGTCCTCAAGTAAGAGAGATCAGGATAAGAGCTTTGGTCTCTTCTCCAATGAGGCCGCTATGAGGGTCCCTCTAACCGAGACTCCTTACTTGGGTTTTAAAATTGGTGCCTCTTCTCCATATATTCGCCCTCTTCCGCCGGTGCTTCGCAACCTTTACGGGTCAAACTCATATGATTTTAGTCAACCAGCTCTCTCTGCCTATATGCGGAGAGCTATGGAGTCGGTCCCCGTTAGTTTTGCTCAGGAGGATAGCGATGTAATCGAGGCTCTGAACTTCGACAATCTCATCTATGCGGCAATTTGGTATCAGTCGAGGGCTTTGAGCTACTTAAACCAGGCATCCATTATTTTAGCTCGCCAATGTCAGGAGACGGCTCAGTCCGCTGCTCTCGATCGCCGGTGGGATGCAGAGTTGGTTTGCCTGAAGGGAGAAATGGAGGAAGCGGAGTGGAGACATTCGGGAGAACTTGAGTCAGTTTGGGAGGAGGCAGTTCATCAGCGCAAAGCCTTGGAGGAAGCCTTGGAAGCTGTTAAAGAGGAGTTGAAGCTGGCCGAAGGGAAGCTGCTTCCTGGTGAGGTGGCATTAAGAGCCACCGAAGAGGCCCAGAAGGAGTCGAAGGAAAGAGCAATCGACTCGCTCTGGAGCTAGGTGAGGCTAAGGGACGACTAGCCGACCGTCAAAGGGAGCTAGAGGTTAAGGAACCTGAGATGGCTGCCCTTACTAGCAAGTATGAAGCCGACTTTTCCGTCTTAATCAATTGTGAGAGGAAAGTGGCCGGTATAGTCGGTTTTGCCAAGGCTTTGGCACATTCGGCGCGGTTGGCTAATGGAGTCAGAGCCACTGTTCTACTGGAAAAATTTTGTCTGATGCTGCATGCTCGAATTGTCACTTCGAGGTTGCCGGCTAGCATCAATTGGGAATCGAAGGGGATGAACCTTGCTCTGTTATGGTATGTGTCTGAATTTTTCTGTACTCCGAGTTTTGCAAGTCGGACATTATCTAATATGTCCATGGCGTCGACTTCAGCAGTGGCTCCTTCTCATTCGACTCCTGCCTCGACTGGCCCCTCTGATAGGGCTTAATGATGAGTGATATTTTTACTTAGATTTTTGTATCTTTTTACGTATGTTTTCGTGTATTTTTAGTAGTATTCATGTGCTTTTTGGTGAAGTTATGTATTTTTATGGAATTAAGTGTGAATGAACTAAATCATATGTAAAACAGGTAAAAAATGAGCAAAAATGGAGGCAGAAGATGAAACGAAGAAGAAGAAGAAGCAAGGTAGCAGCACATTCCACGTGTCGCCAACACGGGCCTGTAAGGGGAAGCCGTGTGGGGACATCATTTCATCCAACACAGCCACCCACTGGCCGTACGTTAGCACACGACTCGTGTGCCGTCTTGAGTGAAGGTTGACCGATAAACCCTGACACGACTCGACTCGTGCTGCAGCACACGAGTCGTCTCGGTACTAGAACAAGATATTTTTCACAGATCTTCTAGTAGGTCTCCAAGGGGTATATCAATTCATTCAACATTTTGAGAGGAAAGAATCCGAAATTTACAGCCCTGCACAAACCTCACACACAATTTCTTCCATTTAACACCATCATCTTAATCCATTCTTCATCTTTTGGATCTACCATCATCCCACCATCAATTTCTACATCCAATTGAAAGAAAAGGATCAAGAAAGAGAGAAAAGTAAAAAGAAGGGAATGAGATCACCATTGAAGATAGATCAAGGGAGTTTCCATTCAATCTTTGTATTAAACCTCATAGTTTTATTATGATTTGTAAGGATTTAATTGTCTATGTTAATTTCTTTATGAATATGGTAGGCTAATCTCCCTTGTGAGATTAGCAACATGAGAGTTGTTGGATAATTTTGGGATTTGTGTATTTGAATTCCTATGTTGATTGGATCTATAGCTTTCTATCGTTGTTTATTAATTATTTGATTTGTTTTATTGATTTGTGTGTTTAGTTGTTCTAGATATATGATTAGATTGAGAAATCAATTATATGCTTAGGATAATTAAGTGAATCATTTCATCAAACACTTCATGTGCATTATAAATTGTAAAGAGATTGAGAAATCCTTTAGAGTTTAGAATCATTTGATAGGACATATGGCTGGTTTGATTGAGAAATTGATTAATCATGTGAAGGGACTCTTAATTCAAGCTTAGTACCTAGTTGGAATTGTTTGAATGAGAACCAATCCGTTGAGCTTGATTCCATATCCTATTCGTCTTGAGAGGAGTTTAGGTGAACTTAGTATTGGCCCTTAGTCTAAACCCATGATCATATGAATTTGATGCATTTATCCTAGGATTTCCACTTCTCAATTGTTGTTAATCTCACTTTTACTCAACTTGGAAAACCACTCATTTCATCCATCTATTTTATTTGCTACCATTAGTTGCTTTAGTAATTATTATTTACTTGTGTTTCAAAAGCCCATCATTGATGTTTAGTCTCTATAAAATTGCGATAAACGTGATCTCGCTTAAGTTCTAGCATCGACCTCCCTGTGGTTCGATAAATTCTTGAATTTGTCAACCTGACTACAAGTTATGGCTAATCAAATGGCGCCGGTGCCAGGGAGGCAATAATTGCTAGTAGCTTGAAGAAGGATCATTTTGAGTAATCTTTCAAGAGATATTTTTATTTTATTTGTTACTTGTATTTGCTTTTGAAAACCTTGTTCTAACTTCTTTTGCTTTGAAGGTGTATTCAAACAAGATCCAAGGGAAAACAAATAGAACCTATTGATTTGGAGATTGAGCATACGTTGAGAAGAAGAAGAAATGAGAACAAAACCAAAAAGAGTAATCCAATGGAGAACAATCAAGATGAACGTGTTGACATTGAGCATGATGGATACGGAGTGCAAAATGTGCAAGACAACGCACAAGTACCTCAAGTCAATGCAAACCCTCCTCAACAAGTTCAACAACAATTTGGGGAGCTTAACAATTAAGCTTTGCTCCAACAAATGGTGCAACAAGCTATGCTTCAACAAGGATTTCAACATGCTTATGCACCTCCTAAACAAGCTTATGCGCAACAACCACCACCTCCGGTGCATCGAGGGCCTCATGTTGATCCAAGGGTGATCTGGGATATCTTTATGCCTAGAGCAATGCCCCAAATGATGGGTCCACCAATCAATGCTAACAATTTTGAGATTAAGGCAGACCTAATCAACATGGTGAGAGACAAACAATTTGGTGGATTACCGAATGAAGATCCTAATGCACATCTTGCTCAATTTATTGAGATTGCCAATACTGTAAAGATGAACGGGGTGAGCGATTATTGTCTAAAGATGAGGTTGTTCTCATTTTCTTTGAGAGATCGTACTAGAACATGGCTCTCCAGTATTACTTCTGGTGCGTGCAACACTTGTGATGAGCTTGCAGAAATGTTCTTGAATAAGTATTTTCCGCCTTCCAAGACACTTCAAATGAAGAGCTTGATCACTCAATTCAAGCAAATGCCTAGAGAGTTTCTATGAAGCATGGGAAAGGTTTAAGGATATGCTTCACAAGTGTCCACAACATGGGTTTTTGGAAAACTAACAAGTGGGATTTTTCTACCAAGGTTTTGTGAATGGTCACTTGGAGTGACTCTGGAGAGGGATATAAGGATTTTTGATGAGATTGCTACAAATGTCTACCAATGGCCATCGAAGAGAGTTAGTGGATCCTATGGATTTGAGAGCTTCGATCAAGGACAACAGTTTAGTGTGAAGAGTGCTAGTGTGGAGCTAAGCATGCCTAGTGTTGATATGATAGCGGCTGAGGTAATGAGACAAATGAGCTTGAGTCAAGGTGTGATTCAAGGAGTTAACATGGTGGAAGCGCAAATTGAGCAAGGGGTTCTTTCTCCGAATAGTGTTAGTGGAGAACAATAGGTTATGAAAATGCCACGTGTGGAGGATGTGCAATACATGCAAGGAAGGAATTACCAAGGTAACTATCAAAACAATTACCAAGGTAATTTCAACCACAACCAAGGCAACTTTCCATCAAGGTAAGGAGGCTTCAATAGTCAAGGAAGTGGAAGCTCATACCCACAACAACAAAGGAGGCAAGATAACTTCGCTTATCCGAACCTGAGCAATGCGATTGCATATCCCCCGGGATATCATTCGGGAGCTAAGGCACCAAATAACAAAGGGAAAACAACTACTGAAGTGCTCATTGAAAAATTGATTGCATCTAATAAAGCTCAAGATGAGACAAGATGAGCTCAAGATGAATTGAGAAGAAAAGTTGATGAAGCTAATGATAAGAGGTTCAAAACCTTGGAGTATCAAATGGGGCAAATTGCCAATGCGTTGAGCACGACTGAGAAAGGAAAATTTCCTTCTATCACCATTGTGAATCCAAAGGAACAATGCAAAGCAATTACCTTGAGGAGTGGAATGAATTATGAGGGACCTTCTATGCCCATGGAAGATAAGAAGGTGGAAGAGAAGGAGATTGAGGAAAATTTGGTTGAAGAAGAGTTTGTGGAAGAAAGCGAGGTTGAAGTAAAAGTAAATGATGAAACAGATGTGGTTAAATCGGAAATTGTTGAAAAGAAATGGCAAAGAGCAAAGGCAATGAAAAAGAAAGAAGAAGAAATTGAAGTAGAAAGGGATAGTTGGGGAATTCCTAAAACACAAGTACCTATTCCCTTTCCACATCGATTTCTAAAGAAGGGATTGGACGAGAAATTTGCAAAGTTTTTAGAGATTTTCAAGAAAATCCACATAAATATACCCTTTGCTGATGCTTTAAGACAAATGCCTCACTATTCTAATTTTTTGAAAGACATAATGGCAAGAAAGAGGAGTTTATTGGAGAATGAGACCGTCAACTTGACGGAGGAGTGTAGTGCCATAATTCAAAAGAAGTTGCCTCCAAAAAGACCCGGGGAGTTTTATCATACCATGTGAAATGGGGAAGAATGAAGTGCATAAAGCTCTTTGTGATCTTGGAGCGAGTATCAACTTGATGCCTATGTCTATCTTCAAGAAACTTGGTATATGGGAAGTAAAGCCTACATCCGTAATATTGCAACTTGCGGATAGGTCTTTGACTTATCCTAAGGGGGTAGTTGAAGATGGGTTAGTCAAAGTTGGAAAGTTCATATTCCCGGTGAATTTTGTAGTGCTTGACATGGACGATGATGCAAATGTTCCATTGATTTTGAGACTTCCATTTTTTGCCATGGGAAGAGCTTTAATTGATGTGTACAAAGGGGAATTGACATTGAGAGTAAATGAAGAAGAAGTGGTATTCTCATTAAGAAGTGCTATGAGGCATCCGGATGAGAAAGAAGAATGTAGAAGAATTGACTTGATTGATGAGATTGTTCAAGAGAACTTGCCATTTTTCTTATCAAAGGATCCTCTTGAAACAAGCATAAGCCACTCTATTACTTTATCTCTTAACTCTAACGCTTCTTTTTATTGTCAAGAAGATGATGATATTAATGATTGCTTACATGATTTGAGTGCTTGTAGGGAATGCAAGAAGAGGAAGCCAAGTTAATGTACTATGGAAAGAGGGAGTATCTTCCATTGGAGATCGAGCATGAAGAACCCAAAGTGGAAAAAGGGAAAGAAGAATTGAAACCACTACCCGATCACTTTGTGTATGCTTATTTGGGAGACGAAAAGACCTTTCCGGTAATAGTATCATCTTTCCTTTCACCATAGAACTTGATAAATTGTTAAGAGTACTTAGAGATCATAAAAGTGCTATAGGGTGGAGTCTTGATGATTTGAAAGGTATAAGTCCCACTATTTGTATGCATCATATTAGGTTGATTGATGAGAATAAATCATGCATACAACCTCAACGTCGTTTAAACCTTATTATGCAAGAGGTTGTTAGAAAAGAAGTTGTGAAATGGTTGGATGCTAGAATTATATATGCTATAAGTGATAGTCCTCATGTAAGCCCTTTGCATGTTGTGGCTAAGAAAGGGGGATTAACCATTGTTAAAATGAAATTTGATAAAGAACTTGCTACAAGGGTGAAAACGGGGTGAAGAGTTTATTGTGATTATAGGAAGCTTAATGAAAACACTCATAAAGATCATTTTCCTTTACCTTCTATTGATCAAATGCTTGATAGGTTGGCGGGATACAAGTATTATTGTTTTCTAGATGGTTACTCGGGGTACAACCAAATCATGATAGCCCCCGAGGATTAAGAGAAATAACTTTTATTTGTCCGTATGACACGTTTGCTTTCTATAAACTGCCTTTTGGGTTGTGCAATGCCCCCACCTACTTTCAACATTGCATGATGGTTATCTTTGGAGGATTGATAGAAAATGTGATGGAAGTGTTTATGGATGACTTTTCCATTTTTGGGTCTTCATTTGATATGTGCTTGACTAATCTTTCCTTGGTTTTGCAGCGATGTCAAGATACGAACCTAGTCTTAAATTGGGAAAAATGTCATTTTATAGTTCAAGAGGGTATTGTACTTGGTCATCTTATCTCGGAGAAAGGTTTGAGAGTTGATAAGGCGAAGGTTGTAGCCATTGAACATCTTTCCCCACCCAAGAATAAAAAAGGGGTTAGATCGTTCCTTAGCCACGCCGGGTTCTATCAACGTTTTATAAAGGATTTTTCTAACATAGCCAAACCTTTGTGCAAATTGCTTGAAAAAGATGCTCCATTTGAATTTAATAATGAATGTCTCGATGCTTTTAGGGTACTCAAGGAAGCTTTAACTTTGTCTCCAATCCTCGTCTCTCCCGATTGGAGAAAGCCTTTTGAGCTCCATTGTGATGCAAGTGACAATGCATTAGGAGTGGTGCTTGGTCAAGTTAGGGAGAAGAAGTTTAGAGCTATCTACTATGCAACGAAGACGTTCAATGCTAATCAAAAGAATTACACCACAACGGAAAAATAGTTTTTATCCGTGGTTTATGTTTTTGAAAAATTTCGTCCATATCTAGTGGACACGAAAATGATTGTTTATACGGATCATGCCGCCTTAGGTATTTGATGAATAAGAAAGATGCTAAACCAAGACTAATTCGTTGGGTTCTTTTGTTGCAGGAGTTCGATGTAGAGATACGTGACAAGAGGGGGGTCAAAAATGTCATAGCCAACCACTTGTTACGTTTGTAAAATGTTGATGAAGAGGGCACTATGGAGTTTATTAGGGATGTGCTTCTGGATGAAGAGATTCTTCTTGTGGACTTTCAAAGGATGTACACTTTGTGTGAGATCGGGAGGCCGTGGTATGCAGATTTTGTGAATTATCTAGCTTGTGGCCTCAAGCCAAATCATCTCACCGAGTATCAAAGGAAGAAGTTCAATCATGATGTCAAGGAGTATTTATGGGATGATCCACTTTTGTTTAAAAATTATCCAGATGGAATCATACGGAGATGTATCCCGGAGGAAGAGAAGTTAAGTGTGATGGAAATGTGCCATAGTTCACCATGTGGAGGACACTTTGGATTTCAAAAGACGGGAGCAAAGATTCTATAGTCAGGTTTATTTTGGCCTACTTTGTTCAAGGATTGCAAAGAGTACATCAAGGGATGTGACCGGTGCCATAGGATTGGAAGTATAGGGCAACGTGATGAGATGCCCATGAGGAACATTTTTGAAGTTGAAGTGTTTGATGTATGGGGGATGGATTTCATGGGCCCATTTCCGCCGTCCAATGGTTACCTCTACATATTGCTTGCAGTAGATTACGTGTCTAAATGGGTGGAAGCAATCCCAAAAAGAACAAATGATGCTTTAGTGGTCAAGAGTTTCTTAAAAAAGAACATCTTTGCTAGGTTTGGAGTGCCAAAAGCCATAATCAGTGACGGGGGATCGCATTTCATAAATAAGCTTATTGTGAAGTTATTGAATGGCTATGGAGTTAAGCATAAAGTATCCACACCATACCATCCGCAAACAAATGGCTTAGCGGCGGTGTCAAATAGACAAGTAAAGTTTATTCTTGAAAAGATGGTCAATGGGAATCGAAAAGATTGGTCTTCCAAGCTAGACGATGCTTTATGGGCATATCAAACGGCTTACAAGACCGCTCTTGGATTTTTCCCGTATAAGCTTGTTTATGGTAATGCATGTCATTTACCCATGGAGTTGGAGCATAAAGCACTTTGGGACCTTAGAAAGTTGAATTTTGAAGGGAAAGAATCCGAAAAGAAAGGTGTCTACAATTGGTGGAACTAGAAGAATTTAGAGAAGAAGCTTATTCAAGCTCAAGGATTTGAAAGAGAAGCTCAAAAGATGGCATGATGAACGGATCAAAACAAGGGAGTTTATTCCGGGGGATAAAGTCTTATTGTTCAACTCAAGACTTAAGTTGTTCCCCGGAAAACTTCATTCAAAATGGACCGGTCCGTACCTTGTGATTGAAGTAAGAGATGATGGCTCGATAAAGCTTGAAGGGTCGGATGAAAATGCTTTTGTGGTTAATGGTTATAGGGTGAAACATTACCATTCTCCCTCTCAAAGGGAGTTGGTATATGTTGACACCTTCTCATCTTGAAAGCTCGTATCCTTTTAGTAGTTTAGGATTGTAAATATTTCTTTTTCTTATTTTGCATTTTTGTCAAGGTAGGTGGATAATGCTCATGCGAGGAGAAGGTATTGATAAGACACGGTGTGCTCATTGAAGTGTAACAGTATATCTTACCACTTTTTGCAAACTTCTCTTGAACCTCTTGTTTCAATTTAAGTTTGGAGGGATATGGTATGGTATGATATGTTACACTTTATGTTTACATTCATTCTTGTGTTTTTGAGCCAAATTAGCCAAGTTTTGAAAATTTTCTCATGAATTCGGTGTGGTTTTGGTCCGTTTTGGTGGTGTGGAAGTTGATAATCCTTTTGTTTTTTATACTAATGTTGAGCTAATGATGTTTTTGAGTGGTGAGCATGAATAGGGAGTATTGGAAGCATTAAAACAGGGAAAGACAATATTTGAAGTTGAAAATTGGAAAAACAGAGGTGTAGACGCACGACTCGTGCCGCCAATACGACCCTATAACAGATGGTCGTGTGGTGATTGGGTATACACATCTTCTAGAAGGTCTTCAAGGGGTATATATATCAATTCATTCAACATTTTGAGAGGAGAGAATCCGAAATTTACGGCCCTGCACACACCTCACACACCATTTCTTCCATTCCACACCATCATCTTCATCCATTCTTCATCTTTTAGCCCACCATCAATTTCTACATCCAATTCAAGGAAAAAGATCAAGGAAGAGAGGAAAGAGCAAAGAAGGGAAGGAGATCACCATTGAAGATAGATCAAGGGAGTTCCCATTCAATCTTTGTATTAAATCTCATAGTTTTATCATGATTTGTAAGGATTTAATTGTCTATGTTAATTTTTTTATGAATATGGTAGGCTTAATCTCCCTTGTGAGATTAGCAACATGAGAGTTGTTAGATAATTTTGAGATTTGTGTATTTGAATTCATAAGTTGATTGGGCTGTGACTTTCTATCATTGTTTATTAATTGCTTGATTTGTTTTGTTGATTTGTGTTTAGTTGTTCTAGATATATGATTAGATTGAGAAATCAATTATATGCTTAGGATAATTAAGTGAATCATTTCATCAAACACTTCATGTGCATTATAAATTGTAAAGAGATTGAGAAATCCTTTAGAGTTTAGAATCCTTTGATAGGACATATGGTTGGTTTGATTGAGAAATTGATTAATCATGTGAAGGGACTCTTAATTCAAGCATAGTACCTAGTTGGAATTGTTTGAATGAGAACCAATCCATTGAGCTTGATTCCATATCCTATTCGTCTTGAGATGGAGTTTAGGTGAACTTAGTATTGACCCTTAGTCTAAACCCATGATCATATGAATTTGATGCATTTATCCTAGGATTTCCACTTCTCAATTGTTGTTAATCTCACTTTTACTCAACTTGAAAAACCACTTATTTCATCCATCTATTTTATTTGCTATCATTAATTGCTTTAGTAATTGTTATTTACTTATGTTTCCAAAGCTCATCATTGATGTTTAGTCTCCATAAAATTGCGATAAATGTGATCTCGCTTAAGTTCTAGCATTGACCTCCCTGTGGTTCGATAAATTCTTGAATTGTTCAATCCAACTACAAGTTATGGCTAATCACTTAGTTTTGTAATTAAGGCCCTCGTACTCTTTTTGGTTTCTGTTTTCAGTTTTTGCTAAGTTTGTACTCTTTATTTTTCAATAACAATGATTACATTAAATAGTGGTTCTTTAATTGTGTATTTAATGTATTTGATCCCTCAATATTCTTGCTGTCACTTTTTTTTCGAACTGTCCCATCAGTTATCATTCCCCCACGTCTCCCTATCCGATTGTGGCCATGTGTAGGGATCCGACGCCTCACGTTTTACTTCTAACTGGCCTCTTTGAATTCTGGGGAGAACAGTTACCCTTGGTCTCTTGTTCCTCTATAAAAGGGGATTGGCCATACAAATATCAAGGCCACGCTTGATTTCTCTCTTTCTTTCCGATTGTTTCTGCAAAAATTTTCAGCCATGGCTATCTCTGTTCTTTCTAAAGCACTTGTGTTTATTTTTCTGTTCTTCGGTGGTCTCCTTTTCCAACTCATGGCTGTTGACTTAAGATCTGCGCAAGAATTCCTTAGTTCTGTGGAGGATGAAGAGGCCAGTAATGCTAGGGCTCCTCCCGTAACTCCTGTGACTTGGAGCGGCCGACGTTCGGTGCCTCCGCCGCCTCATTACGAGCTTCCATGAGAGTCTGTTCCCTTTGGCGAAGGGTCATCGCGGTGTTCAATGGCTCCCAAGACTGAAGGTCGGGTCTCCCCCTCTTTTGTAAATTTATAGGATTCTGCTGAACCTAGCAGTCTAAGTCGTCCTTCTGGCCGTGGCCGTGCGGTGACTAACTCCACTTTGAGGGGTCACGCCACAGGTATGCAGGATAAAGATTTAGATAGCGCTTTCAACCTCTACAGCTATCATGGGATTGAATTTGGGACTCCTGGTCATCGTGAACACCCTTGAAGCGGTGAGCCTGATCATGCCGCCTTTAACATAGGTATGTTTCCTATGGGAGTTAAGCTTCTACTGGCTCACGTTATCGGCCGGGTGTTGATCAATTAGGGTTTGACCCCATTGCAAATAATCCCGTCAGTCTGAGCTAATCTGATTGGTTTGTTAGTGTTGCTCCATGAGAGTGGGTGCCCTTCTCTGTCTGCCCGAGACATCGACTATGTTTATCGATTCGTTCACGATCCTGGCTGTCAGGGTCACTATTAATTGCAGGTACAACATGACATTCATCCTATTTTCAATAGGAATTCCATTGGTGGTCAGCATTGGAGATGTCAATGGTTTTGGGTTCATGGGTTCGAATGTCGTGACCTACTTGGAAATTATTTGCCTGTACCGTATGCCTTACGGACTCCCAACTCTCGTAAGTCTCTCTTCCCTGTTGGTTTGCTCATTTTTATTATTATTATGTGTTTATCACTTATAATTTTTGACCCTAGCCTGTGTTTATTTTGTTGGCAGCCCCAGTCCGCCCTGCCGAGGAAGAATTGTCTTTAGGTTTTCATCGGGCCTTTGACGCAATCAACCGTATGACCCTCCCCATGACATTTCCCCACTCTTAATTGATAAGCGACTCTCGGACGCCAACCTTTATCAGGATCCGACTCGGGCTCCACCGGTAAGCTTCGAAGTGAGGGTAAGTGATAATTTCACATCTTGGGATGCTGCCCTTGATGAATATTTTTCTGATCAGGTCGCGTATCCTCTGCCTCGGAGGCCATGCCAGGAAGCTGGCCCGAGTTCAGTCACAGCCGAGGATATCTTTGTAGCCTTTGGCAGCAGGTCTAGACTTCATGCTGTAGTTGTTAATGCCGATGGGATTGAGAAAACGGTGCCTGAAACGGCTCAGAGTATGATCGGAGCCGAGGACGAGACGGTTTGTGCCCATCTACCAGATAAGGGAAAAGCCCCAATAGAGGTTGCCGAGACACGGGAGGTTGACGCTTTTAAGTTCGTCTTCAGTCCTGGCTGGGGTACCTCGATTAGAATCAATCCTATCCAGGGTCGATCGGGTGCTAGCCAGCCTCAACCTCCCTGTACTGGTGGCGATTCGGGCATTCGGAGGGAAAGACTTGACAGCAGCGTCCGTCAACAGGCTTCTCAGATAGAGGAGGTGGCCCATACCATAGAAGGCGATGTTGGTGGTGGGGTTCCCCTAGTTGCTTTGGAGGAGTTGTTGCGGCTGCGGAGTATGGGTGAGGCTCGATCGACCATAGAGATAGAGCTGAGTATTTCGGAGGCCAGCTTTGTTCTCGCTCGTTTGTGGAACCCCATATTGTCTCGGTGGTTGCAAAGTGATGGGCCTCACGACATCGAAAATGCCACTTTGGTGAGTGTTGGTCACACTTTGACTTTCTTGTGCAGCTTCCTTCTGCTGACGGAATCTGGGCAAGCTATCCCCCAGGGGTTGGTTAGTGCAGGGGCTTCCACTCGTGCTGAGGGGCTTTTCTCCGTGGCGGATGTTCGACATACCATGGTGGCTGAGCAACTCATCACTACCGCCAATGCTCGTGCGATGACTTTTAGAGAGAAGGCTCGTTGGCCAAAAGTCAAGTCCACCATTTGGAGGTTGCTCGCTATTTGACTAAGTACGAGTTGGAGCGAAAGAGGGAGCGCGTGGCCCAGCTTGAGGTGGAGGTGGCGTGGATGAGAAGTCTTTGTAACTTTTCTGGTGGTGATGGTGACGGCGCTGGTCCCAGTGATGCAGGTTCCAGTAGTGCTGGTGGGGGCCTTTTTAGTTTTTCTGTTTTGTTTGTAATCAAGTCCTTTTTTGGACTTTTCTGTAGCCTCCATGGGGCGTATTATGAACATGTTCTTTGGGTTTTAATGTTCTTATTAATAGGTTTTATGGTAAAATGTGCATCTTTACTTTTCCTGGCACTTTTGTTTGTCATGGGCTTCCGCGTGGCACTATGGCCATGCAGTCTTACCACATTTCTTATAATTTGTACATGTAGCAATTTGGCTAAGTGCATTTAAGCATAGAAGCGCTTTAGGTTCTGAGCGTTTCACGGATGCTTAATATCTTTGCCATCAAGTTTGCTGAGCTCATATGCTCCGTTACCCATATTTCTTTTTACTAAGTAGGGGCCTTCCCAATTTGCACTAAACACTCCGCCACCTTGCTAGCTGATTTTCCTCATGACCAAATCTCCAACATCAAAGCCTCTTCGATGTACTTTTTTTTTGTATTGAGCCTCCAGTCTTGATTTGTAAATCGCATGTTTCTCTGCCGCCTGTAGTCGGAGCTCCTCCAATAAATCTAGGTTAAGTTCCAGGGCTTCTGGACTGGTACTCTCTCCTTGATGAGATATTTAAAATGTTGGATAAGCTACTTCCGCCGGGATAATTGCTTCCATGCCGTACGTTAAGGAGAATGGGATCTCCCTGGTCAACGTTCTTGCCGTGGTGCTGTACGACCAAAGGACTCCCGGTAGTTTTGGGGCCCAACTCTTCTTGAGGCTCTCCAATTTGGTTTTAAGGGTGTGTTTTATTACTTTGTTTACTGCCTCTACCTGTCCATTTGACTGGAGGTAATATGGCGATGAGAATAACTTCTTGATTCCTAATCCATCGCAGAATCTTTAGAGTTGGGCCATGGTGCCGCCGTCGGGATTAACTCGGTGGAGGGGGTTCTGATTATAGGGTCGTACACTTGGCAACTTCTGCACGCCCGAGCATATTCGATCGCATCTTTTCTGAGGGTAGGCCAAAAAAACCCCTACTTGATCACTTTCAGGGCTAAGGCCTGACCTCCCAAATGATTTCCGCAAACCCCCTCATGTGTTTCTGCCAGGACTTTGGTGGCCTCTTCTTTACTTAGGTATCTCAGTAGCAGCATCAAGTATCCTTTTTTGTACAATACACCATTTATTAAGGTGTACCTAGTTGCTCGGAGTCGCAGTCGCAGTCGCTTGGCTTGATGGGAGTCATCCATGTTTCTTCTTCATCGATCTACTAGATTGCTTTATCACTCGGGGCTTCTTGTCTTATCACACTGATGCTTCCCATTTGCTCGGCATTCTGTGAAGTCGTCAATCGGGCCAACACGTTTGCTTGTGTATTACTCTGCCTAGGAACTCGTGTGATGTATATGTGGTCGAATTCCCGGATCATACCCGCTACTAACTTCTGGTAGCCAGCTAACTAATGGTCTTTGGCCTCATAATCTCCTCTTATTTGGTTGACTATGAGTTTCGAGTCGCTGAAGATCATTATTCTTTTGGCTCCGACGGTTAAAGCCATTCTCATGCCAGAGAGTAAGGCTTCATATTCGGCTTCGTTGTTCATGGCCAGAAATCTAAACTTGATGGAAGAATAAAATATCTCGTCGGTAGGAGCTCTAAGTACCATGCTGGCTCCTGCGGCGTGAGGTGTGGATGATCCATCTACCGAAATCTGCCATGGTTTTGTGAACGCTTGTCTTGGCAGGGTGGGTATGGTGAGCTCCGTAATGAATTCTTCCAGAGCTTGTGCCTTGATTGCCATTCGGGGGACGTATTTGATATCAAATTGGCTTAATTGTACTGTCCACTTCATCAACCTTCATGCCGAGTCTGGTTTCTAGAGTACCTATCTTAAAGGGAAAGACGTCACCACCTCGATTGGATGTCCCAATAAATAGGGCCTTAATTTCTGCGTTCTCATCACTGGGCATAATCGAGTTTCTCAACTGCGGGATACCTGAGCTCCGCGCCTCTGAGCATTTGGCTTAAGTAGTACACTGGCTCTTGTTGTTTTCTCTCGGAACCAGCACTGCACTTAACGCCGACTCGAGGTGGCTAGGTACAGGCCAAGAATTTCCTCCGGCCGTGGTTTCGAGAGAGTCTGGGTGTTGGCTACTATGATTTTTAGTTCGTCGAAGCCTTTTGCGCTACTGGTGTCCAATCGAATTTTTCCTTTCAGATCAAATCCAGAAGGGGCTTACACTTGTCGGATCCCCTGGATAAAAAATGCCTGAGGGACACAATCCTTCCGGCTAACTTCTGTTTGCCTTTGAAGTGTTTGGGAGGCTCCATGTCTAATATGGCTTTCACTTTGTCTGAGTTTGCCTCGATTCCTCTCTTGCTCACCATGTAGCCAAGAAATTTCTCTGCTGAAACCCTAAAGGTACATTATTTTAGGTTTAACTTCATTTCATATTGCCATAGGATGTCGAATGCTCTACTTAGGTTATTTACATGTTCCTCTATGGCTATGCTTTTTACCAGCATGTCATCACATGTACCTCCATTGTCTTGCCAAACTCTTCTTGGAACATCTTAATGACTATCCTTTGATAGGTGTCGCCCGCATTTTTCAATCCAAACGGCATCATTACCCAGCATAATAAGTTCCTCTTAGTGTAGAACACTGTCTTTTCTACATCATCTGGGTGCATGGGTATCTGATGATAGTTAGAATATGAGTCCATGAAACTCATCAGTTCATAACCCGCAGTCACGTCCCCCATCTGATCCACATGCGGTAGGGAGAAGTTGTCCTTGGGGCATGCTTTATTGAGGTCAGTGAAATCATTGCACAGTCTCCAAGACTTATTAACTTTTTGTACCGATACTGGGTTGACCACCCATGAAGGGAACAAGGCCTTTTTCACAAGGTTATTCGCTAGTAGTTTCCTGGCTTCCATCTCAATGATCTCGTACTTTTCCGGGCTGTATTTCCTCTTTTTTATTCGACGGGATGGTATGATGGGTCGATATTGAGCCGATGGCATGTGTGCTTTGAGTCTATTCCCTGTATGTTTGTTGGTGCCCAAGCGTACACATCCAAGTTGGCTCTTAGAAATTCAATGAGAGTCGTTCTGTATGGCTCCATCAACTATGACCTGACGAATAATTCTAGATCTGGGTTCCTTGGTTCCATTCTTATGGCATTGGCTTCTTCAATTGTTTCCCTTCTTTTCCTTTTCTTCTCGGATCTGGGGTCTCCATCAGTTATTGGAGGTAGGTTGACTTCCTTATCACCGAAAGGTTGGAAACTCTGAGCATTCCTCGGTTCTAGATCTCTTACTGTTAGGTCATCGACCCGTAAGGCACCCTTACCGTCTCCTGGTGTTGGCATTCGATCGTTTGGTTAACATAAACCATTAGGGTTCCATATGTTTCTAACAATCAGCGGAAGCAAGAAAACATATGAACGTATTATCTTTCACCAGGGTATGGAGAAGATAAATTCTCGCAGACAGCCTGCGCAGTCTCACCGTTTAGGAAATAACTCTCTCGTATGATCTCCGATATGAGTGATCTGCATGCCAAAACGATCCTCTCTTCAGTGGCTTTCCGTCAGTATAAAAATAGTTCTAAATTATGTATGATTTTAGAAAAATCATACAAGGATGGATAGCAGCAGCAAACAACCTTATAGTCTTCTGCTGTATTCCCAAGTCCAATCTCGACGTCGTGTGGGCGACGATCTTCGAGATCTTCTCAATCTGCTGTTCTCTAACCCTTCTCACATGTTAGGCGTGATTAATCAGTTAGATTAGTATTTTCGGATAGCTGAGATGACTTATATATGAGCTACAGCAGGGACCAGGAGGAGAAATTAGAGTTGGGCCTCAATCGGGCTTAAGTATCCAAGCAAAGTTCAAAGCTTATACTGAACTCCAATAATAATAATACGTACCACTAAAATATTATTACTATACTACCATTCTAATTCCATAATTACGTTATGAGCTCCTTCTTATTATGAGCCCGACAGTCTCCTCATATTTAAGATATACAATGCCCATTAATTAATTAAGTTACTGACAACTTCATTAATTAATATCTCATCCGAGAGTAGTACCACTCAACCTCATTATCATGTCAAAATAAATCCACCTACAGAGTTTACATGATAATCCTTATGAGCTCCTCAAGGGGACATCATCAACCTATGTCGGACACAGATTCCTTCTACAATCAACAGCACACCATAGAGACAACACTACTTCCCAACTCATAGAGTTTGTTGATTTAATACATGTAAATCTTACCCATTGATGAATCAAAGAAATACATATTACCTTACGTGTCGAGGTTATTGTATAGGGATTAAGAGCACGGACATCCATAATAACTGAGATCAAGTTCTCATATATAGTCAGTATAAGTTGAACGATCTCAAGCGATCATGCTCAATACACACAAAGTTCACTAATGTGATTTTATAGCCAAGACAAGCTAATACTAAACCACACTACAACCATCCCGATAGAGAGTCCCCGTTTATCTCGGTTGTGAGCATCTGTTTATACTTTATAAGAAAACCGATAATATAATTTTCCGCGTGTTGCCGCACAACATATTATCTACAATATAAAGTAAGTGGACTATGTACATATAAATAAATTTTAAGACGCAATCATTTGATCATATGATTCTCATTTCAAATAAATTGTTATAACAATGTTCATACAAAAAGTTAGACGTTTAGTATACAATCCAACAATCTCCCACTTATACTAAAAGACTATGCTGTCATGTCTTCTGCCATACATCTGATCCCACTCTCATACACGACCATTAAAAGCTCTCGTCTTAAGGCCCTTGTAAATTAATTTACTAGGTCATCATTCGATGAAATCTTGGCGACAACAACCTTCCCATCATCATACGATTTCTCGTAATAGGTCGTACTCGCGCTCCATGTGTTTAATTGTCTTATAGGCTCGAGATTCCTTCAAGTTTGCAACTGCACCATTATCATCAAAATAAATTGTGATAATTTTGGGAAAACTTAAAAACACTTTGAAGTCCATCATAAATTTTCTAGAGTCATACAGATACTTTGACTGACTCACAGGCTCCAATTTATCATCTTTCCATGGTGGAGTTCGGAGTCCAAAATATATTATATATAACACTCCTTCATATTATGACTCAATTTCCTAAAATTAAACACATAACCTTTGAGGTGGATTTACTGTCGTCCCTATCTGATTTGAAAAATCTGAATCTATGTAACCCCTAAGAAGCAGTGAATCTGTCCAGTAAGCCCACATATAGTTTCTAGTCCTTTTCAGGTACTTCAAAATTATGTGTTACCACAGTACAACATTCTTATTTTGGGTTACCTTGATACCCATTGTTTATGCTTTCGGCAAAATAGATATCCATTCTCGTGCATAGCATTCCTTAGATTAAGCTTCCTTATTCACCGAAGCATAAGGAACCGCTTTCTTCACCTTTATCTTCTTTTTGTATCTCAAGACACATTTTCTTAGATAAAGTCACATGCTAAAATAAATAAGAATCGTATCATCTCATGAAGCTTGAGACAAGCATAACATCCTTTCTTGTGATTCGTATTACCGTGATTAAAAAGATATTTTTGCTTCTCTTAAGTCTTTCATCTTATACCACTTTATAAACCATACCCATACGCCCGACAATACTCTTTCATTGTTTCCAATGAGCAATATATCATCTACGTACAGTACAAGAAATATCACCACGTTTTTATCACTCTTTTCAATACACAAGACACATCCTTGCAATGAATAAATCCATATGCCTGGATTTCCTCATCGAAACAGATGTTTCATGATCTTGAAGCTTGCTTTAATCCATTGATGAACACTTTTAAGCTTACACACAAAATGCTCTTAGCCCTTTACAATGAATCATTCTGATTTCCTACTTAGATGTTTTCCTCAAGACTTCCAATCAGGAAAGCTGTCTTAACATCTCTTTGCTATTCCTCATATTTCATATGAGTAGCTACAGGTAAAAGAGTCTAGATCGACATAGGCATAGCTACCGGCGAATAGATTTTCTCATATTCGAACCAATTCTTTCTGAGTATACATTTTCGCAACAAGCTTTACTTCCAAGCTTTTCACCTTACTGTTTGATCCTCTTTTATTTAGTATGACCACTTCCAATTGCTTTTACACCATTTGGTGGTTCTACAAGCTCCTAAATTTGATTTAGAATCCGTAGATCCTATTCCAGAAAACATTGCAACTTGCTCAAATATCACATTTTTATCTTGTAATGCTACGTCGTATCCGTGGGTCAATTCCATGTTTACTAAGGATCAAGTCTCACGACTCTCCCAAAACATATATCTTACGGGTTGTCGAAACAACCCTCCCGCTACGACATGGCATTACATGCAACTGTGTATCAGATATGACACGCGATGCAGTTTACCTTATAGTATATCCACTTGTACACTTGGTACTAATACTTTGTGTTTTCCATCTCACTTCCTTTAGAACAACTTATACATGGGTACGTGATTTATTACATAGTCCTTTTCCAAAAATATAATGTTTGTGTTAACAATCACCCTTCGATCTTTTGGACTAAATAAATGAGCACCCTCCAATTTTCTAGGATATCCCACAAACAGACAAACGTTATATGACATGTTGTTTCTAGGGCATACCCATAAAATGAATATAATAATTCCAAATAACTAATCATCTATCTAACCTTTTCCATAAGAGTCTTATTCCTTCTTTCCGCTACACCATTCAGTTGGGGTATGCCCGGTGTAGATTACTTGAAATTTAATCTCATCCTCTGATGAATAGATCCTAAACTATCCTAAGAGATGCGCGCCACCACGATTAAATTGTAATGACAATCTCTCATCGGGATAGTCTTAGGACCGCTTAAATCAGAATGAACTACTTTCAACATATCATTGGCTCTACACCCCTTTACCTTAAAAGGCCTTTAATCATTTTACTTCCAAGCAAGACTCGCAAGCCTGATAGTTTCCACTTCAGATAAACCCAACGATCCATCGGCTATCAACCTTTGAATCCTACTCAAGTAAAATTGATCTTGTCTTAGATGCCAAAAGTATGTTTAGTTAATCTATGAAGGTTCCTTTCTCTTACTAGGAATTAAAAGACGCGGTATTAATTACTGTTTATTGCATCCGTAGGATAAACATGATTTAAGAGTTTACAAATTGTCACTAACGTACTACAATAGATTATAGCTCCATCCCTCATCACTATGACCATTTCATTTAAATGAAATGGAGTATCCATCCGTAAATGCATAGAAACTGAAATGAAATTCTTTCTATGAAAAAGTACGTAAAGACTATTTCTCATAATCAAACGTTTATTCCTATCATAAGATAAATAAACAACTCTCACTGCAACAGCTACTACTCTCGTAGTATTACCCATGTACATAACAATCTCATCATCACTTAGTTGCAGGCTTTTAGTGATTCCGGTATCTACACACAACGTGTCAGTAGATGCCATCACTAATTATGCTTCAATGACTAGTGAATGAGATACTAGCCTTATTCATACCTTGATGAAAATGGCTTCCTTTCGCTACATATTTTGTCAGAAGTTCCCCACTATATACAACCTCTCGTATTTCAGGTAGTACTTGCTCAAAACATCCAGACAAATTATGGAGAATAAAGTTTCCCCTTCAATTTCTACTCGAAGCATTCCCAATTCATTCATCAACTTATCCATGACCTCTTGCCTTTCTAACTTACTCAGGTATCTGAAGAGTCGCATGAGACCATCATATATCTATGAACCTTTCACCTTTCCATATGAGACTTTGATTAATAGGCATCACAGAACATCCTTAGTGAGAACACATATGTTTTCTTAAGCAGTAAAACTCGAAACCAAGATTCTTTTCTAATCATCTAATTTTGGACTAGTAAATATAATTTCTTTTAGTTAACAATACGAAAGATAAAACCATTTTGAAAAAATAGAGAATCATAAATATACACACCGATCAAATCTTCGAATTTATCCATTTATATTGATTCTCTCAAAACAATATAAAAATAAAATTCACCGACATCTCAAGCACCGTGAGTCTACAAGCCACGTTAGTGTGGACGTTTACAAATCCGAACATTGTTTTACCCATTAATTTCATTTGTCAACCTAACCTCAGTCGGTTCCTCTTTAGCCATGCAAATAATAGCAGTGACTCCGTTGGGGAGGATACTAATTATTTACACCTAAGTGTACATCATTATTTGATCCCAAGTCCGTTGCGCAAGCTTATATGCCTTACAGTTGGAGAAGTACACACGCGCTCGGATAACTTCCTACAATCATTAATTATAAGTTTATACCAGTGAACCGCATATAAACTCATCTGTTAGGGAGGAAGGTCTATGCCAACACGCAAGTTCATGTGCATCACATTACAAACAATAATTATTTAATGAAGTCTGTACCAGTGATCCATGAATAAACTCATTCGTTAGGGAGGAAGGCTTATTGCCAACACGCAAGTTTACTCACATCACTTACAAACCAATAATGGAGGGCGCAGGAATTAATTACCGATCCCCTCTCCCACTTAGTAATTTAACACCGAGGGTTTTTACATGCATATAATATTCGTAATAAAATACGCAACCTAGCATGCTCCTATTACAGCACATTAGGCAGTAAATCAAAGAGAATCATGCATAGCATATATAACAATAATTTAATAATTAAATTAATTATAACAGTTATATATCATGCATATAATATTCATAATAAAATACGCAACCTAGCATGCTCCTATTACAACATATTAGGCAGTAAATCAAATAGAATCATGCATAGCATATATAACAATAATTTAATAATTAAATTAATTATAACAGTTATATATCAGCGAATTCGATTGTTCGCCACCAAACACGAATACTGGCAATGACCTCCAGATTATCAAATTTTCGAAAAACTTCTAGATTATCAAATTTTCGAAACTATCGATATCGACCGTCGATATTGTCTAGATTATCGAAATCATCGATATCGACCAGATTATCAAATTTTCAAAATTTTCAGATTATCAAATTTTCGAAACTTCCAAATTATCAAATTTTCGAAAACTTTCAGATTATCAAATTTTCGAAAAAAAAGTTCAGATTATCAAAATTTTGAAAATATCCAAATTATCAAACTTTCAAAATTTTCAGATTATCAAAATTTCTAAAATATCAAGATTATCAAAATTTCTAAAATATCTAGATTATCAAATTTTTAAAAATTTTCAGATTATCAAATTTTCGAAATTTCCAGATTATCAAATTTTCAAATATTTCCATATTATCAAAATTTTGATATTTCCAGATTATCAAAATTTTGAAAATATCCAGATTATCAAATTTTCAAAAATTTTCAAATTATCAAATTTTCAAAATTTTCCATATTATCAAATTTTCAAAAAAAACTCCAGATTATCCAATTTTTGAAAATATCCAATTTATAAAAAATTTGAAATTTCCAGATTATCAAATTTTCGAAAATATCTAGATTATCAAATTTTCAAAAAATTTCCAGATTATCAAAATTTTGAAATTTCTAAATTATCAAATTTTCAAAAATTTCCAGATTATCAAATTTTCAAAATTTTTCAGATTATTAAATTTTTAAATTTTCCAGATTATCAAATTTTCAAAAATTTCAAGATTATCAAATTTTCAAAATTTCCAGATTATCAAATTTTCAATAATTTTCAGATTATCTAATTTTCGTCGAGTGCCGTCAAACGTATAGAGTATTCAATAAGAAATAATAATTTCTAAACCCTAGTCCACGTTTGATACATGTATATGGTATCTGAATAGGGTATACTAGCATAACATGAATACTTAAACCCTTTCACCTTTTGACATAAACCCTAGCCTAATGTTTCACGCTTCACCACAAAATGGAAGCTCTGATACTAATTGTTGGCATTTGATCATTTGGTTAACGTGAACAGTTAGGGTTCCATACGTTTCTAACAATTAGCGGAAGCAAGAAAACATAGAAACATATTACCTTTCACCAGGGTATGTTGGAGAAGATAAATTCTCACCGACAGCCTGCGCAGTATCACCATTTTGGGCATAGCTCTCTCGTATGATCTCCGATATAAGTGATCTACATGCCAGAAAGATCCTCTCTTCAGTGGCTTTTCGTCAGTATATCACACAAATAGTTCTGAGTTCTGCACGATTTTAGAAAAATCGTGCAATTTGACAGACAGTAGCAGTAAACAACCTTCTGGTCTTCTTCTGTATTCCCAAGTCCAATCTTGACGTCGTGTGGGCAATGATCTTTGAGACCTTTTCAATCTGCTGTTCTCTAACCCTCCTCACATGTTAGGAGTGATTAATCAGTTAGATTAGGGTTTCCGAACAGCTGAGATGACTTATATATGGGCTACAGAGGGACCAAGAGGATAAATTATAGTTGGGCCTCCATCGGGCTTAAGTATCCAAGCTTAGCCCAAAATTTATACTTAAGTCCAATAATAATAATATATACTACTAAAATATTATTACTGCACTACCGTTCTAATTCCATAATTACGTTATGGGCTCCTTCTTATTAAGAGTCTGACAGTCTCCCCATGTTTAAGATATACAATGCCTATTAATTAATTAAGATACTGACTTCATTAATTAATATCTCATCCGAGAGTAGTACCACTCAACCTCTTTATCATGCCGGAATAAATCCACCTGCAGGGTTTACATGATAATCCTTATGAGCTCCTCAAGGGGACATCATCAACCTATGTTGGACACGGATTCCTTCTACAATCAACAGCACACTATAGAGACAGTACTACTTCCCAACTCACCGAGTTTGTTGATTTAATACATGTAAATCTCACCCATTGATGAATTAAAGAAATACATATTGCCTTACGTATCGAGGTTATTGTATACGGATTAAGAGCACAGACATCCATAATAACTGAGATCAAGTTATTATATATAGTCAGTATAAGTCGAACGATTTCAAGCGGTCCTGCTTAATACACACAAAGTGCACTAATGTGATTCTATAGCCAAGACAAGCTAATACTAAACCACACTACAACTATCCCGATAGAGAGTCCCCGTCTATCTCGGTTGTGAGCATCTGTTTATACTTTATAAGAAAACAGATAATATGATCTTACGCTTGTTGTCGCACAACATATTATATATAGTATAAAGTAAGTGGACTATTGCATCGTACATATAAATAAATTATAAGACGCAATCACTTGATCATATGATTCTCATTTCAAATAAAATTTTATAACATTGTTCATACAAAAAGCTAGACTTTTAGTATACAATCCAACACCTGGTTCTACCACCAATAGCTGGAAATGTGGGTCGTGGTAATTGAGTCCTTTTCCTTTTTCGATGAACGAACACTCTCTTGCTTTCCTCTGGCTGCCCCTAACGGTACCGACTCGACCATTGGTGGTTACAAATTTCAAGCATTGGTGGAGCGTGGACGGGATGAAATTGAGTTGATGTATGAAAGTCCTGCCCAGGATACAATTGTATGGTGACTGGAGGTCAACCACCTTGAACTCAAGGGTGTGTTGGGCCCTTATCGCTTGCTTCTCATCCAGAACTTGTATCGACATGTCCGTCTGCATTAGAGGGGTAGTGATAGCATTGCCGAACCCATTTTGAAGTTACACGGAGATGTTTTATGATGACCAGATCCTCCGATGGCTTCAAATGCCTTTTTGAATATAATATTCGTATAGGCGCCCGTGTCGACCAGGCATTGATGTACTTTTACCCCTGAAATTGTGGCTGAAATGACCAACGGATCATTGTGGGGAAGGCGTACTTCAGCGAGGTCTTCTTCAGAGAAGAATATATCAACTTCGTGTAACGGCGGCCGGGGACTAGCCATAAAGACGTATTGGAACCTATCGAGCTCTCATAATTCGGCTTTCCATTTCCTTGGGGCCTGAGATTTCTCCACGTAGTTTTCATCTATCGTATACACCTCTCGAGGCGGTGAAGGTAGGCAGTCGCCAGGGTCTTCTCGTCCTTGAGGGTCGATGGGTCCCTTTGGGCATTCAATCGTCACTACAGGTTGCTCCCTTCTCCGCTTCGGGCCAGTCACCAACCTATCTAGCTTTCCACCTTTGAAAAGCTTTATCAATTCCGCTAACAGATCACAACAATTTTTAGTATCATGACCAATAGATTTATGATACTTGCAGAATTTCTTCTTATTTAACTTGGATGGATCCGCTCGTATCTTCGGCGGGGGACTCAACAAGTTGTCATCCTGGATCTTGTTGAATATATCTTCTGGAATGAGTTCAAGCACCTCGGTCATTTCTTGTATCTGATTGACTTCTGGAAATGGCTTGAAGGAAGATGGAGTCCTGTGGTCGTTGTCTTTCTTCTTCTTTTTATCGCTTTCTTTGTGGTCTCCTTTAGTCTTCTTATATTCTTCAAAGATTTCTTCGCTATGGATGAACGCTTGAGCCGAGGCTATGAAGGCCGCGTAACTAACTGGCAGCTTTTTTTGACAACTAATCCACATTGGGGATCTTGGGAGCAGGGCTGTTGTTGCCAAAATGGTCGATGTTTCGTCCGAGACCTCTTCCGTGTTGGCGTACTGCTCATTGAATCTCTTCATAAAATCCTTGAGGGACTCTTTTTGTCCTTGTCGTAAGCAAGCCAACTTCTATTTCGGCTCCTTCTCATGTCCCAGATATGCAAAATGGGATGAGAAGGCTGTGGCGAGTTGCGTCCACGAGTCCACCGAGTTAATAGGAAGGGATTCGAACTATGCATGCGACTTGTCTCCCAATGTCAAGGGGAACATCTTGCATCGGTCTTCTTCCGAGGTCCCTTGTGCCAACATCCAACCCACGTATTTGTTGAGGTAAGTAGTCGGGTTAGAGTCGCCAGCATGATGGAGAATTTAGGGGATTCGGATTTTTTTCATGGTTGTGGCCGCAATAATCTGTTGGGTGAACGGAGTCCTTTTCGACTCTAGGTCGGGAATGCATGCATCCCAGCTGCGTTCTTTCTTTCCATTTCATCGAGTCGTCTTCTCAGCGCCTTTATTTCTGAATCGTGCTGTCGTTTGAGCCGGGTTATGGGATCGTCACCCATACTTTCTCCCGTCTGCTTGTGGCGGGACTTGGCTGGACCTGGTCCCAGTTGGTCTTTGGCGCTTGCGCGTCCAACAGTGTGTGCGGGGGACCTACTAGTGACCGAGTTAGCATGGGATGCCGCCTTCCTCCATTCGCATCCTTCGCCTACTACTTTCTGGGATTTTCGTGGTTCGTCTCGAGCATTTTTTGGTCCCACTCGATCGTGCACCAAGCTTCTGGGTGGAGTCCGATCACGTTGTCGCTCATTTGTTCGTTCTGCCGAGTTCTCTTCAAGGGTAAAGCTTAACCTTCGGCTAGCGCTTTTTGGTCTGACCGGTAACTTTTCTTTCATTTGTTTGAGGAGGTCGAAATACTTTTGGCGGAAGTCAGTTTACGAGTCATCTTCTTCCGAACTCGCGTCCTGAAGCGGAATCTCTTTTTCTACAGTTCGAGGGGGATTCGACTCTTCCTGATGCCGACTAGTAGTCACGCCGACTTTACTGGGGGGTTGCTTCTTCTTGGCCATTCGTCATTTCTGGACACTGTTTGACTAGCCATCACAAAAGGAACGAGAGCCCTTCCTCTAGCGCCAAATGTGATTAGCAAGATTTAATCCCCTCTTAATAATGGGTTAATGTGGCTATTTACTAGAGGATAAAGGATTTATTTGTACTAATCCAACATGATTATTTGTTAAGTAAAGAGAGAGTCAATTCCCTCCAGGCGATTTTTGTGCCTTTTGGAGGTTGTATTTTCATTCTTTTGGGTTATTACTCTTTTTATATCAAGTGGCTTGACGTTATCCAAATCATCGGATATATCGTCAAGTCACATCACAATAAATACATACAGTGTAGGCATTAAATGCAATAGCCTCACGTGACTGCCTTTAATATCATTTTTAAGATATTCCCTATGTAGATATCCTAGGGGATATTAGGATATTCGCATAGCTTCCTAATTAAGAAGGAGCAAGTGGCCAATATGAAAAAGAGGGATGAATCGTCTCTGCCGAAATGTGGTTTATACGCGGCTGGGTGACTATAAGGCGAGGACCTGCCATAATGGGCTTGGCGTTATTGGGCCAAAGTCGTATTTCTCAAATGCTCACGGCCTCGATTGTTATTTTCGAGGGCCCAATGACTTGGGCTATACTATAAGTCCTATATATATTAAAAGGGAAATGTAATTATTAAAATAAAACGTGTAAAAAATGTAATCATTAGGATTGGAGGGATTAGAATTGGAGGGAGGAGAGAGTATCATTTAGTAGTTTTATTTTTATTCTGATACCTTACTTGTAAAGCAAAGGTTCCTTGATAATACGAAAATTGAAAGAAAATTAAAATAATGCCATTTAATTCTCTCCAATGCCGTACGGCCATTGTACCTTCTGTCTTCTGAGTACAGTTATCTCAAACATAACGCCAACCGCTCCACATCCTCTCTCCTCATTTCTCTCACTACAAACCCAAACAAAAATCTTATACAGTGAAACTCATCTCATCTCCAATTAATCGCAGTATGAAGAAAATCATGAGGAGGTTGTCCAAAGTGGCGGATCAGTCAAGCGCGGTGGCGTTCCAGGGGGCCACCTGCCAGTGTACGTCGGCGACGAGATGGAGAGGTTCGTGGTGAGCGCGGAGTTTGTGAACCACCCGATTTTCGTGAAGCTGCTCAACAAATCGGCGCAGGAGTACGGCTACGAGCAGAAGGGCGTGCTCAGGATCCCCTGCCACGTCTTCCTCTTCCAGCGCGTGCTCCACACGCTCCGCTGTGAGGCGCGTGACGTGCAGGAGCTTCTCGGTTCGTTGTCCGATGACTTTTGAGAGCTGAACTTTGAGTCTTTAAGTGGTGAGACATGATGAGATTAGTGGTTGTTTTTTCTTTTTTTTGCTCCTTTTTCTTCCTCTGTTGTAAATTTTGTACTTTGTGCTGTGAGGACAAAGTGGAGGATGAACAAGATTGGTTTTTTTTTTTTTCCATCACTTTTTTTTTACCTCTAAATATCAAAATGATGGATTAGAAGGTGAAAGAATTGGAGTAACAACTATTGCTTTCCTTTTTATTTGATTAGATTTGGTTGAATGTTTATTATCCGTACTCTGATATTGATGTTTCGGGGTTGAAAAGGGAATTGAGTATGCATAAATTTGGTGAGAAAATGGAAGCAAGTCATCCGTTAATAACAAAAGGTGAAAATTTGTGGAAACTTTTAAGTGGATTTTTTTTTTTTTACCTCTTAAGAGTCAAAATATTTTTTAGGGACTAGTAATCATCATTTAAGAACAACATTAATGGTTAGTATTTTGCCTCCTACTGAAAATAAGAGTGTAAAGTGTCGACTTGAGCTTAATAAAAAGTTGTTTAAACTTGTTTGAAATATTATGGATCGAACAATTTATTATTTAAATTTATTTGAAATATTATTGAGCTTCAAATAGTATATATTTGAGTTTATTTAATAAGCAACAAAATTAAATCTGAACGAGTTTTTTTTTGTGTCAAACACGAGCTAAGCTCGAGTAGTTTGATAAATTTACATTTGTTTTATCTATTTTCATTAATCGAGCTCAAGCTCGAGTCGAACTTTTAATTTTATCGAACATAAAAGTCTGTTCAAGCTTTTTTGATATTTTTATCAAATTGAGCTCAAACAAGTTTTTATCGAATAATCTCGAGTTGAGTATCAAATAATTTGGTTTGATTTTCAATCCCCGTAAAAAATAATCAAAATTGCCCAATTTTAAGAATTAAAAACCTTAAGGCGCCCTTCATTTAATTTTAACGTACAATTTGACTTTTTTTTGTCCATAAAGTATCACTCTATGTCTCTATTATGATATTTCATTACTTTTTCATTGAGAGAAAATGATTGATGCCCGAATAGTTATTTAATTAATTGTCCAAATTAGTATGAAATTACATGGTTTTGAAGAACCCTAACTGATTAATTTTTTTTTAGTTTTTTTAATTAAAATATAATTTTTTTGACATAAATAAAAGTTTAAATTAAAATTACTGGAAATCAGTCAGCACTGATTAACAAATAAAAGTGGGTATATCAACCCAAAGATGTTCAGTGACTACATTATATTTTGTATACGATGCAATACAATGAACTAAGTAATTCTGAGTACGAGGTTGCCAGAAAAAGCCTTTAAATCTCTCCCGGACTAAAAGTCCAATGATATAATCAAGAATTGGGGTACAAGTTGAAGGACAATCAATGAAGTGCCTTGCTGCAAGGATGACTGTGGTTGCTTCACCAATGAAGCAGTGATCATGGAGGTTGAGTTGTAATACAAGAGTTGCTGCCTCTCTAAGGGCTGAAACTCAGCGACTTCAGGAGAAGTGATACCAGGGAAACTTTTTGCAAAGGCTTTCAAGAAAAATCCATCTTCATTAGAGATAGTAAACACCAATAGATGCTTTAATGTGATAAGCTGAAATTGCACCATCAAAGTAAACACGACATCCCTTAGGTGGAGGTGTAAGATTCTGAGAAGTGAGAGCTGGGGATGGATTCTCTGCCCAGCATTTAGCATGATGGTAATCATTGAGGAATGAGGCTGAGCGAATGACAATAGAATGAGGTTCTAAGGTTTCTCCTTCAAAGACATTCTTGTTTGCGATGCCACCAAATAGAGTGAGCTATAACTGCAAATAATTCCAGCCCATAAGTTCTTCAAATGAGAGTATTTCTCTAAACTAGATATGGCAGAGGTTTTAAGCGTGCTGTGAGATCAGAGAGTGAAGCCCAACAGTGATCCAGACAGGTATTATCTCCTGACATGTATAGAATATGTGAGCCTCTGATGAATCCTCCATGTTGCAAAATGGACAAGTGTGGCTACTATTGACACCTCGACGAAGGAGATTATCATGCATTGGGAGCGAGTTCAAGCAACATTTCCATAGAAAATGGAGTATACGAGGAGTTAGCCGAAGTTTTTAGATGCATTTCCAAGAAGGGTCAACATTTGAGCCTGAAGAGGAATTCATAGCATGGAAGTTGAAGAGTGAAGATTTCGTAATCAAGTGGTAAGCTGAACTAACCGAATGTTTGCCATTTCTCGCTGGGTGCCACAGCCAAGATCCTGTGTAGGAGATCTACGAAGAGGGATACTAAGGATGAGCATAGACTCTTTTGGAGAGAAAATATGTTGGATGAGCTCAGAGTTCCAAGTGTTTGAGTTAGTTTCAATTAAAGTACTAACTGTGGCATCTGGATCAAGTCTGGTGCACGGGCTTGTAACTCGAAAGGAAGTCTCTCGGGAGCCAACTTTTCTTCCAAACTTTTGTATTCCTCCCATTGTTAATAAGTCTTCTGCATCGTGCAAGATGACTTTCCTTCCTTCAAGAATGCTACGCCAGGTTTCGAGCCCAAAGTAGCATCCAAGAAGGATGAGTTTGCATAGTATTTGGCCTTTAAAATCCTTGAGAGAAGAGAATGGGGTTAGTGTGAAGACGCCAAGCCTGTTTGCTCAGAAGTGCCAGCTTGAAGGTATGCAGATTCCGAAGCCCTAATCCCCCATATCCCCCATGTTCTCCTCTTGCATAAAGTACTCCAAGACAACCAATGAATTTTCTTTTTACCATCTCCTCCTCCCCACCAAAATTTGCAAATGAGTGCTTCCAAACTTGAAATAAAGATATCCGAGAGCTTGAAGCATGACATCGCATATGTAGGGACTAACTAGATGATCGATTTAATAAGAACTTCTTTGCCAGCTTTTGATAAGTGTTTTCTTTCCATCCATGAATGCGCTGAGAAATCCGATCTTTTATACATGAAAAAACTTCCCTTTTGTTACAGATGGGAGGTCTAAGTATTTCTGATGGCTGTGGACTTGTGGTATCCCAAAAGTGTTGCAAATCTCACTTGCAAGTTGGGGCTGCACATTAGGGCTAAACATGATGTCAGATTTTTTCAGATTTATTATTTAACCAGAGCATCTTTCATAGAGTTTAATATCATAAGAAAGTGATTGAGCATCAGAAATGCTAGCTTGGCTAAACAAAAGAGTGTCATCGACAAAGAATAAATGGCTGATGCAAGCTAGGAGTTGATCTTGAGATTTTGATGCCTCTGATACTACCACATCTTTTCAAGTCTTGAAGGATACAAGAGAAAACCTCATAACATATGATGAAGAGATATGGGAGAGAGGGTCTCCAATTGTGAGCAATCAATGATTTCAACTTTTTAATAAATTTTCCTGTAAAATTGTGCGGAGTCCAAATAGAAATATTTCAAAGTCTAAATAAAATAAAATTTTGAAAACCCGAATACTAAAGAAACTTATATAGGTGAAATCTAAAAGTATCTATTTCTTAGTTTTCTTGCGGCACATGTCGCGTTTCATGCAATGTGTTTATGTGGCAATTTATTTTAAGTATATAATTATGTATCTTGCTATATAACATGCTACATGGCAATATAATTAAGAAAATCAAATTAAAAGGTAATTCATTTATATTATTTTAAGTAAATATTTTATGAGTGAGACTCTTATACACCCGGGGCACACCGTGGGCCTTTAAATTTTAGTATTATGGGTAAGGGTACATTATTTTGTTCTAAAGAGTATACACTTTAATTAATAAAGGTATAACATTTTGTTCTAAAGGATATACACTTTTTATTAATATTTTTTATTTTTTTTTTCAGAAAATAAAGGGTACACATCTTTATACTAAAGTGTATACAATTTAATATAAAATTCTAAATGCGCAAAAAGTGCGTCCGTGCGCTCAGGTGCACACAAGTTTTTGCCCTGTTTTATATATCATATTATATTACATATATATTTATTATATTGCCATGTAATAATTATGGAAAATCTTATCTAAGGAGTGTTTAGTTAAACTTAATTTTTTTTATTTGAGAAAATTATTTATGTAATTTTTAAATGATTTTTAATTTTAATTAACACAAATAATTATGAGTATCCTAAATAATTTTCTTAATATAAAAAATTAGTATAATTATATATATATGACAAAGACTTGTGTGAGACCGTCTCACGTAAGTCGGTCATATTAATAATTTTTATAAAGGAAAGTGATAATAAGTTAATAAAAAATGATAATAATATTTCATGAATAATTTATAGTATATAAATAAAAAGTGATAACATTTTATAGCGAAAGTGATAATTATTTTAAAAAGTGAAAAATGGTCTCACGGACGGTCTCATGCAAGACCTACCCTATATATAGATTATGATAATTACTTAATGACAAAGACTTGTGTGAGACCGTCTTACTTGAGACGGTCAGAAAGTGATAAGCTTTATATTGAAAAAGTGATACTAAATTAATGAAAAGTGATAATGTTATTTCATTAACAATTTATGTATAAATGAAAAGTGATATTATTTTATAGCGAGAGTGATAATATTTTATAGAGAAGGTAATAACTTTTTTAAAAAATGTAAAATGCTCTCACGTAAGACGGTCTCATGCAAGACCTACACTTACTTAATTAGTATAAGAAAATAGTATCTTACTAATTGTCTAATTAATTTTTAATTATCTATAAAATTAAATTTTACTAAAAAAATAATAGCATGATAAAAAATAAGAATGGTTAACATGTATCCCCAATTAGTGTAATCCTGACCGATTATATAAAAAATCATTAATTATCATCAATTAATCCATGATTGATTATTTGTGGCTTGTTTTAGGGAATTGATTCCTTTTATATTTAATATTGATTTTATTAAAATTTAAGGTAATTCTTAACTGATCAATTGTCAAGATGACCAAAGTATCACCAAGGTTGAAGGTAAAATGTCACCTATAAATGTAATTTAATATCACATTCACTCTATGCACTGCACTACTTTTCACCTTTCATTCTATGCACTCTTTTTATTTTGCTTATTCCAACTTTTCACTTTTCATCATTCTATGAACACCTTTCATTAATTCTATGCACTGCTCCTCTTATCTTATATTTCCACACCTCTTTATTTTCATTTGTTTGCACTAAAGTACACATCTATCTAGATATATTAATATATTAGATTTTAAATTTCATTATTAATCTACCATCAATTTATTCTTATATTTTAATTTAATATTAATTAAAATGTTATATCTGTATTTTTTTAACATTTAAAATGAAATTCTAAAAGTAATAAAAAAAATAATTAATTAATAAATTAATTTATTTTTTAAAAGAAAATGTGCTTATCTCTTATGAATCCATTTCATAGTAACAAAGTCTCTTGTGAGATGAGTTATTTGTAAGACGGGTGTGAGACGAATTGACGCATCACTAAAGTATGTTTATTGTATAGATAAAGTATGTTTAACGGTTGTTAAAGTATGTTTTTCAAGTTATATTGAATTATAACATTAAAGTATGATTTTAGTGTGTTACAATATAATTTATTATTAACATACTTTAACTACAAATAAGCATGCTTTATCTATATAATAACCATACTTTAGTAATGGGTCGACATGTCTCATACCCGTCTCACAAGAGAGTCTCTCTTCATAGTATATCTATATTTTATTTATTAATATATAAAAAATTACCCTGCAGAGGAATGAACTACTACTCGTCTCAAATAAAAAGACCAAGCTTATGAGAGATCATTTTTCACTGTTCTAAATTTTTTTTTTTGCTAAAACTTATGTGTTTCCGGGGACACCGCGCCTCCAAATCTCATATTTTCTGAAAGTTGTACTCTTTACTATTAAATGCTATACCATTTAATATAAGAACTTATATCTTTGATGTTCTGAGAAAAAATTAATCTTTTTAATCAAATATCTATATTTTTCATATTTTGGCGGACCTTTTCAATAAAAAATTACACCCTTATTTAATAAAATGTGTACTCTTTAAAACCAAGATAAAGACTTGTATGAGATCGTCTCACGGATCTCCATATGGGAGACGAATCCCACTAAATTCCAAAGAGACTCGCGTAGTTACCGACGTTACGGTATTAATAATAGAAGTATTACCCTTTAACATATACTCCCTCCGGCCACTTACAAGGTATTCATTTTACTATTCCTGGTGTTCGCTTCAAATATATCAATTTCCTCTATTTAGTAAAGAAAGTACACAATATGACTCACCACTTCTCTCTAACACAACTACCCACTTTACCTACAATAATAATACTCCTTAATCCACGTGCAAAAAGCAAATAAAGGCTTTAAAATTGTCCACTTGCAAACAGCAAACGTGGCCGGAGGTAGTATTTTCCAAACTACCGTCGATCCCACAACCCACTTTTAATAGTTACTGTTTAATTTTTTTCGTTGATTATTTTTTAAAATTTTTTTATTACATTTTAGATTACATGTTGCTTATTGTTTCATTTCAATATTATTTTAATGTTTCATTTCAATATTATTTTAAGGCTAATTATATTGTGCACTGGGTGCACCTTAAGATATGATGCACCCACTTTTAAAAACGTATATAAATATAAACAAAAATATATACAATTATGAACAAAAATGTATATAATTTAATTGTTAGTTTTTTTAATAAAAAATTAAGTATAAAAAATATTCAATTATTAAAAAAAACGTGTATACACTATTTAATAAAAAGTTATACACATATGGATGCTAATTTTTTTAATGAAAAACTTAATGTGAAAAAAGTATACAATTATTAAGAAATACGTATACAAAATAGAATAAAAAATTATACACATATGTGTGCACCCTTACACCCGGGTGCACCTAATATCAACTCTTATTTTAAATGGAAAACTTCTATATTAATTCAAAATTTCTTTAAAAATATAATTATTTATTTTAACTTATTTTATATTAAAATTTAATAAAGTATTTTGATAAAAAAAAGTGATATTTATTTAATTGAACGATCTCATTAACGGTTCGCACAATTGATAAAAAGTGACAATATGTTTTATAAAAGTGATATGAGATCAAGAAAATATTATGTTTGTGCTATTGAACTATTTCATGAACATTTTAGGATAGATAAAAAAATAATAGTATTTTTAATAAAAAGTGATACTGAATTAAGGAAAAGTGATAATTATTTAATTGAATTATTTTATAAGTAATTCATTGGATAAATAAAATTGTTAATATTTTTAATAAAATGTGATAATACTTTTTATAAAAAGCAAAATCTAATCAAAGAAAAGTAATCATCCAACCATCGAACTATTTAATGACAATTAATATGACAAATAAAAAATGATAATATTTTTAATAAAAACTTATAACTAATAAATGAAAAGTGATAACATATTTAATAAAATGTTATAACTAATCAATGAAAAGTTATAATTATTAATTGAATTATTTTTTATATGAAAAATGAAAAAGTGATAACATTTTTATTATTAAGTGATTATTCATCATGAAAAAGTGATAATCGCGAAATTAAATTATTTCATAAACAAATAGTAGCCATTAATTAAGCTATTTTATATGTAAGCAATTTACTATTTTATATGTAAATAATTTATAAGATGAATAAAAAGTGATAACAATTTTAATAAATAGTGATATACATTCAACGAAAAGTAATATCCGTTTAATTAAATTATTCGTTTAAAAATGTATTTTATTTTATTTATTTAAATTTTTATAAAATATTTATTTTAACAAAAAATTGAATAATATTTTTATCTTACAACACCATTATATTCAAATAGATAATAACTTTAAATATTTAAAATTTGATTAAAAAATAATTAATATAAATAAATTCAAAAAAGTGAACTGTCATTAGGGGGAAAAAAAGATAATTAAGAAAGAATTGTTGAAAGCAGGCTAACGATTTCTGTCCTTAATGCCTTCTGCGCGTGTTTTGAATGGCTTAGGCAAACGATTTCGTCGGTAATGCCTTCAGCGGATGTTTTGAATAGTTTAATGAGTAGAGGATCCGTAACACGGTCTCATCAAACACCTACCTTAAAACCAAATGTTACACCCTTATACATCTTGTACATCCGAGCAGGGGAGGATCCAGGTACATTGAGGTATAACTGTACCCCCAAAATGAAAAATAATACCTATATATATTAAATATAACAACTAATATACATAGTAGCTCAGTGGTTAGCACCTGTTGTAGTGCAGTAGTTGAAGTTGAGAGTTCAAACCATGGGGATTCCTTTTCCCTTTTATTTTATTTATATTATTATTATTTCTACAACTTTATCTATTATTTATCATTTTCTTTATTTATTCCTTTTTAAATTTACATTATTCCCACAACTTTACTTTATAATTTATTCATTTCTTTATTTATATTTAGATAATTTCTTTGTATTCTCTATTTTTCTATTTTTTTTATACATCATATGCTTGATTCTCTAATGATATCCTATACCTTTCAACTTTACTTTATAATTTATTCATTTCTTTATTTATATTTATATAATTTCTTTGTATTCTCTATTTTTTTTATACATCATATGCTTGATTCTCTAATGCTATCCTATACCTTTCAACTTTACTTTATAATTTATTCATTTCTTTATTTATATTTATATAATTTCTTTATATTCTCTATTTTTTTTATACATCATATGCTTGATTCTCTAATACTATCCTATACCTTTCTTTTTATTTTATTTTTAAACTTTGGTGTTTTTTTCTTACTTTACTCATATATACACACAATATATTAATATTCATATTTTATAAAAGCATTCATATTTTCATTATTCACTTATTACTTAAATTATTAATTGTAACATAAATATATACATTCAATTCATTATTTTTTTAAATATATACTATAAATGCATGATAATAATACGTTAAATTTCTTTTTATAAAAGAAAATTAAATGGTGTCAACAATAATTAAATTTCTGCATTTTAATTTATTTATACATAATTTTAAATTTTAAATAAATAATATTTTATAATTACATGTCGACTGTACCCCCAAAAATTATTTTCTGGATCCGCCCCTGTATTTGAGCATATAAGAGACCAACTCTTTTTTTATTAAAGATATCATCACTTTTTTTTATAATTGTTATCAAATTTAATATTATAAATTTTTTAATAATAGTTCACAACTCATTATCACTGATCTTTCCATCGAGTGAAAATCACTTTTTATTATAAAAATTATAAGTTCTCATTCGTTTCACAGGTCATTTCATAAAAACAGTCTCAAAAAATCTTTACTCAAACAATAATATTTATCATCTAAAATGAAATGTAAAAAATTTTATTAAGAAGAGTAATAATATTTTACTCTAAAAAATACTTAACTTTTTATATATAGAAAGAAACTGGTGTACATGGCACAATATACCATGTAAAAGGAATAATTTGTCAATATTTTATACAATCTTAGATAGTATTAATATAAAATTTTATTGTTAATTTATTTTTTCAAAAGAAAATTTACTGTGATAGCAAATGGAAAAAAAATTGAAGATAAAAATAAAATGGGATACTTACTGTTAGGTATATTAGAATCTTCTTAATTACTATAACATACAAACTTAAAAAAATATTACTACTAACTACATATTATATAGTGATATTTCAACTTTATCCTTACAATTACAATATGCTACACACAAACAATTACGTTGTACACAATCATTTACGTTATGTGCAGCAAAAAATTTATGTGCAACAAATATTATGAAAAAATTTTATGTGTAGCAAAAAATTTTATGTGCAGCAAAAATAATACGTCAAACAATAAATATTATGTGCAGCAAAAAAAATCGCAAGTGTTATGTGCAGTAAAAAAGTCGTAAATGTTATGTGCAACAAAAATCTGTATGTGCAGCAAAAAAATTGTTAGGTCATATTAAGTTGGGGTATTTTGGGTAATTGATCTTAATATTTTGTATTTATGAGTAATTATTTTAAATTGATGTATCTTATAGTAATAATAAGTACTAAGTGTGTACCTAGTAATAATTATTCCAAATAAAATTTAAATTTAATTTCATATATTTATAGATAGATGTATATGAATTAAAAGTGGGTTATGCACATGATATTTTGCCTTCATATTTAAAACACTCATTTGATTTTATCATATAAATCATTATCGAAAATTTAAAATATCTTATTAATTTTTTATTTTTTTAAGGGTAAGTATTGCGTGAGACCGTCTCACGTGAGATTATTTTTTACTTTTTAAAATAGTTATCACTTACGCTATAAATCATTATCACTTTCGCAATAAAATGTTATCACTTTTATTTATACTATAAATTGTTCATAAAATATCATTATCACTTTTCATTAATTTATTATCAATTTTCTTTATAAAAGTTATCAATTTCTGATAGTCTCACGTAAACCCTTACGTGAGACGGTCTTACACAAGTCTTTGCATTTTTTTTAAACCCTAATAATATTTTCAAAGTATTTATTTTTTTAAATAAAATGTGGGAAAGAACATCCAAATTAAAATTAAAATTTATTAATAAAAGCAATATTAAAACATAAATATAAAATACAATACAAATTAAAGTCATATCTTGTACAATAAAAAAATAACCATATCTTGTACAATATTAAAAGAATATGTGTTCCGCATTGCTGAGTTATATTAGGAGGATTAGTTTTCTTTCAAAATATTTTATTAATTGTTGATATTAGGTACATATGGGTGCACCATATGTGTATAACTTTTTATTCTATTTTGTATATATGTTATTCTATTTTGTATACGTGTTTTTTAATAATTGTATACATTTTTCACACTAACTTTTTCATTAAAAAAACTAGCATCCATATATGTATAACTTTTTATTCAATAGTGTATACTCCCTCCGTCCGCCTTTAAGGGTGTCATTTTTCCATTTTGGGCGTCCGCCCCCCAATGGTCTCATTTCCTTTTTATACATATGGGACCCACACACATCCACTAATACAACTAAAAATGGACTCACACTTCTACTAATACAACTACCTACTAAACATTAAATAATAATACTCTTTAATCCACGTGTAAAAAGTAAATGGTACCCTTAAAGGCGGACGGAGGGGGTACATATTTTTTAATAATTGTATATTTTTTTTACACTCAAATTTTCATTAAAAAAACTAACAATTAAATTGTATATATTTTTTTCATAATTATATATGTTTTTGTCTATATTTTTATACGTTTTTGAAAGTGGGTGCATAGTATAATTAGCCTTTTATTAAAGATTTATGTACAATATAACTTGATAATATTAAAATTTTATAATTAAAAAGTACTATTTTATTTATATGTAGATAGAGATTTTACAGAATGTCATTGACAAAGAATTAAAGATCATCATCTTGTGGAAGAAAATTAAAGATCGTCATCTCGTGGAAGAAATACATGAGGAGAAGAAATAAGAAATAAGAAATAAGAGAATGACACGGCATAAGAGAATGAGTAGTGCAGTACAATGAAAGAGAATGAGTGAATTGCGCACTGCAACAATGAAAGTGAATGAGAAGGAGAGAATGAGTATGCACTGCCATGAAAGAAATAGATAATATCCAGACAAAGAAGAAAATTAGTATACACTGCAATGAAAGAGAAAGAGAATGACGTGCACCTATGGGTCTGCACTACAGTGAATGAAATGAAAGAAGAGACTAGGAAAGAAAATGACACGGCATAATAGAATGAGTAGTGCAGTGCAATGAAATAGAATGAGTGCATTGCACACTGCAACAATGAAAGCGAATGATAATGAGAGAATGAGTATGCAGTGCCATTAAAGAAAAAGATAATATGCAGACAAAGAAGAAAATTAGTATGCACTGCAATGAAAGAGAAAGAGAATGACGTGCACCTATGGGTCTGCACTGCAGTGAAAGAAGTGAAAGAAGAGACTAGGAGAGGCGCAGAGAGAAGGGATGTCTCCACTGTCGCTGCACACACGAGAAGAACATGTAAGGAAAGAGAAGAAGAAAAAAAGCTCTGCAGGGCTTCCAAATCAAATATATATTATATAGTTGATATGGATGTCAAATTAAAAATTTTAAAAAAATGAATAATTTGATGTATTATTATTCATTAATAATATATTTATAACAAGAAAATTATAAACATTTGAATTTTTTTAGATGAAAGGTTGAAAACAAAAATAAATGATTGGATAGAGAAGAGATAAATAAGTTATTAACATTTCATTGAGATATTCTTTTTAACCTGCTCAAGTTTCTAAAAATCCATTCATGTGATTCAATGACTGATATTGAATAGATTTAATCTAGTGGATGAGGATGCTCCGGGTAATGTGATCCAAAACTGATATTGAATAGATTTAATCTAATGGATAAGGATGCTACGAGTCATATGTGAGCTCGAGTCAACCAAATAGTCCCTAAAATTTATTCCTTGGTTTTTGTGAGTTATAAATTTCAATAGATTGTTAGATGAATGTGCTCCTCAATAATTCATTTCTCATTTTCACATATATATATATATATATATATATATATATATATATATATATATATATATATATTCTCAACTTCTTAATTTTTTTTTTAAATTTTTACGTGGTGCAGTTTTTTTTTTTTTTTACTTCGTCTTCACATTTTATTAAGAAAATTTTTATAATTATTAGTTCATTATCATATCATATTCTCCAACTATCTATGAAGAGATGAAAAAAGAAGATACTTACCAATCGATAGGGAAATCAAAATCAACTACAGATATAAGTAATTTAACTGATTAATTAATTTCGAAGTTATTTTCTGATCATAATATTTTTAATTTTATGTTAATGGTTGTTCAAGTTCTTCATGTGAGGAAATTTTTATTTCTTTTATAATCTAATTGTGGGCAATATATTATTGGATAATTATATTAGCTATTTAATTATTTTATGAACTTAATTAAGTGATTCAATTAAGGTGTAAAGTCATAATGATATGAGCCAATTGAATAGATACTCAATACTACATAAGTATGTGATTTTGTGTGGCCCAATTGTGTAGTATATAAAGGCTCACAGCCTACAGGTTATGGTACCAAATATACTAAGCCGCACATAGTCTTCTATGGTATGGTACCAAATATACTAAGCCGCACATAGTCTTCTATTCTTCCCATCGGAAGGGATTACGACGGTCCCATAATAAGGAATAAGGAGGCTTAGTTGAGGAAGACCATAATACCTACCGATCTTCAAGTTTGTGTTTCACCTAGTGGACTCAATGGATTAAGGTACGCTTTCACTTTACAATTTAGATTTCGTTTATCATAATAGGGCTTAAAGAATTAGGATCTATGGATTTATTTCCTACTTGTGGTATTAGAACCACCATATTTATGATTTTTTGAGATCTATAAGGATTGTGATTGGATAAAATATTTGTGTTTGAATTATCGTATCAAATCACAATTTTGAATCGAAGGATTGTTATTATTTATCAGTTCATGAATTCAATTGTTGTAATTTTAATTTGATAATTGGGTTCATAACATGACTAATGATGTCATGGTTAAGGATATCTAAATTATGTATCAATTAAATTGCTTGAAGTTTGGCAATTGGCATAATTATGTTTTTAATAATTGAGATTGGGATAATGTTTTGGAATCATTTACTCATATTACGCGCATTATCAAATTTGATTTGATTTAATTAATTAGCATACCATTCTGCGTATTATATATATTTATGGACATGAATTTATGGTAAAATTAATCTAATGTATTCAATATTTAATTTTCATACACGTGATAAGGAATTAATTATGGCGCCATTGTTATTATTTATGAATACTCAAGACTTAAATTAATTACAGTTAATTTTAGTAATTTTTTTTATGGAAATAAGAAAAATTCATCATATTTAGTTCATATTAAATTAGGATTTCAATCCCTTCGCATTGTGGCCGTATAATTATTATCATCTGCATTTAATGGGAATGATTAGTGCTAGGAATTTAGGATAATGGATTAAGAATTATGTATCGGCATAATTTACAATAACTAATAATCATTAGTTTGATATACTATAAAAGACACTTAGTGTTTCTGCTATACATTTTGAATACATACAGTGTCGTGTTCACATGAATGATAGTGGATATTTGTTATGGCCACTTGTGTGTCTTTGTTATGAGTTGTGTATTTTGACGCTTGAATAAAATTATTTGGATTGATGGATCAGAATGTCATTTTTATGATTATTATTTTAGAACACATAATATATTGTGCGTAGTGGTTATTGATGAACACATAATATGATTGGTGATTGCATGAAGTCAGTCACAACAATTGTGTTGCTTTATTAATTTGTTGTGATTGCATGGAGTCAGTCACGCAATAGTTGTGTTGCTTTATTAATTTGTTGTGATTACAAATGATTCCGTAATTATGGCCACTGCGATTTCGAATTTGTAGTAATAAATTATGGTAGTAAATGTGTTATGGTATTATTTTGGTATTCTTTAGTTATGCCACATTCAGATTATTTGAATAATTGCATTAAAATTATTAATAATTCTTTTGAATTATTTATAAAGGATATTTACATATTTGTGCTCATTGATTTGAAATCTTTGACAATTGTGATAATTGGAGGGCATGTAGCTTATACATATGGAGATACATATGAAATTGTAAAGGCCAAAGAAATATTGCCTTCTTTATTGTTTTGGTGGGGTGTTAAGGTTTTGATTGATCACTAAAATTTAATAATTACAGTACATGACATTATGTTCTAAAATACTTTTATCTTATTGATGGATTCAATAATCCCTGGAATAAATTTATCTCGAAATCCAAGTGGCATAATGAATGAAATTAGGTGCAATTCACCAATTTGCCATCAATGGGATTTTTTTGAATTTGGAATCATGTTGATTTTGCCATCTGTGGATTAATTTATTTTTTTGTGATAAATGATCTGGATAGTATGCTCATTTCATTGTTTAAGGTTTCCATTTCTTTAATTAATTGATTAACCCTATCACTATTGATAATTTCAGAGTATTTAAGTGGTGGCCAATAAACATAATTATTATTTGAGCGGTGTGGTATGACAATTTAATTAAAGATATTTGCCTAATTTAATTTATATTAAATTAGGATTCAAAATCTCTAATTAAGTTAAGAAAGCTTTCATTAGTTTTAAATATATGTGTGAATCATCTAAAATTCTCATTTAGTTTGTGGAATTTAACTAAATTAAATTTGGGGAGACATTATTAATGTCGTTCAATTAAACTTGATATTTTCAATATTTGTTTAATTGGTCTATGTTGAGAGTGGAATTTCACGAATTTTATGTTTAGCATTACACCGTTTTTTATAGAATGTGGCCATGATTTTGTGTAGAATGGTGTGGTTTTTATATCTTTCATAATTAAGATGCTACTAAGGTGTCTTGTTGAGTTTTGAAGGGTAAAACTTGATCAAAAGTTCAAAGTTGGAATGAAGAGTGAAAGTGTGAAGTAATGCTGAAAAACACATATCCACGTTGCGTAGTTTTTTTATATTCAAGTAGTAGTCCAAATTGATCATGTGATATATGGTTTGAAAGCCACAGAAGAGAAGATCGTTCTGGCGCAAAAATCACTCAAATCGAAATCGCAAAAATCACTCAAATCGAAGTCTGTATGAAGATGTTATGCTCAAAAAAGTGAGATCACGCAGTATAGTCTTTGTCCCTCGGCTGGCAGCTCGGGGCGAGCTTGCCTGGCTCTGCAGCCATTTTTCGGCTAGTGGGATCCAAATGGGGCTCATATGACATGGCAAGTCACTCTCTATCAACTCAGATGCCATCGGCTAGGTCCATACCTAGCTCGGCCGAGTTTGGTACCATGCGGCCTAAAATCCGGTCCAAACGAGGCATGTTCGATACAGCACTGTATTTATACCCTTCTGGTGGCGTTTTGAGGCAGAAATCATTGAAAATAGCCCTGCAACAGTCCAAGAAAGATTAGGGGAGATCAATACACAAATTGGAAAGAACCTATCCATAATTCATCATCAATTCACTCCACCAACACTTCCACATCAGATTAATATCTGATTTCAACTTCCATCCATCTTCAAGTGGTTCCAAGTGCTAATCAAGGAAGATCGAACGGTAAGAGAGACGGAGAAGGAACACCCAACTACGCTTACATTAGGGTTTCGTGTTTCTATTCTTTCCCTTCCTTTTATCTTGATTTTAGATATGAATTCATAGCCATGAGTGTTGATTGTAACCTCATGGGCTAATTTTCTATACAGTTCTACGGTTTGATGGATTGATTGAATTGATTTGGGAACCTAGACTATAGATTGGGATTTTATGCAGTCGATCTTTTGATTTTACTTAATTTATTCAGACATGCTTATCTGATTCGTAACGTCTTAATAATATATTCATGACATCCGCTATAATGCTTGAATTATTGTGTTAGCTTATGCGCGTACATGATTGGTATTGTCTATCTGTTAGGGATTGAAGTAGTTCCGCTATAAACACTTTTATTCCATGAATTGATAGATCAAATACAATGCAATTAGATATTCAAGTAGGAAGTGAATAGAACCTTGTAGTAATTTCATAAAATATTTTGTTAGTCAAGCTTACTATCCGGAGGTATTGTTGGTTGCTTTGATTAGTATCTAGAAATAAGGCTTGGTAATATTTACGTACCTTAGGATTTAAACCAGAATATACTGTTAGCTTAAAATCGGATCATATTCGGTGGGTTAACGGGGTTATGTGGTGTATTTTCATTAAAACTGCATGAATGAACAATTGTAGGTTTAGTAACCCAAATTAATTGTTCTATACCTGATACGTTAGAACTGTCATTTATCTCTTGATTAAAACTTGTCTTATTTTTACTGCTTTTAATTAATTCAGTTATTTATTATTTCTGTACTTTAGATAATTAATTCAAAATCTCGGAAATTTAGTTACTCAATTCTTATTAAATAGTAATTTATAGAATAAATAAATAATTAGGTGTCTCAGTGGGATCGATAATTTAACTTGGGTACTTGCTGTTACAATTGACTTTCTTATACTTGAGGATTAAATTGAAGTGCGCAGAAAAAGCCTAACAAGTTTATAGCGCCGTTGTGCCGGGTTCAGTTTAATTGTTTATTTTTCTTTTATTGCTAATTTAATTAGGATATATATTTAATTATTGAGATTTATTTAAACACTTTTTTCTTTGAATAAAGAGATGCAGTGGCCCACAGATAAGCAACAATGCAAGTCTGTGGAAGTAGTCGACACAGAGTTTGAGGAGAACTTCGCCTTATCTGATGTAGAGTTTGAGGATATATCTAACGATGCATGTATTGAATATCTTGAGAATTTACTTGCATTGAGTGATGCTAGGGATGAACAGAGAAGGAAGACCACTGCTAACTTGGTGGGTCGAAATAAGAAGTCCACTGTGGAAGAGGCGATGAAGCCTACTGCTAAGGAAAAGAAACATGTGAGCAAAGGAATTGAAATGGTAGAGGAGATCGCAGGAACAAGCGTATCTCTTACTTTTCCTACTACTAACTCTAACGTGCTCTTTAATAATCTCTTGGTTGCAGGAAAAATTTATGATCCATATCTAAAGCCTCCAACCTTACCTCCAAATTTTCATTATTATATTGGTATTGACGATTCTAACTGGTTTAATCCTCATTTTGCTACGCAGGTTGAGCCTACAATTGAGTGGAGGATTGACAAGATGGAATCAAGCCAGTCATGGAGGAAAAGAATTCAAAGAGTCTGGTTTCAGTGACAAAAGAGTTGAAAATAAGAGAGGAAGGAAGTACTTGAAGGTAAGAATGCGAGAAGATTGTCCTCCGATCAATTAATCAAAAAGAGGTATTTCGTCATGACTCTCCGACGTTAAATATGAGAGCCTGTTGGGGGTTGTCCCTCCCATTTTATTACTTTTATATGTCTGTGTTGGTGTAGAAATTTTATTAGGTGTTGCTTGACTGCGGTATATACTTCTTTGCAAACTTAACTTCTCACTTTGTTTGATCTAAGTTTGGGGGTGGCGTACATACCTTATCTTGCAATATCGAAATAGAATTTTTGCATTGTGTTGTTGCTTGGAGGGTCGATTTTTGCGGATTCTTGATATTTTTGAATTATTCGAGAATGTTGAGGGGGGTTCGATTTTTTGCAATTTTCCATGTTTTATGTTTTGTCCTGTGAGTCATTTTTCCAGGTTTCATGTTTTGTCTTGTGAGTCGTTTTTTGATCCTAGTGTTCGTTTAGTCGATATTTGGATCTCTGTGATGATTTTTTAATTTTTCTTAGCACTTGATGGATGATATTTGATTATTGATTAGGAGTTCATTGAGTCATGAAGTTGTGTGTTATTGATTCATGTTGTATTATGTTGAGAAACAATTTGATATTGTGCTTTGATATTAAGATGCTTGAAGTTTGATTATGTGCAAGGAAGATTAGCTACTTAGCTTTGTTAGGATTGCTCGTTCATTCCTACAGCCATGTGAGATTTGAGCCTTTTGAAATCATGACAAGTTGCATGATTCAATTTATTCTTGTGAGTGACGTTCATGTACTCGTATTCTAGAACTTGGCTTTATATCTTGCTTGAAGCTACGTGTTTAATTAGACAATAGGAAATGATCTTAGGCCAACTTTGTTGTTTATTAGTCACTGGCCAAATTATTATCCTACATATTAAAATTATCTGTATCAACCCTCTTGAGCCTAAAAGCCTTATTTGTTGGAAACCTACTTGATTAGCCAATTGATTTATTTCCTAGCCTTAAAAATTCCTACCTATTAGAGAGTTGAAGGGATCAAGTTGGTGTCTTGCGATGAAGAAAAGGAGAAATAAGTTGGAAGTGATGAAGATTGTTGAAGATAGTGGTTAAAAATTGCATAAAGGGGTAGTGTCTGAAATTGACACCCCATGAAAAAGGGTAGTTCCTGAAACTGGTACCCTTATTTGAAAGAAAAAGAAGGAAAAAAGAAAAGATTCAAGTAAGGAAGTTGTGTTCAAAAGTGAAGGAGGAATCAAGTTGTGAGAAGCATTAAAGAGAATTGAAGGAGAAATAAGAAAGTGCAGCTGTTTGTTGGAAAGTTGTAAGTCTTCTTTGATTCTCTACTAGTGAATTAGTCACTTTATCCATATATTCCCTACCTTTACCAAAGAGCCAACATTATACCCTAATACAAGACCTTTGTGATCCTATTATTGAAATTATTCCTTTAATCGAGAGTTGAGATGATTGCTAAGCCTATGGTTACGCGTGTTTGAATTGACTTTAAGTGTAAACACTTGACCCTAACGTGTATGTCTCACACTTGAGCGTTGAGCGTAAATAATACCCGTAAGAATGGATGGATGAGCATTCTGAAAAAGTGAAATAGTTGATTTGAATTGCATGATTTTAGATGGACGGTTGTCTTGTATTTGAAGTATGATTTTTGAAATGTTATATTTTCTTGGATGTTATCTGCTGTGAAATTTCCTCTCAATTACTTTATTGATTTTCTATGTCGTTGCCTCGGGAAGAGCAAAAGGTAAGTTTGAGGGTTTGTTGAGAGTGGAATTTCACGTATTTTAGGTCTTGCATTACACTTTTTTATAGAATGTGGCCAAGATTTTTGTGTAGAATGATGTGGTTTTCATATCTTTCATAATTAAAATGCTACTAAGGTGTCTTGTTGAGTTTTGAAGGGTAAAACTTGATCAAAAGTTCAAAGTTGGAATGAAGAGTGAAAGTGTGAAGTAATGCTGAAAAACACATGTCCACATTGCGTAATTTTTCTATATTTTTGTAGAAATCAAAATTGATCATGTGATATATGGTTGAAAAGCCACGGAAGAGAGGATCGTTTTGGTGTAAAAATAACTCAAATCGGAGTCCGCATGAGGATATTATGCTCAAAATGGTGAGATCGCGCAGTGCAGTCTCTGCCACTCGGCTGGCAGCTCGGGGTGAGCTAGCTTGGCTCGGCTGCCATTTTTCTGCGAGTGGGGTCCAAATGGGGCCCATATGACGTGGCAAGTCACCCTGTATCAGTTCGAATGCCACTCGGCTAGGTCCATACTCAGCTCGAGCCGAGTTGGGTGCCGAGCGGCCCAAAATTGGGCCCAGACGAGGCCTGCTCGATACAACACTGTATTTATACCCTTCAAGTTGCGTTTTAAGGCAGAAATCGTCGAAAAACAGCCCTGCGACAGTCCAAGAAAGATTAGGGGAGATTAATACTCAAATTGGAGAGAACCCATCCATAATTCATCCTTAATTCACTCCACCAACACTTCCACATCAGATTAATATCTGATTTCATCTTCCATCCATCTTCAAGTGATTCCAAGTGCTAATTAAGGGATATCGAACGATCGGAGAGACAGAAAAGAAACGTCCAACTACGGTTATGCTAGGGTTTCGTATTTCTAATCTTTTCCTTCCTTTTATCTTGATTTTAGATATGAATTGCGTAGTCATGAGTGTTGATTGTAATCTCATGGGCTAATTTCCTATACAGTTCTACGGTTTGATAGATTGATTGAATTGATTTGGGAACCTAGACCATAGATTAGGATTTTATGCAGTCGATCTTTTGATTTTACTTAATTTATTCAGACTTTCTTATATGATTCGTAATGTCTTCATAATATATTTACGACATCCGCTATAATACTTGAATTATTGTGTTAGCTTGTGTGCGTACATGATTGATATTGTCTATCTGTTAGGGATTGAAGTAGTTCCGCTATAAACACTTTAATTCCATGAACTGGTAAATCAAATACTTGAACTGTCTAGTGGAACAATGCAATTAGACATTCAAATAGGAAGTGAATAGATCCTTGTAGTAATTCTAGAAAATATCTTGTTAGTCGAGCTTACCATCCTGATGTATTGTTGCTTGCTTTGATTAGTATCTAGGAATAAGGCTTGGTAATATTTGCGCACCTTAGGATTTTAACCAGAATATACTATTAGCTTAAAATCAGATCATATTCGGGGTGTTAACGGGGTTATGTGGTGTATTTTTATTAAAACTGCATGAATGAACAATTTTAGGTTTAGTAACCCTAATTAATTGGTCTATATCTGATACGTTAGAACTGTCGCTTATCTCTTGATTAAAACTTGTCTTATTTTTACTGCTTTTAATTAATTCAGTTATTTATTATTTTCGTACTTTAGATAATTAATTCAAAATCTCGGAAATTTAGTTACTCAATTCTTATTAAATAGTAATTCATAGAATAAATAAATAATTAGTTGTCTCAGTGGGATCGATAATTTAACTTGGGTACTTGCTGCTACAATTGACATCCTTATACTTGAGGATTAAATTGAAGTACGCAGAAAAAGCCTAACAGTCTAGTAATTTTTCAATCTAGTCAATCAAAGCATCATGTTGCCATAGCAGCCTCTGTGTGTGGAGAATGACTTTTTTGAAATTACATAGATGAGTGTGGAATTATTTATGTGTTTTGTGTTTGGCTCATATGTAGACACAATTTGACAGAATAATAACAAACATGTGATAATAAGTATGTGATAATTATTTGGATTATTCATGTGAACATTAGTCAGTCCAAAGATAGACTTTTGTTTGACAGAACTTATTATCAGTACTTGATTATTACACCAAGATTACCCCTACAGTTAATTTTTGTCCATAGACGAGGTTAATGTTGCACAAGGTATCTTGTGATGGGTCCCCAATAAATAATATTGTAAGCGAGTGTATTTTCATACTGGTATTGATCGGCCCATAGGTAGATTAATATTTGGCCCGAAATACACAAGCACCTGTGGTGGTGCATACGTGGCAATTATTTAGTTTTACATGTGAGTAATACGTCGGCCCAAAGGAAGACTATTGCTTGACAGTTTTATTGTCAGTATTCGACTACTACGTAGAGGGTGTCACTTACAAGTTAGTATTGTGGTACACTTTTCCTCGAGATGATTCTAAATTATTTAAATTGTGTAAGATTATAAAGTTTAAGACAAGCATGATAATTATTTTAAATTAATTCTCTGTACAATTAAGAAGTCTGTTAATTAAGTTTTCCTAAATCATAAACATAATAATACATGAGAAGTGAACATCAACAATAAGGATGAGACTAATAGTTCTCTAACAATCTTTGCCTCAATAAAGTATAAAGGGTAATAAAAGACAGCCCATTAAGAAAGCTGCTAAAGACTAAATTAAAGCATAACATTTTGTTCTCTCTTAAAGTGTTGTGGAATTGTCTTATAATATATCATATTAAGATTACTCAATATAAGTGAAGTACTAAATATTGCAGCTTATGGTCTCAATAAAGTTCAAACTAAAGTAGTTGTGGGAACTTTTAGAGTTTCATGTATGGTGATGTTCAACTAAGGCTAGATCTTTGGGATCTACTAAAGGTAATTGGACTTAAATAGCAACCGTCTACTTTATTGGCTACGAATAAAGATAAAAGTTTTATGATCCAATTAATGAAATTATATTTGAGACGGGTAATACGGAATTCTTTGAGGATGTTGATTTGGGAAGAAGAATAATATTAGAGATATTGTCTTAAAAGGGTGTCAATTCGACCACTACTAAAACTTTTAAGAATGTGTAAAATCCAAAACCTCGAAAAGACAATGTCAATAATATTTAAGAAATATTACTATCCGGTTACTAAGAAAGATTCTTTTAAGATAATCGTGAAAGTAGTAGTACCTTTTGATCTTGAATTGCATTAAATGGATATAAAGATAATATTTCTTAAGGATAACATTGATTAAACGATTTCAACGGTTTAAGAACTAAAGGGAATCCATCTATCAATTCAAACAAGCTTTCACATATAGGAATCACAACTATCATCATGATGTAATTGTCTCATTTGGTTTTGAAAGTAATGTAGATGATTGTGTGATCCAGTGGGAGAAGATTTAAGTTAAACTAAGGGAGACACGTGCAATCTCAATCAGGTGCCCTATAGTTAAACTAAAAATTTTAGAAATGTAGAAATATTCTATATGCTTTGACTATTGGAAATTGTTGTATGATGAGGTTTGTGTAAGACCTAATTTGGTTTTTCCCGTTATTATATCAAACTGATATTTAAGTAACTCAAGTATGTATCTTTATAAAGTATTTATAGAGAACTAAGGATAACATGCTTGCACATCAGATATTAGATTAGTAGGAGATCATAAAGTAGTCTGATTTTGAGTTTCTTGGATGCTATACAGAATAAGATCCACTTTAGGCTACATTTTCTATTGGTCGGGAGAGTTATATTATGAAGAAGTGTCAAGCAAACATTTGTAACTCATTAACCATGACAATAGAAATAGTAGCACACTAAGGGGCATCCAATCATGAAATAAAAGGCTGCGAATTTTGTCAAATAAAGTTTGTCATGACAATTAGGTCGCCATAAAGTATTTAGTAGCTATATGAGTTTTTATAAGTCAAGCATATTGACATAGAATTCTTGGTTGTTAGAGAAAATATTTTGTGTGGATAAAATTTTAATAAAGCATATTTTGATAGATTCCAAATGAGGATCCTCCAATTATGTATTCAACCTGTAATTTTTATGAGCTAGCTACTCATATGAGTGTTATATGATTTTAGAATACATTGATTTAGTGAGAGTGTATATTAATTTCTCTTTAAAGTTTTCAAAATACTTTGATTAGGATAATTCGGTTTTCTATAGAATAAAGTTGATGGCTTCGAATTCATTATGAATTCAGTTAAGTATTTTTTTCATTTTGTAATACTTTACATACGAATTGATCTCACTAAAGATTAATAAAGTTGGACCAGTTGGATATAAACATGATGTTGATCACATTGCATGTAATTTCCATGCTACTCATCATATTTGATCTATGTCATTGAGTATATTAATATGATAATTGTCAGGGTTTAATAACGATTTTTAATGTGGTGAATTTCGCGGTAGTTCCATATTAGTATTTGAGATAGACCAGATTGTTAAGCGTATCCTGAAGAGGAATAACATAAAGTTGCGCAACTAAGAACTCTTGATATAATTGCTTTTGGAAAAAATATATAGCCCAAGTGGGAGATTGTAAGGAAATTTTTGTTTCTTTTATAACCTAATTGTGGGCAATATATTATTAGATAATTATATTAGCTATTCAATTATTTTATGTACTTAATTAAGTGATCCAATTAAGGTGCAAAGTCCATGGGCTATAATAATAATAATGATATGAGTCAATTGAGTAGATACCAATACTACATGATTAGGTGATTATGGGTGGCCCAATTGTGTAGTATACAAAGGCTCACAGGTTATAATCTCAATATACTAAGCCGCACATAGTTTTCTCTTCTCCTCATCGAAAGGGATTACTACGGTCCCATAAGGAATAAGGAGACTTAGTTGAGGAAGACCATAATTCTTACCGATCTTTGAGTTCGTGTTCCGCCTAGATGATTCAATGGATTAAATTACGGCTCTGCTTTACAATTTAGATCTCGTTTATTAGGGCATAAAGAATTAAGATCTATGAATATATTTCCTACACTTCATTATTCTACGTTTTTTATATATCTTTAATTACTTTTTAATTTTCAATATCTTCTTCTATGTTTAAATATTTATTATTTTATACTCCAATTTATAACTGTATTAATGATTATTCTTTTATTTTTACATACAGTTGTTTAATGTGTATATTCACTCATTTTCATATTCATTTTTATTTCTAGACTATTGACCTGATTTTTTATATATTTTTTATTTGTTTATTTGAACAATTTATTTAAATGCAAAGTTAAAATATACATATATTCTTTTTGTATAATCTCCAATGTATTTAATTACTATGTAATATTAGTTTTATATTTATGTATTCAATTTTATTTATTAAATTGAATATTTAATTCTTTAATTTTATTTTAGTTAGTACGGTGAATTTGTGAAATGGTGATTTATTTTCTTTAAAACATTCCTTAATTTTCAAAGATTTAAAAAAAATCTATGATAATTCAAGAACTCTATTTAAATAATGAAAAAGACTTGGGTGAGATCATCTCATAGATCCTAATTCGTGAGATGAATCATCCACTAATCCAATTAAATTTTTTATAAGGGCCCTGTTTGGTGCAACTAATTTCGAAAATTGAATAATTAGTTATGAAAAGAAATTAATTATACGCACCTTATATATATAATATATATAAAAAAACTTTAATTTTTAAATTAAATATTAAATTTATAAAATGTGATAACGAAAAGTGATATTGAATTAATGAAAAGTGATAACGATATTGTGAACTACTCCCTCCGTCCCGGAGAACCCTTCATATTTCCTGTTCCACGTTGTTTAAGAAAAATTGCTTTTTGACTTTTTCAACTCATTTTTTGGAGGGTAAAAATCTCCAAATATTAGGGTTTAGCTCTAATTACCGAAAAATAAATAAAAATACCAGAAAATAATAAAAAATTAATTCCAGAAATTATTTTTTTAAAAACTGTAATTTCAAAAAATCAGCAGAAATTACAATAAAATCTGACAAAAATTACAGATTTGATACATCATTATAATAAAATTACATAAATTACAGAAATTAAAGAAATTTGTTATACTTCAATTAAATTACAGAAATTGAAGCATTACATAAAAAAAGAAAAATTACAGTTTTCTTCTCAATAGAAGAAGCTAAAGAAATCTTCATTTACCTGTTCATAGATTACTGAAAAGACAAACAATGAAGTGAATTCATATGAATATGACAACATTTATAGAAAATGACCTTTAAATAAATTGTTAGAATCAATATTCATACAAAGGTGAACCATCAGCCTGTTTTTTCATCATTTGGAACTTGTTTCCCTCCTAAAATACCTTAAAAGTGATCTATTCCCTCTAAAACTGTTATTTACTTTATTTTCCCACCAAATATTTCAACAAACCTCCATTTTCCTCTAATTTTCTTTTGAAGCATTTTTCCCCTCAGATTTTAATTTCATCACTGGAATTTGTTTCCCACCAAACTGTCCTTTGTTCATTTTTTGTCACGAAATGTGTCACTAACCCTCTAATTTTTCCCTCTAATTTTCTTATGAATCCTTTTTTAATTTTTTGAAAATTCCCTCCCAAGTCATCACAATAAATATGGTGGGACAAAGGGTCAAACATTAATGCAATTAGTTAACATTAAATGGCACCCTCAAACCCTAACCTCACTCCACACACAAGAAATCTGATTGGGCAGTTCCGTTTAACGCACAACAGCCATGGAAACATTCATCATGGGAAAGCTAAGGAGGCAGCACTGATATTTGGGGTTACTAAGAGAACAGTATTCAATGTTTGGGCAGCTGCTAAATTGCAAATTGAAGAAGGCAAGCTAGTCCACTTCATTTCTAACAAAAAAAGTGTTGCAAAGCCAAAAAAGGGTTAACCTAGATCCTGATCAAATGAAAGAGATTGCTTTTGAAAATAGAGGTACAATTAGAGGTATTGCTGGGCAGTTGAAGGTGTCCAAATCAACAGTGGGAATGTGGATAAAAATGGAGAGATCAATGCTCATACAAACTCAATTAAGCCTGAGCTAACTCTGGAGAACAAGCTTCAAAGGCTCAATTACTGTTTTCATCAGATTCATCATGACATTAACGCAGACAAATTGATGTTTGATGAAATGTACAATGTAGTCCATATTGATAAAAAATGGTTCTACATGACAAGGGTGAATGAGAGATACTATATCACACCAGGAGAGGAAGAGCCACACCGCACATGCAAGTCAAAGAAATTCATAACAAAGTAATGTTCATGTGTGCCGTATCTAGGCCTATACTTGGAAGTGAGGGGCAGGTTTTATTTGATGGAAAAATAGGCATCTTTCCTTTTTCAAGGATTGAGCCAGCAAAAAGAAAGTCAAAGAATAGGGCAAGGGGGACATTGATTACTATACCATTTGACACCATCAACAAAGAAGTGATAAGAGACTGCATAATCAATCAAGTAATTCATGTCCATCTTTTTAGGATCATTTACTAGTTTGAAACAATTAGTGTCTTTACATGATTAGTTTCATAACTCAAGTATTGTCTTTATTAGTTTACTTTCATAAGCTTATTTACCCAAATTGACAGATAATTCCAGCTATAAAGGCTAAATGGCCACTAAATATGAGTAAGGATATAATTATCCAATAGGATAATGCAAAACCACACTACAGTGGGAAACAGCAAGCTACAATGTGGATGATTTGATCAAGAACGTGAGGATCTCCTATGACAACCTAACACCAGCTACCCTCAACAATGTGTTTCTTAGCCTACAAGCCTGCCTAATTGAAATAATGAAGGTGGAAGGGGGTAACAACTATAAAGTGTCACACCTGGGGAAAGTTAAGATGATAAGGAGGGAACTTTGTCAATCAATCTTGAGATTGATGCAGAATTGGTAATTGGCTGCATATTGAAGCTGCTAGGGGAGGAGTCCAACTACAAACTGGTTTATGACATTGCAGAACTTGTGCAATGTTTTGGTGTTTGATCATCTACTATGGATGATCATTTTTGTTGTTTATGTTCTGAAACTGACCCTTTTTTGTTGTTTACAGCATAAACATAGGACTGAACAATGTCCTTTTGATGTTTATGAGATGTTTAAGCAGTAAACACTGAACCTATAGTAATGGTATGGTCTTTTTGTTGTTTACAGTATAAACAATAGGACTGTACACTGTCCTTTTGTTGTTTATGTGTGGTTTAGTTGTAAACAAACATCATATATGGACTTTTTGTTCACAATGCTCTCAGAAAGAATTTCATCACCAAGCATGGTCTCCTAAAAGGCTTCTTATACCTATTGGTGACTGCTACGATATTAAAAAAATAATCAAGCGCCTCCAACATAGGTATGAAACCTAATGGTGATACTGAACACCTAATTTTTGGGACAAGAACAAGTTTATCTAAACTTCTTCTAGAAATAGAAGTACTTAACCCTCTGAATAACATCATCATTGGGTCATGATCGCCTAAATATGTTTGTATATACCTATTGGTGACTCAATAGACTTATCACTATGAATGGTTCATATTGCATGATCACCATAGCATTGAAACCTTAGCCCTTGGAATATATTCGTCATTGGGCTACTTTAAAACCTACATTTAATCCTAAATTTAGTCTTACATCATCAATACAGTACTAATGGACAAGTATTATTAGCCACAAAAAGCCTCACTGTGCCGAGTAAATAGAAAATCAACCATCTATAGCCACCAAAATGCATCACATAGCCACATAGAGGCCTCACAGGGACAATTAAACACATGTTGCATTCAAGTTTAAACATTTCAGTGCCTCACAGGGCCTAGCACTGTCCAAATATTCCCATCATCAACCAGCAAATGCCTCAAAGGCTCAAGAAGGAAGCAAATAGAGCCTCACAGGGCCAAAAGAGATGCCTCACAGGGCCAATTAATCATCTGTTTCACACATATAAACAATTCAATACCTCACAGGGCCATATAGATGCCTCATAGGGCCAAATAAACTCATGCTTCATCAATTCAGTGCCTCACAGGGCTAAATCAAGTGCATTCAATATCAATCAAGTGCCTCACAGGGCCAAATAGAGCACATAAAACACGTACCAAGCCTCACAGGGCATCCCAAGCTATAGAATTTAAAAAATGAAAGAAGATAGGGATGTACTGATAAGCTGGAAAAAATATACGGACCATCTCGTAGATGAAATGTTGATATCTAACAGATGCATCATTTTGAGCCAACATTTCCCCGACATTTGTAGCCCCGACGTTGGACTCCAGGACCACTGTTGGGTGGTCAGAATCTCGGCTGCTGCGAGGGAATCTCCAAAACAGAGACTGATGGGGCAAACTTTTCGGCGACTCATCCTCAACGTCGGAGTCCTCAACCACATATCCAACATCCTCGGAATCGGGAAATAAAGAGTCAGGAATCACCAGATTGTAAACTTCAGCGGCGAAACAAGGGAGATCGACGAATGAATCCGACTGTAAGGAGTCTGGAACCACCGTGTCGCTGGTGGTTCAGGAAAGATCCATTACGGTTTCAAGCCCATCGACGACCGACGGCATGGAATCAACCCCCAACCTCCATCTCGCTCCATCTATACTCGGATCCCGACCTAGATCTAGGATTTCAACCTCAGAAATATTAAGTTGTTGAAGATGAAGTGAATCGGACATCGAAGGTTTAGAAATCAAAGTAGTTTTACAAAAATGTTAGATCGTGCGCAGAGGAACAGAGGAAGGGGCTAGGGTTCCTATTTACGCCGCGGAAGCATGGATCGAAGGAGTAAGCGGCGTAAGATGAAGGACTAGGGTTTTGTCGCAACGAAGAGGACGAGAGACGAAACGAGAGGAATTGAAAATAAAGCAGAATGAAAGGGAAAGGAAAAGGGTGTGGTCCAAGTGTGGTTAGACCCAACTAAAAGATTAGGGATGTTAATTGTGTGGTTAAGAGGGCCCAAATCCCTTTTTTTATATTAGTGTTGTTAATGAGATGGCAAGGGTGTAATTGATGGTTAAGTTGTGGATATATTTGTCAATTTTTTTTTACCAAAAATGGGGGATGAAGGGTATTGTGGGACGTCCAAATGTAGAAAGGGTGAAGGGTATTGTGGGACGGAGGAAGTATTTCATAAATAAATAAAAAGTGATAATATTTTTTAAAAAAAGTGATAATATCTTTAATAAAAGGTGATAACTAATTACGAAAATGTATTTCACGAACAATATATTAAATATATAAAATGTGATAATTTTTTTTAATAAAAAGTGATTATAATCAAAGTAAAGTAATATTTGTCTAATTTAATTATTTTCTAATAATTCACTGAAATAATAAAAAAAGTGATAATATTTATTAATAAAAAGTGATACAAGATAAATAAAAAGTGAAAAGCATTTAATTAAAATTTTATGAATAATTCGTAAAATAAATAAAAAGTGATAACATATTTAATATAAAGTGATATTCAATCAAAATAAAGTGATAATAAAATAGTTGAATTATTCAATAAATTAATAATAATAATAATTATTATTATTATAAATAATATTTTTTAATAAAAAATAACAATAATAAAAAGTATAATACAATTAAAAAAACTGATTTGAATTAATTATCGACAACTTCGCCGAATTAAAATTATTTAAATGGAAAACAAACCGCACCCTTAATTAATAAAGCTGCTGTTTTATTCAATTAATTACGCTGCCCTTTTTTCCTTTTAATGGTTAGGGGAGGATTTGTCTCACGCAATAAGATCTGAGACGGTCTCACCTAAGACTCATCCTTAAATAATTTAGACAAATATATTTATTGAGCTATAAAAAAATAATTATTATATGGGGCGGCTATTCGCACCCCTGAATTGCTATACATACCTCAAAAAGGCATTAAATTTAAATATTTTAATTGATATGACCCAAATACCCTTATATAAATATATATTCCTAAATACTTTACTAAACACACCCCACCACCTAAATATATTACTAAACATACCCCACCACTACCATGATGATGTTCTTTTGTTCTTATCAAATTGTCGAACACCAACACAAGAACACAACACAAATTTTCAATTTTTATTTCTCTCTTTAATTCAAATGTTTGAGGTTTGTGTACAAGCATGATCATTTTTTTAATAATAATTTACTATAAACTTTTGTCCCATTCGAAAACATATACATCCAAATTCATAAAATTGTACCACTAAACACAAACTGGTTATACATTTCAAACCAAGATAATAGAAAAAGCAGTTGATACAATCTCGTACTCTATTAATAATTTTAAGTCCAAATTTGAGTATTTCACGAATGAAATGGTGTTCTTCAATTCGAATTCGAATTCTTCCGACAATTCCGGCGCCCTCTCATCTTGAGTTCTTCGCTTCTTCGACGGTTAAGATTAAAAGGCCCAAACCTATCCGAACCACCGCATCACCTCATCGAATCAATGACTGTTTTTCGTTCGACGAGAACATGAAATTCGACGACGATTTAATCAAATTGAAATGTAGGGCTCTGAAATTCTATAAAATTTGAAGAAATTGAAGCAACCAATTTTTCCAGGTGCGAAGCTTACGAATATAATCAGCTCAATTTTCACCAAGAAATTGGACAGGAAGAAAGTGCTGATAAAGATTTCAGGGATTTGTTGAAGAGTTGACGTTGGTGATTAGATTATAATATTGGGTAATTTCCAAATCAATAAAAGATTATTAATCTGATATTTTTTAGGTAATTTTGGATATACTTGGTAAATGTAGTTATTAATATTTTTATAGAGGTATATAAGTCATATTAATTAAGAATACTATAATTTAAATTCTTTGCAGGGTATGTTCAACAATTTCGAGGGTGCAAATAGTCGCCCCTTTATTATATATGATCATTAACATTTTCAAAACTCTCTCCGTCCCAAGAATACATTTACACTTTCTATTTTGGTCCGTTCCAAAATACTTTCACACACCTAAAAATGAAAACAATACATAATATCAATGATCTTACAATACTACAATATTATAAAAATGACACCTCCTTTCTACACACAATCTAATCAAAGTAAACTATATCATACACTTTACTCTATTTAATTACCCAAAATACCCCCTCTCTTTCTTACATTACTGCAAAAAAAAATACTTTTCTTAAACTTCGTACCACCAAGTATATGAATGTATTCTTGAAATGAGTATGTTATTATCATAAAATTTAGTATGAACTCAAGACACGTAAATATTACCTAAAATAAATTAATTCATAATCAAAATGGCTAAAATGACAAACGTGCCGATACAAACTCACATAGAGATACGCTAGAATTATAAGATAGAAATTTATAATAACATTAATCTTAAATATTCAATAGATAACTTATATTAAAAAAAATAATTAATTATCATGTGTTATGGATTATTTTTATTTAAGAATATACTTAATTTTTTTTAAAAAAAGAAATAGTTATTTCAATTAATTATATTAATATAAAAAGAAAAAATTATATAAAAAAATTAAATCTTAAAAATTCAATAGTTATCTATTTCATAAATAAAATTAACAATTATTTCTCTATGAATAAGATGACATCTATTTAAAAGTATGTTTAAATTGCATATTTATATAAATTTATAGAGTTATATCATGCACTCCTGGTAGCACGTTTGCATCATATACTTTTATTTAATATTGTATACATGTTTTTTTTATAATTATATAGTTTTTACATTCAATTTTTCATTAAAAAATTTATAAAAAATTCTCTAACAAAATGTATAAATTTTCATTCATAATTGTATACAATTTTATTCATAAATGTATAAATTTCTGAGAGTAAGTGCACGGTGTACCCGTATGTACAGATTACTATATTAATAATTTATATATATATATAATGTATTTTTATATAGTAAATTTTAAAGTTTATAATCTAAATGCTAATTATATTGTGCACCCGAGTGCACCCACTTTTAAAAACGTATACAAATATAAACAAAAACATATACAATTATGAACAAAAATGTATACAATTTAATTGTTAGTTTTTTTTTTATGAAAAATTGAGTGTAAAAAAATATACAATTATTAAAAACATGTATACACTATTAAATAAAATGTTATACACATATGTATGCTAATTTTTTTAAAGAAAAAACTTAGTGTGAAAAAATATACAATTATTAAGAAACACGTATACAAAATAAAATAACATATAGTATATAAAATAGAATAAAAAGTTGGAAAAGACTCGTGTGAGACCGTCTCACATAAGCCCTTATGTGAAACGGTCATAAAGTGATAACTTTTATAAAGAAAAGTGATAACAAATTAATAAAAAGTGGCAGTGCTATTTCATGAACAATTTATAGTATAAAAAAAGTGATAATATTTTATAACGCAAGTGATGACATTTTATAGCAAAAGTGATAACTATTTTAAAAGTGAAAAATTGTCTCACGTGAGATGTTTTCACGCAAGACCTACCCTAAAAAGTTATACACAAATGAATGTACCATTACACCCTAATGCACTTAATATCGACTCTAATTTAAATATAATAAATTTTTATTCCCGTGTATTGCACAATGCACTTATATCGACTCTAATTTAAATATAATAAATTTTTATTCCCGTGTATTGCACATGTTTTATACTAGTTATTATTAATACACTGAAAATTCCAAATAGTTAATTCGTTAGTAAAAAGCCCGAATAATTATGAGAGAAATTAAAGGACCTCTCCATCAATCCATGATTTAAAAATTAATAAAATAATAATTTTATACTATATGTATAAAGCACGAGTAGCTCAAATCTTAATTATTACGAAAAATTCCTGAATAGTTACAGAATCAATGATGACTTACATAAAAATAATAAAAATTATTTGTTATTACTGTAAAATAATAATAATATTCGAGTTTCACATATTTGATTATAAATACATAATTCAATTTGAATAAATCATTCGAGATTGGCATAGACTTGTGTGAGACGTCTCAGTTAGAAAGTGATAACTTTTATAATAAAAATTAATAATAAATAAATTAATAAAAAGTGATAATATAATTTCATGAACAATTTATAAAATAGTCTCACGTGAGATGATCTCACGCAAGTGATAACGATTTTATAGCGAAAGTAATATTGTTTTATAGCGAAAATGATAGCGATTTTAAAAAGTATAAAATAGTCTCATGTGAGACGATCTCACGCAGACCTACCTTCGAGATTAGTGAAATAACTCGGATTTGTTAAAATAATGATGAACAATTGAGTATAGATAAAATATTCGTGCTTTTATTAAAGCAATACACACTCAAATAATTCGGGTTTGTGTCGATTCAGATTAATTATTCATATATTTAATTTATATCTTGTAATTAATTTATTGAAATTAAATAAAAGTTTATACAATTTCAAATAATTTTTATACACATGAGACTAATTTATAATTTCAATTAAAAATTTATATAATTTATTGAAATTAATTAAGTAAAATTATAATTTTAAATTTATATAATTTTAATTTGATTTATTGCAATTTATTGAAATTAAATAAAAATTTATACAATTTCAATTAATTTTTATACACATGAGACTAATTTATAATTTATATTAAAAATTTATACAATTTATTGAAATTACTTAAGTAAAATTATATTTTTACATTTATATAATCTTAATTTAATTTATAATGGTAATTTTACCTTTATAGTTTAGGGCATATTTTACTCTTAGAATTTAGGGTTAATTTTGAATATGTAATTATAATTTCACCCTTATAATTATTGACATTTTATCTCTAGAAATTAGATTAATTTTAAGGGTATAATTGCAATTTTACCCTTATATATATATAGGGACCGTGCCGGGATTTCTGATGAGGGGCTCAATTAATTAAAATACCATGTTTAAATTTCAAAAACGAAATATGTAGCACTTGCCATACACATAATATTCAAAAACTTTAAAATAAAGCTAAAATAAATAATTAAAAATAATTCCATAACTAAATTAAATAATTCGATTACATCTTAACACGAAAACATAAAAGAATTAAACATAACTACGAAATTTTTCTCCTATTCTTCATATTTTGAAATCGAAGCATGATATCTTCATTGCTAATATTTTGAAATACATCATTTTCAATGTAAGATATTAGACAATTATTCAGTAGTTTATCGCTCATCCGATTGCGAAGTGAACTCTTGATGATTTACATAGCCGAAATAGTTCTTTTCACCGTAGCAGTAGCAACTGCTAAGATCCATGACAATTTAATTAACAGAAAAACCAATGGAAACACAATATGCTTTCTTGTGGTGACCATCTTCTAAGCAAGTTCTCATATTCCATTTACTTCAGAGAATTTCTCATCCATACAGATATAAAAAATACAGTTCTGAAGTTGACTATCAAGTTCGTATAAATCAACTGTAGAAAAATCAGATGGATAAAATTCCGCTAGGCGAAGAATTTTTTTTAATCAAACATAGCAAATGAGTCTCTAGGATTAAAACATGCCATACACAAAAGCAGCTCGGTGTTCACTTCATCAAAATGAGAATTTAGCTCTGATGTTTGCATGTCAATCACTGAATAAAATAACTCAACTTGGTAATGATGAAGATTAGTCACTTTTTCTGTTCTATGTCTTTATCTTCCTCGAGGTGCATAGAGATCTTCCATGTTTGGTGGAAGTATGTTGTGTTTGCTGCAAAAATATAAAATCTCATTTAAAAAAGTCTCCCAACCATTATCTCTCATTGCTTGTAAACGAGCTTTTGATGCTTTTACAAGATTCATTGCATTAACAATGTCTTGATCCTTTCTTTGCAGAACTTGGGATAGTTCATGTGTGATTCCCAAAATTTTCCTCATTAGATGTAAGATAAAGGCAAACTCAGATTGATTCACAATCTCTAGAAAATCAATAATATCAGCTTTTTGTGAATCATCGTTGCCATTTTCCTCAACAAACTCAAGCACATCAACAATTGAAGAAAATAAATGCAACAAGTTTATAAGAGTACCATAATGGGAGCTCCAACGAGTATCTCCAGGTCGTTTTAATGCCATTTCTTGATTCCATCCTCTCCCAGTCTTGATTTCATCATTTGCAATTCCTTCAATGATTTTTTCTATTTGTTTCTCTCGAAGAATATCTCTACGCTTAAAAGAACCCCCAATAGTATTACACAAATATGTAACACTATTGAAAAAAGAACCAACACTTGTATGTCTTTTGGCAACAGCAACAACTGTCAATTGGAGTTGATGAGCAAAACAATGAATATAGTAAGTAGTAGAATTCTTCCTCAGTAGCAAACTTTTTAATCCATTAAATTCTCCTCTCATATTGCTAGCCCCATCATAACCTTGACCCCTCAAACTAGAAAAACTCAAGCTATGTTAGGAAAATAATGATTCAATACTTTTCTCAAGTGAAGCTGCAGTTGTATCACTAACACACCCATTTGCATTCACGTAATGTATAACAACTCCCATTTGCTCTTTTACTGATACATCCCGATACTCGTAAACTAATATTGAGAACAAATCAATATCCAAATTCTTAATGATAGCATTAATAGTCTCAAACGCAGTTGCACTTATGATATCTCTTTTAATATCAAAAGATGTATGCTTGAGATTATCAGGAGCATTATGCAACATAACCTTATTGATTTCTTCATTACATGAGGCAATAACTTTCAGAAGCTGGATAAAATTTCCTTGATTAAATGATTTTTTGGATTCATCATTTCCTCGAAAAGTCAATCCTTGTGTAATGAGATAACGCAAACAAAAAATTGATGCATTCAATCTACAATGGTAATCGATCCTTGATTGTTTTGATACCTTAGAAAAAGACACTTCAATGTGTTGACTTTGATTTATCAAATCATAACAAGCCTTTCTACATGTGCCATGATTGTTATTATGACCCCCAATATGATCTTTCACTCTTTCTTTTTTATGTCAAGAATTAAACTGTCACACCCCAAATTTTAAATAAAGAAATTTTCATATTATTTTCTTAAATAAGGTATTAAATAGGGCATGGCCAAAATACTTTAATAAATAAATAAGTAATAATGCAAAGAAGAAGGAAATTAAATAAGAATTGATCTTATAACTTTATGCAAAATTTCAAAGTAATAAAACATCAATTTTGACCAAACATGCCACAGTCCACATATCAAAGCATTTACGGAAATTAATTTAATTAAGATTTGGACCTAAAGCTTAAAGACCAAATTTTATTTTCGGAACATAACATATATATGACCAGACATAGACCCATTATTCTGCAAAAGAATTAGTGGCGAAATCAGAATTTAAAATCTCCAACAGTGACTAAATTCTAAAATAATTTAAAACACTATCACTAATTCATTATCTATCCACCAAATTATTTTATCATAGTGGGACTACTCTACCATAAACAATTCTCACTGCACCCATTAAATTAGCAATACTTGTACAAGTGGCATGTTAAAAACTCATCCCCAAACGGCAATAACTCTCCTAAAATACGGAAATCAATTTCCACTCAACCCTACCACTAACTCAACATTCTGGCATGCATACTTAATTTTTCACACTTCTGACATTAAGTAAATATATATGTAATACTCCAGAAAATCACTAACCCGTATCAACAATCACATGGACTCCATACGCGACAAACCCAAATAGCAGAAAACGGTTCACACAATTAACTCATCCCACGACTTCGAAGCACTTTCAAGCGTCAGCAATTTTTTTTGACAGATTACTCAAGAAAATTTATTAAATACAAAACACATGTTCACAATTATTTCAAATGATGCCAATAGAAAATGCTCCAACCATAAAACATGATAATTCAAATTTAACATAATTTCCAAATAAAACATGAAAGTTCGTAGTGATAGGCGTTTTCTCAACACAGAATTAAGCCCCAAGTATGAAGGATATTAATTGTAGTCTCGAAAGGTGACCAAGTGAGTATCGAACCCAGGAGACGGATAATTATCAATTTAATTATGCTCTAGTATACTAAGACTATGTAGATAAATTCAATGATAGTGATATTGAGATTAAGTAACAACTAATAATTAAAATATCAAGTAAAAATAACAAGAAGAAGAGATAAGTGAGTTGTGATCAAGTAAGATAGTAGGTAGTTCTTCAGATAATCCGGTTCCACTTATTAATTCATCTTCCGTGTGACGGTGTCCGACTCTACTTTGTGGTTTATGGACGCATCACTAAACTATGCAAATTCACTTTATAGATACAAGTAAATATGCGTATGACACGTGTGAATATCCTCGGAGCAAGAGATATAATTCACCCCCTTTCTAGGTACTATCAGTATCAATTATTTCCCATGCACTTAGTACTCTAACCCGATATGATCTCCCTTTATAGGTACTATGAAATTATTCTCTTTATCCTATATATTAACCCGAATATGATTCAATTAACAAGTATTCATATAAGATAGTTCTAATAAGACTTCGGAATCAATTCACTTAGAATTATAACATAAAACCCTGCTCAGCAGTGAACGCACTCAACCAATAACCAAGTTATGTATTCAAACTCTACACAACAATTATTGATGCACAAAACAATCGTGAGTATGGATTCAAAACGAGCAATCTTATATAAAATAAACCACAGGTAGTGTTGTACGGAGTATACACATGAAAGATAAATTAACTCATGAAACCTTCATAACCCTAGAACTACCGAAGCGGCTCTAGCCCATGATTGATCTAAGAACAATCATGGTTAGTTGGACCGATCTTACTTGAATCTCCAGCGGAACCTCTCTTGCAGCCCCTCCAGATGATGGATGATCGCTCTCCTCTTCACTCTCTACGTCTCGTCCTCTTGATCGCGTGATATGATATGATCTACTGCTGATAAGCCTTCTTTTATACTTGTAATCGCGATTCCCGGGCCTGGAATGGGCTTTTTAAGTGATCACACGCATTCAGGGTGTAAAAATACGGATATGGTAAGTTTTTGAGGCTCAATTCGACTTCATCAACAGGTCGAATTCATCCCTCCAAGTCGAATTGGAGGTCGAACTGACCTACTGAAAGTCCCAGGTGCTTGATTCGACCAGATGCCCTGGTCGAATTGAAGTGACGAGGTCGAATTGGCATCTCCGCCAATCAATTCGACTTCGATTCGACCTGATGACCAGGTCGAATCCCTTTGTCGTGGTCGAATCCACCTTCTGCTCGTGTTATGCTGCCAATTGACCAAAGAGCTGGTCGAATTGACCTCCTTCTGGTCTAATTGCACTCCTGCTTCGCCCAAACGGATGGCTTCGACTTCCTTTCTTTAGATTTCAACACTCCATTTTGATTTCCTTCGAAAAACCACTCAAATGGCTTCAACAACACCTGATCCGTGCCTTTTCACAATATATATCGGTTTACAACTGATTACAACCTTCAAACACTTCATAATAACACAAATCCAGGCGCAAGATTCGTGAATTTACACACTCATCAAACCCCCAAACTTACATGTTGTTCGTCTTGAGGCAACGCAATCAAACCAAGGAGTCGTGTATAATTCACGAGATCACCAAGTACAACACATAATACACATGCAATTTTATCAATTAAAAACAAGTATTTCCTACATTATACATATCATTCATGCAAAACATCACCCAATCATATTACCATTCGGAGTACTAAGTCATCTAGCTCACAAGATAAGTGTTTACTCTCTCACTCAAGTGCTCATTGGACTTAAACGGTTAATATATACGCTCGTACTCAATCAATATTCACGCGTAACGACAAGCTTGGCAAGGGTCTAAAAAATCAACTCACAATCAACTAATGACTAAGATCACAAAGGACTTATTTTTTGGGTTGTAATATTGGCTCTTTGGAAAGAGTAGAAAAATTTAGATCAAGTGACTCAAACACTAGTCGAGAGTTACCTTGGTGGTTCTTGCTTTCTTCATTCGGCTATATATCCTCCTTCAATTTCTTCTCTTGCACTTGTAATTTTTGAACTTTCCTTCTCTTTCTTGCATCAACATCATTCTTCTTTTGATAACTCAGGTACCGGTTGCAGGCACTACCCTTTTTAACAGCAATCGGGGTACCAGTTTCAGGCACTACCCCTAAACAAGATTTAACCATACACTTCTTTTACTCTACTCAACCACATTCTATCTTCCTTCTTCTTCTTGCAACACTTATTCACCTCAACTCTCTACCAATGAATAGGGTATTTAAATAAAGCTCAAGTAAAGGTTAAATAAGGCTTTTTTATTCGGCTTGCCAAAGAAAAATCTTTTTTAAAGCTCAAACGGGGCTACCAAAGATATACATAATCAATGGGAAGGTACATTTTGGCTAAGTAACTCAAGTAATCAAGAATAGCCTAAGATCATATCCTATCAATTCACCAATTGTAAATCTCACACAAGACTCCAAGCCAAGTTCTAGAATACGTTCATATGAATGATTCTTTCAAGAATAAACTATCATGATCAAGCATGTTTAAAAGACTCAAATCCTCACATGGATAAATAGAATCCTAAGTACTCCTCATAGCACATAATCAAGATCAATTTCACAAGAACTCTACATACTTATCAAATTATACATGCTTCTCATCAATGAAAATTAACACATGAACATATGAATGCACAAAATCCAAAAACCCATACATCATAGTCAATCATACAAGTGTCTCAAACAATCCAACTCATGCATCATAGTCACTCCTCACAATCCACATCCAATGCAGATCACTTCGTCATGGTCGAATTGACCTTCTGGACAACTTTTTCCTTCAATTCGACCTCAATTCGACCAGGTCCCTTGGTCGAATTGCCATGCCTCAGGTCGAATCCACACACTGTAAGATTTCAGGTCCTCAATTCGACCTGGGCTGCTGGTCGAATTGAAACAGTCGTAGTCGAATTGGCTCACTGGAAGTTTGCACACTCCGATTCGACCTCAATTCGACTTGGGCCTCTGGTCGAATTTCCATGCCTCATGTCGAATTGGGCTACTGGACGAGTTTTGCCCCTCAATTCGACCTGAATGCTTGGATTCGATCATACTCCTTGGTCGAATTGGCTCCCTAGTGCCCCAAAATTGAGTTTTCTTCATCCCCTACACACTTCAAGCTTAACAACAAACATTAAGTACCAGAATAGAGCATATCTTCATCAAGAATCAATCCTTAAACTTAACATTCATGAATAACTCCGCAAACAACTCAAAACACAGAACAAAACACCACTAAATATAAGACAAGTTACAAAAAATCGACACATAAAAATTGGTTAAGGTTTTAATATGCCCCAAAAAATTAACTCCCCTAACAAACGTCACAAAGAAAAAATTATACTATCGGTGCGTATTGAGGTAAGTACATCACACCCCCAAACTTAGTAGAAACTATAGTCGAAACTAAGTTTGCAAAGAGATGTAATTGCCAATAAGTAAGCACCTCAAATATAAAAATTTCTTACTCACACGAAAGAAATAAAGCAATAAAACGGGAGGAAAAGCCCCCAACAAGCGCTCATGTTTTAACATCGGAGAGTCACGACAGTATCAATCTAGTGCAAGGTATCTTCAAAGACGACGCAAGCATCATACGGCGACTTATAATGCTTCAATCGATGCCCATTCACCGCGATAATGTCTCCATCTTTGTCAATAAGCTCAAAACTCCCCCTCCACAGGCTCTACGAATCATGAACGGACCCATCCATTTCGACTTCAACTTCCCTGCGAAAAGCTTCAAACGAGAGTTAAAAAGTAATACCTCATCAACTTGCTTGAACTCCTTGTAAGAAATCTTAGAATCATGCCACTTCTTCATCCTTTCCTTGTAAATAACCGAATTCTTGTAAGCACGATTTCTAAACTCACCAAGTTGATTTTTGTGAGTTATCCTCAAATCTCTCACATCCTTAAGAGACAAATTCAAACATCTTAAAGCCCAAAAAGCTTTGTGTTGAATCTCCATGGGTAAGTGGCACGACTTCCCATAGACAATTTGGTACGGTTACATATCCAACACCGTCTTATAAGCAGTACGGAACCCCCACAAAATATCATCGAGCTTCATAGCCCAATCCTTCCTATTGGTTCCTACCACTTTCTCCAAAATTTGCTTCACTTGACGGTTAGAAACTTCCGCTTGCCCATTCGCTTGAGGATGATAGGGTGTAGTAACCCTATGCTTGACACCATAATCCTTAAGCATCTTCTCCAAAAGTTTATTGATGAAGTGAGAACCTCAATCACTCACTAGTGCTCTAGGAACTCCATAGCGAGCAAAGATATGCTTTTTCAAGAAAGATATGACAGTCCTCGAATCATTCAAGCGAGTAGGAATGGCTTCCCCCACTTAGAAACATAATCCACAGCTAAGAGGATGTAGAGAAATCCATTAGACGGGAGAAAAGGCCCCATAAAATCAATCCCCACACATCGAAGACCTCTACGACAATGCTCGGCTGAAGTGGCATCTCGTCTCTCCTACTTATGTTCCCCATCCATTGACATCTATCGAATGTCGCCACATAGGTTTCACAATCTTTAAACAAATTAGGCCAGTAGAGAGCGGATTGAAGTACCTTGGCTGCTGTCTTTTGAGCTCCGAAGTGCCCCCCATTAGGTTGTGCATGGCAAAACTCGAGAACACTCTTCATCTCCATCTCGGGCACTCACATACGGATGATAGAATCCGTGCATATTTTGTAAACAAATTGATCATACCATATAAAAGTCTCAACATCTCTCTTGAATTTAGCAAGTTGATATCGGTTGAGATCTCTCGGAATTTCACCCACGGCAATGTAATTGACATAATCTGCATATCATGGATCCAACCCTTGTGCAGCAACCACACATACTCGTTCTGCCCCTTCAACAAACACAGTCATAATCTTCTCATCCGGGAACATCTCCTCAATATAATCAAAAGAATCATCACAATGAGCCAATACGTTCTCCATACCTTTTTTATCTCGGATCTCCATATCAAACTCTTGAAGAAGAAGAATCTATCTTATGATTCTTGGCTTCGTTTCCTTCTTCTCCATCAAGTACCGAATCGCAGAGTGATCTGTGTACACTATAATTTTCATGCCAACCAAATACTGTCAAAACTTGTTGAATGCATACACCACAGCTAAAAACTCATTTTCAGTCACAGTGTAGTTCTTTTGTGCTACATCAAAAGTTTTACTCGCATAGTAGATGGCGCAGAACTTCTTTTCCCTTAGCTGCCCAAGCACAACTCCAAGTGCTACATCACTTGCATCACACATAAATACAAACGGCTAAGTCCAATCCGGTGTGATCAAGATAGGTTCAGTAATAAGCGCCTCTTTCAAAACCTGAAAAGCTGTTAGACATTCATCATCAAAAACAAAAGGAACATCCTTTTCAAGTAAATGAGACAAGGGCTTGGAGTATTTTGAGAAGTCTTTGATAAATCTTCTATAAAATCCAGCATGTCCAAGGAAGGACCGCACTCCTCTTTCATTGGTCGGTAGTGGAAGCTTCTCAATTGCCACCACTTTAGCTCTATCCACCTGCAATCCCTTGGCAGAAACATGATGCCCAAGAACAACCCCATCTTTCACCATGAAGTGGCACTTCTCCCAATTCAAGACAAGATTAGTTTCTTGACATCTCTTTAACACAGTAGCAAGGTTAGATAAACAAATATCAAAGGAGGAACCAAAGACAGAAAAATCATCCATGAACACCTCCATGATCTTTTCTATCAACCCATCAAAAATTGCCATCATGCAGCGCTGAAAAGTAGCAGGCGCATTACACAATCCAAATGGCATTTTCTAAAAGCAAAGGTCCCGTATGGGCAAGTAAAAATAGTTTTTTCCTGATCCTCGGGAGCAATCATGATTTGATTATATCCCGAGTACCCATCCAAGAAACAATAAAACTCATACCCTGCGAGACGATCAAGCATTTGATCCATGAAAGGAAGGGAAAGTGGTCTTTGCATGTATTTTCATTTAGTTTCCTGTAATCAGTGCACACACGCCACCCCGTTGGAATCCTAGTAGCTATTGCCTCTCCATCTTCGGCTTTCATAATAGTCATGCCCCCCTTCTTAGCTACAACATGCAATGGACTCACATGGGACTATCACTAATTGGATAAATAATTCCAGCATCTAACCACGCTAGGATTTGCTTCCTAATCACTTCTTGAATCGCGAGATTCACCCTCCGCTGATTTTGGATACTACTCTTGGCCTCTTCTAACAATCTTATCCTATGCATGCAATATGAAGGATTAATACCTTTTACATCATCAAGAGACCACCCATTCGCAGACTTGTACTTCCTAAGAACATCTAACAACTCCTCAAGTTGATCATCATCAAGGGAAGAAGATACTATTACCAGATATTTTTCATTGTCACCAAGAAAGGCATACTTCAAGTGTTCCGGTAACGTTTTTAGCTCCTCTTTCATTTCTTCCATCGGAGTGCTCTCTCTATCCAACGGCAAGTACTTCCTAGTCCACTTCACTTCTTCAACCTTAGATTTCTCCAATTCATACCTGTCATCACTCAAAGCAAGTAAGTTTTCAAGATATTCAATACATACCTTATTGGAGAGATCATCAAGCTCCGTAGTGTAAGAGACTCCATCAAGTATGTCTCAAGAGGGTCCTTAGACAGGATCAAAGATACATCTTCCTTCACAATCTCTTCCACCACATCAATACTATGACATTGCGACTCCATAAGCATCTTCATTGTTTTGTCAAGGTTGAATAGGACCTCTTCTTTATCCATCCGCAACCTAAGCTCCCCCTTTTTAACATCAATCATGGCCCCAGCAGTAGCAAGGAAAGGTCTTCCCAAGATAAGAGAGATATTATCCTTGTCATCTTCCATCTCAAGTACAAGAAAATCCGCAGGAAAGACTAGTTTCTCCACTTTGACAAGAATGTCTTCAATGATACCCTTCGGAAACATCATCGAATTGTCCACCAATTGTAGAGCAACTGTTGTAGGAGATAACTCCCCCAAACCAAGCCTTTGAAAGATAGACAATGACATCAAATTGATGCTTGCCCCAAGATCGCACAAGCTCGTTGTGCCAGCCCTTTTCCAATCTCACACAAGATAGTGAAGCTTCCTGGATCCTTCATCTTCTGTGGTAGCTTCCTTTAGATAATTGAGCTGCAATTTTCAGACAAGTTCACCGTCTCAACTCCATTCAAACTTCTCTTTTTCAACAGTATATCCTTAAAGAATCGGGCATAGTATGACATCTCCAATATTGCCTCAGAGAAAGAAATACTCAAGCTTATCTTATTTATGATATCTGAAAACTTCTTGAACTTCTCTTCCAATCCTTTCTTAACTAGCTTATAAGGAAACGACAGAGGTATCTTTGTTTTGGGGATACACCATTCATCACGCTCGACCTTCTCGGCTTTATCATTTTCGGCTCTCAACCTCTTGGCTCTTTCCCACTTCTTCTCTGCTATGATCTTAGTATTTTTCTCATTCTGAACCAATGGAGTAATGTTCACATCACGAGGAGTATTCGGTGAAGAAACAGGTGCTGAATGGGACAATTCGACCTCAATTTGACCAGGTGCTCTAGTCTAATTGGGAACGTAGTGGTCGAATTGCGCACCTGGAACTCTATTCTCACACTGTACGCTCGATTCGACCAGGATTCGACCTGAAGGTCTGGTCAAATTGAAGTCTCCCTGGTCAAATTGACTCACTGTAAGATTTCTGCCCCCCGATTTGACCTCAATTCGACCTGAAGTTCTGGTCAAATTGAATGGCTTCTGGTCGAATTGGGCTTTTGATGAAACAGAGTGCTCCGGAATGGTGGATTCGACCTTAATTCGACCTGGCCCTCTAGTCGTATTGATTTAGTTTTGGTCGAATCGAGGCTCTGTTGCTTCCAAATCACGTCTATGCGTCCACTTCGACATCTCTTGCTGAATTTGACCTGTGGTGTTGGTCGAATTGGGGTCGAATTGAGCCCTCGACGTGTCCTATTTTGATTTCGGCCTTATCGGTCCCTCGTACTGTGTTCCAGACCTCAATGTGATGGCGTTGCAGGACTTTGGATTCTCAATACTTTGCAACGGGAGCTTCCCTTTCTCAATAGTTTGAGTGAGCTTGTTAACACTTCCTGCCATCTTCCCCATCAACAATGTAAGGTCCTTCACTTACTTGGACAAATTCTCATGGTTTGCATCAATCTTCTTCTCTAATTTGGCCTCAAGACGATCTACTCTAGCATCATTCCTAGCCATGTACCTGTTCACCGTATCCTCGAAACCTGGTTTTCCTTATTCCACTTTCGTACCCGGATCAACACCCATCGGAGGTTGAATTGCATTGTTAGGATTACTCCATGAAAACTCCGGCCTCCTAGGCTGTTAATAATTACCCGGGGACCACGATTATTGTAGTTCCCCTGCGGTTGCCCTGATTTTGAAACCTCGTTCCTTAAATACTTTGGCCCATAGCATAGTTTGCTTCTTCCATCTCCTCTTGGATCGTTCCATCATTCATTACTTCCTGCTGCATGATTGGTATGCGCTGAGATATATCACTGATTTACTTTTGTTGGGACTTAAGTAGTTTGTTGATATTCGACAAGTTAGAGATGATTTCATCTTCTCTACTTATTTTCACCATAGCATGTTCAACCCTAGCCACTTTTCCAATGACGTAAGTGCCTCTCACTCTATCAGTTGGCCAATCTCTCGAGTTCATCGAAATATCTTCAAAAAGTTTCTCGGCCTCTACGGATGAATTTGTAAGCAATGCTCCATTAGAAGAAGCATTCAATAACACACGAGAATCACAGTCCAATCCATTGTAGAATATGCTGATATATTGAGCTTTAAATAGTCCATGTTGAGGACACTTACACAGCATGTCCTTGAATTTGTCCCAAGCTTCATGAAACTTCTCTCCACTACCGATAGCAAATTGGTTAATGTCTTGATCATCTTGAACACCTTTGAAGGTGGAATGTATCTTTCCAAGAACTTTAACTTCAATTGCTCCCAAGTAGTGCATTCAGCTGCATTAATAGTGTCGTACCAATCTCTCACCCTTTCAGTAAGCGAGAATTTAAACAAGAGGATCTTTCTAGCATCTTCATGTTCTCCTGCGTCTTTTTGAGTACTTGCATAGCCCAAGAACTTGTTTAGATGCTACTGCGGATCCTCGAAAGTCCCCCCTGCAAAGGAGTTCCTTTCTATTATGCTTATAAGAGCAGGGTGAAGATCGAAATCCGCATTAGCCCCCTTGCTCCTAGAAGTCCAAAGTTTCCAGCCCCGTTATTCTTGAAGACTTCATGGATGGCTAGATTATCAGGATTGACCCTTTCGTTGGCCATGTCGACTTCCTTTGCTTTCGCTGTCAAATCAACGACAGTTTTAGTTGCTTCCGAGTTCGGTTCGTTCACTTCAACTCCAAAATTCAGAGTTGTAGTTGGTTCTTCTTTCTTGCTTTGAATCTTACTCTTCTTTTTCTTTGTTGATGCCTCGATCTCCGGATTAAAAGTTACTAGCTTTCCAGCCTTTGATCTAGTAAGCATATAGCTGAAAAGATTAAGAGTTAGAACATAAAACATAAATTAAAATAATCTTAAATACACTAGAAATAACAAAAGATATTTTATGCCGTCCCCGGCAACGGCGCCAGAAACTTGATAGGTGTTTTCTCAACGCACAATTAATTCCCAAGTATGAAGGATATCAATTGTAGTCTCGAAAGGTGACCAAGTGAATATAGAACCCAAGGGATGGATAATTATCAATTTAATTATGTTCTAGTAGACTAAGACTATGTAGATAAATTCAGTGATGGTGATATTGAGATTAAGTAACAACTAATAATTAAAATATCAAGTAAAAATAACAAGAAGAAGAGATAAGTGAGTTGTGATCAAGTAAGATAGTAGGTAGTTCTTCAGGTAATCCGGTTCCACTTATTAATTCATCTTCCGTGTGACAGTGTCCGAATCTACCTTGTGGTTTATGGACGCATACTAAACCATTCAAATTTACTCTATAGACATAAGTAAATATGCGTATTACACGTGTGAATATCCTCGGAGCAAGAGATATAATTCACCCCCTTTCTAGGTACTATCAGTATAAATTATTTTTCGTGCACTTAGTACTCTAACCCGATATGATCTCCCTTTATAGGTACTATGAAATTATACTCTTTATCCTACTTATTAACCCGAATATGATTTAATTAACCAGCATTCATATAAGATAGTTCTAATAAGACTTCGGAATCCCTTCACTTAGAATTATAACATAAAACCCTGCTCAGCAATGAACGCACTCAACTAATAATCAAGTTATGTATTCAGACTCTACACAACAATTATTGATGCACAAAACAACCGTGAGTATGGATTAAAAACGTGCAATCTTATATAAAATAAACCACGAGTAGTGTTGTACGGAGTATACACACGAAAGATAAATTAACTCATGAAACCTTCATAACCCTAGAACTACCAAAGCGGCTCTAGCCCATGATTGATCTAAGAACAATCATGGTTAGTTGGACCGATCTTACTTGAATCTCCAGGGAACCACTCTTGCTGCCCCTCCGGATGAAGGATGATCACTCTCCTCTTCACTCTCTACGTCTCGTCCTCTTGATCGTGTTATAAGATATGATCTACTGCTGCATAAGCCTTCTTTTATACTTGTAATCGCGCCTCCCGGGCCTGGAATGAGCTTTTTAAGTGATCACACGCATTGAGAGTGTAAAAATACGGATATGATAAGTTTCCAAGGCTCAATTCGACTTTATCAACAGGTCGAATTAGCCCCTCCAGGTCGAATTGACCTACTGTAGTCCCAGGTGCTTGATTCGATCAGATGCCCTGGTCGAATTGAAGTGACGAGGTCGAATTGACATCTCCGCCAATCAATTCGACCTGATGCCCAGGTCGAATCCCTCTGTCGTGGTCGAATCCACTTTCTGCTCGTGTTATGCTGCCAATTCGACCAAAAGGGCTGGTCGAATTGACCTCCTTCTGGTCAAATTGTACTCCTGCTGCGCCCAAACGGATGGCTTCGACTTCCTTTCTTCAGATTTCAACACTTCCATTCCGATTTCCTTCGAAAAACCATTCGAATGGCTTCAACAACAACTGATCCGTGCCTTTTAACAATATATATCAATTTACAACTGATTACAACCTTCAAACACTTCATAATAGTACAAATCCAGGCGCAAGATTTGTGAATTTACACACTCATCACGCAGCACAAATACGCTACATTTTATGAATTTTTATTATATCCCCTCTTGCCAACACATCCTCGTTCGTATGCTATTGCCACGCTTAATTTGAAAGGAGCTAAAATATAGGGGTGAGCAACCACAGCTTAGTGAAGACTTATCATACTTATACAGATCAAATAATTTCATGTGCAACAATTTAAATCACTTACAATACATTCCTGACATATTGATAAGGTACATTTCGGTCTATTATCCATGACATAAAAGAAACGACAACGCGATTCATTACCTGTGACATTGGTAAGGCACCATATACGTTCCAAAACTCGTATTGCATATATCGGTTTACATACTCCACATATAATCCATAACATGATAATAATAATTCATTTATAATTAAACAATCACATATGATCAAATAACATATAAGATGAGAAATCCCCAAATTAACAGCGTAAAGTTTTAAATCTGTGTATTATATGTCACGCTCTGACTTTTTTTCGAAGCCTATAATCACACAACTAAACATCACTATTCAACATATGTAATACTATGGTATAATCTAAAACACATATAGGATTGTGGAAAAAAGGGATTAGGCTTTTTATCGATACAAAGCAGAAAAGAAAAGGAACTAAAGGAGTTGTTACCCTCTCTCTATGTGCAGCTGCGTGAAAAGAAGATTGTAAGTAGTGAGTAAGAATGCAATAGAATGAATGTATTTATACACGGACAGCTGAACAAAACCCTAAAAGAAAGGATGCGTAAAATTGCCAAACTTTCGTTGTTTAGAAGAGTTAATTTTGTGATTGATGTGCAGGGAAATATCTTCTTTGAAGAATAGAAGAGATGATTTGATTTTTGGAAAAGAAGAAATATTCTTTAATAAGGAAAGTTTATAAATTTGATTTCTCCCTTCTTATTCACAGGGTTTGGGAAAACAATTGGGTTGGATATGGTTTTAAGCTCATATTGGGCCTTTAAGAATTTGGCCACTAATAGATACACGTGTGAAATTTTTATGGGGTCTTACATCCTACCCTTCTATTAAAAATTTCGTCCTCGAAATTCTATCATGATATAAATGTCTTACCCATAATGAAAGGAAGAAGGAAATCAAATAAGGATTGGTCCTATAACTTTATGCAAAATTTCAAAGTAATAAAACATCAATTTTGACCAAACATGCCACACTCCACATATCAAAGCATATACGGAAATTAATTTAATTAAGATTTGGACCTAAAGCTTAAAGACCAAATTTTATTTTCGGAACATAACATACATATGACCAGACATAGACCCATTTTTCTGCAATAGAATTAGTGGCGAAATCAGAATTTAAAATCTCCAACAGTGACTAAATTTTATAATAATTTAAAACACTATCACTAATTCATTATCTATCCACGAAATTATTTTATCATAATGGGACTACTCTACCATAAACAATTCTCACTGCACCCATTAAATTATCAATACTTGTACAGGTGGCATGTTAAAAACTCATCCCCAATTGGCAATAACTCTCCTAAAATATGAAATCAATTTCCACTCAACCATACCATTAACTCAACATTCTAGCATGCATACTTGATTTTTCACACTTATGACAACAAGCAAATATATATGTAATACTCCAGAAAACCACTAACCCGTATCAACAATCACATGGACTTCATACACGACAAACCCAAATAGCAGAAAACGGTTTACACAATTAACTCATCCCACGACTTCGAAGTACTTTCCAGCGTCAACAAATTTTTTTTGATAGATTACTCAAGAAAATTTATTATAAACAAAACACATGTTCACAATTATTTCAAATTATGCCAATAGAAAATGCTCCAACCATAAAACATGATAATTCAAATTTAACATAATTTCCAAATAAAACGTGAAAGTTCGCAGCACAAATACGCTATATTTTATTGAAGTTTTATTATGTCCCCTCTTGCCGACACATCTCCGCTCGTACGCTATTGACACGCTAAATCTGAAAGGAGCTAAAATATAGGGGTGAGCAACCATAGCTTAGTGAAGACTTATCATACTTATACAGATCAAATAATTTCATGTGCAACAATTTAAATCACTTACAATACATTCCTGACATATTGATAAGGTACATTTCGATCTATTATCCATGACATAAAAGATACGACAACGCGATTCATTACCTATGACATTGGTAAGGCACCATATACGTTCCAAAACCCGTATTGCATATATCGGTTCACATACTCCACATATAATCCATAACATGATAATAATAATTCATTTATAATTAAACAATCACATATGATCAAATAACATATAAGATGAGAAATCCCCAAATTAACAGCGTGAAGTTTTAAATCTGTGTACTATATGTCACGCTCCGACTTTTTTTCAAAGCCTATAATCACACAACTAAACATCACTATTCAACGTATGTAATACTATGATATAATCTAAAACACATATAGGGTTGTGGAAAAAAGGGATTAGGCTTTTTATCGATACAAAGCAGAAAATAAAAGGAACTAAAGGAGCTATTACCCTCTCTCTATGTGCAGCTGCGTGAAAAGAAGATTGTAAGTAGTGAGTAAGAATGCAATAGAATGATTGTATTTATACATGGACAGCTGAACATAACCCTAGAAGAAAGGATGCATAAAATTGCCAAACTTTCCTTGTTTAGAAGAGTTAATTTTGTGATTGATGTGTAGGGAAATATCTTCTATGAAGAATAGAAGAAGAGGTGATTTGATTTTTAGAAAAGAAGAAATATTCTTTAATAAGAAAAGTTTATAAATCTGATTTCTCCCTTATTATTCACGGTGTTTGGGAAAACAACTGGGTTGGATATGGTTTTAAGCTCATCTTGGGCCTTTAAGAATTGAGCCACAAATAGATACATGTGTGAAATTTTTATGGGGTGTTACATCCTGCCCTTCTATTAAAAATTTCATCCTCGAAACTCTATCATGATATAAATGTCTTACCCATAATGAAAGAGTGGTATCTTGCTTGTATTTCATCTTCTCTTTCTCATGTAGCCTTATGTTCTGTGTGTTGACTCCATTGAACTTGATTGAATGGCACATCATGGTTTCGAAACCTTTGGACCTTTCGCTATAAGACTGTCATAGGTTCTTCTTCATACGTTAAGTCTTTGCCAATTTTCAATGTCAAGAAATTCACCACATGGCTAGGATCATGAACATATTTTCTCAACATCAAAATATGAAAAACATTATGAATTGAGGATAACTCGGGTGGCAAAGCCAAACGATAGGCTAAATCCCAAACTCACTCAAGAATTTCAAATGGTCCAATGAAGCGGGGCCTTAGCTTTCATCTTCTTCCAAATCTTATGACACCCTTCGTGGGAGCCACCTTTAGAAAGACATGTTCTGCTGCTTCAAACTGTAGATCTCTTCTTCTTTGATCAGTATAAGTCTTTTGTCTATCTTGGGCAGACTTGATTCTTTCTCGAATGATTCTGATTTTATCGACCGCTTCTTCTACTAGTTTGGGGCCTTGAACAACCCTCTCACCAACTTCATCCCAATACAGTAGCGATCAACACTTTCTCTCATAGAGTGCCTCGTATGGGGCCATCTTGATGGTCGCTTGATAGCGGCTATTTTAAGCGGACTCGACTAAAGGTAGAGACCTTTCCCATGCTTCATCCAAGTCAAGTGTGCAGGCTCTTAGCATGTCTTCCAAAATTTAAATCGTTCTTTCTAATTGCCCATCGGTCTGCAAGTGATAGGCCGTGCTGAAATTTAATCTAGTTCCTATGGCTTTGTGCAGTCTTTCTCAAAACCTTGAAGTTAAGCGCGTATCTCTATCAAACACTATAGAAATTGGTACGCCATGAAGCTTCACTATTTCTTGAATATACAATTGAGCAAACTATTCCATTTTGAACTTCATCTTTATGGATAAGAAGTGAGCCGACTTAGTCAATCGATCGACGATGACCCAAATGGAGTGATTTTCCTTTGAAGACCTTGGTAAACCCAAGACGAAATCCATGGCAATTTGTTCCCATTTCCACTCGGGGATCTCAAGTGGTTTAAGTTTTTCGGCTAGTCGCTGGTGCTCAATCTTGACTTGTTGGCAAATTAAACATCTCTCCACATAGTATCCAATATCTCGCTTCATGCTTATCCACCAAAATCTTTCCTTCAAATCATGATACATCTTTATCCCTCCCGGATGCGCGGTGTATGGCTCCCTATGGGCTTCTCCTAAAATCTTCTCTCTTAACTCTTCAATTATCGGAACACATAATCTTCCATTGAATGTCAATACTCCTTCATCATCTATCTTGAAACCATTGTAATCACCTACTTGTGCCTTCTTCTTCATTCCTTGTAGAAAGTAATCTTGTTCTTGAGCTTCTTTTATTTCCATTTTTAGACTCGGTTGGAGCTCCAACTCTGCAATAATCGCCCTCGTACTGGAGGGTGATGTCACCAACTCGATTTACATCTTGGTGAATTCTTTGATCAACTCTTCTTACTTGGTATGAAAACTATTAAGCTCCATTTTAGTTTTTCGGCTCAAGGCGTCGGCTACCACGTTAGCCTTGCCTGGATGGTACTCAATTGAACAATCATAATCCTTCACCAATTCTAACCATCTCCATTGTCTCATGTTGAGCTCCTTTTGCGTGGAAAGATACTTCAAGTTTTTATGGTCCGTGAAGATTGTACATCTTCCTCCATAAAGGTAGTGTCGCCATATCTTCAATGCATGAACCCCGACCGCTAATTCCAAGTCATGATTAGGATAGTTCATCTCATGTGGTCTTAGCTATCTGGAAGTGTAAGCGATAACATTCCTGTGTTGCATCAATACACATTCGAGTCCTTGTTTCGATGCATCACTATAGACTGTGAATTCTTCATTAGGATTGGGTATCGTCAAGACCAGTACTGTAGTCAGGTCGTGTTTCAACCTTTGGAAACTCTCTTCACACTTTTTGGACCAAATAATCTTTTCTCCCTTACGAGTCAAACGTGTCATCGGACCTGCTATCTATGAGAATCCTTCTATGAATCTTCGGTAATAGCCAGCTAACCCCAAGAAACTTCACCTTCTTGAACATTTGAAGGCGTCATCCATTGATTTACAACTTCGATCTTGGATGGATCAACCTCAATACCTTGTGATGTCACCACATGTCCAAGGAAGGTGACTTGATTTAACCAAAACTCACATTTTTTAAACTTCGCGTAGAGCTTTTCCTTACAAAGTATCTAGAACACCATTCTCAAATGCTCATTATGATGTGCTTCGTCCTTGGAGTACACCAAAATATCATCAATGAAGACTATGACAAACTGATCAAGATACAGGTGGAATACTCGATTCATCAAATCAATAAACACAGCAGGTGCATTAATTAAACTAAAAGGCATAACGACGAATCCTTAGTGTCCATAGCAAGTTCTAAAGGCAATCTTGGAAATATCTGACTCATTCACTCTCAATTGGTAGTATTCGAATCTCAAATCGATTTTAGATAATGTACTTGCCCTTTCCAATTGATCAAACAAATCCTCAATTCTAAGCAAAGGATTCTTGTTCTTCACCATTAATCAATTAAGTTCTCGGTAGTCAATGCACATCCTCATCGATCTATCTTTCTTCTTAATGAAAAAGACTGGCGCTCCACATGATGATACGCTTGGGTGAATAAATCCCAAGTGTAAGAGCTCTTGTAGCTAAACCTTCAATTCTTGTAGTTCTATGGGCGCCATTCGATATGGGGCTTTGGATACTAATGCTAATCCCAGTAGAAAATCTATTGAAATTTCACTTGTCAGTTTGGAAGTATTCCCGGTATTTCTCTTAAAAAATCGAGATAATCACGTACAACTGGTGTAATATCCCGATATTTTTATGTATTTTTAAATCATGATAAATATTTGTATTTAAAGCCATTTAAACTTTTAGTTATTCTAAAAGGGTTTAACTTTAAATTTTTTTCACTTCACGTTAATAAACTTAAAATGAGCTTAAGCCCAAGTCCAAAATAGAATAGCCCAATTTATTTATATATAAAAGAGAAAGATATTGGTTCTTTTAAATTTTATTTCTCTCCATCTCCGTAATAGTTAGGGTTTAAGAAAGACCATAAATAAACTTTTTTATTCGATCTCTCCCTCCTGTTCAAAACATAGCCATAAAACCAAATTATTTCAACCATCAATCATTCATGGAAATGATGTTTTCAGATTTCAACCATATTCACACATTCAAGGTAATCAATTTCTAAAATTTCAAAATTGTATCTATTTATTTTCAATGACTACGAAATTTTTATATCTTGTGTAAAATTGAGTTTTTGACTTGTATTTAAAATTTCATGATATTTGAACTCATATTTTATTTTATACGAATTTTATACATATACCTGCTATATCTGAAATTTTATGGATACGTGAATAGAAAATTCGAATTATATACTTATATCTTTTCAAACGATCTGAATTTTGTATATGTTATGAATCATGAAATTTTTGATGTTCTGTAAAAATTTCAATTCGAAAGGACAATTACATTATTTTATATTAATTTTTCAATGTTTCAAATCATGCTGTCAAATATATTTAAAGGGCTCTAAAAATTCTTATTTTCATATATATTATACTTTGTGGTATTTGTGGTAACCTATGAAAATTTCATGTTATTTGGAGTACTTTAGTATTTAATACAAATTTTACAATATTAGTATATTCAGTTTAGATCATGAACTCACTACTGATTTGAAATTACAAATAAAATATTTAAAGATCTTCAAATATTATTATATTTTTATATGTTTCATATTACAAGTTTAGAGATTCATAGAAAAAATCTTCAATGGAATAAATGAGTTAATGATTTTAAATTAAATTTATACTGATTTCGGTACATGAACTATTTTGTATTCTGTTTTCAATTTTTCTATCTCAAAACCCCTTTAAATGACCTCAAATTATTATAATTTTATTATATATCATATCCTACGTAGTTTTAAGCTCACAATAATATTTCTAATAATTTTGAGAATATGTATGATTTTATATCACAGCAATATCTTATTCATCCCAACTTCTTCTTTCTGATTTGAAATTATGATATAAATAATTTCATGAATCCAAATATTTTGATTTTCATATATGTCATATATTTTAATATTTAAATCTACTGTATAATTTTCAAGTTTATAGGTGTTATATAATATTTATTATATATATTCTATCACTGCTTAAATTCTTTCATCAATATCTTATCTTAATCTTTTAAAATATGAAAATCATATTTACTTATTCCTAAAAATCATAAATTTCGGATAAGTTTTATATTACTATGCATATTATATTTCAAGTGATTTTCATATGATTTTATTATTTAAATTTAAATATATTAAATTATTATCGGTGCATATGAAAAATTTCAAGTTTTACTACAATCACTTTGAAAATCCAAAACATATAGTTGTACACTTTATTATTTTATTAAATTAAGATATGCTCTTTCAATCACAAAAGATTACATATTTTTTAAATTTCGTACTGATCTTATTTTTATTTTATCAGTTATAAATTATCTATACATTGATATTTAATAAAACCATTCCTAGTAAATTTTGTTTAGTCTCTCTCGTTTTAAATATTGAAGTATCACTTCCAATATATTCTAAAGATTTAAACTCATTATGTTATTTTTATTTTAAGTTTGCATATTAATTTGAGATAAATATAGTTTTATGATAGATGAAACTTATTACAAGACACGGATCATCATACACATTCAAGTGCATCCATTAATCATTAACATTCATTCTAGGTGGGGAAATGTAAACTTTGTCTATCATATATGTTTATGTGTTTACGTTGATAAGTTACTGCTTGCATCACAGTCATAGAGTATTACTCGTAGTACTGTTCACGGACATAGAGTATTCATAATACTATTCATAGACATGTAACCAGGGACCGTGATATGGGTCCGGGACTGATAAAAAGGTCCTCGAAAATACTTTGATTGTAAAAGATCCTTGGAAGGCCCACCGTGTATTTAAGTTTTAAGTCAGGGCACTTTCAGGTGTCGGAATTTTAAGTTATCTTCGAGTAACGCCCACCGTACTTCATGATCGATCATTCACAGACATGTTCACAGTTAAAATTTATGTATTGTTTGTGATTTATTAATATTTATACGTGAGTTAAATATTGTAGACAAATGTCTTTCCACTGAGCCGTGGCTTGCTCATCCCATCATTTAAAATTTTACTGATTAAAAGAGATGGAGTATGGAGAGAGGCGATGGGTGATAAAGCAATTATTTGGTATTTATTTGAGTTTATTGTTTCATTGTTTATATACATTAACATGTTTATCTTGATAAACTCATTTTATAGTCAAAGCTTCCTAATTATTTATTTCATTAGAGATGATTCAATTTAATGAGAATCTTTTAATGTATTTACCTCTATTTTAATAAAGCACTTAATGTTCGATTTCATGACCATTTATTTTTGAAAGAAAGTTTTCATTTTAACTATGCTATGAAATGTGGTTCACTTTTAATTATTGTTCTTTTAATTTTAAATTCCGCTGCGAACAATTTTATATTTTCCTAAAATTTGTCAGTCTATTTTAATTAAATCTTATTGGGCCTAAAATTTTCTCTTAAAAGGTTATTTACATTTTTATGATAAAGTTGGTCATTTCATTTGGTATCAGAGCGGATTTTCATTTCTATAGACTCGCTAATTTATGTATTTATTCACCCATCATCGTCTCGTCACTCCAACTCCGGAAGGTATATTCATTTAACATTTGATTTACTTTCATGACATAATAATTTATATCTTATTCATAATTATCATTTAGAGCATGTCATTTACATTTTTTCAAAGTTGCCATTTAAAGAATGATGTCATGGACATATCATCAAGTGCATCTTAAACTTTATTTCATGATTCATCTTTCAAGCATTAAGTACGAAGTATTACAATGACATGGCTCAAGTTTCTCATGATATGTTTCAAGTATCTCCATGACATAGTTATGAAATATTGCAATGACATGAATTAAGTATCTCATTAAGGGATTCAAATACTCAATGATACAGTAGTATGGATGTATATATCATTCCAAGTCATTACACATTTCATCATATGAAATACGAAACATCATCCTCAAATACACTTTTACATATAAATTTATTTCTTCAGTCAAATCCAAAATGTTGTTTTCTAATTATTATCTTGTTACAATCTTTAAAAGTCACTTGATCATAAATTTTGGTCATAAATTTCAAAATAAATTTTAGTATCATGTTATGTCACTTCATAAAATGATCATTATTTCATTTGTAATTGTTTAACCGTTTACACTTTGTTTCAAAATAATGTAAGCAATGAAGTATTCTATGTTATGGATCCTTTATCAATATTTCCATTCATTTTATATGTTCAAATTCTAAAGTTTTTAAAGTTATTTAAATTCCTAGAGTTTATTTATACTTTTCAATTATTAAGAAAATTATTTTAATAAAAAGAATATATGTATATATATATTTAAGCATAATTTTTATAATATTCATTATTCATAATTCGTATAAGTTTAAAATTATTCAATTTTGAATTAAGAATCCCTTGAATATAGTATTTAATTCTCAAGTTTATAATGTAAACCTTCAAAATATATAATTTAGGGATTTTAAATCTTTTCATCTTATCATTTTCCATAAAAGAAAGTCTACATGTAAAATTTTGATTTTTAAACATTTAATTATGAAATTTCATATGTTACTCCAACAAGCCTTTTAATCCTCAATAGATTTGCGTAATTAATTATTTCAAATGGTTACCTTAAATATTGACATTTCGCTATTAAAAAAAACTCAACTCCCATATAATTATTGCAACTTTGATTTCATAAAATTTAAATTCAAATCACTAGTTCTGTATTCATAATTCGGAAACTTTATTTATTTTGAGTCCCTTTTCAAACTTACAAAATTTCATATCTTATCATTATTCACCATCTTTCATTGAAAAAGGGGAAGAAGAAAAACAATGGAATTATCATTTTACTTGCATCATTTTATCTCCAAATCTTCTTTGTAAATATATTCATATTTGGAGTATACTTCAAATGAATAAACTTATATGAACTTATGCTGACTTAAAGTTTTTACTAAAAAAAAAAGTGGCTTAGTCTTCCACTACAATATATACTGATTTATATTTCAACATAATTTACTGTTCATTTATTTTCTAGAAATCATTTTAGACTTAAATTTTCACTTTTCAAGTTACATACCCTTCAAAAATCTCATTCAAAGTTATCATTTTAAATATGACATCACTGATATATAATCAAGTTCATATGTGTCATTCAAGATTTCATATTATTAATCAAATATTTCAGTAATATAATTCACGCATGAATAATTATACGCTTATGCAGTTGTGCGTATCATTCCACACCATACATTTACATGAAATATGAAATATGATTCTCACATACATTTGCATGTTATAACATTTCTCATAGCTTTTCTCATATGCCATATGACTTCCATAGTTTACTTAAATGGAAGAGATTTCAAAGTATTAATTATTTTCTTCTTGCTTAAAATTTATAATTTATTGAATTATTCATTATTTTATATTTTGAGTACTTTTGGATAGCATTTTATTTTCTAAACCTTAAAGTTCCCAAAGACATCATACTCTATTATTATTTTTGAAGAAGAAAGTGAAAGTTTTCATTGTTTTTATGTAAGTTTTTTTTTTATTTAAAAATATGGGCATACTTAAATTCTTCACATAATCCCGATCCACTTCTAAAATGATAAATCATTCCATTTTACAGTTGAGCTCAAGTATCTTTTTTCTAAAAATTTGCTACCTCCAATATAAATATTTTATAATGTTTCAAGTACTTTGTACTCATTATATTTCATGCACTATTTTAAAATCATCAAGTTTGATTACATGTAGAGCAAAATAAAGTCAATGAATTTTATTATTTCTTAAAAAATGTGGATTTTATTATTTCTCCTCGTTAAAACAATTGTTAAGTTATTGAAATATTTACACAGGTAAATTATTTATATACGAAGGTGCAAAAATTCATTCATACATATATTTTCACTTATAATTTATAGTATTCTAAATTTCGAAGACGAAATTATTTTTAAGTACTATTTGATTTATATATTATACATAATACTTTAAATTTTACTTTATCTTTCATAGATCATGGAACGTTATTATAAAAAGACAACAAATATTGTGGAGACATCATCTTCATCAGTCCATGCCCCTGCTCTTGCAGTTCAACTTCAAGTTTCCCAACAATCATCAAGTCAAGATAATAATATTGAAGTTGATTTGGAAAATCTTCTAAGTGATCCAGGACTACGACCTAATATAAGGAGTTATCCACCCAATTTAATTGAACAGGTTCGTAGATCTTACTTATTAAAAGGTCCATGTGAACAGAGTGAGCATAATTTTCCTCAAACATTGGATGGAAAACGAAAATACAAATTTGTTTCATCTTGGTTTGATGATTCCATTTTAAGTGATTGGTTGGAGTATAACATTGCAAAAGATGCGGTATTTTGTTTATATTGTTATCTATTTTCTAAGAGTTGTAGTGAAAGTGGGCAGATGCTTTTGTATCTAAAGGGTTTATGTAACACCCTATAAAAATTTCACACCTGTATTTATTTGTGGCCCAATTCTTAAGGCCCAAGATGAGCATAAAACTATATCCAGCCCAATTATTTTCCCAAACCGCATGAATAAGAAGAGAGAACTCAGATTTATAAACTTTCCTTACTATAGAAGATTTCTTCTTTTTCAAAAATAAAATAATCTCTTCTATTCTTCAATGAAGATTTTCCCCTGCACATCAATCACAAAATTAACTCTCCTAACTAAGCAAAGTTTGGCAATTTTACGCATCATTTTTTCTAGGATTTTGTCCAGTTGTCCAAGTATAAATACAATCATTCTATTGCATTCTTACTCACTACTTACAATCTTCTTTTAAAACAGCTGCACATAGAGAGAGGGTAACAGTTCCTTTGGTTCCTTTTCTTTTCTGGTTTTTATCGATAAAAATCTTCCACAACCCTATATGTATTTTAGATTAGATCATAGTATTACGTATATTGAATAGTGATATTTAATTGTGAGATTATAGGCTTCGAAGAAGATTCGGAACATGACGAGTAGTACGCAGATTTAAAACTTCAGGCAGTTAAGTGATGAGAGAGAAAATAAGCGTGTTTTAGTGTCCAATTTAACACTTTTTTATGGAAATTATTGTTATATATTAGTACAAGTGTCTTATATTTAATATATGTGAGAAAAAGGTGTGTTTGAGTTGTTTTATTGTATTTTAGGTGAAAAATGATCAAAAGTGCTAAATTGGAGAAAAAGTGCAACTTGTGCAAGAATGCTGAAAAATGCACGTCCAACTTGTGTAATTTTTTTGTATTTGTGTGGAGCTCAAAATTAGAAGTGTGATATATGATTAGAAATTCATAGAAGAGTGTGTCATTTTGGCGTAAGAAACATCTCAATCGGAGTCCAAATGAGAAAGTTATGATCGAAATGGTGACGTCGTGCAGCACGACGTTCCACTTTCATGACTTGTTACATCTTCAAATGTTGGACTTTTGGTAAGATCTTTGTATAGATAGAAAGCCAAGAAAAAGAGGATCGCGTGAGCATAAGAATCACTAAAATCGGAGTTTGGACAAGAAATTTGTGCTCAAAACCGTGAAATCGCGCAGCTGCCAGCGAGAATTTTTAAAAATTTTCGAAAATTACCTATTTATTGGAGCACAATTAATATATTTATGACATAATCCTCCATGATTCACCCATATCTTTTATTTTCTTATTTAATTCTCTTCTAACACCTATATATATTTTACATCATTATTCATGTGAGAAGGCACTGTAATACAATCATCCTACACCCCACAAGGGGATCACCCCTCTCCCCACCATTATCCACATCCTTTCCTCCATCCATCCGTTACTGTGAAGATTCATCTGTGGAATCAAGAGGAGGATTCAAGACGGAGAAGGACGCGACGACTCTCGCATCTAGAGTTTTATTCGTTTCCTAATTTATCTTATATTTTTCAGACATATGGGTAAGATCTATCCAACCCCCATGATTGTTCTTTGCAACATTATGAGCTAGAACCATTTTGGTAGATCTAGGGTTTATGAAGGTTTTATAAATTAATTAAACTCTCTTGTGTGTCCTCCGTACAACACTACTTGTGGATTGATTTTATATATGATTGTACTTTCTTAATCCATATTCACGGTTGTTTTGTGCATCTTCAATTAGTATATAGAGTCTGAATATATATATATATATATATATATATATATATATATATATATATATATATATATATATATATATATATATATATATATATATATATATTGGTTGAAGATTGAGTGCGTTCACCACTGAACATGATTCCATATTATGTTTCTAAGTGAGGGGACTCCGAAACTTCATTAGAACTATCATATATGAATGTTTATTAATTGAATTGAATTCGCGTTAGTAAGCAGGATAAAGAGGGTAATTTTATAGTACCTATATAGGGAGATCATATCAGGTTAAATTCCAAACGTGGGAAATAATTGATACTGATAGTACCTAGAAAGGGAGTGAAATTATATCTCTTGGTACAAGGTTATTCACACGTGTTACACACATGTGTACTTGTGTCTATAGAGTAGATTTACATGGTTTAGTGATGCGTCCATAGTTCACAAGGCGAGTATTTATTCGGAATTTATATTCGTTTAATTGAAAGAGCATACTCTATAAAGTATAAATTAAGTTTTAAATGACTTTAATATCGCTTAAATTAACATTTCTCAACATTAATTTATAAGAGTTTGTCTCCTATGTTGCGAGCCACACTGTGTCCCCATGTGAATATAAGAATTTTAATACTAAAACTCTTGTGTTCACATGAGGATACGGTGTGTCCTGAGGCACAAGAGATTTTGCTAATTTATAAAGACAAATACTAGCGTGAATCGGGTTTACTTTACACCTTAATTCTACCAAAACTATATTTTAGTATATGAAAAATTATTTTTTAGAGAGATGAAATACTACTTTTCTAAATAAAAAATATTACTTTACAAATTTTAATATATCATGATTTTTTATATTTTTATTGAAATGAGTAATATTTTTAATTAATTTTTCATACATTAAAATGTAACTTTGTAAAATTATGATGCGTATCGAGTGGATTCAAATGAAACTTTCTCATCAAAAAATATTCACTGAACATAATATTAAATTAAAATTGTAATACTATTTGTTTCATTTCATGTTTGATTAGGAAATGGTAGTTGTGGTATTTTAAAGAAGTAGTAGTAATTATTATGGAAATTTATTGTAAGTTAGGTATGTAATGAATGAGTCCAATAAATGCCAATTAGTGTGCAAAAGGAATTAATTCTAAATGGTGTACCCCACCATTAGGGGCCCCACCGCCCCTGCCCTGGGGATTGGTGGAGGAGGTAAATCGCAGGATGTGCCTCAAGTGGCTGGCTTATAGAGAGGGCTCACTGTTAAACTTTGCTTGCAAGGGGCCAAATCCATGCCAAAGGCAGGATTCGAACCCCCACTCTGCAGCAACCAAGCTCAGCTGGAAGGCCTTTCCACCCTCCCCTCTACCACTTGAGCTATGCCCTGGGGGCAAAGGAATTAATTCTAATAAATAGTTTAGGTGGATATTAATTTCCAATTTACACTAGTCCACAGTTGTCGAATTTTGAAGAGACTACTGTTGCAAAATTTAAGTGATTTATTATTTAAAATAAAATATTTTTAGGATAGAATTAAATGTAGTACTCCATGTAGAGGACGACATGTTTCCAACTGAGTCAAACAATATAAGGTAATGTTGAATGTGAAATTAATTAATGTATATATTTGTAGATATATAATTTAATGTTCTTGAGCATTTATAAGAATTAAGAAGCTATACACTAGAATGATTTTTTTATTAAATTTCAACACTTGATCGAAATGATCATTTTAGAATTGCATGCATTTCCTTTTCAATTATTGCTATTTGGATTATAAATGTAAATTCGTGTTAATGTTATTGCTATTTGGATTATTCATGTAAAAATGTGCGTCATTATGTTGTGTTTCATGTTAATTTGATAATATATTATTGATAAATTTATATAAAGAAATTAACGCAATAAGAATTTGTGCTGAGACAATATGAATATGAAAGATCTCGTGTTGAGGTGACATGATACAATTACATGATGAGTGAGACTTGCATCCCCAAGAAACACATTCCGTGCGCCTTTAAAAATTTAATATTATGAGTAAGGATATATTGCTTTGATCTAAAGGGTATACACTTTAATTAATAAAAGGTACACCATTTTATTTTAAAGGGTATACACTTTTCATTAATATTTTTTCTTTAGAAAATAAAGGGTACACATTTTTATACTAAAGGGTATACAATTTAACACAAAATTCTAAAGGCGCACGGAGTGTTGTTCATGCGCCCAGATACACACAATAATTTTCTTTAGAAAATAAAGGGTACACATCTGTATACTAAAGAGTATACAATTTAACACAAAATTCTAAAGGCCCACGGAATGTGGTCCGTGCGCCCGGGTGTACAGGAATTTTTGCCTTTTTTCTTTAGAAAATAAAGGGTACACATTTTAAACTAAAGGATATATAATTTAACACAAAATTCTAAAGGCGCACTGAGTGTTGTTCATGCGCTCAGATACACACAATAATTTTCTTTAAAAAATAAAGGTACACATTTGTATACTAAAGAGTATACAATTTAACACAAAATTTTAAAGGCGCGCCCGGATGCACAGAAGTTTTTGCCTTACATGATAGCAATATTATAAGAAAAATAAAATAATTTTAATAGTTAATATTAAGAAAATAAAATAATTTAATAATAAAGTTCAGCACAATATTTAAATGATAACAATATAAGATAAAAAATTATCCTGCAACACTGTTTTTAAATAGGAAATTTTGTTTTTGAAACGAATATATATGATACTAGTTATATTTTATCGAGTAATACGTAATTTTGAATTATTATTTTTGGTCCGATGATGAGATGAGGGTCTCATTTTAAAAATGAAATGAATATTTTATTCTAAGATTAGAATAAGGAGTATTATTATTTTATTCTAGTGAGTAGCACCACTCATGTGTGGGGTCTTTTTATTAAAATTGAAAAATTAGGACTTTTGAATGAGACGCCTAATATAGTAAAATGAGGATCTTTCGGTAGGATGGAGGGAGTACGTTTTAAGGAGATGGAGCGTGTATATATTCTCCTTCGGTCTGCAAAAGGATCTCACACATGATCTATCACTCCCCACTAATACAATTATCACTTTATATAAAATTAATAACACTCCCTTCGTCTCACCTAAAAAATCTATTTTTTTTTTCAATTTTGAGCATACTATCCGAAGAGTCCCGTTTTATTTTTTACATAAATATGACTCACACACACCTATCAATATAATTAAAATATGAGGCTCGCACCCACTAAACTGTTTACTATACATTAAATAATAATACTCATTAATCCATATGAAAAACAAAACTACCCCTTTGCATGTGATAAGAGAATATAATTAGTAATTCTTTAAACCTACTATATTCTTTAGCCTTTGTGCAAAATCAAATATAAAGATTGATACAGAGTAGAAGAAATACTATTATGAGCGATTTTGTACATTGTTAAATAAGTGAGGTTCTTGTGTACTCGGGACACCGTGCCCCTTTGCAATTTAAACTTCTAACAATACATTGATTTAAATAGAATTTGAAAGGAAAAGTTATGTTCTCATGGAAGCACGGTGTGTCCCGAGCGTAGGAGCTTTTGCTTGTTAAATTATAACCCACTTCAACCATCATTTTTCATTAACAGGCCACCAAAAACAAATCCTTAAAACCGAACTGATGTGTGAACTCCTTTATATTCTATCCGTACATTTAAAATCGTTCATCTATATTGTATCACAATTATTAAGAAAAAATTATTTATATTAACTTTATTGACTTTTAAAATAATATATTATTTTTAGGTAATAAATAAAATATAAAGTATATTATGTGTAGAATGATGTGATGATATTTTTAAAATTAAGATAATCTTTTGAAGTATTAGACTAGACTGACATTTATTTTTTATTTTTTATGAACAATTATATGTAACAAACTAATGAGGATCACATTGGATCATATTAACTCAGTATAAATCAATCACACCCTATAAATTATATGGTTACTAACTATGTTTCAATTACTCCTAATAATTTGGCATGATGAATACATGAAGTCATTAAAGGGAAAGCATTTAACAAGAGTGAAGCTGCTGCCAACAACCTTTAAATAAAACCATTCCTATTCTTTTGGGATACATAACTTATAAAACAGCTTTTCTATCTTTACAAAAAATAGAACAATTAATTTATGTGTAACTTCCTACCATTCAAATAGACATGTTAAGATCAATCCTAGGCTTCTTCATAGCAACTGCAGGCAATGGAACTTCACAGTTGCATCGAGGACACTTGGGGTTGCCCCTCGATACGAGCACGTAGAGCAAGCACCCGGGGCACCCCACAGCAAACGAGGCCGACGACCTCTCTTCCTCGTCCACATAATCAATGTCACTGTCTCTCACCGACGATGAGGATGTGGAGAGTGGTGAGGATGACTTTGACATGGACGTCATGCGCTTCTTGACACTATCTTTCTCTGCCCTCTCTAGTGCTGACTTTACTTTGTCCAGAGTGCACGCGCTCTGGTAATTAGGCGACGATGGGGACGTGGAGGACGCTGGCGACGACACTAGCTTCAGGTCTAAGAGGGCGTTGTCGAATAAATTTAACGACGGCTTGGACATCGTTGGAGGGAAGTTGAGGTCCTGAAATCTTGCACAAGATTTGGTGTTGTGTGTCTTGTTTTCGGAATTGGAGGTAGAAGATGAAGAGTTTGATGAATTGCATCTCTGGAGATACACTCTTCCTGACTGCACTCATAGATAACATAATTAAAGATCAATCAATCAATCAACAACCATGAAATTGTATAACTTCTGAGAGATGTATGGATTAATTAATCAACCATGAATTTGTAAAACTTGTGAGAGATATGTGCATTGTTTTAATTTTAGAATGTATTAAATCATCAAATAAAAAGTTCAAAAACAGTAATTGCTCTGATAATCTTGGTATTACATCACTTTCAAAATTCAAAAGAAATGGATTACATAGCTTATTCACCACCATTTACTTTCTGTTATAACAGACACAATCAAATACAGAATAATCATAAACCCTTTTCCCATATCAGTTGAAATCAACTCATATCTCATGCTTAAATTATCATGATACATTAATTAACATTTACACAAACAATAAAAGTTCAGAGAAAGTCTTAATGAACACTTACCAAAACAGAGGAACCCTTTATGAACAAAGGATTCATTAAAGATACAGTCAGAACTTCCCAAATAATCACACACCACAATAAATTCAACAAATGCACAATTAAGATACTCATGAATTCCAAAGCCTGCTATACAACCAATCAACCAAATGAGAAAAATCTGCTTATCAACAATATTGAAAATTCAGAAACAATTTCCAATTGTTCAATCTTCTAGGGCAAAAAGAAACAGGATTGTACCTTCAAATCGAGACGTTTCTCCCATCCACAAGGTACTTGCAGGTCGAGTTCAAGCTCCTTGGAGTCGAAGGTACAACACCCTCCAAGCAAGTCTCGAGTGATAATCGGAGCCGTAGATTTACCTGATATCACAGATTCATGCGCATCACCACCGTCGATTACTCCCCTAACCAACGAACTGACTTCTGCGGCCATCTTACCAGGAATAATATCTATCTATCTCGAGCTTGCATAGAGAGAAAGAGATGAGAGAGAGATATGCAGAAGGAACGTAGGGGGTTGAGTTTATGGTTATATATTGAAATTCTGATGTATGGGGTGGGAGGGGGGGGGTGGGTGGGGGTTAATGAGTGATGGGAAAAATTGAAATGTAACGGGGGGAGGAGGATGATGCAGATTAGCATAATGAATAAATGGGCATAATGAGGAAATTAATATAGAATCTTAATTAATAATTATGTGGATATTTATGTATGATTAAATAGTGGTATTTCCATTTATATTTTGGTGAAATTATTATTAGATGAAATTTAAATGAGGGAGGGGGGACCCACAAGAAATGAATGCAAGATATGACCAAAAGGACAGCTGTGTGAGGTCAACCAAGGAACTAATGCTACTTATCCATGGAGATCCCTACCCCATTTCAGAAACGTGATAGCAAGCATCGAAGGAGAAGGAGACACGGTGAGCGTAATCATACACGGATGTGTTAGAGGGAAATTCCTACCTTTCCTAATGTATCAAAAATTAAGGAAGGGAGAAATTGATGAGGAGGCATATATATGTATACAGACATATATGGCATAAGTGGATAGTCAAGAAACAAAGCTTCAGACTGTGGTTACTTCACAGAGGCAGATTATATACAAAAGATAGAGTTTGGAATCTCAATGGTGACATAAACTGTGGATTTTATATAGGGACAATTGAATCACAGAAGCACTTGTTCTTCCAATGTCCATATACCTTACTAATTTGGGACATCGTGAGAACATGTATAGGCTGGGGAAGGCATTTCACATCAGTCATGGATGGATTTCGAAAGATACACGCAGACACTAGAAGTAACAAGAAGGTGAGGAGATTGTTTGCCATAGCCTTTTCATCCATGATCTACAACATATGGATGGAAAGAAATGTCTTACTCTTTGGATCGATGATGTTATCACCAAAATGTATTGCAGACAAGATCATGAAGCAGATTGTTCATTTGTACTTGAACTACTAATATTGTACACCTTATGCTATGAGCTAAGGTAGTAGGGATTAGAATCGTTTTTGCTTTATACTTTTGTATATTGTAACCGTTGAATCTGAAATAAAATTTATCCATTTAAAAAAAAAAAGGACAGCTGTGTGCTAATTGAAACTACAAAAAGAGCATGTGGTTTTTCCTTTGATAGCTCTCATTAATTAATGCTTGTGCTTCTCATTTTATTATTAATTCAGCATTAATCACCACATTGCTTATATCTATTCATTCATATATCGCCCCCAGGGCATAGCTCAAGTGGTAGAGGGGAGGGTGGAAATGTCTTCCAGCTGAGCTTGGTTGCTGCAGGGTGGGGGTTCGAATCCTGCCTTTGGCATGGATTTGGCCTCTTGCAAGCACAAGTTTAACAGTGAGCCCTCCCTATAAGCCACTTGAGGCACATCCTGCGATTTACCTCCTCCACCAATCCCCAGGGCAGGGGCGGTGGGGGCCCCTAATGGTGGGGTACACCATTCATTCATATATCCACCTCCCATGCCTTGGTTGGGTTTCACTATTTTACTTTATGCTATTCAATACGCTGAAGTAAAATACTAATCCTTAATTAATACTCCCCCAATCACATAATATTCTTCATGTTTTTGTTTAAAAAAATTACACTTTTTGATCAATTTTATGGATTTTGGAGGGTATTGCAGTATTTTTAGGTAATAAAAAATATAAAGTAATGATATGTGTGAAAAATATGTGTCAAATTTGAAATTAAAATAACTTTTGAGATTGTTAGATTAAGCGATGTTTCCTTTTTTTATAGTGTGAAAGATTTTGTGGAACAAATAAATGAAGAAAATATAAGAAGTTTTATGGGAAAGGAGGAAGTAATACTTTTTCCGTCTATTCCACAAGTACTCCTTTTACTATATTAACTGTCCACTTCAAAATAATCATTTTCTTTTTTTTTTAAATAAAAGGACTCCGAGTATATGACCCACAATTCAATGCTAATACAATTATAAATTATATATAAAATAATAATACTTTTTTTTAAATAAAAGGATTCCGAGTATGACCCACAATTCACTGATAATACAACTATAAATTATATATAAAATAATAATACTCCTTAATTTACGTGCAAAAAAGTTAATGTGATATTTCGTGTGGATGGAGAGAGTATATCATTCTATTGACATTATAATTATATATTTATATATATATATAAAGTATTTTGACTTCAAATAATGCAAAATAAATAATATTTATAAGCATATATCTTTCTAATGACATTATAAGTATTTTGACTTCAAATAATGCAAAATATATTTATAAGCATGTTATATTTAATGGTTTGCATGAAATATAATTAATTAAAATTTGTTCTTATAACTTTTAAGTCATGATATTGGTTCATTAATTGTAGGATAATCTTTTAACTTAAAATTAAATGAGAAGTGTTGAAAAAAAAATTTAAAATTTCCATTGTACTTTAATGGAGAAATCTCATTAAATATATATTAATAAAGACCATCTAAAAATTCTTATATACTAAATAAGATCTGCGTATACCATTTTAACACAAATATAAAATAAAATCAAAAATTGAAATATCCATAATATATATTTCCATCGTCCCTAATAGATACTTTTTTACACGTGAATTAAGGAGTATTATAAATAAGTATTATAATTATGTGGCGTACTAATTAGCTAGTTAGGCAACATTGAGAGTGTGGCGTGTGCGATGGTCAGATTTATAAATGTGTTTGGATATATTCGTCTCACGGAATAAGATCCGTAAAACGGTCTCGCACAAGTCTTGTCAATAATTTAATAATGCTTAGTAGATTGAGAAATATGATATTTTAATGTGTAGTGGGTAGTTGTATTAGTGTTGAGTGTGGTCTCATATATAGTGGGTTGAGTATAATAATAATTATTTTGTGGGTCACATCAACCCAAAAAATGAATGAATACTATGTATTGAGACGGACCAAAATGGTAAAATAGATATGTATCAATGGAATGAGGTAGTATAAATTATCATTTAAAAATATATAAATAAAATACTTTAAGAAATCTAAATTAAATAAATAAATAAATCTAATATATAAAATAAAAAAATAAAAAATTAATTTGATTTTTCTAAAAGAATTAAAATGAGTTGGTCCCTTGAACCTTATTTAAGTGTAAAAATATTTTATTTTAAAGGTATACATTTTAATTGATAACGATGTATATTTTCATGAAAAAGTTAAAAATTGACTAATTTTTTTTCTGGAAAATTAAGAATATAATTTTTTATATTAAAGAGTATAACATTCAATATACTAAAAGTATAAAATTAGATTTGGACGCATGAAACTAAGTAATAAATCAATTAATGACATTTTTAACTTAAGACAAATAACTGTGTTCTTGAAATGATTGTCAAACAACCAAGCATAAAATAAATAAAATCTAGAGTGAAAGTATGGATCAGAAAACTTTCAAGTGTTCAAGGAAGGAGACTAGTGATGCTAAGGCAGTCTAGTTTAACTCTGTATGATTTACTACCCTGCATATACTTATATAAGGATCTCTAAGCTTAACTAGACCACTATAGTGATATCTAATATTGATCATGAGCTAAAAATTCTAGGATTAATGAGTAATTAATTTCCCCTCCGTCTAGGTTGTGCAACTAATGTGTTTCCTTACAAGGTCTAACTTATTAGTTGATTTTAAGTTATTAATCATACATCTCCTTATTAATTACCAATGTATTTAACATTTCTAATAGATTATCTAGCAATTGTAAGTTATATTGATTAATCCTTACAATTGTCACGGGAAACAATTACGTTCATGTAGAAATTAAGAATCTTAATGACAATTCAATTCGAGCTAACTTCATGAATTATTATAGGAATCAAAATATTAACACACAATAATAGAAGTTTCAAAATCTCATCTTCAATAAGAAAATAAACATTCTGTAATATTTGTAAATCTTAGTTTAGAACAATCAAATCAAATAATTAAATTTGTCTATAGCACTAACACTACCAATAAAAGACTTAACCTATGAGATTACATAAGTAAATTACAATTAAGCAATAAACCCTTATCATGAGTTTAATTAATGCAAAAAAGGAAAATAGAATTAGAAGGAACCGTAAAATAATTGGACTCCCATTCTTCAATTTTCATCTTTGCCAAGATCTCCATTTCCAATTCGAGTAGACAACACTATACTGATCTTTCTCTCTAAAGGTGTGGATGGATGGTGGTGAGAGATGGTGATTATGGGGGGGAGAATGATGAAATTAAGATGTAAGGTGTGTTCTGGAGTGTGTATCGGATATTTTTTCTCAGTTTTGGGTCATGGTTTTTTATACTCGTATGCTAAACCAGACTAAAGACGCTAACGTGACCCTTTAAAAGAAAATGATGAATGAGTTTAGCGGGACAAATTCACAAAAAAACTACAAGTTGATCATGCAAAAATTGGTGAGAGAATTAGTGAGAGATTTTAGAAATAATTATAACATACCTTTAAAATACATTTTACACATTAGTGTTAATATGAGTAATTTGGGCAATAGAACATATAATTTTGTATTCAAAAGTAATTTTTTGAAGTCAATGTATATTATATAGTAATACTAAAATATATTTTGTACCTGCTAATTAGTGACCCACATTTTATTATGTGGGTGGAATTTTAAAAAATAATATAATCTTTTTTTTTCGTCAAAATCTCAAAGATTGGGACTAAATCGTAACTAAAACTAAAGTTGATGTTTTTTCATGCAATTAATAAAAAATGACTTAGAAGCTAACGTGGCATAGTCAGCCATGTCAGCGATCAGGCAGCAGTTGTCTGCCTGATGAATGCGATTTACAACAAACTTCAAAGGTTGTGATATTTTTTGGCAAATCTCAAAAGTTGAAATTAAATTTAGTGGTTTTATTTTGCAATTAATCCTAATTTTATTTTATTAGTATAATAATTGTAATTAACTCTAATAAAGGAGTAGCAAATACAAAGGTTCCAAATGAAATTAGTTTTTTTGGAATCTCTCTCATTAGAAAAAAATAAATAAATAATAATCCTTCGTCCTGTAAATGGAATCATATTCTTCTCCTTCATTTATACTTTATCCAACAATACTCTTTGCAACAATATATACATATATACAAATAACTTTTAATACATTTTATTTTAAAAAGGATATCGCTACTTAACGTGCATGACTTACTTTATATTTTATTCAATACTTGAATATACAATATTACCCCTCAAACTCAATAAATTAGTAAGGCAATAATATATTTTTTTCTTAAACACCGCATAATTACTGATAGGATGAAATAATGATTTCATTGAATAAGTATTTATACTTACAATAGGGTATTTATATACATCTAAATGTATCAAATCAAATCTTCTATTTTAATATACAATTGATTAAATCCCTATAATTAAGCAATAGAATAATCGAATATTATCTGTTGATTTCATCCCCTTCAAGCGAGACGTGGGGTGAGACTCCACTTGAAACTTATTTCTAAAGAACTTAAATAGTGGTCAAGGGAGACTCTTTGTAGAAATATCAGCAAACTGGAACTAGGAAGGAACAAATTGAGTGACAAGTTTCCCAGATGACACCAATTCACAAATAAAATGGTAGTCAATATCGACGTGCTTAGCTCGTTTACGTGCAATTAGATTTTGACTAAGAAAAATAGCATTATTGTTGTCACATAACAAAACAGAAGAGTCTGTAGAGGATACTTGAAGCTCCTTGATCATTTTCGAGACAACATTAGTAAGAGCTCTGTACTCAGACTCACAGCTGGAGAGAGAGACTGTAGGTTATTTTCGAGCACTCCAAGATACAAGATTTCTACCAAGATAGATGCAATAACCATAAGTGGAACGTCGAGTCTCTAGACACCTAGCCCAATCAGCATAAGAATAACCCAACAAAGAATGATCAAATCAGATGAGAAAAAAGTCCATAATCTGGAGTACTCTTAACATATCGAAGAATTCTCTTCACAACTTGAAAATGCTCGATTGTTGGAATTGACTTACCAAATTTACAGCAAAACAAATATCAGGTCGAGTTACAGTAAGATACTGTAGAGCACCAACAAGAGATCTGTATAGAGTGGGATCATCAAATAATGAGCATGTTGAAGCAAGTTGAAAACCAGTAGCTAAAGGAGTGGAGACAAGCTTAGCATATCCTCAAGAGCAGCTCGCTTTAAAATATATCTAGCATACTTAGCCTCATTAAAAAAAAAAGACATTGTGAAGTATAAGTGACATCAAGACCTAAAAAGTAATCAAGTTTGCCCATATCTTTAATAGCAAATTCTCGTTGTAATGAGAGATAAAATATTGATGAAATCCTAAGAATTCCCTGTAAGAACAAAATCATCAACATAAACTAGAGGATATAGTGTATAAGATCCCCGAATGTAAATAAAAGAGAAGGATCAGATTTAATGCATAGAAAGCCAATATTGAGTAGAAAGTCACTAAGCCTTTGAAACCATCCCCGAGGAGTCTATTTTAAGCCATATAAAGCCTGTTTTAGACGACACACATGATTTGGGTAGCATGGATCAACATAGCTTGGAGGTTGTTCCATAAAAATAAATTCTGAAAGAATACCATTAAAAAATGCATTCTTTACATCAAGTTGGTGCAAAGGCCATCGATTCATCACAGCTAAAGAGAGAATAATTTGAATTGAGAAGCATTTACTACCGGACTAAAAGTATGAGAAAAATCAAATTAGGCAATTGACTAAATCCTTGAGCCACAAGTCGGGCTTTATGTCTATCAATAGATCCATCTGCCAGAAACTTAGAACGAAAAACCCATTTGGATCCAACAATATTAATATTCAGAGATCTAGGAACAAGATCCCATGTATCATTAGATCGAAAAGCGAAGAGCTCCTTGTCCATAGCAGCAAGTAGAGCCGGCAAATGGGTCGGGCCGGGCCGGCTCGGTACCGGGCCACCGGGCCAAGGCACATTTACGGGCTGGGCCGGACTTAGCCTGGTTCTTGGTGGGCCTTATTTTTTGTGGCCCAACATAGCCCATACCGGGCCACCGGGCCATCGGGCCATTTTGACCCATTAATATTCATTTATTTTTAAATTTTTTATTTAAAAAATAATTACTTTAATACCTATAATAATTATATTAGTCAATATTGAATATTATTCTCAAATTTATAATTAGATATTAACGATAAATAATCTATTCAAGTTAATTTTTATTATTTTTGAATCAAATAAATTAGAATTGATTATTAGTTGTTGAATGTATAATTAAGAGTTGTTAAATAACGAGATTGCAACTATTTAACATTAGAAAGTGATTAAAATTATATTATTAGCATCTAACTTATTACATTATGATATAATGGAATTTGAATCCAACTTTAACAAATTTCAACAATATTAAATCAATATATATATATATATATATATAATTTTTTTCTTCGCCTTAACTTTATTTCTATCATATAGTAATCAAAATATCCAAGTAAAATAAAAAATTCATATATAATTTGAAGATTATAACTATTTTAAAAAGTTATTTTTATATATTTAACATTAAGTTATTTAAATATAATTTATTAATCAAATATTACAAATAATTTATAATTAAATATTAAATTAAACATAAATAAAATCACCGGGCCAAAAAATCCCATAAAAATGGGCCAAAGGCGGGCCGGCCATTTGGCCCACCGGACTTGATGGGCCGGGCCAAAACGGCCCGATTCTTTTTGGGCTTACTTTTTAATGGCCCAGCCCAGCATACTTATGGCGGGCTATTTTGCCATCTCTAGCAGCAAGCCATTCAGGATGTTTGGCTCTAGATTTAAATCCTTTTGGCTCACGAACTCAAACAAGAGCATTGAATAGAGAAGTTTGAGCATAATAAGTGAGATGTTTAAGCTTAGAAATACCGAATTTTACCTGAGTAATCATATTATGAGTCGGTGGAGGAGAAGGTGGAAGCAGTGGCTCATCAATCTGAACATGTGGAGGACTGATATGTTCAAGCTGCTCATTAGAGATTGCCTGTGGAAATGGGATTTCAGGAGAGGAATCACAAAAAGAACATGGTAATTGAGGCATTGCAACTGCAAGCACTGAAGACATCACAATAGGCAAAGTTGGAGCCTTCAAACAAACAGGTTCAACAAATTTCACAAGACTCTGAGCAGATACAGAAGTGCTGACAGGATTAACTAAAAATGAAAAACAAAGTTCTTCAAACTTAGTATGTTGAGTTATATAATCGCGGAAGGATTTTGGATCGAGACACCTAAACCCTTTGTGAGTGCTGTTGTAGCCCATAAAGATGCAATGGATACCGTGAGGCTAAAATTTATTAGCTATGTAATCCCGAAGACAAGAAAAAATACGACAACCAAAAGGATGAAAAACCTCATAGTTAGGAGCCACATTAAATAATAATTCAAAAGGAGAACGTCTTTGAAGAACTGAACTAGGCAGACGATTGATGGTATAAACTGCACTGGTAAAAGTTTCAACCCAATATTATGAAGGAACACTAGCATGAAACATCATAGTTAGACCAGTTTCTGTAATATGACGATTTTTCTCTCTGCAAGCCCATTTTGAGCAAGCGTATAAGGACAAGTTATTATGTGACGTATACCATTATCCAAAAAAATTTTGAACTTTTCCAATATTAGTAAATTCAGTACCTTCATCACTATGAAATGTTTTAATATAACATGCAAATTGATTAGAAAAAAAGTTACTGAACTGAATAAGTGCATCATATAAATAAGATTTCCGCTTCAACGAATAAAACCAAGTACGAGAGAAGTCATCCACAAATATCACATAGTATAGAAAACCAGAAGTAGATGAAATCGGAGAAGGCCCCCATAGATCACAATGTACAATATCCAAAACATATGATAAACGTTTATTATTTAATGAAAAGGGTAAATGTTTACTCTTAGCTTATTCACAAGACAAGAAAAGCAAAAACTTAAGCAATATAGATGTAACATAAACATGAAACAGTTTTTGCAATAAAGAAACAGTGTCAAAAGTAACATGACCCAATCTAGAATGCCATAGTTCAAAAAATGCTGTTAATCGAGATGACAATTTAGATGTCATAAGGCCCGTAATTACACCATCAAGGGCATATAAATGATGTTTATGCCTTTCCCAAGTCAAAAAAATATTGGATATTCAGCTCCTAATTTCAAACGAATCATCAATAAATAAAAATTCTCCGCAGAATCAATAGATAACTTACTCACAGATTATAAATTTTTAGTAATATCTGGCACAACCAAAATATTATGTAAGATAATAGAATCATTAATCTTACAAGAACCAATAAGCGTAATTGATAATATTGCACCATTACCAACAAATAACACATTCTTAACCTGTATATGGGATTGAAGAATCCAATGAATCCACATTTGATACCATGTGAGCAGACGCCCAGTATTCAAATACCAAGTTGAAACAGATACTGAATCATTCTGACTACTAACCGAGAAAGCCTTTGCAAGATTTATAATAATAGCATCCATAATCTATTGAGTATGGGATTTGGACGGGAAGAGAGAAGAGGGGATTGAGTATGAGATTGGGAAGAAAAGAGAATGAAAGATTTAGAAAAGGGTTTAGGTATCGTACCTTAGGTTGATACTATGATAGGATGAAATAATGATTTTATTGAATGAGTATTTACACTTACAATAGAAAATTTATATACATCTAAGAGTATTGAATCAAATCTTTTATTTTAATATATAATTGACTAAATTCTTAAAATTAAGAAATAGATTAATTGAACATATTAATTGAACATTATCTCTTGCTGTCAATTACCTAAAAACATACAAAATGATGGGAGGAGTGAGTAACATTTATTTGTGCAAGTGAAATGGGTAAAATTATATGTGTATAATTAGTTATTCAAGTGTACAAACGATTGCTTTGATATTAATTCGCATACTTCTTGGTCAAACCTAGTAGGTTATATAATTAATGAAATCAAAGTAGCAAGTTAACACGTACACTAATAATTGAATAGGGATGTCAACGGGTCAAGTTGGGGCGGTTGTTAATTACCGGACCGGGCCCGTTCTCAAATTACCCGCCCCGAACCCGTACGGGTCTCAGTATAGGGACCCAGACCCGTACGGGGCGGGTCAGACCCGCCCCGCCCTTTTTTTTTCTTCTTTTGAAACTTCGTTTTTTTATACTTGAATGCTCGTAACTTACTATTTTAAATATAATTACTAATTAGATAGTTAGTTTACATGAGTTAATTGTTGTTGCAACTAATCATTCGTTATTTCTAATCACCAAATTTTACAAACAACTAATTTTAGATAATAATAATAAAAATAATAATAATAATAATAATAATAATAATAATAATAATAATAAGGGAACGTTTGGTTAGGGTGAATAAGCCTCACTAACTATTTAAACCACCTAATAACTTGTTTGGTGGCAAAAATTTGAGCTCAATTTTATTTCTCAGCCCGATTATTAAACCCTTTGGCTCGGTGAACTGAAACCCTACATATTGGTGGGTTAAATTAGACGGCCAAGAGAAGGAGTGTTATTAATTTTTCCTGGACAGTTTTACCCTTTTATAAATACCTAAAAATAACCCTAATTCCACAATCGTTCATTCTCTCCCTCCTTGAAGGCTTCACTCTCACAGAAATGGCAAATGACAGAATAAAGTCTTCAAATCTGAGAGAGAAACTTGGTGTTAATGGCGGTTGAAGCTCGGCATCTCAATCTCTCTCATCCGCAGGTTCTGTGCGATAGGTAGGCTCTCTGTTTCGTGCTTCGTTTTTGTTTGATTGGTTGCGGGATCTGGATAGGGTCGGGTCGAGTGGGAGTTGATCTCGGGTGAATTTGATTTGATGCAGAGGAATGATGATGAATGGTGTTGAAGGCCTTGGGAGCGTGTACGGAACGCCGATTAGTTACGTACTGTTGCCTCCTCTATCGGGAACGACGACGGCGACGGCGACAGAAGCTATGGTTCCGACGTAGGGAAAATCGCCGCTGTTAAGTCCGTTAGTTGACGTACGTCGAGGAAGCGTTCCAGAGATGCCAAACCTGTTATTTTGTTTTTCTTATTTAGATTTTAAACTTTTTTTAAAAAAAAAATTAAATTTTAAAATAATTCAAATCTGGTCATTAAAAATTAGATTTTAATTTTGTAAGTAATTAGTTTAAAATTTAATTAAAAAAAATATAAATAATATATTTTGTACGTAATTTATGTTTTTCAAATTTTAATAAAATTTTAATTTAAATTTAAAAAATTAAAAAATAAAGATAAAATCACTTAAGATAAATTTAGGAGAGAACATACACAAAAGTAAAAAGTTATAATTTTGTAGGACAATAATGTAAATTTACATTTTTATCTTCTCATGATCCTTAATTTTATTAACCAAAAAAATATAACAAACATAATATTAACTAACTTAACTTATATAATAATCCTTACTTATTCACTAATCCATATACTTGGTTAGTGAACCAAACACTAGTAGTGAGAGTGAAAATGAGAAATATTTTTAAAAATAACTTTAAATAATAAATAAAATATAAATATAAATAATATATTATATATATATATATATATATCGGTTGGGCCGAGCTGGGTACTCGCATGTTGAGACCCGAACCCGGCCCGTTTCCAAACGGATCCGGAGCAACCCGCCCCATTTACGTTAAGGGGCGGGTCTGGGCCGTCCCAAACCATGCGGGGCGGGCCCAAATTGACATCTCTATAATTGAATAATTATTGAACACAAAGAGAACGATTTGTGGAGACAAACCAAGTCATCCCTTTTGTATGGTCATAATTCACATGTATAAAAATCGATAAAGATCATTTTCGTTTCATCATGTGTAGTTGTTGAGCCATGTGCACCAGAAACTTGAAAAACAAAGAAAACTAGTAAAAAATCGAGTATTACGATGTTATAATAAAAAATATAAGAGGATATACATTAATAATTAAATATACATTCGTACATAAAACACAATGAAAAATATAAAAAACTAATTCATTTTAGTATGTATTTAAGAGGATAATTAATAGTAATATTATTATTATTATGTATGATCCATTTATTTGAATCAATTACAATAGTTTTAGTTATTATTCTCAGGCAGATTCTTACGTGACCTTGGTCATATATGACTAAAATCACAACAATCGTTAAATATCCACTTAAATAAAGAAATGGTTGGATGAAAAATATGTAATAACCGCGCATATTACTTGAATAGACGTTACCTATATCGTTTAATTAATTATCTATTTAAAGTTTTAATTAATATTTTTAATGAAAATACTTTAATTTTTGAATTAATCATCTATTTAAAAATTAATTATATTTTTAATAAAAAAGTTTAATTTTATATAAGTGTTGCATCAAATTATTTGATGAAATAAATTTTGTGATAGAAATAAAAAAATATTAATAATCTTAATAATAAAAAATGATATTTGATTTAGACAATGACTAAGGTGGGAAGGGGTATCAATTTTGAAATGTACAACCTACTTCCTTCACTTTCAGTGTGTATTTTTCTATTTCTTTTTTTTTATTTTTCGTTTTTCTTTTTTTTTTTCTATTTTTTATTTATTTAATTTTAGAGGTATAATTGTAATTTTACCCTTATGGTTTAGAGTATAATTTATCCCTATGGTTTAAGGTTTAGGATATAATTGTAATTTTACCCTTGTGGTTTAGGGTATAATTTATCCCTAGGGTTTAGGGTATAATTGTAATTTTACCCTTGTAATTTAGGGTATAATTTATCCCTAGGGTTTAGGGCTTAGGGTATAATTGTAATTTTACTCTTGTGCTTTAGGGTATAATTTATCTCTAGGGTTTAGGGTATAACGTAATTTAACCCTTATGGTTTATGGTATAATTTATTCATAGGGTTTAGGGTATAATAGTCATTTAAATATAATAAATTTAAAAATAAAATAAAAAAACGACATTAATGAAAGACCAGGAATTAATTAAGAAGAGTGAGGACCAAGGGGTACCAATTCAATTAGTACTCCTGGTTGTACTATAGTCACTCTCAAGAAATTATATTTATCTAATTAAACTATATTGTAGATAAATTATTACAAATAAAAAAATAATTTTTTAGTAAGAATTAAGTTATATTAAATAAAAAAATTAAATGTTCCACGACTTTTTGTTTTTAATTTTATAAATATTTTTAGAATAATTAAATTTATACATCTAATATAAAAGCAAACCTAAATTTCTACTTTTATTTTCAATTTTTTTTTAATTTTATTCTATTTAGAAATAATTCAATTTTAATCTTGACCGTCCAATTAATACTTTTGATTTCAATCATAAAATTTAATTATACTAATAATGAATTTTATTATTTAAATTTTACTTTTTTATTTTACAATATAAATTTGGTAAATATGGGAGATATTTTTGGCATATTTGACTATTTTTTAATCAATATATGCTTAATATATATTTATATACATATATAAAAACAAACTTAATTTCTATTTTTATCTTTAATTTTTCTCCATCTCTTCAATTTTAGTAAATTTAGTTTTCATTCAATTTTAATCTTGACCTCCATTTGATACTTTTGATCTCAATCATAGATCATATTTATGCTAATAATAATTTTTTTTAATTAACAGTATAAAATTGATAAATATAAAAAATATTATTGTCATATATTCTACTAATTGTCAATCAATATACTAATACTAATTTTAATAATATCAAATCTTTCAACGTTATCTTTGGTAATTTTTCCACCTTTTCCTACGTCGTTGGTTGCTTTTAATCACAATTGTTCATTCTTTCCAATCATTCTATATAAACTTTTTCATTACCTAATCAAATCCTTACTTTTTCTTCTTTTTCTTCTCTATTTCACTTTCATACTATTTATAATCTACTTTAATTTGTTTTATCTTTTATACTTTACTTTTATTTGATTTTTATATTTTACTTTTATTTAATTTGATCTAATGTGTAGGTTCAATCAGGTATCATTCTTCTTTTTTATATTTTGTTATCTTTTTTTCTTCGATTTTTTATTTTATTTATAATTATATAAACTCTATTTATATGCTTTAATTTATTTTATCTTTTATACTTTATGTTCAATCATTCTCATATTTGATCTTATGTGCAGATTCAATCATTCTCATTCTCATTTGAAGTATTATTCTTCTTTTTTAGTTTTTTTATCTTATTTTTGTTTCTCTATGATTTTTGTATTTACTTTATAATATAATTCTATAAACCTTATTTATATACTTTAATTTATTTTATCTTTTATACTTTTATTTGATCTTATTTCAGGTTCAATCATTCCATTTGAAATATCATTATTCTTTTTTTTTGTTTATCTTATGATTTATGGTTTTTTTCTTCTTTTTTTTTATATTCTTCATATTCTATAAACCATGTTTTTAATTTTTTAATCTTATTAATTTTATTTTTATTTGATTTTATTTGCAGCTTCAATCATTAAAAAAAGTTATCAATGTTTTGAGTGATGAATTTGAATGATTAATAATTAATTTCAGAATATTTTCTTTATAATTTTATAAACTCTATTTTTATACTTTAATTTATTTTATCTTTTATATTTTTATTTGATCTTATTTTCAAATTCAATCATTCTCTTGAGGTATCATTCCTTTTTTTTCGTTTATCTAATGATTTATGGTTTTTCTTTGTTTTTATTGTTTTCTTTATATTTTATAAATTTATTTTTATAATTTTTTAACCTTATTATTTTTATTTTTATTTGATCTTATTTAATTAAATCCTTATGATTAATGTATGAAATTTATTTTTGAAATTTTGTGATATATTTTAATTTTTCTTTCAATTTTATTTTCATTAGGATCATCTCCATAAATATTATTTTAATATTTATAATTTATTATATTAAATAATATATTATATTTTATTCTATTCATATTATTATTCAATTAAAAATAAAATATAAATTAAAATGTATTATATCTTTTTTAAAAAAACAGTAATTGAGTTTTACAGAGAGATTATATCTATTTTTTTGAAAATAAATAGATATAAATTAAAATAAAAATTAATGTAATTAATAATAGAGAGTTAATATATACTCTATTTATCATAAATTCCTAATCAAATTTAATGTTATAAAAAATAAACGTATAGACAATGCAATTTAATTGATAAATATAAAATTATGTTATGTTAAAAAAAATACATTTATATCTATCTATCTGTCTATCTATCTATCTATCTATCTATCTATCTATCTATCTATACATATAAAAGCAAACCTAAATTTTCACTTAAGTTTTCATTTTTTTTCAATTTTACTTTATTTAGAAAATTATTCAATTTTAATCTTGACCTTCATAATATCACTAGTATGGATCACGTGTATTACACAAGTTATAAAGTTACAATTTTAAAAAATATAATTCAAGTTTAATATAATTATTTATTAAAAAATTTTAAAAAATATAATTCGAGTTTACTATAACTATTTATTCAATTATAATCTAATATAAATTTATATTGATGATTAAAATTCAATTCAAATACTCTCAAATGTGAATTTGCTTTCGTTGGTAAAAGCTTAGTTTCATTGTATAATAAATAAAAGAAAATGGGTACCTTTCTTCGAATCTTGAATAGAACTTGAAAAAAAACTTTTGTCCATTATGTGTGTATAATAAATGAATAAAGAGTTTATTTATAGGTGGAGAGTAGATTATTTGCAAAAAAATTCACATGAAAAATTAAAAAATAAATAAATAAAAACAAAAATTAATCAAATTTTTAAAAAAATATATAAAATAAATAGCATAAACTAATAAATAAATAAATAAAATGGAAAACTTTTTTTAGAAAATGAAGATAACTTTTTGTTCAACGTGATGAATAATTTATGTAAACAACTGAATAAAGAATCATGTTATATAGGTGGTGATGGATCGAATTTTTTATTTACTCTTTTTATATTTTTAAATAAGTTTTGATTTGATTTTTATTTTAATATAATCATACAAATATGACTTTTAAATAAAATTTAAAATAAAATTAATTTATGTATTTGTCACTAAATTTCAATTAGTAATTACTCTCTCCGTCCCATAATACTTTTCACGTTTACTGTTCCACGTTTTTTAAGAAAATATGCACTTTTTGACCAACTTTATTGACTACGGAGGGTATTATAGTATTTTTAGGTAATAAAAGGAGTATAAAATAATGATGTGTGTGTGAAAAAGGAGTGTCAAATTTGAAATTAAAGTAACTTTTAAGGTTGTTGGATAAAGTGATGTTTCATTTTATGGGGGTGAAAGGTTTTATGGGACAAACAAATGAGGAAAGTGAGAAAAATATTATGGGACGGATAGAGTATTAAAATTAAAATTAATTCAGGTAACGAAATATATTTAAATTTTATTTTTTTATTTTTTTTTTGTAAATTTAAACTTGAAAAAAAATTTAATAACATAAAAAAAATAAAATATTAAAAAATTACTAAACAAGAAAAAATTAAATAAATAGAAAAATAAATAGAAAGAAAAATCATAAGCAATTTAATAAAAAATTATAATAAAATTAACAATGAAAAAAAAAACATAAAAAATAAAAGATTAAAAAATTACATATAAATAAAAAATAAAAAAAATAACATAAAATAATTTATAAAAATTAATAAAAAAAAGTTATCAAAAGATAATTTAAAAAATATAAAAAAAAATTATATAAAAAAAATATCACATCCATATTCGATCTTAATAAAAATTATGTATCATAAAATTTTATTGTTGTTGAAAATATATTAAAAATATTAAAACAAATAAAATTAAAAGAAAATTAACGAAAAATAATTAAAAAAACTTTTAAAAAATATAAATAAAATTAATATATATTATTTTAAAAATTTATAAACAGATTCGAAAAAATAAGAAAAGAAAAAGAAATCATAACAAAATTAATTAAATAAAATTTTAAAGGGGCAAAAAAAATTACGAACTTTACACCTATTGCAAATTAATCCTCACTTTTGAGAATTGAAAAAAAAAAACCACCACTTTTAAGTATTGTTGCAAAATAAACAAAAAAAAAAACACTACTTTTAGTCACAAATTGAGTTTATTTTGCAACAATATTTAAATGTGATGTTTTTTTTTTTGTGCAATTTCTCAAAAATGATGATTAATTTGCAATAGATTAAAAGTTCGTGTTTTTTTTTTTTTTTCAATTAACCCAATTTTAAAACCATGAAAAAAAATAATAACATAAAAAAATACATACTAATAATTAAAAAAAAAGAATAAATATAAGTAAATAAAAAGTGAAACCATAACAAAATTAATTAAAAAATTGTAAAATTAACCATGAAAAAAACATTAACTACGTGAAAAATTAAAAGATTTAGAGATTACATATTAACAATAAAAAAAAACTAAAACAAAAAAAAATAAAAACAAAAATAATCAAAAAATAATATAAAAAATATAAAAGAAATAATAAATAAAATATAATCAAAATTGAATTCATTGGTAAAATTAACCTAAGAATGTTAATTACGTTAAAAAATTAAAAGATTATAAAATTATATACTAAATTTTTTTAAAAAAATATAAAAGAATCAACAAAAATTAATCAATAAAATAAAAAACAGATACCTTTATTTAGAATATGAAGAAAACTTTTGTTCGTCATAATGAATAAATTATGTGTAGAACAAATGAATAAAAAATCTTATTTATAAGTGGAGAGAGAATAAATTTTCTAATTCATAAAGTAAATATATGTATTTATCTATATTAATTTTTAATTAATAGTAATTAATTTTGATTTGATAATATCATATTATCTTAAAGTAAATATATGTATTTATCTATATTAGTTTTTAATTAATAGTAATTAATTTTGATTTGATAATATTATATTCAAATCTTAAAATAATATATGTATATCTCTATGTTAAATTTTACATAATAATTAAAATAATTGAGATTAATTTTGGTGACGACAACTCATCAAAATTGAACTCTCCTTTAATATATTAAAGATATTATATGATACGCTAAAACAATTTATTTAAAAAATATAAAAGTGACAATATGATAATTTACAAATAAATCTCATTTAAAAAAAGTCTTATTTAATTAATAAATAAAAAATCTTATTTATAAATTGAGAGATATTGAGTATATTAAAGATATTTTTTTTATCTCAAATAAATCAAATAATAATTAATATAAATAATATTAAGTAAATATGCATGATAGGATATGAGTATATATGAATATGAATGGATATCTCCAACTATAATGAATAAATATATTAATTGAGATATACTTATAAAATAATTATTAAAAAATTAAAAATAAAAAAATTATAGTTGAGAATAATATTCCTCATTAAAATTAAACTTTCAAAAATTATCAAAATTATAATGAAATTAATAATCACTTCGTCCGCTTCTAAAATATTATTTTTATTATTTTTTGTGTCCACTTCAAAGGTATTCATTTTTCCTATTTAGTAAAAAAGTACACCCACCACTTCCCTCTAATACAACTACTCACTTTACATATAATAATAATACTCCTTAATAATAATACTCCTTAATCTATGTGCAAAAAGTAAATGATACCTTAGAACCGGACGGATACAGTATATATTCTTATCAAAAGAAACTAAAATAATGAAACTATTTAATAGTAATTAATTAAAAAAATAGCAAAGGAAGAATTATAAAAAAAATTAATACAGTGTGTTTTAATCCAATTAAAAATAGAAAAGAATAAAATATTAAAAATAAAAAAATACAAAATTATTAAGAAGAAACATAAAAACTAAGACAAAGAAGTAAAATTAAACTAATATAAATCAATTCTAAAAAATATGAAAAGTAAAAGAAATCATAACAAAGTTAATTAATAAAATTAAAATTTGACCATGAAAAAAATTAATAAAAAATTACTACATAAGATAAATTTAATTTTTACTACATACTAATGCAAAAAAAAAAATCAAAAGAAAGTTTAAAAAACATAAAAGAGACTACATATATCAATCAATAGAAATTTAAAAAATAAGATTAAAAAGAAAAAAAAAAAGCAACGCATACAACTCTGCAGAAAGCTTTTATTCAATTTATGTGGGAGGTAATGAAAAAATAATAATAATCAAAAGAAAATTTAAAAAACATAAAAGAGACAACATGATATTAATCTATAAAAATTTAAAAAATAAGATCAAAAAGAAAAAAAACAACCGGTACATTTCTTTAGAACTTGATGAAAGCTTTTATTCAATTCACATGAGAGATAATGAATTAATAAAAAGTACTACATTATTTATAGGTGGAAAAATTTTAATATCTTAAAAATATCTCTTTATCTCTCACATGGGAGATAAAGAATTAATAAAAAGTACTATTATTTATAGGTGAAAAATTTTTAATATATTAAAAATATCTCTTTTATCTCTACTAATTATATCTCTACTAATTATAATAATAAATAAATATAAATATATGAACAATAAAAAAATAAAATAATTGAGAAAAATTGTGGAGATGACACATAATCAAAATTAAACTCTCCTTTAGTATATTAAATTTGGACAATCTTTATTTTTATTTTTGTAATATTTTATTTATTTTATATATATTTTTATTATCTTTTTATATATCCGAATTATTTTTTAATTTTTTTTAAATTATTAATTGAAATTTATTGTCAAAAGTACTCCATCCATCTCCTTGATACGTATTCATTTTTTCATTTTGGTCCGTCCCATTACAAAATATCTATTTTCTTTTTAAATTGATGTGATCACACATGGCCCCACACTTAACACTAATACAACTACCTACTACACTTTAAAATATTATTTCTCTCACATCAAAATACATTAAATTATTATACTCCTTATTCACGTGAAGTAAACAGATATATTTCAAGGGGAGGAAGGGAGTAATATTTTTTGTTTGGTTTTTAACGTGAATACATAACATCATTTACACAATCTTTATCTTTATTGTTGTAATATTTTATTTATTTTGTATATTATTAATTTCATTGTCTAAAATTTTTTCTTATGTTAAAAACTTATTTTAATGTTAAATTTATTTATATATATAATAAAACACATTTTAAAAGTGAAAATTAGTCCAAAATTTTTCCTCCCATTTTAACCTACTGTCAAAAGTAATATTTTCTGTTTGGTTTTTAACGTGAATACATAACATCATTTACACAATATTTATCTTTATTGTTGTAATATTTTATTTATTTTGAATATTATTAATTTCATTGTCCAAAATATTTTCATATGTTAAAAACTTATTTTAATTTTAAACTTTGTCTAAAATATAATTAATTCAATATCATAAGAGAATTTATATAATATTTAATTAATAATAAATATTTTCAATAAAATATTAATTTAAACAATAAATAAATATAAATATAGATAAAATAAATGAATATTAAATGAGTACGGATAACCTCCGAATTTTGATGAATGGGTATGAGTCGGGTACGAGTATGATAATAAATTTTTTTAACGCGACGGGTACACTGCCGGTTGCTATTTTTAGTCCTACATATGCTATAACTTTACACTTTTTTTTATTTCAAAATTTATGTACATAATAATATATAGTACAATATTAACACTCTTAAGGTAACACAAAATTAAATATTAGATTTTATTTTATATTTAATTAATAATAATATACTAATTTTTAATAAAATATTAATTTAAAATGAGACGAGTACTAATACGGGTAATTAATATTTAAATGGATATGAGTATGAGTATCCCAAAATAAGCGGATACCTTACCCATTTCCATCTCTATTCCTGCATGCTATAACTTCACACTGTATTTTTCTAAAAAATTATGCACATAATAATATAATACTTTTATGGTACCATAAAATTACTGCTCGCTTTTTCTATAAAATTTATTCAATGTGTTATAAATAATTACTCCATTTTAAGGAATGTAAAAATTAATATCGAGTACAGACCCTTTAAATAATTTAATCAAATTTCAAACCTTTGATCTAAAAAAATTACAATGTGATAATCCTTCCGCCTACTTTAAAGGTGGTCATTAATTTTTTTCACGTGAATTAATGAGTATTATTTTTTTTTATGTGTAGTGGGTAATTGTATATGTAGTGAGTAGTGAGTAATATATTGAATTATTTTACTAAAAGAAGAAAGTTGATAAATTTAGAGTGAACATCTAAAATGGTAAAATAAGAACTTTTAGGATAGACGGAGTAGGTATATGTAAAAAATAAAAAATAAATGAAATTAAAAAGTAAATACTAAATTAAACATCAATCATGTCCGTACAACGCACGCACGGGGTTATAATTGCTAGAATTAATAAATTAAAAATATTAAAATAAAAAATGTTAACAAAATCCGTAAATATTAATATTTGTTGAGGGAGATATTTAAGAAAGTAAGAATATCCAACCCCATCATTCTCAAATGTAAAAAAAAAAAAAAAACAATGTGGATGATGTGACAAATAAAATATTTATTTAAAGAATAATATAAGATTAGTTACATGTAACAATCGGTGAAGTTTTGGGTTATAGATAACTCAAGTTACCCAGTAATCCCCCTCATTTTAAATTCTAGGAGTACTTGAAAATTTTAAATGGAATGAAAATTTTTAGGGCTGCCCTATTGCCACTGAATATTTACTAAGGACACCCGATCTTCTTAAAATATTATTTTGAAATTACTGAAATAACCCATGGTTTTAAATTTACTTAGTATATATTTTATTTCCTGCACCCAAATTCTTACATATATTTATAATATTCACAATATCCCAGAAATTAAAAGAAAAAAAAAGTAACACACGTGAGGGAATCCCATTTCAATAACTCAATTTCTACCCTAAATTAGAAGAAGTCCACCAATAAGAAGAAGAAGCAAAGTCTACTGAAGAAACATTTAATTTTTTCGACAACCTTCAACTAAAAACCATCCAAATTTCGACGAACCAGTGATGAAATGGCGTGAATAAAAATAATTTTCCAATTCTCTAAATCTTGATCCATATATCTAACACTATAAAAAAAAATCTGTGTAAAAATATAGAATAAATTCAAAAGTACTGAAATAAATTTCTTTTGACTTCTCATTATCTCTCTATCCTGTTTTTCTTTTCTTCATTGACGTTTTTTCAGATTCTTTTTTATGGGTTTTAATCTCGTTCCTGTTTTTCTTTCTTTCATTCACGTTTTAACGGATTTTTTAAGGGTTTTAATGACAGATATGTTAGGATTTTTGGGTGCAGAAAGTAAAAGAGTATAAATTTTATAACTTGGATGTATATTTTAAATGTTAGGCTATTTTAGTAATTTTAATATTAAATATTCGGATGGCAATAGCGCCACCCAAATTTTTATTTATGAAATACTGTTTTATGATAAATATTGTAGTGCGCAGAAAAATTGACGAATATCAAAGATAAATAAAAAAAAAAAAATTTCTATAAGGTTCATTTGGCCCTTAAAATAAATTTTGAAAAGAAATAAATTATACTTAACACAACATTCATTAGTTTGTAAATTCTAAATAATATGTTGTCTGTACTTGGCCCATATTTTTAATGCAAGATGAGTCCAGCATATGGTGGCTTGCAATGATAAGCCCAATAAAGAGTCGACGGTTTTAATATTGGGCAAACGAAGCTCCACTTCATTTAACGGAGTATGAAAAAGTCCAAACCAAAGACTAGGAATTAGGGCGAGCAAAAATTTTCGATAACCGTCTATACCGTTCGTATTACATTGAATCACACCACAATTAGCTGTTTTTTTTTTTTCATGATTAATTATTTTTTATAAAATCGCACTGCATAGACAATGCAATTTTTATTTTTCCTAGTAAAACAACACTGCAACGACCGCTGTATATGAAATATTTAAATAATATTGATATTTATAAAAATATGTGTAATATTCCTAAACTAATCAGAGCTAGGGGACATATTATTACACTTAAACAACGCAATGCATTCACAATTCCACCGCATATGCATTACACATATACTTTATATTTAATATTAATTTAATAGTTTTACAAATATGGTTTAAAATCAAATATTAATTGTAAAATTTCGAATTAAGACCATAGAATCCAAGTGCCCATATGTTCCCACTTCATTGCCCATCTTCATTAAATATTTTAAATTGACTCCATTTTTAATCACACATCAAAGCAAGTAAAAGATTTTAGTAATATCAATATTTTCAAATGTTACTTTGAGGTTATTAGAGATTTTAGTAAAAAGTGTTGTAGTATGTATATAAATATTTTATCTCTTTTTAAAGGAACCGCAAAGCCGCTAAAATCAACCGTAAAATCGCTAAAATCGTATAATAATTTTTTATGGAAAAACCGCAACTTATAATTATACAATTAACCGCACCTTAGCAAGAAAATTTAAATTTAACCGAAAAAAGCCAATTAACACCGTAATTACCCCTACTAGAAACTAGGACGTGAAAAACAAATAATCAAATAAATTATATATTATAATAATAATAATAATAATAATTCATAAATCATATGAGAGTATCCGATGGAAATAGATTATGATTTATATATTATGTACGGTGAAAATCAAGCTCACACGTAAATTCTAATTTTGTAAAATTACTTTTTAACTATATTGTTATTTATGCCTACTAAGTAATCGATGAAATGTCTCTATCAATTTTTTTTCATTCATTTTTTTAGGGAATTTGAATAACTACACCGAATTTGATAAACAATAAATACATTTGTGTTTTACTTTCTACCAATCATATTGAAATTTATTAAAGATATAATGATAAACTTTTTTTAATAGATATTGATTTATATGTATACTCACCCCGTCCCACAACAAGGGGTATATTTTACCATTTTCGTCCTTCCTAATAGTGGTGCGTTTCCCTTTTAATAAGTGGGACCCACACAAAATAATTAATTTATTTCCATAAGACTCACACACCACACTAATATACCTATCCAATATATGGAGTATATTATTTCTCTCTCGTCAACAACCCATTAAATATTATATTCCTCAATTTAAGTGCAAAAAAGAAATACACATCTTGTGTCAGGATAGAGAGAATATTAAATATCTTAATGTAAAATTATATGTAAACTATAGAGATATTATTAAAAACGGGAGATTTTCATTTTTTCAATTGAATCGCCAGTTCAATTGATCCGATCACTTAAACCTCGAACTATTGAGGTAACTACAATCACTTACTTCAATTATAATAACATTGGATAATAAATTCAAATGACAGTTGAAATTATTCGGTAGGTAGAGGATATATTGATAAAATTATTTTGTTATTTTTGAGGTGTAAAGTGTGTTGTGAAATGAAAATTTTGTAAAACTTCTTCAAATGAGATGAGTAAAAAAAAAACGTGTATAATGACGCAAACCCTCACTCGTGCACTAAAATTGCCTCACGTCATGCACACGTACACAAGCATATGTTGAGATTTAGATATTTGCTTTAACTATGGTAAATTATTTTTAAAAAATAAAATTTAATTTGTAGGAATAAAGTCTTACAAAGTAAGTAAAAATACGTACTAACCCATGAAGGAGATGTCAAAATTAGGTGCCCAATGGAATTTAAATACTAAAAAATTCAATGTGTATGTTTGGTTAACATTCCTCTTTCCATTAAATACATTTGACTTTGGGAGACTTGCTTATTTGAATTATAAGACCTATTGTGACCGTTGTCTAATAATTTACCACGTAATATCATCCGATTAATTTTCGGTAATAATTTATAGTATATATATCCACTATGGGTGACCTAAATCACTAAACTTTATATGATTTTAAATTTTTGGACACCTTTCTACTTGAAATTCATGCTCATGTGAAAACTTTGCACCAAAACGTATCAGTGTATCACAGGATGAATTAACGTAAAATATATAAGTAATTATAATATTGATGGACAAAAAATACTCCCTCACGCCCCTTAAAAATTTACCTCTCTTTTGTAAAATATCAAGAAAATGTGCAATCTTAAATTGAAAGGAAGGAGTAATAATTATACAGTCAAAATTATTTTATAAACAATTGGTTGAATAAATAAATAATAATAACTCATTTAATAAAAAATAATAATTAATTAATAAAAAATGTAACACAATTCCAACAAATTACCAGACTATTCCCTTCGTCTCATGATTGTTCACCCTTTCATTATTCAATCGTCCCACAATAAGATTCATCCGGTCCCTAAAAAAGAAAATAATCTCTCAATTCAAATTTTAAAAATACAATTTGATTTTAAAATTTTCATCACTTTTTAAGACACATATACTTTATACATTATTTATTATCTATAAATACTATATTATCCTAAAAATTAATAAAATTAGTTAAAAATAATTTTTTCTTAATCAAAATAGTAAATGTAAACTTATCTTTGAGATCATAGTAATAACTATTTAAAAAATGATAAATGATTTATTTAGGGTAAAAAATAATAAATGCATGTATGTTACCTACCATCTATCTTCTAAAAGAAATATAATATGTTTCCACTTACTAATTAATTATACGACAAATGCGATCATTTATATTTAATTTTTAAGAATGCATGCATGCATGGGTAATTTAATTAATAAGGATCCATAACATTTATTATAGTCGCTATGGTATGTAATTATCCAATTTCTTGTGTTCTTTCATATTTAAATTTGGGTAAATTATCAAAACCTACATTTTTGTCCAAACTACCAAATAAATTTAGTTGTTTGAAACACTACCAATTACTCCTTTTGATCTATGTTTATTTGAACATTAATAAAAATATCATTTTTTTAAAATAAAGAGGGATGAAAATAGCATCAAAACTCATGTATTTAATATATTGTATTTTAAATTTCACTATATCATTTTTTTAAAATTTTTTTTTTATTTTTTAAATGTAGAAAACTAGGGTCAAAGAGAAATTTTTTTATTTTTTTTAATACGAGAAAATGACATCAATGCTCATATATTTAATATTGTATTGATTTTTACCTTTTTATTTATTTTTTTATGAATTTTTTTTAGCAAGTAAAAAATAAAAAAATCTCTCTAAACCCAATTTTCTACATTAAAAAAAATTAAATTAATAAAATTTAAAAATACAATGTTAAATACATGGAGTATTTATTAATGTCATTTTGTTTCCTCTTTATTTTAAAAAAATGGGTATATTTATTAATATTCAAATCAAATATACAAATTAAAGGGGGTGTTTGATAGTTTTTTAAACCACAAGATTTATTTGGTAATTTGGACAAATTTCGAGGGGACATTTTGGTAATTTAGTCTACAAATAAGGTAGAAAATTAAATGTTTATATAATTAGTATATTTTAGCGTACGTGCTTCAAATATAAAATATATATATATATATATATATATATATATATATATATATATATATATATATATATATATATAGCTGATCTGTCGTCACATTGGAGCGCTTTGGAAATGACACGTCAGCAAGAAAAGTTTATGTTATATTATACTTTATATATATATATATATATATAATGTAAAGGTTTATATGAAATGGATAAAAAATGATAATTTCTATAATGAAAAGTGATATTTAATTAATGAAAAGTGATAATGTTATTTTATGAATAATTTATAGTATAAATAAAAAATGATAATGTTTTATAACTAAAGTAATAATTAATTTAAAAAGTGTAAAATAATCTCACGTGAAATGGTCTCACCCATACCCTTATAACTTTACCCTCAATTACAACTAAGTTTATTGATTATCAAATAATGCAATTAATAGAATTTTGAGTAGAATTTTTTAAAATAAATATATTACGATTTAAAAGAAAATTTCAGTAGTGGATATTTTGAAAACAAGCATCTTGACAAGATTCTTTTGTTTGGAAGCAGATTCGAACCCTATCTCAGATGTAACTGACCAATAGAAATTAAAATATTCATGTGCAACTTTTCTATAGAAGGGTAAAATATTAAACCTCAACTAGGTGAAATAGTAATAAAAAAAATTCATAAATGGAACCATTCCATATAATAATTTGCCAAATTTATATTATCTCATATACTCATTTATAAAAGATTGCACTCCTCTTTTAGGATATTAAAAAAAAATGACAACTTTTAAAAATAATATGATTTTTTTTAATAAATAAATGATAAAGTATGTTAAGTGTTTTAGGTAGTGGTGATTTTTTTTTTTTTAAAAAAAATGCATGACATTGGTAGAGTGTATTATAATATGTAAATGAGCAAGTCTAGTGTGAAACCATCTAATGGTGACTTTTCATTTTTCTTAATAATTATTACTTTTTATCAATGATGTTTTCATTTTTCATTTATCATACATCTATTCATGAAATCAATGATTAGAAAATCGGGCCGGGAACCGGTCCAAAAAGCCCATAAATTCATTTTTGGAGTTGAATCGGGTTGGACCGGTCTCAACTCGGTCCAACCGGTTGAACCGGTTTCAGCATTTTTTTTATTTTTTTACATTTTTTTATTTTTTTTTACTTTTATGATATTTCACTTTTATTTTTATTTATTTTAAAATATAATATTAACATTTTGGATTAAATTATGAATTATAATATTTAGTGGGTATATTATAAACTATGTATGAAGTATAAATTATGAACTAAAGATATTTTTATTCAATTATATTTGATTTAAATTGTATTTTAAATTTTAAAAAAAATTTAGGTGATTATATATTTTTATAATTGGTAATTCTATAAAATATAATTGAAAAATATAAAACTCAATTTTTCCGAGTGAACCGCTCCGATCAGTTGAACCTTGAATCGTTGTCTCCTCCTGTTCGTTCTTTGGTTCGCTTTTGTAATCACGGCATGAAATACTAATTCAGTTGGACGGTTGTTTTAGACTTCTCCTTGATTAATTATTACTTTTTTTACTAAAAATATTAACACTCTTTAATAATCTTGTACAATTCACTACAATAAAAATATCTAGAGAGGGACTATGGTGCAATCGTTGTACCAATTGAATTGGTACAAGGTCCCCACCCTTCTTAATTAATTTCCACTCCTTCATTAATGTTGTTTTGTATTTTATTTTTAATTTTTTTATTTAAATGACTATTATACCCTAAACCCTAAACCCTAAGGGATAATTTTAAAGGGTAAAATTACAATTATACCCTAAACCCTAAACCCTAGGGGATAATTATACCCTAAATCACAAGGGTAAAATTACAATTATACCCTAAACCCTAAATCCTAGGGGATAATTATACTCTAAACCGCAAGAGTAAAATTACAATTATACCCTAAACCCTAGGCGATAATTATACCCTAAATCACAAGGGTAAAATTACAATTATATCCTTAAAATAAAAAAAAACAGTAATATAGAGCAACAATTAAAAAAAAGAGGAAAATACACACTGAAGGTGAAAGAAGGAGGTTGTACCAGAGGTTGTACCAATTGAAGGTTGTACACAAGTCTTTGCTAAATATCTATATTGATGGAGATTTTGTCATTATAGATATTTTGTCATTATTGCTTTCGTAGCTAAAGATCTTTAATGACAGAAATGTATCAATAATGACATAATCCTCTTAAAGTAATGACATAATCACCGTCATTATAGTGTCATTCTATAGGATTATTTCACATGAGTTTTTTCTTATATATGTAAATTGCTATGTAATAAGTTTGTGTTAAATATAATACACAAACAATTGTAAATCGGGTTCACGGTATAAATTCTGTAGTCCCCCTTCCAATCCTATATATCCTATGTATTGTTAGGGTGTTTAAATCAAGGGATCACAAAATTTATAAGGATTTATGATGTAAACCCAATTTACAACAAAAATAACTCAATAAAATAATATGCAATTAAGACATTTTGTTTATTTGATGCAGACATGCGTGGACTCTCAGTACGTTGTTGGTGTTTTTGTTCTATCTAATCGGTATGTATTTAGTTGATTTTGTTGACATTGATTTCTTGATATAATTTGATGCTACTGATTTTCAATTTCAAAGAGAAGAATATGGAACCTTAATTGAGTTGTATTAGGTAAACAACATTCATAATTCTTCCTCATCACAAAAATATTTTATATATATATATATATATATATATATATATATATATATATATATATATATATATATATATATATATATATATATATATCAATTTGTTTTTTTTTAATAAATTGTTTATCCTCTCACTTTATAAAGTGAGCTCATGTGATCCAACTACTTTATTCAATCAATTTGTTATTATCTACGATTATTTCAAGATCATTTTTCTAACAATATTTCCTTCAATTCAAATGCTTAATTAGGAGTGTTTGCCGAGATTTTTATGCGGTCTAAATTTCTTTCGTTATTTTATTGTAGCATCTTTCATACATAGTTGAATTGATGGTAGAGGGGATATAAAAATTATATCCTAAAAAAAAATTGTAAATTCCAGTGGGCAATGATTGAATTTTCTTCGATTTATTTTTTACATATTTATTTTCTAAGGGAGTAATTGAAGATCTCTTTTTTTTTTTTGTTTTTACCGCAATAGATTGCAATCCTAAATATTTAACATGTGAGTTCATTTGGTTCATTCCCAAAGTCTGACAAATGGAGAAATTAGTTTTTGCTTGTATTTTATCACTTTTAATAAAAGTAAAATAAGAAATATTTTATGGGACAGATAAAAAAGAAAAATGTGAAATACTTTGGGGACGAAAGGACTATATATTATGATAAAATAGAAATTACTTATTATATAGGGATTAATGATAAGAAAATTCAGCATTCAATTTTGTGGATCAAGTCATGGTAGCTGAAAAGTGAAACTGTTAAAATGCGTTTGAGCCAGCCAATTTGTGTGGATAATATGATCGATTAGGACCGTTTAAATTAACTACTCCAGTTTGTGTTTGTATACATTGTATTAATTATTTGTTGAATTTTAACAATTCATCATTTGAATTTGTAATTAACATGGATATGTACATGCGTGTAATATTGGTTAATTAATTTTAATCAATGGGTGATATATGAAGTGAGACGTGATATATAACTTGTTGATATCATATACTTCTTTTCTCTCTACTGATCATTATTTTGTAGAACAATTTGATTAATATCACAATTCTCTGTGACAAACTACCACTCTTTTTCGATGAGTAGTGCTAAACATTCTAAAGAACACTAACAAGATCGAAAATTTAATTTTGAAGTTTGATAAGTATTAAATGTATAATATATTTGAAGAATTGCCAAACTTAAAAATATTGATAGGAAAGGTAAAAATGAGGATCTTTTTACATAAAGGGAAAAATGAGATCTTTGAATGAGACACCCAGTATAGTCAAATGAGGATCTTTCGGTGGGATTGAGGGAGTATAAACTAATGAATACTAGTTATCAAATTTTAACGAATTTTTTGTTAGTTTTTTTTAAATGAAAAAGCTTAATATAAAAAATAATACATTTATTAAAAATCACATATATGTGTGGTTTATGTACCTCATATCAACTCTTATAAGAAAGATATAAAATGAGAATAATTTAAATATAAAAATAACACCTAATCCTAAAAAGATATAACCATACAATTAAATAATTTTATGAACAACATAAAAGATGAAAGATAAGAAATGATAATATTTATGTAAAAAAAAAAATAGTATTCGACATTTTAAAATGTAATACTCAGCTATTATTAGGTTTATTGGCCCAGCGGAGAAGCGAATCCATTCAATTCAATAGTATGATATTGTCCGCTTTGGCCATCCATGAGCCTGCATGGTTTTGCTATTTGGGCTCACACCCAAAAGTCTTGGGGAGAATCTATTCCACACTTATAAACTCGTTCCCCACTTCTATAATCGATGTGGGACTTTGGTTGACTGTTTATAGGTTTATCGGCCTTTGGTTAACCATTTTTGGGTTTATCGGCCCATCGAAAGTTAGGCCCACTCAATCCAATAGGCATAATATTGTCTGCTTTGAGTCACCCACGGACTCAATCCAATAGGCATAATATTGTCCGCTTTGAGCCACCCACTGGCCCGCACGATTTTTCTCTTTGGATTTTGCTCTTTGGGCTCACACCCAAAAGAGGTCATGCTAGGGAGAGTCTACTCCACAATTTTAAGCCAATAGCCTTTCCCATCTGATACCAGAGTTGGTTTATCGGCCCAATGAGAGCTAGGCATGTTAGGGAACTCTACTCTACACTTATAAACCCACAGTCTTTCTCATTTTTAATCGATGTGGGACTTTGGTTGACACTCAACCAGTAGTTATATATATATTAGTATGAATCTCGTATATTACACAGGTGGTAAAGTTACAATTTTAAAAAATATAATTTAAGTCTAATATAATTATTTATTCAACAATTTAAAAAGAATATAATTCAAGTTTAATATAACTATTTATTCAATTATAATCTAATATGAATTTATATTCAAGAGGAAAATTCAATTTATATACACTCAAATGTGAATTTGCTTCCATCGGTAAAAACTTAATTTCCTTGTTAAATTGATTTACCAAAATATTTTTTAAAAAAATATTGAATTGGTTATTCAAATTTTGTTACAATTCCTGTTGCAAAACTAAATTTACCAAAAAAATTATATGTTAATTTAACTATTGATGAAAATATTTTATAATAAAGTTATTTAATAAAAAAAATAAATACAAATCAATTTGACGAAATAAAAAAATATTTATCAAAAATTAAAACAAAAAAATAAACAAATAGAAAAAATAATCTAACAAAAAATCATAAAAAATTTAATTAAAAAAATAATAAAAGTAACCATGAAAAAAATTTATTAATGTAAATAAATAAATATTAAAAAAATTACATACTAATAAAAATTAAAAACAAAATAACAATATTAAAAAAAAAATAAAAACAAAAGCTAATCAAAAGAAAATTTTGAAAAATATAAAAGAAAGAGCAAAAGTTATAAAAATAAAAAATATCACATTCATATTCGATTTTAAAAAAATTATTTATGTATCATTAAATTTTAATGTTGGTGAAAATGTATTTAAAAAAATTTAAAAAATTAAAAGAAAAATTAAAAAAATATTTAAAAAATTTTAAAAAAGATAAAAGAAAAATTATAATAAAATTAATATATATAATTCAAAAATAAAAAATAAGTTTATTATGGTTAAATTTGAAGAAATAAGAAAAAAATAAAGTCATAACAAATTAATTAAATAAATTAGTAAAATCAATAAAAAATTAATAACGTCAAAACGATTAAAAAATTATATACTAATAATTTAAAGAAATTAAAACAAAAAAATTAAATAAAAAATAAAATAACATATAAAATTAATCTTAAAAAATTGTAAAATTAACTATGAAAATAAAAAGTTAATTAAGTGAAAAAAATTTAAAAAACTAAAAAAATTACGTACTAACAATAAAAAAACGAAAAAAATTTATATAAAAAAAAATAATCGAAATAGAATATAGAAAATATAAAAGAAACAGCAAGAAAAATATAATTAAAAGTGAATTAATAAAAAATTAATTAAAAAAATTTGTAAAGTTAACCATGAAAGAAAATTTAATTACGTTAAAAAAAATACTATAAAAGATTATAAAATTATATAGTAACATTTTTTTAAAAACCACTAAAATCAATAATAAATAAATAATTTTAAAAATATAAAAAATATAAAAATTAATCAATAATAATAATACTAATAAAAAACGAATACCTTTCTTTAAAATTTTATTATAAATAAATTCAAAGAAATAAGAAAAGAAAAAGAAGTCACAACAAAATTAATTAAATAAATTTGTAAATCGTGAAAAAAAACGTAAAATAAAAAAAAATTACATACTAATAATTTTTTTTTAAAAAAAAAATATTAAAACAAAAAAAAGTTTTAAATAATAAAATATAATCAAAATGAAATCATAACTAAATTAATTAAAAAAATTATAAATCTACCTATGAAAAAAAATTTAATTACGTAAAAAATCCAAAATTAAAAAATTACGTACTAATAATTAAAAAAAATAGAACTAAAGCAAAAAAAATAATAAAAAAAATGTAAAAAATATAAAAGAAACAATGAAAAAAAATCAAAAGTGAAATCATAATTTTTTTTTGTAAAATTAACCACGAAAAAAATTTAATTACGTAAAAAAATTCAAAAGATTATAAAATTACATACTAACAATTTCTTTTAAAAAAACTAAAATCAATAAACAAATAATTAAATTAAAAAATATAAAAAATCAAAATTAATCAATAATAATTAATAATAATACTAATAATAATTAAAAACAGATACCTTTCTTAAAATTTTGAAGAAAGCTTTTGTTCGGCAGGACTCATGATGAATAAATTATGTGTTTAGAACGAATGAATAAAGAGTCTTATTTATAGGTTGGGAATGGATAACTTTTATAAATCTTAAAGTAAATATATATATTTATCTATATTAATTTTTAATTAATAGTAATTAATTTTGATTTGATAATATCATATTCAAATCATAAAATAATATATGTATTTATTTATATTAAAATTTAATTAATAATTAAAGGCATAGACTTGTGTGAGACCGTCTCACGTAAGCCCTTACGTAAGACAGTCAGAAAATGATAACTTTTATGAAAAAAAGTGATAATAAATTAATGAAAAATGATAATGTTTTTTCATGAACAATTTATAGTATAAATAAAAAGGAATAACATTTTATAGCAAAAGTGATAATGATTTATAGCGATAGTGATAGCCATTTTAAAAAGTGAAAAATGGTCTCACGTGAGACGGTCTTACGAAAGATCTACTCATAATTAAAATAATTGAGATTTTTAATTTTAATTAAAAATTAAAATAATTGAAATTAATTCTAGTGGCGACACCTCATCAAAATTAAACTCTCCTTTAATATATATATATATATATATATATATATATATATATATATATTTTTTTTTTTTTTTTTTTTTTTTTTTTTTTCTTAGGGACATGCATGCTACACCCGTTCACATGGAATTATTCTCTGAAAAAAATGCCTATAATATTTTAACTCCCCATATTTATTTTCATATCGTAGTTCTATTATAAATAATATTGTGGCTTATATCAATATAGATGAATGACTTGTTGTAAGAGTTTTGGTACACCATTTGATAGTTAGAAGCATTAATAAATATTTTTCCATTAATATACAAGGCTCAAACTTCCATTTTTCAAAATCTCACACTTCTCGAAAGTTGTTCTTTTTAATACTATTAAATATAGGGTTAATTGCATATAAAATCATAAACTTTAAACGTATTACAAATTAATCCTTACTTTTCTAAAATTGCAAAAAAAACCTTGACTTTTAAGAGTGGTGCAAATCACACCCAATGAGCAGGTTAACCCTGCCCGACTGCTCACGTGGTATGTTAATTCAATGTCATGCCACCATGTCATCAATGAAATGACGTCGTTTTGGGTTAGTGATTGGAGTTCCTAAATTGAAAACTGATTCAGCGAACCCTAGTACAATCCTCTACGCCAAGTGGGTCGGCCGCTTCAACCACGTCCACGCCTACAACCCAACTGATCCACGCGCTGCCGGCCCCACAAATGGGATCACCTATTCCATTATGTGTTTCATCTACTATTGCACTAATTAGATTTTTGACACGTGTCGTAATCAATGGTCAAATTTTCACCCCATGCCCCAAGGGTTTAATGGTCATTAACTAGGATATAGTTTTTTAATAGGAAATAAGTTATGAAATAGGTAGTGGAATACCAAAATGGAATAGGGGATTTTGGTTGGCCTGCCCATCGTGCTCCAGGCCCAATCGAAATCCGGTGGTGATAATTACAGCGAAGAGCTGCATATATTTGTGGATGGGAATAAGGTGAAAGTCCTCCCGCTACCACCATTATTTTCATTCTTGATATGGGGCGAGTTGCCCGCTCCTCTATCCCTCCAAATTGACTCATCTGTATCAAGATTAGAGAGAGAGGGATTTGGGGGAAGAAGGTGAATCCAAGACAAACATCCTTTTTGCATCTGATTATAAAAATTTCCAACTCATTTTTTTCTTAATTAATTCTCACAGATATATTATATCTTTATATGAAATCAAATTGAGAATGAAATAGGATTTTATCTTGACCACAACAACTTGCGATGTCCATAACTCAAAATTCAAAGCTTGAAAAAGTAATGGCAGAAGGTGTAATCAGATTTTGGGTTTCTTCTTCTCATCGTAAAACGACAACGTTTTAGTATGAAATGGGGGGCATGACATGGAACTAAAATGCCACGTGAGTAGTCAGGCAGAATTAACCTGCCCATTGGGTGCGATTTAATTAAAGTCTATAATTTTAGAACAAAATATTATAAATTTATACACTGTATATTTGAGAATACAGGAGACCAACTCAATCTCCATATTTTAACATGAAAAATATTATATATATATATAATCACACGTAAAAAGGATCTCATCCGTTTTATTCCCTTGTTATCCATTTGGAGAGCCCTTGAAATCTCCACATACGTGAGTTTCTTCTCTCTTTTAAGTCAAAATTGTTGAAAATTTTGTTGAGGCTCCACTAGCTACCTTTTATTTAAAAATATATTCACATTTACTTTACTAATCAATGATTAATATATGTTTTATACTCCTCTCTCTCTAAATAAACATACACACACATGATTTTGGCAGGTGAAATTGGTCAAGGAGAGTGTGTGTGTAGTCATACGTAGTGCGTAGGTGTCTAAATCACTAAATCTATATATATACAAAGAGAGAAGGTGAAGTGGTGAAAGAATATAGAATGTAGAGTGGAGGGCAATCTGCAGAGTGAATGTGTTTGTGTGTGAATAGGTAGTTTTGTTAGTTAATTCCTTATATATAATCTTACGAGGAGAGAGAAGAGAATAGATATTTACACACATATAGACTTATGGGGAGAGGAAGAGCACCGTGTTGCGATAAGAACAATGTGAAGAAAGGACCTTGGAGCCCTTCTGAGGACTCCCGTCTCATGGAATTCATTACGATGCACGGGCACACCAACTGGCGTGCTCTGCCCAAACTAGCTGGTATACACATTTATTTCTCTATCCATACTGTAGTCCATCATTTTTTGGGCACGTGATATCTTGTAATATTTTGATGTAACATCTCTTATAACATGATGTTTTTATAGATTGATACACGTATCAGATACTTAGAATGGAGAAAAATCCAATCTCTAGCTCTTAGCTAGGATTTATACCTTGACTTAGGTATAATTTCCCTTTTGCCTTATGTGTGTTATTCATTCAATGTAGTGCCACACCAAAATCACAAAACATAGTTAGATATAATCATTTTCCTAACGTTTCTCTTGTACAATTAGTAGCATAACAAATCATATATATTACAAGCTAGGACAGAAAATCTAGTGTGTCCTCAAACAAATGAAAGAATCCATCATCTCATTCTTTCATTCTTCAAACCTACTTGTATCTAATTAAGCTCCATGTATATTTATCTTTATGATCATATATTGGATTATTAAATTAATATATATTTGGAAATTTTGCAGGGCTAAAGAGATGTGGAAAGAGCTGTCGGCTTAGGTGGATAAATTACCTAAGACCTGACGTCAGAAGAGGCAACTTCTCTCCTCAAGAAGAGCTAACCATCATCAACCTTCATAACTCTTTTGGAAACAAGTATCTTTTCTAACTTTACCTCATCTACTCCATTTTTTTTAAATTTTCTTTTAATTTTTTAATTATGTGGGTCTTGATCTTCAACTATGGATGACGAAATCAGTCTTCCAACATACATAATCGAATTTTCTAAAATACATCTTACTTACATTGGCTCTATATGAAATAACTTGATTATTAAACTATATATAAAAAATACTCCCTACATCTATCCTTTTAATAATGTGAATTTACATTTACACTAAGATTAAGAAAAATTAATATTATTTTAACAAATTTTATTAACTTTAGCAATAATTATGTCATAATAAATAATAAATAAAGTATGAATTATGGAGTAGGTATTAAAATGGATGAGAATTCATAAAGTAAAATATGTGAATTAATAAAACATATATACACTGTGTTAAACAAGGTGTAAGTATGAATATTCTCTTCATTTTCATTAAGATTCATGTGATATTATAACCATCATTCTGGGTTGTATTCAATAAGGCCTTTGTTTTATAATAACATATTTAGAAGATAAATAAGTGCGTATAAGTACAATTAGTGTGTAAAATATACTCCTTTAAGTTATATTATTAATTCAATTCGAAACAAACACACCAAATTTAAATTGAATTAATATGCATGCAGGTGGTCAAAGATTGCATCATATTTGCCTGGAAGAACTGACAATGAGATTAAAAATGTGTGGAACACTCATTTGAAGAAGAGACTCACCAACCCTAATTTGGTACATCATCATCATCATAGCCATGAAACTCATGAACCCAAACAATCTTCAACCACTAACTACTCAGCTTCTCTATCATCCACTTCCACTAATTCCACCACATCACCCCTTGGAGTTGCTCTCAAAAATCCTAACCTAAAGCCATATGATCATGATCACCCCACCTCAGATTCTCCAACATCTTCCAGTTTTTCGGCCATGCACCCAGCTCCAGACGATGGAAAAATCGAAATTCCGGTGGATTCAGACATAAATATTTGGGAACTGTTTGAATCCTTGGAAGATCACGAGAACATAACCGAAACGAATGAGGTGGATGAACAAGTGTGGAAAGTTGAATGTAGCAAATGGATTGGATTGTTGGAAGATGAACTTGGATTGACAAGTGATGCCAACCAAACATGGCTGAAGGATCAAAACATGAATTCTCCATTGGAGCCAGAAATAATTGGTCCTGGATTTGATTATTTTCCATTATGGCCATCTTCACCTCAAAATCTTTAAGTACAAATTACTACGAAGCCTTTATGTGACCATCTATATATGTTTGTCATCTAGTAAAGTAATTTCTAACTACAACAAATGGACAACTCATGCACATATATAAAATTAAAGGAAAATTGAATTAATACACTAAATTTAATATACAAAATCCTTACCAACACTTCAATATCTTTTTTATCATTTCTACACATTTGTACATTTTTTGACACTATTATCCTCTCCCCCATCCACCCACCCACCCACCCACCCTAACCACCCCACACCACCCACTTAACCCTTTCTCACAACCACCTGTGTATCATCCAACCCCACCCACAGCCCACCCGGCCCCCCCCTCACACGTGACAACCAAAGTTTGACCTCGAATGAAACAAAAAATTTGAAAAATTTTGTTTCTTCTGTGGCCAACGTTTGGCCCTGTGGAGAACCCATATTCACCGCCTCCTTTCATAGAGCAGTACAATTCCATCGATTATTAGAGTACGAAGAAAATTGTGAGTTTTTCGACCCCATCGCACAGTTCCAGCGACACAACCCACCATTTCATCGACTCTTTCACCCACAATCCCCGACACCTTTCATATTTGTCTAGTTGCTTCACAGAGTGGGTTGTACTTCAGAAATTTTGAAGATATTGGTGAGTTCTTCAAACTTAGAGACTATGTGTCTTCAATTTTGTAAGATAATATTAGTTGTGGAAGTGCAAATGGAGGTTGAGAAAAAGAAGACTGTGATTTTGTAATTCTTGTATGTTGGAGGATTTACTGCTGGCCAAGCTATGCCAAGAATGGTTGATTCTTACTTCACACTGCAAATTAGTTTGTTTTGTTGCTTGTTTTTCAAATGAATTCTTACTTGGTTTTGTTGATTTCTTCTCTCCATACTGTTTTGTTAGAATGTTGTTCTTATTTCTGTTGATGTTCTTACATTCTAAACCATATTGTTGATTGTGGGTGAATCAGTATTCTTAATGTGTTGTTTGGGGATCCATGTGTTTCAGGACAAAACAAATGGCAAGCTCCAATCCAACTAGTATATCAAATCGATCTGAAATTAAGGTTTTATGGGATATCAAAGAAAAACTCAACCCTAATAACTTAGATAAGTTTTGCTCGAGCTGTTTCGGAGTTTTCTTAGGGTTAACTGAGTTTAAGTTCCAGTGTCAGTTGTATCTCCATCTTCTCTCCACATTTGACCTTGAATTATCTGAACATTGATTCGTATTCAAAATTAATAAAGTAGAAGCTAAGTTTGGGCCTCGTGAATTTGCTTTGGTGATTAGGTTGCGGTTTGGTCCATTATCGGAAATTTCAGACGAGGGTGACTTTCTTGTCCGTGTATTTGGGGATAAGAAGAACATTACACCACCCCCAAATTCGGGAGAAGTTTCTTGAGATTACCAACGATGATGATTCTCTTAGACTTGCTTTGTTGATGATCCTTGTCTTCTTACTTATCCCTCAAGGTTTCAAACAATGTGTTGTGAACCTTGAATATATACGCCTTGTCGATGATCTACATCTATTTAACACCTATCCATGGGGTCGTGTTGTTTTCTTCAACCTGTTGACTGAGTTCAGTAAGTTAAAGATGTTGAGGAAGCGGTCAAGAGATGGTGAACGACCAAGATAATATTACGATGCTAACGGATTCAGCTTTGCACTGTTGGCGTGGTCATATGAAGCAATCCCCAGTCTTGGAAAGGTGTATGGTCGTTCGAGGGGGGAAGCATATCCTCGTTTGATGAAATGGTCACCGAATTGCACCTCTATTTTTACAGAACTAAGGAAGCTGGTGTTCATGGAGCTACGTGGGTCTGATAAATATGCCAAACACGTAAGTTAATTACTGTTAATAAGTGAGACATATGGCTTGATCTATTGAGTACGTGTATAACATGTTGTTTTCTTCACTAGGTGGAAGTGAAGGTCGCGTTTGAGCCATCTCTTAGTGTACGCAGGCCCCGACAGTCTTCCAGATGCATTCGAGAAGATTCCCCTCCAGCCGCACCTTCTCCACCTTTGACTAGCTACGGAGCATTGGAAAGAAAAATTGATTCGCTAAGTAGTATTATGGAGTCAGTGAAAAGTAATCAAAGGCAGCTTATACAAATGATTGAAGCTCTTGCTCGATGATTTGATGACCGATCCCCAATACGTTCTCCTTCTTCATCCAGATCAAGAACGATGCCTGAAGTTGATTCACCACAAGTGAAAGAGTTTGATAATGAATTTTAAGAACATACCAAGGGTCAAGAATAAAATTTGGATAAAGAAGAGAACGTTGAGCACGAAAATGGAGTGGGAGAAGAGGACACTCTAGAGAAAATTGCCAAAGAAGAAGGTAATGGTAAGCAAGCATCCGAAGAAGGCATTGAAGATGTAAGCAATGAGAAACAAGATGAAGTTGAGGAAAAAGAGAATCTGATGGTTAGAGAAGATAATGAAGCTGAATACGAAGTAGTTAAGCAATCTGATCAAGGATTTCATGAAGATCAATTCATTGTAGAAGGACTTGAAGAACCAATGCTAAAAAAATGTAAGGGATCTACGGAAGAAGTTGAGCATTCCGTGCAAGGAGAATTTGGAGTTCCCGACCAAAATCAGGGAGGAGTTCAAAATGAGAATTTGAAGTGTGATAAGAGGATCAATAATGACCTGGTAGTTTCTCTTATTAGTGATCATATGTTGTATTTTTCTTCATAATTAATCTCTATTTTTATCCACCAGGAACTGGCTGTTGTTCATGATGATCCATCGAAGCGTAGCCGAATGCCAGGAAGACATAAGAAGTCTCCATGGACAAATCCTAATCGCACAAAAAACAAACAAAAGAATAAAGGAAAGGCTAGGTCGAAGGTTGAGGTGGAGGTGGAGTGCCCTTCTGATGTGGATGGTGAGATATATCCACCTGAATTTATTAATGATTTCGAGACCTGTTATGATAAATTAAAAAAAACAAGGAGCAGTTTCTATTTGTCTATCGAGCCCACTCGTGATCCTTATACTGTCAAGTTTTTAAGTAACATTTATGCGCAGGAGCAATGGTTATCCAACCAGATTATATCTTCTTTTCACAACATATGGGCTATGTTTAAACATGATTTATTGTTTTTGGGTTGATACTAAATGCATTTAATTTGAATGGCAGAATATGGATGCTCTTATCCATCTTATTGTTCATAAATCTGCCAAATGGCCAGAGCTGTTTGTGCATAATTGGGCAGTGGTAGATATTGATTTCTGGGTAATGTTTAGAAACCTATTACTTTTTTTCCATGCCCTGTTACTTTAGAAATTTGACATGCTTTTTATTTATAACAATGTAGAACATAGTTATGGGTTTTCGGAAAGAGTTTTTGGCAGAAGAGAAGAAGAACTTGCAATGGAATTGGGAACAAAAGTATCGTGGCCTGAAAAACTTCATATGTAGTGATCTACCCGAGTGGGGCCCACCGAGGGATTGGAAGAACGTCAAATCAATCTATGAAGTCGGGTTTGTTGGTGGAAATCACTGGGTCTTATACGATGTTCATGTTTAAGACCATAGCATCATCACCTATAACACCCGGTCTAAGACCACGAAGCGAAAATTTCTGGATGAGTTTGAGGCGATTGTGGGTCATTGACCGTGATGTTGTTTGACAAAATTATTAGGAATAATCTGTACACGAAGTCGATCCATCAACTTGTGCAAAACGTCGGGTTCATTTATGTGCGGAGCTTTACAGGGAAGACTTTATCATGCCTTGAATGGTGAGGTGACCGGTAGTTTTTGTCTTTAACTGTGTAGATTTGAAAGTGACTTTCTTACGACAAGTTCTGACGTAGATTAACGGGTAGCTATGTAGTTATATTGGGCTCCAAGTTGAAGTTTTGAATTGTGTATATTGTGCATGTGCTTCAACTCCGAAATTAATGTTAATAGTCATTGTTCGAATTATCTATCCCGATTGTCATTGCACTTTATAATACAATATGTGGATCGGTATGTCATAGGAACTCACAAATCTGAAACTCATGCTCACCTACACAACCACCCACACTATCACCCACATTGAAACTCATGCTCACCTACTCCATCAGCCACACCATCACCCATATTGAAACTTCCTCGACACAACACTCACCCACACTCTCACCTGTACTGTCACCCACATCGAAACTTCTTGGACACTCCACTCATCTAAAACATCACACCCACTCAACCTCACTCCTACCCACCACTCACCCACATAGAAACTCTCTAGATACACACACTCTCACCTGTACTGTCACCCACATCAAAACATCCTGGATACACCACTCACCCACCCACTGTCACTCACTCTCACCCACCCACTCACCCACAGTCTCGCCTATATTGTCACCCACACTGAAACTTCCTGGATATTCCACTCACCTACAACATCACTCACCCACTCAACCTCACTCTTTCCACCACTCACCCATATAGAAAGTCGCTCGACACACATACTATCACCCACAACGAAACTTCCTGGATACACCACTCACCCACCCATTGTCCCTGACTCTCACCCACCCACTTACCCACAGTCTCCCCCACTCTGAAGCTTCCACGACACACCACTTACCCACACTCCCCCCCATGCTATCACCCACACCGAAACTTCTTGGACACTCCACTCACCCACATTCTCACCAATATGATTGCCCACACTGAAACTTCCTGGACACACCACTCATGCACCCACTCACTGACCCTCACTCTCGCCCACCACCCATTCACCTTGAAACTTGCTCGACACAGTACTCATCCAAATTATGACTCACACTACCCACCCACAATGAAATACACCACTCACCCATATTCTCACCCAAAATATAGCTTCTCCTCAACACAATACTCCGCCCGCTTTATAATAAAGCATATATTACTAGAACACTAGGTTAAAAAACAAGAGTCATACGAGAGACGTAGTCCTACTGCATTTTAACTACTTTGCAGTTCTAATACAAGAAATTAAAGAGAGCCCTAAACAGACACTTCAAAATCCATTCGCTCTTATGCATATTTTCAGATGTCTCCCTAGTCCCTATTCAAATAATTTCTTGCGACATGCATAGTTTGGGTGGTAGAAGTTATGAGCAAGCTTCTGCCTGTAGTATCGGTTTGAGTCTTGAAGTGTTTTGTTTCGCTTGAAACGGCCAAATGTGAGATCTAAGAAATTTCATATGTTGTCACCCTATTTTTTCAACCTTTCAGCAGCCGGATTCTTTTGAAAAATAGTAATATTAACAACATTAATCTAACGGGTTGTTTACTTTGAAAATTTTGACAGAGAGGCACCTGAATAATCTTGGCCCAAGTCGCCTCGTCAGCGTTGAGCCTTTGGGAGACGCTACACACTTGCACACCTAGTAGTCCCTGGAGCTCATCGAACAGGATGAAGCGCGACTTGAACACCTTGATCTTACGCCGTACGTTGGAGTGGGTGAAAAGCTTCCCTTCTTTGTTGATCAGCAACTCGGTGATGTCATTCAGCAGCCCATCGTCCACCTCCTCTGATGTCCATCTCCCTTGCTAAAACAATTCGTACATGATGTCTGCTAAAGCACGTTCATTCTGAGTACTCCACGTATAGAGCCAAAACATGTGATCCACTTGATGGTTCTCACCCTTATCCATCTGATAAACCCTAGACTGAATTTTCTTATTTCTGAATGTGGTAGTACCGAACTCAGTTCATGGTGAGTAAATTAAAGGCATCTTAGGGAGTTGTTGCCTTGAATGTTACATCTCAATTTATGAGTCGTTAGGTGGGTTATTTACTTTGATATGGTAGGTTATAGGGTATTGAAGTAATAAGTTATGCAAGGATATCATTAGTTCTACAACTTTGCATACTAAGAGTTATAGTTCGGCTACTGTCCTTTGATATCATTTTAGGGTGAATGAGCTATATATGTCAAAGTAAATGGTAGTCCTAGTACCCACACCATTCACATCAGTGGTACTCCCAAATTATGACATACATTGTCACCCTATTTGACACCTCCTCAACAGTATAAATGAAATCGGATATCATTAGTAGATGAGCAATATTAGAGTTCTTAATAAAACATAACCATAGGTTACAACACAATAACTGAAAGAAAGTCACAACCCTACCACATTTTTATGGACTAATAATAGTCTAATTACCACAATGACAGAGTGAAAGAAGAATGATTAAAAGAAAACTTGAAAATACGTTGCTCTTATGCACATAGCCGAAAATTTCCCTAATCGCTTCGGCCCCAAAAGTCATTTGGATTTCTGCCATAAGCACAATCTGGATGACAGAAGTCAAGCGCGGGCTTCTGGTTGTAGAGAGAACTTGGTGTAGGGATCTGTTGCTTTCTCTTGAACCGACCAAAAGTAAAATCCAAGCAATCTCAAAGACTATCACCTTCATTTTTCAACCTTTCAACAGTGGGATTGTTTTACAAAATAGCAATATTAAAAATATTGGTACCACCGGTTGTTTACTCTGAACATGTATACAAAGATGCACCTGAATAATTTTGGCCTACGTCTCCTCCTCAGCGTGTAGCATTTGAGTGACAGTACATATTTACACACCTGGCAGTCCCTTGAGCTCGTCGAAAAGGGTGAAATGCGACTTGAATTCCTTGATCTTACGTCGCACATTGGAGTGGGTGAAAAGCTTTCCTTCTTTGTTGATCAGCATCTCAGTGATGTCATTCAGCAGCCCGTCGTCCATCTTCTCTGATGTCCATCTCCCTTCCTAAAACACGTCACACATGATGTTAGCTAAAGCTCTTTTATTCGTAGTAGTCCACGTATAGAGCCAAAACATGTGATCCACTTGATGGTTATCACTAGTATCCATCTAATAAACCCACTTGTGAATTTGGTTGTTAGTGAAGGTTGTGGTGTTGAATTGAATTCCTAGTGAGCAATTTATAAGCCAACACCAACACTTTTTTTTGCCATGAATGCAGTATCCATCCATGCAATGTTTGGTGAATCAAATTTTTTGGAAAAAAGTATCATCGGGCATTTAATATATAAGATCAGGTAAGGATGATTTATCTGAAACAAAGCACTTAGCTCAATCATATTTCAAACTTCTAATTCTTGCATCAGTATTTGGTACGAGGGGAGTTCTAATGAAATGTACTTCCTTAAAAGCTATTATGTGCTTGGTAGTTGGATCTTAAATGTACTTCCCTAATCAATGCATGTCATTTTCGTTGTAGGTGTGGCTCTCCTTAAAGTCAATCACCATTGTAGTCGTTGCTGTTCCTATACACACTATTACAAAAAACCCTAAATAGGACACTTGTAAGTGTATTATTAAGGAGAATAATGAGACATTTTCAAGGTTTTAAATGAATAAGACACTTAGCTTAAGTGTCCTTTATCGTCGAGTCACAATAGGTAAAATGTCTCAATACATGATATTAAAATGTTTTAAAGTGTCCTTTCAAAATGAGTCACAATAGGTAAAAATGTCTCATTACTTAATAATTATAACACTTTAAAGTGTCCTAATATCCTATGATTTTATAGGACAATTCATAAGTGTACCTATGTATTAATGCTTATTTTAAATTAAGAAAAATAAAAAGAAAAGAAAAATTAACTAAGACACTTTAGCATAATGGTTCTCAAACATCACATAAAATAATATATTTTATATACAAGTGTCCCATTACTTAACATGTCATCATTGTTGAATGTGAATTTTTTAACGTAGATTAATTAGATTGCTAGAGAATAAACAAAATGTGGGTCATCGAATGTATTAGAGTTTGGCGACGGATGAAGCACGATTACCAATTTTTAGAGGAAAAATTATACGCTTAATTTTTCTGAAATAAGTGACGTGGCAAGGAATTAATATGAATACGTCGGTTAAGTTTTCAACTTCCAATCTTGGACATTATATTCGGTTGCGTCGATTGAAGTTCAAATTATGATTCATAGATATGTATATATATATATACATCACATTACTCTTTCTTATGGCATATTGTTTGTAATCCAGTCTTATTCACTTCCATATAGAACAATCGAAACTATGGAAAATATACCACTCCCTCATGTAATGTTGTACGACCAAATCTGGAATACTGAAATGGATGCATGCTTCCTTAATGCCATAATCCATTAGAAGAACTTGGGAGAATGGGATAATGGTGGACATAGTGGCTGGGCATTAGGAGTCGCCAAAGATGTGGTGAATAGGTCGATGATAAAGCGACTTACGTGGGCCCATGCTTATGACAGAAAGGACTTCATGCGTAAACGATACGAAACATTCACTCTTGTGCTGCAAAGGATGCGTACGCGAGGGATTAACAACAGGGCTGAGATGAATCTACACGCGGACAGAAGAATTTGAAAATCTATAGTAGAGGTATGGCTAGCAAACTCAATACATCTATTACTGACTCAATAAAAAGATTGCAAGTTCATTATATTAAATGGATTTTCATACAGTAAGACTCCTTCGCAAGGACATATGTGCGTGGTGATGATCCAGAGTATATTCGATTGTATTTTCTTTTTGGAGATAGAGTCTTGTCAGATGAAGGTCGTTTGAGGGCACTCAGAGGTGGGATTATGATGGGGGATTAGTTGTTGCTGTGGTAACAATGAATAATATTTATTTTCTTTGAAGTTGTAAAGATGCTGTGTTTATCACAGAATAGAAAGAGTTAAATACTCATATCCAACATAATGTCATTAATCATGGAATGTGATGCTGATTAAAAAGTGATTATTTCTACAAAAACTACTGATAATATAATAGTCAAATTGATCTACAATGAACAAAGTGCTAAGATAATCCTAACTGCTCTTCTATAGCTTTAAGAGTTGCTTCATGTTCTTCAACAAGGCCCCGTATTTTCTCTTGTTGATTCATTGCAACTCTAACTAAGGAGAGTAGATCGCGCTTCTTCAGATCTTCTTCATCTGGTATGATGTGTGAATCATTATTTCTTAAGTTTCTCAGCTCCAATTGTCGAGTCGGAGGTTCAATGTAGTCGTGAGGCAAGATTTCACCATCATACATGCTAGTAAGAAGTTTCCAAATTGCATTTGGAAATGGCAATATCTTTCTCATATCGATTTTTTCCGCGAATTCCATGATATGATCATAAACAAAGATACCAAAATCAACACGTTTACCAACCATTACAGCATGAACGAATCTCCCTTGTTCTGGACTCAAGGTTGAAGACTCCTCGCTTGGTTTCCAGTTGTAGCAAGTAATTTCAGCCAATATTTGGGCCGTTCTGTTTAACCTAGATTTTTGCAATCCGACAGAGGGCCACTTCAACCCTTTAACACCGGTTAAACACTCTGCCACTATGTCCAAATGGACGGGGTAATTATTTATACCAAACGACGTTAGTCCTATGGCGGAATTGATATAAGACAAAGAGAAACCGAAAATATGATTCCTACAGTAAACCTTCTCATATCTTCCTGACTCAAAATCAGTCATACAATTTGAAAGATTGGCGTAGAATTCACATACCATGTTTCTACAGTACGAGCGCGAATTACTGAGAGTATTTGTTAAATGAGCATGCTCGATTTTCCGCCATAGAGATATCCCTCTCCGAAACAAAGGACATCTTCTTGATTATAGAATATCGATATTTTTCTTGCCTATTATAGAATCGGTAGGATAATGCTCTGTCGACATCAATTACCTCATAGTCTTCGTCCAGCGACGGTGATCTTGAAAGCACACCTAATGAATCAGACATTTTGGTAGTTTTTCCAGTATTAGGGTTTCAATTTGGGGATTTTAATGAAGTCTGAATTTGGTAAGCACCCAGGTCGTTCAAGCTATGTGAGATGGACTAAGTAAATTCATTAATTCAAAATGGGCCATGCAGAATTTGAATTATGGGCCTTAAATACAATCACACATACTATTATAAGTATCAAATAGCTGAATAATGGGCTCAAAGCGTATGGGCTATGTGTTTCAAAAGTGTGTCCAGGATGTTTAACAAGTTTAAATATGGATGATAGTGTAGTTCAGAATATGGAGAGGGTGGGAGTGGGCGGCGTGTTGAGTAAGTTTAAATGTGGGTGACAATATAGGTGAACATGTGGAAGACCGGGTGGTGTGTCCACCAAGTTTACATATGGGTGACAGGGTAGGTGAGCATATGGGAGAGACTGTGAGTGAGTGGTGTGTTGAGAAAGTTTCCATATGGGTGACGGTGTAGGTAAAATTGTGGGAGAGGCTGTGAGTGGGTGAATGGGTGGTGTGTCGAGTAAGTTTATATATGGGTGACATTATAGGTGAGCATGTGGGAGAGGTTGTAGTGGGTGGTGTGTCGAGGAAGTTTATATATGGGTGACATTATAGGTGAGGATGTGGGCGATGATGTGGGTGGGTGTTGTGTCGGGGAAGTTTAAATATGGGTGATGGTATAGGTGACCATATGTGAGACTATATGGGTTGACTTGTGGGTAAATGGTGTGTCGACAAAGTTCATATGTGGGTGACATTACAGGTGAAAGTGTGGGTGTGTGGGTCTCCATTCATTCTTACCAAACCAACCTTAAATAACACGACCCTGCAGTTTCACAGCAAAATCACAACAGCGAACAACCCAAACTAGCAAGTCATAATGTAAAAGGAAAATGTAGTGCAGCTAATATCCAAATATTAATAAGAAGAAAAGCAAGTTTTAATTGTGGAACATATTAATGTTCTCATTCACTGTTGGTCGATCTGGGCATAACGTCTTTGTGTGTCCCAGTTTTTGCAAATAGAGCATTTTCTTGTACTTCGACTAACTGGAGGGCCATCAACAGAAGGAGATAAACCAATATTATGACCTGTGCAAGTTGCCCTGTTATGGTTAGAACCACCACAAAGCGAGCATCAGTTGGCTCGACGACCCACTGCCACCTCAAGCGCACTCTGCGCTCTTTTTTGTTTAGGTCGACTGGCCTTTTTTGGAGCATCGGGTGGCTTGCATACCACATCCTTTACATATGACGGAACATCCCAATCCTTGGGGTCGGGCACTGGATGGACAGGTCCGCCCCACATTGATCTCACATTTTCATTCTTGAAACAATCCCCCACATATCGATTGATATCATAATTATTTTTCCTGGTTCAGTTAGGTAAGAATGAAAGTAATTAAATGCAATATCAAACCATATATATACCAAGAAAAAACTTAAATGTGACATTTTTTTACCTTATTGCAGCCACAACATGAATGCATGGAATTAGTTTTGGCTGAAAGTAACCGTAGTCGCAAGTTCTCTGATCTAAATCTGTCATGTATGATGAATTTCCAACAACAACCCTAAATCGATCCCCAAACACCGGCTGAACAACAAGTTTGTCTGCATTATGAGCAATAACTCCAAGTAATTTTGTGACCCGTGTGCAAAAATCATCGCCATGTTTCTTTGCCTCACCACTTCGAGATGTAAACCAATACTGAATTATTTCCCGGATGGACTCCAACAAATATATCACAGGAAACCTCCGACGCCAGCAGATGACATTGTTCCATGACTCTGCGGCATTTGAAGTCATAAACTCATACCTAAGTTTGGAGCAATGGAATCGGGACCAATAATCTTTCCTTGTAGTTCCTAGAATGCTGGATATGCAATTTCCCTGTTCAAACCGGTTAAATGCGCTGACAAACCTTCATATAAATGTACAATTAGAAAGTAAGGAGTATTGGAAAAGGGTTTATCAACACAACAATGTAGAACTATGACTGAAAGATTCCAAATTAATTGAGGAAGTTACATTATGATGTACAATGATAAGTCAGGGCAAAATCAATGTTAAGTGCGCTGACAAACCTTCATATAAATGTACAATTAGAAAGTAAGGACTATTGGAAAAGGGTTTATCAACACAACAATGTAGAACTATGACTAAAAGATTCCAAATTAACTGAGGAAGTTACATTATGATGTACAATGATAAGTCAGGGCAAAATCAATGAGTAAACCTGTCGTATTCAGTTTCCTTATAAGCATTTGCCGCTCTTTCAAAAATATTAACAACCGCGGCACCAAAGGGAACAAATTTCTTGCTCAAGTGACAGCGGCATAGCTCATGAGCAACTCTAGAAAATACTTGATCCATTGCCTGAAGGATCGCTGGATGTTGGTAAGAAACAATTAGTAGTTCTGATGGGGTTCCTAATACTCTTCGTATCCGTGACAAAAAAAGGGACCATAGCTCTGAATTTTCTTGATCACCAACGCCAGTTGCCAAAGGGAAAATCTGATTGTTTGGGTCTTGAGTCACCGCGACAAAAACAACCCCCTTGTAGTGCCCTTTAAGATGAGCCCCATCTACAACTAGCACCGGTCGTCTGAAATGCTTGAATCCATTCACACACGACCCAAGGGAAGTAAAATCAAATTTAAACTTTTCATCGGGGTACGTGATCAACTCCATAGTGTTCCCAGGATTGCACTTTTGTAAAACGTGCAGGTAAGATGTAAGCAAACTAAAGCATTCTTCCGGTGAGACATACACATAAAGGTTCGCCTACTGGTATGCCTGGTAAGCATGACAGTAGTTTATATCAACCCCAAAATGTTGTTTCATGTCGTACTTAATACCCTTCGGTGTCATGGATGTTGATGGATCCATTTGTTTGTCAAAATACAACTTGGCAATAACTCTAGAATAGCATAACGTTGGTTTGGAACGATTACCACTAACCAAATATGAATGTCGGGTGAACTCTGTATCGTGTTTCCCCTTTGTTGCAATGAAGAAGTTGCACAATTTTATGCTCTTGCATTTCAGCTCCCACCTACTAGGGTCAGAACGAAAAACCCAAAACCCAGCACCCCGTAGTAAGTGATACATACTTACATCTTTCACCATTTTCTCCCTGCTTATGTATATCTTCTTCCTCGACAATTCATCAGAAGCGATATCATAAGATTTGAGAGTTGTATTTAATGGTTCCGAAATAGGAGCCTTGCAGGGTATTCCCCAAACAGAAGGGCGAGAGTCGCTGTCTGTATCATTAAAATCGGTGTCCATGTTATCAATACCAATATCAGTAGTTGGGTGATAATCTGTACACCTAATTTCTTGATCAAAATCATCCTCAGAAATATGACATCATTCTAGACTATAATCATCATCAGAACAGGATCCTGAATCAACGTCATCAAACTGTGGTTCTTTTAAAAATGATGGTGCATCCCACGTACAATTGAATTCACCAACACTTCTTATAGGATTGTCGGACCCCTTTTCATTAAACCAATCCACCAAACCATCATCTCGTTCTTTAAAAGATCTTGAACCACATGCCTCTGTACAGTTCAGGGATGGCGTCAATTTCCTTTGATCCATATATATCTCGGGGACCACCTCACTATTGAATATGAAACTTACGTCATCATCAGTCAGAATTGAGAGTTGCATTCTCTTATCATTCACCGTACATAGTTGAAAAATGTCATAAATGACACTGTTGCAATCTGATTTCATGAATTTGTGGAGGAGCTGAGTTAAACGTTCTAGGGTGTGATCACCTGTAGGCATACGCACAGCCCCTACTTTCCCACCGACATATTCGGTACCATTCCATACTACATTCGTTTGCACAGCAACAATCTGATTCACCATATTCAACTGCAACTGCCAAGGGGAAAATAACCAACATCTTTTGTTAAGTAAGATCACCTTCACCTACTTAATTCAATACATAATTAGTAGCTAAAATTTCCAACACAACACAGTGTAAGAAGATAACAACAACAAAGAAAATAATTAACGATTATTGACTATGTGAATGACTTCAAACCATGTATCAAGAGTTCACTATCCGCTGCCCACTTAAACAACTAATTTAATCCAAATGAACTATGGAAGTGAAACTAAAATTGGCTTGGCACCTCTTAAAAAATAATTATTATCTATACACAACTTAAACAGAATCTCCATATTATCCAAAAAGTTTAATACTCTGCATTCAGGGCAGGGAACAATAACACAAACCAAAAAATGGTACATCATACTAAATATCAAGAACATCTCATTTGTAAGCACAATACATCCACACGAGTGGTATTAGTTCAACAACGAAGTAGATTTAGTCAAATCAACCTAGTAGTGCTAGTAGGCAAAAAAATTGAAGAATTAGGGACCTTACCGGAAATTGGAGAAGCTGACACCCTGATACTTGGTACAGTTGTGGATTCCTCAATAAACCTTGAGCTGTTGAAGAACTTGCCACCATGAAGGAACTAAGGGCTCTACACCTTCATTGTCGTAGATAAAGACCTAATGGAAGGCAATTCACTATCGCACAGTTCAAGGGCGTTGAATGAGATATCGGCGACACCCAGCAGAAAAAGATAACGACATAGACCTTATATCGGGTGTGTTCAAATTTTTATTACCCATATAAGAGAAGAATCAGGTCAAAGTGGGGAGTAGTGGGTTGGACTCCACGTTAACCAGCTGGAGAGAAGAATCAGGCCAACGCGACCACCTTTCATCGACGATAACCAGCGAGATGGTGGGTTGGAGTGTGTTCACGTGGTGAAACTTCTCTTATAGCTGGGTGGGGGTTGTGGTCACGGAGGAGGGGGTTTAATACCAGCTGGGAGGGGTGTGTGGTCATTGGGGAAGGGATACCACACGACGGGGTGTGGACACGGTGGTGGGTAGGGGTGGAATAACAGGTGGGGTGGGGAAGGGTAAAAGAGTCCATTTTTGGTGTTTTGGTTAAAGTAAAAAGAATATAGTTTAAGTGTTGGTATTGATATTTGATAGTTGTGAATTGGTTATATTTCCCAATTGGCACTAAAATTAACTTTGTAATAATATATTTATACACACACATCTCCCTCAAAGATGTATATTATAATTAATAGAGAAACACGTGTGTAAGACTATTTCACATTGAGATAATTTTACCTTTTATTTTTAATTAAGTATCATCTCTCATTTTAAATGTTATAACTTTTTAGAGTTAAAATCATTTTTAGTCCCATAACATAGAGAAAATTTGTTTTCAGTCCCAAAAAAATAATTTTTTTAAATTTCATCCCATAACTATAAAAATTAATCGATTTTAGTCACATTTTTATCGAAAAATGAAATTTTCGCCTGAAAAAGATATGTAGCAGCTCAACTTAGAGAATCTGATGGTTTCATCCTATGTGGCATTAAAATTTAAAATTTGACCAAAATGAATTTGCCAACTCAAATTTTATATATATAATTATTTTTTTTTATTTTTAAATTACGAGATGGAAATTGAAAAAGGTGATTAGATTATAGATTCATTAGATTACAAATTTCTCGGATTTCCCTTACCTATCATCACAATTTTCCAAATTGACAATCTTCACAATTCCCCCTAAATTGAAAATCTAGGGTTCTTGGCCAAAAACTTGAACATTTAAGGATTCTAGAAAATTTCCGCGTGGCAATGTCGAAGGTTCGCTATTGCGATTTCAGAAATTGCAAGAGCAGAAGAGTTTAAAAACCATGAGAGATCTAGGTAGGTGGAGACGATTCAAATAAAGGTGTGAAAGAAGGCGTATGAGGTGGCAGAATACGGCCTGTCGAAGATGAAGAAGATGAAATGAATAAATGAAATTTTCTTCTCCTTCAATTATCATCCATCAGTCATGCAGCTATACCTCTTTCCAATTTCTCACACTCTCTCTCCTATCTCTTCACTATTTTCTATAATGAATTCAATATTCATATTGTATATGAATCCTTCTCAATTTGCTATACATTTTTCAATTATTGGATGATATGAAATTATAATAAATCCTTGGGTGTGATTTGGAGTTGAGTTTGAGGATTGGGGTTCTTCATAGATGTAATTGGGGATTAGGGTTCTTGATTTTGAGAATTCCCCATTTGGATGGAATCGGGTTTGGGGATCAGATCTGATGCTCTTGATTTAAAAAAAAAGAAATATATATATATATATATATATATATATATATATATATATATATATATATATATATATATATATATATATTATGTTCACATGTGTTTTAATAATTAAGAAATTTTAATAAACTTATCTATTTTTTCTTTCCTTTTATTTTAGGGAGGATTACTACCAGGTACAAAAAAAAAATTCTTAATTACTATGAGATACAAACATACAAAAATATATAGTGATATTCCAATATTACCCCTGCAATGTGCTGCACATAAATGTTGTGTGCAGCAAAAGTTCATGTGTAGCAAAGTGTGTGCAGTAAAAAAAAAGTGTGTGCAGCAAAAAAGTGGGTGGTCCGACGGAGCTCCGGCGGTGGCAGCAGGTTTTCGGCTGTCGGCCGGCGGCGGTCCGGCAGGGGTGGCGGCGGTCTGGTAGAATTTTGGCGGCCGACCGGCGTCCAACAGATCTCCGGCGACCAGCAGGCGGCGGTCCATCAGAATTCCGCGAGATCGGTCGGCGGTCTGGTGGTGGTCCGGCGATGGGTGGGGGTTTGGGTTTGTGGTTTAAAAGTGTATGAGTTTTGGGTTATATTTGATATTTTACTCTAATATTTTGTATGTGATAGTAATTATTTTAAATCAATGTATCTAATAGTAATTAGGGTCCAAAATGTGTACCTAGTAATAATTTTTCCTTTATTTTATGGATTATTATGGAATTTAATTAATTATGATTTTATATTTAAATTTAAAAATGGGATGACATGGAAATAAAAATAATAATTATATATATTAAATATGATTTGTCAAATTGACTGGTCAAATTTTAATCTGTTGCATGCCATGTATACACTGTAAGCAATTAAAATTTACGGTCCAATTAAATGACGACACGTGGATTTTCTGGATTAAATATCAATTATTAATTTATTTTGAAATTTAGATAAATTAATTCATAAAAATAGATTAATAAATAATTGGTAATTAATTTAAGCCCAACAAATTAAATAGGACTTAAATTAAATGAGGTCTGACACAAGTCAAGCAAGCCCAAATTAAAGGAGGTCTGACCCAAGTCAAGCAAGTCCAAGTCAAATGAGGCATGCAAGCTCATACAAATTAAATCAGGCCCAAATAAAATAGGCCTGATTACAGCCCAAATAAGTGGAGGCCCAAGCCCGCAGGATATGGCCCAAATAGAGTGGACCAATCAGAATGCAAGGCATTAATGATGGAGTCTTCACCTCTCACCTATATAAAGGGGTCTCCTCCCTTCATTTGAGATACACTGAAGCATCCGAAGACGACAACGCTCTGAAGAGATTGAAACACGAGCAACGCTCCTCAAGATCTTCAAAGCAAGAACGACATACGGCCCGGGATTAAGGTGCTAAGCCCCAGATCGAGTATTCTTCATACACTAAGTTCTTTTAGTGTTCTTCAAGGCAAGAACGACATACGACCTGTGATTAAGGTGCTAAGCCCCCCCAGATCAAGTGTTTTCCATACACTAAGTTCTTCAGTGTTCTTTGAGCCAAGAACATCATATGACCCGGGATTAAGGTGCTATGCCCCCAGATCGAGTGTTTTTCACAGAAAACACGTTTAATCCGAATAAAGGCTCGACGCCTCTGGGTTAACGTTACAAAGCCCCTAACTCGAGTTCGGACGAGCTTCAACTGAAGATCCGACTCAACATACACAATTAGCACAATCAGCATAGTCAGCGCAACACACAAAGTCAAAGTCAAAGTCCAAATTGGTTCGAGAGAAGAATTAGAGGATAGATAGAGATTGTTTTCTAAAATTCAAGTTCAATCAATCCAGATTATCATTGTAATTCAACTTGTATTTATTTTATTATAAATACAAAATTTATTGTTATAAATTTTGACACGCCTGTGAGACCATCTCTACCTCTCTATCTTCTCTCTACAACTTTGAAAACACAAAATGACTTCTGTCAAGATCATAGTGGGAAGGACTACTGCTTCCAAGCTCTCCGATTAATTGAATGAATATATTGACGTTGTCACAAGAAGTATGTAAAAAAAGCTCAGTCGGAGGCCTCCTCTGGATCCAACCCTTCGGTCGAAGTGACTTTGAAAAAACAGCCACCCGTGAAGGAGGATAGTGATGAGGACTTTGCATGCTCACACCCTCATTCATCTTCAAGCTCTTCTTCTGATTCAAGTGCAGCTCCAGTAATGATGGCGGGTACTACAACTATTGAAGAACAATTAGCAAACATGATGAAAGCTATCGAAGGGCTCACAAAACACATAGAGGCCCGAGACACAAAGATCTCTTAACTGATAGAAAAAAGAGACATCGCGGAGACTAGCCGTGCAAACGGAAAAGGAGTTGTGGATGAGAGTGAGGTAGAAGAGTTCACAAAATGCCAAACTACTTTAAAAGAGCAAACTGAAAGGGGAGTGCAACTTTCGGCTGATGGAATGCTCCAAGTAGATTAACTGAAGGACATTATACTTGGAACGATAAAGGAGAGATTTGAGGAGACTTCCAAGCCTACCATCACTTATGTCAAGCCATACACAAAAAGAGTAAACAATTTAAAGATGCCAGCTGGCTACCAGCCTCCCAAGTTCCAACAATTTGATGGCAAGAGAAACCCAAGACAACACGTAGCACACTTCATTGAGACGTGCAATGATACTGGTACTTATGAAGATCATATGGTGAGGCAATTCGTTCACTCTCTCAAAGGAAATGCCTTTGACTGGTATATCGACTTGCAGCCTGAATCCATTGACACTTGGGCACAAATGGAGCATGAATTTCTCAATCGTTTCTACAGCACGAGGAGAACCGTTAGCATGACTTAGCTAACTAATACTCGCCAATTTAAGGAAGAGCCCGTGATTAACTATATCAATAGATGGAGAAATTTGAGTTTAAACTGAAAGGACCGATTATCCGGAGAGTGCGATCAAAATGTGCATCCAAGGGATGAAGTGAAATTTAGTCTACATACTCAAAGGGATTCAGCCAAAGACTTTTGAGGAGTTGGCTACGAGAGCTCATGCCATGGAATTGAGCATGGCTGCCAGTGGAATCAAGCACTTGCCAATGTCGGATTCTTACAAGTCCAAAGATAGACAAAAAGCCAAAAAAGGGGGGCAAGCCTTATGCCAAAAACTCCAATAAAGAATCAATGGCCACAAACGCCGCTACTATCAAGGTTCAAAAGAATGGGGATGACAAGAAAGACAAAGGGAAACAAGTTGCTCAAGAGTGGGGGCAAAGAAGGTTAACCCTAAAGGAGATGCAAGAAAAAGAGTATCCATTCCTGAACTCTGATGTTTTTGGCATATTCGATGATCTGATGAAAGACAAACTCATCGAACTCCCTAAAATGAAGTGCCCAGAGGAAGCCAATCGAACCAATGACCAAAATATTGCAAGTACCATAGATTGGTGGGCCATCCCATTCATGATTGCTTCATCTTCAAGGAAAAGATTATACAGCTGGCCAAGGAAGGGAAAATTATGTTGGAGGATGAAGCAACCGTAAACTTCACTTCGGTAAAGGAAATTCATGATGAAAGCTCATGTCATGTGGTAAGTGAGGAGGACAGTGAAGATGAACGAGTTGAGGATAAGGAAAAGGTTTACTCTATGAAGGTGACCTTCACAGATGAAGACATGTTGTTGGGTTCACAGCCTTATAATCGACCTCTATTTATAACCGGTTATACGCAAGGGCAGCAAGTAAAGCTTATACTTGTTGACGGAGGCTCAGCAGTGAACATCCTATCTTTAAGGATGTTGAAGAAGTTAGAAATATCAACGGATGAACTCAGCCATAGCCGGTTGATGATCCAAGGGTTTAACCATGAAGGGCAAAGAACTCTCGGCACGATTGTTCTTGATTTGATGATCGAGGAAATGAAATCAACAGTGCTATTCCATGTTATCGATGCAAAAACTTCATACAACATGCTCTTGGGGCGCCCATGGCTGCATGAGAATGGCATGATCCCTTCTACATTACACCAATGCTTCAAATATAGCGAAGGCAACAATGTGAAAAGGGTGTTTGGTGATGATAAGCCATTTACTGAAGCTGAAGCTTACTTTACAGATGCTAAGTATTTCTTCAAGAATACAAAGGAAGTGAAGCGCGAAGAAGCCCTAACACAAAATGATGGGGGGCAGTAAACAAGTAAAGGATGAAGGTAGCACATCATCCACTGCTCTCAAGAAGAACAAGGAAAAGTTTGAGGCCTTGGAAGAGTTGACGTTGTCTTTAACAAAAATTGATGAAGGTAAGACTTCTTCTCCTCCACTCAAAGGATTTGTATGTCCTGTTGAAGGAGCAAAGTCCGAACACGGTGAAGTATTTGAAACAGAAATAGCCAAGTCATATGGCCCACAAACTTTCAAACTCCTCAAAAAGGCTGGTTATGAGCCAAAGGAGAAACCGATGACAAGCAAGTTGCCTCAAGAGACTATCAATCCATCTGAACATGGGCTCAATGCTACTCAGAAAATGTTGAAAAATAGTGGCCACACTGTCAAGAATGCTAAGCCAGGTTTTGGATATGTCCCTCAAAAGCCAGTCCGCATAGCAATTAGAAGAGCAAATGCAAATTATATCACAGAGGGAGAAGCTTCGTCCACAGAAGACATGTTTGATGAATGAGGAAGGAAAATCAAGAAAAGCTCTATCTTCGAAAGACTTGGAAGTGTTTTTGAAATGCTCGGACCATGTGAAAAGAACAAGTGTGGGAAGAAAAGTAATTTCAAGTCTTCTAGCTTCCCAAAACTCTGAAGTCGAATCCCTTCTCGAATGAAGAGGATAAATATCTTGACAGTCTCATGTGGAAGAGTGTTGAAGGCCAAGATGCAGCCAATTGTCTTTACTAAAGAAGACAATGAGGATGATAAAGAAAGTGTAGCTTCCACCAACCATATCACTGCTCTTGAGGATTATCAAGTAGAGGAAGTGGATGTCGAGGATGCCCCTCCACAATTTGAGGAGGGTGTGAAAGCCACTGTTGATGAGTTGAAAGAAATCAACTTAGGTGACGAAAGCGACCCATGTCCTACTTGCATAAGTGCCCTACTAAGTGTTGAGGAAGAAGAACAATATATCAGCCTTTTGCGGGAATTCAGAGATGTCTTCGCATGGTCGCATAAAGAAATTCCAGGTCTGGATCCGAAGATCGTAGTGCATCACCTGTTAATCAAGAAAGGAACTCGACCAGTTAAACAAATATAATGGCGATTTCGACCAGAGTTGATTCCGTTGATTGAGGATGAAGTTAATAAGCTTCTTGAAGCAGGCAAGATCAAAGAAGTCAAGTATTCTACATGGATTTCTAACATTGTGTCGGTAAGAAAGAAAAATGGGCAACTCAGAGTATGTGTTGATTTCCAAGATTTAAACATGGCATGTCCGAAGTATGACTTTCCATTGCCAATTGCTGAACTCATGATTGATGCAGCAACGGGGCATGAGGTCCTTTCATCTATGGATGGATCATATGACTATAATCAAATTGGTCTGGCTCTTGAGGATCAAGAGAAGACAGCCTTTCCTACTCCGAAAAGAATATATTGCTATAATGTCATGCCATTTGGCTTGAAGAATGTTGGTACCACTTATCAACGAGCCATGCAAAAGATATTTGATGATAAGCTCCACAAAATTGTCGAATGTTATGTCGATGATATTGTGGTGAAATCAAACGAAAAGAAAGATCATCTCCATGATCTAAGACGGGTGTTTAAGCGGTTAAGAGAACATCAACTCAAGATGAATCTACTCAAGTGTGCATTAGGAGTTACATCTAGAAAATTTCTTGGATTTATTGTTCGTCGTCGAGGGATCGAGATTGAGAAAGCAAAGATTGATGCAATCATGAAGATGCATGTGCCTCGAAATATACATGAGCTCAAGAGTTTGCAAGGAAAGTTGGCATACTTGAGAAGATTCGTATCAAACTTGGCTGGTCGATGCTAACCGTTTAGTCATCTCATGAAGAAATGTAGCGTATTCGAATGGGATGAAGCTTGCAATAATGCTTTCAATAACATTAAGGAATACTTGATGAAGGCATCAGTGTTGTGTGCACCAATACCCGAACGTCCATTAATTCTCTACCTAGCTGCTAAAGAGCGTTCTATCAGAGCTTTACTTGTACAAGAGAATGATGATGGCAATGAAACTGCCCTTTACTATCTGAGTAGAACCATGACTCCAAATGAGTTGAAATATTCACCAATTGAGAAGATCTGGTTAGCCCTTATCTTCGTGATTCAGAAGTTGAAACATTACTTCCAAGCTCATACAATTCGGCTAGTCTCGAAAGCCAACCCACTAAAGTTTGTCATGTCAAAACCAGTACTCTCTGATCGGCTTGCAAAGTGGTATCTCCAACTCCAACAGTTTGAGATTGTATACGTCCCTCAGAAGGCCGTAAAAGGACAAGTGTTGGCAGATTTTCTAGTTGATCATCCAGTGCCTGCTGAATGGGAATTATCTGATGAACTCCTTGATGAAGATGCTTTCGCTGTGGAGGTAGCTTCTTCTTGGAAAATGTACTTTGACGGAGCATCTCATAGAGAAGGAGCCGGTGTTGGAGTCGTGTTTGTAACATCCAGTGGTGAAGTTCTACCATATTTATTTTCCTTAACAGAAAATTGCTCTAACAATGTGGCCGAGTATCAAGCACTCATACTTGGTTTAGAGATGGTCGTCGATATAAAGCAATTACACCTTAGGGTGTATGGTGATTCGCTGCATGTGATAAACTAACTACTTGGAGTGTATGAAGTAAGAAAGTCTGAGTTACTCCCATACCACAAGTATGCTCAAAAGCTGATGGGTTGGCTCGGTGATCTTGACATTGAACATATGTTTAGAAGAGAGAATAAGCAAGCTGACGCCCTTGCTAAGCTAACATCAACTATAGCTATGCCAGAGGCGCAAATTCAAATTCCAGTGTGTAAAATTTGGGTTGTACCACCAATCTTCGAAGATGATGATTATAAAGAAGTTGAAAATCATGTGGTGGAAGTCTTCGAAATTGAAGAAGAGGATTGGTGCCAACCACTAGTGGATTATTTGAAGTTTGACAAGTTGCCCAGTGATCTACGCCAAAGGGTTGATATTCGGCGTCATGCACCTCGTTTCATTTATTTCAAAGGGACACTTTATAGAAGAACTTTTGATGGAATTTTTTTGAGATGTCTGAGTAAAGAGGGGATTGGCGCCAACCTCTAGTGGATTATTTGAAGTATGACAAGTTGCCCAGTAATCTACGCCAAAGGGTTGATATTCGACGTCGTGCACCTCGTTTCATCTATTTCAAAGGGACACTTTATAGAAGATCTTTTGATGGAATTTTTTTGAGATGTCTGAGTAAAGAGGAAGCTACTCAAGCATTGGAGGAAGCTCATTCCGGAATTTGCGGTGCTCATCAGTATGGGCCGAAGCTGTACTTCAGAATCAAGAGGATGGGCTACTATTGGACCACAATGGTAAAAGACTGCATGGAGTATGCATAAAAATGGCAAGCCTGCCAGTTCTATGGGAATTTGATCCATCAACCTCCGGAGCCTCTGCGCCCAACAGTCACTTCATGGCCTTTTGATGCGTGGGGATTAGATGTGGTGGGGCCTCTCACAAAATCTTCTGGTGGTCATCTCAACATCCTTGCTGTTACCGATTACTTTTCCAAATGGGCCGAAGCTGTGCCTTTAAGGGAAGTGAAGAAAGAAAATGTTGTTGATTTCATTCGAATCAACATCATTTACAGATATGGTGTTCCTCGCTACATCATCACAGATAATGGGAAGCCATTCAGCAACAGTTGGATCGATAAGTTGTGCGAGAAGTTCGACTTCAAATAAAGGAAGTCGTCAATGTATAACGCAGCTGCCAATGGTCTGGCCGAATTATTCAACAAAACCTTGTGTAGTTTGTTAAAGAAAGTTGTCTCCAAGTCGAAGCGGGATTGGCACGAAAGAATAAATGAAGCTTTATGGGCGTACCGCACCACTTATAGAATGCCCACTCAGGCTACTCCGTATTCTTTGGTTTATGGTGTTAAAGCTGTGGTATCTCTCGAAAAGCAGATCCCATCTTTGAGAATGGCCATACAAGAATGCTTAACCGAAGAGGAAAATGCAAAGTTGCACATTCAAGAGTTAGAGACATTAGATGAGAAGAGACTAGAGGCACAACAAAGACTCGAGTGCTATCAATCTCGCCTATCCAGAACGTTCAACAAAAGGGTGAAAGTACATTCTTTTAAGTTGGTGACTTGGTACTTGCCGTGAGGAGGCCTATTGTGGTCACACATCGAGTTGGGAATAAATTTCTACCCAAATGGGATGGCCCTCATGTTGTGAAAGAAGCCTACACAAATGACACCTACAAACTGATCTCGGAAGATGGCGTGAACATTGGCCCCATAAATGGGAAATTCTTGAAATGCTACTACGCATAAACAAATACAAAGATGCACGCTCCATGACGCACGAGCCTAAACTGCATGTTACTCCTAGCCCACATGAGTATAAACTGTGTACGACACACTCCTGGCTCGCATGAGTATAAACTGTGAACAGCACCCCCAATCAAAATTATGTCCATTTGAACTACGTGATGACTTGATCCTCTGTAAAGAGGTATGTTGGCAGCTTAGCATTTTGTTAAGTTCAGTCATATTTTGGTTTATTCGCATCAAGTTTGTGAAGTAAATTAAAGTATGAAGACAACAAGTAAATATCAAAAGGCAGTAAAGCAAACTAAAGATCCAATGATGAACAATAAGAAGAAAAAGAGATAAAGAAAAAAAGATGAACATTATTGATAATATCATTACAGTTCAGAAGAAAAAAGGACATTGAAATTAAATGGTTCAATACAAGCTAATGAAAAATATTCATAATGGATAACTTCTCTCGAACGTCTTCCAAAGCTTGTATAACACTTTTTAATTCATCAGTAATGGAATCATCTAAGAGGGGTGTTTTCTGCAGTACATCAATATCCCTGACAATAATTTGGACCCCGAGCTTTGCACTTTGAACAAACTTGCGAAGATGGTCAACTGTTTGAGACATTGTCTCCTTTTCTTTCAATAGGAGCTTAATTTCCTCTGCAATCTTCTTTAACCTAATTTCAGATTCTTGCAACTGTTTGCTCTCTGTAGCTTCTTTGCCTTTGTAGTCTTGAGCACACTTCCTTGCATCGGTCAGACGCTTCTTGACTTCTCTCCTGGACATCCCATTAACAAGTTTTATCTTCATAGAATCATAAGCATCGGCTTTGGAAAGTAAGAAATCAAATGATTCCTCTAAAGCAGATCCGTCAATCCCCGTAACGCTCTTAAAGTTGTTCACCATCTTAAGTCCCTCGTTCCTCATAGAAAATAAGGAGCTAACAGGAGTCCTCTTCAGTTTGTCTTAAAAGCGTTTCCACACTTCCATGTTAACCAGTTTCCTAGCATCCATAATCTCGGCATCAAAATTAAAGTCTGTAATTTCTGGAGCTTCAGTCTAGTAACTAGAGGATGAGATTCAGGTACGATGGGAGAAGCATGATCCAGAAAGCCATCATCGGCTAAGTCTTCAGGCCTGCTACAGAAGTTGATCCTTCCTCGAATTCATCATAATCAGAACCCAATACAGCATGCAGATGCTTAAAAAAAAGATGTTAGAAAATAATTGCAGGCACGAAAGTATGTAACTCATAATTAAAGAGTGATTGAAACCTCGCTTGAGTTGTCAGGATAGGCACCGGAGATTTGGGTTTCTTAGTCCTTTTCCAGTTTCGATCTGTGTTGCTGTTATTTGAATAAGAGAGATCACTCTTTCTATTTTCTACTCCACCAGACGTCCCTACAAATATCTTTCGAGGAAGCGGGGCCTGTAACTATACAACTTCCTCATCAGCTTTGACATTATTAGAAGTGCCAATAATGTCAACTTCTTCTTCTACGACATGGCATGGAACAATTTTGATTAGATCTGCCACATGGTCTATAAAATAGGTGCTATGAGTCAGAGAGAACCATTGATTGTATTCTGGTAAACAAAAGTCTTTGAACTCTGAAGGTGCGCATGGAAAAGTCGGTATAGAACGAGAATTACGTAAGATACATTGTTTCCATTACTTGAACCCTTGCTCTAAAGTAGTTTCTCGAAGGTCCATTTTCAATCTCTCGGGAGTATTGATTGGTCGTAATATAGTAGGGATGACCAATTAAAATAATTTATCGAACCACATGGAGGAAGGTACTAGGGTCTAAGCGATCTCGTGTTTGTCATAGTATTATAGAGATGAACATAAAGGGGAGATAATCAAGAAATGACAATAAAATAAAAGGATAGATGAATGGAAGATGGATGAATGAGCCTAAGTAGATAGAGATGAGACTAGCAATACTTAAAGCATGAAAAATCTAGGTATCATGCAATGAATTAATATGTGTCATGGGTAAAAAACTAAGGGCCAACACTAAGTTCACCTAAACTCCCTCTCGGAATGAATAGGATATGGAATAATGCTCAATGGATTGGTTCTTACTCAAATAATTCCAACTAGGTACTATGCTTAAATGAGAGTCCCATCACACGATTAATCAACCTCTCGATCTAATCAATCGGATGTCATATCGAAGGGTTCTAAATTCCAAAGGATTTCTCAATCACTTTACAATTTATATTGCACATGAAGTGTTTGATGAAATGATTTACTTAATTATCCTAAGCATATAATTGATTTCTCAATCTAATCACATATCTAGAACAACTAAACACACAAATCAACAAAACAAATCAAGCAATTAATAATCAATGATAGAAAATCAATTAACCCATTCAACATAATCATTCAATTGCAAAATACCCAAAATTATCCAATACAATTCATATTGCTAATCTCACAAAGGAGATTAGCCTCTTATAGTCACATGAAAATTAACATAGTCATTAAACTCCTTACAAACCATAATAAACAATAAGGTTTCAATACAAAAGTTGGATGAAAACTCTCTTGGATGGATCCAATGGTGATCTTCTTCTTCCCTTTGCAATTCTCCTCTCCCCCTTGCTTCTCTAGCTAAATGGATGAAGGATTTGATGGTTTGATGATGATAGATGATACGGATGAAGAATGGATGAAGGTGAAGGTGTAAAATGGAGGAAATAGTGTGTGAGGTAGGTGTAAGGGTCTCGACCAAACTGATCTAAAATTGAAGTATTGGATATTTATACCCCTTGGGAAGCTTCTAGAAGGGATCTGGTATGTTTCTGATGCTGCAGCAACACGACTCGTGTGCTGCAACACGATCACAGGGTGGCCGCGTAGGCATTTTTTATGTCTGAAAACGGCCAAGGCTTACAGGGCCGTGTTGCGTAACACGGGTCGTGTGCTGCAACACGGGTCGTGTGCTACAACACGACCGGCCGTGTTGGTGCTGCACAGTCTCACCATTTCGCGCATAACTTCCACATCCGATCTCTGGTTTGAGTAATTCTTGCGCTCATGCGATCCTCTTTTCCTTGGATTTCTATACATATAAAGATCTGACAAAACTTTCATCATTTGAGGGTATAACAAGTTATGTAAAGTAGCACAACCATGCTGAGTAGGAAAAGCTTGCGCGACGTCACCATTTTAATCATAACTTTCTCGTTTGGGCTTCGATTGAAGTGTTTCTTATACCAAAACGATCCTCTTTTATGTGGCTTTCCAACCATGTATCAAAATTCTAGTTTTAAGCTCCACAAGAGTACAGAAAAATTACACAATTTGGACGTGCGTTTTTCAGCATTTTGCTTGATTTGACTCATTCTCTCTCTTTTCAACTCCGAATTGAGATCCGCTTTTTCCTACATCTTCCTTATCACGTCTAGGATCCATTTTTGCCTTAAAATCATACGTTTAAGCTCATTCACACATATTTCCATAAAAATACAAAACACAACCAAATAACACATAAATACAGATAACAATATACGAAAATGGACATAAAAAGACACTAAAATCTAGGTGAAAATATCACTCATCACACCCCAAACTTAAAGTGTTGTGCGTCCCCGAACAACTAAAATGATAAACCAAGGGGTGAGATTTTCACCTAGGAAATGACTAAACGAACATAAATAATAACACATCGATAGCAATACGAATTACAATTTATGCTAAGTCATCTTACAACATTAAAATCATGACATGCAAAAAATATTAACAAGTTCAATCATAAGAAAATAACTGTTTAATATAGTCCCTTTTTGTCCAAGCCTCACATAGGTTATAAATGTCACTCAACACTCTTTAAGGTAAGGTTAATCAACACTCATCAATCGATTGGCTCGACTTGCTATAAGCTTGCTCGTGGACTATGTTCACAAACTACCAAAGTTTCCATTAGTGATCAAAAAGGTCTTTCATTAAGGATGTAATGATAGGCTCTTTAGTAGGGTAGGAAGAGTATGGATAATAGTGACTAATCAAGTATAAGTAATCGAAGAGATGACTAATTTCTCCAAATTCTCCACTTTTCTTTCTTCCTTTCTTATATTTAATGATCAAAATCACTAATCATCAACTTTCCCTAGATTAAACTTCTTTCAATGCATGCTTCCTTCTTCAAATTTTAAGTACTTAAGCATATTATTATTGCTTTGCTCATTTTCTTGTTTTGAGGTTGCATGTTCACTCTTGTTTGCGCTCTTTCATCCTTTTTCTTACTTGCTACCATTTCTTTTCTTTTCTTGCACAATTCTCATCAAACCTTTCTAGCTACCATCTCCTCAATCACCCACAAAAGGGTAAATATATAAGGCACACGTGGGTAATCAAGGCTTGTAATGTCCTAAATTCACAAGAAATAGGCTTATAGGCACAAAGTGGTTGACTAGGGATGATATTCATGGTATGAAAGTATTTGGAAATGACTATAATAATAAGGATGGCCTAAGATCATCTCACTAATCTCCACAAATCGGGCTCATTCCTATAGTTCTTGAGCAAGTTCTAGCTTATCAAAACTCAATCGATTCACTCATGAAGAAAAACCATGTATGCACGGTTGAGGCTCAAATGCTCACAAGCTTATGCTCGGACCTTAAAGACTTATTACACCACATTTATCTCAAAATTGAACAAGTTAAGTAAAACATGTCACAATTCGAAAGTGTAGAGATTCTTAATCATAACTTGTCATCACTTATCACCACAATATATCTATCATTTATATTCAAAAATGACTCACGACATCCCTAAACAAACCACCAAACATACCAAGACAAAAATAAGAAAACACACAAAACATAAAAAAGACTCAACAAACAAGAAACAAACAAAACACATAACATGCAAGAATAAAAATCACCATCATTAACAATAAAGCACACATTCTATATCATCCATAACAATTAAGCTCACAAGCATCCCAACCTTAATTGAAAAGTAAACCTCCCAAAACATAATACATGAAGTAGCATGCTAATCACATCAATCCAAATCAAATCAAATTATGCTAAGCACATAGAAGTGGTAGGGTGTAGAGTGAACTCCCTTAGAAAGGCATTCGGTAGTAGACTTTGTTAGCTCTAAGCTCTATGCATGCTTCCAATACCCTTCATACATGCTCAACAAAACCACTAGCTCAACAATTTCATAAAAATATGGACTATCATGCACTTCAATCACCACCAACCATACCAAAATCAATCCCAAACTCATGAGAAAATTTTTAAAATTGGCCTAAAAAACACGAAAAGTATATGATTACAAGATAAAGTATGTCACACCACGCCATATCCCCCTAAACTTAAATTTAAACAAGAGTTTTGAGTTAAGTTTGCAACAAGTAGTGTGACGTACTTACACACTTCAAATCAAGCACCCTTCGTATCTTCAATACGCATTCTCCTCAAGAGCACAATCAACCTACATGCCAAAAATGCAAAACAAACAAATCCATCATCCTTAATGAAAACAAGAAATAAAGCATTAAAGATAATGATGAGTTGTCTCCCATCTAGCACTAAGTTTAGCGTCTTCAAGCCAGACGGAATATGGAGAACTCATTGGAATGGCCACGAATATCTTTCGTCCTTGCCATCGAATTTTAAGCGTTGTGCTTCTTCCTCTGTTAGGCACTTGTGGCAAGTGACGACCTCCGTAGTATCCTTCGAGCATGGCTTTAGGAATTCAACTCTCTTGAGCTTACACTCCATTGCCCTTTCCATTCTAGAACACCACTTATTTCTCCTCACCAAATAGATCCCCAACATCTCTTCAAGTTCTCTTTTGTTTCTAAGAATATGAGAAGAATCAATAGGTAACACAAAGTCAATGTAAACAATATTATCAAGTTCAAGGCAACTTAAAGAGTTTAAAGGTTTAGAAATGCTCATTTCACTCTTCAAGTCATCATCATTTGCTTCTAGACTTTGTTCCTTTTCTTCAACATCACTTGCCTCAATATGCTCTTCAAATACTTCTTTTGATTCTTCATCTCCCAAATTCTCTTCTTTTTCCAACTCTTCTTCAACTTTGCTCTACTCTTCAAGTTCTTCAACTTGTTGAAAATTGGTCAAAGTACTTACAATTTGGCTTACTTGATACTCCAAAGCTTCTAACCTCTTCTCAGTTGCCTCATTTCTTTCTTCATCTCTTTTCTTGTCTTCCTATAGGTTTGCTATCATCATTTCAATCAAGACTTCTAAAGATGATTTTTCTTCCTCAACATGTTGAAACTCTCCTCCTTCTTGGCTGTCAAAATTCCATCCTTGAATTGGTGAATAATTCTCTAGAAAACTTCTTTCATAGTTGTTTTGAAAATTTCCTTGGAAATCATCCACTCCCATGAAAGAAGCATCTCCTTCTTGATTGGTAAGCATCCTCCACTCTTCTTGCTCCATAAGGCTAGGAATCGACACACCTTGCACATTTTGACCACCCCCAAACTTGAACTAGGCAAGACTTGACCATAAATACCTTGATTCATCATCCTTATTTGTCTTGTCAATTCCAAAGTAGCAGGGGTAATTACCTCGGAGGATTCATTTTGAAGAAAACTTGATTGAGGATTTTGGCCTTCATCACTACCTTGAGCACATCTTCTATATAAGTCCAATAAGGCGTAGTTTTGGAACGGAGGAGAAATGTTGGTGTTGGGATTTGGTGGAGCATAAGTGTATGCTTGATACGGGTGGAGTGTATTTACATTGTAAGCTTGCTGCCATTCTCCATTTCTTCCTTGATTGTAGTATTGAGAGCTATCTTGATCCATTTGGAAATTGTAACCATAGTTGCTCTCATTCATGTAGCCTCTTGATTTTAGAGGTGGAATCCTATCACTTTGATCCCCAAAGACATGTGTGAATTCGTTCCAACCATCCATTTAAATGCTCTTCTCAAGGCTTACTACAATTCCTCTTCAATCTTTCTATTTTTGGCTTTGATCCCCCTTCTCCTTCTCTCAAGATAGTTTCAAGTACCTATCAAAATGGAAGAGCGAGATAATAAATTTTCCAAAACAAATAATAAAAATATCTCTAGTAATACCAATCGAAACACTCCTTCATTAAACCACTAGCAACCGTTACCTCCCCGACAATGGCGCCATTTGATTGGTTGTAATATAGTAGAGATGCCCAATTAAAATAATTTATCGAATCACAGGGAGGAAGGTACTAGGGCCTAAGCGATCTCGTGTTTGTCATAGTATTATAGAGATGAATATAAAGGGGAGATAATCAAGAAATGACAATAAAATAAAAGGATAGATGAATGGAAGATGGATGAATGAGCCTAAGTAGATAGAGATGAGACTAGCAATACTTAAAGTATGGAAAATAAAGGTATCATGCAATGAATTAATATGTGTCATGGGTAAAAGACTAAGGGCCAACACTAAGTTCACATAAACTCCCTCTCGGAATGAATAGGATATGGAATAATGCTCAATGGATTGGTTCTCACTCAAACAATTCCAACTAGGTCTAAGCTTAAATGAGAGTCCCTTCACACGATTAATCAACCTCTCGATCTAATCAATCGGATGTCCTATCAAAGGGTTCTAAATTCCAAAGAATTTCTCAATCACTTTACAATTTATAATTCACATGAAGTGTTTGATGAAATGATTCACTTAATTATCCTAAGCATATAATTGATTTCTCAATCTAATCACATATCTAGAACAACTAAACACACAAATCAACAAAACAAATCAAACAATTAATAATCAATGATAGAAAATCAATTAACCCATTCAACATAATCATTCAATTGCAAAATACCCAAAATTATCCAATACAATTCATATTTCTAATCTAACAAAGGAGATTAGCCTCTCATAGTCATAAGAAAATTAACATAGACATTAAACTCCTTACAAACCATAATAAACAATAAGGTTTCAATACAAAAGTTGGATGAAAACTCCCTTGGATGGATCCAATGGCGATCTTCTTCTTCCCTTTGCAATTCTCCTCTCCCCCTTGCTTCTGTAGCTAAATGGATGAAGGATTTGATGGTTGGATGATGATAGATGGTAAGGATGAAGAATGGATGAAGGTGTAAAATGGAGAAAATAGTGTGTGAGGTAGGTGTAAGGGTGAAAACCCTCGACCAAACTGATCTAAAATTGAAGTATTGAGTATTTATACCCCTTGGGAAGCTTCTAGAAGGGATCTGATATATTTTTGATGTCAGAAAACGGCCAAGGCTTACAGGGTCGTGTTGTGTAACACGGGTCGTGTACTGCAACATGGGGTGTGCTGCAACACGATCGGCCGTGTTGGTGCTGCACAGTCTCATCGTTTCGTGCATAACTTCCACATCCGATCTCTGATTTGAGTAATTCTTGGGCTCATGCGATTCTCTTTTCCTTGGCTTTCTATCCATATAAAGATCTGACAAAACTTCCATTAGTTGAGGGTATAAAAAGTCTTGCAAAGTAGCACAACCGTGTTGAGTAGAAACAGCTTGCGCAACGTCACCATTTTAATCATAACTTTCTCGTTTGGGCTTTGATTGAAGTGTTTCTTATACCAAAATAATCCTCTTTTCTGTGGCTTTACAACCATGTATCAAAATAGTTTTGAGCTCCACAAGAGTACAGAAAAATTACACAAGTTTGACGTGCGTTTTTTCAGCATTTTGATTGATTTGACTCATTCTCCCTCGTTTCAACTCCGAATTGAGATCCGCCTTTTCCAACATCTTCCTTATCACGTCTAGGATCCATTTTTGCCTAAAAATCATATGTTTAAGCTCACTCACATACATTTCCATAAAAATATAAAACATAACCAAATAACACATAAATACGGATAACAATATACGAAAATGGACTTAAAAAGACACTAAAATCTAGGTGAAAATATCACTCATCAAGTATCTGCCTGATAAAAGCCAAATTGGCAGCTAAATCGATGTGGGCTGTAAGGTTCAATGAGAAAGCGTTCATTCTGCCGCAGGGTAAGATAATGTGTACGAATAGCAATGAAGAAACTCCAGTCGCGCCAAAGTGCTTGGTCAGTGTCAACATACTTCACTGGGTCCTTTCTTCGGCAAACATTGCAAAATAAAGAAGCATCATTTTCGTTTTGAAGCTTCTTGCGAGCATTAGCTGAAGTAAAATACTTGGCTCCCTTCTCGCCCGAATATGTCACCATTAAAGGAACTTTCAATTCATGAGGATTCAAATGATGAGTATTGAAATAGTGAGCTAACCATGTATAAACAAAATGTACGAGAAATATTGACTTCACTTTAGAGGGTCTAAGCTCGTTTGAAATCTTATTCAAACCATTATAGATGCTTGTCAACACTGGAACGATAAGTCCAACTGATTTCCCTGCAGCCATCAAACTCGCCACCTTAAAGGTACCAGGATGTATTAAATCTACTTCATCGATAGAGAGTACGAAAGAACAGAGCCAGCAAGCCAGATGGGCTGCTAGATACGTCTCGTCTTGTTGCGTAGCATCAATACCAAGCACTTTAAATGGTTCTATCTCTGCAGAGGTCCGTTTCTTGTGGTCGCCAATGATCCCCTTGGGATTGTGTGTCCTCTTGCGGCGGGATTTCCTACTCTTATCTACACGTGCATGGGGTTTCTTGTATGTTATAGGACAACAAAGCCAAAAGTTTACCCATCGGGTAAGTGAAACAAAACCACCACCATCAAGACTACGAAGTTTATGGTAAGCGTGCAGCAAACGTCGGTAACTAGATGGAATGCGTAAGCCGGCAGCGTCACACTCATTGAAGTGTTCGGGGTTGTCAGGCACAACTTCTTCATATAAGTGACCAGCAAGCGGTAATCCCGTCCAGTTATACAAATCCCATAGAGAAATCGACATTTCTCCAAAGAAAGTGAGTAAGGTATTGGTAATGGGGCACCACGCTTCACAAAAGGCTTTGATGAGTTCACGACTGCAGTCATACGTAAATAAAGATGCGAAAATAGGGTCATAAATCCTTGTTTTTTCAAGATCAGAGCGATATCTGCTGAGGACAACTTCAGTCCACTCCCAATATCCGGGAGTGTAATGGAATTCTCCGAGAAAGTTCACTGACTTGCTCCACGCCGCATCGCCGTTGATTGTTTGGCACCCTAATGTGGGCAAAGGGCCAATGTTTCTTTCTTTAACATGGTTGGCCGCACTCAAAGCTGCAACTTTGGTTTCACCCAAGCCTAAGGCTCTAGTCTAAGTCTCTAGACCAAATTTCCTACTCTCACAAGGAAGTTTCTCGATAAGTGTACCCATCAGGGGTCTCTCAATTGGAAGATAAGTTGATCCATCTGATGGTGAGTTCTTAATGTCAAGAATCACCAATTGACGCTTAATGGAGTCTATGACCATACTATCGAAGTAAACCATCTTGAAGTTGAATTAACTGCAAGAAAATATATGGGAGAAAAGTATCAACAAAAGAAGTTCAAATTAATTTATGTTTTTTGGATTTAATTAATTGAAGGTTCCAAAATAAATTTTGGGGGGTCAATTAATTATTAAATTCAAGATTATAAATTTAACACACATGATGAAGGGGGTTAAAATGATGATGATGGTGATGAGTGATTAAATTTATTCATGTGGAAGTTTGATTAAATTTAAACTCAACCTAACTAAATTTAATATTGAGCCTGGGAAATTGAAAATAATGGCCCAAAGCCTAAATTTAAAACCCTATATCTCTTCATGTCCAAAATTTAAAATATAAGCCCAAATCCATGGTTGAAAGTCCAAACTAGGCCCATAGAAGATCATTCAAGATAATGGGCCAAATTGAAAACTTATTGGCCTAAAGGGGAATAAAAAATGTTGATCCCAATGAAAGGGCCAAAATTGAAATGGGTCCAAATTGAAATGGTTTAGTCAAAATTGAGGAGAAAGGGGGGTTTTCCTTCTTCAGGAGCAGAAACGAAGAAAATCGACACAAATAGTCCTCCCCACAGCCGGCAGAAAATCACGCCGGAACTTCCACCGCCATCTGGAGAAATCCTTGCTGCATCTCGCCGCCCTTGCCGCCGCGTAGCTGCCGTCGCCTCCTGCCGGATCAGTTGCTGCCGCCCCACAACAGATCGCCGCCGCTTTGATCGCTGCAGATCCAGTCGAAGAGCACACCACTGGAAGTCTCAAACCCATCAGCCGCCGGTTCCAGATCACCGCGCCTACGCGCGTGCTGCTGCCGCCGAAAAATCACAACCACTCCACCATCACTCTGTCGAAGGCCGCTGCCGGAATCACACTCCATCCATCGTTGCTCGTTCCTGGGTTCGCTGCCGCCATCCACCGATAATCACACATCGCCAACGCCCGCCCTTCGGCAGTCGGTCTCTCGACCGCCGTGCCGCCGTTGCGTGCTGCTGCCTCCAGAATTTGCCGTGACGTCGACGGGGAAGCGAACAGGAGGCTCGCTAGTCGCCATCCTCACCTCGACGAAGCCCGCTGGGCACGTTCTCCAAATCGCGAAAACTGCTATTCCCTTCACTGGAATCTGCTGTGTTCGCCACCATTGTTATCACGAACAAGAGACCAGCCGCATCAACCGCCATCGCCGGAAGTCTCGAGCCCAGCCACAAACACCAGCCCGTCGCCCGTCGACCAGTCGTCAACACCACAGAGAATCCGATTGCGAGTTCGCCGCAACAAATACCAATGCCAGCGCTGAAGCCACAGTGTCCCTCCTCATCGGCTTCGATCCGACCAGACCCGCCATTGACTGCTCGACGCCACTCTTCTTCATCCGTGCGTTGCTGCTCGTTGATGGACACCGCACGCTCACCCACCAACAGCCGCTGTTCATCTTTGTTCATAACTGCCTCTAGGAAAGACAATCAATCCCAGTCGCCGATAGCCGCTCCACCAGCATCACTGTTTCTGGTGCCACGCACAAATAAGGCTCAACCTCAGTTTCATCATCAGATTATTACTGATCACGCTCATCAGCAGTTATCGATGAACAACCGGATCGAGGGACAACCCAATCGAGGGACAACCATCAATCAATTCTATTAAAAGTGGATGATTGTTAAGGGACAAAGCTCGCAATCGATTCGATTCTTTTGAAAAGAAAAAACGACAAGGACTGACAGGAAGACAGGAAGACAGGAAGACAGGAAGATCATAAATATGTGCTGTAATCAAACAGTATATGCGCAAAAAAAAAAAAAAGATTTGCAAGGTAGAAGAAAAGATCAGTACTAACATAGCATACAGGATACGGATGTGAAGCACAGGACATGGGCTATCCATATATCATTACTAAATTACTCACGTAGAAGAAAAGATCAGGACCATATATCATTACTAAATTACTCACGTAGAAGAAAAGATCAGGAATTACATTGATAATAGGCAATAGGTTCTCCGCTTGGTGTGTTTTGTCGTGACAAGAAATTTGCAAGTTTTCCGAAAATAAATTTGCAAAGTTGCTCTTCGAAAAAAAAATTGAAGAAAAGAAAATTAGAATTGTAAATGTCTTACAGTCGATTGGTGAAAAAAATCAAAGACCCTAGACCTTCTTATATAGTGGAGAGATTGCAGTAAATTATGGAAATAATTTGCATGATTGAAAGATTTCAAGAGTTTTTTTTTTATTTTGAGCAAAGATTTTGAAATCATCTTGAGAGCAATAATCAAATCTGTCCCTATTTCATGTCTCCCGTAAATCTTGAAATTAAGCAGGGAAGGAAGTTGATTTGGGCCACAAGAAATAAATAAATTGGGCCAAAAAATAATAAAATAAAATAAAAAAAAAAAAAGCTGGGTTGGATAAAGTAATTTCTCAATTGTAAAAGCTCAAGTCACAAATGTTGAAAATAAAAAACTTTTGTGATTCCTTCACAACAAAACATGGCGTCCGTGAAACAAATTGCAAGGGAGTATTTGTAAGCAATTAAAATTTACGGTCCAATTAAATGGCGAAACGTGGATTTTCTGGATTAAATATCAATTATTAATTTATTTTGGAATTTAGATAAATTAATTCCTAAAAATAGATTAATAAATAATTGATGATTAATTTAAACCCAACAAATTAAATGAGACTTAAATTAAATGAGGTATGTCTCAAGTCAAGCAAGCCCAAATTAAAGGAGGCCTGACCCAAGTCAAGCAAGCCCAAGTCAAATGAGACCTGACTTAAGTCAAACAAGCCCACACAAATTAAATCAGACCCAAATAAAATAGGTCTGATTATAGCCCAAACAAATGGAGGCCCAAGCCCGCAGGATATGACCCAAATAGAGTGGACCAATCAGAATGCAAGACATTAATTAAGGATTCTTCACATCTCATCTATATAAAGGGGTCTCCTCCCTTCATTTGACATACACTGAAGCATCCGAAGACGATAACGCTCTGAAGAGATTGAAACAAGAGTAACGCTCCTCAAGATCTTCAAGGCAAGAACGACATACTGCCCGAGATTAAGGTGCTAAGCCCCCAAATCGAGTGTTCTTCATACACTAAGTTCTTTAAGGCAAGAACGATATACGACCCGGGATTAAGGTGCTAAGCCCCCCAGATCAAGTGTTTTTCACAACAAACATGTTTAATCCGAACAAAGGCTCGATGCCTTTGGGTTAACGTTACAAAGCCCCTAACTCGAGTTCGGACGAGCTTCAACTGAAGATCCGACTCAACATACACAATCAGCGTACTCAGCATAGTCAGAGCAACACACAAAGTCAAAGTCAAAGTTCAAATCGGTTCGAGAGAAGAATCAGAGGATAAATAGAGATTGGTTCCTAAAATTTCAAGTTCAATCCATCCGGATTATCATTGTAATTCAACTTGTATTTATTTTATTATAAATACAAAATTTGTTGTTACAGACACCATCATCGAATTTCCCAATTGAATCTTTGCTTGAGATGCACGCAGCTTTTCCAGTAGATTTTGGGCTAAAATTGAGCAATTTTAATAGTTATGGGATGAAATTGAAAAAAAATAACTTTTTTGGGACTAAAATAAAAATTTACGCTTTTTATGGGACTGAAAATGATTTTAACTCTAACTTTTTATTTATACAAATTGTTAATGAAATAATTCAATACATCACTATCACTTTTAATTACTAATAGGTACCACTTTTAATTAAAATATTAGACAAAGTGTCTTGTGAGACGTTAATTTCGTGAGACGGATTGTAAGATGGGTTGACCCGTTGTTGAAATATGCTTACTATATAGGTAAAATATGTTAATTTGTTGTTAAAGTATAGGGGTGTAAACGGGTAGGGTATGGTACGGGTACACCAAATCCATACCCTGCCCTATACCTATTTCCTTCACCCATACACTACCCTATTACCCTCAAATATATAATCGGGTAGGATAGAGGTAATATTCATCGGATAATGGATAATCTGCGGATAAACAATTATCCACATATTTTAAAATGATCACCCTAGTTGTCTTTGTTGGCTATTGGATCGTTTGACTCAGCGTGATCCGTTAGGAAACCAGTAAATAATAACAGCGGAAGCAAAATTAAAGTTTACTTAAAGTTTACCTTTCTTCTGGGTTGATGTAGAGGATGAACAGCAGTCAACCAGCTCTCGATCTTCAGCTGTATATCCCAAGTCGAATCCTGATGTTGTATGGGCAACAATCTGCAGGATTCTCTCAATCTGCTTCTCTCCTTTTCTCACGTCAAAACGGCGCAGAATGTAGGTTTCCAGAAGTTGAGATGACTTATTTATTGGGCTACAGCAGAGACCAGGAGGAGAAATTGGATTGAGCCTCAATTGGATTTAATTAATCAAGCTTAGCCCAAAGCTTATAATTAAATCCAATAATAATAATATAGTCCACTAAAATATTATTACTGCACTGCCCATCCAATCCCAAAATTATGTTCTGAGCACCTTCTTATTATGATTCCGACAGTCTCCCCATGTTTAAGATATACAATGTCCATTAATTAATTAAGTTACTGACAACTCTATTAATTAATATCTCATCCGAGAGTAGTACCACTCAACCTTATTATAATGTCGGAATTAATCCAATTGCAAGATTTACATGATAAACCTTATGAGCTCCCCAAGGGGACATCATCAACCTATGTCGGACATGGATTCCTTCTACAATCTACAGCACACCATAGAGACGACACTACTTCCCAACTCACCGAGTTTGTTGATTTAATACATGTAAATCTCACTCATTGATGAATCAAAGAAATACCTACTGCCCTACGTGTCGAGATTATTGTATAGGGATTAAGAGCACGAACATCCATAATAACTGAGATCAAGTTCTCCTATAAGTCAGTATAAGTCGAACGATCTCATGTGGTCCTGCTTAATACACACTAAGCGCACTAATGTGATTCTATAGTCAAGACAAACTAATACCAAATCACACTACAATCATCTCGATAGATAGTCCCCGTCTATCTCGGTTGTGAACATCTGTTTATACTTTATAAGGAAATCGATAATATGATCTTCTGCGTGTTGTCGCACAACATATTATCTACAGTATAAAGTAAATGGACTTTTGCACAAACATATAAATAAACAATTTATATTATGAAAAAAGTTTGATCAAATGATTCTCATTTCAAATAAAATTTTTAAAACATTGTTCAATACAAAAGTTAGGCTTTTAGTATACAATCTAACAATCTCCCACTTATACTGAAAGACTTCGGTGCCATATCAGCTGACACGCATCTAATCCCCATTCATTCTACATGCCCATCGAACGCTTTCGCTGGAAGGCTCTTAGTAAAAGGATCAGCAAGGTTATCCTCAGGTGCAATCTTAGCGACAATGACTTCCCCTCTTCTAACAATGTCTTGTATCAGGTGGTACTTGCGCTCAATGTGTTTACTCGCCCATAGGGCTCCTAAGTCCTTCATCTCAAACTGCTTGGACAACCATACCCTTACGCCCGACAATACCTTTACATTGTTTCCAATGAGCAGAATATCATCCACGTACAATACAAGAAATACCACTACGTTTACATCACACTTTTTGTACACACATGATTCATCCGAACATTGAATAAATCCATATGACTGGATTACTTCATCAAAACGGATGTTCCATGATCTTGAAGCTTGTTTCAATCCATAAATGAACCTTTTAAGCTTGCACACAAGATGCTCTTCGCCCTTTGCAATGAATCTTTCTGGTTGCTTCATATAGATGTTTTTCTCAAGACTTCCATTCAGGAAAGCTGTATTGACATTCATCTGCCATACCTCATAATCCATTTGAGCAGCAATAGACAAAAGAATCTGGATTGACTTAAGCATGGCTACAGGCGAGAAGGTTTCCTCATAATCGATTCATTCTTTCTGAGTATATCCTTTAGCCACAAGCCTTGCTTTAAAGGTTTCCACCTTACCGTCAGATCCTCTTTTTCTTTTATAGATCCACTTGCATCCAATAGCTTTTACACCATCGGTTGGTTCTACAAGCTCCCAGACTTGATTAGAATACATGGATTCTATTTCAGATTTCATTACATTTTGTCATAATTGAGCATCTTTATTTTGTAGTGCCTCATTGTAATTCCATGGGTCAATTTCATGTTCGCCAGGGACCAAGTCAGAAGACTCTCCCAATCCCATAAATCTATCAGGTTATCTAACAACCCTCCCACTACGATGAGGCTCCGCAGGTAATTGTGTATCAGGTGTGACATGCGGTGCAGTGTCCTGTAGTATATCCTCTTGTACATTTGGTATTATGTTTGGTGTTTCCCCTCTCACTTCTTCTAGAACAATTTTACTCTTGGGTTTGTGGTTCATTACATAATCCTCTTCCAAAATTCTGGCGTTCATGCTAACGATCACCTTTTGGTCCTTAGGATTATAAAATAGACCACCCCTCGTTCCTTTAGGATACTCTACAAACAGACAAACATCCATACGCGATTCTAACTTATCAGCATCCGCCTTCAACACATGTGCCGGAGCACCCTAAATTCAAAAGTGTTTGAGACTAGGCTTTCACTTTGTCCACAATTCGATGGGTGTGGAAGCTACTGATTTAGAAGGTACTAGATTTAGGATATAAGCCGCTGTATCCAAGGCATATCCCCAAAACGAGCTTGGTAATTCTGAATAACTCATCATTGATCTTACCATTTCCATAAGAGTCATATTCCTTCTTTTCGCTACACCATTCTGCTGGGGTGTGCCCGGTGCAGACAATTGGGATTCAATCTCTTGCTCCGATAAATAATTCCTAAACTCTCCCAAGAGGTATTCCCTACCACGATCAGATCGTAGTGTCTTGATATATTTTCCAAGTTGCTTTTCCACATCAGCCTTGTACTCTTTGAATTTTTCAAAGCACTTAGACTTGCAGCGCATCAAATAAATATATCCGTATCTAGAATAATCGTCAATAAAAGTGACAAAATATTCATAACCACCTCTTGCTTGGACAGACATAGGACCACATAGATCAGAATGAACCAATTCCAACAGATCTTTGGCTCTATACCCCTTTGCCTTGAAAGACCTTTTTGTCATTTTTCCTTCCAAGCAGGATTCGCAAGTTGGATAATTTTCCACTACTAATGAACTCAGAGGTCCATCAGCTATCAACCTTTGAATCTTACTCAAGTTAATGTGACCCAGTCTTAGATGCCAAATATAATATCTTAGTTCAACTAGATTTTTTTTTAGAAAGCCCAAAACCTATTTATTTATTTTATGGCCCAAAAGGCCAGCCCTATCTTAGCCCAACTAGATTTTGTTAGAAAGCCCAAAACCTAATTATTTATTTTTATGGCCCAAAAGGCCAGCCCAATTAAGCCCAACTATATTTTTTTTAGAAAGCCCAAATTTATTTATTTATTTATTTTGTGGCCCAAAGTTTCAGCCCACTTAAATGGCCTGATATATAATTAGTAAGACTAAAGTTAAAAAAAAAAGAGAGAGAAGAACGGGAGAAGAAAAGCAAAAGAGGGGAAAGAAGAGAGGAAGAGGAGAAACCCTTGTTGACCAAATTCTCCCTTACAACCCTCATCCTAGGTGGTTTTTAAGTTGTTTTGAGGTAAGTGGTGTGTGAATTAAGCTTCCTTCTTCCATAATTTTGTAATTTTGTGGGGTTTTTCTTTTTGGTATGTGGGAAATTTGTAGACTGTTCGAACTGATTTCGAGATATCTATTGTCCTCGAAACTTTGCAAACTTAATTTCTGTACGTAGTTGAACTCGTTAGCTTTCCGTAGCCACTTGAAACACCTCAATCCGATTATTCTACAATTAGTTATGATTTTTCTCGTAAACTGCCGCTAGCAGGAAAATTTCAGAATTTTTATGTCGAATTCAAACTTATTTTCTATCGTTTCGTCTAGTTAATGTATTGAAACGGTTATATGGGATTGGGAACTGATGTTAAAGAGTTACATGCCATTTTTATTTAATATCGACTCGTTCGAACTCGATTAGGATTTGTTTTTAGCAATGAAAGGGATGTTAACGCTAATAGTTAGTTATATTTAATTTGTCTTTAATTGCTCATCTCCTTTCTAGGTAAAGAACCATCGACGAAGGGCAAGGGACCGACTTCAGATTCCGGAGAGAGTTAATCACTTCCTTGTGAGTTGATAATTCGGGAACGCCTTCTCTTGTGGGAAGTGTGGACCCTCGTTAAATGTGCATTTATTTTAGTTTTAGTTAATTGATAAGAAAATTATTTGGTATTATGTTATGTGGTAAAGAGCCTGATTGGCTCGATTGCTCTGGTTAGAGTCATGTTAGCCATTTTATGAGTATTATTGATTTCTGGTTATTCTTGTGTGCCAATTAAGACTCTAACTTGAGTCGTTATTCATCTTATGATGCACATGCATATGTATGCCTGGTACCAAGGTTAAGTAGCCCGAATTGGTCACGGTTCGGGTGAGTTGGAGCGACATTGATTAAGTAGCCCGAATTGTCGCGGTTCGGGTGAGTTAGAGTGACAACCAAGTTGCCCGTGATTGGCAAACCCGCGTGAGTTAGATCTAACGAGGCACCTGTCCATTTACCAAATACTGATACTCTGGAGGGTGATCGTTAGATGGATCAGTCTATTATAGGCTCAGTCAACGTCACCGGTGTGGGACATGCATGTCATATATGTTTATATGTTTGATCATTTCAAGTATTCAGTCGATATTGAATTGTGAACTTTAGCACTTGGCATATTGAGAAAGAATATTAATGTGCATTTTATCTAGAGTAACGGTGACGGGCTTGGACTGTCTCTCGACGGAGAGCTCAGTTCGAGGAGGATATTGACTACCCACGCGTCTTTTATGTGATAACATGTTGTTTGAACTAATTGTGTTATTCATAAATGTTCACTAAGGTTTTTATTTTCATTAATATGTACACTGAGTGAGAATAATTATTGTGGGACGAATTGTGGGATTTTATGTTATGAACCGCGAGTGGGAGTACATGCTTCGTATAAGGGTCGGGGTGACCGGCTTATCACCTCACTGAGCTAGTGGTTTTGCTCACCCCCCATCATTCTTTCCTTTTCAGGCTGTTGATATCATTTTGGTTGGAGGTTTGCCTATCGTTTGCTCATTATCCAATCCGTGTTTTGGGTACTTTCTCTTTTATGTAAATTGACGGATTCATTGGCGAGATTGTATAGTTTATATTTGGTGACCCCCTTGATGTTCTTTTTGTACCTTCGCGATGTTATATCGTTCATGTATATTTTCTTTAAACTAAGTTACACCGTTGAATTTTGTACCTTTGTAAATCCTTGTTGATACTTTATGAGATGATGTCCTCGTGTTGTACCCGTTGTTATCAGTTGTTCAGTCTACAGGTACTTGATAGCAAGCCTTACGTTTTCTATAAACTTTGTGGAGTGGAGTGCACCCATTCTATGAAATTTATGGTTAACGTGGCGGTTGTCGCGCTCTGTCTGGGGTCGGGGCGTGACAACTTTCTTGGTATCAGAGCCTGGTTTTATGATTCTCATTCTTTTTGTGTCAAGCCAATGAGTCCAACTTTGTTTCTATATCATCCTAAGGTATCGTATTGCCTTGACGTTGACCTTGCATTTTCTTTCCTTTCTTCCTTTCAGTCATTATGGCACCTCCAGTTCGAGGTCGAGGTCGAGGTCGAGGACACGCTCCTCGTGATCCTCCGAGTCCTCTACTCTCTTCTGTTCCTCGTGGACCTCGAGGACATGTTTCTTCTGATCATGTCATTCCTCCGACGGTTATGGACCCTATCAATTCTGATCATAGGGTGCCAGTTTCCCAGGTAGAGCAACCACGGGCCCAGTTGCGGGTTGAGCACATGATGACACCCGAGCAGTACCAATTGTATTATGATCACATTCGAATACATGGTGTTCCACCACCTACAACGGCTCATACAACTACGACTGTCACTGAAGAGGTTCTTCGTGCTAATGAATCGATTCGACCTACATCTAATGTACCAGTTTTTACTCCAGAAATGGCTTTAGGAGGTTCTGCTTCTCGAGGTGCACTTTTTATACCTGATTTGGTGAAAGCAGTTGAAAACATGGGGACTTCGAAATTTGACGGTGCAAGAGATGCTTCTAAAGCGGGGGCATGGTTAAAGGAGATTACAGAGACCTTTGACACCTTGATGATTGAAGAATGTTATCGTGTGGTCATTGCGACCAAGCTGTTAGGCCCAGATGCACGACGATGGTGGCAGAATCTAAAAGAGACATCTTCGGTTACTATTACGTGGGCTATCTTTGTGGAACGATTCAAAGATCGATACTTCTCTCAGTACATCAAGGATCAGAAGAGAAAGGAGTTCTTCAACCTCTTTCAAGGCATTATGTCGGTCGTTGTGTACGAAAGCAAATTTCTGGAATTGCGAGAATTCGCTCTTGAGTCATATACGACGAGAGACTTATGCAAGAGATTTGAAGATGGTCTTAATTTAAATATTCGAGATCGCATCAAGTCCGGAGACAAGTACGAGAGTCTTGACGATCTCGTAGAAGAAGCCCTGAGGGTAGAAGGTTTAGTTCAGGCGAGACATAAGCTTGCAGAACGATCTCAAAAGAAAAGGCAAGGGAGCGCATTTCCAGGAAATGCATCGAAGGTGTATAGGGGTGTGGGATCTTCGCGTGGCGCACCAAGTTCGGCATCTATTAGTTTTCCTCAACCTCGGGAGCAGTTTAGTAGAGGCGGGAGCAATGTCTCGGGATCGGTTGGTGAAAATCGCAAGTGCCAGAATTGCCTAAAATATCATGACGGCCCCTGTAAGGCTCCTCAAGTATGTTTTCAGTGTCGACAGCCGGGGCATATGCGAAGTTCTTGTCCTCAGCTTATGGGAACGAGCAGTCAGGGTTCTGGTCAGTTTCGTGGTAAACTAACATATTCTACACCCAGAGATACTCGATCTGCAGTTACCAGAGTGCCCGATGCCTCAAGCGGCCCTAGTACTCAATCACCTATGCAAGGAAGGAAGCAAACTAGAGTATTTCATATTTCCCAAGAAGAGGCTCGCTCAGATCCGAAGGTTGTGACAGGTAATTTATAATTTGAGTATTTTCACAAGCTAAATCTAACCCCGCCTTGTTATGCCACTTGATTACGAATAAAACATTCGTAAGAAATTCTATCTTTTCAAATTTTTTAAATCACAATCTCACATAATATTGCTTCTTTAGGCCATGTGTTTGTGGGAGACCATCAGGTCTACGCTTTATTTGACCCAGGTTCTGATAGGTCTTATATCCGAGATTATCTTACTGCGATCTTAGATTATCCTATCTCTCATTTGTCACCTGGAATCATCGTTCATACCCCTCTTGGAGAGCGTCTAATTCGTGATTCGGTATTCCTTGGTTGTCCATTGAAGATCAAAGATGTCATTTTAGAGGCTGAATTGATACCATTGCCTATGATTGATCTTGATGTTATTCTTGGCATGGATTGGCTTTCTTCTCATAATGCAATTCTCGATTGCCACGAGAAGCTTGTTATTTTTCGTAGACCAGGATTCTCAGAACTTGTTTTTGAGGGTAAACTTCAAACGAGATCCCTCTCTTTTATTTCAATGTTGACTGCGCATAAATTAATGCGTAAGGGTTGTGAGGCATTCTTGGCATTTGTCATCGATACTTCTCTTTCTGAAACTAAACTAGATGACATCCCAATCGTGAATGAATTTCCTGATGTCTTTCCCGAAGACTTACCAGGACAACCTCCGAATCGAGAGATTGATTTTTCCATTGACGTACTTCCTGGAATCACACCTATATCGATTACTCCATATCGAATGTCGCCTGCTGAGCTTAAGGAACTCCAGACACAACTTGGGGAATTATTGGAGAAGGGTTTCATACGACCTAGCACATCTCCATGGGGTGCTCCAGTTCTTTTTGTCAAGAAGAAAGATGGATCACTTCGTCTATGTGTCGACTACCGTCAATTGAACAAGGTGACTATCAAGAACAAATATCCTCTTCCAAGAATCGATGATCTGTTTGATCAATTGCAAGGAGCAACTGTGTTCTCAAAAATTGATTTGCGATCCGGTTATCACCAACTCAAGATTAGGGAATCTGATATCCCTAAGTCTGCTTTTCGAACCAGATACGGTCATTTTGAATTCTGTGTTATGCCTTTTGGACTCACAAATGCTCCTGCAGCTTTTATGGATCTTATGAATCGGGTCTTTCGGCCGTACTTAGATAAGTTTGTCATCATCTTCATTGATGACATTCTTATTTATTCTAAATCGGACGACGAGCATTCTCATCATCTAAGAATTGCTCTGAACATTCTCAGAGAAAATCAGCTTTATGCTAAATTCTCGAAGTGTGAATTTTGGCTTCGCGAGGTAAGCTTTTTGGGTCATCACATTTCTAAAGAAGGAATCTACGTCGATCCAGTGAAGATTCAAGCTATACTAGATTGGGAGCGTCCAAAGAACGTGACAGAGATTCGTAGTTTTCTGGGATTAGCTGGATATTATCGACGGTTTGTCAAAGACTTTTCGTTATTGGCTTCATCTTTGACTAAATTGACTCGGAAAGGGGTAAAATTTGAATGGAGTGAAGAATGCGAGGAAGCATTTCAAGAATTGAAAAGACGACTCGTTTCAGCTCCTATTCTTGCTTTGCCAGACCCAGCGATTGGAGAATTTACCATTTATAGCGACGCCTCGAGACAAGGATTAGGATGCGTTCTCATGCAAGAAGGAAAGGTTATTGCCTACGCTTCAAGGCAATTGAAGAAGAACGAAGAAAATTATCCTACACATGATTTAGAGTTGGCTGCAATCGTCTTTGCATTGAAGATCTGAAGGCACTATCTGTATGGTGCAACTTGTCGGGTTTTCACTGATCACAAGAGCTTAAAGTATATCACTACGCAAAAGGAGCTCAACCTCAGGCAAAGGCGATGGATGGAGTTGATTAGTGACTATGACTTAGTCATCGATTATCATCCTGGCAAGGCGAACGTTGTTGCAGATGCTCTGAGTAGAAAGTCTTCTACCTCACTTGCTTCAATTCAATCTTTTTATCTTCCTATGTTGGAGCAATTTAAATCTTTACACATTTCGCTCGATTGTGAAAAGTCTAATGATTCTGCCTTAATCGCCAAATTCGAGGTTAGACCTACCTTGTTCGAGCAAATTCGAGAAAGACAATCACACGATGTTTATTTACAACAGAAGATTGTAAAGCTAAATCAAGGAAAAGAAACTGAATTTCGAATTCGGGATGATGGACTTCTTACTTTTAAAAATCGTGTTTGTGTTCCATCAGAACTTGATGTTCGTAGAGCTATTCTTGAGGAAGCCCATTCTTCAGCCTATGCTATGCATCCTGGTAGTACCAAAATGTACAGAACACTTCGGGAGCATTATTGGTGGCCAGGTATGAAACGGGACATTACTGAATTTGTATCAAAGTGCTTATCATGCCAACAGATTAAAGCGGAACACCAAAAACCAGCCGGTATGCTTCAACCACTACCTATTCCTGAGTGGAAATGGGAAAACGTCACAATGGATTTTGTTTCTGGTTTACCTCGAACCCAAAAGGGTCATGACTCAATTTGGGTCATTGTCGATCGTCTGACAAAATCGGCACATTTCCTTCCAGTGCATACCAACGAATCTTTAGAGAAACTTGCCAAGTTATATGTCGATGAGATCGTGAGATTGCACGGAGTACCAGTGTCAATCATATCTGACCGTGATCCAAGATTCACTTCCCGTTTTTGGCCTAGTCTGCAGAAAGCGCTAGGTACAAAATTACTATTCAGTACCTCGTTTCATCCACAGACTGATGGACAGTCAGAGAGAACTATACAGACACTAGAAGACATGTTACGTGCAGTGGTGTTGAATTTGGGAGGTAGCTGGGATAAGTACGTGACTTTGGTGGAGTTCGCTTATAACAACAGTTATCATTCAAGCATTGGAATGCCCCCGTACGAAGCTCTGTATGGCCGAAAGTGTCGAACACCACTCTTTTGGGATGAGGTTGGCGAGAGACAAATCGAACAAGTAGAGCTTATCGAAGATGCGAAGGCAAAAATACAACTTATTCGAGACAGACTTAAGGCAGCGCAAGATCGACAGAAAAGTTACGCAGATAATAGGAGGCGCGATTTGGAGTTTAATGAAGGAGACAAAGTTTTTCTGAAAATTTCTCCATGGAAGGGCGTGTTGCGATTCCGCCGTCGAGGAAAGTTGAGTCCAAGGTATATTGGCCCGTTTAGGATCGTGCAAAGGATTGGTCGTGTCGCGTATCGACTTGAGCTACCATCGGAATTGTCGAAGATTCACGATGTCTTCCATGTCTCTATGCTTAGAAAATATGAACCAGATCCTTCGCACGTGCTCAAAGATCCCCCAGTTGTATTAAAGGAAAATCTATCGTACGAAGTACAACCTGTTCAAATTGTAGATCGCCGAGAGAAAATGCTTCGTAACAAATCCATTCCTATGGTGAGAATTCTATGGAGAAGTGATCAAATTGAAGAAGAAACATGGGAACCAGAGTCAGTCATGCGTCAACACCATCCAAATCTCTTTTCATCTCTAGGTACGTTTATGTTTCGAGGACGAAACTTTTTGGAGGAGGGGATACTTTATAATATCTTAGTTCAACTAGATTTTTTTTTAGAAAGCCCAAAACCTATTTATTTATTTTATGGCCCAAAAGGCCAGCCCTATCTTAGCCCAACTAGATTTTGTTAGAAAGCCCAAAACCTAATTATTTATTTTTATGGCCCAAAAGGCCAGCCCAATTAAGCCCAACTATATTTTTTTTAGAAAGCCCAAATTTATTTATTTATTTATTTTGTGGCCCAAAGTTTCAGCCCACTTAAATGGTCTGATATATAATTAGTAAGACTAAAGTTAAAAAAAAAAGAGAGAGAAGAACGGGAGAAGAAAAGCAAAAGAGGGGAAAGAAGAGAGGAAGAGGAGAAACCCTTGTTGACCAAATTCTCCCTTACAACCCTCATCCTAGGTGGTTTTTAAGTTGTTTTGAGGTAAGTGGTGTGTGAATTAAGCTTCCTTCTTCCATAATTTTGTAATTTTGTGGGGTTTTTCTTTTTGGTATGTGGGAAATTTGTAGACTGTTCGAACTGATTTCGAGATAGCTATTGTCCTCGAAACTTTGCAAACTTAATTTCTGTACGTAGTTGAACTCGTTAGCTTTCCGTAGCCACTTGAAACACCTCAATCCGATTATTCTACAATTAGTTATGATTTTTCTCGTAAACTGCCGCTAGCAGGAAAATTTCAGAATTTTTATGTCGAATTCAAACTTATTTTCTATCGTTTCGTCTAGTTAATGTATTGAAACGGTTATATGGGATTGGGAACTGATGTTAAAGAGTTACATGCCATTTTTATTTAATATCGACTCGTTCGAACTCGATTAGGATTTGTTTTTAGCAATGAAAGGGATGTTAACGCTAATAGTTAGTTATATTTAATTTGTCTTTAATTGCTCATCTCCTTTCTAGGTAAAGAACCATCGACGAAGGGCAAGGGACCGACTTCAGATTCCGGAGAGAGTTAATCACTTCCTTGTGAGTTGATAATTCGGGAACGCCTTCTCTTGTGGGAAGTGTGGACCCTCGTTAAATGTGCATTTATTTTAGTTTTAGTTAATTGATAAGAAAATTATTTGGTATTATGTTATGTGGTAAAGAGCCTGATTGGCTCAATTGCTCTGGTTAGAGTCATGTTAGCCATTTTATGAGTATTATTGATTTCTGGTTATTCTTGTGTGCCAATTAAGACTCTAACTTGAGTCGTTATTCATCTTATGATGCACATGCATATGTATGCCTGGTACCAAGGTTAAGTAGTCCGAATTGGTCACGGTTCGGGTGAGTTGGAGCGACATTGATTAAGTAGCCCGAATTGTCGCGGTTCGGGTGAGTTAGAGTGACAACCAAGTTGCCCGTGATTGGCAAACCCACGTGAGTTAGATCTAACGAGGCACCTGTCCATTTACCAAATACTGATACTCTGGAGGGTGATCGTTAGATGGATCAGTCTATTATAGGCTCAGTCAACGTCACCGGTGTGGGACATGCATGTCATATATGTTTATATGTTTGATCATTTCAAGTATTCAGTCGATATTGAATTGTGAACTTTAGCACTTGGCATATTGAGAAAGAATATTAATGTGCATTTTATCTAGAGTAACGGTGACGGGCTTGGACTGTCTCTCGACGGAGAGCTCAGTTCGAGGAGGATATTGACTACCCACGCGTCTTTTATGTGATAACATGTTGTTTGAACTAATTGTGTTATTCATAAATGTTCACTAAGGTTTTTATTTTCATTAATATGTACACTGAGTGAGAATAATTATTGTGGGACGAATTGTGGGATTTTATGTTATGAACCGCGAGTGGGAGTACATGCTTCGTATAAGGGTCGGGGTGACCGGCTTATCACCTCACTGAGCTAGTGGTTTTGCTCACCCCCCATCATTCTTTCCTTTTCAGGCTGTTGATATCATTTTGGTTGGAGGTTTGCCTATCGTTTGCTCATCATCCAATCCGTGTTTTGGGTACTTTCTCTTTTATGTAAATTGACGGATTCATTGGCGAGATTGTATAGTTTATATTTGGTGACCCCCTTGATGTTCTTTTTGTACCTTCGCGATGTTATATCGTTCATGTATATTTTCTTTAAACTAAGTTACACCGTTGAATTATGTACCTTTGTAAATCCTTGTTGATACTTTATGAGATGATGTCCTCGTGTTGTACCCGTTGTTATCAGTTGTTCAGTCTACAGGTACTTGATAGCAAGCCTTACGTTTTCTATAAACTTTGTGGAGTGGAGTGCACCCATTCTATGAAATTTATGGTTAACATGGCGGTTGTCGCGCTCTGTCTGGGGTCGGGGCGTGACACCAAAGATATGTTTGGTTCATTTTAGAAGGCTCTTTTCTCTTATTAGTAGATGTATCATTCATTTCAATTTGTTGCATCGTGGAAGAAATTGGATTAAGAGTATACAAATTATCTATCAATGCACCATCACAGATAAAAATTCTATTTTTCCTTAAAACAACATTGTCATTAAATGAAACAGAATAACCATCCATAAATAATTTCGAAACCGAAATTAAATTCTTTCTAAAATGAGGTACATAAAGACAATTCCTCAAAACAAGAGTTTTATTCTTATTGAAAGATAAATAAACATCTCCCACTTCAACAGCTGCTACTCTTGTAGTATTTCCCATGAGTATGGTAATCTTCCCATAACTAATCTGTCGGGTTTGATGGAATCCCTGCAAATAATTGCAGACATGGTCAGTGGCTCCCGTATCTACACACCAAGTGTCAGCAAATACAGCCGCTAAACACGATTCAACATCCAGTATATAAGACTTACCATTCCTGTTCCCCTTCAGAAGAGGGCAGTCAGCCTTGTAGTGTCCCAGCTGCTTGCATTTGAAGCACTTGCCTTTAGGCTTCTTGACCGCACCAGCATTTGCTTTTACTTGATTCACCGGTGCTGAATTTCCTTGCTTTTTCTTTTTCCTACCGCCTATTGGCCTAGGATAAGTAGCATTTTTAGCAACATGAACCTGAGGAGGTCTACGAAACAGTTCTTCTGCCGCCACAAGTTCTGTTAAAAGTTTCGTCAATGTGTACAATTGTTTGTTCATACCATAATTCAGGGGAAACTGCTCAAAACTCCTAGGCAAGCTTTGGAGTATGATATCGACCTGGGTTTCCCCATCGATTTCAGCTCCAAGAACTTCCAACTCATTAAGTTGGCCCATCATCCTAAGGACATTCTCCTTTACGGGAGTGCCTTCAGCCATTTTGGTGTTTATTAGAACAGACATGCCCTTCGACCTAGCATGACGATTCTGATGCCCGAAGAGTTCCCTAAGATTATGCATCATATCATAGGCGGTCTCCATAGCTTGATGCTGAGTTTGAAGTACATTTGATATAGAAGCCAAAATGTAGCACTTAGCCATCCTATCAGCTTTGACCCACCTATTATAAGCATTTCTTTGCTCTTTGGTCGAGGCATCAGTAGGTGTCGGAGGACATACCTCAGTGAGAACAAAGATATAATCTTCAGCTATTAAAACAATATCCATGTTCAGTTTCCAGTCAACATAATTAGTGTCAGTAAGTTTGTGCTCTTTAAGTATGACAGAAAGTGAGTTGAGTGTCATTTGAAAATCATGAGAATCATAAATAATAAACAGATCAAACATTTTGAATTTATCAATTTATATTGAATCCCTCAAACAATATAAAATAAAATTCACCAACATCTCAAGCACCTTGAATTTGCATGCCACGTTCGGGTGGACTTATACAAACCCGAACATTTACAAGAGAAGGTTTTGCCCATTAATTTCATTCGTCAACCTAACTTTATGACAAAATAATTAATAGTCGATTCCTTTTTAGCCATGCAAATAACAACAGTGACTCCGTTGGGGAGGATACTTATTATTTACACCTAAGTGTACACCATTATTTGATTCCAAGTCCGCTGCCCAAGCTTATGTGCCTTCAGTTGGTGAAATCCACACGCGCTCGGATAACTTTCTACAATCATCATAAAGAAGTTTGTACCAGTGATCCGTGAATAAACTCATCCGTTATGGAGGAAGACTCTATTGCCAACACGCAAATTTACTTACATCACTTACAAACCAATAATGCCATGAGAATTTATTTACCAATCTCCTGTCTCACTTAGTTATTTAAACATCGAGAGTTTTAACATGCATATAGTATTCAGTAATAAAATATACATCCTAGCATGCTTCTATTTTAAGTAATTTAAAAAAATAAATCACATAGAACATGCCACATATATAATAATTAATTTCAAGTAAAAATAATTAAATCAATTATATATTATGAATTAATAATAAAACTAGTGGATCAATTAAATGGGCCCAAAGCAACAAATAAGCACAAAATGAGCAGCATACTAAATAATAAATCAAGCCCATTGTCCATGGCCCATATACTCAGCCCAAAATCAAATTTAAGAAATTAAATCCACCAAGCCCATATGTCCAACATTTAAAAAAATTTGGCCCAACATGGTAAAGAGGTCCAACAAGGCATAAGCCCAATTTAGTGGCTGCTCTTCCACGTTTACACCCAGCCGCCACAGGGACTTCCCATCGCCAAGAATTTATCACGCAGTAGCGCCGTCAACCTACCAACCGCGCCCACCATCTGTCTTCTCCATCTAGCGCGCCGTGCCTGCCACGACATCACCTGAAACCTCAGTAGGAATCGCCGGCTGCGAGCAAGGAATATACCAGTGAATTCACGCCGGCGACCATCCTTACCGGCCGCCATGAAGACCCGCTCGAAAACTGCCTCGGACCCGACTGGAAGTGGTAGAGACCCGATCGGAAGAACGATCGACTCGCCTGGAACCTTGCACGGCAAGATAGATGTTGCCTGCCCTAGCTCCTTTTTACTAATCATCAGCGGCCTTGCATCAGACCAGATCAGTCGTGGCTTCAGATTCTATTGTAGTCACCATGGAAGCATTCGGAGGTCGCTTAGGCCCACACGGAACCTGTCGTCAACTTGCTCGGAAGCCGCCGTTGACTTGCCCAGGGATGTCGCTGCTTGGAGTTGCCGCTAGAGCCATCGTCGTTGATGATGGCTTTCAGCAGCCCACACCAACCCGGCCATCTGCAGTCGAGCGATCCAGCAGTGTCTCGCCCACATACTGTGTGCCATCTTCTCCACGATTAAATCGCCTGGAGAATTCACGCCACCCTCCAGCCGCATCCTTGTCGAGGCTGGTCTTCTCCATCGGCCACCATCACTTTCTTCCTTTCAGCCACACAAACCACATAAGGCCCATGGATTGTCATCAAAAGCCTTTCACAATGGCACTCGCAAGCCGATTCCCAACAATCCAGATATAGGATTTTCACGTGTAATACAAATATATACAATCCCTCTTGATCATGCTTTCTTTCTTCAGCCAGTCGCCATCGCGTTCAAGTAACAAGGCCGTGTGTGTACATCGTGTACAATCATGATAATCTCACGCCAATATCATCGACAAAGCACATAGGATAATTCATACATATACAATTCCTAATATTCATACTTTCTATTCGACAATTAAACACACGTATAACACGAAACCCTTACCTAACGTCTCACGTTTCACCACGAAACCAACGCTCTGATACCAATTATTGGCTATTGGATCGTTTGGCTCAGCGTGATCCGTTAAGAAACCAGTAAACAATAACAGCGGAAGCAAAATTAAAGTTTACCTTTCTTCTGGGTTGATGTAGAGGATGAACAACAGTCAACCACCTCTCGATATTCTGCTGTATATCCCAAGTCGAATTTTGATATTGTGTGGCAACAATCTGCAGGATTCTCTCAATCTTCTTCTCTCCTTTTTCTCACGTCAAAACGGCGCAGAATGTAGGTTTTTAGAAGTTGAGATAACTTATTTATTGGACTACAGCACGGACCAGGATGATAAATTGGATTGGGCCTCAATTGGATTTAATTAATCAAGCTTAACCCAAAGCTTTTAATTAAATCCAATAATAATAATATAGTCAACTAAAATATTATTAATGCACTACCCATCTAATCCCAAAATTATGTTCTGGGCTCCTTCTTATTATGAGTCCGACAGTCTCCCCATGTTTAAGATATACAATGTCCATTAATTAATTAAGTTACTTTAAACTCTATTAATTAATATCTAATTCGAGAGTAGTACCACTCAACCTTATTATCATGCCGGAATTAATCCACTTGCAAGATTTACATGATAAACCTTATGAGCTCCTCAAGGGGACATCATCAACCTATGTCGGACATGGATTCCTTCTACAATCAACAGCACACCATAGAGACAACACTACTTCCCAACTCACCGAGTTTGTTGATTTAACACATGTAAATCTCACCCATTAATGAATCAAAGAAATACATACTACCCTATGTGTTGAGGTTATTGTATAAGGATTAAGAGCTCGAACATCCATAATAACTGAGATCAAGTTCTCCTATAAGTCAGTATAAGTTGAACGATCTCATGCGGTCCTGCTCAATACACACTAAGCGCACTAATGTGATTCTATAGTCAAGACAAACTAATACCAAATCACACTATAATTATCTCAATAGATAATCCACGTCTATCTCGGTTGTGAGCATCTGTTTATACTTTATAAGAAAACCGATAATATGATCTTCCGTGTGTTGTCGCACAACATATTATCTACAGTATAAAGTAAATGAACTTTTGCACAAACATATAAATAAACAATTTATAATATGCAAAAATGTTTGATCAAATGATTCTCATTTCAAATAAAATTGTTAAAACATTGTTCAATACAAAAGCTAGGCTTTTAGCATACAATCTAACAGTCTTCACTCTTCCCATTTATCCCTATGATACTGACACCTCTCTTTATCTTATTCGCTTCAAATAAATACAAATGTCCAACAATAAATAAATCATCACTCTCAACCACACAAAAATCATGAATCAGATTACAAAATAAGGCTTCAAGTTATACTAACAGCATTAAAAATCCAAGTAGCACAATTAAAACTCGTCAAACTAATCTAACAATGTTTAATAAATCAACTTCAATTGCTGCATGACTTCAAAATATTCATAGTTCCATAATCTAAAATTAAATTGGCAACAGATTCATCCTACAAAAAAAAAATATATATATAAATATTAAAGAACATATATTTTAATAACTATCATTATAATACACCTTAGCTAACAAATAGACACCTCGGAAGCCTTAAATCATAATCTCTCTTACATCTTCTTCATCACTTGAAAAGGCCGTGACTCCTTTTGTAATTCTAGATGATGATACAATATCTAAAACACGAATATTAGATATTAAAATGTTAATTTATATAATATATATATATATATATATATATATATATATATATATATATATATATATATATATATATATATATATATATATATATATATATATATATATATATATATATATATAAAGTATACGGATAAATCGCGGGTAGGTTAATCAGGTAGGGTAGATGGGTATTTTATAAAAACCATACCCTACCCCTACCCGATACATTTTAAACGGATACGAGTACTACCCTACCCGATACCCGATTATGCTCTACCCTACTCTTACCCGATAGGGTATTACCAGCCGGGTACCCGAACCCATGGGTAAAATTGACAGCCCTATTAAAGTATGTCTTTTTTTAAGTATGAAGAATAATAAATTAAAGTACTCCCTCCGTCCCATTTCAATGTTTACATATTTTTATTTTGGGCGTCCCATTTCAATGTTTACGTTTCCTTTTTTGGAATATGGGACCCATCTAAAATAATTAATAATATCACTATGGTCCCCACATCCAACACTAATACACCTACCCACTTTACATTAAATATTATATCTTTCTACCCACTATCTATTAAAATACTATACTCCTTAATCGACGTGCAAAAAATAAACGTAAACATTGAAACGGGACGGAGGGAGTATGTTTTAAAGTGTTATTGTATGATTTATTACAAACATACTTTAATGGCAAATTAACATATTTTATTTATGGGGCGGCTATTCGCACCCCCAAATATACTAAATGCACCCCATAAATTATCAAATTAAATTAATCTAAATTAATAAAGACATAAATACCCTTTAATTAATTAATTCTCCTGAAATTAATTTAAGAGTACATCATCTTCTTCGTTCTTCGTTCTTCCAGCTCGTGAATATGGTGTTCGTCGTCCTCGGATTCCTGTCACCTTCAAACAGGGGTGGACTCATGACATGAGCCATGCTATTTATTTGGGTTTTTATGGGTCTTTTTGTTACCTACTCCACTGCTCGTCTTTACAAAATGTTTAAAGGAACAGAGTGGAAGAGAATCGCTCTCCAAACAGCATTCCTATTCCCAGCCATCTATTCGTAGCGTTCTTCATCCTCAATGCTCTCATCTGGGGTTAGAAATCCTCCAGTGCAGTGCCGTTGGGCATAATGTTTGCCTTGGTCTTCATGTGGTTCGACATTTCAGTCCCAATCGTCTTCGTTGGCAGCTACGTCAGCTTCTGGAAACCAGCCATGGAAAATCCGGTGAAGATGAATGAAATCCCGAGGCAGATCCCTGAGCAACCGTGGTACATGAACCTGATCTTCTCCGTTCTGATCGGAGGCATCTTCCCATTCAGAGCAGTGTTCATCGAGCTGTTCTTCATCCTGACATCGAAATGGTTGAATCAATTCTACTACATCTTCGGCTTCCTGTTCATTGTGTTCATCATCTTCCTCATCACCTGCACTGAGATCACGATTGTGCTCTGCTATTTCCAGCTAAGCAGCGATGACTATCAATGGTGGTGGCGATCGTACTTCACGTCCGGCTCGTCGGCGTAGGATGGCTCTTCTTCTTCAATCAATGCTGAGCGTGATTGAGATCGGACTGGGGATGTTTGGCTGGAAGAATGCTAGAAGAATGAACGACGTAGTACTCTTAAATTAATTGCAGGAGAATTAAATAATTAAAGGGTATTTATGTCTTTATTAATTTAAATTAATTTAATTTGATAATTTATGGGGACGTCTAGTATATTCGGGGTGTGAATAACCGCCCCCTTTATTTATATAGCAAACATACTTTAATAACGGTTCGACTTGTCTCACTATCTGTCTCATATAAACAGATCTCACAAGAGACCCTCTCAAAATAATATTATTCTTTATTTGTCTTGCGAAACTCATTACGGGAAATATCTAATTTGATAATTTATGGGGACGTCTAGTATATTCGGGGCGTGAATAACCGCCCCCTTTATTTATATAGCAAACATACTTTAATAACGGGTCGACTTGTCTCACTATCTGTCTCATATAAACGGATCTCACAAGAGGCCCTCTCAAAATAATATTATTCTTCATTTGTCTTGCGAAACTCATTACGGGAAACAGTGTAATAAATGTTCACTCGTATATATTGAAGGATTGCAGGATCCGTTAATTTAGATTAATTTGTAGATCCTTCCGTCTAATTCGAATATTTTTTTGAAAGCCGTCTAGTTAATTCGATTTTTTTTAAACCATCTAATTAATTCGGATATTAATCTCATTCCAAATAGATGTTTTAGATTCTTGTCTCCTTCATATTAAATATGGAATTATATTAATACATAGGGTGACACTATTACCACCTAAATAATTGCTGAGGACACACCCGATACTCTTAAAAAAATTATTAAAATTATTAAAATGATCTTACATTCAAATTTACGTTAAAATTATACTCCCTTCATCCCAAACTCGTTGTCTTACTTTCCATTTTCATCCGTCCCAAACTAATTGTCTTATTTCAAAAAAGGAAATATCACATCAATTCCCACCTCTAAAAGTTCCTCTTAATTACAACTTTACCACACCTACTTAACACACATAATATACTTTATAATTTATTTATTACCTAAAAATACCACAATACCCCTTAAAAAGTCAACTTTTCTTAAACTTCGTGTGTACAGTAACGTAGACATCTAGATTGGAACGGAGGGAATACAATTTTACTTTCCCCATCCAAATCTTCAAACATGGAGAGTATCACTATCTTCTCTCCTTCCACAACTGCTACCTCCTTCTCCCGCCTCTCCCTCCCCATCTCCGCCCCCGTCCCCTCCTCCTCCCAACTCTGCCCCCTCAATTCCCTTTCATCCCTCAAGACCCACGGAAGACTCCTCGTCTTTGCTCCATCACCTTCTCCGCCCCATGGAATCCCAACCGCAGTCTCCTGCACTTGGAGGCGCCCAATCCATCCCCCTTATCATGTAAATTGCCGTCGACGTTGTAGTCCTCTTCTTCGTTCTGAACCCCCCCTGAGGTCACGCCTCAGGCATGGCAGTTGCTCTTCATTTTCCTCTCCACCATCACCGGACGACGCCTAGGCCTTCATAGGCCTCACCACATCCGTAATCACCAAAACATAAAAGGCTGGGTTTTCCCGGTCGATCAGATCATGAATCTCTCTCCAACTACCAACAAGCTTGGATGCCATAGATTTAGCACCTCCGAATTCTGATCCTCGAATCAACGATGGCAGATTGCAGAAAGGCTGATTTGTGAGAGGAAGATGAAATTATAACATTACTCGATTTGAGAAAGGGGAAATCTTTTTTAGGAGGAGTTTCTTCAGTGAATGTTGTAGAATTCATGGTGGGATTTGTGGCATGCTGTAGATCCTGAGGAAGCCATGGATGGATATCGAGAGATTCTTGAAGTAGTACTAAAATGATGGATAAAATGGGTTCTATCCCTTTCCATCATCTCTTTCTTCCTTTCGTGCCGACTGTCGAAATGGGTTCTACCCATTTTCTTTCATCTCCTTCCCTTCATCTCTTTCTTTCGTTCATCACTGTCACGAACTCTTATCTCTCTCTTTTTTAAAAATATCGCTGGAATTCTTTATTGGGTAAGTAATAGGTTAACATGGGTGGGTAAAGTAATTTTAGGTAAAATGTAATGATTTAGAGTGAATTTAAGCGGAGGTTATAATATTCTTTTTACTTTATTTTTTTAATTATCGCGTGCCCTAAGAAAAGTTTCGGGTGGTAATAGCGCTGCCCTAATACATATTTAAAGCAAATTTTGTGTATAAGACGATTTTATGATAAGACTTTTTTTATTTTTTTATTATAATTTTATATATAAAATAATTTTATCGAATGGTTATCATTTTTTATTAATTAAGTATTAATCCCTCCGTCCCGGACTTATGTTCACCAATATTGTAGATATGGAGTTTAAGAAAATTAACTTTTTGACTAACTTTATTGACTTTTTAGGGGAATTGTGGTATTTTTAGGTAATAAATAAATTATAAAGTATGTTATGTGTGTTATGTGAGAGTGATATTTTTGAAATTAAGAGAACTTTTGAGGTTGTTGGTTGATCTGAAGTTTCATTTTTTTTGGTGGTGAAGATAAGGGTGGGATGGACGAAAACGGAAAGTGTGAACATAAGTATGGGAGAGAGGGCAGTCCTTATTCATCACAATAAATAGTCACACATTTTACCTAATATATTTGGGTTAAGACTTGTTTAAGACCTTCTCAAGAAAGAGTTTACGTCAAACAGATAAAAAGTGATAACTTCTATAATGAAAAGTGATATTCAATAAATGAAGAGTGATAATATTATTTCATAAACAATTTATGGCATAAATGAAGAATGATAACATTTAATAGTGAACGTGATAACTAATTTAAAAATTCTAAAATGGTCTCACGTGAAACGGTCTTACGCAAAACTTGTCCATATATTTATATTTTCATGATTAAGGGTGTAGGATGAAACTTGCGTTCCCGAGGCACACTATGTCCAAAATTCAACGAAGTAAGAAAGTTGTACTTTTTATAATATGTCGTATATATAGTATAAGGCAAATGCTTGTGTGAGCCCATTTTATGTAAGGGCTTTCGTGAGACGGATATAAATGATAACATCATTAATGAAAAGTGATACTCAATTGATGAAAAATGATAATAATGCGGTGAACTATTTCATAAACAGTTTGTAGTATAAATTATTAAGAGAAAATTTAAAAAAATACTCATTTATCTAACTAAATTAACAACACCAACAACAAACAACTTTTATAACGAATATAACCAATATACACTTTTTGGATTTTAATGCCCATACTATTCAATTAATAATAGCCAATGTGTTTCATGTCGATATGAATATCGGTGAGTGTCGGTTCCGGTGTCAGTGAGTGTCCGTTACCATATGGGAGGGTGACGGCGGCAGGCGACGGCGGTGGGCGGCGACGGGCGACTGGGCCGCAGTCAGTTTTGGCGGCAGGAGGGAGAAGTAAGAGGGGTGGGGATTGTTTAGGGTGTAGGGTACTTTGGACCTTTTAGAGTGCAATTGGTTATATATAGTTGTTGTAAAAGTTGTGTGATAGTAATGACAATTGACACAATTAATAAAAAGTAGGGTTTATTACTATAAAAAACACAAATTTATAGTCTAATTATAATTAGATACAATGAAAAATAAAATATTCATAACTAAAAACCTACATTTAAACATCCCAATATTATCCATATTTCAAAATAGGTAATAAATATATTTTTATACATTTATTTACATGATTTAAGTTCTTTATCTCTGGCAAAAAAGTGTTCGTTGGATGATTGAATCTCTCCCACATGAAATCAATATCATTGTCAGCATCTTTCACGATGAGATTTCTTGAATTGAGTAATTGTGCAACTGAGTTTTGTAGAGTTGTTGATGAGTTGATGGACAAAATGATGCTACCAATTCCATTTTGAAGAACCAGATTACCCATTTGATCTGGAGGTTACCCGATCCATCAGTAAGTAAATTATCTCTGTTGGTGACCCATGCCACAGTCCTTGCTAAAATTTGCCTACGTAGCGATTCCTGTATTTTGTGGACTGAAAAAACCCAATTAGAAATTTGGAAGCTTCCAGAATATGAAATCAAGGCAGCAGAAGCGTCATCTCTGATAATATGAGAAGTGTGTAGAATTTAAGATTCTGCACAATAGTTTTCATTGAAACAAATGCTATTATACAATTTCATATGTACACTGCTAGTGTACAATTTCATATGTACACTTATGTGAAGAGCTGTTTGGGAAATAAAATAGAGTCATAAGGGTGGTAAATTGTAGAACAAGTACATATTAATATGTGCACCAATGTGCATTTCATATTTTATTCATTAGATCATGTACAACAAAAGAATTGTCATTTATTCAGCCATAAAACATGAAGCGTACATCGATGTGCATTTCATACCATTGGGTTTTGATCATGGATTGCCATTAGTTATATTAAGATCACATGTTTTGATCTGGGTGAGAATTTTTCAAATAGGTGAGTGTGTTTCCTTGGTTTTGTTTTGGTCAAAATTGGTGAGAATTTTAGGGAGAGATTTCAGGGGTGATTATAGCATGTCTTTTATATAAATTTTGCACATTAGTGTTAATATGGGTAGTTTGGGTAGTATCTTAAAGTTATTATTTAAAATCAACATATTGTATAGTAATATTGATATATATTTTATATCTACTAATTAGTGACCCTAAAAAGTACAGACAACATTTTTAAAGAAAAGTGATAACAATTTTAATAAAAAAGTGGTAATTAATTTAAAAAGTGTAAAATAGTTTTACGTGAAACGATCTCACGCAAGACTATCCAAAGTATAAAATCTTATAACTTTAATTTTTTGAATTTTTAATATAAACATTAATACATTTATATTTGAACCAACTCTTTCATTGAAAAATAATACTTATGAATTAATATGTATATCATTTAAAATAAAATGTTATATCATTTAACCTCTTGTATACCCGGAAGTATAAGAGACCAACTCTAAGGGTGTGCTTACAAGTTTTTTTATAGTTAAATTACACCTAATTTCAATGTTTTATAACCGGACTGGAGATTGAACTGTTATCTCTATCGATTTGAGGTCCAACTGGTAGTGGCTGTCGGACCGACGGTAACCAGAAAATTAAATTTACACCTTTTTAATCATTGAGAAATTTAGGTAAGGTTACTTTTAGTTTGGCTTATATTCATCTTCATCAGAAGTTCCCTACCACCTCTTGGGGCAAGTGGATTTGGAATCGTCATATTTCTCCTAGGCGATCTTTGATTATTTGGAAGGCCATTCATGGAGTACTCATTTTTTAGGATACTTTTCTGAATAGATGTTTTAGAGGTCCTTCACGATGTTATTTATCCAGATCAGCTGATGACGACCTTGATCACATCATGCTTGGATGTTCTGTTTCTCATGGGGGTTTTTTGTCGGATGCTGGATGTCTTTTACTTTGGTAACAGAGTCACTCTCGATCAAAGCTTTCTCTAGTTTATTCTCCAGGCTGTCTCTATGCAAGGGAGTGCACATGTTATTTTTCATTGGAAATTTGCAATTGTTACTTATACTTGGCTGATATGGACTCAAACAAATACCATTACGGCTGATGGGTATATCACTGATGATGTTGGGAACCTAGTGTATAAGGCTATTTGTCTGAATGCTATATATCTGCTTCTCCTATGGCTTTGGTTTATGATGTTAATCATTTGGAGGTCGGCACGATGCTTAAAACCCCTGAGATCTTGCAACTCTTCATTACTTCAGAGTTAGGGGTCGCCCTAGGAAGGCCCCTGTCATCACACCACTTAGGTAGTGTCCTCCTGCTCCGGGATTGATTAAAGTTAACGTAGATAGGCATGCAGAGGCTGCTCCAGGTACTGTAGCAGGTGCTGGTGTTTTCAGAAACAACAGAGGGTTTCCCCTTGGTTGCTTCACTGTTTGCTATGTGTGGTGGGTTTTTCTTTTGAGAGAGAGCTTGCTACAGCTCTGCTCGCTATTGAATTAGCCTTTGAAAGAGGGTGGACTTCTTTGGGGCTTGAGTCTGACTCCACCTATGTGTTTCATGCTCTTACTTCGAATTGTCCTGAAGTTCCCTAGAGGCTTATGGCGCGTGGAAGGGCAATGTGGCTACTGATAGTATGTCGTATGTTGGGGGAGAATTTTTTTTGCATGGCGATGTTCCTCCTGTTGTACTCCCTCACTTATATGCGGATATGAACTATGAATACTTCAAGATAAGATGATGATCCTGAATATTATGCTTAAACTTATTTTTCTTACCCGTGCGACTATGAGTGAAGGGGGTATTGTCTCTCCGGTGGCGAAGTCGCCGAGTATATCAGGTGATAATGCTCCCTTTTTTCTTGGTTCTCTCCTTTTATCTGTTAAGATTATGATACTGTTTACATTGATGAACAGTTACTGGAGACTCCTCTGGCATTTTTGGCACTCCTCTCTTTCCAAGCTGATCTGCATAGGTCTAGGTTAGACGGTGGATTTTTTACTTCCTTTTCTTGAAGGTGCTCTTTTCTCTATATGAGTTTTTCCCACTTGGTTTTTCCATATAGAGGTTTTTAATGAGGCCTTCCAGGGGGGGTCTAAGGTTACTTGACCAGCCTGCTTTTTGTTATAGGTTTCTTTTCCAGCCGTGTATTTGGCTTTACAGGTTTAAGCCACATCTTCTTAGACTGTGTCTTGTCTATTGGGTAACAAGATCCCTCGCATGTTCAGTTGTTGGTTGGGTAACAGGATCCCTCGCATGTTCTCTTTTGTCAAACATCTTTTTTGATCCGTGTCATGTACTTTTCATTTAATTTAGTTTAATGGTATTTCGTAGTTTAATTAATCATTGAGAAATTTAATATAATAACTTAAATTTTTTATAAAAAAATGGATGCCCACTTGAAAGTAAAGTCCACTAGACTTTAGTCTACTTTATCAAAAGAGTAAAGCCCAAATTTTAATGGTTAGGATAGATTTTATATAACGAGAAAAAGAATGATTGGTAGGGTAAGTTCTGTTTATCCTTAACAGCCATATATGCGCTCTCTCCCTCTCTTACATATGTCGATCGTTTTCTTCAGCAAACATCGCACTCTCTCTCTCCAGTAAACATCAACAAACATCCGCTGTATCCTGTTGCAATTTTCAAATTATGTGGATTAATACACTTTTCTCCTTCTTAATTTTTCGTGATATTTTTTTCAATACCAAATAAAATTACAATTTGGTGAATTATTAGATATCGAATGTAACGTGAAAATGGAGTTTTAACAGTGCACCGGTGGCTTGGTGTTAACTCCGGCCTGGAAGAGAAGGCTTTTCATTTTTTTTCTTTTTCTATTTTTCTCACTTTGATAAAATGGTGATTTTTTTTTTGTAAATTTAGAAATGAAATGGCGGTTCATCGATATTACTAGTTCATCAATTTTTCAGTTTGACAGGTCCGAATTGGCTCTTTTTGTTTCAATCCCATAAACAATTTTTTATAGGTTGTTTCAGACTAATATCAACTGCGGTTCCCTGTTCAACCCTAAAATCCTAAACTCTAAAACACTACTTAATTAAACTAACATAAATTCGAATAATTTCTATATATATACATAATATATTCATATATACACCAGAGAGGTCGCGGAATCAAAGTGTAAAAGTAATAAAAAGAAGGAATAATATTGTGGCGAAGAAATATGACTGACATAAAGGATAGTAGAGGGAAGTGGAATTATTAAGGGAATATATTGACTGACGGAAAGGCAAGTCGGGTGAGGGAAATTAGCTAAGGGGTAATCGTCTGACAATACCCATCGAAAGGGGGGAGGGGAGTTAGTTGTGAGTTGTTTATATTAGAAGGCGGCAAGGCCATCTATAATATTTAAAATAAATAGGAAAAAAACAAACAAGTTAAATGGAAAATAAACTTTTATTAAAACGTTACAATTTTTGTACAATACCTTGGTACTCAGACTTCCCAAGTTTTTTTTATCTTTGTAACACTCACACTATCACTCACTCACTATCACTTAGAAAGTGTCCTTGATACTCAGACTTCTCAAGGTTTTCAAATCACTTAATTTTTTCGCAACACTTTATTCAATACCTTGGTACTCAAACTTCTCAAGTTATACATAGCTCATAGAACACTCAGTATTCTCCAAACCCTTGGAATTTTTTAAGATCTCAGAAATCTGTCATTTCTCCCTCTCATCTTCAACACAACAGGTGTATTATATAGGCAGTTTCAGGGGCTCTTCCGCAATTTTAGAGGGGTCTTCAATTATTAACTGCAAGGGCCTTTTTGCAATATCAGATGGGTTCTTTTGTAATTATCTTGACATATCTCGTACAATACTTCATTAGGTAATGCCACACTTATCTGCTTCTCTTTATGGGACAATGTTCCCGTGTGTTTTGGATCATGACAGATGTGGACTTTTGTTTTTTGAAGTCTGGGAATGAATGCTATCATATTTTATAATATCATACGAATATAAGAGGATCATATCATCTGCTGCTGTAATAAAACACAATTTTTTTTATTTTTTAAGTCTAGGAATGACTGCTATCCTATTTTACAATATCATACGAATATGAGCAGATCCTATCATCTGCGGCTGTAATAACATGCAATTTTTTATTTTTTTTTAATATCCACTATCCCCAAACCATGACTTATGGTTTGATAACAGTGTATCATTACTATTTGACAAGTCAATAGTATCCTCTAGTGTGATTGAAGATATTCTTGCATTATTCGGTAGGTTGCTGTTGGGGTTTTTACTGCTATAACTTTGGCTGCAAAATAGGTTCTCTATTCCCGAAATTTTATCTGCTCAGGTGTTTGAGAAGCAGGGATTTGTTTGGTCTTCGTATCTTGCTATATCCAGGCATATACTTGGTTGGGAGGTATGCTTTTGACAATATTACATTTTTCCTAGCATTTGACTTGAAATGATCATTTCAAGACTTTCCTTTGTGTTTCATAACTTTGAAATGACCAAGAGAAAATCCAAGGGGCATAGAACTTGGTACAGAAGATTGCTAGAGGTGTGAAGTTTTGGTTTTCATAGGCTGTTGGACAATATTTGGTTTCAAAGTATCAAATGATTGTTAAATTAATGGTGATAAGATATTTGGTACAGGCCCGAAAAATTTCCCACCAGTTGGTCCACTAGATGATGAAGGAATTGATATCGGCTATTTTATCAAAATAGAAAAGCCAAGTATGAGACCTTGATTTGTTTGTGATCCAAAAGGTGTTGTACCAAGCTTGTTGGTATTCAAAGTAGTTGAAATGCCTATCCGCAAAAGGCTCAATGGAATAGTCTTCTTCGAAAACTATAGGCTCAGATACTATTTCATACTGATCGGAGGGAGATATAACTTCAAAAATTTTGCATTGTGAATAGAAGACATCAAAACAGTTTATTTTTTAGTATTCATGTTTGAACTGTGCTGATTCAGTGTACTCAAGAATGGCTTGGTAGTAAGCATAATTTTTTACATGGTCAAATTGTTTGAAAAATGTAAAATGGCACGGGCTATTTCAAAAGGGTCTTCTCTACCAAATCCTTTTATAATGGTTATGATATTTTGGAAATTTGATTTCGAAAACCACAATGATTGAATATTAGAACTAAAATTTTGTTTGGAATGTGCTGTATAAGAACTTGATTGAGAAATGAGATTTGTAGGAGTATTTTGTAAGGCCAGGGGTTTAAAATTGATTTTTAGGGGACCTTTGAGAGTGTGTTTTGAGTTTGAGTTAGAGGATTTTGACATGATGGTTCTGGAGTAGTAGAAACTTGCTTAGGGGCTGGTTCAGGCCCAGAGGTTACATAGAATTTCTATGATTTGTGATTTAATTTCATGTACTAGTGAGGTATTTACGTTTGTCCATGGTGCAGGGTTCTTTTTCTGTCTGTCATGAAGAGGTTTTAATTTTGTTTTTATGTATGGATAGTAATCCAAGACATAGTTTAGGTTACCTAAAAATCTTTGGAGTTGATTTTTATCAAGAATTTTGTCTAGGAATTTTTCGGCACACTTCAGTGATCTTTCTATTGGTGTAATAATCTCTTGTGTATCGTAATGTCTCAAAAATCTTATTTTTGTTTGAAAAAGACTAATTTTAGACTCAGAAATTATGAGACCATTCTTTTTAGTAATTGAAAGTAAGATTCTCAAGTGTTTAAAATGTTCATCTATGGTTTTTGAGAAAATTAAAACATCATCAATGTAAACAATCCAAAATTTAAGATAATCATTATATATATCATTCTTAATTTTCTGAAATTTGAAAAGAGTATATTTTAATCCAAAAGGCATGACATTCCATTCATATTGACCAAAAGGAATGTGAAAACAGTGTTGTACATGTCTTTTGGAGCTATTTGAATTTGCCAAAAACCTGATTTCATATCAAATTTCAAAAATATGTAAGCATCATAAATTCGTTGTTGTAAGTCTTTATTGTTTGGAATAGAGTATCGAATTCATTTAAGAGCTTTATTTAATGGTGTATAATTATTGACTAGTTTTGGAGTCCCTCTTTCAATTTCAAAGGTTGTGTTAACATAGAAAGCTACACAGCTCTAAGGGGATTTGGATTCAGATATATGTTTTTTACTAATGAGATCCTGGATTTCTTTTCAGCAGAATTTTAGAAGATCACTGTTAGTTGCAATTGCGGTGGCTTTAGTAGGAATATTGGTTTCATCGATGGGGGGCTCATGCGGAAGGGTAATAACATGTTTCTTTCTTTCCCCGAAAGCATTCGAAAGATTAGAACATGCTTGTTGTTTTATGAGAATATGGAAATCGAATATTTTTTTGTTGAGTTTGTGGGTCTTAAATTGGGATTCAATACGTGCTATGTGAATATTTCTTTTTATTTCATTTAATGTAAAGGTTTTTGTCTGAACAATATTATTAATAGAATTTTCATATATAACAGATTAATTTTTCTAGTTAGAGTCTTTTCTACAAAGTTAAAGTATAAATTCTTATTATTAATTTTAAAAATAATAACATCATTGCCAAGAGTATAAGGTGTTATTAAATTAAGGAAAGGAGTTCCTAAAATAACCGTGTGGTGTATATCTTGGATGACTAAGAAAGAAGTTCTTAATGTTATACCATCATTTATAATAGAGGCTTCAACTTTTGAGGAAACAATTAATTTATAATCATTAGCAGCACGTAATTTTTCTTGGATTTTTTAAGGAATTTAGATGGGGCGAATTCTTCTTTGATGCAGTTTAAGTCTGCCCATGTATCAAAAAGTGCTATTGTATTCAGAAAAAAGCCTTTGGCAAATTCAAGCTTCACTTTAATTATATATTTTCGCGATGTTATCTCCTTTAGAACAAAAAAAAATCCTTAGGGATATTCTGTATAGATTGAATTTGATCATTAATGTCATCATTATTAACATCGTGGTTAAGAGATTCGATTATCTGTTTAATTGTCTGTGAATCCTGTATTTGTTTTTCTTTGAGTTTTTTAATCTTAAATTTCAAGTCTTTCTTTTCTTTATGTAAACTTTGTATAGTGGGAGTTTTAAAATTTTTGTTAGAGTTTCAAAGAATGTGGTTAAATTATACTGTTCTTTTTGTAGCTTTCTACGTTAACAAAGCCTTTGAATTGAAAGAGGGATACCTAAACTAATAATTAATTATACACCATTAAAAAAAGCTCTTAAATGGATTCGATACCCTATTCCGAACAATAAAGACTTACTACAACGAATTTATGATGCAAACATATTTTCAAAATTTGATATGAAATAAGGTTTTTTACAAATTCAAATAGCTCCAAAAGACAAGTACAAAACTACATTCACAGATCCTTTTGGTAAATATGAATGGAATGTCATGCCTTTTGGATTAAAAAAAATCCCCTTCCGAATTTCAAAAAATTATGAATGATATTTATAATGATTATTATAAATTTTGCATCGTTTACATTGATGATGCTTTAATTTTCTCAAAAACTATAGATGAACATTTTTAAACACTTGAGAATCTTTCTTTCAGTTAATAAAAAGAATGGTCTCGTAATTTCTGAGTCTAAAATTAGTCTTTTTCAAACAAAAATAAAATTTTTGGGACATTACATTACACAAGGCACTATTACACCAATATAAAGATCACTGATGTTAATTTGCCGAAAAATATCCAAACAAAATTATTAATAAAAATCAACTCCAAAGATTTTAGGTAGCCTAAACAATGTCTTGGATTACTACTCAAACATAAAAAAAAGCTAAAACCTCTTCATGACAGACAGAAAAAGAATCCTGCACCATGGACAAACATACATACCTCATTAGTACATGAAATTAAGTCACAAATCATAGAAATCCCATGCCTCCATCTAGCTGATCCAACTCTACCTAAGATAGTTGAAATTGATGGTTCAGAAACTAGTTATGGTGGTATTCTTAAACAAATTCAAGATGGGCAAGAAGTTATTATTAAATTCGCATCAGCACACTGGAATAAAACACATAAAAATTATTCCACTATTAAAAAATAAATTCTAAGTATAGTCTTGTGTATACTAAAATTTCAAAGCGACTTAATCAATAAAAAATTCCTTTTAAGAGTCGATTGCAAAAGTGCTAATGAGATTCATCAGAAGATGTCCAGAATTTAGCTTCAAAACAAATTTTTGCTCGGTGGCAAGCATTACTTATATTTTTTTATTTTGATATTGAGTATATACGAGAAGATACTACCTATATCCCTGATTTTTTAACTCGTGAATTTTTACAGAACTGGGCAGATACTGCCGAAGCCAGTTAGAAATTATTTGAGTATTTCCAGCACAGAAATACAATCTTTAAAAACAGATACTACTAATAAAGATGAGTTAAAAGATACGGCAACACAAAAAAGACCCATCCGGATTTAAAGGAATAATATGAAAATGGTGATCCAATGGTAGAAGCAATCAGCTCTTATAATGGTAATTACGATTACTATGTAACCTTTGGGCCTGAACCTGCCCCTAAGCCAGTATCTACTACTCCAGAACCATTATATCAAAATCCACCGACTCAAACACAAAGCACTCCTCTTAAAGCTCCCCTTAAAATTAATTTTAAACCCCTGGCCTTACAAAATACTCATTTAAATCTCATTTCTCAATACAGTTCTTATATAACTTATTTCAAACCAAATTCCTGTTCTAATATTCAATCCTCTCAACCCATGCCTTCATTTTGGTTTTTGAAATCAAAATTCCAAATATCATAACCATTGAAAAAGGATTTGATAGAGAAGGTCCTTTTGAAACAACTGATTGGTATCATTTTCACCAAGATTTTAGTGTCTTTTTATTATGTATTTTTTTTTATTTTTATTATTTTTGTATGTCTTTTGGTAGTGATTTATGTTCATATGGAGATTTATGCTTTGAAATGATAAATGTGTGATTTTCATGATTAAGTGCCTTAAATTGCGTGACATTGGTAAATATTTAGAGAATTGATACTTTGGTTTATTTTATGTAATTTTCAGGCATAAATGGATTCTAGAAGTGAAGAGGAAGATGTAGGAAAAAGCAAAGCTCAATTTGGAGTCCAAACGAGAAAGTTATGATTAGAATGGTGTGCCACTTTGCATGAATTGTAACACCTTCAAATGTTAGAATTTTTAAAGTTCTTTATATGGATATAAAACTAAGAAAGAGAGGATCGCGTGAGTGCAAAAATCACTCAAATCGGAGATCGGATGTGGAAGTTATGCACGAAACAGTGAAGCAGCGCGAAGCTGTCACAAAAATTCGACCCTTGCACAAAAATTCGGTCGAATTTTTGTGAATTTTTAGGAAAAACAGGGCCGACACAGAGCAATAGAGGCTGAGCATACTGACACAAAAATTCGACCATGCTCATGAAAATTCGATCGAATTTTTGTGAAAATAGCCACCTGTTCAGAAAATCAAATTTTATTCCCATTTTGGCTGCTTTGTCTCCAAGTTTTGAGAGGATTAGGGCTTCACTTGGGACACACACATCACACATCATTTTCTCCATTTTACACCATCATCTTCATCCATTCGTTATCCATCCATCTACACTTGATCTCCTCCATCAAATCCACCATCCAAGTGATCAAGGAAGCAAGGGAGAGTGAAATCACAAGAAGAAGATCTCCATTGAAGACCTTCAAAAGGGGGAATCTAATTCTAATTTTGTGACTTTCTTTATAGTTGATCATGGTTTGTAAAGATTTTAATATCTATGTTGAATTTCTTATGACTATGAGAGACTAATCTCCTTTGTGAGATTAGCTCCATGATTGGTATTGGATAATTTAGTTTTTGTGCAAATTGATTTTAATCTTGAATGGGCTTTGTGTTATTTCTATCATTGATTATTAATTTCTTGATGTATATGATTGATTTATGTGATTAATTGTCATAGGCATGTGATTAGATTAGTAAATCAATTACATGTTTAAGATAGTTCATTGAGTCATTTTATCATACACTTCATATGCATTAATTTAGAATGAGATATGTCTATCTTTCTAGATTTAGAACCCTTTGATAGAATATTTGATTAGCTTAATCATGAGATTAGTTGATTAGATGAGGAGACCCAAGCTATTAGTGAATTCATAGTATCTTAAAAGGGAATATTGCCTATGATTTAGTACCTTGTTAAGGAACTCGTAGAGTAATTAGTACCTAGTGGGAGGTGTTCACTTTGGTCTTGATCCTATGTGCGTTTAGGAGCCTTATTGAGGGCCAACATCCTATACATCTTGGTAGAGAGTTTAAGCAAAATTAGTGATCGCTCCTATGCCTTGTCCATGATAGAATATAATTAATTGCATGATTACTTTATTATCTATGCTATGATTGTTGCTAATCTCATCCTTGTATCACTTGGAACCCATTTATCTTTGCATTCATTTTATCTTTATTTCTTGCATTAGTTTAATTGCATTTATTTGCATATATCCTCCTATTCCGTCGTCCTTATAAAATCACGATAAACTTTAGATCGCTTAAACTCTAGTGCCTTCCTCCTTGTGGTTTGATAAATTCTTTAATTGGTCATCCAGACTACAATCCGACCAATCAACAACCCAATCCATTTTTTGTGAAAATACATTTTCCAAACAATTCGACCTTGTAAAAAATTATGCTTACTACCAAGCCATTCTTGAGTACACTGAATCAACATAGATCAAACACGAATACTAAAAAACTAACCATTTTGATGTCTCCTATTCACAATGCAAAATTTTCAAAGGTATTTTTTCCTCCAATTGGTATGGAACATTATATGAACTTATAGCTTTCGAAGAAGACTATTCTAATGAGCCTTTTGGGGATAGACATTTCAACTACTTTGAACACCAACAAGCTTGGTAAAATAAATTTTGGATCACAAATAAATCCAGGTCTCATACTTGGCTTTTCTGTTTTAATAAAACAACTGATATCAATTCCTTCCCGATCTAGTGGACCAACTGGTGCGAAATTTTTGGGTCTATGCCAAATATCCTATCACCATTAATTCAGCAATCATTTGATATCTTTAAAACCAAATACTGTCCAACAGCCTATGAAAACCAAAACTTCACACCTATAGCAACCTTCTTTACCAAATTCTACGTCATTTTGATTTTCTCTTGGTCATTTCAAAGCCATGGAACACAAACGAAAGTCTTGAAAAGATCATTTCAAGTCAAATGGTGAGGAAAAGGTAACATTGTCAAAAGTATACAGCCCAACGAAGTAGATGCTTGGATACAACAAGATACAAAGACCAAACAAATCCCTACTTCTCAAACATCTAAGCAGATATAATTTCAGGAACAGAGTACCTATGTTGATGCCAAAATTGCAGCATAAGAAACCCAGTAGAAGCCTACTGAATAATGCAAGAACATTTTCAATCATACTCCGAGGATAATATTGACTTGTCAAATAGCAATGATACATTGTTATCAAACCATATGTCATGGTTTGGGAATAGTGGATACTAAAAATAATTAAAAAAAATTGAATGTTATTACAGCAGTAGATGATAGAATCCGCTCATATTCGTATGATATAAAATAGGATAGCAGTCATTCACAGACATAAAAAATAATGTGCACATCAGTCATGATCCGAATAAAACACGGGAACATTGTTCCCTAAAGAGAAACAGATAAGTGTGGCACTACTTGAAGAGGTAATGTACGAGATACTTCAATATAATTATAAAAGAATCCCTTTATATTGCAAAAGGCCCCCTCAATTAATAATTGAAGACCCCTCTGAAATTTCAGAAGAGCCCCTGAAACTGCTTATATAATACACCTATTCCCCTTTAAAACCAGTTTCTAAAGTCAATTCTCTGTTCTTAGTTAGGGATTACTATCCCACCTTTATATCTATATTAAGTAAATATTTTAAATAATTGCCATAAACTTCTGACTATGTATTAAATTTTTAAGAAAATCAGTGGATATATACAATCTTACAATCATTTCATTTCAATGCATTGACAGATTCCTCTCTAAAATATTTCTTCTGTCACAATCAACACAAACCTTCTAGGTTTCATTCCCTTATTTAGTTTCTCATTTTATTTTCATTTCTTAGATTTGATCGCTCATGTTCTTTCTATTTCCCCAATTTTAAAGATTTCGATTCAATAGATGTTTTATGCCATTGAAACCAGTAATGGTGAGTTTATGTTCTATCTGCTCCTTTGCGTAGTTTTTGGCCAAAATGACTAGAATGATCTAGCTTGTAGGATGAAATTACATTCGGGTGCGTTGACGAAGATTACTCCTCTGCTGCATATTATTTGATCAAGGATTAGTTTAAGTCGATTGGGCCATTGCTAGAGATGAAGAATCCACCATAGACGGCGGGGAAGGAGGCTCTACAGAGTAAGAATGAACTAAAGAAACTTGATAGGAACATTAGGTAATTGTTTATGATATGCTATCTGCAACTGATTATACTCCATATATTATGATTCTCACCATATGATTTCAAAATTTCTTCAATTATATATATATATATATATATATATATATATATATATATATATATATATATATATATATATATATATATATATATATATATATATATATATATATATATATATTTCGGAAAATTAAACTTTTACATGATTATGATCAAACTAGAGAGACTTGGCATCTACTGAGGAACTAGCTCCAATTCAGGTTTTGATCAGGAGCAGCTTTTATATTTCTTAAATGTGTGGTAGAGCCACAGCCCCGTTATGCCTAGGCTGGTGGATATGGTTTGTCGCTGTTAATCCCAAATATTTGTACTAGTGAGTTCCATAGGGATGGAAAATTTTCCCTTTCGTCACTTTGTATATGATTTGATGTTATCTCTTTTTTAAGCTGGGTAAATGCTCTATTTTTCCAACAGAAAATCCATTATATAGATATAGCCTCAGGTCTTCCTTCATAATTCTCATGAGCGTATTATAAGTAACAAATGTTTGAGAAAAGAATCCCGACATGTCCTCATGTGTATGTTACCTGAAGATTTATTCCTCACTTCGATTCATCTTCAAAAGATTTTCCGTAGCTAAGATACTCTTTTTCATAGATACTCTCAACTTAGGATATATCTTTAAACTGATATAGTTGTACTAGATCTTGAAAGTAAACAACTTCTTCCATCTCTAGAGTAGCCTTGAATTGTTTTATTCCTTGTGTCTAGTTTTCTGGGCCATTCGGTGAGATATGCCCTCTAGCTCCGCATGTACAGCAGCTTCAATCTTTGAATCTTTCATCTCGATTGTTGATGAACATAAAAATTTCTAGAAAATAAGGTCCATTTTTATCTATTTTTTAGTCAAATATTAAATTTTATACTTTCCGTTTTCATCCATTTCATATTAAACTTCACAAGAAAAAAAATTCACATCAATTTTTAATCTTAAACGTACATTTTATTTACAAGGTTATCACTCTCACCTAACACACATGACATACTTTATAATTTATATATTATCTATAAAGGCTACATTACCCTTTAAAAGTTAATAAAATTGTTATTACCTATAAATATTACATTACCCTTTAAAAGTCAATAAAATTGGTCAATTATTATTTTTTATTAGACTCTATATTTACAGTAACGTTGCAAACAAACATGGAAATGAGGGAATAGTATTTGTATGTTTGTTTGAAAATGGAAAGTGTGAAATTTAATAAAGGAAAAAAGAGTATAATTTAAGCAATTAAATTTTTTAAAATATTATTTTATTATTATTTATTTAAGTCTGCCGGTTCACCTGGCGACTCAAATAAAAAAATTTGTGAATAGTGTTGAAGTCGTCAGTATGACTGGCGTCTCCACTTAAAACATTAAGACCCTAAGACATAACATGAAAATATAAACGATAAATAACTGCAAAATTTTTACAAAGATTTTTGAATTCATCTCCTTGAAGATGAATATCAAGAATTAATGAATAAAAAAGTAAAGGATCAGTAATATCAACAGAGTAATTAGGAGCACAGTTGAAATAAATCGGACCATTACTAATGTTTGTTTGAATCATAGCAAGTAATGAAGATTTGTATTTTTCTAATCTGTTATCTCTTAGTGCAAGATAATCTGGAGCATCAACACCAATATGAATAAGGGGTGTAATGACAACTTGAATTAATCCAAAATGAATATAGCTATAACCTTTTTCTAAATATTTTTTAATGAAAACGTTGGACAAGAGTGATAAACTTTGAAATTCTTTTTGAATATAAATAGTTTCTTCATGAGTTTTTACAGAAAAAGCTTTTTTGATTATAAGATAGTTTTTTCTGTAAAAACCAATGAAGAAACTATTTCTATTCAAAAAGAATTTCAAAGTTTTTCACTCTTGTCCAACATGTCCATTAAAAAATATTCAAAAAAGGTTATAGATATATTCATTTTGGATTAATTCAAGTTGCCATTAAACCCCTTGTTCATACTGGTGTTGATGCTCTAGTTTATCTTGCACTAAGAGATAACATATTAAAAAGATACAAATCTTCATTACTTGCTATGATTTAAACAAACATTTGTAATGGTCCAATTTATGTCAATTGTGCTCCTAATTACTCTATTGATATTACTGATCATTTACTTTGGATTCATTAATTCTTGATATTCATCTTCAAGGAGATGAATTCAAAAATCTTTGTAAAAATTTTGTTGTTATTTACCGTATATATTTTCGTGTTATGTCTTCTCAACTCAATCCAAAATTCATTCTAACTCCTACTTCTAAAGAAGAAACTGTTATGCTTCATATAGAGGCAGACAGTTCAAACTTTTTTGTTCCCAAAAGACTCAAGTGGAATGAAATAACCATTCATAATGAATTCATTATTAAGAATACTCAAATCCCAAGAGGAATAGAGTGGCATGAAGTCTTAGAAATCGAAGAAGATTCTGATGGAAGAATTTTTCTTAGATTTAACTCATTAAGAGATAATAATATTCCTAAAATCAGAATTCAAGAGATTAATTCTCGTTCTTCCTTTTCCGATAACTCTGGTTATCAAAACTACAAAGTCAATTTCAAAACTCCATTTCCGTCTTATTAGAATCTATTAACCCAGATTCCCCTACTGCTTCTCAAATGAAAAATTGTATTTCAATGATTTCTTTTGCAAACTTTTCTCCAAATTTTAAATAACTTGATTATAGTTTCAATGAACTTGATGAAAAGGTCATGAGAGATTGGTATTTTAAACTTGATGAAGAATTTCATAAAAAATTAAATGTGAATGGTTAAAGGATCTTCAAAAATATAAAACCAATATTATGATTTTAAATTGGCTTGATAGTTATTGCAAATTAAATAATATTTCTAATAATGTTTATTCTCTAAATCAAGTAAATGTTCAAAAAAGTATTTATAAAAAATGGAAACTAGCTTCGGGTTCCACTGTTACTTCAGTTCATCCCCCTTTACAAAATATAAAAATTACTATTGATAATGGTGAAGTCCTTGCCACTCCTTTCAGAGTCGGAAATTAGGGTAATGATGTAGCCAAAGTCAGTGATATTAAAAAGGTTTTAGAACAAAAAAAATTTTCAAATCAAATTCTTCATACTATTGCAAAACAGGTGGATAACCTATCAATAAAAATAGATTCAAAAATCTCTGATTCTAAATTTCCTCATAACATTTCAACTCCAAATTTCAATTTGAAAAGCCTTCCTACCAATATAGAAAAAAAAATCTACGACTTCCTACAAGTTCCAGTCTTATTGACAAAATTTCAAAAAAACTCGTTAATTACACCTCATCTTCTTCTGTTTCAAACATTAATTGTTTGAACAAAGCAAAAAAGATTTCATCTGACAATGAAACTGATAATGAGATTACTAAGATTTATTTTAATCCTGGAACAAAAGCCTTTTATTATAACAAATACACTCCTCCTGATATTCAATTCGAAGAAAGAGCTCATTTAAAAAATAGTGCTAAATACGATGGCCATTCTATCCATGAATGGAACATCGATGGTAAATCAGAATATGAAATTCTTAATACTCTTCAAGAAATGGGCATGGCCCGTACTGCTTACAAAGTTCAAAACATCAGCGAAGAAAATGCTGCAGCTCTCATTTTTACTGGCTTCACTGGTCAGTTAAAAAATTGGTGGGATCATTCTTTCTCTCTCTCTCTCTCTCTCACACACAAACAAAATATTCTTCAACACACCATTACTGTTGAAGAAGAAGATGGTATTTTGATTGATAAAAATGATGCATGTGACATGCTAATAATTACTATTAGTATGTATTTCATTGGTAATCCTAAAGAAGAACTTGATTCAGCACAAGTTGTACTTTCTAACATTAGATGTCCTACATTATCTGATTATAGATGGTATAAAGACATTTTTCTCACTCATATTCTTAAAAGATCTGATTGCAATGCTTCTTTTTGGAAAGAAAGATTCATAGTAGGTCTTCCTAAACTTTTTGGTGAATGGATTTACCAAAAGCTTAAGGAAGCTACCGGCCACAGTGAAATACCTTTTGAAACTATTACATATGGTCAATTATTTGCTTTCATAAAAAAAGAAGGACTATCATTATGTTCTGAACTAAAAATCCAATCTAAATACAGATCTGAAAAGAATAGATACCGTAAGGAGATTGGAATATTTTGTGAAGCTATTGGCTTGCAAAAAGTTCAAGCTCCTTCTTCTTGATTTAAAAGCAAAACAAAACATTTTCCAAAAATCGGTATAAAAAAGATTTATAAAAAACCTAGAAATTCAAAAGAAAAACCTTTTAAGAAGAACTTTGACAATTTTCAAATTACTTGTTTCAAATGTCATAAGAAGGGACATAAAGCTGATGCCTGCCTTTTAAAAAAGAAAATTAATGAAAATTTTCAAGATGATGAAATTTTGAGAGACAAGATTTCTGCTCTTCTTATTTCCAAAGAAAATTCTCAAAATGAGTATTGTGCTTATTCAAGTTCTAATAACGAAGATTTAAAACAAGTTTTTACACGTTCAAAATTAGCTGGAGATGATAACTCCTGTCAGGGGTGCTATCCTTTAAATATCAATGTCATTTCAAAAGAAAAAAACTGAACAAGACACTTGTTCGATCTCATTGATAAAGTTCCAAATCAAGAAGATAAATAAAAATATCTTCTTAAGCTAAAAGAAATCATCCTTAAGGATGATATCTATAAAAAAGACAAATCACATATTCTCATAGAACCTTTCAGCATTTCAAACTTCTCGAAAAGGCTCATTCCTCTTCCTTAATAAAAACAGATATTAATGATCTTCAAAGAGAGATTAATACTCTAAAATCAGAAATACAAAATCTTTATAAAGAAATCAATAATCTTCACTTCAAAGATTTGGATTTAGAAACCAGATTATCTATTTTCAAAAATGTTTCCGAAAAGGATATTCCTGAAAGCTCTTAAAAAAATCAGATGATTGATACCACTCTTGATACTTCAGACAATGAAGCTATCCAAAGTATCGAACAAATAGCTTTTCAAAAAAGGTATTCTGTTATTACTTTAGTTATTAATGATTTTCAAATAAATGTTTCATGTCTCATTGATAGTGGAGCTGATCAAAATTATATAAGAGAAGGTCTTATCCCTTCCAAATATTATGAAAAAACCCATGAAAGGCTTGTAACTGCTATTGCTACTCCTTTAAACATTAAATAAAAATTTTCAAAAGCTTTCATTTGCAATGATGATTATTGTTTTAAAACTCCTTTCATTCTAGTAAAAAATTTAAGCCAAGATGTCATTTTGGGAAATTCATTTTTAGCTACAATTTATCCTTTCAAAGTTAATGGTACTGGTATAACTACCAATATCATTGGAAATGATATTCATTTCAATTTTCTTAATCCTATTAAAGAAAGAGAAGTCTCTCTTCTTCAAAAATATTACATTTCCCAAGTAAACGCCATTGAATTAAAAAAATCTCATTTAAATTCTCTTGAAGAAGAAATTTCCAATTTTTGTATTGAGGAAAAATTACTCAAAAGAGATATTCAGAATAAAATTTTAGATTTTGAAAATTTTTTAAAGAATGAAATATGCTCTGACCTTCCCAATACTTTCTGGGAAATGAAAAAGCATATTGTTTCTCTTCCTTATATCTCTGGTTTCAATGAGAAATCTATAATAACAAAAGCAAGACCAATTCAAATGAATCATGACCTTCTTAATATTTGCAAAGAAGAAATAAAATCTCTCCTTTCTAAGAAACTCATAAGGCCCTCTAAGTCTCCTTGGAGTTGCCCTGCCTTTTATGTCAATAATCAAGCAGAAAAAGAATGAGAAGTTCCTAGACTTGTTATTAATTACAAACTTCTTAATAATGTTTCAGAATAGATAAGATATCCTATTCCTAATAAAAGAGATCTCATCAAAACACTGCTTAATGCTTGCATTTTTTCAAAATTCGATCTCAAATATGGCTTTTGGCAGACACAGATCAAAGAAGAAGACAAATATAAAATTTTTTCTCAGTTCCTTTTGGACATTACGAGTGGAACGTAATGCCCTTTGGTCTAAAAAATGCACCTTCTGAATTTCAAAATATTATGAATGATATTTTTAATAATTACTCAGATTTCTCTATTGTTTATTGATGATATTTTAATATTTTCTCAAAGTATTGATCAACATTTTAAACATCTCAAAACTTTCCTTTACATTAGCAAGAAAAATGGTTTAGTCATCTCTGCTCCAAAAATTAAAATATTTCAAACAAAAATTAGATTTCTGGGTTATGATATTACTAAGGGTATTATAAAACCTATTTCAAGAGCTATAGAATTTTTTGATAAATTTCCTGATGTAATAAAAGAAAAAAATCATTTACAAAGATTTTTAGGATGTTTAAATTATGTACCTGATTTCTTTCCTAAACTTAGAATAATTTGTAAGCCTCTTTTTCAAAAACTAAAGAAGAACCCTATTCCTTGGTCTGACATTCATACTAATATTTTTAAACAAATTAAAGTTTAAGTTAAGTCACTTTCTTGTTTAGGATTACCTAAACCTGAGGCATTCATGATCATTGAAACTGATGCCTCCGATATTGGTTATGTAGGTATTCTTAAACAAAAAATTAAAATAGATCATACATCAAACTACGCAATAATATTAAAAAGTTAAAAGAAAATAAGGGGGACAAAGGAGATGGAAGAGGGGCAACTACAATAAAATAAAAAGCCAAATAAACGGCTTGCAAAAAGAGCCTGAACAGGTGGCTCCGAGGATTAGACGAAAATAAAAAAACATGATTAAAAGTTCAATAAGGGGGCTAAAAAATTGGCTTAAATAATGTAACCCGACTTTAATCAAGAAAATAGCCAAGAGCATGGACCTTAACTAGCGATGGGGTGAGGAGTTGGGCATACAAAGGGGCTGATCACAGGTTTTATGATCAGCAACAAGCTTATGTTGGCAATCAAGCCATAGCCAGGTGAATGTCACGCCGGAGTGAATAACCCTACTCCCTCTATTTTAGCGAACAGCATAAACACCATACAAGTTGTGGCCAACTCAAAGACCTAAAGAGCTCGAAAATTTGCTTCCAAAAGTAGACTAGCAAAGAAGTGGTCAAATAAGCAACTCTAGTCTCTAAAAAAGATGCATTGAGTAGGATGAATCAATAGGTTCGGAATGCATTTATCAATGGCCGGGAGGCTGCTAGAGAAAGCTGGTCGGAGGGGACCACAAACTGCTAGAGCAGTTTGAAATCGCAGCCATGTGAACATTAGATTGGTCATACGATTGTAAACTAGCTGGCAGCAAGGGCATTTAAAACAAACACCAGCCGGAAAAGAGGGGATAAAGATGGTTGTTTGGACACCAATAGAAGAAAAGCAAGCAGAAAAGAAGTGAGTCAATAATGACCATCTAGCACGTGCCAAACCGCCAAAAAAAGAGAAGAAGCCAAAAAGCAGGAAAGAGAATGTAGGGTCTAGGCTGCTAAAAAATGGCATGACAGAAAGCCTACACCTACCAGCTAGCAAAAGGACGACCTCCATCCAGCTAGCAGACCGGTGCCGAACTCCAAAAGGTCTTCAAAAAAGAACCGTATACTGCTGCTATTGAATGACGCAGCAAACACTGCAGCCACCTGGAAAAATAGCCTGCCAGGCTGGACGAGAAGATTTTCTGGTGAAGAAAAGAGCCATTGAAGGCACTGACAGAAATGACTGCAGTTGCGCCAGAGATAACAGCCATCGTGGCAGAAAAAATCCATCAACGCAGGCAAGCTGAAGGAGAGAAGGGATCTGGAGCTCATAGTCTAGGGTCTTATGCATCCATTAAATAGTTAGTTCGTTTTCATTCTGATCATTGGATTGATTCTCAAAAGAATTACTCAACCATTAAAAAAGAAATACTTTCAATAGTTTTATGCATCACTAAATTTCAAGATGATATTTTCAATAAAAAATTTCTTCTTAGAATAGATTGTAAATCTGCAAAAGAAGTTTTACAAAAGGATGTTAAAATATTGTTTCAAAACAGATTTTTACCAGATGGCAAGCCATTCTTTCAAGTTTTGATTTTGATATAGAATATATCAAAGGAGATAACAATTCTTTACTTGATTTCCTAACTCGAGAATTCCTTCAAAATCATGCAGAAAATCATGAGTAGACCCAAATCTCAAACCCCCACAGAATTACTCAAAATCCCTTGTCAATCTAAACCAATTTCAAGTTCTTTCAGAATTTCCAAACCTACCAACTCCTTCTTTTCACAGGTGATTAGAGCACCTACAACCCCTACTCAAAATCCTAGCTCCAGTACCTCCAGGAGCTTGCCTTCAAAAACCTATACCAAAAAACTAATATTCAAAATGTAACCATTAGCAGATTCTACACTATCCCAGATTTCAAAATGTTGAAAGATATCCTTTCTCGATATTTTCCTAAAGGATGTCAATGGTATCCTAATAATCCACTCAAAACTAAAAAATTTTATGAATTCATTCTGGTCGATACCGGATCTATTGAACTTCTTCATACTCCAGATCCCACTAATCCTGATCGAATTTCCTATTCCAAATGTATCATTAAAAAAGTTTTCAAATCAGATGAATGGACCTTCCCATTCACTGAAAAACATTTTTCATTACCATTCAATCGCAAAGGTTATAATTATCCCGAATATAAAATGGCATGGTTTAGAACGTTTCTCTTGAGACCTTTTGAACATTCTTGGTTCTTTACCTTCCATCCAAACATCATGAAACGCTCATTTTCTATTTGGTTTCTTGAATGGTGGGTAGATTTTGGACCCATACCTTCCATTTTACCTCCAGATGTTCTTGAAGCCTATTCTCATTATATTTGCAAAGCTTCTATTGAAAAATCTCAAATAGAAATCCATTTTTTCTTTGAATTCAAAGTACCATGGATTCTTTGTTGGAGTATCACTTTCAAACAATTCTTCCCAATTCCCAATCCTATTTCCATAGTTCGAGAATTCAAGGTCAAATGGTGGCCAAATTACTCCACTAAATACTGCAATCTATAAGTTGTGAAGAATTTCCTAACCACTAGTATTAAACCTCAATGGGAGAAGCCAACCAATAGTGATTCATCATCAGACAAAAGGAAGAAGAAAGAAATTACAAAAATAGAAGACAATTGCTCTCTTACGAAGCAACAAATCAAGATATTTCAAATGATTGAAGAAGAACCAGAATTTGCAAAAGAATACCTCCAGTTCATCAAGTTTAAGAAGAAAACCTCAGACATTGAAGATATTTCATCAGGAAGCTCAAAATCTGATCACTGTAGCAGTCACTATTCCAACCACTGATGTGAATAGTGGCTGCTACAGTGATGTGAATAGTGATTGCTACAGTGTTGTGTCAGCTGCTTTATGAATAGTGACTCCTGTAGTGATGTGAACAGTGACTGCTACAGTGATGTGTCTGCTGCCTTATGAATAGTTATTGGCTGTTGGTATGAATGATCATCATTAATTTATTATGAATCTCTGATTATTCGTTTCACCGAGAAACTTCTAACTCAAAAATTTTGATAAATCTATTGATGTAGCGAATCATGGAAATTTTCTTTTCTTTTCTTTTCTTTTTTCCTTCTTTTTCTTTTCTTTATTTTCTATTTCTTTTATTTTTTCTTTCTTTTCTTTTTCTTTTATTTTTTCTCTTTTTTCTTTTTGTATAAAAGATAATCACAAATCAAAAGGGTCCTGAGCACATGGACCATCGAAAGGATCGATGTCTGATTTTGAGCTTCCTGATGAAATATCTTCAATGTCTGAGGTTTTCTTCTTGAACTTGATGAACTGGAGGTATTCTTCTGCAAATTTGGGTTCTTCTTCAATCATTTGAAATATCTTGATTTGTTGCTTCGTAAGAGAGCAACTGTCTTCTGTTTTTATAATTTCTTTCTTTTTCCTTTTGTCTGATGATGAATCACTATTGGCTGGCTTCTCCCATTGAGGTTTAATACCAGTGGTTAGGAAATTCTTCACAACTTGTAGATTGCAGTATTTAATGGAGTAATTTGGTCACCATTTAACCTTGAATTCTCAAACTATGGAAATAGGATTGGGAATTGGGAAGAATTGTTTGAAAGCGAAGCTTCAACAAAGAATCCATGGTACTTTGGATTCAGAGAAAAAATGGGTTTCTATTTGAGATTTTTCAATAGAAGCTTTGGAAATATAATGAGAATGGGCTTCAAGAACATCTGGAGGTAAAATGGAAGGTATGGGTCCAAAATCTACCCACCATTCAAGAAACCAGATAGGAAATGAGCTTTTTATGAAGTCTGGATGGAAAGTAAAGAACCTAGAATGGTCAAAAGGTCTCAAGAGAAACGTTCAGAACCATGCCATTTTATATTCGGGATAATTATAACCTTTAGGATTGTATGGTGCAAAAAAATGTTTTTTAGTGAATGGGAAGGCCCATTCATCTGATTTGAAAACTTTTTTAATGATACATTTGGAATAGGAAATTCGATCAGGATTAGTGGGATCTGGAGTATGAACAAGATCAATAGATCTGGTATCAACCAGAATGAATTCATAAATTTTTTTTTGTTTTGAGTGGATTATCAGGATACCATTAACATCCTTTAGGAAAATATCGAGAAAGGATATCTTTCAACATTTTGAAATCTGGGATAGTGTAGAATCTGGTAATGGTTACATTTTGAATATTAGGTTTTGTGGTATAGGTTTTTGAAGGCAAGCTCCTGGAGGACTGGAGCTAGGATTTTGAGTAAGGGTTGTAGGTGCTCTAACAACCTATGAAAAAGAAGGAGTTGGTAGGTTTGGAAATTCTGAAAGAACTTGAAATTGGTTTATATTGACGAGGGATTTTGAGTAATTCTGTGGGGTTTGATATCTGGGTCTACTCATGATTTTCTGCAGGATTTTGAAGGAATTCTCGAGTTAGGAAATCAGGTAAAGAATTGTTATCTCCTTTGATATATTCTATATCAAAATCAAAACTTGAAAGAATGGCCTGCAATCTGGCAAAAATCTATTTTGAAACAATGGATGCATAAGACCTTAGACTACGAGCTCTGGATCTCTTTTCTCCTTCGGCCTGCCTGCGCTGATGGATTTTTGACCACGATTGCTGCTTTCTTCAGTGCATCCATGGTTATTTCTGTCGGTGCCTCCAACGGCTCTTTCCTTCGCCGGAAAGTCTTCTCTTCCGGCCTGGTAGGCTGTTTTTCCAGGTGGCTGCAGAGTTTGCTGCTTCATCCAATATCGGCAGTATATGGTTCCTTTTTTCGATGACCTTTCGGAGCTCGGCACCAGTCTGCTAGCTGGATGGAGGTCGTCCTTTTGCTAGTTGGTTGTGCAGGCTTTCTGTCATGCCATTTTTTAGCAGTCTATACCCTACATTCTCTTTCCTGCTTTTTGGCTTCTTCTCTTTTTTTGGCGGTTTGGCATGTGCTAGATGGTCATTATTGACTCACTTCCTTGCTGCTTGCTTTTCTTCTATTAGTGTCCAAACAACCATCTTTATCCCCTCTTTTTCGGAAGGTGTTTGTTTTAAAGGCCCTTGCTGCTGGCTAGTTTACAATCGTACAGCAAATCTGATGTTCACATGGCTGCGATTTCAAACTGCTCTAGCAGTTCGTGGTCCCCTCCAGCCACCTTTCTCCAGCAGCCTCCCGGCCATTCATAAATGCATTACTAACCTATTGATTCATCCTACTCAATGCATCTTTTTTAGAGACTAGAGTTGCTTATTTGACCATTTCTTTGCTAGAATCCTTTTGGAAGCTCGTTTTCGAGCTCTTTCGGTCTTTGAGTTGGCCACAACTTGTATTATGTTTGTGCAGTTCGCTAAAAAAGATGGAGTAGGGTTATTCACTCCAGCACGACATTCACCTGGCTATGGTTTGATCGCCAACATAAGCCCGTTGTTGATCATAAAACCGTGATCAGCCCATTCGTATGCCCAACTCCTCAACCCATCGCTAGTTACGGTCCATGCTCTTGGCTATTTTCATGACTAAAGTTGGGTTACATTGTTTAAGCCAATTTTTTTGTCTCCCTTATCAAACTTTAATCATGTTTTTTATTTTTGTCTAATCCTCAGAGCCACCTGTTCAGACTCTTTTTGCAAGCCATATATTTGGCTTTTTATTTTATCGTTGTTGCCCCTCTTCCATCTTCTTTGTCCCTCTTCTTATTTTCTTTTAACTTTTTTAATATCATTGCGTCGTTTGATGTATGATCTCTTTTAATTCTTTGTTAAAGAATACCTCCATAACCAATATCAGAGGCATCAGTTTCAATAATCATGAATGCCTCAGGTTTAGGTATTCCTAAACAAGGAAGTGACTTAACCTGAACTTTAATTTGTTTAATAATATTAGTATGAATGTCAGACCAAAGCATAGGGTTCTTTTTTAGTCTTTGAAAAAGAGACTTAATTATTCTAAGTTTAGGAAAGAAATCAGATACATAATTTAAACATCCTAAAAATCTTTGTAATTGATCCTTTTCTTTTATTACATCAGAAAATTTATTAGCAAATTCTATATCTCTTGAAATAGGTTTTATAGTACCCTTAGTAATATCATGACCCAAAAATCTAATTTTTGTTTGAAAAAGTTTAATTGTTGGAGCAGAGATGACTAAACCATTTTTCTTGCTAATGTAAAGGAAAGTTTTGAGATGTTTAAAATGTTGATCAATACATTGAGAAAATATTAAAATATCATCAATATAAATAATAGAGAAATCAGAGTAATTATTAAAAATATCATTCATAATGTTTTGAGATTCAGAAGGTGCATTTTTTAGACCAATGGGCATTATGTTCCACTCGTATTGTCCAATAGGAACTGTGAAAAAAGTTTTATATTTATCTTCTTCTTTGATCTGTATCTGCCAAAAGCCAGATTTGAGATCGAATTTTGAAAAAATGCAAGCATTATGCAGTATTTTGATGAGTTCTCTTTTATTAGGAATAGGATAACTTATCCATTCTAAAACATTATTAAGAGGTTTGTAATTAATAACAAGTCTAGGAACTCCTCATTCTTTTTCTGCTTGATTATTGACATAAAAGGCAGGCAACTCCAATGAGACTTAGATGGCCTTATGAGTTTCTTAGAAAGGAGAGATTTTATTTCTTCTTTGCAAATATTAAGAAGGTCATGATTCATTTGAATTGGTCTTGCTTTTGTTATTATAGATTTCTCATTGAAACCAGAGATATAAGGAAGAGAAACAATATGCTTCTTCCTTTCCCAGAAAGCATTGGGAAGGTCAGATCATACTTCATTCTTTAAAAATTTTTCAAAATCTAAAATTTTATTCTGAATATCTCTTTTGAGTAATTTTTCCTCAATACGAAAATAGGAAATTTCTTCTTCAAGAGAATTTAAATGAAATTTTTTTAATTCAATGGCGTTTACTTGGGAAATGTAATATTTTTGAAGAAGAGAGACTTCTCTTTCTTAATAGGATTAAGAAAATTGAAATGAATATCGTTTCCAATGATATTAGTAGTTATACCAGTACCATTAACTTTGAAAGGATAAATTGTAGTTAAAAATGGATTTCCCAAAATGATATCTTGGCTTAAATTTTTTAAAGAATGAAAGGAATTTTAAAACAATAACCATCATTGCAAATGAAAGCTTTTGAAAGTTTGTATTTAATGTTTAAAGAAGTAGCATTAGCAGCTACAAGCCTTTCATTGGTTTTTTCATAATATTTGGAAGGGATAAGACCTCCTCTTAGGCAATTTCGATCAGCTCCACTATCAATGAGACAGGAAACATTTATTTGAAAATCATTAATAACTAAAGTAATAACAGAATACCATTTTTGAAAAGCTATTTGTTCGATACTTTGAATAGCTTCATTTTCTGACGTATCAAGAGTGGTATCAATCATTTGATTTTTTGAAGAGCTTTTAGGAATATTCTTTTCAGAAACATTTTTGAAAATAGATAATCTGGTTTCTAAATCCAAATCTTTGAGGTGAAGATTATTGATTTCTTTATAAAGATTTTGTATTTCAAATTTTAGAATATTAATCTCTCTTTGAAGATCATTAATATCTGTTTTGATTAAGGAAGAGGAAGGAACCTTTTCGAGAAGTTTTGAAATGATGAAAGGTTTTATGAGAATATGGGATTTGTCTTTTTTAGGGATATCATCTTTAAGGATGATTTCTTTTAGCTTAAGAAGATATTTTTATTTATCTTCTTGATTTGGAACTTTATCAATGAGATCGCACATGAGTTCTTGTTTAGTTTTTACTTTTGAAATGACATTGATATTTAAAGGACAGAACCCCTGACAGGAGTTATCATCTCTATCCGATTCTGAACTTGTAAAAACTTGTTTTAAATCTTCGTTATCAGAACTTGAATAAGCAGAATACTCATTTTGAGAATTTTCTTCGAAAATAAGAAGAGCAGAAATCTTGTCTCTCAAAATTTCATCATCTTGAAAATTTTCATTAATTTTCTTTTTCAAAGGGCCGACATCGGCTTTCTGTCCCTACTTATGACATTTGAAACAATTAGTTTGAAAATTGTCAAAATTCTTCTTAAAAGGTTTTCCTTTTGAATTTTTAGGTTTTTTATAAATTTTTTTATACCAATTTTTAGGAAGATGTTTTGTTTTGCTTTTAAATCTAGAAGAAGGAGCTTGAATTTTTTGCAAGCCAAAAGCTTCACAAAATGTTCCAATCTCCTTACGGTATCTATTCTTTTCAGATCCGTATTTAGATTGGATTTTTAGTTCAGAACATAATGATAGTCCTTTTTTTATGAAAGAAAATAATTGGCCATATGTAATAGTTTCAAAAGGTATTTCATTGAGGCCGGTAGCTTCCTTAAGCTTTTGATAAATCCTTTCACCGAAAAGTTTAGGAAGACCTGCTATGAATCTTTCTTTCCAGAAAGAAGCATTGCAATCAGATCATTTAAGAATATGAGTGAGAAAAATAACTTTGTACCATCTATAATCAGATAATGTAGGACATCTAATGTTAGAAAGTACAACTTGTGTTGAATCAAGTTCTTCTTTAGGATTACCAGTGAAATACATACTAATAGTAATTATTAGCATGTCGCATGCATCATTTCTATCAATCAAAATACCATCTTTTTCTTCAACAGTAATAGTGTGTAAAAATATTTTGTTTGTCAGAGAAAGAGAGAGAGAATAATCCCACCAATTTTTTAACTGACTAGTAAAGCCAGTAACAATGAGAGTGGCATCATTTTCTTCGCTGATATTTTGAACTTTGTAAGTAGTACGGGCCATGCCCATTTCTTGAAAAGTGTTAAGAATTTCATATTCTGATTTACCATCGATGTTCCATTCATGGATAGAATGGCCATCGTATTTAGCATTATTTTTTAAATGAGCTATTTCTTCGAATTGAATATCAGGAGGAGTGTATTTGTTATTATAAAAGGCTTTTGTTCCAGGTTTAAAATAAAGCTTATTAATCTCATTATCAATTTTATTGTCAGATGAAATATTTTTTGCTTTGTTCAAACAATTAATGTTTGAAACAGAAGAGGATGAGGCGTCATTAACGAGTTTTTTCGAAATTTTGTCAATAAGACTGGAACTTGTAAGAAGTCGTAGATTCTTTCCTATCAATTGAAATGAGGAGTTGAAATGTTATAAGGAAATTTAGAATCAGAGATTTTTGAATCTATTTTTATTGATAGGTTATCCACCTGTTCTGCAATAGTTTGAAGAATTTGATTTGAAAAATTATTTTGTTCCAAAACCTTTTTAATATCACTGATTTTGGCTACATCATTACCCTCATTTCTGGCTCTGAAAGGAGTGGAAAGGACTTCACCATTATCAATAGTAATTTTTATATTTTGTAAAGGAGGATGAACTGAAGTAATAGTGGAACCCGAAGCTAGTTTCCATTTTATATAAATACTTGTTTAAACATTTACTTGATTTAAAGAATAAACATTATTAGAAATATTATTTAATTTGCTATAACTATCAAACCAATTTAAAATCATAATATTTGTTTTATATTTTTGAAGATCCTTTAACCATTCAACTTTTAATTTTTTACGAAATTCTTCATCAAGTTTTAAATACCAGTCTCTCCTGACCTTTTCATCAGGGTCATTGAAACTATAATCAAGGTATTTAAAATATGGAGAAAAGTTTACAAAAGAAATCATTGAAATACAGTTTTTCATTTGAGAAGCAATAGGGGAACCTGGGTTAATAGATTCTTGATAGGAAGTAATATGAGTTTTAAAATTGACTTTGTAGTTTTGATAACCAGAGTTATCGAAAAAGGAAGAACGAGAAATAATCTCTTGAATTACGAAATTCTTCATCAAGTTTGAGGATTGTTAATAATGAATTCATTAGGAATGGTTATTTCATTCCACTTGAGTCTTTTAGGAACAAAAAAGTTTGAACTATCTGCCTTTATATGAAGCATAACAGTTTCTTCTTTAGAAGTAGGAGCTAGAATGAATTTTGGATTGAGTTGAGAAGACATAACACGAAAATATATACGGTAAATAACATCAAATTTATACAAAGATTTTTGAATTCATCTCCTTGAAGATTAATATCAAGAATTAATGAATAAAAAATTAAAGGATCAGTAACATCAACAGAGTAATTAGGAGCACAGTTGAAATAAATCAGACCATTACAAATGTTTGTTTGAATCATAGAAAGTAATGAAGATTTGTATCTTTTTAATCTGGTATCTCTTAGTGCAAGATAAACTGGAGCATCAACATCAATATGAACAAGGGGTTTAATGGAAACTTGAATTAATCCAAAATGAATATATCTATAACCTTTTTCTAAATATTTTTTAATGGACACGACAAGAGTGATAAACTTTGAAATTCTTTTAAATATAAATAGTTTCTTCATGAGTTTTACAGAAAATGCTATCTTGAAATCAAAAGTACTGATTTGATACATGGTTTTAATTTGTTGTTCAGCAATAGGCCAATTAGAGTAATTATTATCCTAAATATACAATTCTTGATATTGAACAATACTAGAGATACTTGAACTATGTTTCGAAAATAATTTCTAAATTTAGATGCCATGAATACTAGTTTAACAACAATAAGTTTTCATTGTTTTGCTATTAGTTCGGGAAGACAACCGGGACCACTCTTCACCGTACTGACCAACGAACCACCCAGGCTAGACAATTAATACTTATTGAATTAAATAGGTATTCAAAAATCAAAATTTAAAATTTTCTTTTCGTATCACAGCCCAAATGGCTCTGATACCATTAATAATATGAATGATGGTATAATAATATGAATGCATACAGATACATTAATGATATGAATGCATACAGATACATTAATATCATAACCATTGAAAAAAGATTTGATAGAGAAGGTCCTTTTGAAACAACCCAATCCATTTTTGGTGAAAATACCTTTTTCCAAACAATTGACCATGTAAAAAATTATGCTTACTACCAAGCCATTCTTGAGTACACTGAATCAGCATATATCAAACACGAATACTAAAAAAAAAACCATTTTGATGTCTCCTATTCACAATGCAAAATTTTCAATCTCCATCCGATTGGTATGGAACATTATATGAACTTATAGCTTTCGGAGAAGACTATTCTAATGATCCTTTTGGGGATATGCATTTCAACTACTTTGAATACCAACAAGCTTGGTATAATACATTTTGGATCACAAATAATTCCAGGTCTCATACTTGGCTTTTCTGTTTTAATAAAACAACTGATATCATTTCCTTCCCCGTCTAGTGGACCAACTGGTGCGAAATTTTTGGGTCTATACCAAATATCTTATCACCATTAGTTCAGCAATCATTTGATATCTTTAAAACCAAATACTGTCCAACAGCCTATGAAAACCAAAACTTCACACCTATAGCAACATTCTTTACCAAATTCTATGTCATTTTGATTTTCTCTTGGTCATTTCAAAGCCATGGAACACAAACGAAAGTCCTGAAAAGATCATTTCAAGTCAAATGGTGAGGAAAATGTAACATTGTCAAAAGTATACAGCCCAACGAAGTAGATGCTTGGATACAGCAAGATACAAAGACCAAACAAATCCCTACTTTTCAAACATCTAAGCAGATACAATTTCAGGAATAGAGTACCTATATTGCTGCCAAAATTGCATCATAAAAACCCCAGCAGAAGCTACTGAATAATGCAAGAACATTTTCAATCATACTCCGATGATACTATTGACTTGTCAAATAGTAATGATACAGTGTTATCAAACCATATGTCATGGTTTGGGAATACTGCATACTAAAAATAATTAAAAAAATTGCATGTTATTACAACAGCAGATAATAGGATCCGCTCATATTCGTATGACATAAAATAGGACATCAGTCATTTCTAGACATAAAATATAATGTCCACGTCAGTCATGATCCCAATAAAACACGGGAACATTATCCCCTAAAGAGAAATAGATAAGTGTGGCACTACTTGAAGAGGTAATGTACGAGATACTTCAAGATAATTATAAAAGAATCCCTATTGCAAAAGGCCCTCGCAATTAATAATTGAAGACCCCTCCGAAATTTCAGAAGAGCCTCTTAAACTGCTTATATAATACACCTGTTCCGCTTTAAAACTAGTTTCTAAAGCCAATTCTCTGTTCTTAGTAAGGGATTACTATCCCACCTTTATATCTATATTAAGTAAATATTTTAAATAATTGCCTTAAACTTCTGACCATGTATTAAATTTTTATTCGGTATAAAAAATCAGTGGATATATACAACCTTACCATCATTTCAATTCAATGCATTCACAGAGTCCTTTCTAAAATATTTCTTTTGTCGCAATCAATGTAAACCTTTTAGGTTTCATTCCCTTCTTTCGTTTCTCATTATATTCTCATTTCTTTGATTTAATCGCTCATGTTCTTTTCTGTTTCCCCATTTTTACATTAAGTATTTTTTTATATAAGATTTCGATTCAATGGATGTTTTATGCCATTGAAACAGTAATGTGAGCTTATGTTCTATCTGCTCCTTCGCGTAGTTTTTTGCCAAAATGACCATAATGGTCTAGCTTTTAGGATGAAATTACCTTCGGGTGCGCTGAAGAAGATTACTCCTCTGCTATACAGCATTTGATCAAGGATTAGTCTAAGTCGATTGGGCCATTGCTAGAGATGAAGAATCCACCATAGACGGCAGGGAATGAGGCTCTACAGAGTAACAATGAACTAAAGAAACTTGATAGGAACATTAGGTAATTGTTTATGATATGCTATCTGCAACTGATTATACTCCGTATATTATGATTCTCATCAATTGATTTCAAAATTTCTCCAATTACTTATATATATATTATATGCATCTGTTACAGAATATATTATAAACCATTATTTACATTGAATCCTTAATGTAAAAGAATTGATAAAATGAAAAATGAAACAATAATAATTGAAACCAGAGAGCAGATGATATCTACATATATTGAAGAAATGAAAAAAGATCTCATATCTCAATTCTGGTATTACCTTCTTCTTTTATCATGTTGAGAATATTATCTCTATCTTGGGGAATTAAATAATTATCCCACCAACCTTTAAGTTTTCCAGTAAATCCAGCTACTATCATAGACACAATAACTTTATCAGAATTATTACTATTTTTACAAATAGTCGAGTACATAAGCATTCTATGTACCGTATTATAAATCTGTTTATTGGAATATCCATCAATATTCCACTCATAGATTTTATTACCAGAATAACTAATATCAAGTGTATCAGTATATTCTTCATGTAATACATCCATGGGTGTTGGTCTATTATAATAGAACTTATTCTGAATAGGCTTATCATCCCATTTAGTATTGATCTTGTTTATCTAATTTTGGAAAACCTGTTTATGATCAGTATTTTCAATCAAATCATCAAATAACTCTTTATCAAGAGTCTTTATACTTAATTTATCAAATTTTTCTTGAAAAATTTTTTCTAAATCATATATAAAAGTCTAATTTTAAAATTAGATGTAACCGGAGGAGGTTGAAAACTCGGTGAAGCTTCTTTTTCTTTCAAATCAGTTTTAACTGAAGGACGTTGAAAACTTGATGAAGCTTCTTTTGATTCTTTTTCTTTAAAAGAAATTTCACAAGGTTTGTTAATAACTGATATTAACATATCCAGTTTACCATGAATAGACTGGATTTGTTCTCCTATTATATTAAGAAACAAATTTGTATAATTTTGATTTTCAAACATAGTATTAATATGTTTACAAGTAATCTGAATAGTATCATCTTCTATCAGTTTAGCAAAGGCTAGAAAGTTATGAACTTTCCTATTCTTTTCAATATCAAAAGACTTTTGTGGAGGATATATACCTGTCACAACTTTACCATTTTGCAAATTATAATTTCTTTCTAGAATAGGGATATAACTCTTGATATAAGTATCCATGAACCATGCCGCAAAAGGTATTAGCATATTCATTTCTTCACAAGTTTTATAAAACTCATCTTGAAAATTCATTATTTCATTTTGAGTAAAATTCTTAAAAAACTATTTTCTAAAACGAGTATAACCTTGATTTTTAAATTCTTCAGAAATAATTTTTCTGGCTTTAGAGCCAGGGTTGAAATCTATTTTTTCATAAAAATCCATAAAATTAAATTGAAAATTCCATTTCCGACATTGTCGGTTCTGACTTGTTAATATTACGAGTATTTGATTCTCTGACAATATTATTTCTGTCAATATGTAGTTTTCTTGTAATAGGAATATTACCTGTAGCAGAAGTAATTTCTTCTGAACTACTATCTTCTCTTATTTGAGAAGTTGAGGCTCTATGTGTTTCCACCCTATAATCTATTGGAGAAATATAATTTCTCATAGAATTACTTTTTGTATAAGACTTATTAGTCTCAAATTGTATATTAACATATCCTTCATTATTTTGAAAAATATCAAGAATATTAACTTGATTCTGTACTTTAGATTGTACAGGAACAACTTGTTCAAATTTCCAGTTTTCTGGAAAGTCTATTTCTTCCCATTTAATAGGTCTTCTGGTCGTAATATTACACCTATTGAAATTTGTTTCAATTATTATTGTTTCATTTTTCATTTTATCAATTCTTTTACATTCAGGGAAGATCACATCTTGAACCAATAAATCTATATGACTAATCCTAAATCTTGACATTCAGGGAGCTTTTGATCGACGAGTGTGTAACTGCAATTAAAATTGTAGGAGCAGCACTGGATCTAGACAATGTAGGGGGGTTCATAAGGTTCCTAACCATGAGCCTGTGTCACTAAAGTGTATTTGGGAAATGACCACTGACGAGGTTAAAAAGGAAGCTATGGATGGAAAGACCCTAGCAGATGTTGTGGATAATATGGAAATATTTTTCAAAATACACCTCATCTGGGTCACTTACTTCAAAGGAATAGATGAAGAAAAGAAGAAGTATAAGAATGCCCTATACAATCGGAAACTACTTGACATATGTCACGTAGACGAGTACATCAGATTCGTTACGTAGTATAGGTGGAAGTTGAAGATAAACGAAGAAATATTTTATTTATCCTTCGCTATGATTTCAAGCTCATAGAGTGAAATGGTGATTAAAGAGTATGAGTCATGCGATCTAATTTCAATAGCAATGGTAATATATTTTCTAAAAGCCAAGCTAGCGGAGTGATGTCACCAAGAAGCACTTCATAAAAACTACAAAAGACAAGGAGAAATTAAAAAAATAGTACACTTATGCTATGACAAAAATGATTTTCCAACAATCATTGGAGGGGATATGAGAATGTAGAATAGGACGAAGAAGAAGCCTCCTTATACATATACAAGCAGAAGTAGGCAATAAAGAAGACCCATAATATTTTGGTCCAAAAAAAATTACAAAAGGAGATAGAGGACAACACCATCCAAAAACTTGCACTCACGAGCAAGTGTACTCAATTGTCGTAGAAATATACCCAAGTAATAAAAATTATCGAACCCAAGGGAAATGAAGTAATTTAGTGTTTAAGCAATCTTAAGTTTATTGCGATTTTACAAGGACTGCGAGAGAATGAGAATGATAAGCATGCAAAGAAAAACAATTAAAATACTGCAAGAAATAAAAGAAATGACGGATGCAAGAATGAATAGATTCCAAATGATGCAAGGATGAGATTAACAACAATCATGGCATGGAAATTAAAGAAATTATAAAAATTAATTCTAATCTATCATGGACATGGAATTGGAGCGATCACTAATATATCTCAAGCTCTCTCTCGCGTTACTTAAGTTGCAAGGCTCCCAAAAGCACATAGGATTGAGACCAAAATGAACACCTTCCAATAGGTACTAATTACTCTACGAGTTTCCTAATTAGGTACTAAATCATAGACAATATTCTCTTTATAGGTACTATGAATTCACTAATGTTTTGGGTCCCCTCACCTAATCAACCAATCGTGATTAAGCCAATTAAATGTTTTATAAAAGGGTCCTAAATCTAGAAGGATATCTCTATCTCTTTCTAAATTAATGGACATGAAGTGTACGATGAAATGATTCAATAAACTATCCTAAACACATAATTGAATTCTCATTCTAATCACATGCCCAAGATAATTAATCACACAAATCAAGCATATAAATCAAGCAATTAATATCAATGATAGAAATAATCAATGGCCAATTAAAAATAAAATTAAATTACATAAAAACTAAATTATCCAACACCAATTATGGAGCTAATCTCACAAAGGAGATTAGACTGTTTATTTAATAGAATATTGTATTTTGCAAAAAATTTTAATGATATATGGTAGTTTGGCAGGGTCTTAATGTCATACTGGCGACTTTAACACTATTCAAAAATTTTTTATTTGAGTCGCCAGGTGAAGTGCAGACTTAAATAAATAATAATAAAATAATATTTTAAAAATTTTAATAGCTTAAATTATACTCTTTTGTCCCATATTAAATTTCACACTTTCCATTTTCAAACAAACAAACAAATACTATTCCCTCATTTCCATGTTTGTTTGCACCGTTACTGTAAATATAGAGTCTAAGAAAAAATAATAATTGACCAATTTTATTGACTTTTAAAGGTAATGTAATATTTATAGGTAATAACAATTTTATTAACTTTTAAAGGGCAACGTAGCCTTTATAGATAATATATAAATTATTAAGTATGCCATGTGTATTAGGTGAGAGTGATAACCTTGTATATAAAATATGTTTAAGATTGGAAATTGATGTGAATTTTTTTCTTGTGAAGTTTAATATGAAATGGACGAAAACGGAAAGTATAAAATTTAATATTGGACTAAAAAATAGATAAAAATGGACCATATTTTCTAGAAATTTTTACGCTCATCAACCATTGAGATGAAAGATTCAAAGATTGAAGCTGCTATACATGCGGAGCTAGAGGACCTATCTCACTGAATTGCACAGAAAACTAGACGCAAGGAGTAAAACAGTAAAAGGCTACTCTAGAGATTGAAGAAGTTGTTTACTTTCAAGATCTGGTACAAGTATATCAGTTTAAAGATATATCCTCAGGTGAGAGTATCTATGAAAAAGAGTACCTTAACTAAGGAAAAAAGATGAATCGAAGTGAGGAATAAAGCTTCAGGTAACTAACACATTATGTCATGTCGGGATTCTTTTCTCAAACATTCGTTACTTATGATGCGCTCACGAGAATTATAAAGGAAGACTTGAGGCTCTATCTATATAATGGATTTACAGTTGGAAAAATAGAGCATTTACCAAGCTTAAAAAATAGATAGCATCAAATCATGTACAAAGTGACGAAAGGAAAAAAATTCCATCCCAATGGAACTTACTGGTACAAATATTTGGAATTAACAACGACAAACCATATCCACCAGGCTAGGCATAATGGGGCTATGGCTCTACGACACATTTAAGAAATATAAAAGCTGCTCCTGATCAAAACCTGAATTGGAGCTAGTTCCTCAGTAGATGCCAAGTCTCTCTAGTTTGATCATAATCATGTAAAAGTTTAAATTACCAAAGTATATTTATATATATATATACTATGACTCAGGATGTATCTAACTAAAACCTTAAGGATGTTTTACAGATAAGAATATATAACCGTCAACCTATTAAGCGAATCATACCAAAAATAAAAATACTCCAAACATGCCCATAACGACGCCTTACACACGGCTAACAACAGTGATCTGCAAGCAGTATTACTATTTTTATTACAAATTTTAATAATTTACAAAAGAGGAGGTTGCTCAACACATGAGCTATAAAAGTAATCAGAAGAGAAGGTTTTCTGATCGATACCTTCTTTCATTCTAAACTACTTATTTATAGATGAAGGAAACCGTATTATTACATAGTGAAAAGTCAAAAATTTTGGCATACACAGTAAAATATGTACAGAAATTCAAAAGTGCACAATATAAAGTGCTACAGCGTATAGTGAAAAGTGCTGCAATGAGTCAAAAAGTGTACAGTAATCTACTGTTTATGCCCAATTTTTCAAAAAATGAACAGTAATTTACTGTTTTTGTTTTCCGATTTTTCCGAGTCTTTGTCTGACACTCTCCTTTATTTTTCTGGAGGAAATGACGAGGAAGATGCTTCCATATCTGATGTAAATTTCTCCACCAATGTATCTTTGATGGCATAAAAAATTTCATCTATATCCACGTCATTAGGATCTTGAGTATCCTGCATATTTTCAGATGCAATTGTTGTTGATCCAGACTTATTGTCTTCTCCGAATTGAGATATGCGATCTTTTTTCATTTCTTCAATATATGCAGATATCATCTAATGTCTGGTCAAATTTTCTGACTACATTTTTTTTTCTCATAATATGATCAAATGGAGAAGGAGTATGAACTTCTCTGTAATTATCATCATATGATTTTATTTTTCTTTCAATAAGATACATTGTTTCTTTCCCATATATTTCTTTAGTAATGGTATCAATCCTTGTCATTTTTTCCCATAATTTGGTATGAAAAATGAGATATAACCATGGTATTCCTGTATTGGTATAACCAATTTCTAGTGTCCATTTAAATATCCATGAAATCGAAAATTCAATAAAGAAGTAACAAAAGGCTATACCCTCAATGTATAATTTCAAATCATGCTTTTTCAAAAGCTGTGGGAATATATCAATCCATCTATCAAATGAAATTTTCATTTTTTTTGGTAAAATAATTGGGGTAGGACCAAAACAGTAAAACCAGTTTATAAACCAGTGTGGAATTTCATTGTTATAACATTTGCACATATCTTGATAAACCAAGAATGTTTCTTTTTATCATTTTCATAGTTTAGTACCTTTATAAAGGCATCACAATAATCCCAATAATTATATTTAATTGGGATTGATTTATTATTAACAACTTCTTTTTCTCTTAATGGAGAAATTCCCTAATCTTCTAAGGATATTTCCTTTTTAACAATTATTTTGCTAAAATTATAAATTTCATTATTAGTACATGTGAAATGTGTAATTTCACATGAACTACTTTGAATTAATATCTGCTCATAAAAATATCGAGACTTATATGTCCTCATAAAAGTATCGAGACTTATAAGTCCCCTAAAAAATTTAAAGAAAAGTCAAACAGGTCAAATAGTAAAAAAAAAGGTCAACTGGTCAAGGTTTTTATTTTTTGGTGACCCTTTCTGTAGCCGTGTAGGTTTCTTACCTAGTTATTATAACGGTTACCCTGCCGATAGATTAAAATATACTGAAAAACATAGTCTCATTTTCAACATAACTTTCCTCATTTACTCAGGCTTCAAAATGGTTCAGAGCCCTAAGTTTATTTATTTATGAATGAAAATATTTATTATAAACTCATATCACTTAATGAGCGAAAGTTTTAAAGAAATATGGATCCAAACGAAAGTTCGGTATCTGAGTATGACATGACCAAGGACCCTATTCAAGACGCAGGCATGAGCACTAGCGGCCCTACTAGCCCTATTCAAGAAAGCGGGACATGTAGTCCTATCTAAGAATATTGTCATATTTTATAGAGACAAAGAGTGAATAAAAGTGAAGAAGCCATCAAAAGATTTTGGAATGGAGTCAAACGAGGAAGGGAACAACAGAGGCTCGTTCCAATCACACACATGGGGAATACTTGGGGGACATCTGAAAGGATGAACAAATGTATTCAAATTAGGTGTCAAGAAATATAGTGGAACGCCACAGTTTCACTGAGATCTATGGACGTGTCCCCAAACACAAAGAATGGAGAAAAAGACCTAACCAGGGTTCGAACGAAATTTACAAGTGCTACTTCTTCTCCTGGAAGTCAACATGATGGAGTGGAAGGAAAAGGAGGCGGATACCTCTAAGATGAACCAAGATCTTAGAGAGATAATGAAGACAGTGAAATTCTTCGAAGAATACTGCCAAACCATGTCCAAAACGATAGCTGAGATTAACTTCAAAATGGATAAGGTGGAGACAATGCAGAAGCACCAACTTGACTTAATCAAGAAGTTAAGAGATCAAGTATAATCCCTAGAAACCAAGGTGACCGAGAGAAAGCCAGGAGGAAGGTTGCCACCAACATAAGGAATAGAACCCCTTTTACACCAACCCTGATAATCGAATGAGTAGCAGGAAGGTTCCTAGAACAACTAATGTTGGGATTGAAGTTTTTTGAGGATCACAAATCTTGGGAACGATTACAAGATAGAATAGAATTCACGGTCAAAGGAAAAAGATACAAGGTTCACTAATAGAGGCTCGGGGTTATAAGCTGTGATCTACCCATGACCACGAGTCCATTCTCGATATATATCTCCATATGGATGATATATAAGGAGCACGTACAGTGTATTTTGGGGCACATACTGATTGAGGAGCCGGTATCTGCACAGCAAAGGAATGAGTCTTTCCTAAAGACTCTGGCGAAATTTGCCAATTGTACTAGAAATAAATTTCTCACAGAGGGTGCTAACCCTTAAAAAAGGACTCAAGCAAGCAGAAAATATGATCGGAGGAGCGGATCGTACCCCATGGTACAAGGTAAAGATTCCGCTGATATATTTTCATAACATCGGAGCGGATATCCTATTATGAAGCAATTTCCTACAGACAATCAAGTGTTTTATCCAAGAAAATGCAACAAAAAGGCTTATTTTCACAACCCTTTGTGAACATAATATCACTGTACAAAGACTGCGTAATGCATTTCAGAGAAAAATATCGATCCGATTTCACAGCAAGCATGGTGATGATGAAGGAAAACTTAGCCATCCGAAGATGAACGATCAAAGGAGATATGGCAAAGTAGTCATTCAGATGAGAAGCGAGACTGGAGGAGGATAGAAGATGGATAAAGTAAAAGAAAAAATAATCCACCTTCTCAAAACAAACTTGGGAGAAAACCTACAGAGAGACATTACAATCGAATAATAAATATATTTGGAGGACGTTAAGAAAAAGATACAGAGGAACTTAATGAAGATCTTCTAGCCTGGTGGGACAAAAACGAGCTCAAAGCTTCACTCAAAGTGAAATAAGGAAATGAGCATGAGTTAGTAAGATGCAAGCCTATCCTGATGAACCAAGAGGATCAAAATTATATGCAGCAAATACTTAAGGAATATTTGGACCTTAAGTTGATATCATCGGGAGTATCTCCATACAGCAGTCCAGGATTTCTAGTTCAAAATCATGGAGAAGTCAAACAAGGAAATCCGAAACTTGTGATCAACTATAAAGGGATCTACAACATCTGGCAGTTCGACGAATACTACATATCAAGTAGGGAACACTTCGTCAACTGTATCAAGAATGGCAGGGTATTCTCAAAGTTCAATTGCAAATCTGGGTTTTACCAGATCATGATGGAGGAAGGAAGCAAGAAGTTTACAGTCTTCTCCATACCACAAGGACATTATATGTGGAACGTCATGCCTATGAGACTGGAAAACAAACCCCAGATATACTAAAGAAAAATGGATAATCTTTTCAAAGATTATTTCTCATTCATATTTGTTTATGTGGATGACATCCTCATAGCCTCACAGAACATGAAGGAGTATTTGGTACATTTGAAAGTATTCTCAAAAGTATGTCACAATGAATGATTGGTGCTTTTTGAAAAGAAGGCAGTAATAGCAATAAGAAAGATCAAGTTTCTTGGAGTCGAGATCGATGAATCTAGAATTATTCTACAAAAACACATTATAGAAAAAATTCAAGGATTTCCTAAAGATCGTAAGGATAAGAAGCAACTCCAAAATTTCCCAGTAGTTGTCAACTTTGCTGGAATGTTCATTAAAAATCTAGCGCAATACAAGAAGGTGTTCAGTCCTCTATTGAAGAAAGATGTCGAGATTAAATGGGAGGAATCACATCGAGATATGGTTAAACAATTAAATGAAGTTTGCAAGAAGCTCCCAAAGTTAATCATACTAAATGACGAGGATGAATTGGTGCTTGAAACAGATGCCAGTGACCATTGGTGGCAGCGGTTCTTACTAAGTCCACATCAGAAGGAGAAGTTCCATGCAGATATTGCTATGGACTCTATGCAGAGAATGAGGTAAAGAGATGGCACATCAATGAGAAGGAGTTCTTTGTAGTCTGAAAGGTGTTCCTCATATGGCCGCTATTTCTTCTTGCGAAGAAATTTATTCTTAAAATTGATAACACGAGGGTCAAAGCCTTTTTGAAAAACAAAATTGAATCTAAATCAGAAAATGCTAGACTTTAAAGATGGCAAGCTGAATGTCAATATTATGATTTTAATATTGTCATTATTAAATCTGTTAAAAATGTTTTGGTAGATTTCCTAACGAGATATTGAAGGAGCTGAGATAGACTCCATCCTGATCGCTTCAAGGCACCTGATAGACAACCTTGAGTTTTTTAAAAGGGAATTCGAGAATCTTGCGATCAATGCAGGGCTTGCTGGGAAATTACAGGAGATTGATCGGACCAAAGTGTCCAATCGCATACAAGGTTGTATCTGTAACAATGGGGATCTATTCAAGATAATATGAGAGCCACTCCTCTGGGCTGTTGATAGCAATCAACAAATGAGAGTATTCGAGAATGGGGCTCTAAACCCAGAGCAAGGGATTCAAGTACCCTTAGCACGAGTCTTGGATTGGAACTTCCGAAGGAAGAACCGGCCCAAGGAAAAATTGAGACTCTGGAGTCACATCTAGAGACATCGAGTCAACCCTGCATCTTTGGGTTAAAGAGGATGAGATCAGTCTTAGGCCTATGATGGGCACCGCTAAGACTAGTAATAACATATTTGATTTTTTTCATTGATAAATATACTAGGCCAGTTGGGAAAAATTAAATACGAGACAGGGAATCTGTCCGGAGAAATGCTGGATAGATGTATCAGGGGATACCCCCGAGTTTGGATAAGGGAAGACTCAAGTCTAAATGATGTAAAGTAGTGAAACGATTTTGGACATTAGCCTCAATATACACTGTTGCACAAGTTTTTTGGAACTCTCAAAACTATCGGACTGGCTAAGGAAAGCAGTTGAGAAAGCAAGGGAAAACAATGTGACTTTGTCCAGAGGAGATATATTGGAGCTCTACTTCACCAGCGCAGCTCCAGAACTGGTCGGAAAAGGCAACCATGAGGCCTTCCATTTTATCAAGTTAAGAAGACTAGATGTTGAGGCATCAAATAAAATCAAGGAGTCTTTTGAAAAGGAACCAGTCTTGATTTCTACCTATTTCGAGGATCGAATCTCTACGCGGAGAGTAAGGGGTTTGTATGCTTGCATTCAAGCCATGGATCAGGTAAAGTTCCTATTCAAATTCGAACACAAGACTATGAATGGGTCTTTATTGTTAAACACCTTAACAAGAAAAAAGACAGTGTTTTGCGGAAAAGGCTTTTGAAGAAAAGCGAGATCTTCTTTGGAGGAATAGGCTACCGAGGAGTAAACAAACTCATCAAAAAAATTGTAACATGGCCCACTTTGAGTAATGGACGAACAAAATATGCATAAACTGCTCTACCCAAATAGAACCAGAGTTTGGAAAAAGAGTAAGGTTAGACATAGGAAGAAGAAGAATTGTTGGAACCCCTCCAGCAAAAGAAGAGACATGTGAGATGAAGAGAGTAAAACCTCTTCGAAATACACAAGAGCTGGAGGACCTTTCGGATTCCAAATGAGACAAATAACTCTTCAAAAAAGCAAGAGTCGGATGACTTTTCCAAAGGGGTAAGAGCCATGTGACCCCTGCAAAAGGCAAAAGAGGGATGGACCAGATGAGGGCATCCTATGCAGAGAAAAAGACTAGCCAGCTGCTAAAGTTGGCATCCAATGCAGATGACGTAAGCATTGATGCAAGCATGATAACGTAAGCAGTGACATCACAAAGAAGTAAAGGGCTTTGAAATCCAGATTTCAAGTCCAAGAGCCTCTATAAATAAGAGAGTCTGAGGAAGCAAAAGACATCGAAACATCACCTACTATTTTCTCTCAATAAACATTGTAATATCTTTTCTTTCTTGCATGAGTGTTCTGTTTTCAACTACAATAGTTAGCTAGATGAGTCTTCTCCTCTTGTTTAAGTGTTATGAGAGTGTAATAAATATTTCCATTTCATAAATAAATAATCTTGGCTTACTATCCGAAGCATGTAACCTTCCATTTTCTTTTACAACCTTAACCTCCATACTTTTCGACCAAAATAGTAGCAGCACCCTGTACATCTGGTGTAGGAAACGAACCAAGATGGGTCCTTTGAAGGAACGGGTTTGAACCGTCACACTGCAGGGCGCGTTGTTGGCTGTAAGAAGCAATTGTAAAACCCTCTGGATACCTAAATGATTTGCGGTCAAAGAAGGTATTGTTACTATTTTGGTTGGTTAATATTGAGTTAATGTTGTTTAATTAATGAACGGAAGCATGTTGGATCTGATATGGTCATAATAGATTATATATATTTTGAGAAAAATGAAAATGTAAAAAATTGAGTTAAAATGAGTGTCGACCGACAAGGTCACCTAGATAGCAGCCGAGTGGTCTACTATGATGGTAGCCGACAAGGTCACCGACACAAGGGTATAAATATCCAGAAAGTACCTATTGGGTATTATTGATAACTAAGTTATTTTTTATTTTAACTTTGGGTATTTTTAAAATTTTCCCAAATGAAAATATAAAGATTGAAGTGAGACGCCAAATTAAAAAGAAAGAATTGAAAAATTATCCAAATTTTATAGTTCAAAATATTTGCCGACATAGTAATAACTATTATATCAATTCTAACCAATAGAAACTTTTTAGACATTAATACCCTTATTTCGGTTGCCACATTGGTTACGGTGTCGATAACTATATCGGCTACTGACTCAGTAACCTTGTGGGTTGACATGTCGGTATTTACTCATTTTAACTCGAGTTTTCAATATTTTCTTTCTCTCAAAATACATAGTCCATTACGACCATATCAAACTCAATCTGCTTTCACCCATTATTTAAACATCATTAAACTCGACGCGGTTACAGTATCGGTAACCATATCGGCAACTGACTCGGTAACCTTGTCGGTTGACATGTCGGTATTTTCTCATTTTAACTCGAATTTTCAACATTTCATTTTCCTCAAAATAGACAGTTCATTACGAGCATATCAGGCCCAACATACTTCTGCCTAATATTTAAAAAACATACTCAACATTAGCAAACCCAAAATAGTATGGTACCTTTTTTTCTATAAATTTGTAGAGTATCCGAGAGGACTTACAACTGCTCCTCACAGCCAACCACACGCCCTGCAATGTGATGGATCAATCTTGTCCCTTCAGTGGATCTCAATACAATCCTGGTTCATTTCCTACACCGGATGTCCAAGATGTTGCTACTATTCTTGGCCCAAAAATATAGAAGTTAAGGATGTAAAAGAAAATGGAAGGTCACATATTAGGGCAATAGCCTAAGATTATTTATTTATTAAATGGAAAAAACTTAATACACACTCATACTCCCTCCGTCCCGTTTTAAAGTTTATATTTGCTTTTTGCACATTGATTAAGAAGTATAATATATTAATAGATAGTGGGTGGAAAATATAATATTTAACTTAAAGTGGGTAGGTGTATTAGTGTTGGATAATATATTAATTGTTTTAGGAGGGTCCCATATTCTAAAAAGGAAAACGTAAATATTGAAATGAGACGTGCAAAATAGAAACGTAAATATTGAAACGGGATGGAGGGAGTACTACTTAAACAAGCAGAGAAAACTCCTCTAGCTACCTTTTGTAGCTAGAATCAGAACACTCAAACAAGAAAGAAAAAGCTATCACAATTTTTATTAAATGAGAATACAAAGGGGAATGGTCGATGCATTCTGCTTTCTCCAACTCTCTATTTATAGAGGTCTTTGGACTTGAAATCCGAATTTCAACACCTTTTAACTCTTTATGACATCACTGCTTATGTTACCAAGCTTGCATCATTGCTTACATCAGTTGCATCGGATGCCCTCTTTATTAGCTATTTTGTCCCTACTTTGTGCATTGGATGCCATTAGTCGACTGGTCCACCTCTTCTGGATTTTGCAGAGTCAAATGGCTCTCATCTTTTTGAAGAGTCAACTATTCCCAGTGGTGTCTGAAAGGTCATCTGGCTCTTGGACGTTCTGAATAAATTTTACTCTCTTCTTCGACGTGCTTCTTTCTTTCCTGTGGGGGTCCATTCCAGCAATTCTCCTCCTCTCTATGCCTAGTTTTACTCCTTTCTCAGACTCTGGTTTTGTTTAAGTGGAGCAACTTGTGCATATCCTGTCTTTTCATAGTCCACAATGAACCATGTTCCAGTATTTTCGATGAGTTTCCTTACTCGTCAGCAGCTTGTTTTTCCAAAGGAACGTTTGCTAATTTTCTTCGAGGGATTTCTTAGCGAACTCTGTCTTTCTTCCTGTTAGAGTATTTAACAGAAAATATGCATTCATAGTTTTGTTTTCGTACTTGAACTTAAACTTAACCTGGTCCATTACCTTGATGCAGGTGTACAAACCCCTTGCTCTCCATGTTAAGATTTGATCCCAGAGTATGCAGAAACCAGAACTAGTTCTTTTCCAGAAGACTTTTTGATATTATTTGTGGCTCTAATATCTGGCCTTCTTAGCTTGAAAAAATGAAAGGCCTCATGGATGCCTTTCCATACTAGTTCTCGAGCTGCACTGGTAAAGTAAAGCTCCAACGGATCTCCTCTGGCCAAAGTCTAATTGTTTGACCAAGCTTTGTGAACTACTTCTCCTATCCATTATGGCAATTTGGAGATTTTTTAGAAACTATGTGCCATGGTGTATATTGAGGCTAATGCTCTAAAGTTAAACCATTGCTTTACATCGTCTGGATTTGACTCTTGCCTCATTCACACTCGGGGTATTCCCTAGATGTATCTATCTGTCATTTCTCCAGATGGATCCGCTGTGTCATGTTTAATTTCTCCCAACTAGCATTGTATCCCTACTAATGAGAAAAATCATCTTTGTTAATATCTGTCTTAGCGGTTCCCGTCATAGGCATAAAATTGATCTCTCCCTCTTTAACCTCTAATGTGCAAGGTTGATTCGATGACTCGAGATGTGACTTCAGAGCCTCGATCTATCTTGGATTGGTTCTTCCTTCGGAAGTTCCAGTCTAGAATAGGTGTTAGGGGTACTTCAATCCCCTATTCCGGGTCTAAAGCCCCATTCCTGATACTCTCCTTTGTAGATTACTCTCAACAACCCGAAGGAGTGGCTCTCGTAAGATCTCGAAAAGATTCTCATTGCTACGTATATAGCTCGTATTCAATTAGACACTTTAGTCCGATCAGTTTGTTGTAATTTTCCGACAACCTCTGCATTGATTGTCAGACACTCGAATTCCCTTTGAAGCATCTTAAGGAGCTCTATCAAGTGCTTGGACATCATCAGGATGGATTCAAGCTCCTTCTATCTTTCATTAAGAAATTTGTCAAAACATTTTCAATAGGTCTGATAATGACAATATTAAAATCATAATATTGACATACATCTTGTCATCTTAAAAGTCTAGCTTTTTTTATTTTTAGATTCAATTTTATTTTTCAGAAAGACTTTGACGCTCGTGTTATCAATTTTAAGGATGAGTTTCTTCACAAGAAGAAATAACAGTCATTTTTTAACGTCTTTCGAACAGCAAAGAACTCATTTTCATTGATGTGCCATTTCCTTGCTTCATTATAGGCAAAGAGATCACTGCAATATCTGCATAACACTTCTCCTTCTGGTGTGGGCTTAATAAGGATCGCTGCCCACCAATAGTCACTGGTATCCATGTAGAGTACCAGATCATCATTGTCATTTGATATAGCTAATTTTGGAAGCTTTTTGCAAACATTCAATAGCTTAACCAACGCCCTGTGTGGTTTTCTCCCATTTGAATTTAGCATCTTTCTTTAATAGAGCACTTAACACCTTCCTGTATTGTATCAAATTGTTGATGAATATTCCGACAAGGTTTACGACTCTTAGGAAACTCTAGAGTTGCTTCTTATCTTTGAGATCTTATGGAAATCCCTAAACTTAATATTAAAAATGTTATTGACCATTCCCGTCAGTTTTCTAATTCAGTAAACATTACCCCTACAAACTAAGCATACATTGTACAGTTCAAATTAACCTTTAATTCTTTGTTCACGAATTACGAAATCAACCCTCAAAAGTCAAAACTAATTTATAAACGAGCTCTTTCTCGTTTGATAATCATATATTTATAAAATTAAAGCAACTTTAGACAATATCGTCACTATCCTACTTTAATAATTTTATGTTTTACTTTAGTAATTTTCAGATTTAATTTATTTATTAATCATATTTTTTTCAAAAGCAAGTACATTTTGTTTGTTTATTTCTAACTATAGTAAGATGTTAAATCTTTAAATTAAAATTTGAATTATCTAATCAATACCAAATCTAAGCAAATTTAAGTAGAGGTGTAATAATATTTCATGATTGTTTGAAATAAAAATTTAAACTTGATGTACGGATCTAAATCTGTAACACCAGATTCGACCCAACTCCAAAAGTGTATGTTCGTGTTACTTAAATTAAATACATTGAGCATAAAAATTAATTATATACTATATGCTTAATTTTTGTTAAAAAGACATTCTCCTATTAGACGGTTATATAGGCGTGTTAATCCATTATTAAAGTATGATTATTTTAAAGGTAAACTATGATATTGGGTGGTAAAAATATGATTCAATAAAATATAATAAACAATGCATTAATTATATGTGATTTAAGGATGTTATTATATGATTCACTATCCTATAATTATACTTGAGAAACTCTCTTGTGAGACAGATTTTTTTAAGAAACAGGTTGATCCATTACTAAAGTATGATTATTATATAGATAAAGTATGCTTATTTATATCTAAAGCATCTCAATAATGAATCATATTATAACACCCTAAAATCATACTTTAATTCATCATTTATCATATTTTAAAAAATATACTTTAACAATCATTAAGCATACTTTATCTATATAATAAGCATACTTTAACACGTCTCATAAACTATCTCACATATAATATCTCACAAGAGAAATTGTCATCATACGTTAGTAAATTAGAGTATTATAACACCTTTAATGCTAATTTATTTCATTCAAGATTTTTTAATATTTTAACTATTTAAATAACGTACTTTACTTATATAATAACTATATTTTAATAATAGTAGATCCAGTCGTACAAAAGAGTTTATCTTTTCAAAATTATAAATATACATTTTATAAGCAAATAAAAAAGGGTAGCAACTCATCACTGACAAGAAATTGTACTGAGCCTTGCTTCAGAGAGCATTTCGTGCTCGCGCCCAATCCCACCCTCTGTTTTGAAAACATTCCCTGGAGCTAGCCATGGAGTGACAGGTTCAGAGAGCAAGCAGTACTGAATTCGGGTTCTGCCAACTATCTTCGTAAGAGAACAATGAAAAAATGCCCTTCCTTCTCTATTCCTCCTCCGCAAAGGGAGTATGCTCTTTTTAGATGAAGTTGTGGTTTTGCGTGAGACCGTCTTACGTGAGATCATTTTTTACTTTTTAAAATAGTTTTCACTTTCGCTATAAAAATGTTATCACTTTTTATTTATACTATAAACTGTTTATGAAATAGCATTATCACTTTCATTAGTTTATTATCACTTTCCTATATAAAAGTTATCACTTTCTGGCCGTCTCACGTAAACTCTTAGATGAGACGGTCTCACACAAGTCTTTGCCAATAAAAATTTGTACATTTATAATATCTTGATATTTCATTCGATATTTTTCAATAAAAATCAAAATTCCTTGTTAATTAAAATAGACTAAAACTTGCGTGTCACGGGAAACACAGTGCTCTTAAATTGCATGATTTCAAATATTGTACCTTTTAGTATTAAATGACATACCCTTAATTTTCAAATATTGATGATCACTTTAGTGTGAAAATATATACCCTTAATTTTCTTAGAAAAAATAATTTTTAATTAAATATTTATACTATTCATATTTTTACCTACATTTTCAATTAAAAAATAATATACATATTAATTAAAGTATATATATCCTCTAAAACAAAATGTTATATATTTATACGCCTTGTGTACCTGAGTACACAAGAAACTAACTCATTAAAATAATTACCTCTTAAAATAAAATATACTCCCTCCGTCCAATCATAAGGTATCATTTGTTTTTTGCACGTGGATTAAGAAGTATTATTATTTTATTTAAAGTTGATAATTGTATTAGTAGCAAGTGGTTGGTATGTGTGGGGCCTTTAACTAAAAATGAAAAATTAATAACTTAAGAGTGGACGACGTAATGCAAAATAGATATCTTGTCGGCGGACTGAGGGAGAGCAAGGCTCTAGTCCACCCCCACTGCAAAAGGACCAACTCAAATTCAACGTATTATTATCAGTGTCATCAAATCCAAGGTTAGAATGTGTGATCTACACATCTTTCAAAGAAGAACTCAGTAATATTGAAAGCACTCCCCAGTACCGCAAGGGAAAAAAAAAAAGAGCTAGTTGAAGTTTTGCCAAAATACTTTGAAGATTTGTCCAAAAGAGATGATAAAGATAGCATACATCAGTCTATCAGATTCAAAGGATATGCAGATGGCATAATATAATAATGAAAATATGAAAGATACTAAAGAAGAAAGAATTAAAAATAATAATCCATTAAATAATTAGATAGCATATATATTACATACAACATTTTTGTAATATCATATATTACCTGCGATGAACTGTGCAGCTTAGCCAACAAAGGAAAGAACGATGAGTGTAACGAGGTTTGAGAGACATATTTTTCTTGTCTATCATTAGAAAAGCTTGTTGGAGTTCTATTTTTATGAATGAGATCAATTATTAAAGTAATTTTCTTTTTCAAAGGGTCCCAGTCCCAAATCAGATTTAACCAATCTTTATGATTTTTTTTGAACGAGATCAATTATTAAAGCAATTTGCTTTTTCTAAGGGTCCCATATCATATTTAACCATTACAGACATCACATGCTAATTTATTTCTTTTCAAAAAAATATATAAATAAATTTATTTATTTATAATCATTTATATTTACTATATCGTGTAAGGGGTCTAATTAGGGTAGACTTGGTGCACCGGTGTATCTGAACGATCATAATTGTTACATTAATTTTTAATTTAATTTTCACCATTTAATAAGATAATATAATTAATTTTATTTTTAAAAAAAACTACCCACTAACCCATTTTAAATTTAGACTGATGTTAAATACACACCCCATCTTATTGAATACACACCTTCCTTTTAATTTTTTAATCTTAATTTATTATATACACATCCCTAAAAAATCTAATTTACCCTTTTTAATTTTATGGTTATTACAAATATTTGAATTCTAATACACCCTCAACAATAATATTTTTAAGAATTATATACGCACTTCCTATTTCTTCTGGGACAGAGATGAGATGATTATGAAACAACAAAATGAAAACTTGCCTCTGGCGACCACATGAAACTATGAAATTGACAAGAAAGTTGAAGGATATATGGAATTGTCTTCATTAAAAAAGGTCACGACAATGAAGATGATCTTTTTTAGTTAAAAATTAGATGAAAGTATGATCAAGAAGAAATCTCTATTTATGATTATAATCATCACTTCTTCTTTTTTTTTTTTCTCATTTTATTTGTAAAAGAGAAAGTTGTATTGAGTTTATCATAGACGGAATCAAGTAACTTGAGATACTTTGTCAGTGCCTAATTGAAGAACTGTCCGTTCACAGCCCTCACCCTTCTTGCAGGCTTTCTCTCTTCCTTCTCATGGAGAGTCGTTTTCTTTATGACGGATCTTAGATTTCCTAACAGATTTTAGATACCCAACCGAATATATGTGACGTCTTAAATAAAACATTAATCAAACATTGATAATTAGGGTTAATCAAATGTTGATAATTAGGGTTTATGAAAAAAAAAATGAAATTGATGAACCTGTTCATTAAAATAATATTAACTTGCTTTTCTGTTTCAATCTCAATATCTTTCTTCTTGAGAATCTCAAGGTACGTAAATTTTACAGGAGTGTGTACAGTGTGTTAATCAATTTAGGGCTTATTAAATTAGTATAAAATATATAGGGGTGTATATTTAATAAATTAAGGGCAATTTAGACTTTGTAATAACACATATTTTAATTATATATTAATGGGGTGTGTATTTAATAAAAGGGGGTGTGTATTTAATGAGATCCTTAAACCTATTATTAAATATTGAGGTGTATCGGTGCACCATATGCATTACAGAATCACCCTCGTGTAAGTACTGTGCACAAAATTTTTGTTCGCCTCCATTCTACTTATTTTTTACGCGCTTTCTATTTTGAGTCGTTCCATAAATTTTTACATTTTACATACTTTTTACATTTTATTCATCAATCCAAACAGTTTTATTCATTTTTTTATACTTATTCATCATTCTCAACAACTTTATTTACTTTTTCTCTTAAAATTATCAATTTATCTCTACTTTCCTTACATTATATATTTAAAAAAAATACTCTCTCCATCCCATCGAAAAGTCCCCATTTTACTATATTGAGTGTCTCACTCAAAGGTCCCCATTTTTTTCCTTTTAGTAAAAGGAGCCCACATATGGTCCACCACTCACTAATAATACAACTACCCACTACATATAAAATAATAATAATACGCTTTAATCTTCGCGCAAAAAGGAAATGAGAACCTTTGTTTGGGACGGAAGGAGTATCTTTTAGTCTTCGTGCCTATGAAAATGGGTAAAAATACTAAAATACTAAGAACGAAGGCAGTAGTATTCTTCCGGAGAAATTATAAATTAAAATTTAGATAAAATTTAATTTGGTATTTTAAGATAATAAATAAATAAGCTAGATTTAAGATGTATAATAAATCCTAATTATTTAAGAATTGGAAAGAAAATTATATGTACCTTTAAATACTCTTAAGATTAAGAATAAACAATAAATCCTAATGTTATCATATATATATATATATATATATATATATATATATATATATATATATAAACTAGTATTGAACCATGCGATGCACCGAAATAATACTATGATTTTGAGTTTTATGTATTATCTTATAATATTAACTTTTAATTAATAATAATTTATTAATTTATTATTTTATTTATTAACATTTAAATCTGAATCTTATTTTTTTATATATATATGAAAATATAAATGAGATTATATAATAATACTTATCTAAAGACATTTATACGACATTTTTCTGTCGCTGATGTGGATAGTTTATCCTGCTTAGTTGGTGACATGGCATCATGATATCAATCTAAGTTATTTCCTTCTTAATTTTTTTTCTTGCGTTTTATTTTTAACGTTATTTAAATCAATTTTTTCTTGCGTTTTTTTTACGTTATTTCCTTGTATTTTATTTTTATTTCTGACGTTATTGCGTTTTCTTTAGTTGTACGCGTTTTCATTTATTTTTTTTATCTTTCTCCCTCCACTCCAACCCTAACTGATCTTCTCTCTCACACCAACATGAAGAGAGACAAACTCACTCTCTTTTCCACCACGCCATCTTTTCTCTCTCAAATTGCTGCCATCTCTTGCCACTTGACATCACATCTATCGACGATGTCCAGAGCGCTCTATTTCCGCAGCTGCGAAGATGGCCAAGATGTCGTTTCTTTGTTGGAAATGATGGATCTGTCGTTTCATTGTCGTGGTTATATGGTGGGATGAGATTTCTCGCCTCTCTTGGGCTATTAGCCATGTGAAATGACATGACTTCTAAAATACCATTTGTAAGTCAAATTCCTAGATTCTGTTTTTCATTTTAATCTAGTGGTAAGGTTAGAGTTGGTATTCCGCATTTTTTAATTCTGTATCTGCAATGTGCTGTGGCACATATGATGAAGATTCAGTGTTTATTAGTGTTTAAATAGTTTGTATTTGTGCATTTGTTTTCTGTTCTTCAACTACTTTTCAAGTTTGAATATAAGTGCTCATTAAGGGTTGCATGGTTATTTTTATTACTTGGTGTTGCACCCTACTAAATACCATCAACAAGTTTTTCAATTATATTTCTCAAATGTGGTTTGAGTTTCCTGTTAAATTGATCGTTGTTTGGGGATAATACAATGATAATCAGCCTGTTTTTCAATGATATATCTATTGCATGTTGTGAATGTGTATTTTGGGGAGGTGTATTTTGGGAAGTTGTATTTTATAGAAAAATATCAAAATAAATATAATTCATTATGACTAATCTATAACATTATAAAAGTAAAATGGATTTGCTCAATTTTGACCAAAATCAATTTTAATATTGACTATTAATTAATTAATAATAAATCTCCACCATTATCTATCTTTATCATTTTAATTAAAAAATTCGGTGGCTTTTTCATATTTTGAACAAAATTTAAGGACTTATTTATAATTACATAAACTTCATGAACAAAACCCATATTCAAACCCTAATCTTAATTTCATTCCGCCTTCCACATCCTCATTCATCTACAACAATTTCTTTGATATTTCTTTGATTGAGATTAGGGTTTACTGAAAAACTTTATATAATTGAAGAAGAGGAGAAATCCATCGCCAATTAGGGCACAATCTTTCACTAATTTATGATTCCGGAAGTCGCCCTTTTATGAACTGCCATTTATGGTCACCGAACCCTTCCAAAAAGAATCTCCGACACGTTCCTCTGCGAGATTGTTGTCACCCCCCTGTTCACGAAGTATAGGTAATGTGGAGAGCGGTGCGATCTGCTCCATCCAATTTATGTCAGTGTCTTCACCAGATTTCGTTAGCACGATCCTCTGTTTTAAAAGGTTCATGTTTCTCTTTTTGTTATCTAGATAAAAATGATTTTTTTTTCTCATCTGCACACCAATCTTCTATTTCTTTTTTCACAGATTATTTAATGTTTAATGAAAATTCTGCATATGTTTTCTTTCAATTGCTCCCATGAACAGACTCTTGATGGAGGGAATGATAGGTTGCAGAAACAGGTTTCTCAACTGGTATATGAAAACAGCTACGTTCGTCAGCATACCCAAAATGTAAGATTCTTAATACAACTCTTTTCATATTTAAAAAAAAAATATTTCTTCGGCCTTATATTATACTAAATTTGTAATTTGTGCATTATTTTTCTTTTTTATAACCGTTTGGAGTTTGATTTTACACTTTAAGTGTTTCATTGTAGCAATTTACATTATATATATATTTTTAATTATTTGATGTAGCAAGACATCGTAAGGCTTGCTAGATCACGCCTCAAGTTATTGAGGAAAAAGAAAGAGGTACAAGCGAAACACTATATTCAGCACGTTAGTGTTTTTATTTTCTTCTTAGCATGTTGGGATTGGATTGCGAGTGAGTTTTTAATTAATATTGTGGCTGTAGGGTATTGTTTGATGAGATGTTAGTGCAATTGATTGAATTTTTTTGTTTGCCTCATTTTTTCCTATAACAATGTCTGTTGTTGACACTTGCAATTATCATGTATTTGTGTGAGTTTTAGAATTAGTTGCATTCTCTTTCTCATCAAAGCTTTCGTGTACAAATATGAATTTCATGTTATTTAAGAAACTGAACCACTATTAAAAATTACAATGGATAATGTGGCCTGTTCATAATGCAGTTATGCAACCCTTGCATGAAGTGAGTTGACTTCCTTTAAGATTAGTGACTATTTTATCTTTTTAGTAGTAATAAAAAATTCGATATAACATGTCTCTATTTTAGCACCTTAAATGAGGGACCCTTTTAATGATGGAGAGGTCTTTCAATGGAGCAAGGTCTTTCAATGATAGCAATTTGAAAATGAAATTTTGGGGCCGATCCACTCAGCTTGATCCAGTTGGTAGTCTTTCTGTTTAATTTGATGATGGAGAGGTCTTTCAATGGAGCAAGGTACCTTGCAAACTACTGTAAATCTTTTTTTTATTTATCTATAGAGAAACAATTTCCTTATTGCCTTGATCATTATTTTTGCAGCCTGTGAGCTTATATTTAACTTTAAATAATGACGTTTCCAATTGATTTAGCGAAAGGGATACTTGAACTACACCATTATTCATCTATCTTTGTATTTCTTTCTGTGTTGAGATATTTGTACTATCTCTTCACTAATTATATTTATGCTATTCATGCAAGGTCATCGGGCCATAAATGCCATCTGCAGAGTTAATTGTTGGAGCAACAAAACTAATAGAAGCTGGAGCTGAACCAAGGTCTCTGACTCACTCTCTCATTTAATTTTGAAAGTAAAATGTCTTATTTGTCATCCAACTACACAAAGAATGAATTCATTTACACTTCATTTATTGTCTTAAATTCTATTTATTCTTTTTTCTTTTTTTTTTGGTAATAGGTAATAAATCACTAGAAGTGGAGACCACTTGATATCACATAAAGGTGAAATATAGCTACATGAAATTGAAGAACTAGAGGAGGCTAATCATGTCATCAAAATTTGAGTATATTCTGCAATTTTCTTTCACTATTGTCTTTGAATTGGAATTATTGGTTCACTATTAAGCTATTCATATTTTTTTTATTCTGCATTTTTTTTTTTGTATTGGTTATAGATATTACTGACTCGATTGTTGCGATAAATATATTACAAATACTCTTTTTTAGGTTTAGATTCGCTAATGATTAGTATCCTTTCTTTGAATTCTTCATTAACATGTTTATTGGAGGAGTTCCAATTTAAAGGTAAATTCTTAATATTTTTAATGTTGAGAATTTTACCATTTCATTTTCATTATCTTTTGAATTGGAATTATTATTTAACTATTGTGCTATTTATTTTTTTGTATATTTTATTTTTTATTATTGATTATAGATGTGGGGTTGTAACACATTTATTTAATATACTAATTTTTGCATTTTGATTAACTAATGATTTAGTAGCCTTTTTCAAAAAGTTTTTAAGAACCTGCTTCTTTTTTTTAAGCCTCTTATGCATATGATTGTATATTAATATATGCTTTTGTTTTCAATTCTGTTTTGTTCATTGCCTTACTCTTTCCTTGGAAAGATTGTTAGTTTGTTTCTATTGCGCTTATTGTTGGTAGTTGTGTAAATGGGGGATTTTTTGTTACACATATCACATAATATGAATGTTGTTTATATTTATAAACTCAATCATTCTTTCCAATATTGTTAAAAGTTATGACTCATAATCCTCTACAGTTGCATTCTAAAAATTTGAATAATTGCACTAGAACGTTACTATTTCTTTGGAAAATTTTTAATTCCTGATGCAATTTCCTTAATGGTACAGTCATGGTGAACTGAGGTTCAATTTCTCAGCAACAGCATAGTAGTTATGTAGCTGAAGGTTAAATTTCTTAAATGAACCTTCATTTTATTAATTTTATTATAATTATGCATGTGTTTTTCTTTCTATTTTTGTCAATTTTAATTTGGGATTTTGATTATTTCGTGAATTTTCAGGAAATAGAGCGAAGGATGCGTTATATGAGGAGGTACTTTGCGTTGTGAATATTTACAAACATTAGTCCTTTTGTTCTTGTGAGACAATATATGGACTTTGATGAGGTAATTTCATATGATGTAATTGTTTGATGATATTAAGTGAAATTGTTTGCATCATTCATTCAACAATTCACAATTACCATTTGCAATTATCTAAGAAATTTGGTTTAAGTTTCCATATCTATTTTGCCGCTTTATATCCAAATGAGAACTGAATCAACCACTTAAATGATTTCTTTACAATTAGTATTACTATCATATTTTCGTTAGTAGTGATAAATCTTGGTGTTTGTCCCTATCGTGGTCAAGCAGCAGTGATTTGCCTCCACTGCTGTGGAAAACTGAGGTAGCTTTCAAATTATATGATCTAAGGTCAGTGTGTTTTTATTTGTATTCAAAGACCAATTATTTTGCAAAACTCATAAAAGTTTTTTTTTTTTTTTTTTTATAAATTTGAGCCTTAAGGGATAGGAGAGATTGACTCATGTGAATTTATTATGCATTAGATGCAATCGCTACACCACAAAGACATACTTTCAAATCAGTTATGTGTTCGTAAAAATACTTTAGTAGTAGCTACTGTAGTGCTCCAAAACAAAAGCACTGTGATAGAAAACTACAAATAAGATCTATGTACATAAGAGTTACAAAATATAAATTCATTTACGAGTTAACTTTTGTAATATATCTCTTTTGAACCATACTACCATATAAATTCAGTTACAAGTTAACATAATTTCTTATTTCATTTTTGACAGAATTGTTGGGTTCACCAGCAATGTTTATGTTCAAAAGGCTGGTTTACTTTTCACATTTTGTATTTAAATGATAATAATTGTTTTGTTAATGAAGGGAAACTCAATTAGGTTGATTAATGTAATTTATCTGTGACAAAATTCTGTATACTTGGGATTGGAGAGTTTTTGTAGGCAATTGAACTTGTAATAGAATTTTCGCTTTGTTTAAATTATCTGAGAAACTAGAAGTACTTTAGCTATTTTGGACTAAGAGAATGAATTAGATCCACACCTCACATTAGTTAAATGGATATTTGAATTATCCTGAAAATTTTAGTATGATCTTTGTCTTTGATAAAAAGTAACTTTTTGTAAGTCTAGAGGATTAGTGTGGCTCCAGATTCTGTATATTACTTAATATAATTGTGAATTTACACCTTTAGTTTTATTATTTTTATAAGTTGGTTCTACATAATTTATTTCCTAGATTCAGGAACACCCGACTTCATGTTCAGGAACCCAATACATAATTGAAATCACTATAAATTCTTATCAATAATTTATGTTCATGGGTGAATTTACAAGTATATTAATACTTGATATTCATGGGTGTAATAACAAAATAATATTGTGGAGAAAGGTAGGTTACACGAGGATGAAGCATGAATGATCTTTCAATAGGTAAGATTTCTTCTTTGTGTAGAGTTTTAAGTTGTTCCTATCCCTTTTATTGAGTAAGTCATTATTCCTATTGAGCTGATGACATATAATATTTGGAATGGATTACTGCCACAGGAATGTAATTGCTCATCGAGATTCAAGACCAGAAAACTAGCTTTAGGCGAAGCAAAATGTGAAGATTGTTGATTTTGGCTTGAGTAATTGGGTTGCGTGATGGTAATTTTCTTTGGACTTATCGTTGAATCCCCAATTATGCTGCACCAGAGGTACAAAATAACATGAAAATTTTATCAAGAACTGTTCATGTATTTGGAATGTTGAAAGAAACTTGAAACTAAGGGTTATTTTACGTTTTTCAGAATTGGCTATTGAAGGAATTTGATTTGTGTATATGTTCACTCTAATAAATTTAGAAAATTATATGTGGAATTGCTATGCTATCCTTTATTCACTTCTCTTTGGTATTCTTGGAAAAAAAAAGTATACCTGTATTTGTCATATTTATCGTGTTTGGAGTTTCCTTTCACGTTTCCTTCATTAATATTTTAAGATCTTAAAGGGTGTAGTTAAGACTTGGTTTGCCAATGACCTTTTCTGTTTTTTTTTTCTTTTCTGATTGATTGAATTATATCATTGTATATAAAGGGATTAGTCCATGGTCATTAGTGAATTCTATCTTTACTTTATTAGTTTTCTGTGATACTTGTGAAATCATTAGTTATAATTATTCTCCTTTACCTTTGACATAATTTGTAGCTGTTTTTGAACAGAATGATACATCTTGATTGATCTTCAATTTATGATCTCTATGTTGGAATTTACACTCTTCTTAACAATTTATCTTTGCAGGTACAAGAGATTTGATTCTCAGGTGCTTATAGTTGATCCAATGAATTTATGAGCATTGTTGATATTCCTGCGCGGTCCTAATCAAAGCTCATATCAATTTTGTACTTCTTTTTTTAATATAAAAGGTATTTCCTCTGTCTCGTCCTAATAGTTAGGCTTCCTTTGTATATTTGTAAATTACAAAGGAATTGTAATTTACAAGAAAGCGCAACTATTAGGATGAGATGGAGGGATATTAGGATGAGACGTGATAAATAATGAGTTATTAAGTGCACTGATTTTATATCTACATATTGTGTATTTATATCAGTGTAAAGAAAACTGTACATTGATGTTTAAAAAAGCACTATTATCAATTAATTTAAAGAAAACTGTATTTATATATTCTTTTTTTTTTTTCTAATGGGTGGCTGAATTTTTTCAGTTTACCTTGGTAATTTGTGTTTCGTTCAATTAGTTCTTATTTTGTTTTTTATTATTAAAATGAAAAAATTTCTATTTACTTAAACTTAAAAGTACAGTGAAATGTCGAATCTACAATTTAAATATTCCATTGATTCTATAAACGAGTTCAACCTAGTCTACCTTGATAATTTGTGTTTCGTACAATTAGTTCTTATTTTGTTTTTTATTATTAAAATGAAAATATTTCTATACAGGGTATTAATAAAAGGATTTGGGACGGATATAAATATTAATGAATTTTTAAATATTAATTTTTAAATGATATTTAAATATATACGGGGTATAAGTATTGCGAAATAAGTAATAAGTAAGTATGCTTACATAATTTATAAAAAAAATCATAAATAAAAGATAATTTATATAATGAATTAAACATATAACTTTAACATATATAAATTCAAATAAAAATAATAAAAATATGTTTTATATAGTTAACATAAAAGTATAAGTTTTGATAAATAATTCAAATTATAAACTGTGATGTTCAAATATTAATAATATTACATAATGAGATACATATAAACATAATTAAGAGTTTAATATTTTAAATATACAATTCAAATAAAAGTATATATATATAATTACCAAGCATAAAATATATATAAAATAAATTAATATTAAACGAGTATGAGACCATAATAATTTTTTTAAATGGAACGGGTACGGGTTATTGTTTTTTAATCAATATGAATACGGCTATCCCAAAATAAGTGGGAATCATACCCATTGTCATCCCTATACAGACCAAGCACGGTCCAAGTTTAGATAAAAAAAAGTTTTAACAAAATTCTTGGCCGTGCTACATACAAAAAAAGAAACATACGTTGAATGATTCTAAAAAATTTACAACATAAAAAAAGCACGGCCGGATATAAAAAAATTACTCGCATTCCAAGAAAATTCTATTAACCTTATAAGAAAAAAAAAATTATATATATAAAAAAATTTTAGAAATTTCTCTGTCCGCACAACGTGCGGTCGGGTAAACGCTAGTTATAACCTAAACATGATTATAAGTTATAATTACATTTTTTTCTAAATAATAACAATAAAAATGATAATCCCTGATTGCTTATTACTATTATTGAATTATTAATATCTTCCATTAGAATTGTTTTTTTCACTTTGATTTGAAATAATTATTTCTTACCATGTGATGATATATTAATCTCATCATTAATAACTCATATTAGGTTTTGATATTAATTGCTAATGACTAATTATATACCATCAGTATTGCTTAAAATATGGTAATAACTCATATTAGGTTTTGATATTAGTTGCTAATGACTAATTATCTACCATCACTATTACTTATTTCACTTCATTATTTCAGAATAATAAGTGATGGTATCCATGTATTTTGTGAAGGTATATTTTTTAGAAAAATAAAATAAATTTAATTGACATCATTATGACTAATTATTACCTAAACATTAGGTTGCCATTTACATTAAAGATGATAATTTCATGATTGCTAATTATCTTCCATTAGGATTTCTTATAATTATTTCTTACCATATTAATCTCATGTAACAGAAAATATGGTAATAACTCATATTAGATTTTGATATTAATTGCTAATAACTAATTATCTACCATTACTATTGCTTATTTCACTTCATTATTTAATAATAATAAGTGTTGGTAACCATCACATAAGATTATATTCATGATCGAGTGTTTTGTTTATATTGAATTATTTATCTTAATAACACGTTGATTATCCGTTACTAACTTCTTCTTCTTTTCTTTTTTTTTCTAAAGGATTTGCGTATCATGAGCATATTGGGTTCAACTAACAAATTTGTTGATTTGTATATACCCCAACTGAAAAAACTTATATTGATACAATATGAGGGTTCCACAATTTTAATTCCTATCAAGACATGCTTTACTGCCGGATGGAAATTAATAGTTCCACAAATTGGCATTTCAGCTAGAGATTAATTGATTTTCAAGTTCTTGGGCATCAATCCACTTTTCCGTTTTTCAGTTGAAAAGCTTTCAAAAGGTACTCATATAGATTATCCCATCGTAGTATCTTCTGACGATTGTTCTTCCAATCTTCCAACAGTGATAATTCTAACAATGATGAAGAAGATACGACGGATTCTCTAATTGATGAAATAAACAGCTACTAATAGAATTATATTTAGGATGTTGAATTTTTTTATATTTTGCTCTTAATTATTATAAATTTGCTGTTTCATCCTGAAAATCTAATTTAATTTTAAATTCCAATTATTAATTATTTTCCAATTTTAAGTTATTATTGTTTTATTTATTATCAAATTAATCTCATATTAATTTTTCAAATAATAATGAAAGTAATTAAATTATTGTATCCAATTAAGGCCAAATTTAAATAGTTGCTTATAAATGTATAATAACTATATACTTAGATTATTAAATAATTAAATTTAGGATTTATTACTGTGGGATACACACTTTTAAGGGTAATTACATCCAACTACATTGAAAATTAAAAATAACTGTCAGGTACAAAATTTCACGGTGATATCTCTAAATTATCCATGACCAAACATATTCCCTAAAAATCTCCAAATTTCACGGTGACCACCATTCTCTGCCGCCAGCGCTCACCCCTTCCTCCTCATATGCCAACTCGCCTCCGCCGCTAATAAGTTTTCCCTCACCAGATCCTCCTCTGACAACTTTTTGTGTTTGGCCGTACCGGCCCTTTCCAGAACTCACGGCGCTACTTAGGGTCTAGTGTTCCAGATCTACCGCGACGTCCTCCTTTAGCGGCCCCTTGTTCCAGATCTGACTTAAGGATCCGCTACTTCACAGTCTCCGGCTGATTCCTGGTCGCGTTCGTACGGACTTCTCCTCAACCTTATTGGCGGCCGACTCGTGATAATTTCGCCGCTGGAGATCTGTACGCGGTCTCTATGGCGGCCCCTGGCTGTCGAAACTAGTAACACTTTGCTTCGTGCATCTTTGTCTTCACTGCCCTGAGTAGTTTTCATCTCACCACCATTCCGTCCGTCATGATGTAACACCCCGTAAGTTTAAGCCATGACCCAATCATCAAAGCCCACTATTTCCAACTCCTTGAAGCCCGTTAATTCGAACTCTTCAAAGCCCAGCCCATTCCCTATTTCTATCAACCGTAAGTTCAAACTGAAGCAGATTAAGATTTCTTGCTCTTTAAGAAATAAATCGTGATCTTCATAAAGAAGATATCTTTTCCCCTTATCAACCCATATCTTAGGAAATTAGTTAAATCCTATGAAAGGATATCTTGTACCAACCGTAGAAGTATAAGTCTATACTGCTACTGCAATCTTACTCCACACACACACTATACACTTTCATACGTCTGCAAGCAGTGAGAGGTAACGCACAAATTTACTTCTTCTTTTCTCTTCTTTTTCTTTTCTTTTTCTTTTCTTTTTCTTTCTTCTTCTTTCGATTATTATGGAAAAACCAGGAAAACACTTGTTTTCCTTCTTTATTTATTTCTTCAAACTTAAAACCACTAACCCTAATATTCTCAATTGCAACCTTTACGTGAATATATATGTAGATTAGTTGTACAATAGTTTGTCGAAGTTATAGTAGTAATGGTCGATCATGATGTTGTAGGTGACGAAGGAGACCTTGATATTGTCGTTAGTACTTGAACGTTAGACATCACTCGGTTAAAAGGTGGGGATTTTCTCATCTTATGTATGTTGAATTATATTCATATTTGAAAGTTGAAGTTGAAATTGTTATCACACTGTGATTGTACTTGCACTTATGAAATTATATATGGCATGGGTTGGGCTGCACTAGTGCCATACTATAGCATGAGTATGGGCTGTAATGGTACCATACTATAGCATGGGTAAAGGCTGTGAAGGAGTGCCTTACTAACGAATCGCGATATCGTAAAGTTACATGGATAAGGGCCGAAAGGTACCTTATTTTGACATGAAAAGATTGTATTGTAAGTGAACTTAATTCTCGCACATGATATACTTGACATTTGTAAGCATGATAAAGTTTTCACTGAGCTTGTGGTTGCTCACCCCAACAATTTACCTTCTTTCAGATTAGCGTGGCGATAGCGTACAAACGGGGGCGCGTCGGCAAGGAGACCTAAATCAACATCTTAATAAATTGTTGATTACAAGTTTGCATAGCAAAAACTTTTATTTTATTAAAATTCTGCCGTATTCAAATTTTTATGATTTGAGGTTGGAGGGATTATTATGACTATTATTGGAAAACAGTTGGGAATTGTATGCCTTGAGTATGGAATAAATTGTTATGAGTTTTATGGTGGGAATAATTTGTTGAAATACATGCTTAAATCATCGGATCTTATTTCATGAATTTGGGGTTGAATCCATTCGAAATAAGCAAAAGAGAGATGCTTCTGTATGCATAAAATTCTGTCCCTTAACCTTGCTGTATGATGAGTCTGAATGAAATCCCATGTTCTGTTTACATGAATTAATAGCCTATGTGTTGTTGTCTAAAGTCTTTTGAGTGGACAAGTGTCACCCCTTTGAGGGAATTTCTTAAAGAAAAAGTTTTGGGTCTGATTCATAATATAAAATTAATGATTATGTTTGGGTTAACAGTGGAATCATTATGTGAGAATACTCAAATTATATTGTTTGATTTGGAAATTAGGATAAAAGTTCTCTCTTTTATTTTGCTTATTGACTGTCTATTTTTTTCTTCCATTTTAAACTGGCTCATTGAGTCTTAAATAGTTTACCGAATCTTTCATTTAATTATTTATTTTTTATTTTGACTGTTCAATTATAAGTAGGTATATCTAGTTTTCTTAATTGATTTCTTAAAGGATAAAATTCAAAGTAAAATGAAATCGGTGGTCCTGTATATTTCTTTTAAATTATTTTGAATATGACAGAGTTGGGGTTATTTGCCGTAAGTGTATTAGTCATGGTGCGTGGGACATAGGGTCAATATTTGAGGTTTTATAACTTTGGAAATTTTTATAAACTTATAGGGCCAATTTCTCCTTTGACATCCTGCATCTATTATATGTTTATTATTTTCCTCCTGTTAGGTCTTATTATTATAAATTTGATTAGTCTTGTATGCTTTACAAGTTATGGATTTATGTGTTATGAATTCGGAAATAAACTTGTTGTTCTTTTCTTTACAGGCGTTTGCCAAATACTCTTCTTTAAATAAAGTTGTAAGAACAACTTTATACTTGCATTAATTGCCTAAGGTTTGTAGGACATGTCCCTTATTTAAAATTTTTACTTATTATCGTTTGGCTAAAGTTTGATGAAACTTATGGGACTTGTCCCATATTTTAAATCCTTTGTTTTTGGATTGCTTATTTATTTGTTTATTTAATAACTAAAGTGTTTTTTTATCACGCCCTATTTAATGCTCTATTTATGAAAAACAAATGGGAATTTCTTTGCTTCCAAAATTGTGGTGTGACACATGCTCTGTTTCGTTGTGCGCCCTTCTTTGTTAGATGTGTTGGTGGCTGCTCCTGTCAAATCGGTTGTCGTAGCTTCATTTGTTAGAGAGATGATTAATGGGGGTTTGATTAAGCATACAGTGATTAGAGGGAATGAAGGGCCTGTTAGATGTCTCTATTGATGGCAGTAAAAGCATATCCACATTCATCTGCAGCACATGAAGGTTCTTGCTAAATTCTATGTAGAGGTGCTATTTAATATCCATTAAGATTTCTCTGGCGTTATTTATTCTTTTCCTAAAATTTTGATACTGATTTTGAGAATAGAGTTGAAGCAACTCACTGTAAAATTTTATTTTATGAGATGGTAAATATAGTATTCATATTGGCTAAATTTCACTGGTATGTGTCACGAAATTGATTGTGCTTGGATTGGAATCAAAATTGAAATGGAATATGGCGGCTTAAATCTGGTTTTTCCATGTTTTTTATTTTTAGCTTCTGTAGATGTCAAATTGTTGATAATTTATCTGTATCATGGTTTGGCTTGGCATGGTTTTGGTTTAACTGTGGAATTTTTATTTAAGCTCTGTTACCTTACATGTTTTATTATATAGAGAAGTAAAATTGTGCATTTTTAATTAAAATAAAATAAATTGATGATCTTGATTCCTGATTCTTCTTCCCCTGCAAACAAATTGTGTAAAATAAAATTGTGCAAAACAAATTGTGTAAAACAAAATTGTGCAAAACAAATTGTGCAAAACAAAATTATAAAGAATAAATGTGGAAAAAAAATTATGCAAAATCATTGTGAAAAAAATTTGTGCTAAAGAATTTGTGCAAAAGAATTTGTGCAAAAGAAATTATGCAAAACAAAATTGTGCAAACACATAGGGGTATTTATGGTATCACAATCATAGATTGTGTAGTTATGAGTATTAGCTCTTTGAGTCACGTAATTTATAACAATTAAACATTATTTCATGTATCCTATAGTAAGTGGCCCTTAAATTTAATATAATTTATATACATCAAATTAAATATAATAATTCAATTTTAATATTAAATTTATAATTTTATTATTTTTTCAACTTCTATAATTATTTATAATTATTGAGAAATTATATTAACATAAGTATTATTATATAATCTCATTTATATTTTTCATATATAAAAAAAATAAGAATCATATTTAAATGTTTATAAATAAAATAATAAAATAATAAATTATTATTAATTAAAAGTTAATATTTTAAGATAATACATAAAACTCAAAATGATAGTATACTAGTTTTAATATAATTGCTCAATAATTATAAATAATTATAGAAGTTGAAAAAATAATAAAATTATAAATTTAATATTAAAATTGAATTATTATATTTAATTTGATGTATATAAATTATGTTAAATTTAATTGGAATAATTACTAATAGGTACCCCCAATTACTACTAGATATATTGATTTAAAATAATTACTCTCACATACAAAATATTAAAGTAAAATACCAAATATAACCCCAAACCCATACACTTAAACCACAAACCCTAAACCCTCACCCACCACCGGACCACCGCCGGACCACCACCGGACTGCCGCCGGCCTGTCGCCGAAGCTCCACCGGACAACCGGCCGGAATTCTGTCGGACCGCTGCAGCCGCTGCCGGCCAATCACCGGAATTCTGCCGTAGCCGGAGTTTCGGCGGCCGGTCGCTGGAGCGCTGCCAGAGCTTTGCAGGACCACCGCCGGACCACCCCACTTTTTGCTGCACACACTTTTTTTACTGCATACACTTTTGCTGCACACGAACTTTTGCTGCACACAACATTTATGTGCAGCACATTGTAGGGGTAATATTGTAATATCACTATATACTTTTGTAGTTAGTAGTAATATTATTGTATGTTTGTATCTCATAGTAATTAAGGGTTTTTTGTACCTAGTTGTAATTCTCCCTTAATTACTAATAGGTACACACTTCGTACCCCTAATTACTACTAGATACATTGATTTAAAATATTTACTCTCATATACAAAATATTAAAGTAAAATATCAAATATAACCCCAAACTCATACACTTAAACCACAAACCCTAAACCCTCACCTACCGCCGGACCACTACCGGAACACCGCCGGACTGTCGTGGGACCACCGTCGGACCGCAGGCCGGCCGCCGAAATTCTGCCAGACCACCGCCGGCTGATCGCCGGAATTCTGCCGCTGCCGGACCACCCCACTTTTTTACTGCACACACCTTTTTTTTACTGCTCACACTTTTGCTGCACACGAACTTTTGCTGCAACACATTGTAGGGATAATATTGTAATATCACTATATATTTTTGTAGTTAGTAGTAATATTTTTGTATGTTTGTATCTCATAGTAATTAAGGATTTTTTTTGGACCTAGTAGTAATCCTCCCAATTTAATTATTTAATAATATAAGTATATAGTTATACATTTATAAGCAATTATTTAAATTTTGCCTTAATTGGATACAATAATTTAATTACTTTCATTATTACTTGAAAATTTAATATGAGATTAATTTGATAATAAATAACATAATAATAACTTAAAATTAGCAAATAATTAATAATTGGAATTTAAAATTAAATTAGATTTTTAGGATGAAACACCAAATTTATAATAAATAAGAGCAAAATATGAGAAAAATTTAATCATCTTATATATAATTTTATAAGTAGTTGTTTATTTCAGCAATTAGAAAATCTGTCGAATCTTCTTCATCATTGTTAGAATTATCATTGTTGGAAGATCCATCGTCAGAAGATACTATGATGGGATAATTTATATGCTTACATTTTGAAAGCTTTTAAACCAAAAAACGGAAGAGTGGATTGATGCCCAAGAACTTGAAAATCAATAGATCTCCAACCGAAATGCCAATTTGTGGAACTATTAATTTCCACCTTCAGTAAAGCATGTCGATAGGAATTGGAATTGTGAAACACTCATATTTGACCAATATAATTTCTTTCCGTTGGGGTATATACAAATCAACAAATTTGTTAGTTGAACCCAACATGCTCATGATACAGTATGACAAATCTTTTAGAAAGAAGAAGAAGAAGAAGTTATTAATGTATAATCAACGTGTTATTAAGATAAATAATTCAATATAAACAAACCACTCGATCATGAATATAATCTTCTGTGATGGTTACAAACACTTATTATTATTAAATAATGAAGTGAAATAAGCAATAGTGATGGTAGATAATTAGTTATTAGCAATTAATATCAAAACCTAATATGAGTTATTACCATATTTTCTATTACATGAGATTAATATATCATCACACGGTAAGAAATAATTATAAGAAATCCTAATCAATCATGAAATATGGTAATAAGCAATCAAGAATTATCATCTTTAATATTATTAAAATAAAATTTATTATCCTACCATTTAAATGGTAACCTATAATCATGTTTAGGTAATAATTAGTTATAATGATGTCAATTAAATTTATTTTATTTTTCTAGAAAATACATCTTCCCAAAACACATGATACCAACACTTATTATTCTTAAATAATGAAGTGAAATAAGCAACAGTGATGGTAGATAATTAGTCATTAGCAATTAATATCAAGACCTAATATGAGTTATTACCATATCCAACACTTATTATTCTTAAATAATGAAGTGAAATAAGCAATAATGATGGTAGATAATTAGTCATTAGCAATTCATATCAAAACTAATATTCCTTCTGTCACACACATATCTTCACACTTTTCGTTTTCGTACGTCCCACACTTATCTTCACCACCCAAAAAAGGAAACTTCACATCAACAAACAACCTTAAAAATTATCATAATTTCAAAAATATCACTCACACCTAACACACATAACATACTTTATAATTTATTTATTACCTAAAAATACTACAATACCCCTAAAAAATAATTATTACCATATTTTTTGTTACATAATGATGATATTAATATATCATCACATGGTAAGAAATAATTATTTTTAAATCAAGGTGAAAAAACAATTCTAATGGAAGATAATTAATAATGCAATAATAGTATTAAGCAATCAGGGATTATCCTATTTAATGTTATTATTTAGAAAAAAATTTGATTATAACCTATAATCATGTTTAGGCTATAATCAGTCATAATGATGTCAATTATATTTATTTTGATATTTTTCTAGAAAATACAACTTCCCAAAATACACCTCCCCAAAATACACCTTCACAAAATGCAATAGCCCAAGAGATATAACATTGAAAAACAGGCTGATTATCATTGAATTATTCCCAAGCAAAGATCAATTTAACAGGAAACTCAAACCACATTTAAGAAATATCATTAAAAATACGATGATGATATTTAGTAGGGTATAACACAAAGTAATAAAAATAACCATGCAACCCTTAATGAGCACTAATATTCAAACTTGAAAAGTAGTTGAAGGACAAAAAACAAATACATAGATACAAACTATTTAAACACTAATAAACACTGAATCTTCATCATATGTGCCACTAAACATTGCAGATACGGAAATAAAAAAATGCGAAATACTAACTCTAACCTTACCACTGGATTATAAAAATGAAAAATATAATCTAGAAATTTGACTTACAAATGGTATTTTAGAAGCCTCGTTGTTTCACATGGCTAATAGCCCAAGAGAGGCAAAAAATCCCATTTCACCATACAACCACGTCAATAAAACGACAGATCCACCATCTCCAACAAAGAAATGACATCTTGGCCATCTTCGCAGCTACGGAAATAGAGTGCTTTGGACCTCGTCGACATATGCGATGTCAAGTGGTAAGAGATGGCATCGATTTGAGAGAGAAAAAATGGCGTGGTGAAAAAGAGAGTGAGTTTTCTCTCTTCATGTTTGTGTGAGAGAAAAGATCGGTTAGGGTTGGAGTGGAAGGAGAAAGATTAAAGACATAAATGAAAACGTGGACAATTGAAGAAAACGCAATAACGTCAGACATAAAAATAAAACACAAGGAAATAACGTCAAAAAAAGTACACAAGGAAAAACTGATAAAAATAACGTTAAAAATAAAACGCAAGGAAAAAAAATTAAAGAAGCTTAGATTGATCTAATGAGCCATGTCACCAACTAGGCAAAATAGGTTATCCACATCAGCGACAGAAAACTGTCATATATATGTCTTTAGATTATTAATGCTATCATGTATGCAAATTATTTAGAGAAATATCAAAATTGAAAGTGTGGAAAGTATTTTAGAGAGGGATAGTATTTATTTATTTTTATTTTTGTACTTTTGAACGAGAGACTGATTTACATCAAGTATTAGATACTACATTTGTCAAATACAAATTTTCACATTTTCTAATTTCGTTCATGAAAGTTTTTCTATTTTAAAAATGGCAGAAAGTTCAAAATAATTAATCTTTTTCTTACAAATTTTCTAAAAAATATTATATCTACCTAATAAAACTTATTTTATCAACACTATTTTATAAAAAATAGCAAAATACTTTTAAAATAATAATTTTCTTCACGTGCTTGCAGTGAAAATATTTTTAGCATAGAGGTATTATTTTTTATTTAAAATAACTAAACTTAATTTAATAAATTGAAATTGACACGTCAATTTTCGGCTATGAGGATGCATGTCGAGATAACAATTGACGTAAAAAATTTCTCATCAAATTTAACACGCCATTTTTTTTAATGAAAATGAAGTCGAAAGTAGAGACTGTATACACTTGAATTTTATTCCCTATTAAAGGAAAATATGGGCTAAATTACATGTTAAAAATTAATTATTTAATAATAATTAATTAATTAAATTTCAACATGTAATTTAGCCCATATTTTCATTTATTAGGAAATAAAATTCAAGTGTCAACAAATGCCCCTTTGCATTTTTTTCACGAATGCCTTTGTGTTGAAGTGAATAAATTGCGATACTTCATTCTTATCAATATGATTGAATTTTATTGCTTGACTCACCAACTTGATACGAATAGCCTGAATTATGATTGAACTTAGCAGAGTGCTAAGCTTCCTGCATATCTCTTTGAAAATGATCAAGTCATAACGTAGTTCAAAAGGACATGATTTGATTTGGATGTGGGCTGCCGTACACAGTTTATGCTCATGCGGGCCAGGAGCGTCATGCAGTTTAAGCGCGTGCGTCATGTGATTAGAGTGAAAATTAGTGTGTTTTAGTGTTCAATTTAACACCTTTTTTTTATAAGAATTGTTGTCATATATTAGCACAAGTGTCTTATATTCAATGTGTGTGAAAAAAATGTGCATTTGATGTGTTTTATTGTATTTTAGGTGGAAAAAGAAATAAAAGTGCAAAGTTAGAAGAGTGTTGAAAAACGCACGTTCACATTGCGTGATTTTTCTGTATTTGTGTGGAACTCAAAACTGGTGGTGTAATGCATAGTTGGAAACCCACGAAAGAGAGGAAAGTTTTGGCTCAAGAGTCGCTCAAATCAGAGTTCGGACGAGGAAGTTATACTCAAATCGTGAGGTCGCATAGCTGCCGACGGGAATTTTCGAAAATTTTCGATAATTTTAGCCTACCTTTCCTAATTTCTTGGAGCAAAATTAATTTTCTTATCACATAATCCTCCATGATTCCACCATATCTTGTTGAGCACTAGGGACTTATCATCCCCGGTAACGGCGCTAGAAACTTGTTGAGCGTTTTCTTTACACACAATTAATCCTCCAAGTATGAAGGATGTTATTGTTGCTTAGATAAGAGACCAAGTTATTTATCGAACCCAAAGGACAGAATATTATTAATTAAATTATAAACTAATTAATTAAGACTTTAAATTGGCAATAAGGTTTTGGAATAATTATTAATCTACTAAACAAGTAATTTAAAGAACAAAAAAAATAAGCAAGCAGTAAAGAATAACGAAAATGTATCAAGTGAGAGAATAGGTAGCATTAGGACAATCCAGTTTTACTCATTAATTTCCCTCTCATATATATTGTCCAACTCTACCTTGTGGAATATGGATGCATCACTAAGCCATACATATCTACTAGACACAAGTAAACAAGCATATAACACGTGTGAATTACCTTGGAGTAAGAGATATAATTTCATCCTCCTTTCTAGGTAATATCAGTATCAATTATTTTTCCGGCTGTATTGGTACTCTAACCCGATATAATCTCCTTTTATAGGTACTATAAAATTAACCCATTTATCCTGCTTATTAACCCGAATTCAATTCAATTAATAAGTATTCATATATGATAGTTTATTGAAGTTTCAGAGTCCCATCACTCTAAATCATAACATGAAATCCTGTTCAGCGTGAACGCACTCAATCAACAACCAAAATATATATTCAGACTCTATATAATAGTTGAAGATGTACAAAACAACTGTGAATATAAATTAAAAACGTGCAATTATATATAAAATAAATTCAAAAGTAGTGTTGTACGGAAGATACACATTAGAGTTCAATTAACTTGTAAAAAAACAATCAAAGCGGTTCTAGCACATGATGTTGTGAAGAACAATCATGGGGTTTGGATAGATCTTACCTTTAAGTCTTGGAAAATTACAAGATAAATTAGGAAACGAATAAAACCCTAGATGCAGGCGTCACCGCGTCCTTCTCCATCTTGAATCTTCCTCTAGTTCTCCACTTGATTCGATAGACGAATCTCTACAGCTCCTCCAGAAGATGGTAGGGTTTGGATTTGATGTAGGGTGGATGTGTTTTTTTTCCTTGGATGTTAAGTGTCTTCCTTTTATACTTCAAACCAGTGATCTAAAAATCAGACCGGACCGGACCTGCCGGTTCAATCGGTCCAACCGGGAACCGGCCAGTAAACTGATTCGAAAAGGTATATAAAACTGTTATCTGCATTAAACCGGAAAATCAGATCGAATCGGTTTGGACCGGGAAAATTGGATGAACCGGATGATCAGGGAGCCGCCGGTCTCTTTTTTTTTTTAATAATGACATAAATATGTAATAACATTAATAAATTAAAATCGTGAGGGGAAAACTCAACCTCAACATTTAGAAATCAATGCACCCAATACTCCCTACAATTAATCATTGTTACAGAGAAGAATAATAAAAAATGATAAAAAAATGAGGTCATTCTTGAGGGAATCCATCCACAAACCTTTAAAATTTATATCATTGTAGCAAATTTTTATGGACCAAGAAGCAGCAGCAGACTAGTGTCTCCTCTCCATATAATCAAGTCTCAATACCTACATTTGATTCGAATCTTAACAACTATGTAATGCTGCTTCCAGGGGGAGGTTGATCTGCTTTCAGAAACTATTGAAAATATCAGCAAAGGTGTGGATAAAGTGATTAGTAATGGTGGGATGAGAAAACCAATGGAGTTAATCGGTCTTCTATGTACTTCTAATGATGAATTGAGAGAGGCGTTTGCTAAGGGAGACTGAGAGAGGAGGAGAGAGTGGGTTAGGGAGAATTGTAGAGAGATAGTTAGAAGAAGGCTGTGGAATCCGATTAAAAAATAGGAAGAAGAAGAAGAGGGCTGGGGAAGAATGAGCAGATCGGCGCAGTGAGTGATTGAACTCGATAAAAACCCTAATTTTATGACTTTATTTTCATATATATAATTAAAAATGAATGTTTAATTTTAATATCAGGGCCTATGTTAGGTAGGAATTTGGGCCTAAGGGCTGGGCAATGGGTTGGGCACTCATTCTTCATAGTAATTTAAAAAATATTTATTATATTATTTTTAAATAATTATTTTAAAATATAATTAAAAATATATAAATTTTAATTTTCCAGTTGAACCCCCGATTGAACAGGTCCGACCGGTTGAACCTCGAATCGTTGCCTTCACCGATTTTAACTCCAGTCTACTTTTCTAATCACTGCTTCAAACTCTTCCAATGTACCTTTAATGAGCCTTTTCAACGAAAATATGCAGATACACGCACTGAGAGTGTAAAACCATACGGATTTGGAACTCCACACGATCGTTCGACCAAAACAGTCTTGGTCGAATAATATGGTTCAGGTCGAACGGACCACATGTGCACTGAATGACCTCTAACACGTAGTTCGACCATTGTTCGACCAAAATGGCTTGGTCGAACGGCATCCTCCTTGGTCAAACCGCCCCTATAAATCTCCCCTTTCCGATTCTGAGCGCTACCGACGTGTTTTTCTGCGAAAATAAGCTCAAACAACCTCAATAGCACCTGATTTATGACTTTTCTATACACCTCACGATTCGTCTCGACTTAAAATCAAATCTTATACAATTTCCACATAAACCAGAGCTCAAATTACATGAATTTTCACTCTCATCAAACCCTCAAACTTACATGTTGCTCGTCCCGAGGCAACAAAATACAAAATAAGAGGAAAGAGAGTGTGAAATCCACAAGGTCAATAAAACATACACAACCTATTACAACACATGCAATCTTATTAACTTGAAACATATATCACTCACATCATACCTTTCATTCATGCACAAATATCATTTAATTATAATACACATCGGAGTGCTCAAGTCATCTAGCTCACTAGGATAGTGTTTACTCTCGCACTCAAGTGTAAAAGATGTACACTTAAATGGTTAGTATATACGCTTATAATCAATACATACATCCGCGTAACCATAAGCTTGGCAAAGGTCTCAACCATCAACTCATAATTGTTTTAATACTATATCACAAAGGACTTGCTTTTAGGTTGTAATGTTGGTTCTTTGGTAAAGGAATGAGAATATAGGCAAAGTGAATATTCAATAGTAGAGAACTACCTTGGACCTATATTTTTCATCAAACAGCTTAATTCTTATTCTCTATCTTTATTCTCATGACTTTTGATTCTTCTCTTCTCTTTCTTCACTTGGAGGCAACATCTTTAGTCTTTTTACACAAGGGTACTAGTTTCAGATAATACCCTTCATAATAGACGGGGTACCAGTTTCAGGTACTACTCTTCACAACAGACGGGGTATTAGTTTCGGGCACTACCCCCAAACAAAATCTAACAATAAATTTTTTCTCTTCGCTTTCACTTTTACCAACCTTTTCTTCCTTTTTGCTTTTATTCTTCACTAGCAACATATTCACATCAACTCACTACTAGTAAATTGGGTATTTGATGTAATGCCCAAAATTTTTAAAAAAATTATATGTACATGATACACAAGTGTATATACATCAAATTATTTTATTGTGAGTTATCTTTCTTTTTTTTCAGGGAAAAAGTAGCATGACATCTTGATTTAACTGCACAACCACACCTGATTTACGTATATTCATATTAATAATAAGAATAAAAATAAAAATAATATATAGATATAAAAAAAGAAAAAAAATGGGAGGGGGAGTGATATGGATATTTTTATATACTAATATAAATACATGAATATTGATATATATATATATATATATATATATATATATATATATATATATATATATTAATTACGTGGAAAACCATGTGCTGGCACATAAGGTATTTTTAGTCAATCCTCGTAACGTCATTTACGCTGATGACAATCGTAGTAATTTCGTAACTCTTTCGCTTTCCTTTACATACATGACATGTTAGTTACCACAGAGGAATTCTATTCTCACCTTTTCCTGTAAAAACCCAATATACTTTGCAGAGCGCCCTACCTTCGCTTATTTTTTTTCCCAACCCACTCTTTCCTTTTCACTCAATCTCAACCTTTTCTCTATCACTTTTTGTAAAATATTTTCCCAACATGAGAAACCGTTCTTTTCAGTTATCTTAAACTTGCCACAACGTCTTGTCATATTTTTACTTTTCCTTATAAAGATATAAATATTTTCTCTCGCACGACTTATTCAAATAAAAGGTATTGCTTACCACGTCTTTCTCAAATTTTCTTAGTACTAATAAGTTACATGAGGTAGCTTTTAAATAGTGTAGTGATAAATTCCTACACACATATATGTAAATATATATGTATAATATATATATATATATATATATATATTTATATATTTGCAAAAGTTTGTCAAGAAAAATAAATAAATAATAATAATAATAATAAAGAAGAGGGTTTATATACGAACTTCAAAATTTTTTCTTTCCCATCATTACTCTACCATTAGGCAAGAAAGCATAGTATTTAATAAAGTTTGTTCTTCTTTCCCATCATTACACTGTCAGTAAGTAAGATGAATACACTTAATACAGATTTATTTACATGTCTTTGAGTATTATCGTGTTGATGTACGTTGTCATTCAGAAGGATACTAACGTTAGTGACCAAACCCACTTAGAATGTATCTATTTTTAAATGACTAACGTTATACCATTACGAGACATACACTTTTTATTGTGTTTATGGGCTCTCGAGCCACAGATAAAGAATTAAAATGACATTCAAAGTCACGAAGTGTTAGCAGGGCTTACCAATATATTGTAGATAGCATATGACAGACGAGTCATAAAGAACAGAACCCCCAGTTAAAGAAATGAAGAAGATATGATTCTATAAAGAAATTATTATCCAAAGTATATATCAACTTACTAGTCATCCACTGAGGTTATAAGTCTCACTCCCCTTTATTAAAACTATTCAAGATAAATTCGTTGCGTAAGCTGTGACGGGACAAGGGGTCTACTCTCTCACGGGTAAAAGTGCGATAGCTTGGATTATATAATAAAACTATCTAAAAGTAAAAATAAAAAATAAAAAGAGAGATTTTTTATTGTAATTCTTTATGAACATTTCCTCTCACGTGTATTATCAACTTGTATGGATATATTTTCATGAAAGACAAAACCAAAAACTGGGAACTCTTTTCAAAAGTCTACAAAAAAAATTTTACCTAGGTAACATCTTAAATTCAATACACCAGGACCCAAGAGTTACGAAATTGGTGTATAGGATTCAGGGTGTTAAAGATTGGTATCATAGTGAAGTTTTTTTTTAAAAAAAAAGGGAGAGAAAGAGAGAGAAAAATTTATTTATATACATAAGTGAGTACAATTTGAACAAAGGAGAGGAAGGGACCCACACTTTAATTGTATTGAATGTTATTTACTTCTTTGTCTATTTTTCTTAAGTTAAATAATTTTTACTAAATTAAAAGAGGAATATGTCATATAAATATATATTGGAAATGAAAATATAAATAGCATGTTGGAGCATAATAAAAATATAGTTATTTAAAGTTAAAAATCCTCTCTATTTGATAAAGTTAGCTCTACAAATTTTAAATAGTATTAGCCTATACTCTAAAGTAGATATATTTTAATTGAAATAATAAAAAGAATTAGTGAGAGAGAGTTTTTGATACAGAAAGTGATTTTGCTTAATTTGCCCAAGCCTACTACCCATACAATTCCCACTCATTGTGTCTGTTGCTGCACTCACTAGTCACTTCTGTTTCCCTTATCCCCTCTCTTTCTCTCTCCTCATTCCATATTTCATTTCTCTCCCAAGAGAGATGTGAAAGAGAGCGCCATAATAAGAGAGGGAATTTCCTGTTCTACCCCATGTTCCAGTGAATCCCAAATGCCATATAAAAGGCAAAAAAGAGAGTCCCACAAATGACTGAAACTTAGGGTCATCAACAAATAGATTTACTAGACTAGCCCCTTTTTTACCACCAATTAACATATAGTATTCATCATGGATGCAAACTCCTTACACAACCCTAATTTTCCCTTACAACTCTTGGAGAATAGAGATGATTATAATGATCAAGATAATGCACTCCTTCTTCCTGATAGTAACAACGACGAATATGGAAATCTGCTCACGGAAACTCAAGCTAAGAGGAGCTAACAGTTATTTTATGTCTATATTTCTAATCAAGATAATACACTCCTTTTTTCTCGCAGCTAATCATGACCTAACAGGTATTTTATGTCTATATTTCTTTGTAAATTATCCAAAATATATTACTCCCTCTCTCCCATAATATTTTTCTCACTTTCCTCATTTGTTTGTCCCACAAAACCTTTCACCCTTAAAAAGGAAACACCACTTTATCCAACAACCTCAAAAGTTACTTTAATTTCAAAATTGCAACTCCTTTTTCATACACATATAATTACTTTATACTTTTTTATCACCTAAAAATACTACAATACCCTCCAAAGTCAATAAAATTGGTCAAAAAGTGCAACTTTTCTTAAACAACGTGGAATAGTAAAGGTAAAAAGTTTTCCGGGACGGAGGGAATAATATATCTATATATATATTTTTACCCACACGCGATATAATTTCTGAGGAGTATGAATAATTTATAAGAGAGGGTGGAAATTATTATTTTGTTTTTCTCACTAAATTTACATTTTTATGAATTATAGGATGGACCCAATAGCACCAAACTTTGACCAACTACCTGTTCAGGCCTGGGTAAACTATAAGGAACGCCGACAAGCCCCGGATGAAGACATTTTAGACATTTCCCTCAAATTGGCAGGGCTTAGAGATATCGCAATAGAACAAGGATACCAGGATTGTTGGTGGGAGGCTGCAGAACGTTTTAGGGAAAATACACTTTTATGTTGGAGAACGATTACCCAGTCGCTATTTGATAAGATGGATACCACCTACTCAATATGGGGTTCATAGATCAACTATCCAAAATATGTTAATTAAGTTGTAAGAATCGTAAGGAATACTTGATTGGTCGTAAATAGTCGGGATGACCAATTAAAGAATTTATCGAACCCAAAGGAGGAACGTGCTAGAGTTTTAGCAATCTCAAGTTTATTATAATTTTATAAGGACAACAAAATGGGATGGATAGCTAGCAAAAAAAATGCAATTAAACTAATGCAAGAAACAAGAATAAAAGAAATGCAAGAATAAATGAGTTCCAAATGATGCAAGGATGAGATTAGCAACAATCATAGCATAGATAATAAAGTAATCAAGCAATTAATTATAATCTATCATGGACATGGCATAGGATCAATCACTAATTCCACCTAAACTCTCTCTGAATATGGATAGGATGTAGACCCTCAATAAGGTTCCCAAAAGCTCATAGGATCGAGACCAAAGTGAACATCTCCCACTAGGTACTAAATACTCTACGAGTTCCCTAATTAGGTACTAAATCATAGGCCATATTCCCTTTTAAGTTACTATAAATTCACTAATGGTTTGGGTCCCTTTATCTAATCAACTAATCTCTCGATTAAGCTAATCAAATGTTATATCAAAGATAACTAATTCTAGAAGGATATCTCTATCTCATTCTAAATTAATGCACATGAAGTGTATAATGAAATGATTCAATGAACTATCTTAAACACATAATTGATTTATCAATCTAATCACATGCCCATGTCAATTAATCACACAAATCAACCATATACATCAAACAATTAACATTAATGACAGAAATAACACAAATGTCCAATTAAGATTAAAATCCAATTGCATAAAAAGTAAATTATCCAACCACCAATCATGGAGCAAATCTCACAAATGAGATTAGCCTATCATAGTCTTAGAGAAAACAACATAGGCAATTGTATTTACAAATTCCATGAAAAAACTATAAAGAAGTTAAAAAAAAATTAGAATTAGATTCCCTCTTTGAAGTGTTTCAATAAAGATCTCCTTCTTCTTCTTGTAATCTTTACTCCCCCTTGCTTCCTTGATAACTTGGATGACGGATTTGATGGAGAGGATCAAGTGTAGATGGATGGATGAAGAATGGATGAAAAGGATTGTGTAAAATGAAAGAAATGGTGTGTGATGGGTGTGTCCAGCATCCCTTCGAATTCTGCCTCAAATGTTGAAATTGAGGGTATTTATACCCCTTGGGAGCTTGTAGAAGGTTGCTGATATTTTTTTTATTTTTTGCACTAACACGACCCGTGTGCGTGTACACGGCTCGTGTGCGTGCACAAGGCTCATGTTCCGCACACAGCCATGCCATAGTCGTGTAGATGTTGCAAGTACTAGCGCACGACCTAACTTATAGGGCCGTGTTTCGCACACTGGTCGTGTGGGTGCAACACGAAAACGGCTCGTGTGCAAGCACACTGGTCGTGTAGGCGCTGCCCTTGTTCTTCTTCTTTCGTTTTGGCTCCCAACTCCTTTTTCAACTATTTTTCATACGTTTAAGCTCATTCTCACACATTTCAATAGAACACAAAACACAACAAAATAGTACATAAATACGGAGAAAATAATATGAAAACAGATATAAATAGACACTAAAATCTTGGTGAAAATAGCGACAATCTCATCCCCAAATTTAAAGTGTTGCTCCTCCCCGAGCAACAAAAATGATAAACTAAGAGGGGAGATTTTCACCTAAAAAAGACCTAACGAACATAAGCAATAACACATCAATAGCAATAAGAACTACCAACTATGCTAAGTCATCCTACAACATTAAATTCATATCATGAGAAATTAACAAGTTCAATTAAAAGAGAATATAGAGTAATATAGTCCCTTTTGGTCCAAGCCTCATATCGGATATCAATTTCACTCAACACTCTGTCAACTGATTGGCTCGACTCGCTAAAGCTTGCTCGCGGACTACATTCAAAAGCCACCAAAGTTTCAATTAATGATAAAAAAAGTCTTTAATTAAGGATGTAATGATAGACTCTTTGGTTGGGGTAGGAAGAATATGAGTAATAGTGACTAATCAAGTGTAAGTAATTGAAGAGATGATCAACTTCTTCACTTCTCTTTCTTCTTTTCTTATCTATATTACTCACAAACACTAATCATCAACTTTCCTTAGATTGATCTTCTTTACATGCATGCTTCATTTCTTTAATGTTTATGATTTCCTTGAGCATTTGCTACTTTTCTCATTCTATTATTTTAAAGTTGCATGTTCATTCTCGCTTGTGCTCTTTTCATCCTTTCTCTTTCTTATTACCATTTCCTTTCTTCTTTTGCTTTCTTATCAAACTTTTTCAAACCACATCTCCTTAATCACTCACACAAAATGGTAAATATACACGACTTACGTGGGTAATCAAGGCTTGCAATGTGCTTATATCACAATAAATAGGCTTTAAGGCTCAAAGTGGTTGACTAGGGATGATGTTCAAGTTAAGAAAATATATGGCAATGACTACGAATAACAAGGATGGCCTAAGATCATATCACTAATCTCTACTAATCGGGCTTGTTCTCGTAGTCCTTGAGCAAGTTCTAGTTTATCAAACGCAACAGATCCACTCATGAAGAAATACCATGTATGCACGGTTGAGGCTCAAATTCTCATAAGCTTTTGCTTGGACCGTAAGGGACTTATTACACCACATTTATCTCTAAATTGAACAAGTTAAATAAAACATGTCACAATTTCAAAGCATAGAGATTCTTAATCCCAATTTGTCATCACTTATCACAATAACATGTCATCACTCACATTTAAAAATCACTCACGACATCCCTAAAATAAACCCCAAACAATCCCTAAACAAAAATAAGAAAACACAAAAAACATACAATAAAAGACTCACCAAACAAGAAACAATACAAAAACACATAATATGCAAAAAAATATTTCCATCCATCATTAGAAAATGAAGAACACATTCATAGCATCCATAATCAATTAAGCTCAACAATATCCCCTCTTTAATTGAAAATTTAAATCCTAAATTAGAAAGTAAACCCCCCCACAACATAACAAATAAAGAAGCGTGCTAATTAACAACAATCCAAATCAATCAAGGCATGCTAAGCATATAGAAGTGATGAGATATAAAGTGAACTCCCTTAAAAGGCATTTGGTAGTAGAAATGGTTGGCACGGGCTTCCGGATTGCACGCACAATGAATCTCAACTTGATTTCTAGGCTCAACTCGTGTTTCCACTACACTTCATTTATGCTCAACAACTCATCAAAACCATTAGCTCAATAATTGTAATAAAAATAAGAACTATCATGCACTTCAACACAACTAATCGTACCAAAATTATACCAAAACTCATGAGAAAATTTTTTAAATTACCCCAAAAATATGAGAAACATATGCCTACTAACAAACTTGTATGTCACACCACACAACATCCCCCCCCAAACTTAAAGCGAAACAAGAGTTGAGAATTAAGTTTGCAAAAAGTGGTGAGACATACCTATACACCTCAGATCAAGCACTTCTCGTGTCTCCAATACGCATCTTCCTCACGAGCACAATCAACCTACATACCAAAATTGTAAAACAAAATCAAATCCACAATCCTTATTAAAAACAAGAAATAAAGCAATAAAGATAATGATGGGCTGCCTCCCATCTATCGCTAAATTTAATATCTTCAAGCCAGACGATATTGGCGAGCTCATGGTGGTCTATAATAGTCCTTAGGCACTGTCATAGGTTTTTTCTTGAAGTAGTACCTTGTGCTCTCACGCTCAACCACTAAAACATTTCCTTTCTTTTTAAATAATCCAAGCAATTGTTCTCTGAAAGCGTTCTTCACAAGGATTCGGGCTCTATATGAATTTTGAACTTCAACCACATCCCCTAGTAAGAAATCGGGCATTGACAAGTGTTGGTGCCCTCTTGCAATCCTTTTCCTACAATTTTCAATAAATAAATTTTTATCAATGAAATCATGAAAATTCTTAAGAGAATTTGAAATTTCAATAGAATGAGACGGTTTTTGCTTGTGTGGAGTAGAGTCCATGATCTTAGTTTCTGGAGGTTTCTTTTCTTTCATAAGTGCATAAATCTCTTCTATATTTCGAAGCTTTACTTTCTCAACCATCACTTCGAGAGACTCGACAAATCTTTTGAATTCCCCCTTTAACTCTTCTTTCAACTCCTTTGCTTTTACCCACTTAGGAACTCTTTATCTCTTTTCCTTAATAGCCTCATCAACCCCCAAACTATCATTTTTTCTATCTTTAATGGCCATGCAATCATTCTTTGTTCCGAAAATAGAAGGTTTGTTGGTTTCTTCTTGAAGTCTCTCTACGTTGGACACGACTTGACTAACTTGGTGCTCAATTGAATTCACCCTAGCACCGAATGCTACAATTGCATTTGTCACCATTTCACACCAATTTCTGATCCGATCCATCCACGCTTCATTAGACTTCCTCTTATATTCAATGCGTGCTATAATCTTTTCAAACAACTCTTCTCTAAGCCTTTCTTTGTGGTCATTTTGATTGTAATAAGAGGTGTTGGAGTCTTGAAAATCTCCCCATAGTTGTGGTTGATTTCCTTCTTGATTTCTAGAAAATTTTTCTTGAAAAACATCTTCCACACATTGAGGGTATACTAGTTGATGCATGTGATAAAGAACTCCAAACTCTTCATAACCTTGTTGTCGGAATTGCATATTAGGAACTTGTACTCCAAAATCCGATTGCAAGTTTGGCTCAAAATTTAGCATTTGAAATCCTTAAAAATTTCTATTTCCTTGTGCATTCATAGTGGGAAGAGCACCACTATTCACCATATTTCGAATAATATTCATTTAACTCATATTTTTGGGCTTGCTCTCCTTCTTCCTCTTTCTCAAGGTGTGCACCTATAAAAGAAAGAAAATATAGAGCAAACTTTTCTAAAGCAAATATAAGATACAAAAAATATAAAATGTCTTTATTAAGACCACTCTAAACAATCTTTTGTCAAACTACAAGCGACCATTACCTTCCCGGCAATGGCGCCATTTGATTGGTCGTTAATAGTCAGGATGACCAATTAAAGAATTTATCTAATCCAATAGAGAAACATGCTAGAGTTTAAGAGATCTCAAGTTTATCGTGATTTTATAAGGACGACCGAATGAGATGGATAGCTTGCAAATAAATGCAATTAAACTAATGCAAGAAACAAGAATAAAAGAAATGCAAGAATAAATGGGTTCCAAATTATGCAAGGATGAGATTAGCAAAAATCATGGCATAGATAATAAAGTAATCACGTGATTAATTATAATCTATCATGGACATGGCATAGGAGTGATCATTAATTCACCTAAACTTTCTCTCGAGATGGATAGGATGTAGACCCTCAATAAGGCTCCCAAAAGCTCATAGGATCAAGACCAAAGTGAACACCTCCCACTAGGTACTAATTACTCTACGAGTTCCCTAATTAGGTACTAAATCATACGTAATATTCTCTTTTAAGGTACTATGAATTCACTAATGGTTTGGGTCCCCTCATCTAATCAACTAATCTCTCGATTAAGCTAATGAAATGTTCTATCAAAGGGTTCTAAATCTAGAAGGATATCTCTATCTCATTCTAAATTAATGCACATGAAGTGTATGATGAAATGATTCAATGAACTATCTTAAACACATAATTGATTTCTCAATCTAATCACATGCCCATGACAATTAATCACACAAATCAACCATATACATCAAGCAATTAACATCAATGATAGAAATAACATAAATGCCCAATTAAGATTAAAATTCAATTGCATAAAAACTAAATTATCCAACCACCAATCATGGAGCTAATCTCACAAATGAGATTAGCCCATCATAGTCTTAGAGAAAAAAACATAGACAACTGTATCTACAAATTCCATGACAAAACTATAAAGAAGTTCACAAAAATTAGAATTAGATTCCTCCTCTGAAGTGTTTCAATGGAGATTTCCTTCTTCTTCTTGTAATCTTCACTCCCTCATGCTTCCTTGATCGCTTGGATGGTGGATTTGATGGAGAGGATCAATTGTAGATGGATGAAGAATGAATGAAAAGGATGGTGTAAAATGAAAGAAATGGTGTGTGATGTGTGTGCCCAACAAAAACCATTCGAATTCTGCCTTAAATGTTGAAATTGGTGGTATTTATACCCCTTGGGAGCTTCTAAAAGGTTACTGATATATTTCTAATTTTTTGTACAGACACGACTCGTCTGCGTGCGCACGGCTCGTGTTCCACACACGGCCATGCCATGGTCTTGTAGGTGTTGCAGGTGCAAGCGCACGGCCTAGCTTATAGGGCCGTGTTCCGCACACTGGTCGTGTAGGCGCTGCATAAACACGGCTCGTGTGCAAGCACACTAGCCGTGTAGGCGCGCCCCTGTTCTTCTTCTTTCATTTTGGCTCTCGACTCCGTTTCTACATATGTTTCATACGTTTATGCTCATTCTCACATATTTCAATAAAACCACAAAACACAACCAAATAGTACATAAATATGAATAAAATAATATAAAATAGATATAAAAAGAAACTAAAATTTAGGTGAAAATAAGAAAAATCAATACTCTAGACAACCAAGTCAAGACAAAGACGTGATTGTCAGAGGCTGCCAATCATGAGACACATGTTGTTGAACTGGACCAACAACCCAACAGCTTCGCCATCTGGCTGACTCTACAGCAAGACAAGCTACCGAACACAGGGCAAGAGCTAGAGACACTAAAGAAAAAGTTAGGATGTTCTTAGAAGGAGTTAGGATAAGCGGAGGACCTACAGAAATAGATCATATGGGTTGGGTGGAAGAGTTTACTAACAATGTTGGGTCGTCCTTTATGGGAAACCATATGGACGGGTCTCTTCCGCTACCATGATTCAATAATGATATAGAAGGACATGACGACTACATTGTCCCAAGTTTAGGGCACGAGGGCGAACCAAGCAACACATTCCCTGGGTATTTTTAGAAAAAGTTTTAGATTGGGATATTAGTATTAATGCATATTTATGAACCTTTATAGTAGGTCTAACCAGTTGACGAAACAAGAGAGTCTCAAATGATTAATGCTTAATTTTGCTTCAATAAGCATAAATCCTATCGATGTCTAACAAAGAAAAAAACTTGTTTAAGGATCTTATTATGAGTGTATGATTAAGGACATATGCAGCGTGGTAGTGTATAAATTTTTTTTCTTACCGCCTATTAAAAATAAATAAAATATATATATATATATATATAATAAATAGATCTTGCGTTCAAGAATTTATTCGTAGTGTGTGTGTATATATATATATATATATATATATATATATATATATATATATATATATATATATATATGTTTTTTTTCTTCGTTCAGTCATAAGGGATGGACCCAATAGGAACAAAAGGGAATCAAATTTCTTCAGAAGACTCTGTGGAATTAGAACAACAAACACCTCCATACACGACTTTAGATATAGCTCGAGAATTCTTCACCACTTTTCAGAACTACATTCAACAACAAATCACACCTATTCAAGTTCGCGCCCCTCAAAACATCGCACAGAAAAACGAGGTGGTCGAATAATTCCAACGACTTCAACCTTCTCGGTTTAAGGGGAAAGTGGGACCAGTTGTTGCAGAGGAATGAATTTCAGAAGTTGAATGCATCTATGAACATATGGAACTCACCGAACCACAAAAAGTTTCATGTTCCAGATTTCAACTCGCTGAAGACGCCGCTCAATGGTGGGAAGCGTACGAACGCACACTTGACCTTGAAGAAAAGCATGTTCTCATCTGGGATAGATTTAAAGGTTGTACTAGATCGGTAGTTCCCTCAAGCATTACGTGATCAAAAGGAGCTGGAGTTCGTAAACCTACGACAAGGAACCTTCTCAGTAACCGAATATGAGTGGAGGTTTAACCACTTGTCAAAGTATGTTGTCCACATGGTTAATACAGACGAAAAGAACGTGAGATATTTTGAGAGGGGACTCCAACCAGAAATTGGATGAATCATTGCAGGTTTAAAACTACCTGCTTTCCATGAAGTTTTCGAAAGAGCCTTGATTGTTTCCATTAGTCAAGGACTGGAGTACCTACAGAAAGTCCATGACCATGTGGCAAAAAGAAAGTTCCAATATAATTGGAAAATTAAACAAGCCTTACCTCCAAAAAGGAACCATTTAGGTCCCAAGGAACCCAGACCATCTATGATCCTTTTGTGTCCTACCTGCCACAAACCCCACACCGGAGAATGTTTAGTGCGAAGGGATATATGGTATCGTTGCCTTCAGCCATGACACTGGGCCTTCCACTGCCCCATGACGAATGTTGGGAAGCCATCAATGACAACTCCATCAAGGGAACCCATAGGCAATTTTTTGATGGGACCCCCAACAAAAAATACTCAAAGACAAGGAGACAAGGGAAAGGCAAAAATAAATGCTATGGCCGCAGAAGAAGAAGAACCCGACACAAATGAAACCTTGGCAGGTATGTTACAAGTACACAATGCACTGGGGCATGTATTATTTGATACGGGGGTGACACTCTCGTTCATATCAGAAATTTTTAAAAACTTCTTGGGAATAATGAGTACGGAGAGAGAAACACTAAAGGTGAGTATACCTTCGGGGATACGCTGAAGGTAAAGAACCTAATAAAGGGTGTCAAGGTGGACTTGGAAGGTCATGAACTAGAAGCCAATCTCCACGTTCTCAAAATGATAGATTTCGACATAATTTTAGGCTTAGATTGGCTTAGTAAGTACAAGGCCACATTACGGTGTACATAACGAAAAATAGATTTAACAAGAGGAAATGGGGATCGCTTCACCTTTTGTGGAACCAAGCCATGTCCAAAGCCTTATTTTATATCTGCAATCAAAGCCATAAAAATGCTTCGCAAAAAGGGATGTCAAGACTTACTTGTGAGATTAACGAAGGAAGAAGGAGAAATAAACTTACCCATAAAGTGCCGATCGTAAAAGATTATCTGGCCATCTTTCAGGACGAATTACCAGGTATCCCTCCAGACCGTCAAGTAGAGTTCACCATCGAAGTAGTACCAGGAGCCACTCCTATATCAAAGGCCCCATATAGAATGGCACTAAGAGAATTGCAAGAATTGAAAGAACAACTACAAGAACTCTTGGACAAAAAGTTCATCCAACCAAGTGCCTCACCGTGGGGAGAATCAATTCTTTTGTAAAAAAGAAGGATAGAACTTTAAGAAAGTGTATTGATTATCGTGAATTAAACAAGTTGACAATAAAGAATAAGTATCTGCTACTAAGAATAGAAGATCTGTTCGATCAATTAAGAGATGCCAATGTATTTTCCAAAATTGACTTAAGGTCTAGCTATCATCAATTGGGAGTAAAAAAGGAGGATATACCAAAAACCGCTTTTAGAATGCGGTATGGCCATTAAGAGTTCACCGTGATGCCTTTTGGAGTAACCAATGCTCTAAATGTGTTCATGGACCTTATAAATAGAGTATTTCATCAGTATCTTGACAAATTCGTAATCGTATTTATTAATGACATACTCATATACTCAAGGGATATGAAGCAACACGAAGAGTACCTTAAAATAGTTTTAGAAACAATAAGACGAGAGAAATTGTACGCCAAATTTAGCAAGTGCGAGTTTTGGATTGATTGTGTCTTCTTCTAGGGACATATTATATCTTCTAAAGGTATCAAAGTTGACCCTGCAAAGGTAGACACAATACAAAACTGGAAAACCCTGATGAATGTTAAGGAAATACGAAGTTTTCTTGGATTAGCAGGTTACTACCGTAGATTCATCCAGGACTTCTCCCGTATTGCCTAACCCTTAACCCAACTCAACAAGAAGAATGAGAAGTTCTTATGGACTCCTTCATGTGAAAAGAGTTTTCAGGAGTTAAAACAAAAATTGATTTTAGCACCAGTTTTAATTATTCCAGATGGGTTTAAGAAATTTTAAGTTATACAGACGCATCAAAATTTGACCTGGGATGCGTGCTGATTCAGAGAGGTAGAGTGGTTGCCTATGCCTCGAGACAATTGAAACCACATGAATTAAATTACCCAACTCATGATCTAGAGTTGGCCGTTGTGGTTTATGCGTTAAAGATATGGCGCCATTACTTATATGGAGGGAGATGTGGAATTTATACTGATCACAAAAGTTTGAAGTATTTCTTCACCCAAAAGGAACTCAACATGAGGGAAAGGCAATGACTCGAACTTGTGAAGAACTACGATTGTACTATCCACTGCCACTCTGGTAAAGCAAACGTAGTAACAGATGCTTTGAGTCGGAAAGGTGATGTATATTGAATGCCCACACCGACAACAGATGAACGTGTAAATGAAGAATTCTCCAAGATGAAGTTAAATTTTGCAAGATCATGTTATGCTGCCGCTTTCATCACTACATTAACAATATAACCGACCTTGCACGAAAGGATTAAAACAGCTCAAGGGAAGATAAATTCCTTAATAAAATAAAGGATGGAATCACCAAGGGAAACATTAAAGATTTTGTTGTAACTCCAGATAAGATTTTAATGTTCAGAAATTGACTTTGCGTGCCCAATAAGGAGGAGTTACAGAAGGAGATCCTCGAGGAAGCCATTGCACTTCCTTCAACATGCACCTAGGAGAAACAAAGATGTATAGGGATTTGAGAAAAATTTCTGGTGGAGAGAAATGAAACGATCAATTGCACAGTTTGTCAAGCAATGTCTGACTTGCCATCAAGTTAAGGCAGACTGTCAATGACCTGCAGGCCTACTAAATCAATTAGAGATACCAGAGTGGAAATGAGAGCATATCACCATGGATTTTGTGTCTGGTTTACCCAAGACAAAGAAAATCATGACACCATTTGGGTCATTATTGATCGACTTACTAAGACATCTCACTTTATCCCCATTCGCCTGGCAAACACCATGGATCAACTTGCTCAACTATACGTAAATGAAATTATCAGATTACATGGGGTACCAGAGTTTGTAATTTCAGTTCGCGACCCACGCTTTACGTCTAGGTTTTGGAAAAGTCTGCAGAGAGCTATGAGAACGAAACTCAAATTTAGTACCGCATATCATCCTCAAACAGATGGTCAGTCTGAAAGAACTATGCAAACCCTAGAAGATATGCTAAGTGCTTGCGCCTTAGATCTAGAAGGAAATTAGGAAACACCTTCCTTTGGTGGAATTTGCATACAATAATAGTTTTCAAGCCACTATTGGAATGGTTCCATTTGAAGCATTGTACGGAAAAAGGTGTCATACGCCAATGTGTTGTGATGACATAGGATCTAGGTCCTGAACTCGTGGAGGAATCCGTAAAAGTGGTATCTAAGAAACGGGAGAGAATTAAGGCAGCACATGATCATCAGAAATCGTATGTTGATAAACGTCGAAAGGATTTACATTTTGAAACCGGTGACAAAGTTTTTGTTCGAGTAGCACAATTCAAGGGTATTTTACGATTCGAGTTGAAAGGGAAGCTGAGGCCATGCTACATTTGCCCATTTGAGATCATTGAAAAAATTGGGATGTGGTATACCGATTGGCCTTTCCCCCAGAATTGTCTATGATACATGATGTCTTCCATGTCTCCATGATTCGGAATACATGGCAAATCTTGATCATGTTATAAATTTTAAAAGAAATGGATATTCATCCGGATATGAATTATAAGGAAGTGTCAATTACGATCCTAGATAGGAAGGAAAAGGCAAAAACTCAGGAATCGAGAAATAACACTTGTTTTAATCCAATGGAATAGGCATGGGAGAGAGGAAGCCACGTGGGAAAGAGAAGAGGAGATTCTAACTAAATATCCACACTTAGCTAAGACAGTAATTAAGTTGAATTTCAGGGATGAAATTTCTTAAGGTGGGTGGATTGTAATGCCCAAAATTTAAAAAAATAATAAAAAAATTAATTATATATATATGAACATGATACACAAGTGTATATACATCAAATTACTTTATTGTGAGTTGTCTTTCTTTTTTAGGGAAAAAGTAGCAGGACGTCTTGATTTAACTACACAACCACACCTGATTTACGTATATTTGTATTAATAATAAGAATATCAATAATAATAAAAATAATGTATGGATATAAAAAAATGGGGGGAGAAATTTGGATATTTTTATATACTAATATAAATACATGAATATTGATATATGTATGCACACAATATATATATATATATATATATATATATATATATATATATATATATATATATATATTAAAATTAGTTACGTGGAAAACCATGTGCTGACACATAAGAAATTTTTAGTCAATCCACGTGATGTCATTTACGCTGACACAGCCGTAGTAAATTTTGTAACTCTTTCACTCGACTTTCCATACACGACATGTTAGTTACCACGGAGGAATTATATTCTCACTTTTTCCTATAAAAGCCCCGATATACTTTGCAGAGCGCCCTGCCTTCGCTTATTTTCTTCCCCTAACCCATTTTTTTCCTTTCACTCAATCTCAACCTTTTCTCTATCAATTTGTCTAAAATATTTTCCCAACATGAGAAACCGTTCTTTTCAGTCATCTTAAAATTGCTACAACGTCTTTTTATATTTTTACGTTTCCTTATAAAGATATAGATATTTTCTCTCGCACGACTTAAAGAGGAAAGGGAAAAAGGTAATGTTTACCATATATATTTCTCAATTATATTAGTACTAATAAGTTACATGAGGAAACTTTTAACTAGTGTAGTGTGATAAATTCCCCCCCCACACACATACATATATATATATATATATATATATATATATATATATATATATATATATATATATATATATATATATATATATATATATATATATCTCTTTGCAAAAGTTTGTCAAGAAAAAAATAAATAAAAATAAATAAATAAAGAAGAGGGTTTTATATACGAACTTCAAAATTTTTCTTTCCCATCATTACTCAACCATTAGGTAAGAAAGCATAGTATTTAATAATGTTTGTTCTTACGATCGGTTTTTTATATTATTCTTGAAGGTGCAGTACAGTTAAATCTCGAAGGCTCCAAACCACTTTCTCTACTTTGTTCCTAAACTGTTTAAGAGTCAAAGTGGGTGACACTGTCAGTAAGTAAGATGAATGTTATATTATCGGATATACACTTAATACAGATTTATTTACATGCCATGGAGTATTATCGTGTTTATGTACGTTGTTATTGAGGAGGATACTAACGTTAGTGACCAAACCCACTTGAAGGTATCTTGTTGTAAATGACTAACGTTATACCAATATGAGACATACACTTGTCATTGTGTTTATGGGCTCTCGAGCCACAGATAAAGATTTAAAATAACATTCAAAGTCACGAAGCCTTAGGAGGCATACCGATATATTACATATAGCATATGACTGACGAGTCATAAAGAACAGAACCTCCGGGTTAAAGAAATAAAGAAGATATGATTCTATTAAGAAATTATTATCCAATGTATGTATCAACTTACTAGTCATCCACCGAGGTTATAAGTCTCACCCCCATTTATTAAAACTTTTCAGGATAAATTCTTAGCAGAAGCTGTGACGGGACAAAGGGTCTACTCTCCCACGGGCAAAAGTAAGATAGCATGGATTATATAATAAGACTATCTAAAAGTAAAAAAAAAAAGATTTTTTATAATTCATTATGAATCCTCTCACGTGTGTCATCAACTTGATATATATATATATATATATATATTCATGAAAGACAAATCCAAAAATTGGGAACTCTTTTCAAAAGTCTACAAAAAATAATTTACCTAGGTAACATCTTAAATTCACTACACCAGGTCCCGAGAGTAACGAAATTGGTGTATAGGATTCAGAGTGTTACATTTGAGGCTCAAGTCAAAGGTAAATAGGAGATTTTTAATCAAAGGCTTGCAAAAAAAAAATGCTTAAAGGCTCAACGGGGCTTCCAATGATTTTAATATAATAAGGAAAGTTAAAATTTGGCTAAGTAGCTCAATAAAACAATAATGGCCTAAAATCATATTCTAATATCTATCAATCATAAACTTCAAGTAAGACTCCAAAGCCAAGTTCTAGAATACGAACATATGAATGATGCTCACAAGAATAAACTATCAAGCGTTGATGTAGCATGATCTCAATAGGCTCAAATTCTCATATGGGTAATAGACTCCCTAAACACCCTTCAAAGCATGTAATTAAAATCAATCTCTACATGAACTACTAGTAATCAATAAGATCATACATTCAACTCATCAACGAAATTATCATGTATTAAGTACAAATGTAACATGCTTGTTCAAGAGTCAACATCCCAATAACAATCCAATCCAACACTAACAATCAAGAACAAGTACAATCAATCCAAATCCAACTAGTGCAAGTCACTCACACATGAATCAAACTCAAATACACCAATGCATGTCACTCACACACATAAGACTCAACCTGTTAAAAGAAAAATAGAAGGGAGGTGAGAGGAAACAGACAAAGACAAAAAAACCTGGCGCTCTCGTACTGCAACTCTGTAATCTACTTCTTCTGAGACTCTAGTAGCTTGTTGATATTAGCCAAACTAGAGACGTCTTCATCATCAGCGTTGAACTTGAATTTATTGACATTTTATACTCGTGTCAATGAGTTTTGTGTGGATAATTTTCGCTCTTGTCGAGGAGCACTACGTGGACAGTTTTCATTCATGTCGAGAAGCATAACATGTGGGGATTTTAGATAGTTTTAACTCATATCAAGGAGCGTAATGTAGACAATTTTTGCTCATGTCGAGAAGCATTGTGTAGACAGTTTTCGCTCGTGCTGAGGAGAATAACATGTGGGGATTTCAGATAGTTTTAGCTCATATCAAGGAGGGTAATGTAGACTTGACAAATTTTAGATAATTTAAGCTCGTACAAGGAGTGTCATGCAGACAGTTTTCATTCCTATCAAGGAGATTAACTTGAGAGGTTTTAGATAATTTTAACTCATATCAAGAAGCGAGACTTGTAGATAGTTTTAACTCATATGAAGGAGCGTAACTTGAGGATTTTAGATAGTTTAAATCGAATCAAGGAGTATTGTGTAGACAGTTTTAGCTCGTGTAAAGGAACGTTGAATTTGATTTGTGTTAGATAGTTTAGGCTCGTATCAAGGAGCGTAATGTAGACTTGAAAGATTTTAGATATTTTAAGCTCATATCATAGAGCATTATGCAGATAATTTTTGCTCATGTCAAGGAGCTTTGTCTTGATTTATCAATTCATTGCCCAATATCTTGGGATGCGCTGCTTTTCTATGAATCTTTATGGACAATGTTATTTTTGTTTGCAGTTCCTCATCCATGGGCTCATCGAAAGACATGTCTTCAAACTCGTAAGAGTCTTGAATAGAGGGTCATTCAATGTTATTTGATGTAAACTCAACTCTATGTCATGATCTCTTGTAACCAACTCTTCAAAAGTTTTTGGCCAAATTTCTTGGAGTATGTAGCGAAGATTCCCCTGCATTCCTTGAATATACATTTCAATAGCTGAAGTTCCTGATAGTTTTTCTTTGCAATTGAGGGTTAGACTCCTCCATCTATTGATGTAGTCAGATTACATATTCATCATCGCTTTGGCGAGTATTTGTTAGCTCTATCATATTAACAGTTCTTCGAGTGCAATAGAAATGGTTGAGGAATTCTTATTGCATTTTCCCCAACTGTCAATGGAGTTGGCTTCCAAGTTGATGTACCAATCGAAGGTATTTCCCTTTAGATATCGGACGAATTGCCTAACCATGTGATCTCCATAGTACCGATATCATTGCACGTCTAAATAAAGTGCCACGTGCTTTTGTGGGTTGCCTTTGCAGTCAAACTGTTGAAACTTGGGAGGTTGGTAGTTAGTTGACATCCTCAAGTTGTTAATTCTCTTTGTACATAGCTTGATGTAGGTTGAAGAAGATTTGGAGCTCCCTTCGAACTTATCTTTTATCGTCTCAAACACGATGGCCTAATCGAGAGGAAGTATTTCATCAGCTGAAGCTTGTAAATTGTCCTCAGTTGGCTTTTCTTCCAATACATGATGTTTTGTCGAGTCCTCTTGATGTTCATCCTTAACTTATTTTCCATTTGCACGACTTGTCTCCATATTCTCCATTTTCTTCATAAGTTTGGAGATTTTTAAGTTTTGAGCTTTCATGTGTTTGGCAAGTCCTTCATTGGCTCTCATCATACATGCAATGTGTTCCTCAATGGTTATAGTACTTGTCGTCATCACTGCACTTGCAGTTAAGGCAGATGGTGAGCTTGCCATTGAGTAAGGAGTTGAGTAGACAGAATCAGTTTCACCATCCTTGTTGCCGTGCAATGGCTAATTGAAAGTGACCCCCACAAGAGCCTTCGGGCATACTTCTTTTAATGACTTCAACCTTTTTAGTTTGCAACTCTTGAGGTTTTGATGCAGTAGGCCTTCGTATCGCAATCTTTAGTGGAGTCATCACTTGAGTCTTCACAGCCTGTAGCTCTAAAGGGTTGAGGTAGATGACATTTTTATCGCGATCCTTAGAGGAGTCATACTTTGTATCATCAAGCTTGAAGAGAGAAGAGATAAAAGGTAGAGACTATCCTACTGGGCGTGCCAAAATTTATAACAATAAATTTTGTATTTACGATAAAATAAACACAAAAAGGGAACAAAGATAATCCAAATGGATTTTTAATTTAGAAGATTATGTAAACGAGTTACAATCTCTAATCAATCATCTGATTCTTCTCCCAAACCAAATTGACCTTAACTTTAACTTTGACCTGACTTTTTTGTTGACGGTGTGTGTTGAGCCAGATCTTCAGATGAAGCTTGTCTGAACTCAGATTTGAAGTCTTATGACGTTGATCCGGAGGCTTGAGCCTTTGTTTGAATTGAACGTTGACTTGAGAGCTTCCTGCGAAGAACATTGTTGAATGTGTAGACCATCGTTCACTCTGCGAATAACACTGAAGAACTTGGGTTGAATAATTTCAGATCGGAGGGGTTTAGAACCTTGATCTCTGACAGGAGGTTGTTCTTGAATAACACCGGATTGGAGAGGTTTAGAACCTTGATCTCTGACCGGAGACTGTTGACTTGAAGAATGCTGGATTGGAGGGGCTCTGACCGGAGGCTGTTGACTTAAAGAACGCTTGATCTGGGGGCTTAGCACCTTGATCCCAGATCGTAAAGATCTTAAAGGAGCGTGGCTTGTGTTATTAATATTTTTAGAAGTGTCGACGTCTTCAAGTTTTTGTTTGTGTGAATGAATGAAGGAGGGCTCCTTATATAGGTGAAGGATGAGAAATCTTTCATCTATAACTTGCAATCTGACTGGTTGATCATGATTTGGTCTGATTTTGTAGGCTTGGGCTTTCATATTGGTTGAGTTAGATTTGATTTGATATCAAATTTGATCTTGATTTGATTCCAAATTTAATCATGATTTAATTTGATCACATCCAAGGATTTAAGCTTTAACATCTTTAATTTGCAAGTCAGTTTGATTTTGACTTATCTGTCTGGATCTGGCCAAATTATTAATTATTTACTCATTTATTTAGGAATTAATTTATTTAAATTCCCCAATAAATAAATAAATAATTAATTTTTAGTATGTAATTTACCACATATTAGGCAATAAAATTCAAGTGTCTATAGAAACTATATCTTATTATAAGAATATAGTAGAAACTACATTGAAAAGAACATATAGGTATGTTGATATATTTATTTTAAATGTGGATTTAATTTATTATTTGGACGGCAACAGTTTGCTTATGTTAAGACTTAAAGATTAAAACAAAAACCTTTCAAGGTTTGCAACTTAAATTTAAATTTAATATTTAATTAAAGAGTGATTTTATGGTGCACCGTGCATCCTAAAATGGATAGATTTAAATAGAATAATAGTGAATATTTATTTTATTTAATTTTTAGTAATTGTATTTAATTTAATGATAAAGATTAATTTAAAAATTAATCTAACGTTGAAATCATCCGTATGCATCGGTGTCATAGGTGCATTCTAATTAAACTCTCAATTTCATTTATGCATAATATTCGGTCTTTAATAAATTTTCTTTCAAACTACTCCCTCCATCCCCTAAAAGGGGACATTTAATTTTTCACATAAATTAAATGATATAATATTTAATATATAGATAAGTGAGAAATATAATATTTTAATATATATAGTAAATAGTTGTATTAATGTTGTGTGTGGGCTACTAACAATATATTAATTATTTTATATAAATCTTATTTATTAAAAAGAGAAATATACCTATCGCAATAAATTAAAATGCAAAATGTACATATTTGAAATGGAGGGAGGGGGTTTATAGTTATATTCTTTTAAACTTTTCATATGATATTTTATCATACTCTGTAATGTCATACTAAATATTTACGTGTTAATATTATAAATAGACATGCATATGCCGGTTCCGGTTCTCGAAAATGTGGAATTGGAACTAAACCGATCCTAGGGCAATTTCGGTTCGATTTTGGAATCGGCGGTTCTAGTTTTCTTTTTTTTTTTTGCACTCACAACGCAAATAAAAAATAAAAAATAGGTGGAACCGCCGGTTTGGAATCGGAACCGCCGATTTCGGTTCCAAGAAATGAGGAACCGGAATCGAACCGAAATATATCTGGTTTTGATTCCATTTTGGGTGGTTCCGGTTATTTTGTGCATGTCTAATTATAAAAGGGTATTAATATTCCTTATCAATTTAATTTCTTCCTACAATAATAAATTAATACTCCATTCGTCCCAACTTCAACTTCACACTTTTCACTTTGATTCGTCTCAAATTCAACTTTACATTTTCATAAAAGGAAAAAACACCTAACTAATACTCTCTCTGTCTCAAATTTATCTTCACACTTACTGTAGATACGGAGTTTAAAAAAGTCTCTTTTAGACTTACTTTTGTGGGTAGTATGATATTTTTAGATAATAAATAAATAATAATGTATGTTATTATGCGTTAAAATGTGAAACTAAATTTGAAATTAAAGTATGATTGAGGGATATTAATTAGTTGTCTTTTCTTTTTATGAAAGTGTGAAGTTGAATGTAGATTGCCCAAAACGGAAAGTGTGAATTTGAAGTTGAGACTGAGAGAGTATCTCTCTAATGCGGAATATACTATAATTTCAACTTTGTCATCATCTTTTTAATACACATAATATACTTTATTATTTACTCCCTCCGTCCCAACTTCAACTTCACACTTTCCGTTTTGGTCCGTCCCAAATTCAACTTCACACTTCCATAAAAGGAAAAAACAACAAACTAATATCCCTCTAACATACTTTAATTTCAAATTTGTCATCACCTTTTTAACACACATAACATACTTTATCATTTATTTATTACCCAAAAATATCATACTACCCTCAAAAGTAAGTCAAAAAGTGACTTTTCTTAAACTCCGTATCTACAGTAAACGTGAACTTGAATTTGGGACGGAGAGAGTATTTATTATTCAAAAGTACACACTATTTCTAAAGTAAGTAAAAAAATGATTTTTCTTTATCTTTATATAATGAATTTAGGATGTATAATCAAACAAATTTTAATTTTAGGGTGATTCTTGTGTGACCCGTAATCACGGGTAACCCCTCACATGAGGGGGTGCGTACTTCATAATATACACTCCCTCACGTGAGGAGTCACCCATGACCACGGGTCAAATAAGTGGTCCTCTTAATTCCAATATATCGCATAAAGATTTTAGATTCAATGGTTAGTGAGGAGTACAAATGTCACTGGAAACGATAAGAATGCAGCCAAGCCAGTGCTCTCCTCTGCGATGGCGCTCTATTCAAAATATCAACTTTTCAATAATTAGACATATGAGGAAAGGTATTACGGTCTTTTCAATATACACCACCATATGCCAATTGCCACTAACCACGTCATTGTCGCCTGTTAGGAATGTTGGGTCAAATTTGCCGTTGAAACTTGCATGTCAAATGTCTAAACACTTTTTTTTTTCTTTTTTATAGAAAAGATAATATATATATTTTTTCCAGGGGTATAAAAAATATCTTAAAAAGAATATAAAGTACAAGAGAAAAACTATTAAATTATCGTTCAATCAAAAATTCTAGAATTTCTACTCCATTTTTGAAACAAATACTTCATATGTCACTTCTTTTTCATCTCTAGCCAACTCCAAATTCTCGACTTCAATTCTTGAAATGAATTCTCGACTTCAAATTGCTAAAAACTTTTGTATTATCAAATTTGTTACGCTCCTTCCGTCCCACCCAAAGGGGAGTGTTTGCTTTTTTTCACGTGAATTAAGGAATATTATTATTTAATGAGTAGTAGGTAGTTGTATTAGTGGGAGTGTGTGGTCCATATTTTAATTGTATTAGTGGATGTGTGTGGGTCCCATGTGTGTAAAAAAGAAAAGTGAACTCTTTGGGTGGGACGACCAAAATGGAAAAAAAAGACCATTTGGATGGGACGGATGAAGTATGGTTTATGAAATACTTTATCAATTTATCCGTTTATTTTTTTTAAGGTGATTAAAAAGTATCATTATTTTATGTTTAGTAGATAATTGTATTAATGAAAGTGTGGTTGATTACCGATAACATATCCTTAAAAACTAGCTTAATCTGTATTTAGCTATCATAGAATAATAGACTGAAATTAGAGTCTCAACCACTGAATCAATAGGCTATCACATGTGTGTTGGGAAGCCTCCTTAGAACAGCATAAGAGAGTCAAGTAAGAAGAATATAATATGCCTAAGCTAAACAGTTGGACTAAACCTTTTAAGTATATGCTCTTGGTCCTAGGGATATCCACAATCTTTTCTTACCTAGTTTTCATATTTTAATTTTATTAATGATATCAATAAGTCTCATATGTCTAAAAAGAAAATAGATATATTAACAGTGAACGACCCAAAATAATAAAATTAAAATAACATTATTAATTTTTTATTATAAAAGTTATCACTTTTTATCCATCTGACGTGTGACTGTCTCATCTTTGTCTAATTTAAAAAATTGAGTGATAACATATCCCAAAATTATGTTAATAAAATTGATAATTATATAATTATATATATATATATATATATATATATATATATATATATATATATATATATATATATATATATATATATATATACACACCGTATAAGTCCTAAATAAATTTATGAAACACTTAAACCTTAATATAATTTTGTATACTTTACTCAATTATTTTTGTGTTAAAATGTTATGTTGGCCGAGCCCAATAAAAACACAATAATGAGCAGCATTTTAATAATTCAGCAAGCCAAATTAAAAGTATAAATTATTGAAAACGTTCACCAATTTTTAGCTTAAATAATTGAAGTATAAATGTATAATTCATCCATACGACAAAAAAAATTAGGTACACAATCAGTCAATCACCTGCTCTGTTACTGGAGAGGCAAAAAGAATGATAGAGAAAACAGACCAAAAGTTTCAAACTTTACCATTACAACAACACAATAACCACATAATTAATGTTTTAGAAATGAGTGAGGCTTCTGTGCACCCGGGCACACGGAGCACAATCCATGCGCCTTTGCAATTTCCATGCCCCTTTGCAATTTAAACCCTTAGAAATACATAGGTTTAAATAGAATTGGAGGGGGGAGGGTTGTGTTCACATGGGGACACGGAGTATCCCTCCGTGTCCCCGAGGGCGCAGGAGCTTTTGCCTTACCTTTTATGCCTGATGATAGTGATGGAGCTAGTATAGCAGCACTTTTCCAGCAGCATTTCCCATTGCCATAAAACCTCCATGAGGGCCAAAATACATACACGTCAGATAATGCAAGGCCTGGTTAGGGGGAGGCCAGTTCGAGTAAACAGTTAAAGACGGGACGTGAATCAACTTCATGCTATCCTTCGGAGGAATTCATCTCCACTATAAACATTCACAATCCCACTGTCTGAACCAGCTGCAAATATGTCACTAATAGGAGAAACACAGAGAGTTATGCCATTCAAACAACCTTCATCTGCACCTTTGTGTAAAAAGACCTTGTTCTTAGTTCCTAGTGGTAGATTTTCCCATCCCAACCAGAGCTCAGCAATTTCTACCCATCTTTAGAGAACGCCATTGATCTAACGGTTCCATTCATTTTCAGTGTTCCAATCAATTCTTTCGTCTTTGATGACACTAACAAGATACACTCTTTATTCCCAATAAAGGCAATAGTTCTAGAATCAGGGCTAACTTCAAAGGCTTCCAGGCTCTTCTCGTCCCTTCCTGTAAACGGGCCTATTTTATCCATGCTGGCTTTGACTAAATCAAAGCTATAAGCAAACTTTCTTCTACCTGATATGATGGCCTGAGATCCATCAGGTAAGAAAGCAGCCTTTCGAATTGGACAATCCTCAAGGAAGCTGCTCTGTATTGTCTCGTTCTTTTTTCCATCAAGTTGAAAGAATTTTAATGTTCTATCCAACCCGCCAACAAGGAGCAGCTTTGCATTCTTGTGGAACTGAACAGAATTGATGGGACCATAGGACGGATCCTTCTTATTAGCATAAAAAAATCTTGAATATTCGAGAGTCTAGGTAACAACTTCATGCTCCTCTGAATAATTTGTCCAAAGGATATCACCAGCAAATTCAGGATCTTCAAAACCATTAGCTAACACCACCCCACTTTCTTTCTCTGAATCCTCATCTTCAGAACTACAATCTTTTCCATGGAAATCAGGTTTTGCCCAATCTGTACCTGGGTTCATCTTAATATGCTGAGCTCTCAATCTTGATACATACGCAGAACCAGAAATTATACTTTCATTCTCTTCCTTCCTCAACTTCCACAATTTGTTAACCTTGGCTATAATTACATTAGTCTTCTCCTCTTCATCATCTACCCACACAGACCATGTGAGCAATCTGATTATTTCAGCAAACATGTGAATGTGAGGGCTTTAATAACGAAGGATCCATGTTTTCTTGGATCTATTTTCTCCACGTGTCCATGTTCAGAGATTTGTACAGAAAGAGTGCATGTAAAAATATGTTTTTTTTAAATCGAACGAAGAATGTTAATGCAAGGCATGTGTATTACACTGCCGAACGTTACCTAATGTCCCATTGTCAAACTAGGGAAATCGTGATTTGAGGACAACAAGCATGGTTCCCTAGATTAGTCTTCATCAGAACTACCAGAATCAAAATCGGTTGTGCCCTGCTCCTGCTCATCTGTGCTATAGTTTTCATTTGCATCATTTAGATCGTCAAATGATTCCCTATCTGCAAGGAAGTAACCACCCTCCGTGGGCTAATAATTTTGGCCCCTCCACACGACAACCTGCTCCTTCTCAAACGTGACGAGGAAACAAGGAACAAGGTCCTGCACCAGCATAACAATTACAGCACTAGTTTAGCTTCAAGAAAACAGTTTCACAGAATAAACAATTTTAAGTCAATCAACAAAAGGCCACGAGATTTAATGTGGAAGCTAGCTTACGGAAAATCATCCTATCATAAGCAATTAATCAACATACAATACAGCATAGCATGTGTTTGGGACATAATTAGAAATGTTCAGATAGTTATTTGACTAAGTAGCATTGTCAGCACAAATTTTCCAGATAGATTTGCACATACTCTTCCTAAAACAGTAACTAATGAGATGAGACACTTTAATTTTCATTCAACAAGAAAAAATTACCCTCAGTTTGCACCCTATTCTCTTATAGTCACTTCTTGGGAGGCCGTTACACTCTATCTCATTGCAAAGAAAAGCATCGTGAACCATGGGTACAAGACTAGCATAGTAGCCATTTTTAGCTGCAGTAGTGATTCATACATTATAAAGAGATCACACAGACTTTGTCCCTAAAGAGATAGTAAAATGAAATTTTACCGAGTTTTGTCAAGGCAGAGACAGATAAACCTCTTTTTCTCATCTCCTTGGTTTCCTCAATGCTTAAGCCATCGATTGTCGTTTTTATAAGCCTAGGGTACACTGGCTCTTGAGGCTTCCACAACATTAATGGTATCTCAGGCCATCTGCTTGGCTTATAATGCCTACCTCTATAAAGTATGAGTCGGCCACCATGTCTATGGATGATCTTTCCAAATGTTTTATCCTGGGATACACACATTTTAGATGCTTTTAACAGAAAAAAATGTAAGCCATGTCTACAAACAAGTCAAAAGATTTTTCTTCAAAGGTAAACTAAGGAAATGTTTTTTATAAAAATGAAGTGAAATCAACAAACAGCGCTTCTCATCCAGCGATATGATACAAAAAAAAAGGATAAAATGTCAAGAAGATACCTCTAACTGAGTGCATATATTTTTCATATCAACAGTAGGCACTCCCATGCATTTTATCCTGACAGCCTCCACACGTTTCCAATGCTTATGAATAACATCCAGCATGTTGTGCGTTAAACCATCCCTCCCTATAATCGAAAACATGAAAGCACGCTCAAATACAAGATGACAGCCAAAATAATTCGATTCTTGTCCTCAAAACGTAATAAAAGTAATTTTGAATAACTGCGATTCAGCTATTCTGTAAGTTAAGTTTTACAAGCAAGCTCAGGAATAAAGTTCATCAAATGCCAACACCACTTGAATCACATCCATTAAAAGTTCATCCAATTTCCAAACCCCATGATTACAATGCAGCTTCAAGTTGATCAACCCTCACAACAATCATTCCACTATTCACAGAAGAGGCTAACAGAAGGGTGAATAAATTAGCTTAAATGTAATCAAATTTCAACAAATACACGAAGAGAGACAAGGCATAATTGCATAAAAATAAAAATTTTAAGAACTGGAGAATGAAACACACCCAAATTGATCTGCATCTTGGTTTTAGGCCTTTGACACCTCTCAACAAGAGCCTTCCTTTCAGCATTAGTCAAGGGCTCGCCCTGAACTCTCCCTCTCATCTCTCTCATCTTATCCTCCAACTCACCATCAACTCCGGTAGATCTCACTTTCGGGTCCACAGCCAGAGCACAAACTCCAGTCCATACCCGGTCTAGACGATCCGGGCCGAAAGGGGAATACTTGGGGCCCCTCAGCCCAATAGGCGTGACTTTTGTGTTGCTCTCAGTGTAGCTGAAGCGGAAGTCAAATGGAAGGTCGGACCTAATCGGCGGGAGAAACCGGTCGAGGGACGATGGGGGGCGGTAGGGTGGTTTCCGGGCTTCAAATTTGGGTTTGTTTTATAAATTGGTGTTTTTATTGGGTGGCAGCGGGTGGAGAGACGGTGGGGTTACAAATGAGTATTTAGAGTGGAGTTTAGAAGATGATGTAGCGGCTGTGGAGTAAAGAGCAAAAGCCGGAGGTGTTTTCCGGCGGGAAATGAGGGTCAGAAAGGAAACCATTTACATCTCCCGCCCCATGGGTTTTCGAAGGGTTAGGATTAGCATAACCTTTGCCCAGCAATTGAGGACTGATCAAAGAATCAAAGGTGGTGGAGCAGATGCATGTCGATGTCATCAGTGAAAAAGAACACTACGGTAAAAATTACTCCAAGAACAGCAGAAAACAGGCCCCTGAAGAACATTCAAATGGTAGATCAACTCAGTTGGTGTGAGGCAAAAGACAGACAACACAGATTGAGTTAAAGCAACAAAGGTCAAAACAACGCAAATTCTGTGTGAACCAATTATGTCATGAGCAACTCATTAGTGTACATAGAAGCAATGAAGAAGCAAACAAAGAGCTGCACATGTAACTTTAAGCAAAACAGAGGCACCATCTAATAATACTTCCTCTTTTAAAAATAAATTGCACAATTTATTATGAGTTTACGTGCTTATGTGTTTGTATTTGTTATTAATGAAAAATAACAAACCCAGTCAAAAATAAGTATTATGATTAAATTTGATTTAGAGTCACTTTGTATCAGTCTAATGAAAAAAAAATTCCAAATAGTTGACTAAAAATCCTATATAAATTTTAAAAATTAATCATCACACATTTATGCCAGTGCAATGCAAGGTGTATTATTCCTATAGTATATGTTAAATGTAGCATCACATTTGGGAATAAATTACAACGGGATTAAGGTATACCTAATTGGCTCAAAAAATTGAAATGATGGAATGATGCATGTTAGCATGTAAGATTAGTAATAGTATTCTTAGCCTAAAAGACCACATGCTAACTCAATGGAACAAGGTAATCAAGCAAAATAAGAAAGCAGCTATGGATATAGTAATCAAATAAATAAGAAAGCAGCTATGGATATAGTAATCAAACAAAATAAGAAAGCCACTATGAATATAGATACGATACCAATACGAATACTAATAATAATAATAAGCAATGAGCATGGAACACCTTTTTCAATCTACTGCAACAAAAATGCACTAAGCCATGACAGTAGGAAAACAATATAGAGAACTGCACCATGTATAATCCACAGATTGACCCAAATAGCATTACAGATCAAACTGAGAAACCATAGAAAATTCAGCAAAGCTTATTGGTGGCAACTAAAAGACAGCTAAGACTCAAATCATAAAAGAAAGAAAAATGGCATACCATCACAAAAAAAAAAAAAAAAAAAATCTATTCGTCGTCGATTCTGGTCAATGTGAGCACCTATTCTTAAAAAGAAGGATAAACACACAAATACTTTATTTTAAACTTTAAAGAAAAATTAAGTTGTTACTCCAAGGAGATAAAGAAAAATATGAACCCTCTATTATAATGATAATAAAGAACAAAAAATTCACAAGAAAACACTACCAAACAGTAAAGGTGCCAATTTACAGGCTGGGTAGGAGCAGATGCATAGAGATGTCCAAACTTGGCAGAATTGCAACCTATACAAGCATAGATCTAATAAAAAAAGAGGATAATCAGAATTGTGCTGATGGAAGAGAGAATTCAAGTCATTATTGCTCGACAGTATGAACTGACTACTAAGAAAATGAAACCTTAAATAAGTAAATAAACAAATAGGGATTCAACTGATACAGTAAACAATGAATTTAATTAGTATTAGAAGATACGCTAGCTGGTACGGCTTGATACGAGCAGACGAGTAAAGCAAATCAACCATGACCACACTGAAAATTTAGCTTTATCCCGTAATGCATCAACACTGCCCATGAATTCCTCCCCCGCAACAAAGATGCACTAAGTCATGACACTAGGAAAACAATATAGAGAACTAAACCATGTGTAATTTACAAGTTTACCAAAATAGCATTAAACATCAAACTATTGAACTAAAAAAAATTTAGTGCGGCTTACTGGTGGACACTGAGAGATAGCTATGGCTCGAATCATGAAAGAAAGAATAATGACATACCATCACAACACTGATACAAATACATAAGAGAGTTCACATTCTCCGAAACATGCATGAAAGGAATATCGATACAAAACACAGAAGAAAGCATTTTTTATAAATCCCAGTATATGAAATAAAAAAAGAACACAAGAACGAAAACAGTAATCACAACAAAACTGATTATTCTATGAAATACCGACACAAAACTCACCGTACTATTATAATTCTCACAATATTAAAAGAATACAAAAACGTCCAGTAAATCCCAACAAAAACAATATGAAGAGTATAAATGTAAAAAAAAAAAAAATTACCTTCAACATATAGAACTAGATTCAGACACCTTCATCTAGTAAAAGAATCTCTGAGATTTCTGGACTGGTGAATAGAAAAGAAAGAGAGAATGAAAAGCGTCGAAAGAGGCGGCACCACCAAGGGACTTGGATCTTCCTTTGGGTTGAATTGAATACTTTCTGGTAATAGCCTTGAGGCCCAGCCCAATCATTCAACAGGCTGTCAATGAATTATCTTGACATCTAATTCTAAGGCCCATAAATTATCTCTTTATTCAGGCCCAGCCCATAGTTTTTCTCAATATTTTTTTTTTAATTTTTTCATGAATGATGAACAAATGAAGAAAACTCTAGTGGGCAAACACAATGATTTTCCCTGAATCTCTCTCTGCGCTCCGCATTTTGTAAGCTACAGCCATGGAGGAAAGCCAACGATTCAACGGAAATTCATGCGCAATTGCTGATGAAACTGGAGAAGACGATACCATGAATAGCGCCCTTTTCTTTGAACTGAAACAGTACTGCATACAGCTGCTAGACCTCCTTCAGAATTCCAAGAGAACTCATTCCTTCCTTCCTCAACTCCTTCACTTACTCCAACGATCCTCCCCTCAGTCTCTTCAGCCATTTTTGGAGTATGCCTCTTTCTCTTCCTTTCTCCTTTAGTTTCTGAAATTGGTTTCTTGATTGTCAGTCTGGTGAGTCTTTATTGCTGGTTAATGGTTATTGAGATATGAGTTTTCATTCTCAAAATTTTACTTGGGGATTGTTGGGTGCTGATTTTTTCAGTTATCTACTTTAAAATTCTGGTCTTATGCGATTTTCTTGAGATATTTTTATTGTCTGGAACCAAAATTTATATTCTGTTTTCTCCCTCGAATTTGGATGAATTTAAAAGAATTAGGGGCCAAATTCTGTACTAATATGTCAAGTGGCCCTTAGTACTTTGTTCAAAATTTCAGAAGACCTTTGTGGTTATTCTTAACATCAATCAGATGTTAGTTGGACAATCCTAGCAAGTCTGTAGATGTTCTTATAATTATCTCAATTGGGAAGTTGAGTTTTGATAAATTAAAGCAAGATCAATGGTATTTGTATGTCTTCAATAAAAATATTATATCGGTCATTTGCAATCACCAGGATAATATTTTTCCAAAGTGATACACAACCTAGATTGTTCCATCTTTTTCGTTGGTTTTTGGATTGAACTTGATTCATATTATCCTAAAATTCGAAAATTATGGAGTGATGATATAATGGTGTGTATGATTTCATGAAGTTTTTTACATTTAATAAAATTTCACTTTTTTGCAAACACATGCTGGAAATGAATGCTCAAGGTCAATTCTCTCTGCGAACTCCATTACTTCTCCTTTTTATATAATGTAGATTTCTTAAAATCCTGTTGCTTATTGTATTTTTCAGCTATACTTTGTTCCCATTGCTGCTCCTATACGATGCGTCAGTGAATTGTAGATCTTCCACAACATTGAAGTCCAAAGATAATTCTCTTGTATCTAACACTATAGAGATGGAAAATAAAGTTTGCGACCCTGTGGCGGAAGGTGTAGTTCTCTGCCTGGAAGAAGTCTTGAAGAAGTGTCATCTAGGATCAGTTGACCAGGTACTCAAAGCTAAAAATGCCATTTTATTTGATGTCTATGTTATAGGTGATATTCATTTCGATTCTTTAGATGTTAATTTTGAATTTCTTCATGTTCTCATAATATGCATATCTGGCTATCTTCTTTAACTTTACTTCAAACCCAGTTTGCAATATTTTGCAACAAGGACGTGGATGTTCCTTTAATCCTATAATAATGAAGAAGAAGGTCTATATGATTTATCATCAAGCAACTCAGGTTTATGTTTATGTATCTGTATCCAAATGAAAGTTGCTCAGACTAACAGCATACTTACTGGCTGTAGAGGGGGTTTTTAGGAAGTGGGGGTTAATGAGAGGAGATATCATGAAAAAGTAGCTAATGTTGAGTTTACAAAACAGGTAATTGCATCCAATCTAAATCACCCTAAACTTCCAAAATTTAATCTTTAAAAGTGGCCTGCATGAATCAAAGAAAATTTGGTTTGAAGTTTTGGCTTAGAATAAAAGCTAGGACTCTTTTATGTTAATGATTAACTTCAGCTTGTTGCTGGAAGTTGAGCACTGAGGTGAATATTGGTTTCTTGACTAAGATATAATTTGTATTTATCTAGGAACTCAGTTGTATTTATCTTTTCACGCCACTCTTTATATAAATATGTTTGTGCTGTGTGTTATAACTTGTGTTATATTATAATTCTTATATGGTACAGATGGCTGTTATACTGAAAAAATTGACGTATGGAGCTATGCTTTCACCACTGGAAGCTTCAGAAGAGTTCCGTGAAGGAGTAATAAGATGTTTCAGGGCTGTGCTACTTAATTTGCGTCCTTGTTCTGATGATTCTTGTCCATGCAAACAAGTAGCTGATATGGTTCTTCCATCTGAAAAGGAACTGCAGTTTCCTGTTCCTAAAGTCTCAAAATGTAATTCAGTCTCAAAAGAATGTTCACTAGCATTTCTTCAATCTGAGCCTGCCTCTGCTGCAATTGGACACTGGCTGTCACTAATGCTCAAGGCATGTTTATATCTTCTTACTTTTTAGATGGGTTTCCTTCCATGGGAAATTTTGTTTAAGAAATTGTCCTTTGTTCCATATAAAATATTCTTCAGAATGTCTAACTTGATGTCTATTTGAAGGCTGCAGGTATTGAGGCTACTCGAGGTCGTAGAGGCAGCTCGAAGATTCGAGTTGAAGCCTTGGTCACATTTCGAGTGCTTGTTGCAAAGGTATTCTGATTATTCTAAGAAATAATACTATTTTCCGTAAGTGCATGAACTGTGGGATTTTAAGAATTAAATTATGTGCTGATGGGAACCATGGTTTTGAGAATTATCTTTATGATATATCTTTCTAATCCTGATTAAAGTGTAGTGCATTTTTATTTCTAGTTATTGATATGTAATCGTAAGCATTGGTAAGAAGGAAAGCAAGTTTGTTCATTTTCTACAAGCAACAGGAGTCAGTAAGACAGATTTTCATATGTGAAAATATTGAAGGAGACATATTTATCGTATTTTATGTGAAAGTGCAGGTTGGTATTGCAGATGCTTTGGCTTTTTATTTGCCAGGTGTTGTCAGTCAGCTTGGGAAAATATTGCACACATCAAGAACAATGATTAGTGGGGCCGCTGGAAGTACAACAGCCTTGGATAAAGCAGTTAGAGGGCTGGTTGAATATCTCGTTGTAGTTCTCGGGGATGGTGTCTCTACATCTATTTGTGGTGTTGAAGTTGATGAAAGTTCTGGCTCCTGTTCAAGTAAACAGAAACCTCTTGCATCATTCCTGGAAGACCTCCGCCGCCTTCCTGTAAAAAATATAGTGCAGAATGATGCCAGAGATTCGACTGATTCTGTAGAGGAAGGAAGTGTAATGTCTAGGGAAGATGATATGCAGGTCAAAGCTGACATGAAAGTTGGATCACTGCGTGTAAAGCGAACGGTGGATTGGTTAACAAATACTACTGCTCATGTTAATAAACTTTTGTCTGCAACGTTTCCACATGTATGTTTTACTGACTATCATTTCTGTAGCTTGTTCTATTCTTCGTTGCCTGCACAATGCACATGCACCTATTTAAAAATCTTTTTCATTTTATGATCTTGCAGCTTTGTGTTCATCCAAGCAAAAAGGTGAGACAAGGGGTTTTGGCTTCTGTTCGGGCTCTGTTATGCAAATGCAATTACACGTTGAAAGAAAGCAAGTTGATGCTGTTGGTAAGCTGGATATCATAATGCTACACGTGACATATTTTTGAGTTGGCTTTGGCTTGCATGATTTGCCTTTGGCTTTCATGATGTGCCTTTACCTTTAAGCGTTCATTTGATGTAAAAATGACCAAAAGGCAAAAACTAATATTTAATTTGGTTTGATATTGAGGTGTCTTTTTTGAATCTCCATTTACCTTCTCCATAGTGCAGACTGCAGACCATGAGGGATTTGTATGACATCTTTGTGCTCCAAAATTTTTTTTGCCCAAGAAAATTTTAAACCTGGGGGATCTTTTGTGACAATGAAAATGATGCTTTCAGGTTGAAAAGCATCATTTAACTATAATAATTGTTCCTTTCAAGCCATAAAAACCTAGTCGTAGATACGTAACTTTTTGGATCTTTGCGTCATGGTTGAAAAGCATCGATCCTTTTTTGCAAATTAGTCTCTTTAAAATAGAATATGTTCTAAAGATCTTATGAATGTCTCTATAAGATGCCTTTAAAATATAATAATTTATGATAGCCTCTCTTTGAATCATCCTCGTAAGAAATTAAATAATGTCAATTTCCTTTTCGTTAGTAGTAGCTATGAAATTAATACATGTGATCTGGTTGAATTTAGGAAATTTTGTGTGTTTTGGCATGTGATGATGCTGAAGATGTGTCTTCAGAAGCCCAGGCATTCTTTAGACTTTTGGTTTCATCCAAAGGAAAGCATCAAAATGAACATGACATTGCTGAGCTTTTTAGCAGGTGAATTTTTCCCCGTAATGTGCACACGTTATCTTGACCCCTTTGGAAGACTAACTTTGTCGTGTGTATTTTTAGATTACTTGAAAAGCTTCCTCAAATGGTTCTGGGTAATGAGGAGTTGCTGGCACTATCGCATGCCCAAAAGTTACTTACTGTTACGTACTTCGGTGGCCCAAGACTTGTCGTGGACTACCTTCTTGTTTCTCCAGTATGATTACTGTCTTAGATTCTTTTCTGGCATCTATAGTAGTTCCATGGATGAGTTTCTCATAAAAAATAAATTAAAAAAGAAGAATAGTAAAGCATAACTATATGGAGACATCTTTATCATAAGCAGCTTCCAAGTTTGTTGAATAAGAAAGCTAGCTAATTTTAACTTTCCAATTATTCCTTTATTGACCCTTCCCCTTCGGATTTTAAATGTATGAAGAATGATAAATATACAATTATGTAGCTCACTTCAGGCTTCATTTTCGATGTGTCAAGTATCTATGCCTTCTTCATTTAAAATTTTCAGAAATTGATATACCCTGGATTTATACAGTTGATTTTTCTTTTTTTATGTCTTAATATTATGTTAATACTTTACTTTGTTTGGAGCTATTTAAGTAGGTCTACTGTACTGATTCACATGATATTTAAATAGTCTCTTTTCTAATTAGACTACATCTAGAACTGTGTGATACAAAATCAAGTGTAGAAAATAACACTTCATGCTAATTTGTTTAGATAACTTGAGAAGGATATAAAGTGTAATACTGAAAATCTAATTATTTGCATTCAAGATTGAAGTTCACTAAATCTACTTTCTACATTGAAATCACGGTGCACCATGATCAACAGATATTTCTGATAATTTATAGTCTCATCTTCGGAAAAGTTTTTAAGCATCAGGGTGGGCAATAACAGCATTTTTAAACTCATAAATGTAATTCGTAATTCTCCTATCATATGTAATGGGCATGTTTAATGTTATTTATTGTGCATTGTGTACTTTTTGCTATTCCATTTATCTAGATTAGTTCTGCATCAGTTCTACATCCATATGTTCATCTAGCCTTATTGCACTAGACTAATGTGAAGACATCCATAACGATATGATCCCTCAGAAGGTTTACACCCCTTAAAAAGTCTTTCATGTTGGATATATGCGGTCATATCTACTGAACATTCACCATTAATGAGATTAATTATATATGTTTGTCCATTTCGTGCTTCACATCTTTGACTTTCTAGAGTTCTAAAATTAATCATCTTATCCATTGAAATGACAAGTAAACTAAAAGAATAGATTTAAAACTTTCCAATACTCTTGATATTGCTTCCAGCAAGCCTAAGTTTTTTTGGTCTTTCTGAAAAAGTTATCTTAACACAAGCATAATATGTTTTTCATATTTTAAATGACTTTAGCTTTAGCTATCTCATAGACTCATGTTAGTTGACTTCTCTTAGGTGACTGTTGCTCGTTTTGTGGATGTATTCACCTCATGTTTGAATCAGAATTCTGTAGTTGCTGGTTCACTTAACAAGCTTGCGGCAGCAAGATCAAAATCATCCGGCTTCATGCATTCAATATCTGAGATCCAGGCGATTATCAGTACTGAAAATTCTCAGTTTCTTTTTTCTCGAAATAGGAAGAGTTTGGATCTTTATAAACATGTAGAGAATGAAAATGAGCTGCTCAGCATGCCCCCTTGGTTTGTTAATGTTGGTAGTCAGAAGCTGTACCAGACTCTTTCAGGAATTCTGCGACTAGTCAGCCTATTCATGTTCACAGGTTTGATTCTTTACCTAGTTTTTGCTAAATTATATTTTCATTAATTAAATTAAATATTGACACTTATTTAAGGTCACTTTTTCCAGACTCTCGAGGTGCAGGTTCTTATGCTGGTTTAGTTGATATTCTCCTGGGACACTTGCTTAAGCTGATTTCTGATTTGCGAATGAAAGAACTCCATAAGGAAAGCTGGAAGTCATGGTATAAAAGAACTGTTTCAGGGCAGTTGGTCCGACAAGCTAGTACTGCTGCATGCATTTTGAATGAAATGATATTTGGGCTTTCAGATCAGGCCACTAAATCTTTCAACAGAATGTTCAATTTTGGTCTACGACAGGAAACCGATGTTTATGGAGAAGGTATTGGCAAACCTTGTGGACATGGGCTTACTTTGCTAGAAGGCTGTATTCAGAAGATGTATCATAATATTGGTGCAAGGAATCACTTGACTGATTGCATTGGTAATGTTTTACATGAATATTTATCACCTGAAATCTGGGATCTTCCACTCGAGCACTCAGCCTCTCCTCAACAATTTGGAGTTGATGGAAACTTAAGCTTACATGTGTTCAATGACAATGCAATCCTGCACCAGGTTCTGTGACCTTAAAAAAAATATTTTTCTTTTCTCTTGAATATATTATGTGCATGTGCAAAGGCAATTTTTTTCAATTCATAGAACTTATTATTATCATTACTACTTTGGGTTGCGCTTATTTATTTATTTATTTGGGTAACAGGTTATTATTGAAGGAATAGGTGTATTTAATACCTGCCTTGGCAAAGAATTTTCTTCATGTGGATTTCTTCACTCTTCACTCTATATGTTGCTTGAAAATGTTATTTGCTCAAATTTCCAAGTTAGAAGGGCAGCTGATTCTGTTTTACATGTTATCTCTGCTACACAGAACTGTCCGACTGTGAGTATTGGTATGGAATTCTTTCAATTAGAGCATTTGGATCTATAACCCTAACCATTTAAATTTTATTTCAGGTGGGTCACTTGGTGTTAGAGAACTCTGATTATATAATCGATTCCGTGTGTAGGCAACTGCGCCACTTAGATGCTAATCCTCATGTGCCTAATGTGCTTTCTACCATGCTCTCTTATGTTGGAACAGCTCACAAAATATTTCCATTATTAGAGGAGCCGGTATACATTTAAAATCCTGTTTTTACAATGTCATGGTTGTTGCATCAATGAGTCATACTGCTTTTGGATCTTTCTCAGCAACTCTGGTAACTAATGCAGTGAATTTGTACAGATGAGAGCAGTCTCTGTGGAACTTGAAATTCTTGAGAGGCATCGCCATCCGGATTTAACTCTCCCCTTTTTAAAGGTCATCTTCGCGAAGCACTTTATGTACTAATGTTGTTCTTAGTGTTCTGGTTCATTACTTTAAGCAATAAATTTCCCAACAATAAGGGGAGGTCTCTGTGCTGTCATATGCTGGGTCTACTAGGGTCTTTTGTACTTCTGTTTTAGTTTGTAAAATCTAGTCTTATTTTGTTTCTGGAACAGTCTTTAGAAAGCTATACTAGTATCATTTTAGTAAATTATTTATATTGTATTAATAAATGAACTGATATAATTAAATCAGGATTTGTTATAATGGAGATATCCTCTTCATTGATAGTTGCAAAGATCGTTAGTTAATTGTATAAGTTACTGTTTCCTTAACCATATCAGGATTCGTTTTAACAGAAATAGCCTCTCTGTTGATAGTTTACGAAGATCTTTAGTTGATTGTATAAGTTACTGTTTTGTTTGTTTAGGCAGTAGCAGAAATAGTCAAAGCCTCCAAACATGAGGCTTTGCAGCTTCCCAATCAAGCAGAATCGTACAAGAAGGATGTCAATTTTAAAATTTTGAGTTCAGAGAGGAAAACAGGAGAGACTAGATCAAACGCCAACAATACCTTGGAGATAGAGAATTCTAACTCTGGTAAGTACTTGATACTGTTATAACCCATGTAATCATCTATGATCTATCTATAATATATTAGAAGTCTCGTGAGTTTGAGGAATAGTTTTGGACCTTTATATTGTAGGTATCCAATCATTTACAAGCGTGACATTAATATTATTAGCTTATTTATACATTCTTATGACATGTTATGAAAATTGTATTGTGTGACTATCAAAAAAAACTAATTATCACTTGATGTGAATTTGATAAAGGACTTCAGAGAAAAAGAACAATTTAATTGGTAAGAAATTACATTAAATATTATGGAGTAATTAAGATCTTTAATTGTGTGAAGTACTTATTTTTAGATGATGACAATATATGATACATTTCCAAAAACATGTAATAAGAATCTTTGCAATATATTTCTTGATATTAATCTATAAAGGTATTGAAAGTCTCAAGAATTAAGAAACAATAATTTCCCTGAGTGTATACTAAAACAATTGATTTGTAAGAATATGCACAAAATACGTAGAATCTCCATTTCCCAATAAACAATAATGAGAAATACTGTTGTTTGTACTTTGTAGGAAATGATTACTCCAAATTTTGTTTCTTAAACCAATATTTATATACACTACGATTTTTTAATACTTAATTGAAAAATAAAAGAAAGAAAATATCAGCCTTAATAACATTTCTTCATTTATTTTACACAAATTTGTGTTTACCAATTATATGGATCTAGTATTTGTTCAACTAGTTCCAGTCCTACCTAGATTCGATCCGAATCCAGACCCAGTATAAAGAATTGGTAATAAGACTACAAAGTATTCATAGGTTTAGGATAAAGTAATATTATAAAGTATAAGTGAATTTTGCAAAGCATTCACTCTGCAAAGTTATTGGCATTATGACTATAAAGTATCAACAAACATAGGATAGAGTTGTACTCTTATGTGGTATGGATTGTATCATAATGCAAAGGTGTCTGACTATCTGTATAGTATGACCATAAGTATCTACAAATATAGGATAAAGTATCATACTATGCAAATATATTAAAGTTCTTGGGTCGGGTAACAGATTCTAGATCCGTTTAACTTGTGCGCACAAGTGACAAGTCTCACTCTTTATTTTATTTTGAATTGATATTTAGTACCCGCGTCTCATGCAATAAAAGGCCTCGGTGCGCCTTGCGCCTTTATTAACTACTCCCTACGTCCCAATGAGCCTTCACACTTACTATTCCATGTTTAAGAAAACCGTGTCAATCTTTGGGAAGAAGACCTAACAAGGTTGGGAAGACATTATTGAAAATGAGATGTTGTACTTGTACATGAATGAGAGCTCAGATGTCTGGACCATAAACAATGACAAGATATGATCCATATAGCTGATGCCACATAATGGGATAAATGCTTTGTTTGTTATTGATGGACAATGCTGATGATCCTTGTCTCATTTGTTTCAGGAATTGAACCTGACATGGAAGAGGAATGGAAGTCTGTTATATTTAAGTTTACTGATTCCAAACGATATCGGCGCATAATTGGATCCATTGCAGGGTCATGTCTAATTGCTGCTACTCCATTAGTTGCTTCAGCTGATGCAGCATCATGCTTGAAATCATTGGATGTGATTGAGGTAAAACTTTAACAGTGATCAGATTTTCAGACTGATCATGTGACTATTTTATGAGAAAAATAACAATAGGTTTCTTTAGGTATCACCAAAGGTTTTTTCTTTCAATCATTACTCATTCAACTGAAGTTGTTCTTAATCTTCCAAATCTGATGCAAAATCTTATCTGAAAATTCACTTAAATATTCCTGCTTTGTGAATTCTTTTGTCTGTTGAAAGTTGGAGATGAATAAGAATGTGTAAAAGAAAAATGGCATCGGCTCAAAAAACATTTGAGGAATATTCATAATATAATTCCAACATTTATTTTTGGTAGTTAAGCTTTCTGCATTCTCAATGCAATAAAGATTAACTCAAATGGAGCGGCCTAATCAATTATTAGAGAAATGGATATTAACCTTAGAAATTATATAGGTCAGCTTATTCATAAATGAGATTCTAACAAATTTTAATGGTGGTTATTTTTTTATCGTATTTCCTTTAAATATTGTGTTAGGCATATAGTCTAGGAGCCCTGACTTAACCATGAACCATGGTCAAAGATAAGGGCAGCCCGCCCAAATCCGGCAGATTGGACAAAATTGTTGGCATATAAAGTTTAGGAGTCTAACTTAGCAAGAAACCATGGCTAAAGGTAAAGAGTTGACCTACAGTTGTATGCCCTTCCACACTCTTGTGGAATCAAGGTGGGATATTGTTATGAAACAGCCGAGCCACGAGGGAGAGGAGGAGGCTGGAGGGCCCAAGCCATTATTAGTTTATCGTCTCAGGCCTCGGGCTTGATTTATTATTATTAGTTATTTCATTCTTTGGCAGACGCGTTTGCGTTTGATTCTCTGAGTGCTAACAGATATCATAACAGATTTATTTGAAGTCAATGTGTGATTTTATAAACTGACAGCTTATGTTTAGATTATTAAAAAAATAAAAAAAGTGGGGATAGCCCCAATAGATTAGAGCATCTGAAAAAACATTCTTAACATGGTTTAGACGTGTAAAGGAGAACTGTAGATGGTCTAGCGCGCTATTTACAAAATAGTGATTTATTGCTCAAGTAATGAGAGGTTCGGGAACAAGCAAGCTTAAGAAGGAATGGAAATAAAGTAGTAAAAAAATGTTATATTCAAATATAAATGAAAATACATCTTGATAATGATGGCGATATATGACCCACATAATGTAAATGGGATGAAACTTAGTTTGTTGTTACCGTGCCTTGTGTTTATATAACCTATGCCATCTTCGCACACTACTAATTTTTTTCATTAAATTTTCTTATAGGATGGTATTATGGTACTTGCCAAAGTGGAGTTAGCATACAAGCATGAAAGTGAGACGAAAGAGGCAATTGAACAAGCCATTCAGTCATGTTCATTATACAATCTTCTTGACACTCTGGGTGCTGCGGAGGATGAAACTGGGGAGAATCGATTACTTCCTGCAATGAATAAAATTTGGCCTTGCTTGATTACATGCCTTCGAAATAAAAATCCATTGGTCAGTAGTCTTTCTTATTTTGCTGGTATTATTACATATATGAACCAGTTACATAAACCATGTCACTTTTGCTCTGGCTATATATCCGATACTGTGGAGTGCTATAAATGATTTCAAGCACGAAATAATCTTAGCCTTGTTTGATAAGAATACTTCTGGATTATGGATGATGCATGTGTCAAGATCTCATATTTTTCGATGTAGTTGGGGGCTTCATTGCTTTCTCCAAGTTAACTTATATGATTTCTTGGAATAATGACAAAAACCAACAATGAAGTTTAGCCTAATAACCAAAAACCCTTATTTCAGTGTAAACTGCACCAATTGAGGGTGGTGTTTGTAACCCAAGTAATTACAGAAAAAGTGTATATCTTTTCTTTCTTTTTTTCTAAGAGGGGCTTGTTCTGATATAATAGAAGTGTTGTTTAAATCCTCTCCAAATCTGCTACTCAGGTCATCCAGAAATGCACCCACACTATCAGCATGGTAGTGCAAATATGCGGGGGAGAGTTCTTTTCGCGTCGTTTTCATAAAGATGGCATCCATATCTGGAGACTTCTTAGCTCTTCACCATTTCAGCATAAACTTATCACCAAGGAAGAACGAACCCCCTTACAGCTCCCTTACAGAAAGAGCTCTACATCTTCTGATGATTCACCTTCTGAGATATCCAACCTAAAAGTCCAGATATCACTACTTAACATGATTTCTGACATAGCTCGAAACAAAAGAAGCTCCCCATCACTGGAGGCCGTATTAAAAAAGGCCAGTGGCATTGTGATCGGGATGGTATGTAGCGGAGTCAAAGGCCTTCAAGAAGCTTGTGTTGATGCCCTTGTAGGGCTAGCATCTATGGACCCTGATCTGATATGGCTTCTGTTAGCCGATGTCTACTATTCGAGAAAGAAAGATCTGCCTTCATCTCCGTCTGATGACTTCCCGGGAATCACAGATATATTGCCGCCGCCAGCATCGTCCAGAGAATACCTCTACATGTTGTATGCAGGTCAGAGTTATGGATTTGATGTTGATTTCGCTGCTGTGGCGGCTGTGTTAGATAGATTAAACTCCCAAGTGTTTACCTCACAAATGTACAAATGATTGCATCCCTTAGTTAAATTTAGTGCCTACATCTGAATTTGAAGTCTAGCTGATACATCACACCACATTTATATATCTTATCTATCTACAAATACATAAGTGATCTCTTGATAGTTAGGCTTTGGAAACAAAAGGGCCTCAAAGCAAAAAGGCTGACCAACGTGCCAATCTGCTTTGTCAAAATTGAATGTTGTTGAACTGAATTTGAATGTAGACATGATTAAAAAAAAAGTCTGAATGTGAGATTTTTGTCTAAGGGAAGAGAGATCTTTCCAAAATAAGTTGATGTAAACTAATCTAAACAGGCGCTTTGAGTAAAAGATAAGCTTTACCAGGTGTATTTCTTACCTTAGCCTAGATTAGAAAGTCCACATAGGTTAAGGGATTCACAAAAGGCGTTCATCTGCCACAACGCACAGGAATTGACTGTCAAATTCATTAGAGACCAGAAACTTATCAAAATCTCTAAAGCAAAGCCAAAGGTGTACGAGGTTGGGTGGAGAGAGAGGAGAAGAGGATCCAAGCTACACATATAAGAAAGACTTTTGGTTCTCCATGAACTCTTGTGTTGCGGAAGGGACTGTTTTGAAAAGTAAAATTCACATCAGTAAACAAGTCAATGAGACCTCCAAACGAACACAAAACATTCTTACGCCGAAGGAAAGTTAAGACCTACTGAGATTTCAGTTAAAGAAACAGCCACAAGCAAACTTATGAATGATTTATTATCTTTGACAAACTCTTGCATGAGACACTTGTATATGAAACTGAGTTTTGAGGATTTTAGAAATTCAAGTGCTCCTTTCTCATCTCAAAAACCAAAAAAATTCTTAATGTTAGAGAAAACAAGGGAATACCCCCCTTAGCAAACTGACTGAAGACACTTGACCAATCTGGACGGATCAACAGCAACCATAAAGATTAAAATCTAGCACAACGATAAAAACCCTTAATCGACAAGGATAAGTGTTTGTCTTTGTTTCTTCTTAAAGGATAAGCGCTTCGTCTTTGTTTCATGGGTTCACCGCAGGTTGGATTTGATAGTCGTGCGATGGGTTGCCAATCTAGAAAGACTCAAAGAGCACTTTTTTCAAGTCTTCCTTGGTGAATAGAAACCCTTTTCCAAGCAAGAAGGAAGTGTTTGGAGTCACCATTCACTATATTGTTATGGAAAATCATTGTACGATAATCATATTCATTGATTGTATATTATACTTTAATTTGAGAGAACATATCATTGAAATATGAATCTATTTAATACATTCCCCTTGGATTTTCTTTCATTGCACAATAAAAAAAGCTCACTTCCTTAGCTCAAAATCGATAGAAACAACAGTAGGTCACTTCAAAAATTATAACTCTAAACTAAACGGTGATTAAACCATGTTAGGCCTTTGGGGAAGCAAGAGATTATAGAATTTATCATGCAAGAAGAAATGTTTTCCCTTGCTATCAACAGCTTTTTTCCATCCACACCACCCACCGTTTACTATCTTCTTAAGGTCCTCGTTTCCTGTGTAGTGAGGGTCCAGTATAAGAAACGCGCAATCTCCACTTGTTTCGTTGTAATCAACCCCCAAAAGCGTATATGCTAGAACCCCTCCACCTGTAAATACAAAATGAAGTATGGGTATCCTATGTTCTTTGACGATTATATAGCAACTTGTGACAAAAGGCTCAAGCTTGGGAGAAAAACAAAAATTAAATGAATTCCTAACCGATCATGATGGGAGTTCCTTGTGTCTCAAAATGCAGTGCAAGTTCCCGACATTTCTCTGGGAGCTCTGATCCGGACCTTACATTAATTACTTTGCAACTTACCTGTTAAAGTTCAAGACTTTAATTTGGTTGGATTTCTAGAAAAGAAATACTCATTAGCAGTCCATAGTTCATACTAAAATAGAAAGGAAAAATGTAAGCTAATCAAACCAGTCCAATGATGAAATAGACAGGTGTGAGGTCAGAAAATATAAAAAAAGATGTGGTTGAAGGGTCAACACATTTCTGCATTCACTATTCTTCGAATGCCAAACGAAGAAAAAAGCAGAAGATGAGCACTTACCCCGAGTAGCTTGTCCAAAACAAAACTTAACTCAATGGCCCCGATCCATTCGCGAGATCCAATGAATGAAGGGTCCTTATCACCAATCTCAACCAGTGACTGCTGTATTTCTCTAAAACATGTAACTGTATCTTGTGAGCGGATTTTATAGAATGATACAAAGCTAAAGAAAAAAATTAGGTGAAAAAAAAGATTCTCTATTAGTCTCCAAGAGGTAGATATCAATCAATATCACAAGTCACTAAGAAATACTCACTTTTTAACAATTCGCGGAAGTCTCAAAACGAGGAATTCAAAAGGAAAGTTTAATTGAGAATATGCTTTCCCTTGAAACTAAAGTTTGACATAGGAGAGGAACGACCTTATGATGCACTTTGTAAACTCCATAAAGAAAGTACCTGTGTGAAGGGACATCAATGGATGTATAGTGTTGCTGCCGGAACCATGAAATGATAGTTTGCAGAGATCTGTAAGCACAACCCCAGCCCTGCAACATTAACTAATACTGTAAATGGTAGCAAGTACGATAACCAGACTAGTAATCCAAGAAATCTTTCTAGTTCAATGAAGCCTGCATATTACATGTGTCTAATTATAGTTATAAAAGACAAAAGTTCATAATTAACTAGAGATAAATTTAACCAGGATAAGTTTCCTAAAATACCAAAATTTTATAAGGAACATAATTGTGTACCCACTTAATAAAAAAATCTTAGTTTTCTACCATAAATTGAGGTATTATATCCTAAATACCTCAAGGTTTCTCTCATAATTTTCACATTTTCATATTAAAAACATGTTAGCTTCAATCTAATTTCTTTTTCTCTAGAAGACTATCTGAAAGCTAAACATAAAGTAGATTAGATTGATTTGGACGTTTGGCATTTAATTAATTTGGACGTTTTGTCTTAATCACGATTTTGGGTAGAAAGATTCTTTGCTTACGAGGTGGGGAAAAAATTCCTCAAACTCAAAGGTAGAGAAGTTCCGTGATCATATAATATTATGACTTAACTACTTAAATATTACACAATTTCAGAAGCCAAGTAGTGATGAACTATTGATTGCTTCTTCAAAAAAAAAAGGAATGCATAGAATTAGGTGATATATGATATGAAGTCCAAAGGAAGATTTATTGAGGAGAACAAGCATAAGCATTGAAATTCCATTCCATTTTTTTTTGTCGCATAAAGTAGTAACTTGCAAGAGAAAATTGTGTTACCAAATCATCAAATCCATCTTGGAGGTAATGATGATACTCATAAGAACCTTGAATTAGAGAGACATGTCCACCAGACACTGCACAATAATTATGATTGTGGTACATCAGCACAAAGTAATGAGAAAAAAATACATGACTAGGTAAGAAGTTAAAACATATTCAACGTGTAAGGTTCAAGATAATAAAGTACCTCCGCTGCTCGGAATACCGTGATGAACATCTCTGAGCAAAGAGGAGCCTAAAGTAAACAATGAATCAACAGTAAAACAAATACAAAAAAATGCAAAAATAAGATTGGAATGTCTATATGAAATTTTATCATTACCCTTTGGATTTGGTTTGTCCCTATCACTATCCTTCATCGAAGAAAATTTTATTGCATTAGCAATCCTCAAAAGAGGGCGATCAAAAGGTAACCCAAGTCTCAAGTGAAGGGATCTTCGAAGTTCAACTGCAAAAATCAAGGAAGTCGACAAGCAGTATTATCAAACCCAGCATAGAATGAAACAAATGATGCAAGTATTTATTTTATGATTATTTTGACATTAGATCACTAGCATATCAATACCACATGGAGTGCTAAGTAATATTTTCTGGTTTCATTAACAGAGTAACTAACACGATGTTTAGGCCCAACTTAGTCTTAAATTATTAGACCAGAACATTCTTATAATGACTCAAACAGCGTCTTTCCGGTAACGGGTAAAAAGGGAAGATATTATGTTTTTGCAATCCTTCATGGATAGTAAAGCAAAAACCCCTATATGACATAACTTTGATATTTGATTTCCTAATTGGAATATTTATGATAAGTATAAAATTATACTGGCCACAATGGTTGATAAATTTAAATTATCAACTACCTTGCTTCATTTCTGTCTCCCCATAGCTAAGCTCATATATAATAGTGATGGGATGTAAGAAGCCGGAAGGAACGAAGTGGTATGGCTGAAGCTGCAGAAATAACAGAGGTTTTTCATTAAAAAGGGAAAACATACATGGAAACCTCAAGTATTCCCAAATGGAGCAGCTACCTGCTAATACATTCATATCATAAATGAGAATGTTTCATATGGTATCTTAGTAAACGAGAATTAAGCACTGATTTCCAGTAAAAGGTGAACCTATTTGCGTGTGAGAATGAGATGGGTACATAAAAAATAAACACCATATCTGATTTCTCTATGTTTATTAGGTTAATATAAAATCCAATATGGCATCCATTGAATGAAGTTTCAACGGCTGTTTTTAGAGAATAGTGTACTACTTCATTATATCTGATTAGAAGAATATGATCATCTAACCTGCGGATACTGCTTTATGAGATTTGGCAAGATCTTGTTCTTTAATGAGCTTAGCTGATCAAGTAATCCAGGGATGATTAACTTTGAAACCATATGCGTCAACAATAGATCCTTAGTAGCGTAGGATAACACTTCTAGTTTATGATTTATAACCAACAGTTTAGCTTCTCCCAAAGCTGAAAATAAGATTGTTAAGAAAAAATTAAGAAGGATTCTAAAGGCCAAAACATTGACTCATTGAGTGAAATCAGGATAAAAAAGATCAGTGATATTCTGCCCTTTAATGCACCTAAAAATCACAAGAAAACAATGTAACTGCAATTATTATACCTGGATAATATTCAGCTATTGGTGCAGAAGGTTGTAAATTACTCTTTGATCTATTAAACATGATGCTGACGAGAATTTTATCTGCATCCTAAGCCAAAAGGGGAAAAAAAAGAAGTTAATAGATGCTCATAAACAGTGAAATTATCAAAGATTAAGTAAAATTGACATCAAGAAAATGGCATGTTACCTCCTCCACAGAGTTAAACAAAGTAATATCCCTCATTTCTGAGAAAAAGTATGAACATGTGCGAGACCTAATACGGGACTCTTCAGCTGTTTCAAGTACAACTGCATTTTCTGGAAGTTCCTCAGCTGGCGGATCCAACTCTGTTCCATGAAGAATGACAGGCTCAGGTCCACCAGAGAAGGATGTATTCTGAGTCTCAATGATGTATGCAACTTGTGGATCTCTAAGTTTTCTTTCCACACCTTTGATAGCTAGTTCATATGCACCTTCCACATCTAGAAAATAAATATAATGCAGCCACTCAACAAGAAAAAATGATAAGTTGCAGGCGAAACTCCAGATGAATATGAAAAAGACGACTTATGTTTGAAATTCAAAGAATATCAACAAGATAAGTAATGCCATGTCATGTCCCACTCTCTTATTACACGTACAAGCAATAACGATAACCAAAGTTTTACAATTTTTATGAATGTTCGAGCATATTGAAAAACAGAAGAAAATAATTTCTTTTCAGTTGCCTCTAAATGACACAGTACTTCATATTTGTTCACATGATCTCATTTAAATGTTTTAGGGCCAAATTAAACAGCACGGCCATGTAACTTTTGTCAGGTTTCAATATGAAAAAATGGAAACACTTAAAAGATTTCAATGTCAAAAAATGGATAAATTTTATACATTTGAATTACAATAAAGTTACCGCTTAAGTGCAATTTATCAACATAACTAAAAAGCTAATAATTGCAGTAAGTAATATAACAATCAATTGACAACTCATGAAGTAACAAGAAAAAATAGGGAGGGAGAGAGGAAGTCGCCGAAAAAGAAAGAGATATAAATTCACCTTTAGGATTGTCCAAAGCATAATATAGAGGCAACTTCAGAGGAAGTTCGCACCTTACTATACAACCATTCTTCCACACTTCCTTCTCAGGCTGATCTTCATAAATAACAGAGCCCACTTTATCTATATTATATGAATTGCCAGTTCTTGATACGAAAAACTGCAGATCATGCTCACTGCTGCCATTGTTCAGCTCCAAAGCTGCTCCAATCAACACCCGATCATCACTAGCATTACCATAGTGGGCTTTCCTAAAATTTCTAACCGCTGAAATTGCATCACCAACAACTTTTTCTATCTTCACGTCATTCTTATTGTGAACAATCAATGCCCCGATTACTTCAAAACCCCTCAAGAGTAGGCTTCTGATTTCGTCTGTCAGACAAAAATAATCACATATGACAAAAATATTTGGGATTGTGTTTAAACTTTAATGTCATACAACTAAGTACAGTAAAAACCCCCATTGGGCATTAGCCATCACCAAATCTATTGTTTCAATTTTAAATTATATTTACCCAATAATCCACAACAGGCTAGCACAGTTACCACGCGCTGTCATGCTCAATTTCACTTTGCTCTAATTGCCAAGATTATAACCAAAGAAGAAACATTTATCCATGCAATCACCTAATATGTGAACAGCGCCAAAATTTAAAAAAGTAAATAGCTTCACATCGTTCCAAATCGATCTTAAAAAAATTCAGTGATTATACACGACGGGACATATGATTTATGCAAAGCAGTCTGGGCATCTAATTTAGCTTAAAAAATTGCACCAAAAAAAAAAAAAAAGCGCAACAATAACAATATAATGCACGAAAACTAAAACCAATTACGAAGCAACAAGTTATTGGAAGAAAGTAATTTCAATCCAAAATTGGGCGTGGAAGTGTCAATTTACCAGATTCCTTAGGTAGATCAGGAGAGAGTGGACTGGAAGGAAGAGTGTGGAGGCAGCGGAGGGTGGAGACGATGGTCAGTGAAGGCAAGAAGGGGGAGCCGATCAGCCATTGAAAGCCGGTTTCGTTCCTCAATATCAGCAGATTCCGGCGAAGGATTCTAATTACGGCGTCGTTTGGATAACCCATCTCAGTAAGAAGTTGGGTCCCAAGTCCAAAGGAAACAAGTCAACGAATAGTACCCGCCCTCTTCTGGGTTTCAGTATGCCATTGCCGCAAACCGAATGCACTCTTTCGGAAAATTGGTTCGATGGAGTGTATTTCGAAAATTTGGTCTCACGTGCAACCAAAATAAATGGTGTTCATGGTAAGATTTTGTTTTAAAACAAATGGTGTTATCGGTCGAGCATTAATTTTACCTTTATTTTTTCAAGTAAATTAAGATATATAATATTGCATGTAGATTTAAATATATAATATTTTAAAAAATAACTTGTGTGGAATCACTTCCACAAAATGAATTGGTGGAACTTGTGCTCCCCACCTCTTCCTAATTAATTTTTCTTTCTTTATTAATGGTCTCCACCATTTTTAATAAATTTATTTATCCTCTTTATTAATGTTGTTTTTATTTTTACTTTTTAAATTTATTATACTTAAATTAGTATTATACCCTAAACCTTAAGAGTAAATATACCCTAAACCACAAGGTTGAAATTACAATTATACCCTAAATTATAAACCCGTAAAATATACCCTAACCACAATGGTTAAATTACAATTATATCATAAACCCTAGGAGTAAAATATATCATAAACCACAAAGGTGAAATTACGATTATACCCTAATCCCTAAGGTAAAATTATACCCTAAACCACAAGGATAAAATTACAATTATACCCTAATCCCTAAACTTTAGGGATAAATTATACCATAAAGCACAAGAGTAAAATTACAATTATACCTTAAACCACGATGGTGAAATTATAATTATAGCCTAAATTTTAGGGATAAAATATACCTTAAATCCTAAATTTAAATTTTTTTAACCTAAAATTAAAATTAAAAAAAAAAATAGAAAAAAGATGAAAAAAAAAAACACAGCGAATTAAACGGCCAACTGAAATCCTAAACTGGGTAATCTATTGAAAATGGGGTGAGGGGTGGTGGTGGGGTGCAGCGGTCCTAAATTTAGGGGGAAAAGCATGTTCCACCCTAGTGTTTGTCAATATTTTAATGTGTAGTGAGGTGAGACAAATAATATTTAATGTAAAGTGTGTAATTATATTTGTTGTGAATCGATCAAAGAAAGAAAAGAAAAATGATAAACACAATCGTTTATAGTGGTTCGGCAAATTGCATGCGTCCACTTTTAAGGGAGAAGAATATCTTATTGATAAAGATTACAACGATGATGAAGAATAAACTTAGATGTCATATAAACCCTAATATTGTGGGAATATATAGATGATTCTGTGAACCATACTAAATAATAAAACTTAACCCATATATATACTCCAATATATGATATATATGGATTTTACAAAGGAAGCGCGTATGTTTCAGGACGGAGGGATGATGATATAAATGGACAATATATGATCTCCACAATATCGTCTATAGATCTCAGCCAACTTAACGGATGCAAGCGTCTAACTCTCAATAATACTCCACCTTAGACCTTGCATTACCACACCAAGGCTCTTGCTTCTCCCACCTGCTGCTTTATGGTGCAGCCACCACCTGCTGCTTTACGGTACATCCACCCTTATCACTGTTTTAACTAGTGCATCAAACTCCTCACACTGCCTTTAGAGAGCAGCAAAACTCATCCACTATTTTTAACGAGTGCAGTAAACTACTCAACTATTTTTAACGAGTACAACAAACTCCTCAACTGTTTTCAACGAGTCCACTAAACTCCTCAACTGTTTTTAAAAGGGAACAGAAACCCTCTTCTGCATTACTACTCCATCTTGAGTAGCTGATGCGAACATTTTCTCAAGGCACAATTAATCCCCAAGATTAAGGATATCAATTGTGATTAAGTAACAAATAATTATGAAATAATAAATAAATAACAACAACGATAATGTAGTTGTGATCAAGTAAGAAAGTAGGTAGTTCTAAAGATCATCAGGTTCTACTTATTAATTCGTCTTCCGTGTGACGGTATCCGACTATGCCTTGTGATTTATGAACGCATCACTAAACCATGCATATCTACTTTATTGACACAAGTAAACATGTGTATGCCTCGTGTGAATATCCTCGGAGCAAGAGATATAATTCACCCCCTTTTTAGGTACTATCAATATCAATTATTTCCCGTGCACTTAGTACTTTAACCCGATATGATCTCCCTTTATAGGTACTATGAAATTATACTTTTTATCCTACTTATTAACCCGAATATGATTCAATTAACAAGTATTCATATAAGATAGTTCTAATAAGACTTCGGAATCACTTCACTTAGAATTATAACATAAAACCCTGCTCAGCAGTGAACGCACTCAATCAATAACCAAGTTATGTATTCAGACTCTACACAATAGTTAATGATGCACAAAACGACCGTGAGTATGGATTATAAACGCACAATCTTATACAAAATAAATTACAAGTAGTGTTGTACGGAGTTTACACACGAAAGATAAATTAAATCAGGAAACCTTCATAATCCTAGAACTACCAAAGAGGCTCTACTCCATGATTGATCTAAGAACAATCATGGTGAGTTGGAATGATCTTACTTGAAGCTCCATGAATCTTCAGAAGATCAATGTCGGACTGGTCTTACTTGAGTCTCCATGTTCTCCTCCTCATTTCTTACTTGATTCCAGCCTCACACGTTGCTGCTGGCTGCACTTGCAACCTCTCCTCACTTTTTTCTCTCTTGTGTTGTTCTCAACTCTTGCAGCTCTCTCCCTTTTATACTTGGTGCCAAATGAATCTCCACATGCAGCCATTTCTTTCATTCTTGCTGTCCATGTTGCTCCTCTATCCTTTGTCTCCTTCTTTTGTGATGTCCCTCTTTGTCCTTTATATCTTTGGAATCCATTTGTGTATTATGTGCTTCATGTGTTTCACCACTTGCTCATGTGTGCACTACTTTCCCACTTACTCATGTGTTCCACGTAGATTTTGCACTATATAATCAGGTCGAATTGCTCTTCTCTAGGTTGAATTGAATGTCGAATTGGCCTTCTGCAAATCACAGACGCTCAATTCGACCTCATACCCTGATCGAATTGATTTCTCAAGGTCGAATGGGAGGTCGAATCGACCTACTGTAAGTCACAGAAGCTCGATTCGACCAACCAAACAGGTCGAATTGAATTCTTCCAGGTCGAATCGGAGGTTGAATCGACCTACTGGAAGCTTCAGTTGCTCAATTCAACCTGTTGTCCTGGTCGAATTGAGATGACGTGGTCGAATCAGCTTCTCTACAAATCACTTCGACCTTGATTCGACCTGATGTCCAGGTTGAATTGATGTGTCGAGGTCGAATTGGCATTTTCGGCCTTCAATTCGACCTTGATTCAACCTGATGCTCAGGTCGAATTGAGCTGACGAGGTCGAATCCAGGCTCTGCTCATTTTCTGCCTCCAATTCGACCAAAAGGCCCGGTCGAATTGACCTTTTTCTAGTCGAATTGCACTTCTTCTTCGCCCAAACGAATGGCTTCGACTTTCTTTCTTCAGTTTCCAACACTTCCAATCCGATTTCTTGTGAAAAACCACTCAAAATGACTTCAATAACACCTGATTCATGATTTACACAATATATATTGGTTTACAATCAATTACAACCTTAAAACTCCTCATAATAACACAAATTCAGGCATAAAATTAGTGAATTTACACACTCATCAAACCCCCAAACTTACATGTTGCTCGTCCCAAGGCAATGCAATCAAAACTAGGAGTCGTATATAATTCACGAAGATCACCAAATACAAAACGTATTACATATGCAATTTCATCAATTAAGAAAACAAGTATTTCATGCATCATATATATCATTCATGCAAAATTTCACTCAATCATATTACCATTTGGAGTACTAAGTCATCTAGCTCACAAGATAAATGTTTACTCTTTCACTCAAGTGCTTGTTGCACTTAAAAGTTAATATATACGCTCATACTCAATCCATATTCATACGTAACTATAAGCTTGGCAAGGGTCTCAACAATCAACTCACAATCAACTTATTACTAGGATCACAAAGGACTTATCTTTAGGTTATAATGTTGGCTCTTTGGAAAGGGTAGGAAAATTTAAATAAGTGACTTAAACACTAGTAGAGAGTTACCTTGGAGATTCTCACTTTCTTCACTCAGCTTTATATTCTCCTCCAATTTCTTCTCTTGCACTTGCAATTTTTGAACATTCCTTCTTTTCCTTGCATCAACATCTTCCTTCTTTTGATAACTCAAGTACCGGTTGCAGGCACTACCCTTTGTAAACAACAATCGGGGCACCAGTTCAGGCACTACCCCTAAACAAGATTTAACCATAAACTTCTCTTACTTTACTTAACCACATTCTATCTTCTTTCTTCCTTTTGCAATATTTGTTCACCTCAACTCTCTACCAATGAATAGGGTATTTAAACAAGGCTCAAGCAAAGGTTAAATAAGGTTCTTTCATTCGGCTTGCCAAAGAAAAAGTTTTTTAAGGCTCAAACGGGGCTACCAAAGGTATGCATAATTAATAGGAAAGGTAAAATTTGGCTAAGTAACTCAAATAATCAAGGATGGCCTAAGATCATATCCTAGTAATTCACCAATCGTAAATCTCATATAAGACTCCAAGACAAGTTCTAGAATGCGTTTATATGAATGATTCTCTCAAGAATAAACTATCATGACTAAGCATGATTAAAAGGCTCAAATCCTCACATGGGTAATAGAATCCTAAGTACTCCTCATAGCTCAAAATCAAGATCAATTTTACAAGAATTCTACATACTTATCTAATTATACATGCTTCTTATCAATAAAATTAACACATGATCATATGAATGCACAAAAATCCTTGAAACCATATACCAAATCAGTCATGCAAATATCTCTACAATCCTTACTCATGTATCATAGTTTACCCTCACAATTCATATCTAAGATGATTAAACATAGTGATATAAGTCATGCCACTTGCACAAGAAAGCATCCAACATGTAAAAAGAAAAAGAAAAATGGAGGTGAGATGAATCAGAGAACATAAAAAATGCGTCTCTGCTCCTTCGGAGCATCGTCATCCTCATCATCATCATCCTCACTCATCTCATCAAATTTCCTCTCTACGATCTGGTGGAGATCGCTAATGTGTCTGTCCAGATAATCAACACGATCACTCAGCTAACCAACCCGCTCATTCATGTTTGTGTACTGATTATTAAGCGTGGCGTAGTTGGCATTTGCGATCTCCAGCTGCCTGTTTGTCTCCAGCTGATTTACACTGATTGTGGCCAAGTGCTCATTCAATAGGCAGAATTGCTCCCGTGTATAGTCATCTGGTCCATCCCACTGCTGCTGTCGTGGTACTGCCGGAATGGGGTGAGGTACTCTCTCCTGCTGATCAGGAATATCCATATCCTGATGCTCGTTCTTATCTCAGGCTACTGCTGTGGTGGTTGCTATGGAGGTGGCTGTCGGAACTCTCCTTGATCAACGATCCGTTGCAGCTCCTCTATCATACCTGTCGCACACATCTGGGACACTGTCCTCCAGTCTCCTCTCGTCTGGACAGTAACAGACAAAGCAGTGTGGCCCAGCGATCTCATCAACTTGTTCCTCTCCTCTCGAACTGTAGTCATGTCGCTCACATCAAAGGGGAACATGAAATCGAAGGGCTTAGGACCCCTCGTGAAGAACCAATCTCCATCTCTAAAGTAAGCAAATCCTCCTTTCACGCAAGAGTACATAACCAAGTCGGGATCTCCTAGGACAGGTGTGATGCCGGTGAAGTCCATGCCATAGTGCTCAGCTACGATCGTAAGTAGTCCTCCAATATTTACCTTTTGAAACCCATAGACTCTAAACTGATTCAGCTGATAGATGAAAACGAGCCCACATTAAACTTCACCCCATTCAGCATACACCATAGAGCATAGAGCTTTCCTCTCGACACACAGCTCCCTTCAGAATGGGCAAACAGTGTGTTGCCCAACACTCTATCCATATATCGGATCATTGGATTCTTGATTAGTGAAGCATGAGCGTCCTGCGTCTTATAATCGATATCCTCCCCAAAAATTTCTCTCCAAAACCTGTTGGCATTGAAGAAACCGTTCTCCGTCATAGCAATATCCGTATGAGTCTGAAATAATACATTGTATTCCTCCGCAGACCATGTTCTCATCACTCCACCGAGCTGAAAAGTACACTCGTAAGGAAATCCCATCTGATTCTTTTCGATAGTGATCGAGCACAAAACTTCAGCTGTAACATGGAAGTATGTTGGTTTTTTTAGCTCCATAAACCTCCGGATCTCAACCTGATCGAACATCCAAAGTATATCATTCCTGATTCTCATTGTGAGCATAGCATCCTCGTCTTGGTACCATGTTCTAGCGATCTTCTCCGATACTTCAGACTATTTTTCCTTTATCTCATCCCACTCGTTCATTCTGATATTGAAATTAGCAGGTAACCTCTCTTTCAGTCTCAACTTCTTTGTCACCTTATCCTCCTGAGAAGGCTTATCCTGCCTTTTCTTAGATCGAATCTCAACCTCTTTCCCCTTGTCTTTTCCTTGTCCTGAAAACAATACTTCAATAACAACCAACAAGGAAAAATAAACCAAGTAATTGACTAAAATAGAATCCAACTCTACTCAAGAATTCAAGTTTCAATGCATCATCAATCAAGCCAAACTTGTTTCATTTACACCCATCCTTAATCCTTTCTTGCTATTCATCATGATTCATCATCAATGAAGCATGGATAGTCAAACAATCAAAACTAACAACAAGCATGATTCATCCATTCAAGCATTTCAACATGAACGATCACCATGAAATACTTCAATTTCAACAATTTCAATCCACAATTACCATGCTCATCAATCACATTCCTTAATTACCCAACAATTCACACAACACTCAAGGTTTTACCATCAATTAAACAATCAAAACTAACCAACAAGTATTCATATGAATTTGTTCACAATCATTCAATCATAACCATGAATTCTTAAATAAGCAAGTCTTATCAACTTACCCATACCAAAGTTATCATATAAAACATCAATCCTAGGGTAATTGAGTTGAGAAAACATACATTTTGTTCTTCCCATGGCTTGAAATTGAACAATTGAATAAACTTCACACTTTGCGCTATTGAACCCTAACTTGCGACTGGATTCACCCAAAACGTGACAAATCGAGGGAATTCAGGGTGTAGTGTAGTGTAATCGGTGGAAAAATAAACGGAATTGAAGATTGGATGCAAGATTCATCGATTAGGAATGAATTCGGGTTGAGATGGTGTGCAAAAAGTGGTCGAATGAGTTGAAAATGGGATTAAAAACACAGTTACCTGGCCCAATTCGACCTCGATTCGACCTGTTGAAGTGGTCGAATTGAATCCATCGTGGTCGAATCGACCTACTGGACATCTTTTGTCTTCGATTCGACCTTGATTCGACCTAAGCCCCTGGTCGAATCGACATGCCGCAGGTCGAATTGAGCTACTGGATAATTTTTGGCCCCCGATTCGACCTGTTGGCTTGGATTCGACCTTCCTGCTTGGTCGAATTGGCTTCTTGATGAGGTCGAATTGAGTGTTCTTCATTCCCTACACACTTCAAACTTAACAAACGATCATTAGGTACTAAAATAGAGCATTACTTCATCAAGAATCAATCTAAAACTTAACATTCATGAGTAACTCCACAATCAACTCAAAACACGGAACAAAACATCACTAAACATTAGGCAAGTTACAAAAAATCGACACATAAAAATCGATTAAAGTTTTAATATGCCGCAAAAAATTAACTTCCCTAACAAACGTAGTAGAAATATTACACTATCGGTGCTTATTGAGCTAATACATCACTCCCCCCCTAAACGTAGTAGAAACTATAGTTGAAACTAAGTTTGCAAAGAGATGTGATTGCTGATAAGTAAGCACTTCAATTATAAAAATTTCTTACTCACACAAATGAAATAAAACAATAAAACGGGAGGAAAAGCCCCCAACAGGCGCTCTTGTTTAACGTCGAAGAGTCACGGCGGTACCAATTTAAGATAAGGTATCTTCAAAGATGATACAAGCATCATCCGGCGACTTATAATGCTTCAATCGATGCCCATTTTCCGTGATAATGACTCCATGTTTGTCAATCAACTCAAAACTCCCCCCTCCACAGGCTCTATAAATCATGAACGGTCCCGTCCATTTTGACTTCAACTTCCCTATGAAAAGCTTCAAACGAGAGTTAAAAAGTAATACCTCATCTATGAGATTTTATAATCATGCCATGTCTTCATCCTTTCTTTGTAAATCACTGAATTCTTGTAAGCACGATTTCTAAACTCATCAAGTTGATTGATGTGAGTCATCCTCAGCTCTTTCATATCCTTAAGAGATAAGTTCAAGCTTCTTAAAGCCCATAAAGCTTTGTGTTGGATCTCCACGGGTAAGTGGCATGGTTTCCCATAGACAATTTGGTATGGTGATATATCCAACACCGTCTTATAAGCAATCCGAAACCCCCACAAAACATCATCGAGCTTCATAACCCAATCTTTCCTATTAGTTCCTACCACTTTCTCCAAGATTTGCTTTACTTGTCGGTTGGAGAGCTCCACTTGCCCATTCGCTTGAGGATGATAGGGTGTAGTAACCCTATGCTTGACACCATAATCCTTAAGAACCTTCTCAAGAATTTTATTGACGAAGTGAGAACCTCCATCACTCACTAGTGCTCTAGGAACTCCAAAGCGGGCAAAGATATGCTTCTTCAAGAAAGATATGACAGTCCTCGAATCATTCAAGCGAGTAGGAATGGCTTCCACCCACTTAGAAACATAATCTATAGCTAAAAGGATGTAGAGAAATCCATTAGATGGGGGAAAAGGCCCCATAAAATTGATCCCCCATACATCGAAAATTTCTACAACAATTCTCGACTGAAGCGGCATCTCATCCCTTCTACTTATATTCCCCATTCGTTGACTTCTATCACATGTTGCCACATAGGTTTCGCAATCTTTAAACAAAGTAGGCCAATAGAGAGCGGAATGAAGTACCATGGCTACTGTCTTTTGAGCTCCGAATTGCCCCCCGTTCGGTTGTGCATGGCAAAACTCGAGAACACTCTCCATCTCCATCTCAAGCACACACCTACGGATGATAGAATCCGTGCATATTTTGTACATGAACAGATCATACCACATAAAGTCTCAACATTCCTCTTGAATTTAGCAAGTTGATATCGGATGAGATCTCTCGAAATTTCTCCCACGGTAATGTAATTGACGTAATCAGCATACCATGGATCCATCCCTTGTGCAGCAACCACACACGCTCGTTCAGCCCATTCAACGAACACAACCATAATCTTTTCATCTGGGAACATCTCTTCAATATATTCAAAAGAATCATCACAATGCTCCCTTGTCTCCAACCTCGATAGGTGATCCACCAATACGTTCTCCGTACCTTTCTTATCTCAGATCTCCATGTTAAACTCTTGAAGTAAAAGAATCCATCTTATGATTCTTGGCTTTGTCTCATTTTTCTCCATCAAGTACCGAATCGCAGAATGATCCGTGTACACTATAGTTTTCATACCAACCAAATACTGTCAAAACTTGTTGCATGCATACACCACAGCTAAAAACTCTTTTTCAGTCACAGTGTAGTTCTTTTGTGCTGCATCAAAAGTCTTACTCGCATAGTAGATGGCACGGAACTTCTTCTCCCTCAGCTGCCCAAGCACCACTCCAAGTGCTACATCACTTGCATCACACATAAGTACAAATGGCTGAGTCCAATCTGGTGTGATCAAGAAATGTGCAGTGATAAGCGCCTTCTTCAAAACCTGAAAAACTATTAGACATTCATCATCAAACACAAAAGGAACATCCTTTTCAAGTAAATGAGACAAGGGCTTGGAGTATTTTGAGAAGTCTTGAATAAATCTCCTATAGAATCTGGCGTGTCCAAGGAATGACCGCACTCCTCTTTCATTGGTCGGTGGTGGAAGCTTCTCAATTGCCACTACTTTCGCTCTATCCACCTGTAATCCTTTTGCAGAAACATGATATCCAAGAACAATCCCATCTCTCACCATGAAGTGGCACTTCTCCCAATTCAAGACAAGATTCGTTTCTTGACATCTTTTCAACACAGTAACAAGGTTAGACAAACAAATATCAAAGGAGGAACCAAATACAGAAGAATCATCCATAAACACTTCTATGATATTTTCTATCAACCCATCAAAAATTGCCATCATGCAGCGCTGAAAAGTAGCAGGCGCATTACACAATCCAAATGACATTTTTCTAAAAGCAAAGGTTCCGTAAGGGCAAGTAAAAGTCGTCTTTTCCTAATCCTCGGGAGCAATCATGATTTGATTATATCCAGAGTACCCATCCAAGAAACAATAAAAATCATACCCTGCTAGACGATCAAGCATTTGATCCATGAAAGGAAGGGGAAAATGGTCTTTGCATGTATTTTCATTTAGTTTCTTGTAATCAACACACACACGCTATCCCGTTGGAATCCTAGTGGCTATTGCCTCTCCATCTTCAGTTTAATAGTCATGTCCCCCTTCTTAGCTACAACATGCAATGGACTCACATGGGGACTATCACTAATCGGATAAATAATTTCGGCATCTAACCATGCTAGGATTTGCTTCCTAATCACTTCTTGAATCGCGGGATTCACCTTTCGCTGGTTTTGGACACTACTTTTAACCTCATCAAGTAACCTTATTCTATGCATGCAATATGAAGGATTAATGCCTTTCAAATCATCTAGAGACCACCCTATTGCGTACTTGTACTTCCTAAACACATCTAACAATTCCTCAAGTTGATCATCATCAAGAGAATAAGATACAATTACCGGATATTCTTCATTGTTACCAAGATAGGAATACTTCAAATATTCCGGTAACGGTTTCAGCTCCTCTTTCTTTTCTTCCATCGGAGTGCTTTCACTATCCAACGGCAAGTACTTCCTAGTCCACTTCACTTCTTCCACCTTAGTTTTCTCCAATGTGTACCTGTCATCACCCAAAGCAAGCAAGTTCTCAAGATATTCAATACATACCTCGTTGGAGAGATCATCAAGCTCCGTAGTGGGACAAGTAAGAGACTCCATCAAGCATGTCTCAAGAGGGTCCTTAGACAGGATCAAAGACATATCTTCCTTTATAATTTCCTCCACCACATCAATGTTGTGACAATGTGACTCCATGGGCTTCTTCATTGCTTTGTCAAGGTTGAATAGGACCTCTTCGTTATCCATTCGCAACCTGAGTTCTCCCTTCTAAACATCAATCATGGCTCTAGCAGTAGCAAGAAAAGGTCTCCCCAAGATAAGAGGGATATTATCCTTGTCATCTTCCATCTCAAGTACAAGAAAATCTACAGGAAAGACTAGTTTCTCCACTTTGACAAGAACGTCTTCAATGATACCTCTTGGAAATGTAATCGACTTGTCCGCCAATTGTAGAGCAACTGTTATAGGAGATAACTCCCCCAAACTAAGCCTTTGAAGTATAGACAATGTCATCAAATTGATGCTTGCCCCAAGATCGCACAAGGCTCGTCGTACCGGCCTTTTCCAATTTCACACAAGATAGTGAAGCTTCCCGGATCCTTCATCTTCTGTGACAGCTTCCTTTGGATAATTAAGCTGCAATTTTCAGATAGGTTCACCGTCTCAACTCCGTTCAAGATTCTCTTTTTCAATAATATATCTTTAAGGAATCGGGCATTGTATGACATCTCCAATATTACCTCCGAGAAAGGAATGCTCAAGCTTATCTTATTCATGATGTCTGAAAACTTCTTGAACTTCTCTTCCAGTCCTTTCTTCACCAGCTTGTAAGGAAAAGGTGGGGGTATCTTCATTTTGGGAATACCCCATTCATCACGCTCGACCTTCTCCACTTTATCCTTTTCGGCTCTCAATCTTTTAGCTCTTTCCCACTTCTTTTCTGCTATGATCTCAGTATTTTGCTCTTTCTGAACCATTGGAGTAGTGTTCACATCTTGAGGAGTATTCGGTAAAGAAACAGGTGCAATAAGGATTGATTCGACCTGGATTCGTCCAAGGTGCTCTGGTCGAATTGGGGTTCCCCTGGTCGAATCGATTTTCTGTTAGATTTCCACCTTCCGATTCGACCTCAATTCGACCTGAGAGCCTGGTCGAATTGAAGTCCCCCTTGTCAAATTGGGTTTTCTGATGAAACAGGGTGTTCTGGAGAGTGCAATTCAACCTGGATTCGACCAGATGGTTTGGCCGAATCGAATGCCTCTTGGTCGAATTGGCTCTCTGGATGATTTCTGCCTTCTGATTCGACCTGAATTCGACCTGTGGACCTGGTCGAATTGGCTTCTACACCACATCCAGTAGGCTTATTCGACCTCCCCTGCTGAATTCGACCTGTGGTTTTGGTCGAATTAAGATCGAATTGAGCTATCGATGTCTCAATCTTCGATCCGGCTTCATTGTTCCCTCGTACTGTGTTTCTCAATACTTTGAGATGGGAATTTCCCTTTCTCAATAGTTTGAGTTAGCTTGTTGACACTTCCTGCCATCTCTGCCATCAACAACGTGAGGTCCTTCATTTGCTTGGATAATTCTTCATGGCTTGTATCAATCTTCTTCTCTAACTTCGCCACTCCTGTATCATTCATCGTCATGTACCGTTCACCATATCCTCGAAGCTCAGCTTTCCTTTTTCCACTTTAGGACCTGAATCAACACCCATTAGAGCTTGCATTGCATTGTTAGGATTACTCCATGAAAATTTCGATCTCCTTTGCTGTTGATAAGTCACCGGGGGACCATGATTGTTGTAGTTCCCCTGATAACTCCGGTTGCCCTGATTTTGAAACCTCGTTCCTTGGATACTTTGGCCCATAGCGTAGTTTGCTTCTTCCATTTCTTCTTGGATCATTCCATCATTCATTACTTCCTGCTGCATGGTTGGTACGCGTTGAGATATATCAGTGATTTGCTTCTGTTGAGACTCGAGTAACTTGTTGATATTGTGCAAGCTAGAGACGATCTCATCTTCTCTACTTGTTTTCACCATAGTATGCTCCACCTTAGCTGCTTTTCCAAGGATGTAATTGCCTCTCACATGATCAGTTGGCTAATCTCTCGAGTTAATTGAGATATTTTCAAAAATTTCTCGGCCTCTACTGATGACTTAGTAAGCAATGCTCCATTAGACGAAACATCCAATAACACACGAGAATCACAGTCCAATCCATTGTAGAATATGCTGATATATTAAGCTTTAGATATCCCATGTTGAGGACACATACGAAGCATGTCCTTGAATCGGTCCCAAGCTTCATGAAACTTCTCTCCACCATTCATGGCAAATTGGTTAATGTCTTGCTTCATCTTAAACACCTTTGAAGGTGGCATGTATCTTTCTATGAACTTTAACTTCAATTGCTCCTAAGTAGTGCATTCATCTGTATTAATGGTGTTGTACCAATCTCTCGCCCTTTCAGCAAGCGAGAATTTGAATAAGAGGATCTTCCTAGCATCTTCATGAGCTCCTGCGTCTCTTTGAGTACTTGCATACCCCAAGAACTTGTTGAGATGCTGTTGTAGATCCTCGAAAGTCCCTCCTGCAAAAGAGTTTATTTCTATCATGCTAATAAGAGTGGGGAGAAGATCAAAGTTCGCATTAGCCCCCCATGCTCCTAGAAGCCCAAAGTTTCCAGCCCCATTGTTCTTGAAGACTTCACGGATGGCCAGATTGTCCGGATTTGCCACATCGTTGGCCATGTCGACTTCTTCTGCTGCTGCTTTTGGATCAACTACAGTTTCCGTCTTTTCTGAGTTCAGTTCGTCAACTTCAACTCCAAAATTTAGAGTTGTAGTTGGTTCTTCTTTCTTGCTTTGAATCCTACTCTTCTTCTTTTTGGTTGATGCCCCGATCTCCGGATTGGAAGTTGCTAACTTTCCAACCTTTGATCTAGTAAGCATGTACCTGCAAGGATTAGGAGTTAGAATCACAAAACATGAAAGATAGTCCTAGTAAACTATAAATAATAAAAAGATATTTTATGCCGTCCTCGGCAACGACGCCAAGAACTTGATGTGCACGTTTTCTCAACGCACAATTAATCCCCAAGATTAAGGATATCAATTGTAGTATCGAAACGTGACCAAGTGAATATCGAACCCAAAAGGACGGATAAATATCTAATTGATTATATTTTAGTAAACCAAGACTATGTTGTAAATTATAATGGTTGTGATTTTTTGATTAAGTAACAAATAATTATGAATAATAAATAAATAACAACAACGATAATATAGTTGTGATCAAGTAAGAAAATAGGTAGTTCTAAAGATCATCCTGTTCCACTTATTAATTCATCTTCCATGTGACGGTGTCTGACTCTGCCATGTGATTTATGAACGCATCACTAAACCATGCATATCTACTCTAAGACACAAGTAAACATGCGTATGCCTCGTGTGAATATCCTCGGAGCAAGAGATATAATTCACCCCCCTTTCTAGGTACTATCAATATCAATTATTTCCTGTGCACTTAGTACTTTAACCCGATATGATCTCCCTTTATAGGTACTATGAAATTATACTCTTTATCCTACTTATTAACCCGAATATGATTCAATTAACAAGTATTTATATAAGATAGTTCTAATAAGACTTCGGAATCCCTTCACTTAGAATTATAACATAAAACCCTGCTCAGCAGTGAACGCACTCAATCAATAATCAAGTTATGTATTCAGACTCTACACAACAGTTAATGATGCACAAAACGACCGTAAGTATGGATTAAAAATGCACAATCTTATACAAAATAAATCACAAGTGGTGTTGTATTGAGTTTACACACGAAAGATAAATTAAATCATGAAACCTTCATAATCCTACAACTACCAAAGAGGCTCTACTCCATGATTGATCTAAGAACAGTCATGGTGAGTTGGAATGATCTTACTTGAAGCTCCATGAATCTTCAGAAGATCAATGTTGGACTGATCTTACTTGAGTCTCCATGTTCTCCTCCTCCTTTCTTACTTGATTCCACCCTCACACGTTGCTGCTGTCTGCAATTACAGCCTCTCCTCATGTTTTTCTCACTTGTGTTGTTCTCAACTCTTGCAGCTCTCTCCCTTTTATACTTGCTGCCAAATGAATCTCCACATGCAGCATTTCTTTCATTCTTGCTGTCCATGTTGCTCCTCTATCCTTTGTCTCCATCTTTTGTACTATCCCTCTTTGTCCTCTATATCTTTGGAATCCATTTGTGTATTATGTGCTTCATGTGTTTCACCACTTGCTCATGTGTGCACTACTTTCCCACTTACTCATGTGTTCCACGTAGATTTTGCACTATATAATCAGGTCGAATTGCTCTTCTCTAAGTTGAATTGAATGTCGAATTGGCCTTCTGCAAGTCATAGACACTCAATTCGACCTCATGCCCTAGTCGAATTAATTTCTCAAGGTCGAATCGGAGGTCGAATCAATCTACTGTAAGTCACAGAAGCTCGATTCGACCAACCAAATAGGTCGAATTGAATTGTTCCAGGTCGAATCGACCTACTGGAAGCTTTAGGTGCTCAATTCAACCTGTTGTCCTGGTCGAAATGAGATGGCGTGGTCGAATCAGCTTCTCTACAAATCACTTCGACCTTGATTCGACCTGATGCCCAGGTCGAATTGATGTGTCGAGGTCGAATTGGCATTTTGACCTTCAATTTGTCCTTGATTCGACATGATGCTCATGTCAAATTGAGCTGACGAGGTCGAATCCAGGTTCTGCTCGTTTTCTGCCTCCAATTCGACCAGAAGGCCTGGTCGAATTGACCTCCTTCTGGTCGAATTGCACTTCTTTTTCGCCCAAACGAATGGCTTCGACTTTTTTTCTTCAGTTTCAACACTTCCAATCTGATTTCCTATGAAAAACCACTCAAAACGACTTCAATAACACCCGATTCGTGATTTACACAATATATATTGGTTTACAATCAATTACAACCTTTAAACTCCTAATAATTGCACAAATTCAGGCACAAAATTAGTGAATTTACACACTCATCAGTAGAAACATCTCTTCGAAGTGCCGCCCAAAGAATGACGCCCTATCCCTCTTGCTGATCTACAAGAGACACCTTATTTCTTGATCATCCATTTCTTCATCTTCACTCAGAAATCCTTCGTGAACCCAACAACACCAACATCAATTGTTGTTCAGTGTTCACAACTCTTTGAACCTTATAACCTGATCTTTACCATCCAGAATAAACTTCTATGAGTCCTAGACGTGTTTTTCAAATTATAGCTCGATCCAATGATTGGTTTGTGAGAAACCACCCTTTAACCACGGCTGCACAGAACTGAATCGCCAAAAAATCTGACTTCTATTTTCGGCCTATTCTGGTCAACACATAGCTCCAAACACGATCTCCACCATTCAAAATGTATTTAAATAAGTTTCGAACATTTTGAAAAACTTTCACCTTGATCTGACGTTTGAAACTCCGAGTATGACCTCTACAATATTTCTGCGCTCTTGGACTCTCTTAGAAACGTGAAGAGTGTTTTTCCCACTTTTCTTTTTCTCGTTTCTACTTTCTTTCCCACAATTTCTCGCTCCTTCTTTCTTTGATCGTCCTTTTTCCCTTTACCATAGACGGCGCCAATTGTAGCGAATCGATCAAAGAAAAAAATAAAACATACACATAATGGTTTATAGTGGTTCGACAAATTGTCTACGTCCACTCTTAAGGGAGAAGATTATCTATTGATGAAGATAATTACAACGATGATGAAGAATAAACTTAGATCTCATATAAACCCTAATCTTGTGGGAATATATGGATGATTTTGTGAACCATACTAAAGAATAAAACTTAACCCATATATATACTCCAATATATGATATATATGGATAATATCATATATGATATATATGGACAATATATGATCCCCACAATATCGTCTATAGATCTCAACCAACTTAACGGATGCAAGCATCTAACTCTCAACAATATTAGTGCTGTGTGTGGGTTCTACATGAAATAATTAATTATTTTGTATGGGCTTAACTTGACAAAAATAAATGTAAACCTTAATTTGGGATAACCCAAAATGAAAAACGTAAATCTTAACATGCGACAGAGGAAGTACTCATTCACAAGAGTATTGCTTTAAAAATCGTTGGAAAAAATTAAACTTTGATTAAAAAAATAATATTATTTTTTAAATCAAGGATATAAATTTTTAATGAGTACTTTTAAATACTAAAAACTAAAATAATATTTTAGCGCACGGAGTTCCCAGATACACACAAGATTTTGTCATTTCAAAATCATCGAATTTTAAAGACTAGTTGAGCATTTAGTGCATGCTGCACCTATATGGGTATTAATTATTTGGTAAGTCTTGCATCTGATCATCTCACGTGACTTCAGAGCCATAAAATTATAAATCAAATATTTATTACGCAAAATAAATTTTAAAACTTAATAAGTAAAAGGGTTTATTACGTTAAGATACATGACCATTTCTCTTTTTTCAATTTAATCACAAACTTTTTTTTAATCAAGAAAATACATGATCTTTCCATTTTGTCTCAATTTAATCACAAAGTTTTTCTTTATTATCAATTAAACACAATCTTTTTGTATTTTCTCAATTTAATCATGATTTTTTTCTTTTAAATTACATGATTTTTTATATTTCAAAATTTGGTCACAGATTTTTTCATTAATAAAATATACAAATTTTAATTAATCAATCAACTATCAACATTCAATATCAGCGAGAAAATTGAGAGAGGGGGAGAGACACAAGCGAGAAATTGAGAGAGAGAGAGAAAGAGAAAATTGAAAAAAAATTGAGAGAGATATTAAGCGTCATCAACGTTCAATATGATTGAGAAAGACTATTAATCGAGTGAGAGAAAATTGAAATACAGAGAGAGAAAATTGAATGTTCATCATCTCTAATTAGAACAATTAATAATGGAAAGTACAATATATAACTTAATTAATATATGTTATGACAATAATAATTGCATTTTTCGTAAATTTTAACAATTTTGTTGCATGTTAGTTGGTTAATTAGTGTAACTGTATATATTAAAAAGGAATTAAGGATTTTTTTACCCGTGCATTGTACGGGATTAGGTAATCACAATACTATTCGTATTTTATTTAAAATTTTAGAATTATACTTGACTTGTTATTTGGAACTTTGAGGTTGTGATATGTACTCTCTTCGTCCGTCAGTAAGGATTTCATCTTTCAATTTTGAGCGTCAACCCTAAAGTTTCTCATTTTCTTTTTTAAACATATGAGAGACTCACACACATCACTGATATCATTAATACAACTAAAATATAGGACTCATACACCTCATTAATACAACTACCCACTATACATTAAATAATAATACTCCTTAACACACGTTCAAAAAATAAATAGCAATCTTGCGGGTGGAGAAGGGAGTATAATTTTTAATGATTCTAAAACTTATTCAATAACACAATTTATTAATAAAACTTTGTTAGAAAAAATGTAACTTTACACTATGTCATATTCTCTTAACAAAACTAATTCTAAGATGCATTATTTTTTTACCTTTTACACCGTCGCTTCTAATTTATAGGCAGATAAAATTACCTTTTTACCTGTATCGTGCATCGCATGGTAGAAAACATAATACAATTATTTACCTTTGATTTTTAAGTTGATATTTTTATGTTAATCATTTTAAAAAAAATTATATATTTTTATTTGGATTTATATATGTTTGAGTTATAACCACGCCTTATTCGAATACAAATAATCTTGGTTTATTCGCATATAAAATATAACCTTGGTACCTTAAACCACAAGAGTAGAGTTGTAATTTTACAAATGGAATGAACACTATACCCTGCCGATAAATGGTAAACCTTCTAAAAGCATTATGTCATAAACCATTGGGTAAGAGCACATACAAAAAACCACAGAGGTAAAAAGTAATTTTACCCTGGGAACAAATGTTATACCCTATCGATAAGAGTTAGTCTCTTGTAAATCGGGTTTACATCATAAACCCTTATAAACCCTGTAGTCCCACCTAATTTAAACACCCTAACAATACATAGGGTATATAAGATTGGAAGGGACCACAGAGTTTACACCGTGAACCCAATTTACACAAGTATTTATGTATTAATAAATGGTAAATGATGGACGTTTTCTCTGCACGCAAAATTAATCCTCAAGTATTAAGGATATCAATTGCAGCTTAAACAAGTAAACAAGTTAAATATCAAACACAAAGGACGGCGTATTATTAATTTAATTATTAACTAAATTAATTAAGACAAGTGGCAATTAATTTTGAGGATTTAATTATCAATCTACTAACAAATTAATTAAAATAACAATTAAAATAAAAGTACTTAGAAGAATTTGAAAGTGACTCAAGAATGGAGAATAGGTAACCCTAGGATAATCTAGTTTCACTCATTAATCTCCCTTTCATGTATCAACGTCCGAATCTGCATTGTGGAATATGGACGCATCACTAAGCCATGCAAATCTACTCTATAGACACAAGTAAATATGCGTGTAATACGTGTGAATAACCTTGGAGCAAGAGATATAATTTCACTCCCATTTTTAGGTACTATCAGTATCAATTATTTTCCCCTAGGATTGGTACTCTAACTCGATATGATCTCCCTTTATAGGTACTATAAAATTAATCTCTTTATCCCACTTATTAACCCAAAAAAATTAATTAATAAACATTCATATATGACAGTTTTAATGAAGCTTCGGAGACCCCTCATTTAGAATCATAACATAGAATCCTATTCAGCAGTGAACACGCTCAATCAATAACCAAGATATATATTCAAACTTTATATAACAGTTAGTGATGCATAAAACGATCATGAATATAGATTAAAAACGCATAATCATATATAAAATAATTCCACAAGTAGTGTTATACGGAGTATAGAAACGAAAGTTTAATTAATTTATAAAAACCTTAAAAATCCTAAATCTACCAAAAAGGCTCTAGCCCATGATGTTGCGAAGAACAATCATGGGGGTTGAATAGATCTTACCCATATGTCTGGAAAATATAAGATAAATTAAGAAACGATAAAAATCATAGATGTGGTCGTCGTCGCGTCCTTCTCCATCTTGATCCTCTTCTTGGTTCTCCTCTTGATTCAACCGACGAATCTTCAAAGTGATGGATGGATGAAGGAAGGGATGGATGAGGATGATGGTGTGGGGGGTAATCCCCTTATGGGGTGTAGGATGATTGTGGCCTTTTTTCACATGAATAATGATGTAAAATATATATAGGTGTGAGAAGGGAATTAAATACGAAAATAAAAGATATGGGAGAATGATGGAGGATTATGTGATAAGGAGATTAATTGTGCTCCAAGAAATAGGAAAGTTGAGCTAATTTTTAAAATTTTTTCGAAATTCTCAAAAATTCTCACCGGTAGCTGCGCGACATCACGATTTTGAGCATAACTTTTTCGTCCAAACTCCAATTTGAGCGATTCTTGTGCCAAAACGATCCTATCTTCCGTGGATTTCCAAAAATGTATCACACCTAAAAATTGAGCTTGAGTTTTTCAGCATTCCTCCAACTTTGCACTTTTGATCATTTTTCCACCTAAAACACAATAAAACACCTCAAATACACCTTTTTATCAAATATATTGAATATAAGACACTTGTACTAATATATAATGATAATTTCTATAAAAAGGTGTAAAATTGGATACTAGATCCTCGGAAAACATTATACCATAAACTATAGGGTATGAGTATACCAAAAACCATAGGGTAAAATCGTAATTTTACAACTGAAACGAACATTAGATCGACAATCTATCTTTATTTGGGTATTTAAGTAAGATATATTTTAATTTTTATGTCTAAACAATATGTAAAAGTAAAGGATAATGTGTGTGAAATTATAGGGGGTGTGTAGTGAGATGGTAATATGTCATGTGACACTTTGGTGTAACATCTCCTTATAGAATAACACGTAGCGGGGGTGAGTAAATTCCTTACGCTTAAAGATTTATAGGTTGACTTAAGGTATAGTTAAAATGTCTCTCAATTTTCCTATGTTTCATTTATCCAATGTAGTGACACAAAAAATATCACATCAAAATAGCACAGAAAATCTAAATCCGGGTAAAAGTTGAGTGACATTTATGCCATCCAAATAAGTGGATTAAATAACCTTGAATCTGAATTTCAATCCCCAAAAACAAACAATTTAAGATATATATATATATATATATATATATATATATATATATATATATATATATATATATATATATATATATATTGATTGTAATTAGAAACCTCACCCATCCACTATACTGTAAATTGATTGTAATTAGAATTTTTCTAATAAATTCTAACTAAAAATTAGAGAGAAATCAATATAAATATAAAATGAACTCAAAATTATTTATTATTACCTGATTGATATCCGTGAAAAAGATATGAAATCATATCGACACAGATCCATGTATTTTGTCCCATATTGTAATCATATAGACACAGATCTAACATAATTCACATACAACTTTCCTGGTAATTAAAAAATTTTATAATTAAAATTCAGTAATTGAATTTTACAAATTTCATTATATTTATAAATTTTATTATTATTATAATTAATAAACTCACTAACTAAATTTATTATTATAATTAAAAAAATTATAAACAATCACAAACCCATAAACAATCAAATCATCGCTTACCAACCTTAAAAAAAGTACAACTCAAAAAGTAATTAATGTAAAAGTTGTGAGATGAAAAAAAAGGGACAAAATAAAGAATAACCAATCTACATATAGCTTACATTTTTTTTCCTCTCAAATATTAAAACATCAAAAATACCCAAAAATATTGTCACTTTCCTAAAATATCCTTGTATAATGACTTTTACGGATAATATATTTCATTCTCTGATTCATAGGGAATAAGGTATGACACGACCTTTTCTTTTTTACTTAATTAATTGTAGATGAGTGAAAATTAAATGTTGTGGGTAAATATTCAAAAAGTTACAGAACGTTTTTTGTACCACAACCCTCCTCCTTCATTTTCACCTTTCTCTCTCTCAAACTCTAAATCATAAATTTAAAAAAAAAATAAAAATTAGGAAAAAACTACATATGTTCATTTACAGCAGTCTTTAATTCTATTCGACCTAAAAGTTGTCTATTCGGTCCACATTTTCTCTAATCAGCCCATCATATTTTTTTCTATTCGGTCTACGTAAACTTAATTTTGAAAAAAATTATTTATAAGAGTTTTAACTCTATTTGGCATATGTTTTGTCTATTCGGCCCACATTTTTCCTTGTTCGGTCCATCATATTTTTGTCTATTCGATCTACGTAAATTTAATGTCGCAAAACTCATTTACAATAGTTTTAACTCTATTCATCTTACGTTTTGTCTATTCAACATAAAATTTTCTTATTTGGCATATTCTATTTTTTTATTCGGTCTACGTAAACTTGACGTGGAAAAAAATTCATTTACAATAATTTTAACTCTATTCGGCCCACATTTTGTCTATTCGGCACAAAATTTTCTATATTTCGCCCATTCATTTAGTCTATTCGGTCTACGTAAATTTAACATCGAATTAATTCATTTACAACAATTTTAACTCTATTTGGCATACGTTTTGGCTATTAGTCCCACATTTTTTTTATTCGTCTCATTCTATTTTTGTCTATTCGGTTTACATAAACTTAACGTCGAAAAAATTCATTTATAATAGTTTTAACTCTATTCGTCCTACGTTTTGTCTATTCGTCCTACATTTTTTTCTATTCGGCCCATCCTATTTTTATCTATTTGGTCTACGTAAACTTAACGTCAAAAAATTATTTACAATAATTTTAACTCTATTCGGCATACTTTTTGTCTATTCGTCCCATATTTTTCTCTATTCTGCCCATTCTATTTTTCTATTCGGTCTACGTAAACTTAATGTCGAAAAAATTCATTTATAGCAGTTTTAACTCAATTCGGCCTACTTATTGTCTATTCGACCCATATTTTTCTCTATTCCATCCATTCTATTTTGTCTATTCGGTCTACGTTTTTTTCAATCAATAAATATTAAAAAATTTATTTTTTTTAAAATAATAAAGTAATATAAATGATAAAATATTAATGCAACAAATCACCATATGTGAGACAACCTACTCACTTAACAAGTATGTATGTACTGTGAGTCAAAAAGTGATGTATCTCTCTAATGTGAGTCAAAAAGTGATGTATTATATTCTCTCCCATGTGACTTGTGGGACCAAGTGGAGGGGTATTTGGATCATAACCAATAAAAGTGGGTAGAATAATTATTTTTAAGTAGGTGGCCAAAATAAATGTAACAAATTTGAAAGTGGATATTATGATGCATTTCCAAAAAAAAAAAAAAAAGGGACACAAGTCAGAATGCCCTATTTGAATATTGGGAAATCAATTTTGTCCTACTTTTAAAAAAGTGATAGTGTCAAAATAACCACTTTCATAAAAATTATATTTTTTCTACCCATTCAAAAGTAATTACATTTTTTTACCCACTTTGTACAGTTCATTCCAAAAATACCCTTATCTATTGTCTATGATCCAATTTTAGACACAATTTTCTTCTTGCTTTATTCAACCCTAAAATTTTGTTTTGAAAATTTTTTTAAAAATTTATAAATATTTATTTGACCTTGTTTTTTTTTATCTAATTAGCCTAATTTTTATGTATTCGTCCCAAGATTTTTTAGTCTATTCGGTCTATATTTTTTGAGTTTTTAATGATCTCTATTTGGCTAATTTTTTGCCATTCGGCTATATTTTTATTTCTTCGTCCCAAGATTTTTTACTCTATTCGGTCTATATTTTTTGGTTTTTGATGATCTCTATTCAGTCTATATTTTATCTATTCGGTCCAAAATTTTTACTCTATTTGGCCTATATTTCTTGGATTTTTAAAATCTATTGACGAGAATATAATACATCTCTATTCGGCCCATTTTTTATCTATTCATCCCCAAGTTTTTTTCTAGCCCACAAAATCTCTATTCAACCCATTATATATATATTTGACATCTTTTTTTTGTCTATTCAGGAAAAAGTTGAAGAATCATAGTAGAAACGGAACAGAAATTACGCAAACTCAACGAGAAGAGGTAAGAACAACTGCTTGTGTTGCCCTACAACAACTCCCCTGCTTAGCCAAAATCCAAAAGTATTTGATGAATGCCCTAATTTTTATCCACAAACGATGCCAAAAATTCAGAAAAGAGTTGAAGAATCATAGTAGAAACGGAATAGAAATTACGCAAACCTCAATGAGAAGAGGTATGAACAGCTGCTTGTGTTTCCCTACAGCTACTCACTTGTCTAGCCAAAACCCAAAAATGTTTGATGAATGCCCTAATTTTTATCCACAAATAATGGGCTATACAGGCCTGTTTTTTATCCTACAAATCATGGGCTATATGGGCCTATTTTTTTTCATCCCATTGACATGTTGGGTGTCACATGCCTAAAGCAATTATCTTCTCAAAGGGATAGCCCAGAAACTCCATCTCACTACTCTCAACATTTCAAAACGAGAATGAAGCTCTCTTCTTTAAGCTTATGCAAGTTGAGGAGCAGCATCATGAGCTTCTCTCCACAAGGAAAGAAGACTTAAAAGCAAATGCCAGAATTGTTAAAATATTTGCTAGCCACAGACATGCTTGGCAGCTGGCAGAGAAGATGTTGTTGCAGTAGATCGATGAGTGCAACGATGAAATTGCATATTTAAAGACCAAATTTGAAGACTTCAATGGTGTGAAAGCTGATTACAAGGCCAGTATTGAAGATTTGAGAAGGAAATCATTGAGAGGGATGAAATGCTCAACTTTATGAGTAGAAATAACGGTGAGATGAAGAATGGTAGTGGGGAGTGCTATGCTGATATGGGGTTGAGGTATGGGAAAGCTGGGGTTTCAGAAGGGGTGCCTTTGGAGGTAGGGGTAGGGGTGGATGACTGCTTTACTGGAGATTGTTGGGTTGATTGTAGGATCAATGTGTTGAGAAAGTGACTATTTTATTAAGGCTCAACAAGAATTTATACAATACTCGCACTCAAGACAGAACTCTAACTACTATGTTTTATCTACTCTGATTTTTCACTGTTTTCACACATTTATCTCTCACTTGGGAGTCTCATATTTTAACACTACATCACACAAATCCATCCTATATTTATAGTATATGACCGACTAGTCTAGAGTGGCGGTGGTGCCACTAATCATCTCCTAGATTATTATAGTTAATCTGTCAATTAGAGATATCCACCACCGACTCACCGACTCACCATATACATGACTAATCATTCTAATGTAGCACCTAATAAAATGTTTACTTTTCTAACTCTACGATCCTACAATTAAACCAACAGAGATGAAATGGGGTGGGGTCTATCTATGACAGAGTAACACTAGGTTTAGCTCTGAATTCTTGAATTTGCTGTTTCTAAATTTTGGTCAGAGAAAGCAAGTCCTTGGCAGGTACTTCTATCGAAACATACGAGACTGTCTAATGCCCTTTGAGTTAGATATAATACTGCATAAAAATACGGTTTTTGTACATTATATGATTTCTTACAAGCTTTCTTGCTCCCACCATTAGCTTGTCCATGGAGATTCTTACTTAGCCTGTACTTCTGCATGAAAACAATAAGGTTTTAATTGTGTATTTATATTGATATGAACTCTAGAATGATGTTCTCTAATTCATAGTATATACCTGAAAATGACTCTTCAAGTGGTATAAGGTTAATCCTTGGATGCTCATTAGTTTCAATACTGATTTTGGTGTAGCTTTTGAAATGTAATATATGATAAAATCAGCCAAATTCAGGAGAATAGATTTCTTGAAGTATATATACGCATGCTTAGTTTCTACTCTGCCCAATTGGTTAACTGCTTTGATGAATCGTTTGTGTAGGTCCTTAGTCTATTTTAGTCTTGGCTTAGCATCTGTAGAGAGCACTAGTCCTGAATCTCCATCGCAATTCAAAGCTTGAAGGAACAAGCGCTGTTCAGGCGGAACTGATATTTTGTAGGAAGGATCACTATTCTCTACTTGTGGTAGTTTGTCTTCAGTATGATAAAGTTTGAATAATTAGATTCACACTTAGAGTTAAAGGGAGTAACTAGGATCAAGAAACGATCATACCTGAAAAGGATTTACCTTGATATATATATCACCTTGAAGCTGAGTTGTGATCCGGTTGTATGATGCGTGGTACAGTTTTACAATTGGATGATTCTCCAAGTAGAACTGCTTTTTATCTCATTCCTTAAAGATTATTTAAAGAATGTCATAACTTATTATCAGATTAGGTATTGAATGAAGAATATAAAATTATTTTCTTCATTGAACTTAAATGTTTATTATATTCATACTAAAAGATATCATCCAATAATGATATGACAAATGTTTATTATTAGATTAGGTTCGGATTGGACAAGTGTTGGAGTTGGACCTGCGTTTGTGTTTGTTGTGGATGGTTGCTCATCGGCGGAGGAGCTCGGAGTACTGAAAAAGGAGTAGCTGCGTACAGTTACTCATTTGTCGGAGAACAATTTGATTGGTTTGGTGGTTTTTGATGACATGGTTAGAGTGTATGACTTGGGATATACAGAGTGTTTAAGGGTAGTGGTTTTCTATAGCGAGCGTGAGATTTCTTCAGAGAAGGTACTCTATGTTCAAAGATATGGAATTTGCTAGTGAAATTCTTATAGAATGAAGTTTAGGATGATTTTTAGGGTCATTTAATGAGCTTGAAGAAGTATGTCCATATGTTTCATTTATTCCATACAGAGGAAAAATTGAAAGGTTAACAGAAACTAGCATGTTTCAGTCCATACTGATACAAGATTGTGCCTTACATTCATCTATTTTCTTTTATGAAATTTCAATTGAATGCAACATTCTCATTTTCTCAAAGGTAGCAGTTACAATTTTATGACTAACTTACTAGAGATGACACTAGTGATATAATATTGGTACTTTTTTAGTCTCTTTAAACTCTATATCTAAATTTCAATGATGAGTACATAATGTTGTTTGGGAACTAGAGATTTATTCATCTTTTACGCATTTAAATTGTGCAGTGGAAGGGATATATTAGGCTTTTTACCCAACTCAAGCGTCATTGGTGATGTTCAAAAATCCTTCCCTAGTAAGATACAAATTGAATTGATGTATTCTTTATAAAATTCAAGCTAGTTTGTTTTTATGTTGATTGCCTGCATATATACACATCCATGATCATAGTTCTATTATATTACTTCTTTTGATAGATTAAGTACACCCAAGATCAATTAAAATGACATTAGATTGTGTTTGAATTAAGTTATTTATTGGATTTGATAATGAGTGGATTTTAAATTGCATGAATTTTAAATCAATTCATTTGAATTTTATTATGTGGATAAGTTATGGATTTGTAAAAGGATTTTCAAATTAATCCATAATTCAACAATAAATAGAATTTTATTTATGATAAAAAATAAAATTTTATTATATTATGTATTAAAATCTAAAATTTTATTAAAATATAATTATGGGATTTGATGCTGGGGTGGGTGGGTGGATTGGGGTGTGGTTGGGGAAAGGAGGAAGGGGATGAAAAGATACAACAACTATTTTTTGTGTAGGTGGGGGTGGGGGGTGTTGGTTGGGTGGTTGTGGGGAGGGATAGGTTGGATAGTAGGGTATAATAGTGTTAGTAATTTTACTAAATTGTACTCCCCTGTTCTGGACCACCCTTCCCGTATACTATATCACGTTGTTTAAGAAAAGATACTCTTTTTGACCAAATTTGTTGACTTTAGAAGGTATTGTAGTTATTTTAGGTAGAAAAAAAATAAAGTAATGGTATGTCATATGTGTGTGAAAAATGAGTGATAAATTAAAAATATAAATTAATGGTATGGTATATATATCATATTATAATATATTAAAAGTAGGAAGAGTTTGAGAAACATTTTCTTCCTATTTTATCCTTTTACTTTTTCTCTATTTACCTCTATAAACTTATTGTATATTTTAATAATTTATTATACATTTAATTTATATAGTATTAATTAATTTTGTGTACACTTGAAATTCCGTTTAATAATTTATTATAGATTTAATTTATATGGAGTAATTAATTTTGTGTACACTTGAAATTCAGTATATCATCACCTCCTCAATTGCTTAATTGCAAAATCTCATGATATTCTGACCTCTGAGATCCAATTGAATTTCTATCCGTTAAATATCAATGGGTCAACTCCGTCTCCCCAATACCTCCACACTTTCACTCTTTCTCTTTTCGTAATCCGATTGAACTTCTCTATTTGCATAAAATGAGTTTAGGAGAGAGGAAGTACAAGTTCCTATAAGAGATCCGAGCATGGGCCACAGAATTAGGGGTTATGTGTTAATGCGGTTTGTCGTGGGAATGGGCCCATTGTTTCGTCAATGAATCCTTTTGATAATCAGGTTTTTTCGAGTTCCTTTTCTTTAATGGAGAAGTTTTAAATTTTGACGTTTGCATTTGGGATTATTGAGTAAATTTGAATTTGGACTAATAAATCAATCCATTACTTCAAGCTGATCTTAGTCTTGCGAATTCTTACATTGATTAAATTAAATTTATGGAGATTTTGATGTATAAGCTCAAAAATTATTATTAGGAATGATGAGGCTGCAGAAGTTGGACCAAACATCTCTACATTAGGGATCATTTTCCCGGCTCTGATCTCTCAAAGGCTCTATTTGGTTTTCTTTTGATGAATGAAATAGTTAACTGGTGCTAAATTAATTATAAGTCAAGGGGATGTAGTATTGACTGCAAGTTTCATTTCTTCAACCTTTTGTTGGATAAAGTTATAAAATTTTAATGATGTATGAGTATTGATTGATCAAGATACAATTATCTCCTCTGATTTGTTGTCACTCTACCTTAACTATTTTTCAATCTTTTTCATTCTTTTTATCTAGGGTCTTTCCGTTATGGTAGATATTGTTCGATGAAGACAAGTTGTTGGGACACATTATTAACATGGCTTCTTTTCTTCCTTTTTACCCACTACTAAATATATAACATTGGTTTTCTTCTCTCATCATACTGGAAATGCTGAAATTGTTTCAAGATTATTGTTGTGATCTTGATTTCATCACAATACTGCACATCTCATTCTTGCTACTCCTCTTTCTCTTTGTGCGATACATGTCGTTTGTACATTGATAGTCTCATTCTAATCTATGCATGTTAACTCTATAAAAGACATGTTTCAGACCCAATATACTTTAAATAAACCTAACTTATTACTACATTTTCTTGAAAATGTTGTGATGCGATATATCTCTTTTTCATAATGTCATAAAATTTTATGGTTGTTAATGGATCTCTTTACTTAAAACCTTGAATATGGTGCTCGACTGTGAATTAATGATCACTTTCTTACGTATTTCTTGCCATGTTTCTACTATTGATTTGATTAGCTTAACTCATCTGTTCAAGAAGAGTTAGATGTGGCTTATAATAATATTTTCTTTCCATGAATGAGGGATCAAGGGACAATAATTTTTAATAACATTTCAAAGAGAAGAAGATCTAGGAATAGAAATTTTTATGCATCGTCTGATTACATGGTGACTTTTACGATTCGAATCAAAATCTTCATATGAGGAGGAGGAGTGCAGAAGGAGTCCGAGGAAAGATAAGAAGAGGAAAGAGGAGAAGGATAGGGGAATGAGAGAAAGAAAGGCCAAGGAGAGAAGAGAAAGAATCATATCATAATCGATCTCCATAAGCAAATAAAACTAAATTAAAATAATTAAAACTGAATTAAAATAATTAAACTAAGCAAATAAAAATAAATCACACAAGGGAAACGATTTAGAATTCAAGAATGGAGAATTGGTAATGCTCGGGCTAACAGCTTAACTATGTGACTAATTTATCTAGACTCAAATTAATTGCCTGCAGACGTTTATAAGTGGATCACTAAGCCTAGTTAAATAACCTTGATCGAGTAGGATCTAACACTTATAATGAGCTGAAAATCCTAGGATCAATAAGAAATTAAATCTCTCTTCCTCTATAAGTACTTTATGCTAAATTCCATTAAAGGCTAGAGCACTAAACTTCCCTTTCTGGGTACGCGATTATTAACTCCTTTTGTCTCTTTACCAATTACCTTTTAATAATGTTTTACCAGGTAATTAATATTCCAAATTGATTGTCTAACACTCTTAGGTATTATAGGTCAATCCCCTAAGACTGTCACAGGAAACAACAATTATTATGCAGAAATAGAGAATCCTATTAACTATCAATAAGTGATACCGTCAAGAATAATTAAAGGAATCAAAACTAAAAACACAATAATATGAAATCTCAAAATATCCTCTTCAATAAGGAAATAAACAATTTGTAGAGTAGTAAATCCAAGTCTATGGCAATCAAATCATATAGTCAAATCTGTCTTAGCGCCCTAACATTACCAACAAAGAAGCTTAGCCCTTGGATTTACGAGGACAAATCACAAAGATGTAATAAACCCTAACCATTATTCTAAAATAACAAAGAAAAATAATTAAAGATAAAAAACCCTTTTTGGAGGACTCAATCTCTTTAATTACGATCTCCGTCAATCTCCATCTCCGATCCAAGTAGCAACTCCGAACGTCTCTCCAGTGGATGGATGGAAGGTGGTGAATAATAGAGAAAATTAGGGTACTATATGTCGTGATGTATGTCGTGAGGTATGAGGCGTGAATTTTAGGTCTGTTCGATTATTGGAATCAAACTAAGCTTTTATACTTCATTAGACCTGGGCCAAAATAATTGACGTGGCGTCCAAGGATTGGGCCACACGGCATCGTACACCTTCACACGTCTCTTACATGGCTGCGGACGAATGTGCACGCATTTGTACATGGCATGGCAGACACACGGCATCGTGTTCTTCGCACATGGCTGGAATCAGGCGTCCCCCGGACTTCACTCAGCAAAGGATGACACGCACGGCAATGGGCAATGTTACACAGTGGAAAACGAGCAAGAAAACTGCTCCGCGCTCTCCCCCACACGCGCTGCGCGCGCACCGCCGCGCGCGATGCCGTGCGTGCTTTGACAGTCTGCGCGACTTCACGGTTTTGAGCATAACTTTTTAATCCGGCCTCCGATTCGAGTGATTCTAGTGCTCACGCAATCTTCTCTTCCTTGGCTTTGTACTCATATAAGAACACAAAGAAATTCTAACATTTGAAGGTAGAAAAAGTCCTGAAAAGTGGCACCAACGTGCTGAGCAGAAACTGCTTGCGTGACGTCACCGTCTTGATCATAACATCCTCGTTTGAAATCCGATTGAGGTGTTTATTGAGCCAAAATGATCTTCTCTTATGTAGCTTTCTAACCATATATCATATGACTAATTTATACCACCACAAAGATACGTAAAAATTATGGAAAATTGACGTTTGTTTGCTTGCAAGTAGCTCGAATTCATACTTCATTCCAACTTTGCGTTCTTGATCCTTTTTCTTATCAAAACTCAACAAAATATATCTCATGCACCTTTTAGTCGATAATAATTCATAGTATAAAGATTTGTGCAAATAATAGTAATTAAACACTCAAAGAGGTATCAAATTGGACTAAAAAATACATGAATTTCCACTCTCATCAAACCCCCCAAACATAAGTTGTTGTTCGTCCTCGAACAATGAAACGACAAATCAAGAGAATAATGAGATGGAAAGTCATGTTCAAAGGCAAGGATCATAATATCAACTAAGCCTCCATAGATGTAATTAATCTTTACTCCATTCACATAACTTCAAATTCAAAAGCATCAATTCATTCAAAACATGCAAATAAAGATAATTACTTCACCAATTCAAGTGCTTAATCCACCTATTCTCACAGGATATATATAATGTAACTCTCACGCTCATGGTGTATAAAGTGTACACTTTTGGGTTATATATATGTGCTCTCAAATTCAATTCAAGTGTATGCGTAACCATAAACTTGCCTATTGTCTCAACTCTCCTTTTACTTGTAGCTAGCAAATCATGAATCAAAAATGTCTTTTATTTGGTTGTAATGTAGGCTCTTTGGACAAGATAGAAAATATATGGATAAGTGACTCAAACTCGGATCAATCAAGTGGCCATCTTTCGTGATCTTTCATTCTTCATCGTCACTTTCATTTCATCACAACTCCTCAACTCCAAAATTTTAAATTTTTCCTTTAACCACAATAATAAGATAATTATTTTTCTTCTTTTCTTTCAGTATCAGGGGTACTAGATTTGTGCACTACCCCACCAATATTTTTTTCTCTCCATTTAATTTCCTTTTCAACTCCTTCTTTTTCCATTTCTTTTCTTTTTCACGACTCCTTAGGATTTTTATATCCTTTTTCTTCTTCTTTCTTCATCATCCTTTTCAACTCCAACATATTCACATTCTTCTTTGAACCATTTCAACAATTATTCAATTGATCCAAGTAACACAAGGAAAAAATAAAATACTGATTAAGCTCGGCGGGCTATTCAAAGAATGGATTTTTCAAGGCTCAGCAAGTTTACTAAGGATTTAATAAATTCAGGTAAAGTGTATGGAAAATATGGGCTAAAAATTAAAGATGGCCTAATATCATTTCCATAATTCACTAGAATATTCTTGAATATTCAAGGAAGCTCAAGACAAGTTCTAGAATACACGCACAAGAACGATACGCTCAGGAATAAAAATACCATGCATCATCATGTAACATGATTTAAAAGCTCAAATCTCACTTGACTTTTTCATAGAATGAACGAGCATTCTTCAAGGCTATGCATACATCATAACAAGCATATCAAGAACTTCAAGTACTTAAGAATTGAAGCATGTTCCCCTTATCAATCATAATCAACATCTTAGGTAGAAAAATAACAGCTCTTAGATCCCCATGAAATTCAAGTCACAGAATTTAAAGCTCATACTCCTTACTCATAAGAATTCAAAACTCACAGAAAAATTTAGAATAAGAAACGAAGTAACATAATTTCAATCTCCTTCACATCTTGCAAGTTCACTTCATCAACTTTAATACCTTCTCAATCAATAAAGCTCAAACACAAAACATATCATAACAGGAGAGATAAAAATATCAAATAGAAAAAAAATCGATGACACAGCACCAAAGGACAAATAAAAATGAACAAAAACACACAAGACACCTGGATAGTCGCAAAAAAAATCGAAAGATCGAATAAAATTTGAAAATTCTAAAAAAAATCGACCTCCAAGTACAAAGACACTAAAATAATGCGGAGTAAACATACCTGGGTGCGGATGGAACAAGGGAAGAACATCATACCCCCAAACTTAGATGAAAACGTGAGTTGAATCTAAATTTAAAAGGATGTTATTACCTTAAGTGTAAGCACGCACCTTGAGTATAATTCACCTAGCACAAGACAAAAAGAACAAAATAAAATAAAAGTAATAAAACAGTGGATTGCCTCCAACCAAGCACTCTTGTTTAATGTCGAGGAGCTCGACAGAATGCAAATTCAGAGATGTTCTGACTTATGCATCAACACTTCTTCTTCATCTTTCATCCTCACTTTAAAGTGTTGTTTCGCCATCTTTCGATCCATCCACACTATCTCACCTTTCACGCTCATAAAGATCAACTCATCTGGATCTCCATCTTCATATGCGTCTTTCCTATCAAAGTCAAGATAATCAGAAAGATAAGAATTAGTATCATGATAGGCATAAAGATGAGAGTTAAAGATATCCGGAGGGACTGGTGGAATTTTTAAATAAGAATCATCTCTCTTTCCTTTGCAACGTTTAAATGCGACAATTTTTACTTTGGAGTTCAACGAGATCGTTCCTTCTTGCAAGTCAATCTTGGCTCTTCCCGTCGCTGGGAATGTCTTCCTAGAATTAGCGGAACTGCAGGATCCACCACTTCCACCACAACATCCTCAACAACCTTAAGGGTTTTATTATATCAGCACTTGTAGTATGAAATTGCCTAGATGTTGGTTTTAACTCTCCTCCTTCAAGCTCCTCAAAAACTGCATTAGGCATGATGTTCACATTAGATCCCAAATCACACAGTGCATTCATTTCCTTCTTCCCTTCAATCTCACAAGGGATTATGAATTCTCCCGGATCACTCAACTTTTTAGAAGGCTGTTCAGACTCTTTTTTCTTCTTCCATGCCTCATACTTTGATCTTAAAAATGCAATGTACTTCTTGAACTCTTCTTTCTTCTTTTCTTTTACAAATTGTTGTGGAAATGGAAGAGGATAAGGAGTAATAGGAATTCACCAGTAATCGCACTCATATTCTTTACCCTTCTCTCTTTCTTTTCTTTCTCATTTTGCTCTTTGCCACTTTTTCTCAAGTATGACAGGTTGGTCTGCTTCTTTTTCTGAATCCAGAGTATCACCATGTTGAGGAAGAGAATCGTCGGGCATGACATCAAGGTCACACAGTAGATATTGAGCATTATTGCTCGCTGGGGGGGTGAGCGCGCACGACGCTGTGTGATCTGCCATGCGTGAGGCTCAGCACTGGCTCATCAGGTGATTACACATGGTTCAAGCCCTGCGAGCTTTTGGATATTATTTCATCATGCTCGGCTCTGTGTGATTGTGCTCGGTAGCTACCTGGCACCCTATTCCATTGCTCAGTGGTGGCCCAATTCGCACGATAATCACCCGATGACCACTCGGCATCGGGTGATTGCACTCGGCACTCACCGTGTGAGCTTTCAGATGTTGTTTCATCGATCCAGTGTGTACACCCGACTTCGTGTGATGGTTTCAGATAACTGCCGAGTGTGAATTGATCAGCTATCTCTGAACGCTCATCAACATGTGAGTGTGTACAGTAGCAGCCCGATATATGCTTGTTCACGAGCAGGTACGCTCGATTCTCGTCTAGCATGCTTACGGACCATTTTTCTGCATGCTGACCAGCATCCGGCATCCTCATTTTCTCATACTGTGTACTACTTCTCAAAGTAATAGCCATGCAACTCTCTCTCAGATTCAACTCCATCTGGGCGGGAAATTTACCTTGTTGTTGCAACTTTCCCACTGCAGCATTCAACTGACTAATAGCAAGGTCTGTTTCTTTCTGCTTCTTCTCTGCTGTCTTTTTTTGTGACCATCATATTAAACATCAAATCCATCTTATCTTTTATTGATGATCTCCTTTCAGCAGGTTTCTGAGCTGGAACAATTCCCGGAGGTGGTGCAACTGTGCTATTAGGATTTGAGTAAGACAGATTCTTATCCCTTCTCTGGTTGTTGAAGTTTGAATTTCCTTGGTTCCAACCTTGCTGAAATTGATGGTTGTTCCCTTGGTCACTCCTCCCTCCAAACTGATTGTTCGGTCTGAAATTCTGTCTGTTTCTATTATATCCTCTTTGAAACATAGCATAATATGCCTCCTTGAATTCTTCCTCATCTCCAGCTTTAGTTACCCCCTCTTTGTTCCCTTTAGTGAGACTATCCATCTTATTATTCAGTTCATCTAATCGATCATGGAGGGCTGACACTTCACTATTTCTGGCTTGTATTTCTATTTTCGCTACTTTATCTAAAGAAGCGTGATGAGCGATATTTTCATCTAGATTTTAGTGACTTTTTATGTGTGTTTTCATATGATTTTATTCGTATTTGTGTACTATTTGGCTGTGTTTTGTGTTTTTAAGGAAATGTGTGAGAATGAGCTTAAACGTATGAAAAACAGGTGAAAATGGAGCAAAAACGGAGATGGGAGCTGAAACGGTGAAGAAAATAAAAAAATGGTCAATAGGACGTAAAAACACGGTCGTGCTTTTATGTCATGACCGTGTTTTTTTGCAGAATGAAGAAATGTACAGAGAGCTGAAATTTTGCAAGAAAACACGGGCATATGCAGGAAAACACGCCCGTGTTTTCTTGCACGGGTGAAAATCACATTCCCGGCTGAAAAATCACAATTTGCATAAAAACACGGGCAGATGTAAGAAAACACGACCGTGTTTTCTTGAGATAGTGGCAAAATTGAAGTGCGATTTCCAGATTTTCCAAGGGGGTATAAATACCCCTAATTTCAACATTTGCACAAGATTATCAAGGGTTTTCACTGTTTCACACACCTCACACACCATTTCCTCCATTTCACACCATTATCTTCATCCATTCTTCATCCATATCATCTACCTTCATCCCACCATCAAAATCACCATCCATTTAAGGAAAAGAAGCAAGAAATAGAGGAGAATTACAAGGGGAAGGAGAATATCACCATTGGAGGCATCCAAGGGAGTTTTCATCCAACTTTTGTATTGAAACCTTATTGTTCATTATGTTTTGTAAGGATCTTAATGTCTATGTTATTTCCTTTTGAATATGATAGGCTAATCTCCCTTGTGAGATTAGCAATATAAGAGTTTTTGGATAATTTTTGGATTTGTGTATTTAAATTCATATGTTGATTGGGTAAATGAATTTTCTATCATTGATGTTTGAGATCTTGAGGTTTATGATGGTTTGTGTGTCTAGTTGTTCTAAATATGTGATTAGATTGAGAAACCAATTATATGCTTAGGATAATTAAGTGAATCATTTCATCAAACACTTCATGTGCATTATAAATTGTAAAGAGATTGAAAAACCTTTATAATTTAGATCCATTTGATAGAACATGTGATTGGTTTGATCGAGAGGTTGATTAATTGTGTGAAGGGACTCTTATTTCAAGCTTAGTACCTAGTTGGAATTGTTTGAGTGAGAACCAATCCGTTGAGCTAATTGAGACTCATATATTATCCATCTCTAGAGGGAGTTTAGGTAAATTTAGTGTTGGCCCTTAATCATTGCCCATGACAATATGAATTTGATGCATAATTCCTAGAATTACCATTTCTTGATTGTTGTTAATCTCACTTTTAATCAATTTGAAAAATCACTTTTCATCCATCCATCTTGTTTTTTTATCATTGCTTGTTTGCTTGTTTTGATTACTCCTTTTTACTCGTTGAACAACCACTCTATTGATGATTCGTCTCTATAAATTACAAGAAATGTGAGATCGCTTAAGCACTAGTACCTACCTCCCTGTGGTCCGATAAATTATTTTAATTGGTCATCCCTACTAAAAAATGGCTAATCAAATGGCGCCGCTGTCGGGGAGGCAACGGTTGCTAGTAGCTTGAAGAAGGATCGTTTTGAGTAATCTTACTAGAGACATTTTTATTTTGTTTATTTGTATTTGCTTTTGAAAATCTTGTTCTAACTTCTCTTATTTTGAATGTGTATGCAAACAAGGTCAAAAAGGAAACAAGTTGAACCTATTGATTTAGAAATTGAACACACTTTTCGAAGAAGAAAAAAGGAGAACAAAACCAAAAAGAGTAATCCAATGGAGAACAATCAAGATGAACGGATTGATGTTAGGAATGATGGAGACGGAGTGCAAAATGTTCAAGACAACGCACAAGCACCCCAAGTCAATGTTAATCATCCTCAACAAGCTCAACAAAATTTTGGAGGTCTTAACAATCAAGCTTTGCTTCAACAAATGATGCAACAAGTCATGCTTCAACAAGGTTTTCAACATGCTTATGCACCTCCACCACCACCTCCGGTGCATCGAGGGCCTCAAGTAGATCCAAGGGTGATCCGGGATTTCTTCATGCCAAGAGCAATGCCACAAATGATGGATCCACCAATCAATACCAACAACTTTAAATTTAAAACGGGCTTGATTTCTATGGTGAGAGAACAACAATTTAGTGGAACGCCGAATGAAGATCCCAATGCTCATCTTGCACAATTTATTGAGATTGCCAACACCAAGAAGATGAATGGGGTGTGCGAGGATTGTATTAAATGAGGTTGTTTTCATTTTCGTTGAGAGATCGTGCTCGAACATGGTTATCTACCATTACTCCGGGTACGTGCAACACATGGGATGAGCTTGCACAAATATTCTTGAACAAATACTTTCCACCTTCTAAGATGCTTCAAATGAAGAGCTTGATCACCCAATTCAAGAAAATGCCTCAAGAGAGCTTTTATGAAGCGTGGGAACGGTTTAAGGATATGCTACGCAAGTGTCCACAACTTGGCTTTTCGGAAAATCAACAAGTGAGGTTTTTCTATCAAGGTTTGGTAAATGGTTAAAGAGTGATTGTTGATGCTTCGGCGGGTGGATCCGTACTTGGAGTGACTCCGGAAAAGGCTATAAGGATTTTTGATGAGATTGCTATAAATGTATACCAATGGCCATCGGAGAGAGTTAGTGGATGCTATGGGTTTGAGAGTTTTGATCAAGGGCAACAATTTAGTGTGAAGAGTGCTAGTGTGGAACCAAGTATGCCAAGTATTGAGATGATAGCGGCGGAGGTAATGAGGCAAATGAGTTTGAACCAAGGTATGAATAATAAAGTAGTTAATATGATTGAAGGCCAAATTGATCAAGGTGTGCTTCCTCCGAATAGTGTTAGTGGGGAACAATGGGCTATGACAATGCCTCGTGTGGAAGATGTGCAATACATGCAAGGAAGGAATTACCAAGGCAACTATCAAAACAATTACCAAGGTAATTTCACCCACAACCAAGGAAACTATTCACCAAGGCAAGGAGGCTTCAATAGTTAAGGAAGTGGAAGCTCATACCCACAACAACAAAGAAGGCAAGATAACTTCTCTTATTCAAACCCGAGCAATGCGGTTACTTATCCCCCGGGTATCATCCAGGAGCTAAAGTGCCAAATAATGAAGGGAAGGCAACAACCGAAGAACTCATTGAAAAGTTGATTGCATCAAACAAAACTCAAGATGGGACAAGAAGAAAGATTGATGAAGCTAATATAGAAGGTTCAAAGCCTTGGAGCACTCGGTTGGTCAAATTGCTAGTTCATTGAGTGTGAATGAAAAAGGAAAATTTCCTTCTACCACCATTGTCAATCCAAAAGAGTAATGCAAGGCAATCACTTTGAGGAGCGGAACTAACTATGAGGGACCCTCTATGCCTATGGAAAATGAGAAGTTAGAAGAGAAGGAGGTTGAGGAAAACTTGGTTGAGGAAGAGTTTGTGGAAGAAGGTGAAGTTGAAGCTAAAGAAAATGATGAAACGGAAGTTGTTGAAAAGAAATGGCAAAGAACCAATGCAATGAAAAAGAAAGAGAAAGAAGTGGAGTTGGAAAGGGATAGTTGGGGCATACCAAAAACTCAAGTGCCTATTCCTTTTCCACATAGATTCTTGAAGAAGGGCATTGATGAAAAGTTTGCAAAGTTTTTGGAGATCTTCAAGAAAATCCACATCAATATACCCTTTGCGGATGCTTTGAGATAAATGCCTCATTATAGCAAGTTTTTAAAAGACATCATGGCAAGAAAAAGGAGCTTAGTGGAGAATGAGACCTTAAACTTGACGGAGGAGTGTAGTGCCATAATTCAAAAGAAGTTGCCTCCAAAGCTCAAAGATCCGGGGAGTTTTGTCATACCATGTGAGATGGGTAAGAGTAAAGTTCATAAAGCTCTTTGTGATCTTAGGGCTAGTATCAATTTGATTTCTATGTCTATCTTTAAGAAACTTGGTATAGGGAAAGTAAAGCCTACGTCCGTTACATTGCAACTTGCGGATAGGTCTTTGACTTATCCTAAGGGAGTAGTTGAGGATGTGTTAGTTAAAGTTGGAAAGTTCATATTTCCGGTGGATTTTGTAGTGCTTGACATGGACGAGAATGCAAATGTTCCACTGATTTTGGGGCGTCCATTCTTGGCCACGGGAAGGGCTTTAATTGATGTGCATAAAGGGGAATTGACTTTGAGGGTGAATGAAGAAGAAGTGTTTTTCTTGAGAAATGTTATGAGGCATCCGGATGAGAAAGAAGAATGTAGAAGGATTGAATTAATTGATGAGATTGTTCAAAAGAACTTGCCATTTTTTCTATCTAAAGATCCTCTTGAGACAAGCATGAGCCATTCTCTTACTTTATCTTTAAATTCTACTACTTCTTTATATTGTTTAGAAGATGATGATATAAATTATTGCTTACATAATTTGAATGCTTGTAGGGAAATGCAAGAAGATGAAGCCAAAATGATGTACTATGGAAAGAGGGAGTATCTTCCATTGGAAGTTGAAGGTGAAGAGTCAAAGGTTGAAAAGGGAAAAGAGGAATTGAAGTCATTACCCGATCACCTTATGTATGCATACTTGGGGGATGACAAAACCTTTCTGATAATTGTATCATCATCTCTTTCACTTCTAGAGCTTGATAAATTGTTGAGGGTGCTTAGAGATCATAAAAGTGCTATAAGGTGGAGTCTTGATGATTTGAAAGGCATAAGTCCTACTATTTGTATGCATCATATTAGATTAATTGATGAGAGTAAAACATGCATACAACCTCAACGTCGTTTGAACCCCATTATGCAAGAGGTTGTTAGGAAAGAAGTTTTGAAATGGTTGGATGCTAGAATTGTTTATGCCATAAGTGATAGTCCTCATGTAAGTCCTTTGCATGTTGTGGCTAAGAAAGGGCGATTAACCATTGTTAAAACAGAATTTGATGAGGAACTTGCTACAAGGGTGAAAACGGGGTGGAGAGTTTGTTGTGATTATAGGAAGCTTAATGAAAACACTCATAAAGATCATTTCTCTTTGCCTTTTATTGATCAAATGCTTGATAGGTTGGCGGGATACAAGTATTATTATTTTCTAGATGGTTACTTGGGGTACAACCAAATCATGATATCCCACGAGGATCAAGAGAAAATAATTTTTACTTGTCCGTATGACACATTTGCTTTTTATAAGTTGCCTTTTGGGTTGTGCAATGCCCCCACTACCTTTCAACGTTGTATGATGGCCATCTTTGGGGGATTGATTGAAAATGTGATGGAAGTGTTTATGGATGTTTTTCCGTGTTTGGGTCTTCATTTGATAAATGCTTGGCAAATCTTTCTATGGTGTTGCAGCGATGTCAAGATATGAACCTAGTCTTGAATTGGGAAAAATGTCATTTTATGGTTCAAGAGGGTATCATACTTGGGCATCATATATCGGAGAAAGGTTTGAGAGTTGATAGGGTGAATGTTGTTGCCATTGAACATCATCCCCCACCTAAGAATGAAAAAGGAGTTAGATCGTTCCTTGGCCACGTCGGGTTCTATCGACGTTTTATAAAGGATTTTTCTAACATAGCTAAACCTTTGTGTAAATTGCTTGAAAAAGATGCTTCGTTTGAATTTAATGATGACTGTCTTGATGCTTTTAGGGTGCTCAAGGAAGCTTTAATTTCATCTCCAATCCTCGTCTCTCCCGATTGGAGTAAGTCTTTTGAGCTCCATTGTGATGTAAGTGACAATGCATTGGGAGTGGTGCTTGGTCAAGTTAGGGAGAGGAAGTTTCGAGCGATCTACTATGCATCAAAGATGTTCAATACAAATCAAAAGAATTACACTACAACGGAAAAAGAATTCTTATCCATGGTTTATGCTTTTAAAAAATTTCATCCATACCTAGTTGGCACGAAAACCATTGTTTATACGGATCATGCCGCCATTAGGTATTTGATAAGTAAGAAAGATGCTAAACCTAGACTAATTCATTGGGTTCTTTTGTTGCAGGAGTTCGATGTGGAGATACGTGACAAGAAGGGGGTTGAAAATGTCATAGCCGACCACTTGTCACATTTGGAAAATGTTGATGAAGAGAGAACTATGAAGTTCATTAAGGATGTATTTCCGGATAAAGAGATCCTTCAAGTTGATTTTCAAAGGATGTATACTTTGTGTGAGACCGGGAGGCCGTGGTATGCGGATTTCTTAAATTATTTAGCTTGTGACCTCAAGCCGAATCATCTCACCGAATCTCAAAGGAAGAAGTTCTATCATGATGTCAATGAGTATTTATGGGATGATCCTCTTTGTTTAAAAATTTTCCGGATGGAATCATAAGGAGGTGTATCCCGGAGGAGGAGAAGTTAAGTGGTTCACCATAGATTTCAAAAGACGGGAGCAAAGATCCTACAATCGGGATTGTATGCCCATGAGGAACATTTTTGAAGTTGAGGTGTTCGATGTATGGGGGATGGACTTCATGGGCCCCTTTCCGCCTTCCAATGGTTATATTTACATATTGCTTGCGGTGGATTATATGTCTAAATGGGTGGAAGCAATCCCGACAAGGACAAATGATGCTCTAGTGGTCAAGGCTTTCTTAAAGAAGAACATCTTGCTAGATTCGGGGTGCCAAAGGCCATGATTAGTGATGGGGGATCTCACTTTATCAACAAGCTTATTGAGAAGCTTTTGAATGGCTATGGAGTGAAGCATAAGATTTCTACACCTTACCATCCTCAAACAAATGGCTTGACGGAGATGTCAAATAGGCAAGTGAAGCTTGTACTTGAGTAGATGGTCAATGAAAATCGAAAGGATTGGTCTTCTAAGCTTGATGATGCCTTTTGGGCTTATCGAACGACCTAAAAGACCGCCCTAGGTTTTTCTCCGTACAAGCTTGTTTATGGGAAGGTATGCCATTTACCCGTGGAGTTGGAGCATAAGGCACTATGGGCCCTTCGGAAGTTGAACTTTGATGAGAAAGAATCCAGAAAGAAAATGTGCCTCCAATTGGTTGAATTAGAAGAGTTTAGAGAAGAAGCTTATTCAAGATCAAGGGTTTTGAAGGAGAAGCTCAAAAGATGGCACGATGAAAGGATAAAAATGAAGGAGTTTATTCTGAGGGATATTCTATTGTTCAATTCATGAATTAAGTTGTTTCCCGAAAAACTTCGTTCCAAATGGACTGGGCTATACTTGGTGATTGAGGCTAGAGATGATGGTTCCTTGAAGCTTGAAGGATTAGATGGAAATACTTTTGTGGTTAATGGTCAAAGGGTGAAGCATTACTATTCTCCCTCTCAAAGGGAGTTGGTATATGTGGATACCTTCACATCTTGAAAGACTGTATCCTTTTAGTAGTTTAGGATTGTAAATATTTCTTTTTATTTTGCATTTTTGGCCTTGTAGGTGGATTGTGCTTGTGAGAAGAATGAGTATTGAAGATACGAAGGGTGCTTGAATTGAAGTGTGTAAGTTTGTCACACCACTTTTTGCAAACTTAATTCGAAACTCTTGTTTCAATTTAAGTTTGGGGGGATATGGTGTAGTGTGACATACTTTTTCTTTTGAAGGCATATACTTTTCGTGTTTTTAGGCTAATTTTGAATTTTTCTCATGAGTATTGGTTTGAATTTTTGTATGATTGGTTGTGTTGAAATGCATGATAGTCCATATTTTTAATGAAATTGTTGAGCTAATGGTTTTGTTAAGCATGTATGAAGGGTATCAGAAACACGATTGAGCTCATAGCTAATGATGAGTGATGTTTTTACCTAAATTTCAGTATCTTTTATTGTGTGTTTTCGTATTATTTTATTCGTATTTGTGTATTATTTGGTTGTATTTTGTGTTTTTATTGAAATGTGTGTGAATGAACTTAAACCTATGTGTTTAGTGCCTTTTTATTGGATGCTAGACATGATAAGGAAGACGTAGGAAAAAGCAGATCTCAATTCGGAGTTGAAACGAGGGAGAACGAGCTAAAACAGTGAAGGAAACAGGGCAGCAGCAACACGACTGGCCGTGTTGGGTGCACGGGTCATGTCGCACACGGCCCGTGTAGCCAACACGGGCCTATAAGGAGAGGCCGTGCGGCATCATTAATTCACCCAACACAGCTACCTTATGGCTGTATTGCAGAGTACGACTCGTGTCGTGTGAAATTCTATAAAAAATCAGAATCCTTCTAGAAGCTTCCCAAGGGGTATAAATACCAAATACTTCAATATTTTTGAGGAGATCTGAAATTTACAGCCCTGCACACAACTCACACACCATTTCTTTCATTCCACACCATCATCTTCATCCATTCTTCATCTTTTGGATCTACCATCATCCCACCTCAATTTCTACATCCAATTGAAGGAAAAGGATCAAGGAAGAGAGGAATGTACAAAGAAGGGAAGGAGATCACCATTGATGATAGATCAAGGGAGTTTTCATTCAATCTTTGTATTAAACCTCATAGTTTTATCATGATTTGTAAGGATTTAATTGTCTATGTTAGTTTCTTTATGAAAATGGTAGGCTAATCTCCCTTGTGAGATTAGCAACATGAGAGTTGTTGGATAATTTTGGGATTTGTGTATTTGAATTCATATGTTGATTGGATCTATGGCTTTCTATCATTGTTTATTAATTGCTTGATTTGTTTTGTTGATTTGTGTGTTTAGTTGTTCTAGATATATGATTAGATTGAGAAATCAATTAAATGCTTAGGATAATTAAGTGAATCATTTCGTCAAACACTTCATGTGCATTATAAATTGTAAAGAGATTGAGAAATCTTTTAGAGTTTAGAATCTTTGATAGGACATATGGTTGGTTTGATTGAGAAATTGATTAATCATGTGAAGGGACTCTTAATTCAAGCTTAGTACCTAGTTGGAATTGTTTGAATGAGAACCAATCCATTGAGCTTGATTCCATATCCTATTCGTCTAGAGAGGGAGTTTAGGTGAACTTAGTGTTGGCCCTTAGTCTAAACCCATGATCATATGAATTTGATGCATTTATCCTAGGATTTCCACTTCTCAATTGTTGTTAATCTCACTTTTACTCAACTTGGAAAACCACTCATTTCATCTATCTATTTTATTTGCTACCATTACTTGCTTTAGTAATTGTTATTTACTTGTGTTTCAAAAGCCCATCATTGATGTTTAGTCTCTGTAAAATTGCGATAAACGTGATCTTGCTTAAGTTCTAGCATCGACCTCCCTACAGTTCGATAAATTCTTGAATTGGTCAACCCGACTACAAGTTATGGCTAATCAGCTAACAACTTCTACTACCAAATGCTTATTGAGGGAGTTCATTCTACACCCTACCACTTCTATGTGTTTAGCATAATTTGATTTGATTTGGATTGATATGATTAGCATGTTGCTTCATTTTTTTTTTGTTTGTGGGAGATTTACTTTAGTAATTTAGGATTTCCTTTTCAATCAAGGATGAGATGTTTGTGAGCTTAATTGTCATGAATGATATGAATGTTTGCTTAAATTTCTAATGATAGATGGTTTTGTTGTTTTTGCATGTTATGTATTTTTGGTTGTTTCTTGTTAGTCGAGTCTTTTCTTATGTGCTTTGTATGTATTTTTATTCTTGTTTAGGAATTGTTTTAGTGGTTTGTTTTTGGAATGTCGTGAGTCATTTTTGAATGTGAGTGATGATATGTTGTGGTAGTTTGTGATGACAAGTTATGATTAAGAATTTGTACACTTTCGAATTGTGACATGTTTTAGTTAACTTGTTCAATTTTGAGACGAATATGGTGTAATAAGTTCCTTAAGGTCCAATGCATAAACTTGTGAGTAGTTGAGCCTCAACCATGCATACATGGTATTTCTTTTCATGAGTGGATCGGTTGTATTTGATAAGCTAGAACTTGCTCAAGGACTATAGGAACGAGCCCAATTTGTGGAGGTTAATGATATGATCTAAGGTCATCCTTGTTATTTATAGTCATTGTTATATATTTTAATACCATGAACATCATCCCTAGTCAACCACTTTGAGCCTTTAAGCCTTTTTCTTGTGAATTTAGCATATTACAAGCCATGATCACTTACTTAAGCCTTATATATATACCCTTTATGTGGGTGATTGAGGAGATGGTAGCTAGAAAGGTTTGATGAGAAAGCAAAACAAAGAAAGGAAACGGTAAACAAGTAAAAAAAGGATGAAAAGAGTAAAAACAAGAATGAACATGCAACTTCAAAACAAGAAAATGAGCAAAGCAATAATAATATGCTCAAGTACTTAAAAAATCGAAGAAGGAAGTATGCATTGAAAGAAGTTCAATCCAAAGAAAGTTGATGATTAGTGCTTGTGAACATTAAAGACAAGAAAGGAAGAAAGAAAAGTGGAGAAGTTGAAGAAATTGGTCATCTCTTCGATTACTTACACTTGTTTAGTCACTATTACCATATTCTTCCTATCCTATCAAAGAGCCTATCATTACATCCTTAATGAAAGACCTTTTTGATTATTGATTGAAATTTTGGTGGTTTGTGAATGTAGTCTACTAGCAAACTTATAGTGAGTTGAGCCAATCGATTAATGAGTGTTGACTTACCCTACTTTAAAGAGTGTTGAGTGAAATTGATATCCCATTGTGAGGCTTGGACAAAGAGGGACTATATTGCACTTTGTTTTCTTTTGATTGAACTTATTAATTTCTCATGTTATAAGTTTAATGTTGTAGGATGACTTAGCATATATTGTGGTTCTTATTGCTATTGATGTGTTATTACGTGTGTTCATTTAGTCTTTTCCTTGGTGAAAATATCACCCCTTGGTTTATTATTTTCGTTGTTAGGGGACGAACAACACTTTTAGTTTGGGGGTGTGATGAGTGATATTTTCACCTAGATTTTAGTGTCTTTTTATGTGTATTTTCGTATTATTTTATCCATATTTGTGTACTATTTGATTGTGTTTTGTATTTTTACAAAAATGTGTGAGAATGAGCTTAAACATATGAAAAACAGGTGAAAACGGAGCAATAATGGAGACGGGAGATGAAACGGTGAAGAAAATTAAAAAATGGTCAACAGGACGTAAAAACACGATCGTGTTTTTATGTCATGACCATGTTTTCTTGCAGAATAAAGAAATGTACAGAGAGCTGAAATTTTGCAAGAAAACACGGACGTATGCAGGAAAACACACCCGTGTTTTCTTGTACTTGGGTGAAAAATCATGTTCCGGGCTGAAAATCGCAATTTGCATAAAAACAAGGGCAGATGCAAGAAAATACAACCGTGTTTTCTTGCAATTGTGGCAAAATTGAAGGGCGATTTTCAGATTTCCAAGGGGGTATAAATACCCCCCAATTTCAACATTTTCACAAGTTTATCAAGAGTTTTCACTGTTTCACACACCTCACACACAATTTCTTCCATTTCACACCATCATCTTCATCCATTCTTCATCCATATCATCTACCTTCATCCCACCATCAAAATCACCATCCATTTGAGGAAAAGAAGCCAGGAAGAGAGGAGAATTACAAGGGGAAGAAGCAGATCACCATTGGAGGCATCCAAGGGAGTTTTCATCCAAATTTTGTATTGAAACCTTATTGTTCATCATGTTTTGTAAGGATCTTAATGTCTATGTTGATTTCCTTTTGAATATGGTAGACTAATCTCCCTTGTGAGATTAGCAACATGAGAGTTGTTGGATAATTTTTGGATTTGTGTATTTAAATTCATATGTTGATTGGGTAAATGGATTTTCTATCATTGATGTTTGAGATCTTGAGGTTTATGATGGTTTGTGTGTCTAGTTGTTCTAAATATGTGATTAGATTGAGAAATCAATTATATGTTTAGGATATTGAGTGAATCATTTCATCAAACACTTCATATGCATTATAAATTGTAAAGAGATTGAGAAATCCTTTAGAATTTAGATCCCTTTGATAGAACATGTGATTGATTTGATCGAGAGGTTGGTTAATTATGTGAAGGGACTCTCATTTCAAGCTTAGTACCTAGTTGGAATTGTTTGAGTGAGAACCAATCCATTGAGCTAATTGAGACTCATATCCTATTCATCTCGAGAGGGAGTTTAGGTGAATTTAGTATTGACCCTTAATCATTGCCCATGACCATATGAATTTGATGCATAATTCCTAGAATTACCACTTCTTGATTGTTGTTAATCTCACTTTTAATCAATTTGGAAAACTACTTTTCATCCATCCATCTTGTTTTTTTTTATCATTGCTTGTTTGCTTGCTTTGATTACTTATTTTTACTCGTTTAACAACCACTCTATTGATGATTCATCTCTATAAAATTACAAGAAACGTGAGATCGCTTAAGCACTAGTACCTACCTCCCTGTGGTTCGATAAATTATTTTAATTGGTCATCCCTACTACAAAATGGCTAATCAAAGCGACTCCATCAGCTCTTTCTGCCAGCTAATCATATATGTTTGCAGCCATCTCCTCAAATATCTCTTCTGTTGCCTCAGCAAACTGCATAAATATCGATCCACCTGCTGTCGCGTCCACCAACACTCTTGAATCTCTTCTTATGCCTTGATAGAAGAAGTCTAAGTAAGTATCCTTTGAAAATCCGTGTTTGGGACAACTACGCAACAGCTCTTTGAACCTCTCCCATGCCTCATAGAAACTCTCCAAGGACCCTTGTTTGAATTGTGTGATCTTTTCTTAATCAAGAAACTCTTGGATGGAGGGAAGTATTTATTTAGAAACATATCTGCTAGTTGCTCCCAATTAGTACAACATCCTTGAGGAAGGATGTTGTACCACTCATTGGCTTTCCCCGTAAGTGAGAATGGGAAAAGCCGCATCATGATAGCATCCTCTGGAACATTCATGTGCTTCTGCGTCCTAGCATATTCATCAAATAACTGCAGATGCTCACTAGGATTCTCCAAAGGGTTCCCACTAAATTGTTGTCTCTCTAACATTCAGATCAATCCAAAAGGTAACTCAAAACTCTCTGCGGTGATCGCAGGTCCATTCAACCCAGCATTAGTAGTGTGCTTCAGTTATACTGGTCCTGCATAGGGTTGGGGCCCGCTCATCATCAGCCATCTCTCTAATCTCAGTTTCTTCAGCCAAGTTAGATCCCTCAAGTTGTTGTGAAAGCTGTTCAAATTCCGCTAGTAACTCTTCTTCTGACGAGTGATAACTATCTGACTCTGGACTAGGAATAGGTGTAGCTGGCTACTTTCTCTTCCTTCTGTTCTATCTAACAAGTGCTTCAAGTTCTAGGTTTAATGGTTCGATTGCTCGTCCACTCGACCTAGTGATCATACACCTATTCTAACTCAAAAGATCAGAATTGTTTGGATCAAAAATAAATTAAAATAAATAAAAGCAAGTAAAATTTAACATCCTACAAGAAAATAAATCACTATAAAATTAAATTAAATCTATAAACCATCCCTGACAGGCGGCGCTAAGAACTTGATCGCTATTTTCTTTCACCCTTATGTGTAAGGGATCGATTGTAGTACGCGTGACCAAGTGAATATCGTTCCTATGAGATAGATATAAACTTAACAAGTACTTCTATTAATGATAATTCAATTGCAAGACAAATTCGGGAGTTTTTTAAGGAATGATTAATTAAACAAATAAAACTGAATTAAAATAATTAAACTAAGCAAATAAAAATAAATAACACAAGAGAAATGATTTAGAATTCAAGAATGGAGAATTGGTAATGCTTGGGCTAACAGCTTAACTATGTGACTAATTTATCTAGACTCAAGTTAATTACCTGCAGATGATTATAAGAGGACCACTAAGCCTAGTTAAATCACCTTGATCGGGTATGATCTAACACTTATAATGAGCTGAAAATCCTAGGATCAATAAGAAATTAACTCTCTCCCCCTCTATAGGTACTTCATGCTAAATTCCATTAAAGGCTAGAGTACTAGACTTCCCTTTCTAGGTACGCGATTATTAACCCATTTTGTTTCTTTACTAATTACCTAATAATGATGTTTTACCAGGTAATTAATATTCCAAATTGATTGTCTAATACTCTTAGGTATTATAGGCCAATCATCTATGACTTTCACAGGAAACAACAATTATTATGTAGAAATAGAGAATCCTATTAACTATCAATCAGTGATACCGTCAAGAATAATTAAAGGAATCAAAACTAAAAATACAATAATATGAAGTCTCAAAAATATCCTCTTCAATAAGGAAATAAACAATCTGCAAAGTAGTAAACCCAAGTCTAGGGTAATCAAATCACATAGTCAAATCTGTCTTAGCACCCTAACATTACCAACAAAGAAGCTTAGCCCATGGATTTACAAGGGCAATTCACAAAGATGTAATAAATCCTAACCATTGTTCTAAAATAACAAAGAACCCTAACCATTGTTCTAAAATAACAAAGAAAAATAATTAAAGATAAAAAACCCTTTTTGGAGGGCTCCGTCTCTTCAATTACGATCTCCGTTGGAATCTCCATCTCCGATCCAATTAGCAACTCTGATCATTTCTCCGGTGGATGGATGGAAGGTGGTGAATAATAGAGAAAATTAGGGTACTGTATGTCGTGAGGTATGAGCCGTGAATCAGACTAAGCTTTTATACTTGATTGGGCCTGGGCCAAAATAATTGACGTGGCGTGCAAGGATTGGGCCACACGGCATCGTACGCCTTCACACGGCTCTCACACGACTGCGGATGAATGCACGACGTATGTACATGGCATGGCAGACACACGACTAGGGATGACAATTTTACCCGTCAGGTCGGGCTACCCGACGGGTACCCGCATAGCGGATATAGAAAAATCGGGTAAAATCGGATAACGGGTCGGGTAGTACTCGAACCCAAAAAAAACTGTGCGGTTAAGGGTAGGGTATGAGTTTCCTTATATTTACCCATACCCGACCCGTACCAGACCCTAAAATTACCCGAATGTGTGTGTATATATATATATAATAGTATTATATATTTAATTGAATGTCTAAATCTAATATTTCTTTTAGTATAATAATATTGTTGATGAAAAATTTATGATGTATTTAATATTTATTTATTATAATATGTTTAATATTTTTAACTAAAATTTATATTCTTGTCCTGATATAAATATAAATAATTTTTAAGAATTATAATAAATCTTGTTCTATGTTATAATATTATGTGTTATTTATAATTATTTTTAAGAATTATAATTATTTTTTAAAATATTTTAACAAAAAAAATAATATTCAAATTGAGATATCTTGATGGTGAAAAGGAGAAGCAAGACTTTGAAGTTTTCATACTTAAACCAAGGAATTGAAAGCAATTGTTAGGATATGATGTTTGTTTTATGAATTTATTTGATTAATTAACTATGAATTTATGATGTTTTCTTATTAACGGACTTAGACATTATTGTTGTTGACTTTATTTTCTAATTTGCATATTTTATTTTAGGTTATTCATTTATGTATTATAATTATTTTTTGGTTGTTATAGTTTTAAAAAAATGGGTTGTGTCGGGTCGGGTAGAGTCGGGTGGATTCGAGTATCCACATATTATTCGCAAAATATACTAAGATTGCGGGTATCCGTTTACCCGCACATTACCCGTATACCAGATGGGTATACCCGTATTCTATCTGAAGCTCTATTTTAGGGTAAAAGGGTAGGGTATGGGTAGGGAGGATAGGGTATATGGTAGTATGTGGATTTGTCATACCCGTACCCTACCCTACCCATTTCCATCCCTACACACGGCATCGTGTTCTTTGCGCACAGCTGGAATCGGGCGTCCACAGACTTCACTCAGCAAAGGATGACATACACGACAATGGGCAGTGTTACACAATGGAAAACGAGCAAGAAAACTGCTCCGCGCTCGCCCCCACGCGCGATGTCGTGCGTGCTTCGACAATCTGTGCGACTCCACGGTTTTGAGCATAACTTCTTCATCTGGCCTGCGATTTGAGTGATTCTTGCACTTACGCAATCCTCTCTTCCTTGGGTTTCTACTCATAAAAGAACACACAGAAAATCTAACATTTGAAGGTAGAAAATATCCTGAAAAATTGGCACCATCGTGCTGAGCACGAACAACTTACGCGATGTCAGCGTCTTGATCATAACTTCCTCGTTTGAAATTCGATTGAGGTGTTTCTTGAGCCAAAATAATATTCTCTTCTGTAGCTTTCCAACTATATATCATATGACTAATTTGGACTACTACAATGATACAAAAAAATTATGGAAAGTGGACGTTTGTTTGCTTGTAAGTATCTCGAATTCATCCTTCATTCTAACTTTGCGTTCTTGAACCTTTTTCCTATCAAAATACAAAAAAATACCTCTCATGCTCCTTTTAGTTGATAATAATTCAAAGTATAAAGATTTGTGCTATTAATAGTAATTAAACACTCAAAGAGGTATCAAATTGGACTAAAAAGTACATGAATTTCTACTCTCATCAGTTTGATTGATAATGCGTTGATATTTTTTTCTTGATTTGGGAAGTAATAGTTTAGTAGAGGCCCAATAGGACATGGTGAAGGGATCGATTGCAAAGTGGTGTAGGAGAGAAGAGGCGGTAGGGAAGAGTTGGTGGTGGGGACCTGGAGGATGATATAGCGGAGACATGTCTTCGCTGAAGTTACATGTAAACTTACTACTTCAAAGAGAATGAGATAACAAAGCATAACATTATTTCTATTGATCAAATTAATTATGTTGAGTTTAGATATCTCATTGTTATACCTTACTCAAACTTTAATTATCTTCCTTATGTGAATTTATATATGTCACTGTTACGCCTTACTCAAAATTTAATTATTATCCCTTTTAAGCATGTTGCCTCCTATCTACATCTTAATCATCTTCTAGAGGATACTCTGATTATTAATCACAGAAAGCCACCCGTTTATGTACTCAGATTTCAAAATATCATCTTATGCATAATAACCACCCCTGCACTTTTAAAATTAACCCCAACATGATAAACACATTAATTAACAATTTGCATACAGATAATTTACTTTAAAAAATACATTATTTTTTTAAACTATACTTTATAACAAAAAATCACATTACAAACGATGCTACGTGCAACTAATACACTTTTCAATTATAATTTATGAAAAAAATAATATCACATCACAAAATATAACATGCTCGCGACGACACGGGATATTTTATGACACACTGGTGTGACATCTCCTGTAACACCTGCTTATGGAATGACACGTGTTGGGGAGGAGAAATCCAATCCCTGCCCAAAGGTTGACTGATTGACTTAGGGTATAATTTTCCTTCTCTCTCTTACGTGTCACTCATCCAACGGAGAGACACAGAAGATGTCATACCAAAGTGTCACAGAAGATCCAGATCCGCTGGTGACGTGCAACGTATTAGTTGGATTTAATAAATTTAAATATATCTTTATTTGGGTATTTAAGTAATATAGATTTTAATTTTTATGTCTAAACAATATGTAAAAGTAAAGGATAATGTGTGTGAAATTATAGGGTGTGTGTAGTGAGATGCTAGGATGTCATGTGACACTTTGGTGTAACATTTCCTTATAGAATAACACGTGGCGGGGGTGAGTAAATTCCTCATATTTAAAGATTTATAAGTTGACTTAAGGTATAGTTAAAGTGTCCCTCAATTTTCCTATGTGTCATTTATCCAATGTAGTGACATAAAAAATATCACATTAAAGTAGCATAGAAAATCTAAACCCGAGTAAAAGTTGAGTGACATTTAAGCCATCCAAATAAATTGATTAAATAACCTTGAATCTGAATTTTAGTTTCAAAAACAAATAATTTAAAATATATAAATATGTACTTTCTTATCAATCTAAGAGTGCTAGTTAAAAATAAAATCTATGTTTAGAATGAAACCTCACCCATTCACTATACTGTAAAGTGGTTGTAATTAGAATTTTTCTAATAAATTCTAACTAAAAATTGGAGAGAAATCAATATAAATATAAAATGAACTCAAAATAATTTATTGTTACCTAGTTGATAGCCGTGAAAAGATATGAAATCAGATCGACGCGGATCCATGTATTCCAACACCCATATTGTAATCATATAGACACAGATCCAACATAATTCACCTACAAATTTCCAGATAATTAAAAAAATTTATATATAAAAATTCAGTATTTGAATTATTCAAAATTCATTATATTTATAAAATGGAAAAATTACTCATAGGTACACACTTTGTATCCCTAATTACTATGAGATACATTGATTTAAAAAAAATTACTCTCACATACAAAATATTAAACTTAAATACCAAATATAACCCTAAACTCATACACTTTTAAACCACAAATCCTAAACCCTCACTCACCGCTGGATCACCACCAGACTGCCGCCGCCGCCAGACAGCCTCCGGCCGATCGCCGGACCTCCGCAAGACCACCACACTTTTTTGCTGCACACACTTTTTTTACTGCACATAACTTTTGTTGTACACAAATATTTATGTGCAGCACATTGTAAGGGTAATATTGGAATATCACTATATATTTATGTAGTTAGTAGTAATATTTTTGTATGTTTGTATCTCATAGTAATTAAGGAGATTTCAATGTATCTAGTAGTAACTATCCCTTATTAAATTTATTATTATTATAATTAAAAAACCACAAACTAAATTTATTATTATAATTAAAAAAACTCACCATAGAAGAACAAATTCTCATCGGTGCAGGATACTAATACACTAATAGTACAGGGTCAGACCAAGAGCTCGCGAACTCCTTGATGAAAAAAGGGGGGAATGCGCCCGAAAGCCCCCTTCTACTGCATCAAGTACTGGATAGGATGACACCCTATAGACCAGAAAGCTCCCGGATGATCTGATTCAATTGGCATAGATTCTATACGCTTAAATCGATTCCTTTTCTATTTGTTTAAGAATGGCCTCAACAAATTAGGTATTGTGAGAAGGAAGGATAATTACACTACACCACCCAGAAGCACTAAGTGCGGGAGGGCTTGATCAAGACTCAAGGGGAACTTCTTTGCCTGGTTCGTGCTAAATCCGGTTCCACCCCCAAAATCTCATATGTAGAGTGTAGAGCCCAATCCTATTCTCATCCAATATTAAATGAGCATTGGTTTACCGCCTTATTTGCTTAGATTTTCCAGTTCAGCATTGGTCGATTATCTACATTCGCAAGCTGAAACACAAGGCTTTCATGCAGCACGTTTTAGTATGACTTCTCGGCTTGATTCTCTATTTTAGAGTGGTGATAAGGTGGGGTTTTTCATTCTCAAAATCTCTTAAGAGAAGATTGAAGCTTCAACTGAGAAAGTGGCCTCCCCGTGGATCATATCATGACTGACAACCCTTAAAAAAATATACAACCCAGTAAGTAATTAATGTAAAAGTTGTGAGATAAAAAAAATGGACAAAATAAAAAAATGACCAATCTCATATTACAAAATTCATTCTATTTATAAATTTTATTATTATTATAATTAAAAAAACCCACTAACTAAATTTATTATTGTAATTATAATCAATCACAAACTCATAAACAATCAAATCATGACTGACAAACCTTAAAAAAAGTACAACCCAGTAAATAATTAATGTAAAAGTTGTGAGATGAAAAAATGGACAAAATAAAAAATAACCAATCTCATATAGCTTACATTTATTTTGCCACTAAAATAATAAAACATAAAAAATACCCAAAATTATTGTCACTTTCCAAAAATATCCTTATATAATGTTTGACTTTTACAAATAATATATTTTATTCTCTAATAGATAGGGAATAGGTCATGACATGACCTTTTCTTTTTTACTTAATTAATTGTAGGTGGGTGGAAATTAAATGTTGTAAGTAAATATTCAAAAAGTTACAGAATATTTTTTGGACCACAACCTTCCTCATTCCTTTTTCACATTTCTCTCTCTCAATCCCTAAATTATAAATTTTAAAAAAAATAGAAATTATAAAAATACTACCTATGTTCATTTACAACAGGTCTATTCGACCTAAAACTTGTCTATTCGATCCACATTTTCTCTAATCGGACCATCTTATTATTGTCTATTCTGTCAATGTAAATTTAATTTAAAAAAAAATTCATTTACAAGAGTTTTAACTCTATTCTGCCTACGTTTTGTCTATTCGGCCCACAATTTTCTCTATTCGGTCCATCATATATTTGTCTATTCGGTCTACATAAATTTAATATCACAAAATTCATTTACAACAATTTTAACTCAATTCGGCCTAAGTTTTGTCTATTCGGCACAAAATTTTCTTTATTTGGCACATTCTATTTTTGTCTGTTCGGTCTACGTAAAATTAACGTCGACAAAATACATTTACAATAGTTTTAACTATATTCGGCCTACGTTTTGTCTATTCGGCAAATAAATTTTTTTTTTTGGCCCATTCTATTTTTGTCTGTTCGGTCTATGTAAACTTAACATCGAAAAAAATTTTTACAACAGTTTTAACTCTATTCGGCCTACGTTTTGTCTATTCGGCACAAAATTTTCTTTATTTGGCCCATTCTATTTTTGTTTATTCGCTCTACGTAAACTTAACATCGAAAAAATTTATTTACAATAGTTTTAACTCTATTCGGCCTACGTTTTGTCTATTCGTCCCATATTTTTCTCTATTCGGCTCATTCTATTTTTTGTTTATTCGGTCTACGTAAACTTAACGTCGAAAAAATTCATTTGCAACAGTTTTAACTCTATTCATCCTATGTTTTATCTCTTCGTCCCACATTTTTTTCTATTTGACCCAATCTATTTTCGTCATTTTGGTCTATGTAAACTTAAAGTCGAAAAAAAATTTTCCAACAACTTTAACTCTATTCGGCCTCCTTTTTGTGTATTCGTCCCTCATTTTTCTCTATTTAGCCCATTTTATTTTTTTCTATTCGGTCTACGTAAACTTAATGTCGAAAAAATTTATTACAGCAGTTTTAACTCTATTCGTCCTACTTTTTATCTTTTTCGTCCCATGTATTTTGTATTCGGCGTATCCTATTTTTGTTTATTTGATCTACGTAAACTTAATGTCGAAAAAAATCATTTACAATAATTTTAACTCTATTCGGCATACTTTTTGTCTATTAGTCTCACATTTTTCTCTATTCGGCTAATTTTATTTCTTTATATTCTGTCTACGTAAACTTAATGTCGAAAAAATTCATTTACTGTAGTTTTAACTTTATTCGGCGTACTTTTTGTCTATTCGTCCCATATTTTTTTTCTATTCGATCCATTCTATTTTATCTATTCTGTCTACATTTTTTTATAAAAAAAATCAGTAAACATTGAAAAATTTATTTTTTTAAATAATAAAGTTATATAAATGAGCAAATATTAATGCAACAAGTCACCACATATGAGACAACCTATTCACTTATCAAGTATGTATGTACTGTGAAGTCAAAAAGTGATGTATATCTCTAATGTGAGTCAAAAAGTAATGTATTATATTCTCTCCCTTGTGACTTGTGGGACCAAGTGGAGGGGTACTTGGATCATAACTTATAAAAGTGGGTAGAATATTTTTTTTAAAGTATGTGGTCAAAATAAATGTAACAAATTTGAAAGTGGGTATTATAATGCATTTCCAAAAAAAAAGGGACACAAGTCATAATGCCCTATTTGAATATTGGGACATCAATTTTGCCCTACTTTTAAAAAGTGATAATGTGTCAAAATAACCACTTTCATATAAATTACATTTTTCTACCCACTCAAAAGTAATTACATTTTTCTACCCACTTTGTACTATTCATTCCAAATATACCTTTATCTATTGTTGGTGATCCAATTTTAGACACAATTTTCTTCTTGTTTTACTCACTCATAAATTTTTTGTTTTGTTATTTTTTTAAGAAAATTATAAATATTTATTCGACCCTGTTTTTTTGTCTATTTAGCCTAATTTTTATGTATTCGTCCCAAGATTTTTTAGTCTATTCGGTCTATGTTTTTTGAATTTTTAATGATCTCTATTCAACAAATTTTTTGTCTATTCGGCCTAGGGATGACAATTTTACCAGTAGGGTCGGGTTACCCGACGGGTACCCACGTAGCGAATATAGAAAAATTGGCTAAAATTGGGTAATGGATCAGGTAGTCCCCGAACCCCAAGGAGAACTATGCGGGTAAGGGTAGGGTACGGGTTCCCTGATATTTACTCGAACCCGACCCGTACCGGACCTGAAAATTACCCGAATGTATATATATATAATAATAATAGTATTATATATTTAATTAAATGTCTAAATGTAATATTTTATTTTTAGTTAATAATATTGTTGATGTAAAATTTATGATGTATTTAATATTTATTTATTATAATATATTTAATATTTTTAATTAAAATTTATATTCTTGTCCTAATATAAATATTAATAATTTTTAAGAATTATAATAAATCTGGTTCTATGTTATAATATTATGTGTTATTTATAATTATTTTTAAGAATTATAATTATTTTTTTAATATTTTAACAAAAAATGATATTCGAATTAATAAAAATGATAGTAGTTCTGTGAATTATATTATGAATAATCTGTGTATAAATAAAAGGTAATAATATTTTTAATAAAAAATAATATTAATATCTTTGATACAAAGTAGTAATAGCTATTTAAGAAATGAACTGTCTTGTTTGAGACCGTTTCGTGGAGAAACCATATTATGCTTTACGTTTTCATAATACGTGATCAATTTTTATTAAAAATGTTATCACAAAAGTCTTTGCCTTCACAATTTACACATTAACTATAAATAGTCTAAATATTTTTATTGTATTATTTAACGTTTGATAGAGTAATATAATAAATTAAACATATACAAAAAATATAATCTCTAAATTATGAGATTATATATTATTATATTTTCTTGGAATATTTAAACGGATAACATGTATATTATTTTATGCATGTTCTACCGTAAATTATGATGTTTGTTTTATGATTTTATTTGATTAACTAGGAATTTATGATGTTTTCTTGTTAATGCACATGGACATAGATGTTATTGTTATTGACTTTATTTTCTAATTTGCATGTTTTATTTTAGGTTATTTATTTATGTATTATGATTATTTTTTTGTGGATTATAGTTTAAAAAATTAGGTCTGGCTGGATCGGGTAGGGTCGGGTGGGTTCGGGTATTCGCGAATTATCAGTAAAATCTACTAAGATTGCGGGTACCCGTTTACCCGCGAAATATCCGTATACCCGATGGATATACCCGTACCCTACCCAAAGCTCTATTTTAGGGTAATAGAGTAGGGTATGGATAGGGAGGGTAGGGTATAGGGTAGTAATTGGGTTTGCCATACCCATACCCTACCCTACCAATTGCCATCCCTAATTCAGCCCATATTTTTTAGTATTCGTCCCAAGATTTTTTACTCTATTCGGTCTTTATTTTTTTAGTTTTTAATGATCTCTATCGAAACATACGAGACTGTCAAATGCCCTTTGACTTAGATATAATATTGCATAAAAATATGGTTTTTATACATTATAGGATTTTTTACAAGCTTTGTTGCTCCCACCATTAGCTTGTCCATGGAGGTTCTTACTTAACCTGTACTTCTACATGAAAAAAACAAGGTTTTAATTGTGTATTTATGTTGATATGAACTCTAGAATGATGTTCTCTAATTTAGAGTATATACATAAAGATGACCTTTTAAGTGGTAAAGGTTAATCTTTGGATGCCCATTAGTTTTAATACTTATTTGGTGTAGCTTCTGAAATGTAATGTATGACAAAATCAACTAAATTCAGGAGAATGGATTTCTTGAAGTATATATATGCATGCTTACTTTCTGCTCCGCCTAACTAGTTCACTGCTTCGATGAACCTTTTGTGTAGGTCCATAGTCCATTTTAGTCTTGGCTTAGGATCTGTAGAGGGCACCAGTCCTGAATCTCCGTCGCAATTAAAAGCTTGAAGGAACATGCGATTTTCAGGTGGAACTGACATTCTGTAGGAAGGATCACTATTCTCTACTTCATGGCAGTTTATCTTCAGTATGATAATCTTGGAATCATTAGATTCACACTTAGAGTTAAAAGGAGTAACTAGAATCAAGAAATGATCATACCTGAAAAGGAATTGCCTTGATATATCACCTTTAAGTTGAGTTATGATCCGGTTGTATGATGTGTGGTACAATTTTACAATAGGATGATTCTCCAAGTAGAACTGCTATTTATCTCATTCCTTAAAGATTATTTAAAGAATGTCATAACTTATTATAGGATTAGGTATTGAATGAAGAATATAAAATTATTTTCTTCATTGAACTTAAATGTTTATTATATTAATACTAAAATACATCATCCAATAATGATATGACAAATGTTTATTATTGGATTAGGTTCGGATTGGACAGTTGTCGGAGTTGGACCTGCGTTTGTGTTTGTTGTGGATGGTTACTCATCGGCGTAGGAGCTCGGAGTACTGAAAAAGGAGTTGCTACACACAGTTACTCATTTATCGGAGAATGCTTTGATTGGTTTGATGGTATTGATGCCATGGTTAGAGTGTATGATTTGGGATATACAAAGTGTTTAAGGGTAGTGGTTTTCCAGGGTAGTGTTTAAGGAAGAATTGAAAGGTTAATAGAAACTAGCATGTTTCAGTCCATACTGATACAAGATTGTGGCTTACATTCATATGTTTCCTTTTCTAAAACTTCAAATGAATGCAACATTCTCATTTTCTCAAAGTTAGCAATTACAATTCTGTGATGACTAACTTACTAGAGATGACAGTAGTGTTATAATATTAGTACATTTCCAGTCTCTTTAGGCTCTATATCTAAATTTCAATGATGAGTAATGTTGTTTGGGAACTAGAGACTTATTCATCTTTTACGTATTTAAATTGTGCAGTGGAAGGGATATATTAGGCTTTTTACCCAACTCATGTGTCATTGGTGATGTTCAAAAACCCTTCCCTAGTAGGATACAAATTGAATTGATGTATGCTTTATAAAATTGAAGCTAGTTTGTTTTTATCTCAATTGTCTTCATATATACACATCCATGATCATAGTTCTATTCTATTACTTCTTGTGATAGATTAAGTATACCCAAGGTCAATTAAAATGACATTAGGTTGTGTTTGGATTAAGTTATTTATTGGGCTTGAAAATTAGTGGATTTTAAATTGCATGGAGTTTAAATCAATTCATTTGAATATCATTATTTTGATAAATTATGGGTTTATGAAAGGATTTTCAAATTAATCCATAATTCAACAATAAATAGAATTTTATTTATGATAAATAAAAAATAATGAAAATTCTATTATATTATATATTAAAATCTAAAATTTTATTAAAAAAGAATTGTGCGATTTGGGGGGTGGGGTGGGGTGGGTGGGTGGGTGAGTTGGGTTGTGGTAGGGGGAAGGAGGAAGGGGATGGACAGATGCAATATTAACTGTTTTTATGTGGGTAGGGGTGGGGAGGGGTAGGTTGGATAATATGGTTTAATAGTGTTAGTCATTTTACTAAAGGGAGGCGCTATTGCCACCCGAAACATTGTTAAGAGCACCAAATTTTTAAAAAAAATTGGTAGTAAAATTCCTATTGTAACCTTACTCCTAAACATACTCCCACTCTAGTCATATCCAATTAATTTTACTAATTTCACCCAAAATCATTAGTAATCCCACCCAAAATTATTATTCCATTCCCATAAATTATTAATTTTGTTGATGAATTCACAATCTTATATTCGCATATTAATATTTTAACCGGTGTTGATATGTTAATTTTTTTTACAATTCGTCTAATGTTCAGTGGTGTTTTGTTTGTTTGTTTAGCGTGCGGAGTCGTTTACTCTATTTATTGAGTCTGAATTTTGGTTCTCTAGCTATCGTTTTGTTCGTTTTGGTATCTAATGTTCATATTTGAGTCTGAATTTTTCAGGAGATCAAGAAAATAACGAAACGGAGCTGCAGGAGGCCTTTCGACCAGAACCATAGTTGTTCGTCCACATCATCTTGGTCGAACAATGATCGAACAAGCTCCTAGAAGTCCATTCATTGAACAAACAGGCCGTTCGACCATATCCATAGTTCTTCAACCAAGTCATTATGGTCAAATAAAGGTTTAACGGAGATCGATAAGTGTATTTAGTATATAGGGGTGTCGTTTGACCAAATCAATGTTGTTCGACCAAGACCATCTTGATCGAACGATGGTCAAACGACGAGCAGCGAGCAATTCTTTTTACAGGGGGTCCGTTCGACCACAACTGGCCTTGTTCGACCATGTTGTTCGAGTCAAACGGGGGTCCAGAATCGCGATTTATAGCGGTTTCAGTGCCTGTTTGACCATTTCTTCGTCACCTCTCTTCGAACACTCATCCCGAAGAGTAAGAAGTTCACTCCAAACTCTGATTACACTCTTTTCTACCCTAATTACACATCATTCCATCCTTCCACATCACTTTTTGGGGAGATTCAAGTTTAAAAACTAGGATTTTCTTTAAAATTTGGGATTTTTGTCACGTTCTTCACACATATCCATGACCGGAGATAAAGGTATGTTTTCTTGATTCTTTACCCTTGGATTCGAAGATTCAATGCTTTATTGTTTATGGGTAAGTTAATTGAACATGTTCTTCATTAGGATTCTGAGTGGTAATTGGGTGTTCTTGTTGAATTTCATATAAATTTATTGTTGGATTGTATACTAAAAGTTTAGTTTTAGTATGAACAATGTTTTAACAATATTTGAAATGAGAATCATTGATCAAATGATTGCGTCTTATAATTTATTTATATGTCTGATGCAATAGTCCATTTACTTTATACTGTAGATAATATGTTGTGCGACAACACGCGGAGATCATATTATCGATTTCCTTATAAAGTATAAACAGATGCTCACAACCGAGATAGATGGGGTCTCTCTGTTGGGATGGTTGTAGTGTGATTTGATATTAGTTTGTCTTGATTATAGAATCACATTAGTGCACTTTGTGTGTATTGAGCAGAACCACTATAGATCGCTCAATTTATACTGACTATATAGGAGAACTTGATCTCAGTTATTATAGATGTTCGTACTCTTAATCCTTATACAATAACCTCGACACGTAAGGCAGTATGTATTTCTTTGATTCATCAATGGGTGAGATTTACATGTAATTAAATCAACAAACTCGGTGAGTTGGGAAATAGTGTTGTATCTATGGTGTGTTGTTGAATGTAGAAGGAAACTGTGTCCAATAAAATAGGTTGATGATGTCCCCTTGAGGAGCTCATAAGGATTATAATGTAAACCCTGCAGGTATATTTATTATGGCATGATAATAAGGTTGAGTGATACTACTCTCGGATGAGATATTAATTAATGGAGTTTTTAGTAACTTAATTAATTAATGAGCATTGTATTTCTTAAACATGGGGAGACTGTCGGGCTCATAATAAGAAGGAGCGTATAACATAATTTGGGATTGGAGTGACAGTGTAGTAATAATATTTTATAGTATGTATTATTATTATTAGACTTAAGTATAAGTTTTGGGCTAAACTTGCATACTTAAACCCAATGGAGGCCCGACTCTAATTTCTCCTCTTGGTCTCTGTTGTAGTCTATATATAAGTCATCTCAACTGTTCGGAAGCCCTAATTGATCACACCTAATATTGAGTAGGGGAAAGAACAGCAGATTGAGAGGATATTGAAGATCGTCACCCACACGACGTCAAGATTGGACTTGGGAATACAACAGATGATTAAGAGATTATTTTCATCAACCTAATTGTCAACTTTCATGATTATTTAGTATTCATGTGAAACTCCAAACTGGTTGTGTGATACACCATTGGAAAGCCACGGAAGAGAAGATCGTTTTAGCACAAAGATCACTCAAATCAGAGATTGGATGAGGAAGTTATACCTAAATTCTAGAGGTTGCGCATGCTGCGGGCGATAATCACTCTTCTTCAACATACCCTGGTGAAAGGTAATGCAAATCTTTATTCTTGCTTCCGCTGATATAGTTTGCATGAAACCCTAATAGTTCACGTTAACCAAATGATCAAACGTTAACAATTGGTATCAGAGCTTCAATTTTGTGGTGAAGCGTGACACGTTAGACTAGGGTTTATGTGCCAAACGTGGACTAGGGTTTAGAAAGTTAATATTTCTTGTTGAATACTCTATCCGGATATGTTGGTATGATTATCTCCGATGGGCGGCGTGGGTGGTGGCACACGGTGGCGATGGCATGACCACCGGTGAAAGTTAGCACGAGTCATGATGGGTGTTGCACGAGTCATCGCGTCTGGCGAAACCTCTTGCGGTCAGCAGTGCACTGGACAGGTGGGGTACTAGCGGCACTAGTCGACGTTGGTGTTGGCACGAGACATGTCTGCTGTAGAGGCGATAGGCGGGCTTGTCCGGCACGACTACCAGACGCGGAAGGCATGACTAGACGAGACACGATGTTGGGTGGAGATGGCTGACGCGACACGAAGCTTGCAGAGTGATGGCGGCTGGGCAGCACGAATCGTTTCTGACCATGGCAAGACTAGCATGGAAGTTGCAAAGTACACAGCACGCATCGTGCCTCTTCACGGCACGAGTCATGTGGGTGTCGACTAGTGTCGGCAGAAGTCCAGCGAAGGCGGGTGCATGCAGTGGCTGAATAAGGAATTATACGACTCGTGCTGGTGCATGGCACGAGTCGTGCCGACGTGTTATGTGGGCAGACGAGTTTGTTTTTCATATGACGTGTTCCGAATCAAGGCAGCCCATAATGATGAATGACTTAGGGCACAGGTAATCCTGCTTATTGCGTAAGCATCGGTTCAATATGTGGAGTGTCGGACAATACTTATTAATTTAAGTGGCGATTTAATTTGTGATATATAACTGCCATAATTGATTTAATTATCTATTATTGTTATATATGATTGCTTGTCGATATCGATGATTTCGATAATCTGATCAATATTGATGATTTCGATAATCTGATTAATATCGACGATGTTGATAATCTGGTCTATATCAATGATTTCGATAATCTGGATGATATCGACGGTAGATATTGATAGTTTTAAAAATTTGATAATCTGGATGTTTTTCAAAAATTTGGTAATCTGGTCGATATCGATGATTTTGATAATGTGGACGATATCGACGGTCGATATTGATGGTTTCGAAAATTTGATAATTTGATAATCTGGAAGTCTTTGTCGATATTTCTGCTTGGGGGCGAACAATCGAATTCGCTGATATATAAATGTTTATAATTGATTTAATTATCAGATTATTGTTATATATGTATGCATAATTCTCTAGGATTTACTGCCTTATTTGGTATAATAGGAGCATGTTAGGTTGCGTATTTTATTCTTGAATTTTATATGCATGTAAAAACCCTCGGTGTTAAATAACTAAGTGGGAGAGGGGATTGGTAAATAATTTCCGTAGTCTTCATTATTGGTTTGTAAGTGATGTGAGTAAACTTGCTCGTTGGCAATAGGTCTTCCTCTACAACATATGAGTTTATTTATAGATCACTGGTACAAACTTCTTTATGATGATTTTAGGAAGTTATCTGAGCGCGTGTGCACTTCTCCAACTGTAAGACACATATACTACAAGAAATTTGACCAATACCCACACATAAAATGCCCACACATGAGATGTGTGGCTAAATTGTGACACATAATATTTTATGTGTGGGTAATGTAACAACTTAATTGTGACACTTAAAATGTATCACTAAAAATAAATTTTGATATTTTAATTTTACGGATTATTTTAGATATTAAGAATACCCACACATGATCACATATATTAAAACTGTGTGACTAATAGTATATTATTTAGTTACACATAAATTTTATGTGTGGTTAAAAAAATCTCATGTGACAATATGATACTGTATTTGATGAAAAGAAAATAATTAATAGGAAATACCAATTAACAAATATATTTCTTGAAAAATATTGTTAAATTATAATAATATTTAGATAAAATAACTTATTTTGGAAACATATCCTATCTACAAATATATATAATTATAAAAAAATTAAGTGAAATATTTATATAGCCAAATAGCTAAATCTTCCTTTCACGCGTGCATAGGTACGGGTTCGAATCTTACAAGGAACAAAAATAGATAAGATATATAAAATAAAAATAAAAAGACTATATATTCGCTCACCATATACATTTCTTTATATATTTTCTCACAAAATAATCACACGTAAGGAAAATATTTTCCCACACATGTATGTGTGGATAAAAGATAAAGATTTACCTACACAATTTATATATGTAAGTAAAAATATTTATCAACACAATTATAGTGACTCATATTTACACTTTTTTATGTGTGGGTAAAATGCAATGCCCACACAAAAATAGATTGTACCCACACATATGATGAGTAGGTAAAACCCAAATTTCTTGTAGAATAAGCTTGTGTAATGGACTTGGGATCAAATAATAGTGTATACTTAGGTGTAAATAATAAGTATCCTCCCAAAGGAGTCACTGCTGTTATTTGCATGGCTAAAATGGAACCGACTATTAATTATTTTGTCATGAAGTTAGGTTGATGAATGAAATTAATGGGTAAAATCTTCTCTTGTAAATATTCGGGTTTGTATACCTCCACACTAATGTGGCATGCAGACTCACGGTGCATGAGATGTATGTGAATTCTATTTTTATATTGTTTTGAGGTAATCAATATAAACGAATAAATTCAAAGGATTTGATCGGTGTATTTATTCACATGATTCTTAGTATTTTCAAATAGTTTGTTCCACTTATTGTTAACTAAGAGAAAATATATTTACTGGTCCAAAATTAGATGATTAGAAAAGAATCTTGGTTTCGATCTTACTACTTAGGAAAACATATGTGTTCACACTAAAGATATCCTCTAGTGTCACTAAAGGTATGTTTTCTTGATTCTTTACTCTTGGATTCGAAGATTCAATGCTTTATTGTTTATGGGTAAGTTAATTGAACATGTTCTTCATTAGGATTCAAAGTGGTAATTGGGTGTTCTTGTTGAATTTCATATGAATTTGATGTTGGATTGTATACTAAAAGTCTAGCTTTAGTATGAACAATGTTTTAACAACATTTGAAATGAAATCATTGATCAAATGATTGCGTCTTATAATTTATTTATATGTCTGATGCAATAGTACATTTACTTTATACTGTAGATAATATGTTGTGCGACAACACGCGGGAGATCATATTATCGGTTTCCTAATAAAGTATAAACAAATGCTCACAACCAAGATAGACGAGGACTTTCTATCGGGATGGTTGTAGTGTGATTTGATATTAGTTTGTCTTGACAATAGAATCTCATTAGTGCACTTTGTGTGTATTGAGCAGGACCACTTGAGATCGTTCAACTTATACTGACCATATAGGAGAACTTGATCTCAATTATTATGGATGTTCGTGCTATTAATCCTTATACAATAACCTCAACACGTAAGACAATATGTATTTCTTTGAATCATCAATGAGTGAGATTTATATGTAATTAAATCAACAAACTCAGTGAGTTAGGAAATAGTGTTGTCTCTATGGTGTGCTATTGATTGTAGAAGGAAACCGTGTATGATAAAATAGGTTGATGATGTCCTCTTGAGGAGTTTATAAGGATTATCATGTATACCCTGCAGGTGAATTTATTACGGCATGATAATGAGGATGAGTGGAACTACTCCCGGATGAGATATTAATTAATGGGCATTGTATATCTTAAACACGGGGAGACTGTCGGGCTCATAATAAGAAGGAGACCGTAACGTAATTTGGGATTAGAGTGACAGTACAGTAATAATATTTTAGTGGTATGTATTATTATTATTGGACTTAAGTATAGGTTTTGAGCTAAACTTGGATACTTAAGCCCAATGGAGGCCCGACTCTAATTTCTCCTCCTGGTCCCTGCTGTAGCCTATATATAAGTCATCTCAACTGTCCGGAAACCCTAATTGATCACGCCTAACCGTGAGTAGGGGAGAGAACTGTTAGATTGTATACTAAAAGTCTGACTTTTGTATGAAACAATATTTTAACAATTTATTTGAAATGAGAATCATATGATCAAACATTTTGCATATTATAATTTATTTATATATTTGTGCAAAAGTCCATTTACTTTATACTGTAGATAATATGTTGTGCGACAACACGCAGAAGATCATTTTATCGGTTCCCTTATAAAGTATAAACAGATAGTCCCAACTGAGATAGACGGGGACTATCTATCGGGATGGTTGTAGTGTGATTTGGTTTTTGTTTGTCTTGACCATAGAATCAGATTAGTGCACTTTGTGTGTATTGAGCAGGACCGCTTGAGATCATTCGACTTGTATGGTCTATATATGAGAACTTGATTTCAGTTATTATGGATGTTCGTGCTCTTAATCCCTATACATTAACCACGACATGTTAGACAATATGTATTTCTTTGATTCATCAATGGGTGATATTTACATGTAATTAAGTCAACAAACTCGATGATTTGGGAAGTAGTGCTGTTTCTATGGTGTGCTGTTGATTGTAGAAGGAATCCGTGTCCTATTTAGGTTGATAATGTCCCCTTGATGGGATCATAAGGATTATCATGTAAATCTTGCAAGTGGATTAATTTCGGCATGATATTGAGGTTGAGTGGTACTACTCTCGGATGATATATTAATTAATTTGAGTTATCAGTAACTTAATTAATTAATGGGCATTGTATATCTTAAACATGGGGAGATTGTCGGGTTCATAATAAGAAGGATCTCATAACGTAATTATGGGATTAGAACGGTAGTGCAGTAATAATGTTTTAGTGGACTATATTATTATTATTGGAATTAAGTATAAGTTTTGGGCTAAGCTTGGATACTTAAACCCAATGGAGGCCCAACTCTAATTTCTTCTCCTGGTCCCTATTGTAGCCCATATATAGGTCATCTCATCTTCTTGGAACCCTAAGTCTGCGCCACGTTTGACGTGAGAAAAGGAATAGGAGCAGATTGAGAAGATCCTGAATATCGTCGCCCACACGATGTTAGGATTGGACTTCGGGAATACATCAGAAGATCAAGAGGTTGTTCTCTACTGCTGTTCATCTTCAACATACCCTGATGAAAGGTAATAATTTTCTAATTTATTTCTTCCGCTGGATTAGAAACGCATGGAACCCTAACGGTTCACGCTAACCAAATGATCGAACGCTAATAATTAGTATCAGAGCTTCAGTTTCATGGTCAAACGTGATACGTTAGACAAGGGTTTATGTGTTATACATGATTTAATTATCATATGGAATAGCATGAGGATTAGGGTTCGTAATTTTCAATTACACGTGAAACTCTATGTGTTTCCATTGAAAGATATTGCTATTTTGTTACACCTAGACATCACACACATATGACTGTTTGGTGATGGTGTAAATCGGTAAATGTTTTTGGCTGGTGCACGGCTGACGTGTGAGGCAAGCGATGGAAATCGGAGTGCCTTGGCGAGGCTGGGCTGGATGAAGAAAGCGCCGAATAGAGGCATGACTGGTGGGCCTGTACGCCACTACCGGTGAAAGCCCACGGTGGAGACGAGGAGTGGCACTGGATAATCACCACGATGTAGCCAGTCATAGATGCAGGCGGCGGTAAGGGTTCAGGTGACCGCGGTAGGATGCTGGCACGACGATCTTTGTGTGCAGGCGGTGGCCTGAGCGATTGGTGTCAGCAGACTACTGCACCACGTGAAGTCCATGGCTATTGTTGACTGGCGACAGGACGACACGTTAATGGCATCGGTGGGCAAGCGGTGATGATCATGTAGGCAGCGCTACAAGATTCGTGATGAAATACAGTGGGTTCCAAGAGAGTCACAGGCTACTTTCAGGCGAGTCAAAGGCTACTTCTGGGACGGGATTGAAGGGCTTCCGATCGAGCCCAAGGAAGATTATAGGCGAGTCCTTCCACCGTCTGGGCGGGTCTGAAACCTCCTTCGATCGAGTCTGCCATTATTTTGTGATCGGCACGGATGACAGTGAGCAACGGCAAGGCTTGGGCGACTGAGCAAGATAATGATGTTGTGGCTGGTGGATTAGCGAATGTATCTTAGGCGGCTAGAGATGATGGATGCAGATACGTTTGACCGGTGTTTTCCTGGCACGTTGCTGGTGAATCTTTCGATCGAGTCTTGGGCAGTCTCGATGGAGTCTTGCCAGTTCAAGATGGGTCTAAAAATATTCTGGCGGATTCATGGCGGCCTCCAGGAAAATCGACGTTGGTTGGCGCTACACACTGGAATTTTCTAGCGAGTAGATGGGCACGAAAGGTGGGCTGACGACACAACTCTGGTGGGCTAACGGCACAACCGCTGACAGCAGCGGGCACCAAGTCGTGCCAGTGAATGCTTAGCATGTGAATGCAAGACGCGGCTGGGTGAAAACGGGCAATTTTGACGGGCATGATTTGTGGATAATGAGCTACACAAATCATGCAGTTGTTGCCTATAGGCCAGCCGAGCTCGTTTTTGTAATTCAACATTTTCTGCGTTTAATTCGTGATATATAACTGCATTAATTGTTTTAATTTGACAATTATGGTTATATATGTGAGCATGTTCTATGTGATTTACTGATTTAAATTGCATATTAATAGAAGGATGCTAGGATGTGTATATTATTATTAGGATATTATATGCATGTTAAAAACCATTGGTGTTTAAATAACTAAGTGGGAGAGAGAATTGGTAAATAATTCCCAAGGCCTCCATTATTGGTTTGTAAGTGATGTGAGTAAACCTGCATATTGGCAATAGGCCTTCCTCCACAACGGATGGATTTATTCATGGATCACTGGTACAAACTTCTTTAAGATAATCGTAGGAAGTTATCCAAGCGCGTGTGTACTTCTCCAACTGTAAGGCATATAAGCTTGCGCAATGGATTTGGGATCAAATAATTGTACACACTTTGGTGTAAATAATAAGTATTCTCTCTAATAGAGTCACTGTTGTTATTTGCATGGCTAAAGAGGAACCGACTATTAATTATTTTGTCATAAAGTTAGGTTGACAAATGAAATTAATGGGTAAAACCTTCTCTTGTAAATGTTTGGGTTTATATGCATCCACACTAACGTGGCATGCAAATTCACGGTACTTAAGATGTTGGTGAATTTTATTTTATATTGTTTTGAGAGAATCAATATAAATTTATAAATTCGAAGTGTTTGATCTGTATATTTATTTATGATTCTCAGGATTTTCAAATGGCACCCAACTCACTTTCTGTTATACTTAAAGAGCATAAACTTACTGACACTAATTATGTTGACTGGAAACGGAACATGGACATTGTTTTAACTGCTGAAAATTATATCTTTGTTCTCACTGAGGAATGTCCTTCGAAACCTACTGATGAGTCTACCAAAGAGCAAAGAGTTGCTTATAATAGGTGGCTCAAAGCTGATAGGATGGCTAAGTGCTATATTTTGGCTTCTATGTCAAATGTGCTTCAGACTCAACATCAAGCTATGAACACCGCCTATGATATGATGCATAATCTTATGGAACTCTTCGGGCATCAGAGTCGTCCTGCTAGGTCGAAGGGCATGTCTGTACTGATGAACACTAAAATGGTTGAGGGCACTTCCGTAAGGGAGCATGACCTTAGAATGATGGGCCAACTCAATGAGTTGGAGGTTCTTGGAGATGAAATCGATGGGGAAACCCAAGTCGATATCATACTCCAAAGCTTGCCTAGGAGTTATGAGCAGTTTCGCCTGAACTACGGTATGAACAAATAGTTATACACATTGGCAAAACTTCAGACAGAACTTGTGGCAGCGGAAGAACTGTTTTGTCGTGCTCCTCAGGTTTATGTTGCTAAAAATGCTACTTATCCTAGGCCGAAAGGCGGTAGGAATAAGAAGAAGCAAGGAAATTCAGCACTGGTAAACCAAGTGAACGCAAAGAGTGGTGCGGTCAAGAAGCCTAAAGGCAAATACTTCAAATACAAGCAGCCGGGATATTACAATGCTGACTACCCTCTTCTGGAGGGGAACAGAAATGGTAAGTCTTTTATGCTGGTTGTTAAATCGTGTTTAACGACTGTATCTGCTGACACTTGGTGTGTTGATACGGGAGCTACTGACCATGTCTGCAATTCTTTGCAGGGATTCCATCAAACCCGACAGCTAAGTGATGGGGAGATTACCATACTCATGGGGAATGCTGCAAGAGTAGCGGCGTTGCAGTGAAAGATGTCTATTTATTTTTTAATAAGAATAAAACTCTTGTTTTGAGGAATTGTTGTCACGCCCCGACCCCAGACAAAGCGCGACAACCGCCACGTTAACCATAAATTTCACAGAATGGGTGCACTCCACTCCACAAAGTTTATAGAAAACGTAAGGCTTGCTATCAAGTACCTGTAGAACTGAACAACTGATAACAACGGGTACAACACGAGGACATCATCTCATAAAGTATCAACAAGGATTTACAAAGGTACAAAATTCAACGGTGTAACTTAGTTTAAAGAAATTATACATGAACGATATAACATCGCGAAGGTACAAAAAGAACATCAAGGGGGTCACCAAATATAAATTATACAATCTCGCCAATGAATCCGTCAATTTACATAAAAGAGAAAGTACCCAAAACACGGATTAGATGATGAGCAAACGATAGGCAAACCTCCAACCAAAATGATATCAACAGCCTGAAAAGGAAAGAATGATGGGGGGTGAGCAAAACCACTAGCTCAGTGAGGTGATAAGCCGGTCACCCCGACCCTTATACGAAGCATGTACTCCCACTCGCGGTTCATAACATAAAATCCCACAATTCGTCCCACAATAATTATTCTCACTCAGTGTACATATTAATGAAAATAAAAACCTTAGTGAACATTTATGAATAACACAATTAGTTCAAACAACATGTTATCACATAAAAGACGCGTGGGTAGTCAATATCCTCCTCGAACTGAGCTCTCCGTCGAGAGACAGTCCAAGCCCGTCACCGTTACTCTAGATAAAATGCACATTAATATTCTTTCTCAATATGCCAAGTGCTAAAGTTCACAATTCAATATCGACTGAATACTTGAAATGATCAAACATATAAACATATATGACATGCATGTCCCACACAGGTGACGTTGACTGAGCCTATAATAGACTGATCCATCTAACGATCACCCTCCAGAGTATCAGTATTTGGTAAATGGACAGGTGCCTCGTTAGATCTAACTCACGCGGGTTTGCCAATCACGGGCAACTTGGTTGTCACTCTAACTCACCCGAACCGCGACAATTCGGGCTACTTAATCAATGTCGCTCCAACTCACCCGAACCGTGACCAATTCGGGCTACTTAACCTTGGTACCAGGCATACATATGCATGTGCATCATAAGATGAATAACGACTCAAGTTAGAGTCTTAATTGGCACACAAGAATAACCAGAAATCAATAATACTCATAAAATGGCTAACATGACTCTAACCAGAGCAATCGAGCCAATCAGGCTCTTTACCACATAACATAATACCAAATAATTTTCTTATCAATTAACTAAAACTAAAATAAATGCACATTTAACGAGGGTCCACACTTCCCACAAGAGAAGGCGTTCCCGAATTATCAACTCACAAGGAAGTGATTAACTCTCTCCGGAATCTGAAGTCGGTCCCTTGCCCTTCGTCGATGGTTCTTTACCTAGAAAGGAGATGAGCAATTAAAGACAAATTAAATATAACTAACTATTAGCGTTAACATCCCTTTCATTGCTAAAAACAAATCCTAATCGAGTTCGAACGAGTCGATATTAAATAAAAATGGCATGTAACTCTTTAACATCAGTTCCCAATCCCATATAACCGTTTCAATACATTAACTAGACGAAACGATAGAAAATAAGTTTGAATTCGACATAAAAATTCTGAAATTTTCCTGCTAGCGGCAGTTTACGAGAAAAATCATAACTAATTGTAGAATAATCGGATTGAGGTGTTTCAAGTGGCTACGGAAAGCTAACGAGTTCAACTACGTACAGAAATTAAGTTTGCAAAGTTTCGAGGACAATAGCTATCTCGAAATCAGTTCGAACAGTCTACAAATTTCCCACATACCAAAAAGAAAAACCCCACAAAATTACAAAATTATGGAAGAAGGAAGCTTAATTCACACACCACTTACCTCAAAACAACTTAAAAACCACCTAGGATGAGGGTTGTAAGGGAGAATTTGGTCAACAAGGGTTTCTCCTCTTCCTCTCTTCTTTCCCCTCTTTTGCTTTTCTTCTCCCGTTCTTCTCTCTCTTTTTTTTTTAACTTTAGTCTTACTAATTATATATCAGGCCATTTAAGTGGGCTGAAACTTTGGGCCACAAAATAAATAAATAAATAAGTTTGGACTTTCTAAAAAAATTCTAATTGGGCTTAATTGGGCTGGCCTTTTGGGCCATAAAAATAAATAATTAGGTTTTGGGCTTTCTAACAAAATCTAGTTGGGCTAAGATAGGGCTGGCCTTTTGGGCCATAAAATAAATAAATAGGTTTTGGGCTTTCTAAAAAAAATCTAGTTGAACTAAGATATTATAAAGTATCCCCTCCTCCAAAAAGTTTCGTCCTCGAAACATAAACGTACCTAGAGATGAAAAGAGATTTGGATGGTGTTGACGCATGACTGACTCTGGTTCCCATGTTTCTTCTTCAATTTGATCACTTCTCCATAGAATTCTCACCATAGGAATGGATTTGTTACGAAGCATTTTCTCTCGGCGATCTACAATTTGAACAGGTTGTACTTCGTACGATAGATTTTCCTTTAATACAACTGGGGGATCTTTGAGCACGTGCGAGGGATCTGGTTCATATTTTCTAAGCATAGAGACATGGAAGACATCGTGAATCTTCGACAATTCCGATGGTAGGTCAAGTCGATACGCGACACGACCAATCCTTTGTACGATCGTAAACGGGCCAATATACCTTGGACTCAACTTTCCTCGACGGCGGAATCGCAACACGCCCTTCCATGGAGAAACTTTCAGAAAAACTTTGTCTCCTTCATTAAACTCCAAATCGCGCCTCCTATTATCTGCGTAACTTTTCTGTCGATCTTGCGCTGCCTTAAGTCTGTCTCGAATAAGTTGTATTTTTGCCTTCGCATCTTCGATAAGCTCTACTTGTTCGATTTGTCTCTCGCCAACCTCATCCCAAAAGAGTGGTGTTCGACACTTTCGGCCATACAGAGCTTCGTACGGGGGCATTCCAATGCTTGAATGATAACTGTTGTTATAAGCGAACTCCACCAAAGTCACGTACTTATCCCAGCTACCTCCCAAATTCAACACCACTGCACGTAACATGTCTTCTAGTGTCTGTATAGTTCTCTCTGACTGTCCATCAGTCTGTGGATGAAACGAGGTACTGAATAGTAATTTTGTACCTAGCGCTTTCTGCAGACTAGGCCAAAAACGGGAAGTGAATCTTGGATCACGGTCAGATATGATTGACACTGGTACTCCGTGCAATCTCACGATCTCATCGACATATAACTTGGCAAGTTTCTCCAAAGATTCGTTGGTATGCACTGGAAGGAAATGTGCCGATTTTGTCAGACGATCGACAATGACCCAAATTGAGTCATGACCCTTTTGGGTTCGAGGTAAACCAGAAACAAAATCCATTGTGACGTTTTCCCATTTCCACTCAGGAATAGGTAGTGGTTGAAGCATACCGGCTGGTTTTTGGTGTTCCGCTTTAATCTGTTGGCATGATAAGCACTTTGATACAAATTCAGTAATGTCCCGTTTCATACCTGGCCACCAATAATGCTCCCGAAGTGTTCTGTACATTTTGGTACTACCAGGATGCATAGCATAGGCTGAAGAATGGGCTTCCTCAAGAATAGCTCTACGAACATCAAGTTCTGATGGAACACAAACACGATTTTTAAAAGTAAGAAGTCCATCATCCCGAATTCGAAATTCGGTTTCTTTTCCTTGATTTAGCTTTACAATCTTCTGTTGTAAATAAACATCGTGTGATTGTCTTTCTCGAATTTGCTCGAACAAGGTAGGTCTAACCTCGAATTTGGCGATTAAGGCAGAATCATTAGACTTTTCACAATCGAGCGAAATGTGTAAAGATTTAAATTGCTCCAACATAGGAAGATAAAAAGATTGAATTGAAGCAAGTGAGGTAGAAGACTTTCTACTCAGAGCATCTGCAACAACGTTCGCCTTGCCAGGATGATAATCGATGACTAAGTCATAGTCACTAATCAACTCCATCCATCGCCTTTGCCTGAGGTTGAGCTCCTTTTGCGTAGTGATATACTTTAAGCTCTTGTGATCAGTGAAAACCCGACAAGTTGCACCATACAGATAGTGCCTCCAGATCTTCAATGCAAAGACGATTGCAGCCAACTCTAAATCATGTGTAGGATAATTTTCTTCGTTCTTCTTCAATTGCCTTGAAGCGTAGGCAATAACCTTTCCTTCTTGCATGAGAACGCATCCTAATCCTTGTCTCGAGGCGTCGCTATAAATGGTAAATTCTCCAATCGCTGGGTCTGGCAAAGCAAGAATAGGAGCTGAAACGAGTCGTCTTTTCAATTCTTGAAATGCTTCGTCACATTCTTCATTCCATTCAAATTTTACCCCTTTTCGAGTCAATTTAGTCAAAGATGAAGCCAATAACGAAAAGTCTTTGACAAACCGTCGATAATATCCAGCTAATCCCAGAAAACTACGAATCTCTGTCACGTTCTTTGGACGCTCCCAATCTAGTATAGCTTGAATCTTCGCTGGATCGACGTAGATTCCTTCTTTAGAAATGTGATGACCCAAAAAGCTTACCTCGCGAAGCCAAAATTCACACTTCGAGAATTTAGCATAAAGCTGGTTTTCTCTGAGAATGTTCAGAGCAATTCTTAGATGCTGAGAATGCTCGTCGTCCGATTTAGAATAAATAAGAATGTCATCAATGAAGATGATGACAAACTTATCTAAGTACGGCCGAAAGACCCGATTCATAAGATCCATAAAAGCTGCAGGAGCATTTGTGAGTCCAAAAGGCATAACACAGAATTCAAAATGACCGTATCTGGTTCGAAAAGCAGACTTAGGGATATCAGATTCCCTAATCTTGAGTTGGTGATAACCGGATCGCAAATCAATTTTTGAGAACACAATTGCTCCTTGCAATTGATCAAACAGATCATCGATTCTTGGAAGAGGATATTTGTTCTTGATAGTCACCTTGTTCAATTGACGGTAGTCGACACATAGACGAAGTGATCCATCTTTCTTCTTGACAAAAAGAACTGGAGCACCCCACGGAGATGTGCTAGGTCGTATGAACCCCTTCTCCAATAATTCCCCAAGTTGTGTCTGGAGTTCCTTGAGCTCAGCAGGCGACATTCGATATGGAGTAATCGATATAGGTGTGATTCCAGGAAGTACGTCAATGGAAAAATCAATCTCTCGATTCGGAGGTTGTCCTGGTAAGTCTTCGGGAAAGACATCAGGAAATTCATTCACGATTGGGATGTCATCTAGTTTAGTTTCAGAAAGAGAAGTATAGATGACAAATGCCAAGAATGCCTCACAACCCTTACGCATTAATTTATGCGCAGTCAACATTGAAATAAAAGAGAGGGATCTCGTTTGAAGTTTACCCTCAAAAACAAGTTCTGAGAATCCTGGTCTACGAAAAATAACAAGCTTCTCGTGGCAATCGAGAATTGCATGATGAGAAGAAAGCCAATCCATGCCAAGAATAACATCAAGATCAATCAAAGGCAATGGTATCAATTCAGCCTCTAAAATGACATCTTTGATCTTCAATGGACAACCAAGGAATACTGAATCACGAATTAGACGCTCTCCAAGAGGGGTATGAACGATGATTCCAGGTGACAAATGAGAGATAGGATAATCTAAGATCGCAGTAAGATCATCTCGGATATAAGACCTATCAGAACCTGGGTCAAATAAAGCGTAGACCTGATGGTCTCCCACAAACACATGGCCTAAAGAAGCAATATTAGGTGAGATTGTGATTTAAAAAATTTGAAAAGATAGAATTTCTTACGAATGTTTTATTCGTAATCAAGTGGCATAACAAGGCGGGGTTAGATTTAGCATGTGAAAATACTCAAATTATAAATTACCTGTCACAACCTTCGGATCTGAGCGAGCCTCTTCTTGGGAAATATGAAATACTCTAGTTTGCTTCCTTCCTTGCATAGGTGATTGAGTACTAGGGCCGCTTGAGGCATCGGGCACTCTGATAACTACAGATCGAGTATCTCTGGGTGTAGAATATGTTAGTTTACCACGAAACTGACCAGAACCCTGACTGCTCGTTCCCATAAGCTGAGGACAAGAACTTCGCATATGCCCCGGCTGTCGACACTGAAAACATACTTGAGGAGCCTTACAGGGGCCGTCATGATATTTTAGGCAATTCTGGCACTTGCGATTTTCACCAACCGATCCCGAGACATTGCTCCCGCCTCTACCAAACTTCTCCCGAGGTTGAGGAAAACTAATAGATACCGAACTTGGTGCGCCACGCGAAGATCCCACACCCCTATACACCTTCGATGCATTTCCTGGAAATGCGCTCCCTTGCCTTTTCTTTTGAGATCGTTCTGCAAGCTTATGTCTCGCCTGAACTAAACCTTCTACCCTCAGGGCTTCTTCTACGAGATCGTCAAGACTCTCGTACTTGTCTCCAGACTTGATGCGATCTCGAATATTTAAATTAAGACCATCTTCAAATCTCTTGCATAAGTCTCTCGTCGTATATGACTCAGGAGCGAATTCTCGCAATTCCAGAAATTTGCTTTCGTACTCCACGACCGACATAATGCCTTGAAATAGGTTGAAGAACTCCTTTCTCTTTTGATCCTTGATGTACTGAGAGAAGTATCGATCTTTGAATCGTTCCACAAAGATAGCCCACGTAATAGTAACCGAAGATGTCTCTTTTAGATTCTGCCACCATCGTCGTGCATCTGGGCCTAACAGTTTGGTCGCAATGACCACACGATAACATTCTTCAATCATCAAGGTGTCAAAGGTCTCTGTAATCTCCTTTAACCATGCCCCCGCTTTAGAAGCATCTCTTGCACCGTCAAATTTCGAAGTCCCCATGTTTTCAACTGCTTTCACCAAATCAGGTATAAAAAGTGCACCTCGAGAAGCAGAACCTCCTAAAGCCATTTCTGGAGTAAAAACTGGTACATTAGATGTAGGTAGAATCGATTCATTAGCACGAAGAACCTCTTCAGTGACAGTCGTAGTTGTATGAGCCGTTGTAGGTGGTAGAACACCATGTATTCGAATGTGATCATAATACAATTGGTACTGCTCGGGTGTCATCATGTGCTCAACCCGCAACTGGGCCCGTGGTTGCTCTACCTGGGAAACTGGCACCCTATGATCAGAATTGATAGGGTCCATAACCGTCGGAGGAATGACATGATCAGAAGAAACATGTCCTCGAGGTCCACGAGGAACAGAAGAGAGTAGAGGACTCGGAGGATCACGAGGAGCGTGTCCTCGACCTCGACCTCGACCTCGACGACGAACTGGAGGTGCCATAATGACTGAAAGGAAGAAAGGAAAGAAAATGCAAGGTCAACGTCAAGGCAATACGATACCTTAGGATGACATAGAAACAAAGTTGGACTCATTGGCTTGACACAAAAAGAATGAGAATCATAAAACCAGGCTCTGATACCAAGAAAGTTGTCACGCCCCGACCCCAGACAAAGCGCGACAACCGCCACGTTAACCATAAATTTCACAGAATGGGTGCACTCCACTCCACAAAGTTTATAGAAAACGTAAGGCTTGCTATCAAGTACCTGTAGAACTGAACAACTGATAACAACGGGTACAACACGAGGACATCATCTCATAAAGTATCAACAAGGATTTACAAAGGTACAAAATTCAACGGTGTAACTTAGTTTAAAGAAATTATACATGAACGATATAACATCGCGAAGGTACAAAAAGAACATCAAGGGGGTCACCAAATATAAACTATACAATCTCGCCAATGAATCCGTCAATTTACATAAAAGAGAAAGTACCCAAAACACGGATTGGATGATGAGCAAACGATAGGCAAACCTCCAACCAAAATGATATCAACAGCCTGAAAAGGAAAGAATGATGGGGGGTGAGCAAAACCACTAGCTCAGTGAGGTGATAAGCCGGTCACCCCGACCCTTATACGAAGCATGTACTCCCACTCGCGGTTCATAACATAAAATCCCACAATTCGTCCCACAATAATTATTCTCACTCAGTGTACATATTAATGAAAATAAAAACCTTAGTGAACATTTATGAATAACACAATTAGTTCAAACAACATGTTATCACATAAAAGACGCGTGGGTAGTCAATATCCTCCTCGAACTGAGCTCTCCGTCGAGAGACAGTCCAAGCCCGTCACCGTTACTCTAGATAAAATGCACATTAATATTCTTTCTCAATATGCCAAGTGCTAAAGTTCACAATTCAATATCGACTGAATACTTGAAATGATCAAACATATAAACATATATGACATGCATGTCCCACACAGGTGACGTTGACTGAGCCTATAATAGACTGATCCATCTAACGATCACCCTCCAGAGTATCAGTATTTGGTAAATGGACAGGTGCCTCGTTAGATCTAACTCACGCGGGTTTGCCAATCACGGGCAACTTGGTTGTCACTCTAACTCACCCGAACCGCGACAATTCGGGCTACTTAATCAATGTCGCTCCAACTCACCCGAACCGTGACCAATTCGGGCTACTTAACCTTGGTACCAGGCATACATATGCATGTGCATCATAAGATGAATAACGACTCAAGTTAGAGTCTTAATTGGCACACAAGAATAACCAGAAATCAATAATACTCATAAAATGGCTAACATGACTCTAACCAGAGCAATCGAGCCAATCAGGCTCTTTACCACATAACATAATACCAAATAATTTTCTTATCAATTAACTAAAACTAAAATAAATGCACATTTAACGAGGGTCCACACTTCCCACAAGAGAAGGCGTTCCCGAATTATCAACTCACAAGGAAGTGATTAACTCTCTCCGGAATCTGAAGTCGGTCCCTTGCCCTTCGTCGATGGTTCTTTACCTAGAAAGGAGATGAGCAATTAAAGACAAATTAAATATAACTAACTATTAGCGTTAACATCCCTTTCATTGCTAAAAACAAATCCTAATCGAGTTCGAACGAGTCGATATTAAATAAAAATGGCATGTAACTCTTTAACATCAGTTCCCAATCCCATATAACCGTTTCAATACATTAACTAGACGAAACGATAGAAAATAAGTTTGAATTCGACATAAAAATTCTGAAATTTTCCTGCTAGCGGCAGTTTACGAGAAAAATCATAACTAATTGTAGAATAATCGGATTGAGGTGTTTCAAGTGGCTACGGAAAGCTAACGAGTTCAACTACGTACAGAAATTAAGTTTGCAAAGTTTCGAGGACAATAGCTATCTCGAAATCAGTTCGAACAGTCTACAAATTTCCCACATACCAAAAAGAAAAACCCCACAAAATTACAAAATTATGGAAGAAGGAAGCTTAATTCACACACCACTTACCTCAAAACAACTTAAAAACCACCTAGGATGAGGGTTGTAAGGGAGAATTTGGTCAACAAGGGTTTCTCCTCTTCCTCTCTTCTTTCCCCTCTTTTGCTTTTCTTCTCCCGTTCTTCTCTCTTTTTTTTTTTAACTTTAGTCTTACTAATTATATATCAGGCCATTTAAGTGGGCTGAAACTTTGGGCCACAAAATAAATAAATAAATAAGTTTGGACTTTCTAAAAAAATTCTAATTGGGCTTAATTGGGCTGGCCTTTTGGGCCATAAAAATAAATAATTAGGTTTTGGGCTTTCTAACAAAATCTAGTTGGGCTAAGATAGGGCTGGCCTTTTGGGCCATAAAATAAATAAATAGGTTTTGGGCTTTCTAAAAAAAATCTAGTTGAACTAAGATATTATAATTGTCTTCATGTACCTCATTTTAGAAAGAATTTAATTTAGGTTTCTAAATTGTTTATGGATGGATATTCTATTTCTTTTAATGACAAGGTTGTTATAAGGAAAGATAGAATTGTTATCTGTGATTGTGCATTGATAGATAATTTGTAGACTCTTAATACAATCTCCCCACGGTACAACAAATTGAATTGAATGATACATCTACTAATAAGAGAAAATAACCTTCAAAAATGAACCAAACATATCTTTGGCACCTAAGACTAGGTCATATTAACTTGAGTATGATTCAAAGGTTGATAGCTGATGGACCTCTGAGTTCATTAGTAGTGGAAAATTATCCAACTTGCGAATCCTACTTGGAAGGAAAAATGACAAAAAGGCCTTTAAAGGCAGAGGGGTATAGAGCCAAGGATCTATTGAAATTGGTTCATTCTGATTTATGGGGTCTTATGTCTATCCATGCAAGAGGTGGTTATGAATACTTCGTCACTTTTATTAACAATTATTCTAGATACGGATATATTTATTTGATGCGCCGCAAGTCTGAGTGCTTTAATAAATTCAAAGAGTACAAGGCTGATGTGGAAAAGCAACTTGGAAAATATATCAAGACACTACGATCTGACCGTGGTGGCGAATACCTCTTGGGAGAGTTTAGGAATTATTTGTCAGATGAAGGGATTGAATCCCAATTGTCTGCATCGGGCACACCCCAGCAGAATGGTGTAGCGGAAAGAAATAATTCTCTTATGGAAATTGTAAGATCAATGATGAGTTATTTGGAATTACCTAATTCATTTTGGGGATACGCCTTAAAAACAGCTGCTTACATTCTAAACTTAGTACCTTCTAAATCGGTAGCTTCCACACCCATTGAATTGTGGACTAAGCGAAAGCCTAATCTGAAACACTTTCGGATTTGGGGTGCTCCAGCACATGTGTTGAAGACGGATACTGATAAGTTAGAATCTCGTACGGAAGTTTGTCTGTTTGTAGGATATCCTAAAGGAACGAAAGGTGTTTTGTTTTATAATCCAAAAGACCAAAAGGTAATTGTAAGCATGAACGCTAGATTTTTGGAAGAGGATTATGTAATTAACCACAAACCCATGAGTAAAATTGTTCTAGATGAAGTAAGAGAGGAAACACCATACATTATACCAACTGTACAAGAGGATATACCACAGGACACTGTACCGCGTGTTACACCTGATTCACAATTGCCTGCGGAGCCTCGTCGTAGTGGGAGGTTTGTGAGACAACTGGATAGATTCATGGGATTGGGAGAGTCTTCTGACTTGGTCCCTGGTAAACATGAAATTGACCTATGGAATTACAATGAGGCACTGCAAGATAAATATGCTCAATTATGGGAAAATGCAATGAAATCTGAAATAGAATCCATGTATTGTAATCAAGTCTGGGAGCTTGTAGAACCACCCAATGGTATAAAAGCTATTGGATGCAAGTGGGTCGATAAAAGAAAAAGAGGATCTGACTGTAAGGTGGAAACCTTTAAAGCAAGGCTTGTTGCTAAAGGATATACTCAGAAAGAATGAATCGATTATAAGGAAACCTTCTCGTCTGTGGCCATGCTTAAGTCAATCCGAATTCTTGTGTCTATTGCAGCTCATATGGATTATGAGGTATGGCAAATGGATGTCAAGACAGCTTTCCTAAATGGAAGTCTTGAGGAAAACATCTATATGAAGCAGCCAGAGGGATTCATTGCAAAGGGAGAAGAGCATCTTGTGTGTAAGCTTAATAGGTTCATTTATGGATTGAAACAAGCTTCAAGATCATGGAACATCCATTTTGATGAAGTGATCCAGTCATATGGATTTATTTATTGTCCGGATGAATCATGTGTGTACGAGAAGTGTGACTAAAACGTAGTGGTATTTCTTGTACTCTACGTGGATGATATTCTTCTCATTGGAAATAATGTAAAGGTATTGTCAGGCGTAAGGGTATGGCTTTTTCCAAGCAGTTTGAGATGAAAGACTTAGGAGAAGTCGGACATATTCTTGGGATCAAATTAATAAGGGATCATAAGAAAAGAGTTTTGTGCCTTATCCCAAGCTTCATACATTGATACAATCCAAGCTCGTTTTAGCATGCAAGATTCCAAGAAAGATTTTCTACCTTTCAGACATGGAATACCTCTGTCTAAAGAATGTGTCTAAAAACACAACAGGAAATAGAGGAGATGAAGATGGTTCCTTATGCTTCGGCAGTAGGAAGCCTCATGTATGCTATGTTATGTACAAGGCCAGATATCTGTTATGCTGTGGGCATGGTCAGTAGGTATCAAAGTAATCCAGGACAAGGGCATTGGACTGCAGTAAAGCATATTTTGAAGTACTTGGGAAGGACTAGGGATTATGTGCTGGTTTACCGGGTAGATACTTTGTTACCTTTGGGTTATACTGATTCAGATTTCCAGTCAGATAGGGATGCTAGTAAATTCACCTCGGGTTATGTGTTTACTCTTGGAGGAGGAGTCATAATATAGAGGAGTGTAAAACATAAATGCATTGCGGACTCTACCATGGAAGCTTAATATATAGCAGCCTCTAAAGAAGCAGTATGGCTTAGAACTTCTTAATGGACTTGGATGTGATTCTTGGTTTGCCCAAAGTGATCACAATTTATTGTGATAACAGTGGTGCAGTAGCTAACTCGAATGAACCACGAGCCCATAAGGGGAGTAAACATATTGAGCGCAAGTACCACCTGATACGAGACATCATTAAAAGAGAAGAGGTCGTTGTCGCTAATATTGTATCGGAGGATAACATAGCTAATCCTTTTACTAAGAGCCTTCTAACGAAATCGTTTGATGGGCATGTAGAGGAATGGGGATTAGATGCGTGTCAGCAGATATGGCAGCGTAGTCTTTTAGTATAAGTGGGAGATTGTTAGATCGTATACTAAAAGTCTGGCTTTTATATGAAATAATGTTTTAACAATTTATTTGATGAGAATCATATGATCAAACATTTTGCATATTATAATTTATTTAAATGTTTGTACAAAAGTCCATTTACTTTATACTGTAGATAATAAGTTGTGCGACAACACGCGGAAGATCATATTATCGGTTCCCTTATAAAGTATAAACAGATATTCACAACCGAGATAGACGGGGACTATCTATCGGGATGGTTGTAGTGTGATTTGATATTAGTTTTCTTAACTATAGAATCACATTAGTGCGCTTTGTGTATATTGAGTAGGACCGCTTGAGATCGTTCGACTTGTACTGTCTATATAGGAGAACTTGATTTCAGTTATTATGGATGTTCATGCTCTTAATCCCTGTACAATAACCTCGACACGTAAGACAGTATGTATTTCTTTGATTCATCAATGGGTGAGATTTACATGTAATTAAATTAACAAACTCGATGAGTTGGGAAGTAGTGTTGTCTCTATGGTGTGTTGTTGATTGTAGAAGAAATTCGTGTCCTATTTAGGTTGATAATGTCCCCTTAAGGAGCTCATAAGGATTATCATGTAAATCTTGCAAGTGGATTAATTCCGGCATGATAATGAGGTTGAGTGGTACTACTCTTAGATGAGAAATTAATTAATTTGAGTTGTCAATAACTTAATTAATTAATGGGCATTGTATATCTTAAACATGGGAAAACTGTCGGGCTTATAATAAAAAGGAGCCCATAACGTAATTATGGGATTAGAACGGTAGTGCAGTAATAATATTTTAGTGGACTATATTATTATTATTGGACTTAAGTATAAGTTTTGGGGTAAATTTGGATATTTAAGCTCAATGGAGGCCCAACTCTAATTTCTCCTCCTAGTCCATATTGTAGCCCATATATAGGTCATCTTAGCTTCTTGAACCCTATGTATGCGCCACTTTTGATGTGAGAAAAGGAATAGGAGTAGATTGAGAAGATCCTGAAGATCGTCGTCCACATTACGTCAAGATTGGATTTCGGGAATAAAGCAGAAGATCAATATGTTGTTCTCTGCAGCTGTTCATATTCAACACACCTTGGTGAAAGGTAATATGTTTCTGATTTATTGCTTCTGCTAGATTAGAAACGTATGGAACCCTAATAGTTCAAGCTAACCAAATGATCGAACGCCAATAAGAACAACAAATTGAGAGGATCTTGAAGATCATCGCTCATATGACATCAAGATTGGACTTGGGAATACAACAGAAGATCAAGAGGTTGTTTTCAGCAACCTGATCGTCAAATTTCATGATTATTATGTATTTGTGTGGAACTCAAAACTGGTTGTGTGATACTCCGTTGGAAAGACACGGAAAAGAGTATCGTTTTGACGCAAAGATCACTCAAATCGGAGAATGGGTGAGGAGCGTGAGGTTGTGCATGCTGCCTGTGAGAATCAGTCTTCTTCAACATACCATGGTGAAAGGTAATGCAAATCTTTATTCTTGCTTCCGTTGATATAGTTTACATGGAACCCTAACGGTTCACGTTAACCAAACGATCAAATACCAACATTTGCATGGGTCTGATTGTACGTTGGATTGATGTTTTTATGTGAAATTGATGATGCATATGTCATGGGATTGAGTTTAATTGTTGAATTTATGCATGAGCTTGTTGATTTTGTGTGAAGGTGATAAGTAATTAAATGTGTGAAATTGATGCATGCTATGAATTATGCTTAAGTGTTGGATTTTTGTTTCATTATGAATCATGTTGGTATTGATGTTGAAGCTAAGTGAACTCTTGGTTATGACTTAGGATTTTTGAGTTTAATTTATCTATGATTAAATGTGTTTGTGGATTAAAATTTGATGTTGTTATACATGTGAAGTTATGGAGAAGTTGATTCATGAGTTGGTTTTATGCATATGGATTTGAAGTCTTGAGTAGGATCTATGCTAGAACTAGTCTTAGGTTGGCTACTTGATTTCTTGCCTTTGTTGTGCATTGAAATACAATCTTTGTATGTTAAGGAATAGCTACCACTAGTTCCAAGAGGAAGGAGACTAGGACACCTCGAAAGGGTGAGACTGCTAAGAAGTTGAAGCAAGATAAGAGGTTGCCCGCTTATTTTGATCTGTGGATTAAGGGTGCGGTGCAATTTCAGAGAAGATTACACACAGACTAGATACCAGGAGGATAGGGCTATGGTGGACGTGGGAATAATTAATGACATAAGGTGGATATTTAACCTAGTTGGGATTAGTCAGTTGATGGACTTGAAGAGAGATACCTATTTTCACATTACTACAGAGATGTTGTGCACGTTGGAGTGTGACCGTGGAGATGGTCTCTTTCCATACTCGATATTCTTTCAGCTTGGGTGAGAATGGAGAATGTTGTGTGCTAATTAGTTCAATGAGATTTTTGAATGTCCGGACGGAATAGGACAAGAGGAACACAAGGATTTCGACCCACATGTCTTCTGGAGGTCCACCACCGGGGAGCAAGAAGACTTCATGTCCAACTCTTCAAGGGTTGCTTTTATTCGCAACCCGGTGATTTCCTACATGGATCGGATCTTAGAAAACATGGTGTTTGCCCGATCAGAGGGCAATTGCATGCCACTAGGGGAGTTGTATGTTATGTGGTGTATGATGAATTAGTGTGATTCATTTCAATGTTGGAGCATACCTGTTTTAGTAGTTACATAGGTTCACCACACACTCATTTCAGCGAATCAACATTGGAGGGTTGATCACTTCGATAGTGGAGCATTTTGGTATAGATTGTCTAGATACCAGCCGATTCGAGATAATCTCGACTTGATTATAGCAGCGTGTATGAGGATGGGTTTTGCTCAAAGGAAGGATGATGCTTGGATGTTTATTCATGGGAAGAATCCAGTGTCCTTTATGTTTCATTTCTCTCTTGTTGATCTTACCACCGTCCAGATCAACGCGAACGTCTTGATAAATACTCCTCCACACAAGGCGATCTCTGATACTTATATCGGTAACGGAGATTGGAGGGTGTTGGCTTCGATGTATATCAATGGGATCTACTTGGATGTGGATATGATTCTAATAAGAGAGCCTGAGGAGGAGGAGAAGGTAGAGCTACAGTATGAGCACCAGCAGTTTGATAATTCGATTCCTGAGATGCATGGAGAGATGCCTTTTGAGCATCTGGAGATGGGAGTTCCTCCCATGTATCCATAGCCGCCACAGCACTAGACACCATAATAGCCACAGCCAACGCAGCAGCAACAGTATGATTTTTGGAGGACTCAGAATCAATTCTATCGGGAGCAGTTTAGGTTGACGAACGAGCACTTCGTCACCTTGAACAACAACCAGCAAGAGACCAACCACCAGTTTGCTTTGGCGAATAACAACTATGCTGCACTCAACTTGAGGTAAATGCATTGGATGATAACTATAAAGAGGTGGATAGAAGCTTAGGGTACTTCAGAGGGACTTTGATTTATGGCGCATGGAGGATAGTGATAATGATGCTCCTCAGCAGTAGATGGTGCGCCAGGTTTTTGTCTTTGTCTGTTTTCTCTCACCTCCCTTCTATTTTTCTCTTTATAGGTTGAGTTATTGTGTGGGTTGTTTGTATTGGTATATTGAGAGTGATTCATGTGTGCATGGCTGTACTTGATACTGATATGGAGGGTGATGGATTTGGATTGATAGACTTGTTTTGGATTGTTTGATTGGATTGGTTGATAAAGATGTTGACTTATTGACAAGCATGTTGTACTTGTATTTGATGCATGTTAATTTTGTTGATGAGGGCATGTATCATTTTATTTGATTACTTGAAGTTCATGTAGAGATTGATTTCGATTGCATGCTTTGAAGAGTGCTTAGGAAGTCTATTACCCATGTGAGAATTTTGAGCCTTATGAAATCATGCTACATCAATGCATGATAGTTTATTTTTGTAAGTATCGTTCATATGTTCGTATTCTAGAACTTGGCTTGGAGTCTTACTTGAGATTTATTATTGTTAAATATTAGGACATGATGTTAGGGCATTATTGTTTTATTGAGCCACTTAGTCAAATTTTACCTTCCCTTTTCATGTGTATATCATTGAAAGCCTCGTTAAGCCTTTAAGCTTTTTCCTTGGTAAGCCTTTAATAAAAAGCCTCTTATTAACCTTTTACTTGAGCCTTAAATACTCTATTTGCAGGTAGAGAGTTAAGGTGAATAAGTGGCTAGTGAAGAATAAAAGAAAAGGAAATAAAGATTAGTGAAGTGAAAGTAAAAGTGAAAGTGAAAGAAAAATTCATGGTTAAATCTTGTTTGGGGGGTAGTGCTCGAAACTGGTATCCCGTCTATTGTGAAGGGTAGTGCCCGAAATTGGTATCCTTGTGTAAAAAGAAGAAGAATGTTGCCTCCAAGTGAAGAAGGAGATAAGAAGAATCAAAAGGATCGTGAGAATGAAGACGGAGAAAAAGATATAAGCTATTTGATGAAAAGCAAAGCTCCAAGGTAATTCTCTACTAGTGAATTAGTCACTTTGTTCATATTCTCCTACCTTTACAAAAAAACCAACATTATAACCCAAAAGCAAGTCCTTTGTGATCCTAGTATTGAAACAATTATGAGTTGATGGTTGAGATCCTTGCCAAGCTTATAGTTACGTGGATGTGTGAATTGATTATGAGCGTATATACTAACCCTTTAATTGTATATCTTTTATACTTGAGTGCGAGAGTAAACACTATCCTAGTGAGCTAAATGACTTGAGCACTCCGATGAGTATTGTGATTGATTGATATTTATGCATGAATGAAAGGCATGATGTAAGTGATACTTGTTTTGAATTTATAGGATTGTGTGTGTTAGTATAAGTTGTGCATGTTTTGTTGAACTTGTAAATTTCACACTCTCTTGCCTCTTGTTTTGTATTTCGTTGCCTCAGGACGAGCAATATGTAAGTTTGGAGGTTTGTTGAGAGTGAAAATTCACGTAATTTGAGCTCTGATTTCTGTGAGAATTATGTACAATTTGGTTTTAAATCGAGGCGAATCAGGATATGTATGGAAAAGTCACGAATCAGGTGCTACTGAGGATGTTTGAGCATAATTTTGTAGAAAAACAGGTTAGAAGTACTCAGAATCGGAAGATACGAGTTTCAAGATCACATTCGACAAAATAGGGAGTCGTTCGACCAGGACCATTCTAGTGGAATAGTGGTTGAACGGCTTGATATTGAGATTCAATGCACATGTTTGTTTTTAGACCGCCTTCGACCTCAACCGAGTTGTTCGACCAAACCTACCTTGGTCGAACGGCATTGTGCGAATCCATATCAGTACGATTTTACACCCCCAGTGTATGAATTTGGATGTTTTCATCGAAAAAGTCCAATAAAGGTCCATTAGGAGAGTCTCAAGTATAAAAGGAACACAATTAACATCCAAGAGAGATACCCGTAGACACCACATCCATTCTATACAACATCTAAATCCTACTTTCATCTGGAGGAGCTGTAGAGATTCGTCTATCGAATATAGTAGAGAACTAAGAGGAAGATTCAAGACGAAGAGAGACGTGATGACTCCCGCATCTAGGGTTTTATTCGCTTCTTAATTTATCTTGTAATTTTCCAGACTTATGGGTAAGATCTTTCCAAACACCATGATTGTTCTTTATAACATCATGAGCTAGAACCGCTTCGGTAGTTCTAGGGTTTATTAATGTTTTATAAGTTAATTGAACTTCCGTGTGTATCCTCTGTACAACACTACTTGGGGTTTATTTTATATATGATTGTGTATTTTAATCCATATTCACGGTCGTTTTGTGCATCTTCAACTATTATATAGAGTGTGAATATATATTTTGGTTGTTGATTGAGTACGTTCACCGCTGAACAGGATTCCATGTTATGATTCTAAGAGAGGGGACTCCCCACCTAACAAACGTTACAAAGAAAAGATTATACTCTTGGTGCTAAGATGAGGTAAGTACATCACACACCCCCAAACTTAGTAAAAACATAAGTCAAAATTAAGTTTGCAAAGATATGTAATTGCCGATACGTAAGCACCTTGAATATAAAAATTCCTTACTCACACAAAAGAAATAAAGTAATAAAATGAAAGGGAAAGACCCCTAAAGGCACTTATGTTTAACATCGGAGAGTCACGACGGAACAAACTCAATGTAAGGTGTCCACAAAGACAACGCGAGCTTCATCGGCGACTTAAAATGCTTCAAACGATGCCCCTTCACCACGATGACGTCTCTGTCTTTGTCAATAATCTCAAAACTCCCCCCTCCGCTGGTGATGAGCGTTTTCTCAACACACAGTTATTCCTCAAGTATGAAGGATATCAATTCTAGTTTCGAAGGTGAATTTTTTTATACTTGATGCCAAATTTATATGAACTATATTATTTAGTTTATTTATTTTTATTAATTTCGTTAATATCTTTAATATTTTTACTAATAGTGATTGACTTTATTTATTTTTATTTCCTTTGACATTGTTATAATTTGTTATTATCTTTCATATTCAACCCTTATATATATATATATATATATATATATATATATATATATATATATATATATATATATATATATATATATATATATATATATATCAATAATAATTTTACTTTTTTTTAAAGTTATTTTTTTATCAACGCATTTATTATATTTATTTATTTTATTTCATTTAATTAATATACATATTAATTTTGTTACATAGAGATAATTTGATGAGGCGTCGTCTTTAAAATTTCTCGCTTTTTATTAATACAAAATATTAAATTTATATTAGGATGATTATGGGGGTGGGTTAATTGATTTTACTTAAAACATATATTAATTTTGTTACATAGAGTTAATTTGATGAGGTGTGTATTTAAAAATTTTCAAATTTTTTAAGTCATAATATTAAATTTTTAAAAGTTTTAATTATTAAATTTAATTTAATTGGTAGCAAAGATTAAATTAAAATTTAATATAATAATTAAAATTATTAGATGTGCATGCCCCAATTACACCTTAGTTTGACTCTTCTTTTTGATTTATTATTATGACGATATTTATATTTCATAAAATATAACTTATTTAAATATTTGAAATTATATATTTATCTTAAAATTGAAATATATAATTATAGTATTCTATTAATATAGAATAAAATGATTATATTAGTAACTGTTTAGTAGTCTATTTATTAAAAAAAATTAATATTTTATTATTAGACTAATTAAAATAGTAATTCAAATACATTAAATCGAAATAGAGATATAGATCAAAAGGTAAATCACTTGCATGGTGCATAAATCAAAATTTTACACTTAAAAGCAAAAATTATATTAAATTATAAAAATAAAGGAATAATTACTAATATGTACACACTTTGTACCCCTAATTACTACTAGATACATTGATTTAAAATAATTACTCACACATAACAAATATTAAAGTAAAATACCAAATATAACCTCAAACACACTTAAACCACAAACCCTAAACCCTCACCCACCGCCATCTATCGATCACCGGACCACGGCAGGCAGCTGGAATTCTGCCGGACAACCGTCGGGTGGTCGTCGGAGCTCCGCCGGACCGCCGGCCACCGGTCGAATTTCTACATGACCGCCGCCACCGCTTCCGGCCGATCGCCGGACCGCCGCCGGAGCTTCGCCGAACCACAGCTGGACCACCTCACTTTTTTGCTGCACACACTTTTTTTTACTGTACACACTTTTTTTACTGCACACACTTTTGCTGCACACGAACTTTTGGTAGGGGTAATATTGTAATATCACTATATATTTTTGTAGTTAGTAGTAATATTTTTGTATGTTTGTATCTCATAGTAATTAAGAGTTTTTTTGTGCCTAGTAGTAATCCTCCCAAAAATAAATATATTAAATTTAAATTATTTTTTTTTAAATTATAATTTTACATTCTTCGTAATACGCGGGATTAGTATATACATACTAATATGAAACCTGCGTACAACGCGAGATCATTTAATTATTATTTTTACTTTTTATAATTAAATAATTCGTATTATATAATGTAACAACATTAATTAAGAAGATTTTTTTTCTAATATCTAGACAATTTCTTTCATCAACGTAAAGAATTTGCAACAAATTATAACATTTCACTTTTGATAATGTGACGTATAACTAAATCATGTAAAAATTTAAAATATATGTACATATATTCTAATTATTTGAAAGAACATTGCCTTATATTTTTTTTAAATGTTACTTTATAATATAATACAATTGAAAACTATTTATCACTGTCCCTGTCTCTCTAAAAAAATGTGAAACCACATATGGGCAATTTTTTCTCTTTACTGCATGTTTATATAGTTGTTAGTATTTTATTTTTTTATTGTATTTAAGTGAAATTTTTCATTGTATTTAAATGAAATTTATGACAAAAGTATATAATTCATAGTAATAATTCCTTAATTTTACTATTTGTCTAAAATAAATATCAATCATATATAAAAAAACTTAATTTATTCTTTTTTTCTATACATGAATTGATTTAATATGATACAAATTAATTTATTTATATCGAAAGATTTATTTATTAATTGCAATTAATTATACTAATGAAAATAAGTCATAATAAGTATACAGGAAAAATAAATAAATAGTAAGACTATACATGAACAACGAGTTAGAAAAAAGGACCTTACTATATATATATTAGCAATATTATAAATAAATAATAGTTAAATGGAGTATTACTTTTTATTCATGATTACGATTTTGTATTTCTTAATAAACTATATAATAATAATTCTATATCCATTAATTGTTATTTTAAGAAACTAATGTAATATATATATATATATATATATATATATATATATATATATATATATAATATAAATAAAATTAATTTATATATAATATTCTTTTAAATATTCATAAATTTGTAATGAATTTATTTATTTTATTATTTTATTTAATTTTATTAGTTTCAAAGTATTTAAGCAACTAAAGAAAACAAATTTTATAATTTAAATGCCATAATTGAAAAATTAAGATATATGTAAATAAATAAATATTAATATATTAAATTAAAAAAATTAACAAACATTTACAAACACAATTTTAATGTTATTTGATATGAAATAATGATTTAACTTAAAGAACTTAAGCTTTCGATTCTATTCATGAATTATTTTTTCAACATCTTATTCTCTAGAGGAAAATCGATTCAAGAGTACTTGAATCGTCGGTCCTCTTTCACTTGAAAAATACTTGAATCAATAATTTAGAGGTAGATATTAGAGAACACTTGAATATATTCTTAAGAGGTAATATTTGAATCGATTTTTTTCCTCTTGAAGAATCAATTCTTAAGATGTAAATCGATTCAAAATTACTTGAATCGATTCTCTTCTTCTTGAAGAATCGATTCTTAAGAGGTAAATCGATTCAAGAATACTTGAATCAGTTATCTTCCTCTTAAGAATACTTGAATCAGTTATCTTCCTCTTAAGAATACTTGAATCAATCCTCTTACTCTTAAAAATTTGATTTTTAAATTGTAAATCTAATCAAAAATACTTGAATCAATTCTCTTCTTGAAGAATCGATTCTTAAAAGGTAAATTGATTCAAGAATACTTGAATCAGTTCTCTTCCTCTTGAAGAACACTTGAATCAATTTTTTAGAGGTAGATTGAATCTCTACTTAATTTGCTCTATCAAAATAAATTTTTATACTTTCATAAATCAATTCTATAGAGGAATTTGAAGAAAGCTCATATTCCTCTTGGAGAATCGAATTCGAATATGTGTATTTAGAATGAATAACCAAAAAGTCTTATTTATAGGTGGGGTTAAAGAGATTGTATGGAATATTCTTTTTTTTCCTTTATATATGATTTAATTTAATTTGATATTAATTAATTTATTACATTAAAAATTTAGTAATTAGTTAATGATACCACCCAAATAAATGAATAAAATATTGAAAATTTAATCATTATCATTATAGAAAATATTAAAAAAAAGTATTAAAAAGTTCAAAAATTTGAGAAAATTACACGTCACATCGGAGCGCTCTGGAGACGACACGTCAGCAAGAAAAGTTTCTGCTATAATATACTAAAGATATATACATATATATATATATATATATATATATATATATATATATATATATATATATCTCATTTAAAATAACTGTATTACTTTTTATTCTTTAATGTATTTATTGGATTTTGATTTTAAGTGTATATAAGTATTTTCGAGTTCTAATGTATACATTATATAAAATAAATGTATTATTTTATTTTTAAATGTATTAAATAATTAATACGTATGATACATGTTGATAACCAACTGTATTAGTTTCAATTCAATAATGTAAGTATTTTTTATTCTTAATAAATGTATTATTTTTTTATTTTAAAATTTATAAATATTGATATTTTATTTTAATAAACATTGATACTTATTTTAATAACTAACTGTATTATTTGTATTCAAGTAATGTATACAATATTTTTAATAAGTATATTACTTAAAAATAAAATTAAAAATTAAAAAATGATTTATTACTATCAATATAACATACTACAATATTTTACCCATCAAAATTAATAGTAATGCATAATTTCCAGAATAGAATCAAAATTCATTCATTAATATAAATAGTAATACATAATTTCCAGAATAGAATCAAAATCCATTCATTAATACAATTCAGCTGCCTTCCAACTACTTTTGCTTTTGAGAGAGAAAAGTGAGTGTGGCTTTTAAGAGAGAAAAGTGAGCAGTGGACAGAATGGATCATGGGTTCAGATCTTTAGCCCAACCAATTTCAAGATAATTGAGAGAACAAGAGCGACTGGCGGAGAGGTTGAGATCTCAGAAGAAAAAGGCGGTTGAGATGTGAGGGATGAAAGGCTGAAGGCGGTGGATCTCAGAAGCAAAACGGCTGAGATTTAGACATCTGGATGGAGGCGATTGAGATGTGAGGGATGAAGGCTATGGCAAAGGAAAGTGGCGCCATGAGGAATCAGATCAGGGATTGAGATTTGATCTGGATGGAGGGACGAAGGCTGAAGGCTCCGCCGCGATATAAGAAAACGGAGCAAGATTTGTGAGGAGATTGAGATCGATCTCTGCAGAGGAATTAAGAAAATGACATCATCAACGGGTTTTAGACTTTTATATGTGACCCATTTTTAAATATGGATCTGTTGATTAGTGTACAATTGTGTACTGTAGATCAACTCATACAACAATGGGAGAGAGAATAAATATTACTCCATCCATCCCTTTTAAATTTGGACACTCTACTTTGTATTTTACAAAGAAGAAGTGTAATCTAAAAGGAGAGTAATAAATTTTAATATGGATTTGTAATTTTTTTCTTGAGATATTTGTAATTTATTTGAGATAATTGATGAGCGTTTTCTGAACACACAATTAATCCCCAAGTATAAAGGATATCAATTGTAGTCTCGAAAGGTGACCAAGTGAATATTGAACCCAAGGGACGGATAATTATCAATTTAATTATATTCTAGTATATTAAGACTATGTTGGAAATTATAATGGTTGTGATTTTGAGATTAAGTAACAACTATTAATTAAAATATCAAGTAAAAATAACAAGAAGAAGAGATAAGTGAGTTGTAATCAAGTAAGAAAGTAGGTAGTTCTACAGGTCATCCAGTTCCGCTTATTAATTCATCTTCCGTGTGACGGTGTCCGACTCTGCCTTATGGTTAATGGACGCATCACTAAACTATGAAAATTCACTCTATCGACATAAGTAAACATGCGTATGACACGTGTAAATATCCTGGGAGCAAGAGATATAATTCACCCCCCTTTCTAAGTACTATCAGTATCAATTATTTCCCGTGCACTTAGTACTCTAACCCGATATGATATCCCTTTATAGGTACTATGAAGTTATACTATTTATCCTACTTATTAACCTGAATATGATTCAATTAACAAGTATTCATATAAGATAGTTCTAATAAGACTTCAGAATCCCTTCACTTAGAATTATAACATTAAACCCTGCTCAGCAGTGAACGCACTCAAATAATAACCAAGTTATGTATTCAGACTCTACACAACAATTATTGATGTACAAAACAACCGTGAGTATGGATTAAAAATGCACAATCTTATATAAAATAAACCGCAAGTAGTGTTGTACGGAGTTTACACACGAAAAATAAATTAACTCATGAAACCTTCATAACCCTAGAACTACCTAAGCGGCTCTAACCCATGATTGATCTAAGAATAATCATGGTTAGTTGGACTGATCTTACTTGAATCTCCAGCGAAACTCTCTCTTGCAGCCTTCCGGATGATGGATGATCTCTCTAAGATTGGTACTCCTTCTCTTGATTGATTCTCCATTCTAACTCTTTCTATACTGCTGCATAAGCCTTCTTTTATACTTGTAATCGCGCCTCCCGGGCTTGGAATGGGCTTTTTAAGTGATCACACGCATTGAGGGTGTAAAAATACGAATATGGTAAGTTTCCGAGGCTCAATTCGACCAACACAATAGGTCGAATTTCCCCTCCAGGTCGAATTGGAGGTCGAATTATCCTACTGTAAGTCCCAGACGCTCAATTCGAGTAGAGGCCCTAGTCGAATTAACATGACGTGGTCGAATTAGCTTTGCCACCGATCAATTCGACCAGGATTCAACCAGATGCCCTGGTCGAATGCCCCTGTCGTGGTCCAATCCTCTTCATGTTCGTGTTGTGCTACCAATTCGACCAGAAAAGCTGGTTGAATTCTCTTCCTTCTGGTCGAATTCACCTGTCGCTTTGCCCAAACGGATGGCTTCGACTTCCAATCTTTGGTTTCCAACACTTCCACTCTGATTTCCTTCGAAAAACCACTCAAACGGCTTCAATAACACCTAAATCGTGACTTAACACAATATTTATCGGTTTACAACCGATTACAACCTTCAAACACCTCATAATAGCACAAATCCAGGCATAAGATTCGTGAATTCACACACTCATCAAATCCCCAAACTTACATGTTGTTCATCCTGAGGAAACGCAATCAAAACAAGGAGTCGTGTATAATCACGAGAATCACCGTGTACACACATATTACACATGCAACTTCATCAATTAAAAACAAGTATTTCCTGCATCATATATATCATTCATGCAAAATATCACCCAATCATATTACCATTCGTAGTATTAAGTCATCTAGCTCACAAGATAAGTGTTTACTCTCTCACTCAAGTGCTCGTTGCACTTAAAAGGTTAATATATATGCTCATACTCAATCCATACTCAAGCGTAACCATAAGCTTGGCAAGGGTCTCAAAAATCAACTCACAATCAACTCATGACTAGGATCACAAAGGACTTATTTTCGGGTTGTAATGTTGGCTCTTTGGAAAGGGTAGGAAATTTTAGATAAAGTGACTCAAACACTAGTAGAGAGTTACCATGGAGGTTCTTGCTTTTTTCATTCGGCTACATATCCTCCTCCAATTTCTTCTCTTGCACTTGCAATTTTTGAACTTTCCTTCTCTTTCTTGTATCAACATCATTCTTCTTTTGATAACTCGGGTACCGGTTGTAGGCACTACACTTTTTAACAGCAATCGAGGTACCAGTTTCAGGCACTATCCCTAAACAAGATTTAACCATACACTTCTTTTACTTTACTCAACCACATTTTATCTTCCTTCTTCTTCTTGCAACACTTATTCACCTCAACTCTCTACTAACGAATAGGATATTTAAACAAAGCTCAAGTAAAGGTTAAATAAGGCTCTTTTTTCGGCTTGCCAAAGAAAAAGCTTTTTTAAGGCTCAAACGGGGCTACCAAAGATATACATAATCAATGGGAAGGTAAATTTTGGCTAAATAACTCAAGTAATCAAAAATGGCCTAAGATCAAATCCTAGCAATTCACCAATTGTAAGTCTCACACAAGATTCCAAGCCAAGTTCTAGAATACGTTCATATGAATGATTCTCTCAAGAATAAACTATCATGATCAAGCATGATTAAAATGCTCAAATCCTCACATGGGTAAATAGAATCCTAAGTACTCCTCATAGCACATAATCAAAATCAATTTCACAAGAACTCTACATACTTATCAAATTATACATGCTTCTCATCATTGAAAATTAACACATGAACATATGAATGCACTAAATCCAAAAAACAATACATCATAGTCAATCATACAAGTGTCTCAAACAATCCAACTCATGCTTCATAGTCACTCCTCACAATCCATATCCGAGATGATCAAATATGACAATATATAGTACATGCCACTCACACAAGACACACTTACCTGGCCCAATTCGACCTCAATTCGACCTGGTCCCCTGGTCGAATTGAGATGCCTCAGGTCAAATCCACACACTGTAAGATTTTAGGTCATCAATTCGACCTGGGCTGGTGGTTGAATTGAAACAGTCGTGGTCGAATTGGCTCACTGGAAGTTTGCACACTCTGATTCGACCACAATTCGACCTGGGCCTCTGGTCGAATTGCCATGCCTCAGGTCGAATTGGGCTACTGGATGATTTACCCCTCAATTCGACCTGAATGTTCGAATTTGATCATACTCCTTGGTCGAATTGGCTCCCTGGTGCTCCAAAATAAAGCATAACTTCATCAAGAATCAATCCTAAAACTTAACATTCATGAGTAACTCCGCAAACGACACAAAACACGGAACAAAACACCACTAAACATTAGGCAAATTGTAAAAAATCGACACATAAAAACCGATTAAAGTTTTAAATATGCCGTAAAAAATCAACTCCCCTAACAAACGTTACAAAGAAAAGATTATACTATTTGTGCTTATTGAGGTAAGTACATCACACCCCCCAAACTTAGTAGAAACTATAGTCGAAACTAAGTTTGCAAAGAGATGTAATTGCCGATAAGTAAGCACTTCAAATATAAAAATTTCTTACTCACACGAATGAAAAAAAGCAATAAAACAGGAGGGAAAGCCCCCAACAGACGCTCTTGTTTAACGTCGGAGAGTCACGATAGTACCAATTTACTATAAGGTATCTTCAAAGACGATGCAAGCATCATCCGGCGACTTATAATGCTTCAATCGATGCCCATTCACCGTGATAATGTCTCCATCTTTGTCCATAAGCTCAAAACTCCCCCCCTCCACAGGCTCTATGAATTTTGAACGGACCCATCAATTTCGACTTCAACTTCTCTGCGAAAAGCTTCAAACGAGAGTTAAAAAGTAATACCTCATCACCTTTCTTGAACTCCTTGTATGAGATCTTAGAAGCATGCCACTTCTTCATCCTCTCCTTGTAAATTACTGAATTCTTGTAAGCACGATTCCTAAACTCATCAAGTTGATTAATGTGAGTCATCCTCAACTCTCACACATCCTTAAGAGACAAGTTCAAGCTTCTTAAAGCCCAAAAAGCTTTATGTTGGATCTCCATGGGTAAGTGGCACGGCTTCTCATAGATAATTTGGTACGGTGACATATCCAACACCGTCTTATAAGCAGTACGGAACCCCCATAAAATATCATCAAGCTTCATAGCCCAATCCTTCCTATTGGTTCCTACCACTTTCGTTCTATCCACCTGCAATCCCTTGGCAGAAACAATAACAATCCCATCTCTCACCATGAAGTGGCACTTCTCCCAATTCAAGACAAGATTAGTTTCTTGACATCTCTTCAATACAGTGGCAAGGTTAGATAAACAAATATCAAAGGAGGAACCAAATACAGAAAAATCATCCATAAACACCTCCATGATCTTTTCTATCAACCCATCAAATATAGCCACATCCAGCGCTAAAAGGTAGCAGGCGCATTACACAATCTAAAAGGCATTTTTCTAAAGGTGAAGGTCCCGTATGGGCAAGTAAAGTAGTCTTTTCCTGATCCTCGAGAGCAATCATGATTTGATTATATCCTGAGTCCCATCCAAGAAACAATAGAACTCATACTTTGCGAGACGATCAAGCATTTGATTCATGAAAGGAAGGAAAAAATGGTCTTTGCATATATTTTCATTTAGTTTCTTGTAATCAGTACACACACGCCATCCCGTTGGAATCCTCGTGGCTATTGCCTCTCCATCTTCGGCTTTCATAATAGTCATTCCCCCTTCTTAGCTACAACATGCAATGGACTCACACGGGGACTTTCACTAATCAGATAAATAATTCCATCATCTAACCATGCTCGGATTTGCTTCCTAATCACTTCTTGAATCGCGGGATTCACCCTCCACTGATTATGGATACTACTCTTGGCCTCATCTAACAACCTTATTCTATGCATGCAATATGAAGGATTAATACCTTTTAAATCATCAAGAGACCACCCAATCGCAAACTTGTACTTCCTAAGAACATCTAACAACTCCTCAATTTGATCATCATCAAGGGAAGAAGATACTATTACCGGATTTTTCATTGTCACCAAGAAAGGCATACTTCAAGTGTTCCGGTAATGGTTTCAGCTCCTCTTCTTTTCTTCCATCGGAGTGCTCTCTCTATCCAACGGCAAGTACTTCCTAGTCCACTTCACTTCTTCAACCTTAGATTTCTCCAATTCATACCTGTCATCATCCAAAGCAAGTAAGTTTTCAAGATATTCAATACATACCTCATTGGAGAGTTCATCAAGCTCCGTAGTGGGATAAGTAAGAGACTCCATCAAGCATGTCTCAAGAGGGTCCTTAAACAGGATCAAAGACATATCTTCCTTCACAATCTCCTCCACCACATCAATACCATGACATTGTGACTCCATAGGCATCTTCATTGCTTTGTCAAGGTTGAATAGGACCTCTTCTTTATCCATCCGCAACCTGAGCTCCCCCTTTTGAACATCAATCATGGCCCCAACAGTAGCAAGGAAAGGCCTCACCAAGATAAGAGGGATATTATCCTTGTCATCTTCCATCTCAAGTACAAGAAATCCCAGGAAAGACTAGTTTCTCTACTTTAACAAGAACGTCTTCAATGATACGCTTTGGAAAAGTCATCAACCTGTCTGCCAATTGTAGAGCAACTGTTGTAAGAGATAACTCCCCCAAACCAAGCCTTTGAAAGATAGACAATGGCATCAAATTGATGCTTGCCCCAAGATAGCACAAGGCTCGTCGTGCCGGCCCTTTTTCAATCTCACACAAGATAGTGAAGCTTTCTGGATCCTTTATCTTCTGTGGCAGCTTACTTTGGATAATCAAGCTTCAATTTTCAGACAAGTTCACCATCTCAACTCTGTTTGAGCTTCTCTTTTTCAACAGTATATCCTTAAGGAATTGGGCATAATACGACATCTCCAATATTGCCTCAGAGAAAGGAATACTCAAGCATATTTTATTTATGATATTTGAAAACTTCTTGAACTTCTCTTCCAATCCTTTCTTAACCAGCTTATAAGGAAAAGGCGGAGGTATCTTTGTTTTGGGAATACCCCATTCATCACGCTCGACCTTCTCTGCTTTATCCTTTTCGGCTCTCAACCTCTTGGCTCTTTCCCACTTCTTCTCTACTATGATCTCAGTATTCTGCTCATTTAGAACCAATGGAGTAATGTTCACATCATGAGGAGTATTTGGTGAAGAAACAGGTGTTGTATGGGACGATTCGACCTGAATTTGACCAGGAGCCCTGGTGGCTCATGGTCGAATTGGGTAGGTAGTGGTCGAATTGTTCACCTGGAACTCCATTTTTACCCTGTATGCTCGATTCGACCAGGATTCGACCTGTAGGTCTGGTCAAATTGAAGCCCCCTGGTCGAATTAGCTCTCTATAAGATTTCTACCATCCGATTCGACCTGTGAGCCTGGTCGAATTGAATATGTGCTGGTCGAATTGGGCATCTGATAAAACAGAGTGCTCCGGAGGGTGAAATTCGACCTGGATTCGACCAGATGGTCTGGTCGAATTGAATTCCCCCTGGTCGAATTAAAGCCCCATTGCTTCCGAACCACGTCCAGTAGACTCTTTCGACCTCCCCTGCTGAATTTGACCTGTGGTTTTGGTCGAATTGGGGTCAAATTGAGCTCTCGACGTCTCCAATTTTGATCCCAGCCTCATAGGTCCCTCGTACTGTGTTCCAGACCTTAATGTGATAGCATTGTAGGACTTTGGATTCTCAATACATTGTGACGGGAGCTTCCATTTCTCAATAGTTTGAGTGAGCTTGTTAACACTTCCTGCCATCTCCCCCATCAACATTGTAAGGTCCTTCACTTGCTTGGATAGATCCTCATGGTTTGTATCAATCTACTTCTCTAACTTGGCTTCAAGATGATCCACTCTAGCATCATTCCTAGCCATGTACCTGTTCACCGTATCCTCGAAACCTGGCTTTCCTTCTTCCACTTTCGCATCCGGATCAACACCCATCGGAACTTGAATTGCATTGTTAGGATTACTCCATGAAAACTCCGGCCTCTTAGGCTGTTGATAATTACTCAGAGGACCACGATTGTTGTAGTTCCCCTGATAATTTCGATTGTCCTAATTTTGAAACCTCGTCCCTTGAATATTTTGGCCCATAGTGTAGTTTGCTTCTTCCATCTCCTCTTGGATCGTTCCATCATTAGTAACTTCCTGCTGCATGATTGGTACGCGCTGAGATATATCACTGATTTGCTTTTGTTGGGACTCAAGTAGCTTGTTGATATTCGACAAGCTAGAGACGATCTCATCTTCTCTACTCGTTTTCACCATAGTATGTTAACCTTAGCCACTTTTCCAAGGACGTAAGTGCCTCTCACTCTATCAGTTGGCCAATCTCGTGAGTTCATCGAAATATCTTCAAAAAAATTTTCGGCCTCTACGGATGACTTAGTAAGCAATGCTCTATTAGAAGAAGCATCCAATAATACACAAGAATCACAGTCCAATCCAATGTAGAATATACTGATATACTGAGCTTTAGATAGCCTATGTTGTGGACACTTACGAAGCATGTCCTTGAATCTATTCCAAGCTTCATGAAACTTCTCTCCACTACCGATAGCAAATTGGTTAATGTCTTGCTTCATCTTGAACACCTTTGAAGGTGGCATGTATCTTTCCAAGAACTTTAACTTCAATTGCTCCCAAGTAGTGCATTCAGCTACATTAATAGTGTCGTACCAATCTCTCGCCCTTTCAGTAAGCGAGAATTTAAACAAGAGGATCTTCCTAGCATCTTCATGTTCTCCTGCGTCTTTTTGAGTACTTGCATAGCCCAAGAACTTGTTTAGATGCTGCTGCGGATCCTCAAAAGTCCCTCCTGAAAAGGAGTTCCTTTCTATCATGCTAATAAGAGCGGGGTGAAGATCGAAATCCCTCTTGCTCCTAGAAGCCTAAAGTTTCCAGCCCCGTTATTCTTGAAGACTTCATGGATGGCCAGATTATCAAGATTGGCTACATCGTTGGCCATGTCGACTTCCTCTGCTGCAGCGTTTGGATCAACTAAAGTTTCAGTCACTTCCGAGTTCGGTTCGTCCACTTCAACTCCAAAATTAAGAATTTCAGTAGGTTGGTTTTTCTTGCTTTGGTCACTCTTCTTCCTCTTGGTTGACACTCTGATCTCAGGATAATATGGCTCTAATTCACCTTGCTTTGATCTTGTGAGCATACACCAAAAAAGAATAAGAGTTGGACAGTAAAATAAGAATTATTAAAATAGTCCTAATAAAACTAGAAATAATAAAAAGATATTTTATGTCGTCCCCGGCAGCGGCGCCAAGAACTGGATTAGCATTTTCTCAACACACAATTAATCCCCAAGTATGAAGGATATCAATTGTAGTCTCAAAAGGTGATCAAGTGAATATCGAAAATTTAATTATATTCTAGTATATTAAGACTATGTTGGAAATTATAATGGTTGTGATTTTGAGATTAAGTAACAACTATTAATTAAAATATTAAGTAAAAATAACAAGAAGAAGAGATAACTGAGTTGTGATCAAGTAAGAAAGTAGGTAGTTCTTCAGGTCATCCAGTTCCACTTATTAATTCATCTTCCGTGTGACAGTGTCTGACTCTACCTTGTGATTATGGATGCATCACTAAACCATGCAAATTCACTCTATCGACACGAGTAAACATGCGTATGACACGTGTGAATATCCTCGGAGTAAGAGATATAATTCACCCCCCTTTCTAGGTACTATCAGTATCAATTATTTCTCGTGCACTTAGTACTCTAACTCGATATGATCTCCCTTCATAGGTACTATGAAGTTATACTCTTTATCCTACTTATTAACCCGAATAAGATTCAATTAACAAGTATTCATATAAGATAGTTCTAATAAGACTTCGGAATCCCTTCACTTAGAATTATAACATAAAACCCTGCTCAGCAGTGAACGCACTCAACCAATAACCAAGTTATGTATTCAGACTCTACAGAACAATTATTGATGCACAAAATAACTGTGAGTATGGATTAAAAATGCACAATCTTATATAAAATAAACCACAAGTAGTGTTGTACGGAGTTTACACACGAAAGATGGATTAACTCATGAAACCTTCATAACCCTAGAACTAGCGAAGCGGCTCTAGCCCATGATTGATCTAAGAACAATCATGGTTAGTTGGACTGATCTTACTTGAATCTCCAGCGAAACTCTCTCTTGCAGCCTTCCGGATGATGGATGATCTCCCTAGGGTTGGTACTCATTCTCTTGATCGATTCTCCCTTCCAACTCTTTCTATACTACTGCATAAGCCTTCTTTTATACTTGTAATCACGCCTCCCGGGCCTGGAATGTGCTTTTTAAGTGATCACATGCATTGAGGTTGTAAAAATACGGATATGGTAAGTTTCTGAGGCTCAATTCGACCAACACAACAGGTCGAATTGGAAGTCAAATTGGCCTACTATAAGTCCCAGACGCTCAATTTGACTAGAGGCCCTAGTCGAATTGACATGACGTGGTCGAATTGGCTTCGCCTCCGATCAATTTGACCAGATGCCCTGGTCGAATTCCCCTGTCGTGGTCGAATCCTCTTCCTGTTCGTGTTGTGGTGCCAATTCGACCAGAAAGGCTGGTCGAATTCTCTTCCTTCTGGTCGAATGCACCTGTCGCTTCGCCCAAACGGATGGCTTCGACTTCCGTTCTTCGATTTCCAACACTTCCACTCCGATTTCCTTTAAAAACTACTCAAACATCTTCAATAACACCTGATTCGTGACTTAACACAATATCTATCAGTTTATAACCGATTACAACCTTCAAACACCTCATAATAGCACAAATCCAAGCGCAAGATTCGTGAATTCACACACTCATCAATAATTAAAAAAATTTAGATAATTGATTTGTAAATTTTTTGAAATCTTAAATCAATTAATTTAATTTAGAAAAGTAATTAAATACTTCCTTTATCTTAATAGTATCTTCATGGACACGACAAATAGTTAGTTCAAAATTAGTTGTCTTTTGACTTATTTTATTAATTTTTTAGGGATAATTTAGTATTTTTATTAATAAATAAAGTACAAAATATATTATGCGTGTCAGGTGAAATTGTTATTTTTTAAATTAAGATGAATTTTTATGTTATTGATGTGATATTTTTTTAAGGGATTAATACTATTAGATACACAACATTAAGTATTGAGTAGCACTTGGGTAGAACCGGATCCAAAATCACAAATCTCGCAGGTTTATTGGGTGCTGCCGGACCTTTGAATTTCATATCACAGACATAACTCCTTCAATAGATCTTTGTAAAACCGTAAAACTCACAATTCCCCTTTCCCACACAGCCTTTGTTCTCTTCTTCATTTTATTAATGCCATGTTCAAGAGTGATGTCATAAATGTCTATGATATTGAGAAGAAAAAATTGCAGTGGATGTTAAAAGGCATTAATAAAATATCATTGACCACGGATATTTATTTGGAAGTCTAAGGTGCAAAAGATCTCTTATATGTGTTACTAGTAACTTTGTTGATTCTCAATGACAACTTCAAAAGAGAGTTCTTAGTTTCATACCCATCCCTCCTCCACATGCAGGTAAAATTATTTTCTATATTCGGTTATCATTATATATTACCTTTATTATGTATATTCTTACTAATATAAATGATTTTCTTTTTGAAAGAGTTCATATTTTTATGGACTTGTAAAAAGAACTAAAGATTAAGGAATTGGACATAAAGTCTTCACTACATCAGTGGACAATGCCTCAAATAATGATACAATAATGAATATTGCTAAAGGAACTTTTTCCAAGAGTCATAAGTTGCCATTGGATGGTAAGTTATTCCATGTTAGATGCACTACACATATATTGAATCTAGTCGTGCAAGATGGTCTTTTAATGATGAAATCTATCAGTTAAATGTGAAAAAAAGTGTGAGGTTCATTAATTTATCTGAGTTTAGGTTGAGGAAATTTTATGAAATTATTCATCATTAGAGGATTCTTGTGAAAAGGTTGATTATTGATTGTTCTACTCATTGGAATTCCACATATGAAATGTTAGTTGACGCCATTAGAGTTAAGGATGCATTCCCCATATTTGCACATAGAAATGCATCATACACAAATTGTCCTAGCCTAGAAGATTAGAGAAAAGTAGAAGAAGTTAAGATCTTGAAGGTGTTTTATAAAGTTACTCAAGTAATATCTGGAAGTGATTATCCTACTTCTAGTGTTTTTCTAGCTGTCATTTGGAGAGTCAAGCATGTATGAGAATGAAAAACATCATGTTGATGTGTTTGTAAGAGATATGGTTAAGAAGATGAAAGTAAAGTTTCACAAATATTGGGGGAATAGTAATCTTTTGATATCTATTGGAGCAGTACTTGATCCTAGGTTCAAAATGAGGTTGGTTGACTTTTCTTCAACAAAATATATAATGAGGCTGGTGCATATGCAAATGTGACAATGGTTCAAAATGCATTATATGATTTTTTTTAGTATGTTACAATTGATCACATGAAGGGACATAAATTGAATTCTCAAAATTTAGATAATACATGTATAGATGGCACAATTAGTTCTACCTTTGAAAATTGAATTGTACCATCTAGTTTATCTATGTATGATAAGTACTTTACTGTTAGCACGATGTTCATTCAAAATCAGAGTTGGATATTTATTTGGAGGACGGAGTTTTTAGATGTCAAGATGGGGATAATAATGTAGCCTTTGATTCTTTAAGTTTGTGGAAATCTCAAGAACTGAAATTCAATGTCTTGTATGAGCTGGCTCGTGATGGTTTAGTTATTCCTATTTAAATGTGGAGACAAAAGAAACATAATCCTAGTCCTTTAAATCAATATTGTTATAACCTGATCGAATATTGAACTGATGTCCCTAACGGTTCGAGGTTCAATCGGTCGGAGAGGTTAGACCAGCAGTTCAACTGAAAAAATTAAATTCACCTAATTTTTATTATAATTTAAGATAACCATTAAAAATATATAATAAATAAAGTTATTTAACAAAATATAGATAATTACCACTTAATACTATTTTTTTTAAACAAAGCCAATTAATATTTTAAAACAAAACCCACATCTAATATAGATTATTAGGGTTTGGTTCACTTCCACCAAATATAGATTATTAGGGTTGATTGTAATGACGTGTTATCTTATTTCTACGGCTCACTATTTCTCTCACTCTTAGTTCTGCGCGGCGCTCCCTCTCTCTGAATTCAAAAATTCGTTGACTACCATTCTTTTCTTCTTGATAACGCGTCACTTTTTCTTCAGTCCGAACGTTACTCACATCTGGCAAGATTTCACGTCAGTTTGAAGCGATGAAAAAGGTAAAGCGATGGCTTGGCGTTTCCTCCAACTTCTAGAAGAAATAGTTTTTTAATATAATAGATGTGGCTTAAATATGGATGTATATATATAATATGTGTAAGTTTCTAACTGTAAGTAATGTATTTTTAGTTTTCTTTAATTAATTTGAACAACATAGAAATTGAGATGTTTGGAAAAATTCAGATTTAAAACAAAATCGGAGATTCTCTGATTCTACCTGTTTATCAGTTTTCTAATTTTGATCGGTTCAAACTAATTCATCTCGGTAAAATTATGAAAATGGTTATATAGGTTGTTTCGGATCGTTTTTGTCTCTAGTTTTGGATCCCGGTTAAACCGATTGAATCAGTCGACGCAGTTCAGTTTTTAAAACACTGCTTTAAACCATAATCATAGAAAAAAATTTATCTTTAAATCTCACCCATTGGATGAGGATTTTGGATATGTGGAGTCAAAATAAGCATAATTCATTGCTTTTAATCACAACCATTGATAAGAATTATCATAATTTTAATCAAATGTGGAGACAAAAGAAGCACAATCCATGTGCTTTCAATCAAAATGACTGATAAGATTTATCATCTTTAAAACTACGCCATTGGATAAGGATCTTGGAAATGTGGAGACAAAAGAAGCACAATCCATGTGCTTTAAATCACAACCATTGATCAAACATTTCATCTTTAAATCTTATCTGTTGGATGAGGATCTAGGATGTGTAGAGATAAAAGAAGCACAATCCATGTGATTTTAATTACAATCATTGAAAAGAATTATCATCTTTAAATCTCAACCTTTGGATGGGGATCTTGGAAGTGTGGAGAAAAAAGAAGCACAATCTATGTGCTTTAGATCACAACTATTGATAAAAAAACTCCATTCGTCCCGCATTATCGTTTATGTTTACTTTTTACACGTAGATTAAGAGATATAATATTTTAATGTGTAGTGAGGTGAGAGAAATAATATTTAATGTGAAGTGGGTGATTGTGCTAATGTTGTGGGTATGTCTTACATGGAATAATTGATCATTTTGTGTGGCCCAACTTGATAAAAAAGGAAACGTAAACCTTAACTTGGGACAACTAAAAAATGGAAAATGTAAACCTTAACAAGGGACGGAGGGAGTATCATGTTTAAATCTCAACCGTTAGTGATGATCTTGGAAATGTAGAGATAAAAGAAACACAATCCATGTGTTTTAAATCACAACCATTAATAAAAATTATTTTGTTTAATCTCAAACATTGGATGAGAATCTTGGAAGTGTGGAGATAAAAGTAGCACAATCCATGAGCCTTTAATCACAATCATTAATAATAATTATAATCTTTAAATCTCAACCATTGAATAAGGGTGTAGGTAATATAGGGAGAAAAGAAGTACAATTCCTGCGCTTTAAATCACAACCATTGAAAAAAAATTCATCTTTAAATCTATTCTGTAGGATGAGTATTTAGGATGTGTGGAGACAAGAGAAGCACAATTCATGTGCTTTCAATCACAACCATTGATAAGAATTATCATCTTTAAATTTCAACTATTGGATGAGGATCTTGGAAGTATAGAGACAAAAGATACACAATTCATATGCTTTAAATCAAAACCACTAATAAAAATATATGATCTTTAAATCTCAACCGTTGGATGAGGATCTTGAAAGTGTATGGATAAAAGAAGCACAATTCATGTGTTTTAAATCATAACCATTAATAAAAGTTATTTTCTTTAAATCTAATATTAGATGAGAATTTTGTAAGTATATAGACAAAAGAAGAACAATGTATATGCTTTTAATCACAATCATTGATAAGAATTATTATCTTTAAATCTCTATTGTTGGATGAGCAACTTGGAAATGTGGAGACAAAAGAAGCATAATCATAATCCTTTAAATCAATATTGTTATAATCTGCCCGAAGATTGAACCAGTGTCTCTAATGGATCGATTTTCAACTGGTCTGAGTGGTCAGACCAGCGGTACAACCAAAAAATTAAATTGACTTATTTTTTATTATATATTTTAAAATAACCATTAAAAAGCATATAATAAATAAAGTTATTTAACAAAATATAGATTGTTACCACTTAATTAATACTATTTCTTATTCCAAACAAAGCCAATTAATATTTCTAAGCGAAGCCCACATCCAATTTAGATTATTAGGGTTTGGCTCACTTCCAACAAATATAGAGAATTAGAGTTTAGCTGTTACGACGTGTTTCCTAATATATGCGGCTCACTCTTTCTCTCCCTTTCAGTTCTGCGCGGCACTCCCTCTCTCTCTCTCTCAATTCAAAAATTCGATAACTACTAATTATTTTCTTCTTAATAACGCATCACTTTTTCTTCAGTCCGAACGTCAGTCTCTTCTGGTGAAGATTTCACATCAGTTTTCAGTAGTGGAAAAAGGTAGCGGCGGTGGTTTGGCGTTTCCTCCGATTTCTAAAAGAAATAATTTTTAATATTGTCACCATTTTAATATATATGGGTTAGATTTGGATGTATGTATATAATATGTGTAAGTTTCTAACTGAAAGTAATGTATTTTGAGTTTTCATTAATCAATTTGAACAACATAGAAATTGAGATGTTTGGAAAAATTCAGATTTAGAACAAAATATGCGGTTCTATGATTCTACCGGTTTACCAATTTTGAAATTTTGACAGATCCAAAAGGATTATTCCCGGTTCAATCATGAAAATAGTTATATAGGTTATTCTAGATAGTTTCTGGTTCTAGTTATCGATCTCAGTTTAACCGGTTGAATTTGTCGGTCCAATCCGATTTTGAAAACACTGCTCTAAATCATAACCATTGAAAAAAATTCATCTTTAAAATTTACCAATTGGATGTGAATCTTGGATGTATTGAGAAAATAGAAGCACAATCCATGTGCTATTAATCACAACCAATGATAAGAATTATCATAATTTTAATCTTAACCATTTGATGAGGATATTTGAAGTGTGGAAACGAAAGAAGCGCAATCCGTGTGATTTCAATCACAACCACTGATAAGAATTATCATCTTTAAATCTACCCCCTTGGATAAGGGTCTTGGAAATGTGAAGACAAAAGAAGCTCAATGCATGTGCTTTAAATCACAATCATTAATAAAAAAAATTTATCTATAAATCTTATCTGTTGGATGAGGATCTATAATGTGTGGAGACAAAAGAAGAACAATCCATGTGTTTTTAATTACAATCATCAAAATAATTATCATCTTTAAATCTCAACCTTTCGAAGGGAATCTTGGAAGTGTGGATGTCACACCCCAATTTCATTAAATATAAAAGATTTTATTCATAGTTTTTTAAAATATAAATCCTCAAGAGAGGCGCGAACAATAAATAAAATTAATAAAATATCAAAAATCATCTAAAATTATTAGAAAATATATCATTTAAAAATATGTAAAAATCTTCTTACGCAACACATCCACCCCAGTATGTCATCATAGCCTCTACCTGAAAAGAATTTATAGTCAAAATTGTGAGCAAACCACCGCTCAATGGGAGTGACTTTAATGATTGAATCTACTAATATACATAGGTAAGAAAAATGTATAAAATAAAATTATGTGTCAGCAACGGCTCAAAATTCGCCAATATGTCAATTAGCGTCGGCTCCGAGTGCGTCCGACAATATCTCAATTAGTATCGAATTGCAATGTGGATATATATTCAAATAGTATATCATTTATATTACGTACACATATTAACAATAACAATTATAAACATGAAATGTAATAAAACCCGGTGAAGAGTAGAAGTTAACCCTACCTTACAAGTGTTAATGAAAAAATAGAAATGCCCATGACATCGGAAATACTTGACTCTCTTATACTCTCCTTTCTCTCTTTTCCTCTCACCTCATGCACACCTCTCACCCTAAATATGTATATTAAGATTAATTGATTTAGAGGTTATATATCAGTATTTTTATAACCGGACCGGATATCGAACCGGTGCCCTCAACGGTTAGAGGTCGGACCGATCGAATCGGGCGGTTCAATGGAAAAAATAAAATATACTTATTTTTAATTATATATTAAAATAACCAGTAAAAAATAATATTATGAATATTTTTTTAAAAGAACCCATGGATGTCCAACACTTGCAACCCATTTCATGTGCAGGCCCATCACTATCAGTTAATATTATTATTGAAATTAAAAACTAATAAAATTCAAATAAAATTTAAATAGGAAGATTGATAGGGTTTCTTAATCTCATTTCTTTCTATCTTTAGTACGCCGCGCCGTTTCCCCCTCTCTCCAACTCACTCTCTCTAAATAAAAATAGTTACAGCAACACTCTCTCTCCAACTTGTCGAGAAGTTTTTTGCAATCGCGAATATCGTCTACCTCCAGCAGTGATTATTTATTTATTTTTTTCCTTTCTATTATTCTCCTAGTTTTTCGATTTTCCCAACGTAGTCTGTGTTGGCATTCAATCATTTGGTTAACGTGAACCGTTAGGGTTCCATGCGTTTCTAAGTCAGCAGAAGTAAGAAACATAGAAATGAATTACCTTTCACCAGGATATGTTGAAGAAGATGAAGAATTCTCGCCGACAGCATGCGCAGCCTCACCGATTTGGGCATAACTCTCTCATCCGATCTCGAATTTGAGTGATCTATGCATCAAAACAATCCTCTCTTCAGTGGCTTTCTAACAGTATATCACACGTTAAGTTTTGAGTTTGATAAAATTTTATAAAAATCATGGAAGTTGACAAACAGTAGCAGCAAACAACCTTCCGATCTTCTATTGTATTCCCAAGTCCAATCTCGACGTCATGTGGGTGGGCGATGATCTTCGAGATCTTCTCAATCTATTGTTCCCTCACCCTCCTCTCATTGTTAGGTATGAATTACTTTTCAGTTAGAGTTTCCGGACAGTTGAGATAACTTATATATGGGGTACAGCAGGGACCAGGAGGAGAAATTAGAGTTGGGCCTCCATTGGGCTTAAGTATCCAAGCTTAGCCCAAAGCTTATACTTAAGTCCAATAATAATAATATATACCACAAAAATATTATTACTGCACTACCGTTCTAATCCCATAATTAAATTACGTGCTATTTCTTATTATGAGCCCGTTAGTCTCCCCATGTTTAAAATATACAATGCCCATTAATTAATTAAGTTACTGACAATTCCATTACTTCCTCCGTCCCAACAAGTATTTCACGTATTGGTGTGCGCGGAATTTAAGAAAATTTTGTATTTTTATGTATAAAGTAAGAAAGAGAATATATATTTTAGTTGATTTAATGAAAAATGTGTGTAAAGTTGTTGGGAGGTGTGTAAAGTTGTTGGGAGATGTGAAAAAGTAAGTATTATATTGAGATGTGTGTAAAAGTGAGTATTGTTATAATGTATTTTTTACCAAATTTAGTAAAGTAAAGTGTGAAATACTTTGAGGGACGAATGAAAAAGGAAAGTGTGAAATACTTTGGGGGACAGAGGGAGTAATTAATATCTCATCCGAGAGTAGTACTACTCAACCTCATTATCATGCCGGAATAAATCCACCTACAGGGCTCACATGATAATCCTTATGAGATCCTCAAGGGGACATCATCAACCTATATTGGACACGAATTCCTTCTACAATCACCAGCATACCATAGAGACAATATTATTTCCCAATTCACCGAGTTTATTGATTTAATTATATGTAAATCTCACTCATTGATTAATCAAAGAAATATATACTGCCTTAAGTGTCGAGGTTATTGTATAGGGATTAAGAGCACGAACATCCATAATAACATAGATCAAGTTCTCCTATATAGTCAGTATAAATCGAACGATCTCAAGCGGTCCTGCTCAATACACACGAAGTGCACTAATGTGATTTTATAGCCTAGACAAACTAATACCAAATCACACTACAACTATCCCCATAGAGAGTCCCCGTCTATCTCGGTTGTGTGCATCTGTTTATACTTTATAAGAAAACTGATAATATGATCTTTCGCGTATTGTCGCACAACATATTATCTACAGTATAAAGTAAGTGGACTATTGCATCAGACATATAATTAAATTATAAGACGCAATCATTTGATCATTGATTCTTATTTCAAATAAATTATTAAAACATTATTCATACTAAAACTAGAGTTTTTGTATACAATCCAACAATCTCCCACTTATACTAAAAGACTATGCTGTCATGTCTTCTGTCATACATCTGATTCCCACTCCCACTACACGACCATCAAAAGCTCTCGCCTTAAGGTCCTTGTAAATGGATTTACTAGGTCATCATCCGATGCAATCTTGGCGACAACAACCTTTCCCTCATCATACAATTTCTCGTGACAGATGGTACTCGCGCTCCATGTTTTTAAATGCTTATGGGCTCGTGATTCCTACAAGTTTGCAACTGTACCATTATTATCACAATAAATTGTGATAACCTTGGGCAAACTTAGAAACACTTCGAAGTCCATCATGAAGTTTCTAGAATCATATAAATATTTTGGCTGCCTCAGAGGCTCCAATTTATCATCTTTCCATGGTGGAGTCCGAAATATATTTCTATATAACACTCCTCCATCTTATGACCCTACTTCCTAAAATAAACACATAACCTTTGAGGTGGATTTATATCATCTCTATTTGATTTGAAAAATCTGAATCTATGTAACCCATAAAAAGCAGTGAATCTGTTCGGTAACTCTACATATAATTTTTGGTCCTTTTCAGGTACATAAGTATATGTCTTACCACATTTCATCATTCTTGTTACGGTTTATCTTGATACTCACTAACCATCCCTTTAGCAAAATAGATATTCGATCTCGTGCATAGCATTCCTTAGTTTAAGCTTCCTTATTCGCTGAAGCATAAGGAACCGATTTCATCTCCTTTATCTTCTTTTGTGTCAAGACACATTTTCTTAGATAAAGTCACATGCTAAAACGAGTAAGGATTGTACCATTTAGTGAAGTTTGAGATAAGCACAACATCCTATCTTGTGATTACCATGATTGCAAGGATATATTTTACTTCTCTTAAGTCCTTCATTTCATACTACTTTATCAACCATACCCATACGCCCGACAATACTCTTACATTGTCTCCAATGAGCAAATATCATCTACGTATAGTACAAGTAATACCACCATGTTTCTGTCATACTTTTCAATACACAAGACACATCCGCGCATGAATAAATCCTTATGCCTGGATTTTCTCATCAAAACGGATGTTTCATGATCTTGAAACTTTCTTTAGTCCATCGATGGACACCTTTAAGCTTACAATCAAAATGCTCTTAGCCCTTTCCAATAAATCACTCTGGTTGCTTCATATAGACGTTTTCTTCAAGACTTACAATCAGGAAAGCTGTCTTGACATCTATTTGTTGTACCTCATATTCGATATGAACAACAACAAATAAAAAGTTCGGATCGACTTAGGCATAGCTACCGGCGACAGGTTTCCTCATAATCGAATCTTTTCTTTTTGAGTATACCTTTTCGCAACAAGCTTTGCTTCCAAGGTTTTCACCTTACCATATGATCCTCTTTTATTTTGTATGACCACTTCCAATGGCTTTTACACAATTTAGTGATCCTACAAGCTCCCAAATTTGATTTAAAATTCATAGATTCTATTTCAAAATTCATTGCAACTTGCTAAGATATCACATTTTTATCTTGTAGTACTTCGTCGTATCCGTGGGTCAATTCCATATTTATTAAGGACCAAGTCTCACGACTCTCCCGAAATATAAATCTTTCGGGTTGTAAAACAATCCTCCCACTACGACAATGCGCTACACGCTATTGTGTATCAGACGTGACACGCGATGCAGTTTACTTGTGGTATATCCTCTTGTACAATTTGTACTAATACATTGTGTTTTTCCCTCTCACTTCATTTAGAACAAGTTATACATGGGTATGTGATTTATTACATAGTCCTTTTCCAAAAATTCAGTGTTTGTGTTAACAATCACCCTTCGATCTTTTGGACAAAATAAATTATTACCCCCTATTTTTCTAGGACATCCCACAAACAGACAAACGTTATACGACAAGTTGTTTCTAGGGCATACCCATAAAATGAATTTAATAATTCCAAATAACTCATCTTCCATCTAACCATGTTCATAAGAGTCTTTCTCTTATTATGATTAGAAGACGCGTTATTAATTTCAATTTGTTGCACTTGTGGGATAAACATGATTTAAGAGTGTCCAAATTATCACCAACATACCATAACAGATTATAGCTACATCCTTCATTATAATGACCCTGTCATTTAAATGAAATAGAGTATCCATCCGTAAATGCATAGAAACTGAAATGAAATTCTTTATATGAAAAACATGTGTAAAGATAATTTCTCAAAATCAAACGTTTATTCATATCGTAAGATAAATAAACAACTCCCACTGCAACAGTCACTACTCTTACAGCATTACCCATGTACTCATTAATCTCATCATCACTTAGTTGCAGGCTTTTAATGATTCCGGTACCTACACACAACGTGTCAGTAGATGTCATCACTAATCGTGCTTCAACGACTAGTGAATGAGATACTAACCTTGTTCACATCTTGATGAAAATTGATTTCCTTCGCCACATGTTTTGTCAGAAGTTCCCCACCATATGAAATCTCTTGTATTTCAGGTAGAACTTGCTCAAGACATCTAGGCAAACTATGGAGAATAAAATTGACCTAAGTTTCTCCTACAATTTCTACTCCATGTTTTTCCAATTTATTCATCATGACCACTTACATTTTAACCTTACTCAGGCATTCGAAGAGTTACATGAGACCATCATATTTCTATGAACCTCTCACCTCTCCACTAGAGACTTTAATAGGCATCATATGACATCCTTAGTGAGAACACATTTTTATTTTCTAAGCAATAAGAACTACAACTAAGATTCTTTTCTAATCTGGGCGAATATATATAATTTCCTTTAGTAAACAATAAATGAAATAAACCATTCGAAATTACAGAGAATCATGTAAATAAACACACCGATCAAATCTTCAAATTTATCCATTTATATTGATTCCTTCAAAATAATATAAAAATAAAATTCACCGACATCTCAAGCACCATGAGTCTGCATGCGACGATAGTGTATACAAACTCGAACATTTACAAGAGAAGGTATTACCCATTAATTTCATTTGTCAACCTAACCTAATGACAAAATAATTAATAGTAGGTTCCTCTTTAGCCATACAAATAAAAGCAGTGACTCTGATGTCGAGGATACTTATTATTTACACCTAAGTGTACACCATTATCTGATCCCAAGTCTGTGGCCCAAGCTTATATGTCTTACAGATGGAGAAGTACACACGCGCTTGGATAACTTCCTACAATCATCAATATAAGTTTGTACCAGTGATCCGCATATAAACTCATCCGATTGTGAGGTAGGCATATGCCAACACGCAAGTTCATGTGCATCACATTACAAACAATAATTATTTAATGAAGTCTGTACCAGTGATCCGTGAATAAACTCATCCAATGGGGAGGAAGGTCTATGCCAACACGCAAGTTTACTAACATCACTTACAAACCAATAATGGAGGCCGCGGGAATTAATTATCAATCCCCTCTCCCACTTAGTTATTTAATACCGAGTGTATTTACATGCATATAATATTCAAAATAAAATACTCAACTTAGCATGCTCCTATTACGGCACATAAGGCAGTAAATCACATAGAACATGCATACATATATAACAATAATCAGATAATTAAATAAATTATAAACAGTTATATATTGGCGAATTCGATTGTTTGCCACCAAGCATAAAATTGAGCATCTGCGACTACGCACCCTAAAACCTAATCTGAAAATCAGAAGTCGGTCTTCACGAATTTTCCTCCAGATTTCTTGCCCCGCAGCCAGGTCCACCGCACGTCCTGTGGCAGTTCATCGCCCAGGCTTGCAAGTCACAAGCGAAGTTGCTCTACACGCCGGCACGACTCGTGCCAGGTAGTAGCACGAGTCGTGCCACCCCACATGCAGCAGCGCACACGCTCTGCCGATGCCAACCAAGTAAAAAAATGCCCCGGCATGACTTGTTTCGGCTAGCCTTGCCGATCATGCCGGCCAAAGTTTGTCAGTCGTGCCGCCTACCTATGTTGTTTCCCCACAACCTGTCGACGATCGTCCCACCGCAAATCTCAATTCCAAAAGTGTCAAGACACCAGTAGATCATGCTAGCCACCTGTTGGTCGTGCCGACCCATCAACTTAGTCATGCCAGCTACGCCAACTACCCGTACTGGCCACCCTTGCAGATCTTGCCAGCGACTTGTGCAGGTCGTGTTTGGCACTTGTAGCATCCATGTCGGCCTTTAACAGATTCGCCTCAATGACCAGCAATTTGCACGCCTTCCTGATTGGCATCATGCAAGACAGTTTGCTCGGCGACAAACCTCCAGCTCCCAGTTGTCCACTTGCTAGGAACGCCAGCCCGCCTGGCATTCCACCCGACCTTCCTCGTGACATCATGCGTCAATCTCTCAATAGATTCCCGCAACTGTGTGCCATCTACCCACCTTGAGCCACAAGCCACGATAAAGACTCGCCCAAAACCAGTGGAGACTCGTCCAAAATCTATGGAGATTCGCCCGGAATCATGCACCGACTCGCTCGGAACCACTTTCAGACCAGCCCTGAAACAGGTCAGACCCGCTCGGAACTACGCCATGGCCGCCTGCAAACGCCGCCATCCAAACACAAGGCACCACAGTTGATCGCCAGCCATCAGACGTCTAGCGAACTAACCCCTTTTCGCCAGCAACTCTCATGCCATCGTGCTTGACGATCACCCGTAGCCCTAGCACCACCAGTCGCCGCCAAAATCGAGAACCCACAAGCTGCCCAGCGGCATCAGCGCGGGGCCACCTAGCACACAGCTTTGACTCACTGTCCAGCCAAGTACGCCGCCCACCTACCTTCTAGTCTTGTGTTCCATCCGACGTTCATGGTGTTGTTCATGGTGCCACCATCGCCACCATTCACCATCGTCGGCAGTCGTCCACCTACGATTAAACGAATAGGGTACACAATACAAAAAATTCTAAATCCTTTCACCGTAAAACAGCTGTCGTGTTAAGTCATTGGCCATCAAGTAATAGCTCGATGACTTTCGACCGGCGAGAACAGCGCCGTGCGGTGAACATGTGCTTTCGTGTACAGTTAGGGTGTTCACCAAGAAACAAAGTTCTAAAACCCTAATCACATATAAAGCACATAAACCCTAGCCTAACATGTCACGCTTCACCACAAAACCGAACTCTGATGCCAATTGTTGGTGTTTCATTATTTGGTAACGTGAACCATTAGGGTTCCATGCGTTTCTAAGTCAGGAGAAGCAAGAAACATAGAAACGAATTACCTTTCACCAGAGTATATTGAAGAAGATGAAGAATTCTCGCCGGCAGCATGCACAGCCTCACCATTTTGGGAATAACTCTCTCATCCTATCTCTGATTTGAGTGATCTATGCCCCAAATGATCCTCTCTTTAGTAGCTTTCCAACAGTATATTACACGTTCAGTTCTGAATTCCACATAATTTTATATAAATCGTGGAAGTTGACAAACAACAGTAGCAAACAACCTTACGATCTTCTGCTGTATTCTCAAGTCTAATCTCGACATCGTGTGGGCGACGATCTTTGAGATCTTCTCAATCTGGTGTTGCCTCACCCTCCTCACAATGTTAGGTGTGAATTACTTTTCAGTTAGGGTTTCTGGACAGCTGAGATGACTTATATATGGGCAGGGACCAGGAGGAGAAATTAGAGTTGGGCCTCCATTGGGCTTAAGTATCCAAGTTTAGTCCAAAGTTTATACTTAAGTCCAATAATAATAATAATATATCACTAAAATATTATTAGTGCACTACCGTTCTAATCTCATAATTATATTATGGGCTCCTTCTTATTATGAGCTCGTTAGTCTCCCCATGTTTAAAATATACAATGCCCATTAATTAATTAAGTTACTGACAACTCCATTAATTAATATCTCATCTGAGAGTAGTACCACTCAACCTCATTATGTTTACATGATAATCCTTATGAGCTCCTCAAGGAGACGTCATCAATCTATATCAGACACGGATTCCTTCTATAATCAACAGCACACCATAGAGACATCACTATTTCCCAACTCACCGAGTTTATTGATTTAATTACATGTAAATCTCACCCATTGATGAATCAAAAAAATACATACTGCCTTACTTGTCGAGGTTATTGTATAGGGATTAAGAGCACGAACATCCATAATAATAGAGATCAAGTTCTCCTATATAATCAGTATAAATCGAACGATCTCAAGCGGTCCTGCTCAATACACACGAAGTACACTAATGTGATTCTATAATCAAGACAAACTAATACCAAATCACACTACAACCATCCCGATAGAGAGTCCCCGTCTATCTCGGTTGTGAGCATCTGTTTATACTTTATAAGAAAACTGATAATATGAACAGTATAAAATAAGTGGACTATTGCATCGAACATATAAGTAATTTATAAGAAGCAATCATTTGATCATTGATTCTCATTTCAAATAAATTGTTAAAACATTATTCATACTAAAGATAGACTTTTAGTATACAATCCAATAGTCTGGACATGGAGAAATTTTAAGGTTTACAATGTGCACAACTGTCAGTCTCAGAGTTTCAAATTTATTTTTTAAATTGTTTTTAAAAAAAATAAATTAACCGCCGGTTTACGGTTCTTCCGGTTCTCCAGTTCTCCCAGTTATTACTGGTTAGAACCAATTTTTTTTGGTCAAATATCAAAAGCAATTTCTGGGATGATTTCAGATCGGTCCATGGCCTGGTTCCCGGTTCAACCGATTCGACTGGCCGGTCCAGTCTGATTTTAACAACACTGGTATATATAGTACTCCCTCCATCCATACTTAATCTATCAATTTTACTATTTGAAGTCATCCACCGTTAATCTATCAATTTCCCTTTTTAGACTATGAGATCCACACCCTCCACTAAAATAACTAAAACATGGGACTCACACACTCCACTAATATAACTACCTACTACACATAAAATAATAATACTCCTTAATCCACATGTAAAAAGTAAACGGATAGATTAACAATTGATGGAGTGAGTATATATTAGATACATAGGGTAATCATTACCTATTGAATAGCATTGCCTTATCATCTAAGTACATTTAATATACGTAGCATACCAAACAAGCATTTGGATTAAAATAAAGTAATCTACGTGGCTAGCTAATATATATAGCAAAGTTGTAATGGTTATCAATCCACGTTAATTTTTTTATTTTTTTATTTAATTAATTATTTATTTATTTATTTATTTATTATTATTATTATTATTATTAATGAATTTTGGAATATTACAGTGGAGACAAAAAGAAGCATAATCCATGTATTTTAAATCACAACCATTAATATAAAAATTATCATATTTAAATCTTAACCGTTGGATGAGGATCTTGGAAATGTAGAGGTAAAAGAAACACATTCCATGTGTTTTAAATCACAACCTTTAATAAAAAAATATTTTCTTTAAATCTCAATTGTTGGATGAGGAGCTTGGAAGTGTGGAGACAAAAGAAAGACAATCCATGTAGTTTTAATCACAATCATTGAAAAGAATTATCATCTTTAAATCTCAATCGTTGGATGAGTGTCTAGTAAATATGGGGACAAAAGAAGTACAATTCATGCACCTTAAATCAAGACCATTGAAAAAAAATCTCATATGTTGAGTATCTAGGATGTGTGGAGACAAAAGAAGCACAATCCATGTACTTTCAATCATAACCATTGATAAGAATTATCATCTTTAAATTTCAATCTTTGGATGAGGATCTTGGAAGTATGGAGACAAAAGAAGCCCAATTCATATGCTTTATATCACAACCTTTGTTTAAAATATATCATCTCTAAATCTCAATCGTTGGATAAGGATCTTGAAAGTGTATGGATAAAAAAGCACAATCAATTGTTTTAAATCACAACCATTAATAAAAGTTATTTTCTTTAAATCTAATGTTATATAAGAATTTTGGAAGTGTGAAGATAAAAGAAGCACAATTTATATGCTTTCAATCACAACCATTGAAAAGAATTATTATCTTTAAATATCCACCGTTGGATTAGCCTCTTGGAAATGTGGAGAAAAAATAAGCACAATCTTAGAGCTTTAAATCAATGTTGTTATAACATGACCAGAGATTGAATCGGTGTATCTGACAGTTGAGGTTCAACCAGTCAAGGAGGTTGAACAAGAGGTTCAACCGAAAAAATTAAATTCACATATTTTTTATTATGTTTTAAATTTTTAAATAACCATTAAATAGTACTCCCTCCGTCCCACAAAAGATTGCACCCCCAATTTCGGCACGGAGATTAAGAAAGGGATAGCTTTTAGGGGTATAATGGTATTTTTTTGTAATAAATAAATAATCAAATATATTAGGTAGAGATGGTTTTTTTGTAAATAAAGTGTATGGGGAAGGGGGATTGTTTTTTTACTTTTTGCTTTTTTTGAAAATGTGCAAACTTTTGTGGGACAACCCAAAATGGAAAGTGTGTCATTTGAAATGAGACGGAGAGAGTATATAATAAATAAAGTTATTTAACAAAATATAGATTATTACTACTTAATACTCCCTCCGTCCGCTCGAAAGGTGGATATTTTGTCATTTTGGGCGTCCGCACCAAAGGTCCACATTTCCCTTTTTAAATACATGGGAACCACACACATCACTAATACAATAAATTTATGGGACTCATACACCCCACTAATACAACTACCAACTACACATTAAATAATAATACTCCTTAATGCACATACAAAACGCAAATGTCCACCTTTGGGACGGACGGAGGGAGTACTATTTTTTTTCCAAACAAAATAAATTAATATTTTAAAGCAAAACCCACATCCAATATAGATTATTAGGGTTTGGCTCACTTCCACCAAATATAGATTATTAGGGTTTGGTTGTAATGACGTGTTTCTTCATTTTTTTGGCTCACTCTTTCTCTCCCTCTTAATTTTGCGTAGTGCTCCCTCTCTCTCTCAATTCAAAAATTCGATGACTACCCTTTCTTTTTTTCTTGATAACATATCACTTTTTGTTCAGTCCAAACGTCATTCTCCTCTTATGAAGATTTCATGTCAGTGTGCAACAGTAAAAAAAAAGGTAGAGGCAGTGCCTTGGCGTTTCCTCCGGCTTCTTGAAGAAATAGTTTTTTTAATATTATCTTCATTTTAATAGATTTGGCTTAGATTTGGAAGTATGTATATAATATGTGTAAGTTTCTGACTACAACTAATATATTTTCAGTTTTCTTCAATCAATTTGAACAATATAAAAATTGAGATGTTTGGAAAAATTCATATTTAGAAAAAAAATCGACGGTACTCTGATTCTACCGGTTTATAGATTTTTTTAATTTTGACCAGTCCAAACCAATTCTTCCCGATTCAATCATGAAAATAGTTATATTTCGAATTGTTTCCAGTTCTAGTTATGGATCCAGGTTCAACTAGTTGAATTTTCCAGCTTAGTCCGATTTCCAAAACACTTCTTTAAATCATAACCATCGCAAAAAAAAATTCATCTTAAAATTTTACCCATTGGATAAGGATCTTTCTTGGATGTATTGAGAAAAGAGAAGCATAATCCATGTACTATTAATCACAAACATTAATAAGAATTATCATAATTTTAATCTCAACCATTGGATGAGGATCTTTGAAGTGTGGAGACGAAAGAAACATAATCCATGTGCTTTCAATCATAATCATTTATAAGAATTATCATCTTTAAATCTTCCCCGTTGGATGAGGGTCTTGGAAATATAGAGACAATTTTGAAGCACAATCTATGTGCTTTAAATTATAATCATTGATAAAAAAAATTTCATCTTTAAATCTTATCTGTTGGATGAGGAACTAGGATGTGTTAAGACAAAAGAAGCAATTTCCATGTGTTTTTTCTTGCAATCATTGAAATTAATTAAGGGGGTGATTGGTGATTGGTATGGTGGAATCAAATATGAATGGAATTATCATTTCTATTTTAATTCATATTCCCATAATTGGTATAGTTAGAGAGGCTGGAATGTAGATTCATTTGAAATCATCATTCCTTAAATTAAGGAATAATTTTTCTTACCCCTTTGGTATTGTGTATTCCCATGTTTCAAGGAATTTTTTTTTAATTTGTTATTATCTACGTAACTAATTATAATTAATTCAAATTAATAAATATTTTTTTTATTTATGTATGCCACATGACTTATATGATTATAAAATAACAAATAAATTAATATTTTTCTGATTTAACATGTAATTTTAAGGATTTTGATTATAAATTATCATAAAAAAATATTAAATAATTAAAAATTTAAATAAAAAATCATCTATTGTATTTTAATATTCATTTTAACAAAAGATATTAAATAAAATTTAAATTCTTTATAATTTTAACAAAAGATTTAATAATTACTCTAAATAATTATATATAAATTAATACTCCCTCCGTCCGACGTATTTTTACCCACTTTCCATTTTGGGGTGTTCCACGTATTTTTACCCATTCCATTTTGACAAAAATACATAATATTTTATTACCTACTTTTTACAATCCCAACAACTTTAATTACTTTTTTACACTTTATTCATCATTCTTAATAACTTTATTCACGTTTTCTTTTTAAATTACTAATTTATCCCTACTTTCTCTAATATTATATATTAAAAAAATAAAATGTCTTAATCTCCGTGCCCGTACAAACGGGTAAAAATACCCGGGACGGAGGGAGTAATATTTGTTAAATTGAATATATATATATATATATATATATATAATTTTATCTTTATTTTTATAAATAATTTAATAACTTTTTAATTATGGCAAAGATTTGTGCGAGATCGTCTCACGGATCTCATTATATATATATATATATATATATATATATATATATATATATATATATATATATATATATATATATATATATATATATATATATATATATATATATATATATATAATTTTATCTTTATTTTTATAAATAATTTAATAACTTTTTAATTATGGCAAAGATTTGTGCGAGATCGTCTCACGGATCTCATTCCGTGAGACGGGTCAAATAAAAACCAAACTAAAATTCGCAGATCGTCATCCACCTTGCTACCTGCTATATACATGTAATGATTGTCCACCGATTCATTTTGCACGTTTGAAATTTTTTCTTTCTTCGCAATTGATTCACGCTTTGTTTAATTATTTTAGAACATTTATTGTATATTATTATCGGTTATTACATCTATAGTATTTTATTTAAAGTAAGATTATATTTTCCGAATACAATTAATATTAATTGTGTCAAAATGATACATAATTAAAATAAAAAAATAACTTCGCATTTATTAATTATACCAAGTTCATATAAAAAGTTCATTAAAATGATTATCACTTTTTCTTTATCAGTTATCATTAATTATTAAAAATATTATCACTTTTTATTTTTAAAAAATATAGTATTAAATACTAATTTAATTGGACATTTATCACTTTTCTTTGATCATATATCACTTTTTTATTAAAAATATTATCATTTTTTATCAATTCTTAACATTTTCATTTAAATAGTTTAATTGATGTGTATCACTTTTTCTTAATCAAGTTATCACTTTTGATTGAAAATGTCATTATTTTTTCTCTCTTACAATTATTTATGAAATAATTTGATTAGTCGAGTATCACTTTCTAATGTTTACATATTACTTTTTATTAAATATATTATCACTTTTAAATTTATATAATTTTCATGAAATAATTCAGTAATAAATATATCATTTTTTATCTTTTTAAGTATCACTTTTGAATTTTTAACAATCACTTTTAATTTTCTCATTAAGTATAATAGTATTAATTATAATTTTAATAATTGATAAAATTTTAAAATGATGTATAAGAAAAGAAAAAAATTATCACAGTTAACATTCGTATGTTCATGAATGTGTTGACAACACAGAGTTGCTTTCGAGAAATTGTGCATGGGACACGATCATAATAAATTTTAACACAATATTGCTTATGATTTTTATTTAAATTTTAAAAAATATAAATTTTAAATTAATTTTAATTTAATAATTTTTTTTATTTGTATAATTATAAAAATATATGAAATTTTCAATAGATTTGAATTAAGAGACACTCTCCTGTTAGATGGGTTATTTGTGAGACGGGTCGACCCATCACTAAAGTATGCTTATTGTATAGATAAAGTATGCTTATTTGTAGTTAAAATATGTTAATATATTCCGTATTATAACAGCTAAAATCACACTTTAATACATAAAAAAGCATACTTTAGAAAACATACTTTAACAATCATTAAACATATTTTATCTATACAATAAGCAAACTTTATTGATGGGTCGACCCGTTTCACAATAGACTTTGTCTTTAATTAATTATTTAATTTTTTATATAATTTATAATTTAAATTTAACATTATAAAATAAATGTGATTGAAATTAAATAAAGAATGTATTATATTACTTGAGTTAAACTTAAACCATACCTTATGATAATTATTATATTTAATCATTCCTTTCTCATCTAATTCCATTTATTACTTCATTTCATTCCATCATAATTTCATTCAATCATACCAATCTAGCTGTAACATCTTTAAATCTCTACCTTTGGATGAGGATCTTGTAAGTATGGAGACAAAAGAAGCACAATCCATGTATTTCAAATCACAATCATTGATAAAAAAATATATATCATATTTAAATCTCAACGTTGGATGATGATCTTGAAAATGCAGAGTTAAAAGAAGCGCAACCCATGTTTTATAAACCACAACCATTAATAAAAATTATTTTTTTTAAATCTCAACTGTTGGATGTGGAGCTTGGAAGTGTGGAGACAAAATAAGCACAATCCATGTGCTTTTAATCACAATCATTGATAATAATTATCATCTTTAAATCTCAATCATTAGATGAGAATCTAAAAAATGTAGGGACCAAAGAATTACAATTCATACGCTTTAAATCACAACCATTGAAAAAAATCATCTTTAAATCTCATATGTTGGATGAGTATCTAGGATGTGTGGAGACAAAAGAAGCACAATTCAAGGGATTTCAATCACACAACCATTGATAAGAATTATCATATTTAAATTTCAATATTTAGATTAGGATCTTGGAAGTATGAAGACAAAAAATGCACAGTTCATATGCTTTAAATCATAACCACTGATAAAAATATATCATCTTTAAATCTCAACCATGGGATGAGGATCTTGGAAGTGTATGGATAAAAGAAGCACAATCTATGTGTTTTAAATCACAACCATTAATAAAATTTAATTTCTTAAAATATAATATTAGATAAGAATTTTAGAAGTGTGGAGACAAAAGAAGCATAATCCATATGCTTTCAATTACAATCATTGATAAGAATTATTATCTTTAAAATTTCCACCGTTGGATGAGTGTCTTGAAAATGCGGAGACAAAAGTGCAATTATAGTGCTTTAAATCTATGATGTTGTAACATTACCAGAGATTAAATCGGTGTCTCTAACAGTTCGAGACAGTATTTTCGAAACCAGACCGGATTGACCGGTCGAACTAGTTCAACAGGAAACTGGAGTCAGGATCGGTTCGGAACAATCTATATAACCATTTTTATGATTAAACCGAAAAAAAATTAATTTGAACCAAAAAAATTGGAAAATTGTTAAAACCATAACTGTCGATTTTGTGTTGAAATCTGGATTTCTATGCTGCTCAAACATCAAACATTTAAGTTTCAATAAAATCTCAAAATACATATTCTATATACATATAGTTGTTGTTTAAATCCAATAAAATGAAAAAAATATTGTAAAGCTCTCCCGAATTGAAGTGAATCGACATTGCTTCTACCGTTAAAGCTCTACTTCAAACTGAGATACCTAATGATTAGTAGCTTCTAAAAGGAGACGTGAAATCTTAGTCGGAGGAAACTGTTGCTTAGATTGAAGAACACATTTATTAAATTGAGAGAGAGGGAGCGAGCAGCAGCGCTCACTCTGAGAGAGAGGGGGAGAGAGATACGGCGCACTCAGGCCTCAGCGCGAGGAAGAAAAACCAAAATGAGCTGTCAAACCCTAACATTATACTTATTATTTGCCTATTTAGTAGTAGTGGACTTATAATAATATCAAGTGGGTTATTTCTATAAAAGAAATAGTACTAAATGGGCTTAAGTATGTATGTGTAACAACAAATTTTGTATTTATAAAGAAATAAATATAAATAAATTAAAATAATAATCCAACTGGATTGAATTTGAGAATTAAAGGAAACAATCTCTATCTATCCTCTGATTCTTCTCTCGAACCAATTTGGCTTTGACTTTGACTTGTGTGTGTTGACTACGCTGACTATGTTGACCGCGTATGTCGAGTTGAGCTGGATCTTCGAACAAAGCTTATCCGAGCTCAAGTGTGTAGTCTTGAGCATTGATCCGGAGGCGTTGAACCTTTGTTCGAATTGAACGTTGACTTTAATTTGTTGTGAAGTATGCCACTCAATTTGGTAGAACGTTGACTTCACGGATAATGAATTTGATTTGAAGAACGCCAGATCGAAGAGGCTTAGCACCTTGATCTTTGATCGGTTGTTGTTCTTGACTTGAATATAACTTGAACTTGACTTGAAAGTCTTGAGTGTTCTTGACTTAAAGATCTTGAACTTGAATCTTGATCTTCACTTGACTTGTATCTTCACTTAGATCTTGATCTTCACTTAACTTGGATCTTGATCTTCGCTTGACTTGGATCTTGACCTTCGCTTGATCTTGATCTTCACTTGACTTGGATCTTGACATTCGCTTGATCTTGATCTCCACTTGACTTAGATCTTGACCTCCACTTGATCTTGATCTCTGATCTTTGCTTGACTTGAAGAACGTCGGATCGAAAGGGTTTGGCACCTTGATCTCAGATCAGAGGTCGTTCTTGGCTTGAAGATGCTTGAAGATCTCAAGGGAGCACTGCTCGTATTCTTGATCTCTTCAAAAGCGTCTGCGTCTTCAGATGTTGTAGTGTGTTTGGAATGAATGGAGGAGGACCCTTTATATAGGTGGAGGGTGAGGATGCCCCATAAATAACTCGCATTCTGATTGGTCCAAATTTGACCTAATCCTATGGGCTTGGGCTTCCACTTACTTAGGCCTCAAGTCAGACTTATTTGTCTTGGACTTGCCTTATTTAATTTAAACCCCCTTTAAGTTATTGGGTTTTAAATTAATTATCAATTATTTATTCATCTATTTTAGGAATTAATTTATTTAAATTCCTTAATAAATAAATAATTAATTGATAATTATTGTATTAATTTGCCACATATTTTCCTTTAATATGTAATAAAATTCAGGTTCAACATGATTGAATTTTATTGCTTGCCTCACCAACTTGATATGAATAGCTTGAATTTGATTGAACTTAGCAAATTGCTAAGTTGCCTACGTACCTCCTTGCAGAGGATCAAATCATAACGTAGTTCAAAGGAACATGATTTGGTTTGAATGGGGGGCCGTATACATTTTATACTCATGCGGGCTAGGAGTAACATACAGTTTAAGCTCGTGCGTCGAGGAGCGTTGGACTTGCTGACAGTTTATGCTCGTGTCAATGAGTCTTTAGTTTGAAATTATAGACAGTTTATACTGGACATTTTTAACTCATATCGAGGAGTATTGTGTGGAAAGTTTTCGTTCGTGCCGAGGAGCGTATTGTGTAGATAGTTTAAACTTGTATCAAGGAGTATAGTATGTAGATAGTTTAAGCTCGTATCAAGGAGCGTGTGTAAAGAGTTTAGTCTCTTCTCAAGGAGATTTGATTTGATGTGTAGACAGTTTTAGCTCATGTCAAGGAGCGTAACTTGAGGATTTTAGATAGTTTAAACTCGTATCAAGGAGTATGGTGAGGACATTTTTAGCTCTTGTCGTGGAGCGTAACTTGAGGATTTTAGATAGTTTAAACTCGTATCAAGAAGTATGGTGAAGACAGTTTTCATTTGTGTCAAGAAGCTTGGCATGGGTAGTTTAAGCTCGTATCAAGGAGCGTCATATGTAGATAGTTTTAGCTCATATCAAGGAGCATGATGTAGATAGTTTTCGCTCGTGTCAAGGAGCATAATGCAGACAGTTTTAGCTCGTGTCAAGGAGCTTTGCACTTGAGTTTGTCAACAGTTTATTGCCCCCAATCTTGGGATACACTATTTTCTCTTGCTTCAACTTCATTTCTATTAATCTTTATAGAAACTGCAACCTTTGCATGTGGTTCCCCTTCCAAGGGCTCATCAAAGGACATGTATTCAAACTCGAAAGAATCTTGAATAGAGGGCCATTCGATGTCATTTGATGTTAGGTTTACCTCCATGTCGTGAGCTCTTGAAGCCAACTCTTCAAAAGTTTTAGGTCGAACTTCTTGGAGTATGTAGCTAAGATTCCATTGCATCCTTTGAATGCACATTTCTATAGCTGAAGTTTTTTATAGCTTTTCTTTGCAATTGAGGCTTAGACTCCTCCATCTATTGATGTAGTCGATGATATATTCTTCATCCATTTGAGGAGTATTTGTTAGCTCCATCATGCTAACAATTCTTCGTGTGCTATAGAAGCGGTTGAGGAATACTTTTTCCATTCGCCCCCAATTATCAATGGAGTATGCTTCCAAGTCGATGTACCAATCAAAGGCATTTTCTTTTAGAGATTGGACGAATTGTCTCACCATGTGATCTCCGTTGGTCCCAGCATCATTGCATGTCTCAACAAAATGCGCCACATGTTGTCTTGGGTTGCCTCTGCCGTCGAATTATTGAAACTTGGGAGGTTGATAGTCAGTTGGCATCCTCAAGTTGTTAATTCTATTTGTATATGGCTTTTTGTAGGCAACAAAAGATTTGGAACTTCCTTCAAACTTGTCTTTTATCGTCTCTACCACGATGTTTTTTAGTTGGTTGATAGGAAGCGTTCCGTCAATTGAAATTTGTATCATATCCTCAGCTGGCTTTTCTTCAGATAGATGATGCTTCGTTGAGTCTTCCTCCCCGTGCTCATCCTCAACTTATTTCTTATTTGCATGACTAGCCTCCACATTATCCATTTTCTTCATAAGTACGGAGATCTTTACGTCTTGAGCTTCCATATGCTTAGTGAGTCTTTCAATGGCTCTCATCATACTTGCGAGTTGTTCCTCAATGGTTATAGCACTCGTCGTCATCACTGCAATTGCAGTTGAGGCAGATGGTGAGCTTGGCATTGAGTGAGGAGTTGAGCATGTAGAATCATCTTCACTGTTTTTGTCTCCGTGCAATGGCTTATTAAGAGCAATCTCAACCATATGGTTTGTCTCTGAGGAGGCTTCAGACATACTTCTTGTAACGAGTTTAACATTTTCAATTGGCGATTCTGGAGTCTTTGATTCAATTTGTCTTCGTATCGCAATCTTTAGTAGAGTCATGACTTACGTCTTCACAGCTTGTAGCTCTAAAGGCTTTGAGGTAGATGACCTTTTTATTGCGATCCTAAGAGGAGTCATACTTTGTATATTCGAGCTTGTTGAGAGAAGAGATGAGAGGTAGAGACTGTCCCACTGGGCGTGCTAAAATTTGTAAATAATGAAATAAATACAAATGAATTAAAATAATAATCCAGCTGGATTGAACTTGAGAATTTAAGGAAACAATCTTTATCTATCCTCTGATTCTTCTCTCGAACCAATTTGGCTTTGACTTTGACTTGTGTGTGTTGACTACGTTGACTATGTTGACTCATTTGATTGGTCGTTTTGTAGTCGGGATGACCAATTAAAGAATTTATCGAACCACAGGGAGGAAGGCGCTAGAGTTTAAACGATCTCAAGTTTATCGTGATTTTATAAGGACGACGGAATGGGAGGATAAGATGCAAACAAATGTAATTAAACTAATGCAAGAAATAAATGATAAAATGAATGCAAGAATAAATGGTTCCAAATGATGCAAGGATGAGATTAACAACAATCATGGCATAGATAATAAAGTAATCATGCAATTAATTCTAATCTATCATGGACATAGCATAGGAGCGATCACTAATTCCATCTAAACTCTCTCTCGAGATGGATAGGATATAGGCCCTCAACAAGGCTCCCAAAAGCACTTAAGATCGATACCATAGCGAACACCTCTCACTAGGTACTAATTACTCTACAAATTTCTTAATTTGGTACTAAATCATAAGCAATATTCCCTTTTAAGGTACTATGAATTTACTAATGGCTTGGTTCTCCTCACCTAATCAACCAATCTCTCGATTAAGCTAATCAAATATTCTATCAAAGGGTCCTAAATCTAGAAGGATATCTCTATCTCATTCTAAATAAATGCACATGAGGTGTATGATGAAATGATTCAATGAACTATCCTAAACACACAATTGATTTCTCAATCTAATCACTTGTCCATGACAATTAATCACACATATCATCATATACATCAAGCAATCAATATTCAATGATAGAGATACACAAAGCCCATTCAAGATTAAAATCAAATTGCATAAAAATTAAATTATCCAACACCAATCATGGAGCTAATCTCACAAAGGAGATTAGCCTATCATAGTCTTAGAGAAAACAATATAGACAATTGAATCTACAAATTCCATGATCAAACTATAAAGAAGTTCACAAAAATTAGAATTAGATTCCCCCTTTGAAGTCCTTCAATGGAGATCTCCTTCTTCTTCTTGCAATCTTCACTCTCCCTTGCTTCCTTGACTACTTGGTTGGTGGATTTGATGGAGGAGATCAAGTGTGGATGGATGGATAAAGAATGGATGAAGATGATAGTGTAAAATGGAGGAAATGGTGAGTGATCTAGGTATAGGAGTGAAACTCTTCGAAAATTCTGATCAAATATTGAATTATTGGGTATTTATACCCCTTGAGAAGATTCTGGAATTTTTAGCAGTTTTTTACACAACACGAGTCGTACTCTGCAACACAGCCATAAAGTGGCCGTGTTGGGTGAATTGATGTCTCTGCACGGCCAAGACTTACGGGGCCGTGTTACGCAACACCGCTCGTGTGCTGCAACACGGCTCGTGTGATGTAACATGGGCACATGGTGGTCATGTTGGATGAATAGATGATGGCACACGGCCACTTCTTACAGGACCGTGTTTCGTACACTGCTCATGTTGGTGCAAGCCCTTATTTTTCACATTTTGTTTCGGCTCGTTCTCCTTCGTTTCAACTCCGAATTGAGATCCATTTTTTTCTACATCTTCCTTATAGATTTAAGCTCATTCACACACATTTCAATAAAAATACAAAATATAACCAAATAACAATAAATACGGAAAAAATAATACAAAAATTGATATAAAAAGGCACTAAAATCTAGGTGAAAATATCACTCATCAACTGCGTATGTCGAGTTGAGCTGGATCTTCAAACGAAGCTTATCTGAGCTCGAGTGTGTAGTCTTGAACGTTGATCCGGAGGTGTTGAACCTTTGTTCGGATTGAACGTTGACTTGAATTTATTGTAAAGTATGTCGTTCAATTTGGTAGAACGTTGACTTCACGGATAATGAATTTGATTTGAAGAACGCCGGATCGAAGAGGCTTAGCACATTGATCTTTGATCGGCTGTTGTTCTTGATTTGAATATAACTTGAACTTGACTTGAAAGTCTTGAGTGTTCTTGACTTGAAGATCTTGAAGTTGGATCTTGATCTTCACTTGACTTGTATCTTCACTTAGATCTTGATCTTCACTTAACTTGGATCTTGATCTTCGGTTGACTTAGATCTTCACTTGACTTGGATCTTGACCTTCGCTTGATCTTTATCTTCACTTGACTTGGATCTTGACATTCGCTTGATCTTGATCTCCACTTGACTTGGATCTTGACTTCCACTTGATCTTGATCTCTGATCTTTGCTTGACTTGAAGAACGCCAGATCGAAAGGGATTGGCACCTTGATCTCGGATCGGAGACCGTTCTTGGCTTGAAGATGCTTGAAAATTTCAAGGGAGCACTGCTCGTATTCTTGATCTCTTCAGAAGCGTCTGCGTCTTCAGATGTTGTAGTGTGTTTGGAATGAATGGAGGAGGACCTTTTATATAGGTGGAGGGTGAGGATGCCCCATAAATAACTCACATTCTGATTGGTCCAAATTTGACCTAATCCTATGGGTTTGGACCTTCTACTTACTTAGGTCTCAAGTCAGACTTATTTGTCTTGGACTTGCCTTATTTAATTTAAACCCCCTTTAATTTATTGGGTTTTAAATTAATTATCAATTATTTATTCATCTATTTTAGGAATTAATTTATTTAAATTCCTTAATAAATAAATAATTAATTGATAATTATTGCATTAATTTGTCACATATTTTCCTTTAATATGCAATAAAATTCAGGTGCTTACAGTATGTTTTGTTAAATAATTTTATTTATTATATATTTCTTTTGATAATAATTTTAAAATATAATTAAAAATATGTGATTTTCCTTTTTTCGATAGAATCGTCGGTTCGCCTATTCCAACCTTGAACTGTTTGAGCTGCCGGTTCGATCTTTGATTCAAATATGAAAACACTGGTTCGAGGTTCAACTGGTCGGACCAGCGGTTCAACCAAAAAATTAAATTAACCTATTTTTTATTATATTTTAAAAATAACCATTAAAAAGGTATAATAAATAAAATTATTCAACAAATTATAGATTATTACCACTTAATACTAGTTATTTAACAAATTATAGATTATTACCATATAATACTATTTTTTTCAAATAAAGCCAATTAATATTTTAAAGCAAAGCCCACATCCAATATAGATTATTAGTGTTCGGCTCACTTCCACCAAATATATATTATTAGGGTTTGGTTGTAACTACATGCTTTCTCATTTCTGTGGCTCATTCTCTCTCCTTCTCAGTTCTACGTGGTGCTCCCTCTCTCTCCTCTCTCTCTCTCAATTCTAAAATTCGATGATTACTCATTTTTTTTTTGATAATGTGTTACTTTTTCTTCAGTCCGAACGCATGTCTCCTCTGATGAAGATTTCATGTCAGTTTGCAGCGATGAAAAAACGTAGAGGCAGTGGCTTGGGGTTTTCTCCGTCTTCTTGAAGAAATAATTTTTTTAATATTGTCTCCATTTTAATAGACCTGGCTTAGATTTGGATGTATGTATATAATATGTGTAAGTTTCTAAATGCAAGTAATGTATTTTGAGTTTTCTTCAATCAATTTGAACATCATAGAAATTGGGATTTTTGAAAATTCAGATTTAGAACAAAATCAGTGATTCTTCGATTCTACAAATTTACTGATTTTAAAATTTAACCGATCCAAACCGATTCTTCCTGTTTCAATCATGAAAATAGGTATATAGGTTGTTCTGGATCATTTTCGGTTAGAGTTTCAGATCCTGATTCAACCGGTTGGATCAGCCAACCCAGTCCGATTTTGAAAACACTGCTTTAAATCATAACCATTGAAAAAAATTATCTTTAAATATTACCCATTAGATGAGAATCTTAGATGTGTGGAGACAAAAGAAGCACAATCCAAGAGTTTTCAATCACACCAATTGATAAGAATTATCATCTTTAAATCTCAACCATTGGAAGAGGATCTTGGAAGTGTTGAGACAAAAGAAACTCAATCCATGTTTTAAATCATAATCACTGATAAGAAAATATCATCTTTAAATCTCAACCTTTTGAAAAAGATCTTGGTAATATAGTGATAAAAGTGCGAGATCCATGTGTTTTAAATCACAATAATCAAAAAAATCTTTAAATTTCATTCATTGGATGAGGATTTTGGAAATTTGGAGACAAAAGAAGCACAATTCATGTGCCTTTAGTCACCATTATTTATAAGAATTATTATATGTAAATCTCGAACGCTGGAGGATCTTAGAAATGTGTGGACAAAAGAAGCACAATTCATGCGCTTTAAATCACAACCATTAATTAAAAAAATAAAAATTCATCTTTAAATCTCATTTATTGGATGAGGATCTTATATGTGTTGAGAAAAAAGAAGCACAATCCATACGCTTATAATCATAACCATTGATCAGAATTATCATAATTTTAATCTCAACTCTTGGATGAGAATCTTGAAAGTGCGGAGACAAAAGAAGCAATAACCATGTGCTTTAAATCACAACCACTAATAAATAAATATCATCTTTAAAACTCAACCGTTGGATGATGATCTTTGAAGTATAGAGACAAAAGAAGTACATACATGTGTTTTAAATCACAACTATTAACAATAAATATTTTTTTAAATCTCAACCGTTGGATGAGGATCTTTGAAGTGTGGAGACAAAAAAAGAACAGTCCATGTGCTTTTAATAAAAAACATTGATAATAATTATCATTTTTAAATTTCAACCGTTCGATAAAGGTCTTGAAAATTTGGAGACAAAATAAGCACAATCCATGAACTTTAAATCACAACCATTGATAAAAATATTCATCTTTAAATCTCATTTGTTGAATGAGGATCTTGGATGTGGGAAGATAAAAGAAGTACAGTCCATGTGCTTTAAATCACAACCATTGACAAGAATTATCATCTTTAAATCTCAACTTTTGGATGGGGATCTATGAAGTGTGGAGACAAATTATGCATATTCCATGTGGTTTAAATCACAACCACTGATAAAAAAATATATCTTCTTTAAATCTCAATATTTGGATGAGGATCTTGGAAGTTTATGGATAAAAGAAGCACAATACATGTGTTTTAAATCACAATCCATGTGTCTTAAATCACAATCATTAATAAAAATTATTTTCTTTAAATCTCATATTAGATTATAATTTTGTAACTGTGGAGACAAAAGAAGAAAAATTGATGTGCTATCAATCACAATCATTGATAAGAATTATTATCCTGAAATTTCAATGGATGCATCTTAGAAATGTGGAGACAAAAGAAGCACAATCCATGCATGTGCTTTAAATTATAATCATTAAAAAAATAATAATAACTTGTAAATCTCATCTGTTAGATAAGAATGTTGGATATATAGAGACAAAAGAAGTACAATCCATTTGTTTTATATCACAACCATTGATATGAATTATCATATTTAAATCTTAACATTTGGATGAGCATTTTGGAAGTGTGGAGATAAAATATGCACAATTCATGTGTTTTAAATTAAAACCACATATAAAAAAAATATAATCTTAAATCTCAACTATTGGATGAGGATCTTGGAAGTCTTGAAATAAAAAAAAGAAAAAAAACACAATTCATATGTTTTAAATCACAACAATTAATAATAATTATTTTCTTTAAATCTCAACTGTTGGATGAGAATCTTTGACGTGTGGAGACAAAAGAAGTACAATCCATGTGCTTTTAATCATAATCATTGATAAGAGTTATCATTTTTAAATTTCTATCGTTGAATTAGGGTCTAGGAAATTTGAAAACTAAAGAAGCACAATTCATGTGCTTTAAATCACAACGATTGATAAAAAATTTCATTCATTAAATCTCGGTTGTTGGATGATGATCTTGGATGTGTGGAGATGAAAGAAGCACAATCAATGTGCTTTCAATTACAACCTCAGGGTTTAGGGTTTAGGGTTTAGAATTTAGGGTTTAGAGACAAAAGAAGCACAATTCATGTGCTTTTAGTCACCATTATTTTAAGAATTATTATATTTAAACCTCGAACGTTGGATGAGGATCTTGGAAATGTGTGGATAAAAGAAGCACAATTCATGCGCTTTAAATCACATCCATTAATTAAATAAAATAAAAATCCATCTTTAAATCTCATTTATTGGATGAGGATTTTATATGTGTTGAGAAAAAAGAAGTACAATTCATGCGCTTTTAATCAAAACCATTGATCAGAATTATCATAATTTTAATCTCAGCTCTTGGATGAGAATCTTGAAAGTGCGGAGACAAAAGAAGCATAAACCATGTGCTTTAAATCACAACCACTAATAAATAAATATCATCTTTAAAACTCAACCGTTGGATGAGGATCTTTGAAGTATAGAGACAAAAGAAGCACAATACATGTGTTTCAAATCACAACCATTAACAATAAATATTTTCTTTAAATCTCAACCATTGAATGAGGATCTTTGAAGTGTGGAGACAAAAAAAGAACAGTCTCTGTGCTTTTAATAATAAACATTGATAATAATTATAATTTTTAAATCTCAACCGTTGGATAAAGATCTTGGAAATTTGGAGACAAAATAAGCACCATCCATGTGCTTTAAATCACAACCATTGATAAAAATATTCATCTTTAAATCTCATTTGTTGGATGAGGATCTTGGATGTGGGGAGATAAAAGAAGTACATTCCATGTGTTTTAAATCACAACCATTGACAAGAATTATCATCTTTAAATCTCAATTTTTGGATTGGGATCTATGAAGTTTGGAGACAAATAATGCATATTCCATGTTGTTTAAATCACAACCACTGATAAAAAAAATATCTTCTTTAAATCTCAATCTTTGGATGAGGATCTTGGAAGTTTATGGTTAAAAGAAGTACAATAAATGTGTTTTAAATCACAATCCATGTGTTTTAAATCACAATCATTAATAAAATTATTTTCTTTAAATCTCATATTAGATTATAATTTTGTACTGTGGAGACAAAAGAAGTAAAATTGATGTGCTATCAATCACAACCATTGATAAGAATTATTATCCTGAAATTTCAATGGATGCATCTTGGAAATGTGGAGACAAAAGAAGCACAATCCATGCATGTGATTTAAATTATAACCATTGAAAAAAATAATAATAAATATATGTTGGATAAGAATCTTGGATGTATAGAGACAAAAGAAGTACAATCCATTTGCTTTATATCACAACCATTGATAAGAATTATCATTTTTAAATCTTAATATTTGGATGAGCATTTTGGAAGTGTGGAGACAAAAGATGCACAATTCATGTGCTTTAAATCAAAATGTGCTTTTAATCATAACCATTGATAAGAGTTATCATTTTTAAATTTCTACCGTTGAATTAGGGTCTAGGAAATTTGGAGACTAAAGAAGCACAATTTATGTACTTTAAATCACAACGATTGATAAAAAATTTCATTCATTAAATCTCAGTTGTTGATGACGATCTTGGATGTGTGGAGATGAAAGAAGCACAATCAATGTACTTTCAATTACAACCTCAGGGTTTAGGGTTTAGAGACAAAAGAAGCACAATTCATGTGTTTTCAGTCACCATTATTTATAAGAATTATTATATGTAAATCTCGAACGCTGGATGAGGATCTTGGAAATGTGAGGACAAAAGAAGCACAATTCATGCGCTTTAAATCACAACCATTAATTAATTAAATAAAATAAATATTCATTTTTAAATCTCATTTATTGGATGAGGATCTTATATGTGTTGAGAAAAAAAAAACACAATCCATGCGCTTTTAATAATAACCATTGATCAGAATTATCATAATTGTAATCTCACCTTTTGGATGATAATCTTGAAAGTGTAGAGACAAAAGAAGCATAAACCATGTGATTTAAATCACAACCACTAATAAATAAATATCATCTTTAAAACCCAACTGTTGGATGAGGATCTTTGAAGTATAGTGACAAAAGAAACACAATACATGTGTTTTTAAGCACAACCATTAACAATAAATATTTTCTTTAAATCTCAACCGTTGGTGAGGATCTTTGAAGTGTGGAGACAAAAAAAAGAACAGTCCATGTGCTTTTAATAATAGACATTGATAATAATTATCATTTTTAAATCTCAACTGTTAGATAAAGGTCTTGGAAATTTGGAGACAAAATAAGCACAATCTATGTGCTCTAAATCACAACCATTGATAAAAATATTCATCTTTAAATCTCATTTGTTGGATGAGGATCTTGGATGTGGGGAGATAAAAGAAGTACAGTTCATGTGCTTTAAATCACAATCATTGACAATCATTGGTGGTAATATTTTTATTATTAAAATGTAAATTTTTATTAAAAAAAAATTTTTTTTTGGAGGGGGGAGGAGTGACCGGGGTTGGGGGTTTGGGTGGGGATTAGGCTGGGTGGTAGAGTTTAAAATATATATATATATATATATATATATATATATATATATATATATATATATATCTTTTTTAATTGATTTATTAATTTTATATATTATTTTTATATATTAATATATCAATTAAACAACGGAAGAATTTCAAATGACACGGTTTCAGTGAAGATTTTAAATCCATTAAAAACAACTAAAAAAATTCAAAATCAAATCCATAATTTGAAATTCATTAATTTAAAATCTTGAATTTATAAATATATTGATTTCAAGTGTTATCCAAACATGATAGAGGGATTCGAGGGAAAGATTTATAAATCCCTCCTAAAATCCTTCCATCCAAACACAACCTTCTAGAGATTTGTGGAATTGCAAATGGAGCCTTATCACATTTAATCTCAAAGTTCAATTATAAATTTATAATAGGTAATGCGAAGATATGGTGTTCCAGAGCCGCACGAGAAGCTCAAGAAGCTAACCAGCAGTGAATGAATAAAGCATACGAAACCTCATCGAAAGCCTCGTCATCCCCGTTGAAGCCAAGAAAATCTCTTAAAACGGCGGCAGTTGAACTGGCAAAGAGTGTGGCTTTACTTGGGAATCTGGTGAATGGAGTCAAAACCGTGTCATGAATGGAGATGAAGCAAGTCTTCCAGCTTGGCAACTGTAACTTGTAACCATAGTTCATCCTTGTGCTCATATAAGGTGTGAAGACAAAATATTCTCATGATTTTAAATGCTCTCATCATTATCAGTGGCCAAATCAGATTAAGTATGTATGTTTATAATGGAAATAAATAAGGCCAGCAGCAATAGAATTCAGTAGATAAGGGTGTCTGAATATAATGCATTACGATTTAGGAATGCATCCATACATATTTACTTCTACTAAAATACATAGAATTTGCTTTTTTTGCTTGCTGTTGTTCCACAGCTCACAACTGCGTATCTTGGAAAGCGTCCTCATGAAAACTTGAGACTTATTTACATAACTAGGGTTTGTACCTTGTAACAGATACCATCTCCAAAAGGAACGATGCTGGAAGGGTGCCGATTGTTAAATTGAAACAATACCATCCCGATCAACAGATACCTCAGCAGCCCCTTCGACCTCTGTGCCTTCATCCAAATACTTCCTCTTGGCTTCTGCTCTCAAGGGTTTTAACTCACACATTCTCTTGTTTCCAATCAATGCGTCGGATGACTCTCCTGTGAAGACCTTGAATGGATTTTTCTTGCACTTTTCAACAAAGGATCAAAAGGAGTTATGGAAACTGGAAAGAGTATCAATACTTTCATTCTTGACCAATAGAAATTTTGACACTAATTATGAGAAAACAAATTCAATCTAATCTTTCTATCTGCAGATTGTGTTTGCCAATTATGAATCCTCCTCTTAAAACTTAAGTATAGAAGCATGCACAAACAGAGAAACAAAAAAGCACTCAGACTCACATTCGTTGGATGTAAATATGAATCAATAAAATATTAACCTAAATATCGAGTGCTTACTTTTATTAACTCCTTTCTAGCTTCTTGTAATTCATCGTTTCTTTTGCATTCTTCAACAATGGGAGCTTGACTGATATCTTCAAAATGTTGAACTTCTTCTTTCCTCTCTTCGTGTTCCTGTTGGATAATATGCGCCTTTTTTCCCACTTCATCATCCTCATTATCTTCTGTGTGCTTTCTGACTAGCCAATCTCCTTGGAAATTTTGAGTCTCCATCTCCAGTGCTTGCTTTATATGTAGTTCCTTTTCTAAGTTTATAATTTTCCCCTGAAGTTCTTCCTTTTCTCTCTACAAAAAAATGTGGGATCTTAGGTAATGATAAAAAACTATAAGTTGAATGGTCAGTTTATACAAAAATGATGGAGTGATAAAAATATACCACCCGACGTACCTCCAATTCCAAAACCTTTTTATCCGCCCTCTTTTGCGCCAAGACTGCCCTCTCAATCTGTATGCAAAGAAGAAACATCAACCCTTCGTATCAATTGTAAGGTTAATTATAAGACTAAAAAGAAAACTACTTCAAATGTAAAAGTTAGAGACTAAAAATTTTGAAAGACAAATAAACAGGCTTAAACAAGATTACCGTTACAATTTATATACCCTGCATGAGCTCAGGTAAGATTTGACATTTGAGTGAGGCTTCTACACCATTAACTGATCTGGTGATTAATGTTATTATTTATACAAAATCAAAATAATCATAAAAGTATTGGTTTGGTCCACAAATAGATATCACAAACAATCTCAACAAGAGATGAGTTTGCTAATTTACTCATGTGGGTTCAAATACCTGTTCCCTCTCATGATAGAGCCTTCGTCTCTCATTTTCATTCTGATCCTCAAGTTCCTTCATGTCTTGCTCTCGCTGTTCGAGTTTATTCCTCAGTAATTCCAGCTCGATTGTGGTTTTATCATGCTCCTCGAAAATTCTCTTTAGTTCATCGCTGGTACACTGCTGCAGTTTTTGCCTTTCTAAAAAAGATCCATATTAGATTCACTTTATAGGGGAAAACATCATAGCAACACTGTGAAATCGTTTATGTTATATAACTGTAACCAACGGTGAAAATTACGAGTACCTTCATTAAAAGCTCGAGCCATCTCATCTTTTCGGCTGATCAAACTGCACAGGGATATGGAAGTTTCTTTGTATTTGGTCTCAACTTCTACGATGTGCATATCTTGAACTTCAATTTTATCAGTCAACTTAGAGATGAGTCTGCTATTTTTAATCTTCTCATCCTCATGATATTGTGCGACTGTCTTCAGATTTCCAGTTGTCTGTAGATATTCACCAATTTTACTTTGTGCGTGGAAATCATCGTCCCGAGCCACCCAACAATATATCTTATCTCCCTTTTCCGCAACTCCCAAATAGTCCCTCTTTCCTTGATAATTTGCCTCATAAGCCTTCTCAAACCTTAAGGCATCAAAGAGTCCAAGCCAATCAGTCCTAAATTCTACTATTGCATACCCAGAGTGACCCCAAGAGTTCAACAAAGGACGAATCCTCACCGGATTGAACCCTTTCTTGATAAGTTCATCCTTAAGTTTCCCGCTACTCTCTCTGAAACAATGTGCATCCTTCCACTGGACACAAATATTTGCCACAATTCCCACCCATGGCCACACAAAGAGCTCATTTTGCTTACACTCATCATTCTCCACCGTAATTGTTGTTGAATGCTCTCCATTAATTGCTTCATGCATATATTTCTCTAAACCTAAATGCCTACCCCTATCTCTTGTTCCCCTTCTAATTGATCCCTGGCTTACCCCAGCCGCGTGTTGCAAAAGCTCGTTGAAGCTGAAGGTCTGCTTCTTTTTTCCGGGACAGTAGGGGCACTTGTATACATCCCCAGAAACATTCAGCATCTGATCCCCTCGACTCAACTGATCATAGCACGAGTCAGCGTACGCGTCTAACTCAGACTCACTGATATCCGTATCCTCTTCCACTGAGTCAGACATCCTCAACACCACCTGAATATACATTTATGAACAGTGCATATATAATTGTTGAAACCTCAGTTTCAAATAAAAAATAGAGTATAAAAACATTTAAAGCCAAATTGTCGAAGTCATTTTGCCCAAAAATTTTAAACCCAAATGTAAGCATACCTTATCTCGTTAGTTAATGGTGATAGCTTTCTTGAGTGAAGCCTTCAAGTAGATTTTCAGTCCACTGTGAAATCTTTCTTTCTGTTTAAGACAGAGTATAATTAATCTGAAAACAAGGAATCAAAACAATCAATTTATAAAGAAATCCCACAAATCAAACCCTAAGAAATTAAAGAAAAATGAAATGACGATACCTTCTTCAGTAGAAATGCACCAACCATTCGATAACAAAGCAGAAGTAGAATAGAAATTCAAACTAGCCCTAGCATAAAATTTCACATCCTAAATTGATGCATATTACGATCAAGTGCAGAACAATTAATCATTTTCAGTGGAATCTGTGAATTCTCACCAAAGATGACCAAAAAAATAATCTAACCCATCAAACAACAGCACTAGAAACCCAAAAAGGCACTCCCAAAATCAAAAGGCACCATCGACGACGAAAATACCTTTCAAAGTGTGCGGAAATAAATGCTCGTTTTTGTTACGCATATGATAGTGTATGATATGATCCAACTGTTCAATCAGCAGCATCTCCAAGACACCAACGCCTCTTCAAAGAGAAAAATGGCATGTGTTTTTTACTTTTTACCGTCTTTATTTACTTATTATTTCTTTATTATTAGTAATGGAAAGTTTATTGTGACATGGTGATATATTTTAAGTATATGATATAATGAAAACCTTTCTTGTCGTCTTCACAGCAATTTAAAGTGACATGTAATTTTCACTTATAATGATAAAAAAAATTATATGAAAAAAAGGAAAATTTTTAAAATATAGAATTCACACTGATTGGATTTTTTTTTTTTAAAAAATTAACAATTAAAAAATTGAGAATTCTATTATTAACACAATAATATTTAGAAAATTATATACATGCATTTATATATAATATAGGGGATAGTTTGGATAGGTGACACATCACCCAAATTTAAATTTTGAATTTTAAATTATAAAATACAAGATGGATCATGGGTTTTGAATAGGTGATTAATGTCACTGATTTCAAATGGAATTTAGGAGTCCTACACCGTCACATTGACTCTGATTTATGATAATTGCACGATTTTATTTACATCTATGGAGTATTAATGATATTTCTCTATTTTTGTATTTCACACATTTTTATAAGTTTTGCAATATTTTTAGGACTACATAAGAAGTGCACTTCAAAGTGACATATATTTCACTTATAATGATAAAATAATTATATAAAAAAGAAAATTTTAAAACTATAGAATTCACAACAATTGGATCTTTTTTTTAAAAAAACTAACAATTAAAAATTTGAGAATTCTATTATTAACACAATAATATTTGAAAATTAATATACATGCATATATAATATCGAGGATAAAATGTGGTCTCTAGATTTTAAATAGTAAAGAATACCTATTTCAAACACATGTTTCATCTTATATTTTATTAGATTTGGATAGGTGACACATCACCCAAATTTAGAATTTGAATTTTAAAACTATAAAATACAAGATGGAACATGGGTTTTGGATACTTGATTCCAAATGGAATTTTGGATCCTACACCATCGCGCTTCTTGCATACCCTCGGGGTTGACTCTGATTTATGATAATTACATGATTTTATTTACATTTATGGAGTATTAATGATATTTCTCTATTTTTGTATTTCACACATTTTTATAAGTTTTGCAATATTTTTAGAGCTACGTAAGAAAAGCACTTCAAAATGACATGTAATTTTCATTTATAAAAGAAAATTTTAAAAATATTGAATTCATAATAATTGAATTTTTTTTTAAAAGAAAATTAAAAATTTGAGAATTCTATTATTAACACAATAATATTTGGAAATTTATATACATGCATATATATATAATATCAAGGATAAAATGAAGCCTCTAGATTTTAAATGGTAAAGAATACCTATTTTAAACTCATGTTCCATCTTATATTTCATTAGGTTTGAATAGGTGACACATCGCCCAAATTTAAAATTTGAATTTTAAATCTATAAGATACAAGATGGAACATGTTTTTTAAATAGGTGATTCCAAATGGAATTTAGAGGTCTTACACCATCGCGCTTCTTGCCTACCCTATTTATGATAATTGCATAATTTTATTTACATGCATGGAGTATAAATGATACTAGATAATATCATGTGCTTTGCACGTTACTTGTATTTTGATATAAATTGCTTTTTTTATATGAAATGTCATATCTACACGTTACTTATGTTTTTGCTATAAATTGTTTTTATATATGAAATATCATATCTACAAATTAAAATGTACTCCCTCCAGCCACTTACAAGGTAACCATTTGCTGTTTGCACGTGGACAATTTTAAGGTCTTTATTTGTTTTTTGCACGTGAATTAAGGAGTATTATTATTATAGGTAAAGTGAGTAGTTGTATTAGAAAGAAGTGGTGGGTCATATTGTGTACTTTCTTTACTAAATAGAGGAAATTGATACATTTGAAGTGAACGACAGGAATAGTGAAATGGATACCTTGTAAGTGGCCGGAGATAGTATAGTATAATATTATTAGGTTTATTTGTTGTAGTTTTATTATGTTTAGCACGTGCATCACACGTCACATTCACCTCATACGTCATACTATATTTATGTATATATATTAATTTTCTTTTGTTTAAAATAACTTATTTTTCAATATAATAATAAATATTTTTTAATAAATCATGTAGCAATGTCTTTTTTTTTTTTATTTAATTAGCTTTTTATGTTTTGATATTATTACTCTTTTAAATAAAAAAAACCTTTCAATCTTAAGTTTTGTGTGACACCATATCACGTGAGACAATTTTATACTTTTTAAATTAGTTATCACTTTACTATAAAATGTTATAACTTTTTATTTATACTATAAATTGTTCATAAAAGAGCATTATCACTTTTCATTAATTCAGTATTATTTTTTGTTATAAAAGTTGTCACTTTTCGCCTCGTCTCACGTAAGCCTTTACGTGAGATGATTTCACACAAGTCTTTGCCATTGAAATTTTAGAGGCACTGTCTTGTTAGATAGGTTATTTATAAAACAGATCGACCCATCACTAAAGTATGCTTGTTGTATAGATAAAGTAGGTTTATTTATAGTTAAAGTATGTCTTCTAAAATATGTTTGATTATACATTAAAGCTACTGAGGAAAAAAAAGAAACTGAAAAAAATTATTAAGACTTCACAAGTTTTATCTTTTTTTAATATTAATGTATACAGTAATGGGGACTTTACTATTCGTTGTCCAATTGGTGTCTTTTCTTATTTTCTTATAATATTTTTACTCTAGTGTAAAAATGCTTGTGTTAATAAATTTGCCTATTTGATGATGTTGCAATATGGAAAAAATAATGTATTCTTAAACCACTAAGGCTGCAAGTCCATTCTACCAAAAAGGCAATTAAACGCATTCTTATCTAAGTTAACATGAGTATAGATTTTGAATGACGTAAACCTAAAGTAGAATGTGGAAACCATATTTTTTGGCTACTTCAGCAGCAAGTTTGCTCTGACCAATTGATACAAGTAGTTTCCTATTGCAAGCCTGACCGAGCATCTCATAACCTTCATCAAACCCATCACCTTCAAAAATTACCCTCCCAAGTATGAGACAAAATCCTTATCAACAATATGTACGAAGAATATAATGATATCAAAGACAACATTATAATTAAGTTCAGCTAATATCTTGATACCCAGTTTAAATTGATGGAAAGGGAAAATGGACCTAGCATGAATGAGAGATAGAAGTGAAAGTATAAAGCACATCGAATAATACCAGGGAATATATACATGCTACAAAAGCATAGGTCACAAAAACAAAGAAGATCTTGTAGTTCGCTTGCCCCACAAAATTGTTCATCCAAACACAGTGGTGATACTTGCATCATGAGACAGGTGTTTAACAACATTATCCAGACATTAAAGAATATGTGCATACCATATATGTAGTAGACATACCATTCGTAACACACATTGATTACATATGTGGCACTGATTGGCTCGGGGAGGCTTATAGTGAGAACACTTTTGGGAGTACCTCAAATCTCCACCCTGCAGAAGAACTCCCAAGAATTTCAGGATCACTTATTTCAGCACTTTGTCTTTCAACATCACTCATGAAACTATATAATGATATAGTAGAGTCATGAAAGATTGGCCTTAAAGATTTTATATTTAAGTTTTCATGGTTTTAACAGCTCCCATGCATCTAGATATGCATGTTGTATACGTATAAACTTGATTGCAAAGATCAATTTACACAAAAAAAAACTTTATATTACATGCATCTAGATATGCATGCTGTATACGTATAAAACTTGATTGCAAAGAGCAATTTACACACAAAACTTTATATTACATGTATTAACATGCAGAAAAGAGTATCACACCTAACGTTGATATGATTTACACACAAAACTTTATATTACATGTATTAACATGCAGAAAAGAGTATCCCACCTAAGGTTGATATGATCAAGGAGATATCCATGAGAATTAATAAATTGTGGCACAAAAATACAATACGTGAGAAATGGCTCGAGTATAATAGCTTTTGTTTTCGAAGACATAATCAGCAAGTAAAAATGCTGATATTATTACCATTACGACACAAATTTTAGCAACAACAAAATTTAACGCGCAAACAAAGCAGAATGAATAAATTTTCGGAAATGGGAACCCTAAAACTAAAAACTTCACAACGCTTGTTAGTATTTACGGACAATCAGGGAGATTTAACGATGCAATTGAGTGCTTAGAGGCAATGAAATCAGATGGATTGAAACCTTCTTCTACAATGTATAATGCTTTGATCAATGCCTATGCACAGAGGGTACCTTTCAAACTTTGAAACAGTATTACTGTCGAACAGCATTTGTTACTACTCCTATAATGAATAGCAACTTATAACTTATAAGATTTCATCGAACAATATTTACCACAACTAAAAGACCCTACAATAAACAACATGAATAATATTGAAAAATAGTTAAGGTATAGTGACAACAAATTAGAGGAAATAATTGTATCTTAGTCAATCAATACCCATAACTCATTAAATTTGTGTAACTTCAATACCGAAGAAGCAAATGCTAGAGCCCCTTGCCTTAAAATTCAACACCAATTAACTATTTCATTCATTAAAAGAAAATCAAATCGGGCCTTTGATAGTTACAGGCAAGGCAAATGGTCCTTGATGTAGAGAGGTTCGGATTCCAACTCCTCCACTGCAGCCTCCTTTCTCCTAATAAATTTGAGCTTATGCATCAAAATCTCCATAAATTTAATGTAATCAATGAAAGAGTTTGCAAGACTAAGATCAGCTTGAAGTAATGGATTGATTTATTAATCTCAATTTTAATTTATTCAGTAATCCCAAATGCAGCATGATGCTTGAAAATGTCTATATCTAAAACCAAGTTAAGTTACAAATTTCAACAAATTTAAAACTTCTTCATTAAAGAAAAGGAACTCGAACAAACCTAATTATCAACCGGATTCACCGACGAAACCATGGGCCCATTCCCATGCCAAACCCCATTAACAAAAAACACCCCAAATTCTGCGGCCCAAAGCTTGATCTCCTAAAGGAACGGAAAACTCATATTCGCCAATAGGAAAAGCTCGATTGGAATCACGGAAGAAGGAGAGTGTGTGTGTGTGTGGAGGTGTTGGGGAGAAAGAAGTCGTTGTATATCTATTTAACTGATGGAAGTTCAATTGCATCTCTTTTTTAATATCAAGAGTTTTGTGACCAGGTGGTGAGCATATGGGAGCTGGATAGACATGCACCCTGGTTCGGAACCGCCGATTCCGGTTCCAACGGAGGGGGAACCGGAACCGAACCGGGGGCTAGGGGTTTCGGTTCGTGAACCGGCGGTTCCGGTTCCGGTTCCGGTTCGGAACCGCCGATTTTTCGGTTTTTTTTTGTATTTTTTTGTTTCTTTATGTTATATTTATACATCATATATGTGTTATCAGTTATTATGTGTAATTTATTTATTAAATAAGTGAAACATGTGTAATTGAAAATTGAAATATTGAATTTGAATTAATGTAATAATAATATCATTAAAATGAAAACACGATGTATGCACTATGCAATATTCAATCATGCAAGTAAAAATTTCAAAGTTGATAATAAATTCATAATAATCATACAATATTAATTAATGTGATCACATAAAAAATTTAATTATTAAAGTCTAAACCATTACAATTTATAAATGTAGAAGTGTAGAGAACACTACAAGTCTACTTCCATGTCAACTACTCTATTGTTACACTTAAAAAATTTAAAAAATACAAATTTTATAAGATAAAATACAACAACATAATAGAGGGGGGAAAAAGGACTTGAGCTTAAATTTAGGGTTAAACTTGAAAATTCAAGTTCAACTTAAATTTAAGTTGTCTACGTATCCTCGAAAGGAATCAAAGCCCACGTAGTTCTTTTAACTTACCTCAACTTACCTCTTTGGCTCGGTGGAGGTGAATGGTGATGGCATTATTTGTTTACTCTACCAATCTAACTCGCTTCCATATTCCGTAATTTCATCATCCGATCGATCTTCTTCAATTTGATTTTGAATCCGTCTTTCCGCCTTTGACCAATCATCAAACAAACACAAATTTTCTAAATTTGTCACACTTAAATTGGATCGTGTCAGATCCAAAGTGAGATTACCAAGACTAAATGCTTGTTCGACGGCAACCGTAGAGGCGGGAGATGCAAAAACCTCTTTTACAATCAATGATAAAATAGGGAATGACTTTGTTCTCCTTGACCACCACTTCAAAATATCAAAACTAGTTCCACTTGTTTCAAACTCAAAAGTGTTAGTAAAATAAGAATCAAGTTCTGAAAATGATTAGATATAAACCGTGCACGTTTTTTAGATCTAGCATCATAAAAACTATAAAATTTTTGAAGAGCATCATGTTTCCTAGAATTATCAACACTATCACTACTATCATCACTACTAGATTGATCATCATTCGTACCATTTTGTTCTTTATACTCCTTAAAAAGATCCTTTAGTAGATTATAAGTACTTCCAACTATGTCTTTAGGATTAGGAGCTTGTTGTCTAATAGGAGAATCACAATTAGCATACAATGAATCATAGTACAGCGTTAACAATTCTTCTAAACCATCCGTTCTAATACGTGGGTCCAATAATTTAGCAACTAAACACAAGTCCGGGATTTGAAAAAAAATATTTTAACCACTTAGATTTCTTGGAAAGAATAGCATTTGACAACAACGGGTGTGCTTCATTAGCACCAAAAACCATAGCAATTTTAACACAATTATCAACAACTAAATTTGAAGTAGGATAATAAACACCGGATAGTTCTTCCGTAACATCATTAAAAATTTGCAAAACATCACATAGAGTATAACATGTGTCCCATTGATTAACAAACAAGATTTGACCACCCGCATCTTGTAAGTAAAAAGCACAAATATGATCTTTATAATCAAAAGAGTCGTGCAACATTTTATACGTCGAATTCCAACGAGTTAAAACATCTAAAAGAAAATTTTTTGGGTGAATTGACAATATCTTTTCCACCTTTTAGTAACGGAATAGTTTCTCATTATATATCATATAACACTTTTAATAGGTTGAATGTGTGTTTTCAAAGCACTTATACCATCTTGAACATATAAATTCAATATATGACAAATACATCTAACATGAAAAAATCTACCACCAATTGAGGATTTGCAAATATCAATAAGACTTTCTAAACTAGTCGTATTAGCACTAGCATTATCAAATGAGATTGTAAAAATCTTTGTAACTAGACCATATTCTTGCAAAATAGTACTAATTTTGTGAGCAATATTAACGGCGGTATGAGGAACATCAAATGATCTATAAGCAATTAATCTTTTTTGCAAATTCCATGAACTATCAATCCAATGACAAGTAATACCCATATAATCCGCTTTTTGCCAAAAATTGCTCCAAATATCCGAACATATAGACACTTTATGAGGTAATTGTTGCAAAATTTGTTTTAAAATCAAACCATACTCTTTAACAACTTTAGCAACACCAAGTTTACATTTATTACAATGCAAAGGTGGGGCTTAAGGGTTTAAAGTGAGACTCACCCAATCTTGAAAAAAAAATATTATCGGCAAAGTTAAATGACAATGTTTGGTGCACATAAGTTTAAGGTATAATCTCAAATAATTAGATTCATCAAATTTAAAAAGAGTGTTACCCTACGCCGATGAACCTTCTCCTCCGAAAGAGGCCGTGAACCCTCGTCCTATTTGTGTTTGACCGGTTGAGATGTCAATCTTGTCCGGATGCTTCGAGTTGATGTGCTTGATGAACGTTCCATATCCTCCGCCATGCTTGAATTTATACTTTGTGCCACAATAGTTGCAAATAACTTTGAATTAATTCGAATTCTCAATCGCATCCTTCTTGAATAAATGGAAAATATATCGGAACGTAACACTTGTGGAGAACTTCGAGTCGATCCTCCGCCTCAGCTAGAGCCTCCGGCTCCGTCTCTGGTACCCGTACCACCCGAGGTTGGTTGACTTCTACTCGCCCTTTGTTGTGATTGACCTTGAGTATTATCATTGTCGTCGTCGAAGGGGAAATCATCTCCAAGCATCTCCCTAACATTCAAGTTGAACAAATGAGGGGAGATTTCTTCATCCGAAGGAATATTTTCAAGTTCAATATCTTCTAGAGTTGGTGGAAGTTGGCGTGGAGGTGGTGGAGGACAATTTAAGTTGTTGGGTATGGATTTTCCTCTAGAAGAAGAAGGTGAGGCACCGGATGAAGAAGAACCTCTTCTAGGCATTTTTTTTAGATTGAAAAAAAGATGAATATATAGGATTTATGAACTAAAACTAAGAGACTAGAAGTAGAAGTATACTAATTAGTAGTGTATGTGTTGGAAAGAATAAAAAATGATAATGAGAGAATTGAAATGAAAGAGATAATAAGAGAATTGAAATAAAAGACTACAACTTTTTTTTTAGTTTGATATATATGAACTAAAAAAAGAAACTTGAGACTTGAGAGTTGAGATGAGATGAGATTGAGAACTTGAGTAGTTGAGTAGAAATGTAGAATCAATCCAGAATGTGGAATAGAAGAAGAAGTAGTGTAGAGAAGAGAGTGTAGTAGTAGTAGAAGTAGTAGATTGAATGTGAATGTTGTGTGCCCAAATTGATCACACTTGGGGGGTATTTATAGAGGATTGGAAGTGATCTCATCCAATCATTTCAAATTTTAAACACAAAAAAATCTCAACCTCAACCCTTGAATTTAAAAAAAAAAAATCGGTCGGAAATGACGGTTCCGCCGTCCATCTCAACCGTTGATCTTCAACGGTCACACGATCTCGGCCGCACGTTTGAATTTTCAAAATTCAAAAATTTCCGCCCGGCCCGGCCCGCCTGAACCTCCGGTTCACCGCCCCAACGGTCACTTTTTTGGGCCGTCGGATCTCCAACGGACAGTCGATCTTGGCCGTTCAAAAAAAAAATAGAGGAACCGCCGGTTTCAACCGTGAACCGGCGATTTGAACCGGCGGTTCCAGTTAGTGCGCGGCTGGAACTGAAACCGAACCGTGTTCTACCGGTTTCGGTTTTATTTTTCCCGATTCCGGAACCGCCGGTTCCGATTAAAACCGGCGGTTCTCCGGTTGGAACCGGCGGTTCCGGTTAATCGGTGCATGTTTAGAGCTGGAGAGTTCACACAATAAATAAATTAATAGATATAAATTAAATTTATAATAAATTATTAAAATAAGTAATAAGGTTATAAAAGTAAATAGAGGAATAGTTAAAGGATAAAATGGGAAAAAAAGTTTTTCAAACTCATCACACTTTTAACATACTAGATTTTTTGGACGTGCGATGCACGTCTCAGTCACGTTTTATTTCTTTATTATCTCTAAAATTGTTTTTTTTATTTATTTTAATCTTTTAATTTATGCTTTTAATTAGTATGCGTTTTCTTGGTAAAATGTATGCACATAATTTTTGTTGTCATTATATTAGAACTTTTTTGTACACAACGTTTTTTATCTTGCAATGATCATCCGATCCTCACAAAACTTACTCTATCAATAATATCATAATTGAGTTAATTATGGAATGTTCTTCAATTATCTTTAATGGGAGCGTGAGTTTGGGTTTTTTTATTTTGGTATTTAATTTCCATGAATTGTGTATCAATTATTTATTTTGAAAATTTATTATTGCCTATGTTTTATAAAACGTAATAATAAAAGGAATTCAACTTAAAAAGGATCTGGCAAAACTTATTGACCCCAACTTTTTCTCATCGTCACCCATCGGCCAAACTTGTGATCTAGGGTTCGTATAGGGGAAACTTTCAACTTCAGTCGAATTAGAGTATCAAGTATCCAAATTACGACCCTGTATGGGTTTGTCCTCTCTTCGATCTTGTTGTTTCAGCGATTAATCCCTTCCCTTCTTCATATATAGAACCCGCATTAGTCCAGGTAAGTGTCTTCATTGCAATCGGCGGAGGCCGGCCGTTTCGTATTTGCCGAAGATGACGTTCCTGGCGCCGCCGCTCGATAGATGAGGTGAATCGGTTGCTGATTGCTCTTCTTCCATGGATGCGCGGCGTGAGCTCCAATCAGCTTCGGAATTCGGTAGGTTCTAGATTTGAGGCTTTTGTTACAGAGATGTGAATTCATAGTTTGTGATGAGATGTCAATTGTTGACAACAGTACTGCTGTCACCGCCATAGTTCCTTCAGCACGTTGGTTGGGCCTTCACAAAAGGTCGTTTCCAGATGGCGACGATGTTGTAATGCTCCATTGCGCTTTCCAGGCTGTGAAGATGTCCATCGAGGCATATGTTACTCTAGCATGGGGCTTTTTCATTATGGTTCACTTGCCCTTCCCTATGAGTTCAATGAAGAAATCATATATAGCGGAGTTTCGCTTAAGCTTAGCTAGAGGTAGGGCCAATGGTAAGAAAGTATGTTTGGCGCATCACGTGTTTTTCGATATGTGTCGCAGGAAATTCTTAGAATGGTTGATTCTAAGTGGTCTACTCATAGGGTGGAGTAGGATTCTCGGGGTTGAGAATGGATTGTCTGTGAAGACGATGATTCTTAGAATGATTGATTCTAAGGGATTCTCAAGGTTTAGAATGATTGTCGGTAAAGACAATGAGTCTTCTTTTATTTTGACAGTTTTAAATTCGACATTCAAGTCCCCATAATGCTTGGTGATCCATAATGTGCACGTATAGATAATGGTTAAATCGAGTGATGTGTAGGTATTATAACAATTAATGTTCAGAGCCTAAATTCGTAAAACTTAAATTTTTCTTGGATGTCATGAACTTTTAAAGAAGTTAGAAGTGGAGTAATAATATTTTAACAGGAGCTTTAGCTAGCTTTGGAAGGCTTTCTCTTATTTAGTTCTAACCATAGATACCATAATAGAAGATTAATATTTCATTTCTTATACTGAAAACGTTTTCCACATGCTATTTTTTTTATTGGAAAGCATTCTTTTAAATATACAAATGCAACTCAAATATAATTGTCTATGTTTTATTCTATAGTACAACTTTGTTATGTTTTATTCTATAGTACTACTTTGTTATGGTTAAAAACTAATTTTTTTAGGCCTCATGCATATCATATTCCTTGATTACTTTTCATTTTAAATGATAATCAATTTCTTGTTTGATAAAAACGGGCAGCCTACTACCCCACTACATCTCCTCTTGCTAATGAGGTATAGGAAGAACTGTGTTTGGTGGCTTACTTGAACTAAATTTGGTATAGATGAAAAACAATGCTGTCTTGACTTGTATTTTTAATGATATTGCTGCAGGGAGATATAAAAAAGCTCTTGGGGCTTCCAAAACTGATCACACATCAAGGCTCCAATAAAAGCATTACATGTCTTTTATTTGGTGTGGGCTGAGTTGGTTGTACATGGAGCTGCAGTAGGAGAAACTCATGCTAATGTTATAAAGCAACGTGAGTATATGATAGCATTGTTGTGTGATACTTGGTTTTTTTTTTTAATGATGCATCTCTTTATTATTATTATTATTGTATTTTTTTTAACATCTCATCATCTGAGTGTTTGTAGGTAGACTTTGGTTTATGGATTCTTCTAAGATTATGAGAAAAATGTAAAATTTGTTCTGTTTAAAGTCAGAGTTTATCATTAAAATTGGGTTATGACTTTTTCTAAGTATCAGCATTAAAGCATTTCAAAATCATTTTGCTAGTTACTTCATCGTAAGATGTCTCTATAACATTCATTCACAATAATACTGAAATATAAAGCAATGTGGATACAACCACAATGTCAACAATTTTTTTAAAGGTAAAGAGCTGCAATACTGCAGCTAGGGAATGCAAATGTAAAACTTAGGTTAATAGGAATGAAAGCATACACCTCACAATAAAAGTAGATTTTTTAGCTTTCTGTTTCGGCTTCAATCCTCATAGCACTTCATTGTTTTGTTTTAAGTTTTTTTGATGAAGAACCTTCATCATCTCTCTTCTTTTCAATCTTGATGACTTCATTGATTATCACTCTATTTCTATGTTCTAGGGAAAAGGAAGCGGGCTGCAAGCGACTTAAAAAATTAGGCAATTAAGGCATGACAAGGACCTGAGATACTGAAGATATACAAAGTTTTCAGCCACTACCTTCTCTTCCTTTTGGAGATGAGGGTAATTATGATCTTCACTTTTAAGCTTGGATACCTTTTGGGTCTAGCATATCATCTTTTTCATTGAATTTCAGAGTTTAAAAAATTCATAGCATTTATCACCAGCATTTTGGGGGGATGTTTTAGTTTTAGAACGTTCATTTCAACCGTCACAAGTTTATTCATGCATAAATAATCAAATTTAGCTATGCATAAAATATTATATAATATTTTAAGGATAAAAATGACAAACCTACCTTTTGGGTCTAGCATATTATCTTTTTCATTGAGTTTCAGAGTTTAAAAAATTCATACCATTATCACCAGCATTTTGGGGGGATGTTTTAGTTTTAGAACGTTCATTTCAACTGTCACAAGTTTGTTCATGCATAAATAATCAAATTTACCTATGCAGGAATTGAAATTTTAAATATTAAATAATATTTTAAGGATAAAAATGACAAACCTCACGATCAATTAACACGAACTTTAGAGTTTCCGTCTTTCGGTCATCTTTATAATGGACTTCTCTTAAGCTCTTTCGTGCGATCCTTACTTTGATGTAGGACTCGTCCTCATAAGCCACTAAATCTTTAATGACCTTCTCCTCCATATTTGAATCTACATAGAATAATACCATTCGATATTAAGATAAATCAAAATCAAATAGTGTATGAATAAGTTGAAATTACATTGACAAACTTACCTTCTATTCTTTGAGGTGATTGCATCTTTCCTAGTTCTCTTGCTTTGTTTTTTTTTTTTTTTAAAGCTCTCACAAAGAAATTTGAAGTTGTAAATGAAGAGATTATGGGATTCATGGGATGACAAATGAGTTTATAAGGACATCATGAGGGGATCAAAGAGGCATCTCTACCATGATAATTAATGAGAATAAGTCCATGGCAATTAAAAGGATGGAGGTTACAATTTATTAGTTTTCTAGATGATGCTTCAATTTTTAGTTTGATTCATTTATTCCTGTTAGAAATGATATGTTAAATGTAGTATAATGACAGAATTGTTTATAATTTGAGATGCATTTCTCTATAGAAGAAGATGATGGAATTGCTTACGATTTGAGCTGCATTTGTTTAATTATTTTCTTTATTGTTATGTTAAATGTAATACGCCCTCCGTCCCACGTATTTTTACCCACTTTTCATTTTGGGGTGTCCCACGTATTTTTACCCATTCCATTTTTGGCAAAAATACATACTCCATCCATCCCACATATTTTTACCCGCTTTCCATTTTGGGGTGTCCCACGTATTTTTACCCATTATTTTTTGGGCAAAAATACATAATATTTTATTACATACTTTTTACAATCCCAATAACTTTAATTATTTTTTCACAATTTATTCATCATTCCCAATAATTTTATTCATTTTTTTTTAAATTACTAATTTATTCATACTTTCTCTTACATTATATATTAAAAAATAAAACATTTTAGTCTCTGTGCCCGTACAAACGGGTAAAAATACCCGGGACGGAGGGAATAATATTTTATTACCTACTTTTTATAATCCCAACAATTTTAATTATTTTTTTACACTTTATTCATCATTCCCAATAACTTTATTCACTTTTTTTTTAAATTACTAATGTATCTCTACTTTCTCTTACATTACATATTAAAAAAATAAAACGTCTTAATTTCTATACCTGTACAAATGAGTAAAAATACTCGGGACGGAGAGAGTATAATTTTTCAGGTACAATAAAATTAAGAGGATGGAAGTAGGTACCCGATTTAAGATGATGATGCTTCAATTTTTGCAGTTTGTTATTGTTATTTGATTTATTAATATTTTTAGATGGAATGAAAAGGAAAGGATTTTGAATGTAATTGTAATAATTATAATGTAAAAAATATAAATGTAAATGTAATTCATAATGGTGGAGAAAGGGAGTGGAAAGGCAAGAGTTTTGTTTGTAATAAGTATAAATATTAATGTATTCATGATGGTGGAGAGAGAAGTGGATATTCAATGGATCATGGTGATGGTAGGAGTGGGGTGACCCGAGTCACCATGTATATTAATTTAGAGGAAATTTGAAAATTTTAACGGTAAAATTGTAGTAAAACAAAATGAGTAAGGATAAAAAGGGAAAAATGTTTTACTTCTCCAGGCCACTTTTAATATATTAGGATTAAAATTTCTCTATTTTTGTATTTCGCACGTTTTTATAAGTTTGCAATATTTTTAGGACTACGTAAGAAGAGCACTTCAAAGTGACATGTAATTTTCACTTATAATGGTAAAAAAAATTATAAAAAATGAAAATATAAAAATATAAAATTCACAATGATTGGAATTTTTTAAAAAAAGAAAATTAACCATTAAAAATTTGAGAATTCTATTATTAACACAATAATATTAGGAAATTAATATACATGCATATATAATATCGATGATAAAAAGGGGTCTATATAATATCGATGATAAAATGGGGTCTCTAGATTTTAGATGGTAAAAAATACATATTTCAAACTCATATTCTATCTTATATTTAATTAGGTTTGTATAGGTGACACATCACCCAAATTTTAAATTTAAATTTTAAACCTATACAATATGGAACATGGGGTTTGAATAGGTGATTCCAACTGGAATTTAGGGGTCCTACACTATCGCTGCCTACCCTTAGGGTTGGCTCTAATTTATGATAATTGCATGATTTTATTTGCATATATGAAGTATTAATGATACTAGCAAATCTTCCCCGTGCACGGGAATAGATTTTAAAAAATTAAATCATATAAATATTATTTCGTGAAATGATCAAATTTATTATAAACATCTTAGGCAAAAACTCTTCTGTCCCAATGTGAATGTATTAAAACTCTTATGTTCACATGGGTATATGGTGTGACCCCGGGGGCACATGAGACCAACTAAATATCTTTTATAGAACTCTTGTGTTCACATGGGGACACGGTGTGTCCTAGGGGCACATGAGACCAACTCAACATCTTTTATATATACTCCATATAAATATTATTTTGTGAAATGATCAAATATATTATATAAATATCTTCTATATCCTTATTTGATTTTCACGGGGGATTAAATATCATAAATAAATAAATAAAATATTTTTCAAATTTAAACCATCTTTTAGTGAAATAGAATTAATGATTTCTTGAAATTGTAGAAACATTACATGAGCAATTCTGATTATCAACCATTGTTAGTGTTTCAGTCAATTTAGAAAAATCTTCTGGAATAGTCTACATGACAAAATAAAGGAAACAGTTAACTAACCCAAAGTTTGGTATAATAAATAATTGATATATTGCAGCTACAAAGGAATAATTTTGTTTAAAATATTTTAATCTCACCATCATAAAATCATATCCATCTCAATGAATTGTAACAACTGAAACGATAAAAAAATTTCAAGAGAAAGATATATATATCCAAATATATTAATAATTTAGAGTTAAACATTTTTTTAATTAAACTCTCCACCTCTGAAACAGAAATATATAGAATATTAATGAAATAATTACATAATCATTTTAGAATGTTTGACAATATTTAATTAAGATACAATAATAAAAATAAATGTAATTGATATTATTTGACAAATTGGAGGTTATAATATTTAATTATAATTAGATTAAATATGTTAGATGAGAATGATGCTAAAATATGTGATAATAACATGTGATAAATTGAAGAAAATATGAGAAATTGAGATATCAGAATGTAACTTGATAAATGATAACATATGATAAATTGAAGAAAATATGAGAAATTTGGGAGATATCGAAATAAGAATGTTTGGGGAGGAAAATAAAATGTTTGATTTGCTGCTTTATATATATATATATATATATATATATATATATATATATATATATATATATATATATATATATATATATATATATATGTTTCACACGTTTTTATAAGTTTTGCAATATTTTTATGACTTTGTAAGAAGAGCACCTTAAGGTGACGTGTAATTTTCAGTAAAAAAATTATATAAAAATGAAAAAGAAAAAAGAAAATTTTAAAAATATAGAATTCACAATGATTGGAATTTTTTTTGAAAAGAAAATTAACAATTAAAAAAGAGTAAGGCTTGCGTGCGTCTAGGTGCACACCATGCGCCTTTAGAATTTATTATTATGGATAAGGGTACATTATTTTGCTCTAAAGGGTATACACTTTAATTAATAAGGGTACACCATTTTGTTCTAAAGGGTATACACTTTTCATTAATATTTTTTATTTTTCTTCAGAAAATAAAGGGTACACATCTTTATACTAAATGGTATACAATTTAACACAAAATTTTAAAGGCACACAGAAAGTGCTCCCGTAGGACCGGCACACACAAGTTTTTGCCATTAAAAATTTGAGAATTCTATTATTAACACAATAGTATTTGAAAATTTATATATATGCATATATAATATCGAGGATAAAATGGTGCCTCTAGATTTTAGATAGTAAAAAATATCTATTTCAAACACATGTTCCATCTTAGGCCTTCCCCAATGGGGAGGTTTTTATTAACGTGGCAGAACTAAAAAACCTTGGGGGAAGGTTTTTATTGTTCGGAGATGCAAGAGGTTTTTCCAAAGGTTTTGAGATCACTACCTGAATTTTTAGTTAATGAGGGAGAATGGGGAAGAAGAGAGTGATTGACATAACCCAACATCATGGCGCGTACATATTTTTTCCTACATTATTTTTTTATATATTAAATTCATAATATAAATATATCTTCCACTCCAATTTTTCCTGCATTATCTTCTATTCCCAATCTCAATCTTATATTTTATAACTCAACATATATCTTCTCATTCACACAAAAAATGGATAGAGATCCGTGGATGCATTTCGGGTTCAACTCTTCAAACTTCGGAGAAAATTCAATGCCTCCAAATGTGAATTTTCGTCCACGTGCCAACTTCTATCCCCAAAATCCAAAATTTCCAGCTAATCTTCTGACAAATTTTCCGAATAATCATCCACCCCAAAATTTTCCAGCTAATTTTTCAATTTTCCAGAAGGTAGTCTCCCTCAACTCAATTCTTTTAATTCCTATGGCGCATCATTTTACATGTATCCAAATCCTTATATGTCTTCTCAACCTCAATATGGATTTTATCCGCCAATTGGCACAAATATATCAGATACAGACAGAGACATAGATTCTGCATCTTCGAACTCTCAACGTTCGTCTTTCTCGTCTCAATTCTCTCGAACAGGACTGGAGTGGGTAAATCTCGCTGCAGACTTTGAGGAAGCGAAGATCCTCCAAAGGCTCCGGCTACTAAAAGGAATTTTTATTCTTTTGATGAAAATGTTCTTCTCGCGAGATGTTGGCTCGATATCAGTACGGACCCCATTGTCGAAAATGATCAAAAGTCAGAACAAATGTGGATTCAGATCGCCGAGGCATACAACGCTAACCGTTAAGGTGATATGATATTTAGGACTCCCGATAAATTGAAGTCATATTACTACGCACTATAGAAACATGTGAAGTGGTTCAACTCTTGCTACAATCAGGAGAAAAAGACATGGGGGAGTGGGTGCAGTGATGCTGATATTGAAGACAAGGCTAAGGTCCAATTTAAAGTGAAATATGGGGTTAATTTTTTACAAATCAAAGCATGAAAAGTATTGAAAGACAATCCAAAATTTATCGATCCAGATTATGATATTCGTGGTTCAAAAAAGACCGAAGTCTCGTCGATAGGAGAGTATATGGTATCTTCAAACACTGATTCGGAAGCTGCAAATGAAGAGAGTGAGGAGCCCCCTCATCCAATGGGGAGGAATGCGGCAAGACGAGTCGGGAAGGGTAAAGGAAAAGCAACTGCGTCTATATGAGAAAGCGATAGAGCTCTTGAGAAAAGGCTTAAGAACTTGGAAGAGCAGCTCAAGACAAAGAACGAAGGAATTACTAAGATTGCCCGAACTAAAGATTATAAGATACTCATGAAAGATACCTCGAACATGACAATAGATCAACTACGTATCCATCTCCACGCTGTGGATCAAATCAAGAAAGAATGCGGATTGTAAATTTGAAGAATTAGTCATTGTATTTTTAAGCATTGTAATGTTAGTTAATGTATTTCGTTTCGTATGAAAACTCATCAATGTATTTTTTTTTGTTTTGAAAACTAGCCGTTGTGAAACTATCTGTTGTGAAACTACCCGTTATAAAATAGCCGTTGTAAAACTGGCCGTTATAAACTAGCTGTTGTGGAACTCTACTCTATTTAAAGGATGTAATTGGATTGTTGGAACTCCTACCTGAGAACAATACACTCATAGAAACTCTTTATCCTTCCATTTCTTTCCTTCTCTCAAACATATCTTCTTCTTCTTCTACTGAAAATGATAGTTGTCTTGAGTACATGTTTGATAACACAATAGAGGAAGAAATAATGTCGGTATTTAAAAAAATAAGAGTTACGTGGAGATGCTAGGTCTTCTGCTGGTGGTGCCAAAAAGCGAAGAACGTACGTGGACCGAAATCGTGAAGCGAGGCACGCAAGACTCTACTGCGACTACTTCTCTGAAGATCTGATATACGGAAGCGAGATGTTTTGTCATCGCTTCTGTATGTTGAGAGAGTTGTTCTTACTCATAGTTGATGCACTAGAGTCCCACGATTAGTATTTTCGGTGGAGGGTAGATGCAATAGGGAAAAAGGGGTTCTCTCCACTAGAAAAGTGCACGATAGTCATTTGCCAATTGGCATATGGTAGACCTACAGACCATTGGGATGAGTATTTATGTGTTGCCGAAACAACCGCTATAGAATGTCTCTTTAAGTTTTGTCGGTGTGTGATCAAACTTTTTGGCGGATACTACTTGAGAAAATGCCCTGGAATGTCAAAAGTTGTTACAAATGCACGAAGAAAGATACGGATTTTCTGGAATGTTGGGGAGCCTTGATTGCATGCATTGGTAATGGAGGAACTATCTGACAGCTTGGGAAGGCCAATTCACACGCGGTGACCATGGTGTTCCAACAATCATGCTCCAAGCAGTGACCTCTGCAGATTTATGGATATGGCATGCCTACTTTGGAGTAGCAGGATCCAACAACGACATAAATGTGCTCAATCAATCTCTGTTATTTATGGATACTCTGCAAGGACGTGTTCCATCTGTTAATTTTACAATCAATGGTAAGTAATATGATTGATGAGAGTGAAAATAAACGTGTTTTAGTGTCCAATTTAACACCTTTTTGATAGAAATTGTTGTTATATATTAGTACAAGTGTCTTATAATAAATATGAGAAAAAGGTGCGTTTGAGGTGTTTTATTATGTTTTAGGTGGAAAAATGATCAAAAGTACAAAGTTGGAAGAAAAGGTGCAACTTGTGTAGGAATGCGGAAAAATATATGTCCAACTTGTGTAATTTTTCTGTGTTTGTGTGGAGCTCTAAACTGGAAATGTAATACATGGTTGGAAAGCTACAGAAGAGAGGATCGTTTTGGCATAAGGAACACTTCAATCGGAGTCCAAATGAGAAAGTTATAATCAAAATATTGACGTCGTACAAGCTGTGACGAATAGAAGGCTGTGCCAATTTTCATGACTTGTTACACCTTCAAATATTGTATTTTTTTGGGAGTTCTTTATATTCATAGAAAGCTAAGGAAGAGAGGATCGCGTGAGTGCAAGAATCACTCAAATCAGAGTTTGGATGTGGAAGTTATACGCGAAATGGTGACACTGCGCGTGCAGTTCGACAGTAGTTCGACCAAGCCATTTTGGTCGAACTACAGCAGTGAAGTCTAATTGGAAATTTCAACTTACTGACATCCAGTTTGACCAAGGCCTTCCAGTTCGACCAAAACCACTTTGGTCGAACTGGGACACGCATATCTGTTTTCGATGGGTTTTACACCTCTAGTGCGTGTATTTTCGTATTTTCCAAGAAAAAGGTCATCAAATGTCCATAAGGAGAGCTTACAAGTATAAAAAGGATGTAGATCACACCAAGTGAAGACCGCAACACAATTATCCTACACCCCACAAGAGGGGATCACTCCCAACCATCGTCCATATCCTTTACTCCATCTATCCATCACTGTGAAGATTCATTTGTGGAATCAAGAAGGAGAACCAAGAGGATTTGAAGAGACGGAAGAAAGAAGGAATGAGACTTCTACACCAAGGGTTTTCCTAATTCTTTTCTTCTAGTTTCTAATTTTTCGGACATATGGGTATGATCTATCCAACCTCCATGATTGTTTTTCGCAACATCATGGGTAGAACTATTTTGGTAGATCTAGGGTTTTGAAGGTTCTTATGAATTAATTGAACTTTCGTGTGTATACTCCGTACAACACTACTTGTGAATTTATTTTATATAAGATTATGCTTTATTAATTCATACTCAGAGTTATTTTGTGCATCATTAACTATTATGTAGAGTCTGAATACATATCTTGGTTATTGATTGAGTGTGTTCACTACTGAGCAGGATTTTATGTTTTGATTCTAAGTGAGGGGATTTTCGAAGCTTCATTAGAACTATCTTATATGAATACTTGTTAATTGAATCTAATTTGGGTTTATAAGTAGGACAAAGAGGATAATTTCATAGTATCTATAAAAGGGAGATCATATCGGGTTAGAGTACCAATTGATCAGGGAAATAATTAATACTCATAGTACCTAGAAAGGGGGTGAATTATATCTCTTGCTCCAAGGTTATTCACACGTGTTACACGCATATTTACTTATGTCTATAGAGTAGATTTGCATGGCTTAGTGATGCGTCCATATTTCACAAGGCAGAGTCGGACATTGATACACGAAAGGAGATTAATGAGTAAAATTGGATTATCCGAGAGCTACCTATTCTCCATTCTTGAGTCACTTTCGAATTTTTCTAAGTGTTTTTATTTTAATTGTTATTTTAATTAATTTGTTAGTAGATTGATAATTAAATTCTCAAAACTTAATTGCCACTTGTCTTAATTCATTTAGTAAATAATTAAATTGATAATACGCCGTCTTTTGGGTTCGATATTTAACTTGGTCGCTTGCTTAAGCTGCAACTGATATCCGTAATACTTGGGAATTAATTTTGCGCGCAAAGAAAACGTGCATCAAGTTTTTAACGCCGTTGCCGGGGGCGGCTATTATTATTGATTTTATTATTTCTAGTTTGATTAAGATTTTTATTTGTAATTATTTATTTCTATCTAACCTTGAATTTTTCTGAGATACGTGTGCATTAGGAAAAGGAGAGCAAGGAAAGAAATGAATAACACACTGAGATAAATATGACCGAAGCAAGACAGAATCCAGATAATGTTGTCATACGTGAAATTTTCATGATTAATGGAATTGGTAACATGGGATTGATAGGAGCAAGGGGGGAAGATGATGATTTTGAGATACATCCCGCTCTTATCAACATGGTAGAGAATAATCCCTTTTTTAGATGTTGCTTTGAAGATTCATATCAGTATCTCAAAAGATTCCTTGGTTATGCAAACACTCAAAAGGGTTCTGGAGCTAATGATAATGCTACACGATTGCCCTATCCAAGTTCTCTTTGATTGATAGGGCATAAGCATGGTATGAGACTCTTGATGCCACAAATTGCACTACATGGGACCAATTGCAGCAGAAGTTCTTAGAAAGATACATGCCACCCTCAAGGATCTTAAGAATGAAGTAAGACATCACCTAATTTGTTATGAATCAGGGTGAGAAATTTCATAAGGCGTGGGATAGGTTCAAAGATGTGCTAAGGAGGTGTCCACAGCATGGGATGTCTAAGGCTCAGTACATAAGTATCTTCTACTATGGATTGGACTGTGAGTCGCGTATTCTTATTGATGCATCATCAGAAGGAGTGTTGTTATCTAAGACAACACTTGAAGCAGAAAAATTATTTGAAGACATCTCTATGAATTCACGTGACTGGCCTACGAAAAGATTAAGAGGCACATATATACTTGGCAGGGTGGCACAGGTTGAACATCAAGTGGTGAAGCCGAATAGGGATGATGATATCATCTCTAATATAGCTAACATCAACAAGCTACTAGAATCCCAGTAGAAGCAGATTACACAATTGATACAAAGGGGGCTTAGTATGAAGCAGCACGAAGTGAAGAGTGTTGAAGATACCTTCAATCGATACATGGCAATAAATGATGCAAGAGTTGACTGCATCGATGCTTCTATGAATGGTAATCATGCAGATTTATCTAAGAAGTTGAAGGACTTGACTTTGATGATGGGAAAAATGGTTGGGAATGTGAATCAATTGACACAAACATTGGAGAAATGAATATTCCCGTCTCAAGACATAACGAACTCGAAGAGTGCAAAGCCATCACGATAAGGTTCAGGATGTAGTACGAAGGTCTGATGAAGCCTGTGGATGAAAATAATGAGAGCAGGGCTCCCGTTTGACCAGCCCCACGCAGTTCGACCACACCTGATGGTCGAATTGTGGTCAAACCAGTTTCGGAAAAATAGAGAAATGATGCTCTATTTTCTGATACGCTATTCGATCAAAGCCTTTCTGTTCGACCAGACCTCTCTAATTGAACTATGGTCGAACGAGCGCCTGTTGAGCAGAAAAGTCGAGTTCAGATTACAGAGCCTCCGTTCGACCAGAATCATCCCGTTCGATCAGACCATTCTGGTTAAACTTTGGTCGAACGAGAATTGACAGTCTGAACCCGTTCTCAGGTACCCAATTCGACCACACTCATTTCGTTCGACCAGACCAATCTGGTCGAACCGTGAACGAACTGCATCAATCAATCCCCGTTTCCATTCCAAATGCTACACCTGTTGTTCAGAACACTTCAGTACCAACAAGAGCAGAATAATGAGCTAATAGTGGAGAAGAAGTGGGAAAGAGAAAAGAGGTTGAAAGCCGAGAAGCTCAGACTGCAGATGGATAATGAAGATGTGGTTTTCTCTCTTTATAAAGCAATAAAGATGCCCATGGAGAATCAATCATGTAAAAGCATAGATGTGGATTCTAACTTGTCTAATCTTGATTTTAATAGAACAGATGATTCTGAATTTGAGTGGAAGATCGACAAGGAGGAGTCTAGATAGCCATATGAGGAAGGAAATTCTGATGATCATATTTTTGTGATCAAGAAAGGTGAGGTGTTGAGTGTAGACAAGAAGAGGGAAAGAAAGTACTTGAAGGTGAGGATGCGAGAAGACCGCCATCTGATCCAGTAGTTCAAAGCGGTATTCTGTCGTGACTCTCTGACGTTAAACATGAGCGCCTGTGGGGGGCGTGCCCTTCCATTTTTATTGCTTTATTATTTCTTTCGTGTGAGTGAGGAGTTATTATATTTGACGTGCTCATGTTTTGGCAATTACATTTCTTTTCAAACATTGTTTCGACTTACGTTTTTACTAAGTTTGGGGGTGTGATGTACTTACCTCTTCTTATGAGCACTTAGGGTATAATTTTCCTTTCGTTTGTTATTTGTTTATTACGAGGTTGATTTTTTGCGGCATATGATACTTTAACCAGTGTTGGTATGTCAATTTTTTGCAACTTACCTAATGTTGTGTTGTGTTGGTGTGTCTAGTGTGCGGAGTCGATTAGATAGTCAATTGAGTCTTTCTCATAGTTTTCATATTTTGTTATTGATGAATCATGTGATGATGAGGTGTGTTCAGTTTTGATGATAGAAAAGGTAAAAGAGTGGCAAAATGAGTTCTACACTGAGGCTTTGACCTGATCAAGTTGAACAACTCGAGGAGCTCGTGAACGTTGAAGATAAATCGGGTGCCCTCATTTCCTTATTCTAATTCTTATGTGTGCTTATAATTCATGGAGTGGAAGGATTTTAGATTTTGGTTTGGTGATCCATGTGAGCTTATATTGTTTAAAAGGAAGTGTACTGAGTTATGTTGTGGTATGAAGTTCTATGTGTACTTGTGGGATATTGCTTACCATGAAAAGTGCTCTGTTACTTGTTAAAAACCCATGTGAGATTTTGAGCCTTATTGATCATGTTACATAATCACATGATATATCTTTTCTGGTGAGTATCGTTCTTGTGCGTGTATTCTAGAACTTGCTTGTCTTATTTGAAATTACATGTGTGTTAGATGATGGGAGATGATCTAAGACTATCCTTGAATTTATGAGTCACTTAACAAAATAATTTCCTACCAATGATGTTTATCTATAGTTAGCCCTGTTGAGCCTAAAACCTCATTCTTTGGCAGTCTCTGAGAAATAGCCACTTTGAGCATTTGAATTTTTTGAGCCTTGATTATCTATCATGATGAGAATTAATGGCTTTTCAAAGTGTGTTGATGGAGTTCTATAACAGATTGGGAAGGAATGAAATTAGTGTTGAAACAGTGATTGAGCTTGAAATGCATTAAGGAGAATCATGGAGTAGTGCTTAAATCTAGTACTCCATGGAATCAAACACCCTAGGGTAGTGCTTAAATCTAGTACACTATAGAGGATGCGCGAGGTAGTACCTGAAACTGGTACCTCGAGAGAGAAAAAATGAGAGAAGGAAAAGAAGAAGAAAAAAATGTTGTGCTAGAAAGAAAGAGAAAAAGACAAAAGAGTTGAAGAGGACGTGTGCTTACTTGAAGTGATGAAGAAGAATGAAAGATCATGATGGATCGTGACTTGATTGATCTGAGTTTTGAGCCACTTATCCATATATTTCCTACCTTAACCAAAGAGCCAATGTTACATCCAAAAGAAAAGTCTTTTTCGATCCCATTTTTTGAATCATACTTTTAGTGGTAGAGAGTTTGAGATATTTGGCAAGCTTATGGTTACGCATGCACTTGAATTGAATTTGAGCGTAAACACCTTAACCCATGAGTATACATCTTTTACACTTAAGTGCGAGTGATATATACTTCCCGTGAGAATATATCAATGGAGCATTTGAATTGGTGGTGATTGTCTTATCTCGTATGCTATGAATTGATCATTACATGTAATGAGAGATGCATGACCTAAGTTGAGGACAATTGCATTTTGAAGGGGGTAGTGGTCATAGTCCTTGTTTTGGGCTAATTTTCTTACTCTCTTTCTCTTTATTTTTATATTATTGCCTCTGGACGAGAAATGGGTAAGTTTGAAAGATTGATGAGAGTGAAAATAAGCGTGTTTAGTGTCCAATTTAACACCTTTTTGATAGGAATTGTTGTTATAATTTAGCACAAGTGTCTTATATTTTATAAATGTGAGAAAAAGGTGCGTTTGAGGTATTTTATTGTATTTTAGGTGGAAAAATGATCAAAAGTGCAAAGTTGGAAGAAAATGTGCAACTTGTGTAGGAATGCTGAAAAACGTACGTCCAATTTGTGTAATTTTTTTGTATTTGTGTGGAGCTTTGAACTAGAAGTGTGATATATGATTGGAAAATCATAGAAGAGAGGATCGTTTTGGCATAAGGAACACTTCAATCGGAGTCCAAACGAGAAAGTTATGATCAAAATGGTGATATCGTGCAAGCTGTGACAAACAGAACGGCTGTACCAATTTTCATGATTTGTTACACCTTCAAATGTTGGAGTTTTTTAGGAGTTCTTTATATGAATAGAAATTCAAGGAAGAGAGGATCGCGTGAGTGTAAGAATCACTCAAATCGGAGTTTGGATGTGAAATTTATGCGCGAAACGATGACACTGCACATGCAGTTCGACCGTAGTTCAACCAAGCTATTTTGGTCGAACTACAGCAGTCAAGTCTAATTGGAAATTTTAACTTACAGACATCCCGTTCGACCAAGGCCTTCCAGTTCGACCAAAACAACTTTGGTCCAACTGGGACATGCAGATCTGTTTTCGATGGGTTTTACACCTCTAATGCATGTATTTTCGTGTTTTCCAATAAAAAGCTCATCCAATGTCCATAAAGAGAGCTTACAAGTACAAAAGAGGATGTAGATCACACCAAGTGAAGACCGCAACACAATCATCCTACACCCCACAAGGGGGGTCACCCCCAACCATCATCCACATCCTTTCATCCATCCATCCATCACTGTGAAGATTCGTCTATGGAATCAAGAAGGAGAACCAAGAGGATTTGAAGAGAGGGAAGAGAGAAGGAAGGAGACTTCTACACCAATGGTTTTCCTAATTCTTTTCTTCTACTTTCTAATTTTCCGGACATATAGGTAAGATCTATCCAACTCCCATGATTGTTCTTTGCAACATCATGATCTAGAACTATTTTGGTAGATCTAGGATTTTGAAGATTTTTATGAATTAATTGAACTTTCGTATGTATACTCCGTACAACACTACTTGAATTTATTTTATATAAGACTATGCTTTATTAATTCATGCTCACAGTTGTTTTGTGCATCATTAACTGTTATGTAGAGTTTGAATACATATCTTGGTTATTGATTGAGTGCGTTCACTACTGAGCAGGATTTTATATTTTGATTCTAAGTTAGGGGACTCCGAAGCTTCATTAGAACTATCTTATATGAATACTTATTAATTGAATCTGATTCAGGTTAATAAGTAGGACAAAGAGGATAATTTCATAGTACCTATAAAGGGAGATCATATCGGGTTAGAGTAGCAATTGGCCAGGAAAATAATTGATACTGATAGTACCTAGAAAGGGGGATGAATTATATCTCTTTCTCCAAGGTTATTCACATGTGTTACACGCATATTTACTTGTGTCTATAGAGTAGATTTTTATGGCTTAGTAATGCGTTCATATTCCACAAGGCAGAGTCGGACATTGATACAAGAAAGGTAGATTAATGAGTGAAACCGGATTATCCTGGAGCTACCTATTCTCCATTCTTGAGTCACTTTTGAATTCTTCTAAGTGTTTTTATTTTAATTAATTTGTTAGTAGATTGATAATTAAATTCTCAAACTTAATTTTCACTTATCATAATTCATTTAGTAAATAATTAAATTGATAATACGTCATCCTTTGGGTTTAATATTTAATTTGGTTGTTTGCTTAAGCTGCAACTGATATTCTTAATACTTGGGGATTAATTTTGCGTGTAAAGAAAACGCGCATCGATGATCAAGGATATTATCTTACTGATTGAATTTATCTAGAATGGGCTGTTTTTGTGAAAAGCTTTCCATGTCCTCAAGATCCAAAGAGACAGCATTTCAAACGACTGCTAGGAATGATGTCGAACGAGACTTTGGAGTGCTTCAAGCTCTTTGGGCAATGGTTAGTGGTCCAACTTATTTCTGGTACAAGAATAACTTGAAGGATATAATGTTAATTTGCATTATATTGCAGAACATGATAATCGAAAATGAAGAAAATGCAGCGATCGATTGGTCCGACGATCCAAATGTGGATTCCGTCTCCACAAGTAAGTCAAGGATCAACTTGATCATTCAATGACTACGTCAGGAGAGGTGTTCAACTACGAGATAAGCAGAAACATCTCCATCTTCGACAAGATTTAATTGAGCATGTTTGGGCCCAATCCGGAGAATAATTATCTACACATTAAATTGATTCGGATCGAAATTTACTTTGTTGCTTTTGGCTGTTTTACTTTTATTTTTTAATGTGTGTCTTTTTAATTTGTGTTTTTATGTTTTATGTAATTCAAAATAATAAATAATATTTTTTCTTTTTTTATTTTATAAAATTTAAATAATTGGAATATATAATTATTTACAATTTATTTGGAAATTAGATATATATAGTTGATAAATTAAATGAGAATAAAATGAAATTGAGGTGGGTCCTACGAAAAAACCTACTTTTTGGTTTTATTATTGGGGAAGAGTTTTGTTTTGGAGGTATGATTTTTTTACTTTTGAGGTGACGCTGACATGGCGTCCAAAAAACCTACTTTTTGTTTTTTTCATTGGGGAAGACCTTAATATTTCATTAGGTTTGGATAGGTGACACACCACCCAAATTTAAAATTTAAATTTCAAACCTATAAAATACAAGATGAAACATGAGTTTTGAATATGTGATTCCAAATGGAATTTAGAGGTCCTACACCATTGCGCTTCTTGCCTATCCTCAGGTTGACTCTGATTTATAATAATTGCATGATTTTATTTACATCTATGGTGCATTAATAATATTTCTCTATTTTTTTTATTTCACACGTATTTATAAGTTTTGCAATATTTTTAAGACTATGTAAGAAGAGCACTTCAAAGTGGCATATAATTTTCACTTATAATGGTAAAAAAATTATATAAAAAAGAAAAGGAAAATTTTAAAAATATAGAATTCACAATTATTGGAATTTTTTTTGAAAAGAAAATTAACAATTAAAAAATTGAGAATTCTATTATTAACACAATAATATTTGAAAATTTGTATACATACATATATAATATCGAGGATGAGTTCTCTAGATTTAGATAGTAAAGAGTACGTATTTCAAATCCATGTTTCATCTTATATTTCATTAGATTTGAATAGGTGACACATCATCCAAATTTAAAATTTGAATTTTAAACCGATAAAATACAAGATGGAACATGAGTTTTGAATAGGTGATTCCAAATAGAATTTAGGGGTATTTTATTTGCATCTATGGAGTATTAATAATATTTCTTTATTTTTGTATTTCACACGTTTTTATAATTTTTGTAATATTTCTAGGACTATTTAAGACAAATTAAGACAACTCAATTCCGAAAATGGTAAATATTGCTCCCTTATTCCGCTTTAAATAATCATTTTCTTTCCATTTTGGGCGTTCGTCTCAAAGAGTCTCATTTTCTTTTTTACATATATGACACACACCTATTAATACAATTAAAATATGAGGCTTACAAACTAATTATTACAATTACTCACTATAATACTCGTTAATATATATATAAAAAGCAAAAAGAGCCATTTTAAATGGATGGATATAAATTTCAGAACCAACTTTTACAACATAACAAGTACGGGGCTGTTTACATCATTAGTTATCAGAAGTTAACCCACATAAAATCCTTATATCTATTTGTTTACATTCCGTGTTATATTAAAAGGGATAACACCCGGGCTCCTGTCGTCCGGGGTTAAATTCTACGTGTCATGGTTAACTTAACAGCTCAAAATGGGCTGATAAATTTTTAACATCAAAGTTAATGCCCAAATTTACCAAATTGGACAGATGAAAAACCAATCAATTAATTCTCTCTCCTTCTGCTCCCTTCTGCCTTTTCTCTCTCTCCTCCTGCTTTACTTTTTCTCTCTCTAAAAAACCTCTGCCTCCACTTTCCCTTTTTTCCCCTCTTCCCCCACCTATCCCATCATAACAGGAGATAGATGATGTTGCCATAGACAATATCGTGTAGAAAAGAAAAAGCAGAGAGAGAATTGTGTGAAATGGAGTATTTAGGATGTAGAGTGGTGTTGCCTGCGGTAGTGAAGGTGAATTAGAGATTATACAAGATATGAAATATTAGATACGGGCTAACGACATTAACGGATCCGACGGTGGTGGTTGTGGTCTGAAGTATTTACTGTATTTTGGGGTGGTGGTGAGGGGGGATCCGGTATTGGCGGTTGTGGTCTGAAGTAGGGGGGATGATGTGTTTGTTGCGGACACACGTCTTCAAATAATAATGGGTAATTTAGTAAATACTCTCTCTCCTAACCTTCGAAGTAAATAGAAGCGCGCAGAAAGGATACATTAATTTAACCCCCCTCAAGGGTTGATTTATCCCCTACGGATGGGTATCCCTAACAATTTATGTAAACGGCCCCTACAATTGTTCAACGAGTTTCAAAGTCTATACGCCTTAGGCCAAAAATGCCTTCATATGAATACTATTCAGTTGCGGATCTAGGATTTACATTTTGGGGTACAACGTGCAATCTTCGTCCCATAAATACATGCATGTATTTAGTTATTTGTAGTTTAATAAAAAAAGATGATTTTTAATTTGATGATGTAAGAAAATGAATGAGTGTTTAAAGTAATTGAATGAGCTAAGCGTATGAAATGTGATTAATTTTGACCAATCAAGTGTAAAAATTGATGATAATCTTTGTAGTATTATAACATTGCAACTTGTTAATATTATGAATTATGGGATGAAGAATATAAGAGTAATTTTTATGGACAAGTAGTATTATAATAGTAATAATAAAGAATTCTAAATTTTACTCTTAAAATAAATAAGCATTCATCCTTGTTTATTTGAGGAGTTAAATTTATAAATTAAATATTTGTTTTAAATTTTGATTTCTAATGTACATTTTATCTTGGAAATTATTAACATTGACCCCTATTGAAATAAGTATTGTTTGCTATTTACATAAATATAAATTTATTAATCATAAAAGTAATAATTATGAAATGTGGATAAGGTAATTGGTTTAACAATTATAAATAGGGGTACTTTAGCATATATAATACAAGAAAAAATTTCAATTTGGGGGTACACTTGTACCCCTTGTCCACTAATACTATTATAGGTTATATAGAGCCTAATGACTTGAAGCTTGATCTTTCCAGCAATGTGATCAGGTGACAACATCCTTTGTCCAAACAATACTTCATTTGAAGTAGTCTCTTAGCTTTGGATATACTTCGTATAATTTTGGTCCCCATGAGTGAGAATTATAGGTCTGCCACTGGCGATAGAAGAATAATTAGAAGTGATAGCAGAATGATCAAAAGTGATCAATCGAAAATTCTAAAAAGTATTAACGAGTTTAATAATTGTGTTTTCTCTCAAACATTGAATCAAATACCTTTATCACACAATATTTTGTCAATAAATAATCATGGATTCTGAATTTGGGTTTATACAAGTAAAATCATTGTTTTGAATACACATTGGACCGGTTTTCATCAATCGAAAGAGTATAAAATTATATTTAGTTAATTAATTTCAGTTTTCCATTTTAGAAAAAAACAAAAGTCGGTATCTGGTTAAATCATATGTATATGTTGTATATGTCGACATATATTATTTCATTAAATGTGTCGACATATATTATTTCATTAAATGTGTTATCATTTTCATGATATATAATATAATATCATTTCATTTTTCTATTTTATAAATAATGACTTTGGAGGGAGGGTTTTTTTCCCCCTTTTTCGTGGAAGTTTTTTATTACTTGCTAATTAGCGAATTAAAATACCAACATTTTTGAAGTATATATATGGGTGAGTTTTATACCATTCCTCCGATGATGAGACGGATCATTCATCAATCAATTTGGATAATATATAAAATGAAAAATAAAGAAAAAGGCCGGCGTGGCCGGTCACCCATGCATATCTTCTAAAGAGCAACACATTGCAATTAATTAAGTAGGATATTCTTTTTTTTTCTTTTCTTATAATACATTTAAAAAATTTATTAATAATTAAAATAACAATTGACATCTTTTTTTCTTTTCTTATACTACATTTTAAAATTTTATTAATTATTAAAATTACAATTAATATTATTATACTTAATGTTAATGAGAAAATTAAAAGTGATAGTTGAAAATTTAAAAGTGATATTTAAAAAAAGAGTGATACACTTGTTATTAAACTATTTCATAAAAATTATATAAATTAAAAAGTGATAATATTTTTAATAAAAAGTAATATGTAAACATAGGAGTGATTCTCTACTAATCAAATTATTTTATAAATACTAATCAGTAAGAATGACAAAATGTGATAACATTTTCAATTAAAAGTGATAACTTGATTAAGAAAAAGTGATACACATCCAATTAAATTATTTAATGAAAATTTTATAGGAAAAATAAAAAATGATAACATTTTTAATAAAAAGTGATATCTGATGAAAGAAAATTGATAAATGTCGAATTAAATTATTTCATGAACACTATATTTTTAAAAGAATAAAAAGTTATAACATTTAATAATTAATGATAATCGATAAAGAAAAAGTGATAATCATTTAAATGAACTTTTCCATGAACTATTATTAAGTAATAATAAATAAAAAGTGGTGACCAATTAATAAAAGTGAAGTTATTATTATTTTTTTCAATTATGTATTATTTTGACACAATTAATATTAATTGTGTTGCTATAGAAAATAATTTCTTACTTTATTTACAAATAATAATATAGACGTAATAATTAATAATAACATATGTTTAAGAATAAAACAAAGCTCTCTAATAAAAAGATAAAAAGAAAAAAAAAACAACAAAGAAAGATTCAAACGACAAAATGAATTACTATTGGTGGATACTACATACTATAGTCTACACATATACAGTAGCAGACTAGCAGATAACAAGTTTGTTGAAGATCCGCGAGTTTTAATTAAGTTTTTATTAATTTGACCCTGATACGGCATGAGATCTGTGAAACGATCTTGCACAATTTTTTCACTATATAAATTGATGATATAATCATAAACAAGTTTATCATGAATTTTGATTAAAACTGTATTATTGGAGAAATCTAAAAGAATTGTTTCAAAAGATATTGAATTGAATTTGAGAAGAAAATATTGAAGAATTTTCTAAGAAATTAGAAACAATGCCTAATTTAAAAAGAATCTACAAACTGAAATTCAAGAAATTCATCGATGGATATGCCTCTTTAAGAATCTGTAATCGTTCAATTAAAATACTTTCTTCACTTCACCTGAAGAAAGAATTCCCTTGAGGAAGATATAAAAATGACAAGTAGAATTGGTTTTGGCTATGAATTGGTTTGGGCTATAGAATAATTAGACAATATCATTTAAAACTTTGTTCTACAATATTTTCAAAATTGATATTTATTTTTTCCATACATAACATAGGTACAAAATGTATTTAAGTATTACTAAACGATATTGGCTTTAGAAAATTATTGATAAATAAAAATTTATATATTATTTTACCCATAATACTTATATCCATCTGAACATTAGTGTTCATTATTAAGAGAGAAACAAAAATAAGCGACTAAATATTCTTACAATATACAATAGTGTGCATTCCTGAGAGATAAACAAATACGATTAAAATTTTCCGTAAAATTTACATTAGTGTAAATTGTTAAGAGAGAAATATAAAATACGCGATTAAATTGAAGAAAGTGTTGTTTCTTAAACCTCTCATCCATTGTCTTTCAATCAAGTTGAAGAAAACAAAAATAATGTACATTCCACATTAGTGTGAGTTGTTAAGAGAAAATAAAAATACATTGTTAAATATTTTTACTAATCTAAAGTAGTGTGCACTCGTGAGACAGAAACAAATCCGCCATTGAATTTTCAGTATAATTTATATTAGTGTGCATTGTTAAGAAGAAACATAAAATACGCTATTAAATTGAAAATATGATTGTTCTTTAAATCTCTCACCCATTATCTCATTTAGTGCATATTAGTGTTTAATAAAACTTGTTGTTAATTGCAAACTTTGAATATTAATCGTTTTAAATAAGGGTAATGTAAGAAAAAAAAGAAGACGTTATATATTTATCAATATAATTATATTATATCAATGTATTTATTAGTTATGTATTTATCAATAATTATATTATATTAGGTGATGTTTGGTTTGGGGTAATATGTGGTTTGAAAATCATGAATAGTGTGTTATATAGTGGGGTTTTATGAAGGAAAGTGATAATAAATTAATAAAAAGTGATAATGCTACTCCATGAACAATTTATAGTATAAATAAAAAGTGATAACATTTTATAGCGAATGTGATAACGATTTACTATAGCGAAAGTGATAACTATTTTAAAAAGTGAAAAATGGTCTCACGTGAGACGGTCTCACGCAAGACCTGCTCTAAAAGTAAAACAAAAAATAATTTTTTTAAAATTCCGTATCTACAATAATCGTGAACTTCTTTTTGAAACAAAGGGATTAATAATAATCTCTTAAATTTAATGGGAGGATGAAAATAAAGAGGAATATCTCATCCTTAACCCCACTCCACCCACACCGACCTTTTTCACTCCACCCATAAATCATAATCCCCACTACCTGCTACTTCTAACCTGTCTACCGACACACTCCTGCCAGACCATCTCTTTACCTTCTACTTTGTATTTACGTGATAGTGTAAACTATATTGACATATGAAAATTTTACTTATAAATTATAAATACTTTTATTTAATTTTTTGTTTTCATAAACAAATTTATATTTTAATATTTACACCTCAAATATGAAAGTAATACACAATTTAATAATTCCATATCATACTTAAATTTTAAAATTTATATACTTTAAAACTCACGTAACTTACTTTATCATTTATTTATTATAAATAATTATAATGTAATATTATCTTAATTACCTATGTATGATTGTATTTTGCTCATTATATTATTGCATATTTTTTGTACACATTTCAACTTTTTGTAAATCTATTTTACGTACAATATATATTTTGAAAAAATATTTTCTACATATTTTAACTTTGTGCATATCTACTTTATGGAGTTTATGCACATTCATTTCGCACATTATTTTGCAACTACGTTTTTTATTTAGTTAAGTGATTTTGAAATGGACAAGTCCTGTAAGTCTTGTGTGTGAAAGTATCTCACTGTGAAATCATTTTATATTTTTGTAATTAGTTATCATTTTTCTTATAAAATATTATCAATTTTGTTATAAAATAATACTCTCTCCGTCTTCATAATTTGCGCACGTATTTTAGTGCGCGGAGATTAAGAAAAATTAATTTTTTATGTATACAGATGTGTAAAATTATTGGAATGTGTGTAAAAAGTGAGTATTTTAGATAATTTAATGAAAAAAGTGTGTAAAGTTATTGAGATGTTTATAAAAAGTGAGTAGTATTGTAATATATTTTTTCCATTTTTAGAAACGTGCATAAGTGTTGGGACGGATCAAAAAGAAAAGTGTACAGTAATTACCGGGACAGAGGGAGTATCACTTTTTATTTTATATATATATATTACTCCCTCCGTCCACTGTCAATCTATCCATTTTACCATTTTGGGCCGTCCATCCTTAATCTATCAATTTCCCCTTTTTGAACTATGAGACCTATACACTCTATTAATACAAATAAAATATGGGACCCACTCCCTCCACTAATACAACTACCCACTACACATAAAATAATAATACTCTTTAATCCACGCGCAAAAAATAAATGAATATATTGAGGATGGACGGAGGGAGTATAAATTGTTCATGAAATTATCACTTTTTATTAATTGAGTAAGTATCACTTTTCATTATAAAAATTATCAATTTTTATGCGTCTCAAGTAACCCATTACGTGTGACGGTCTCACACAAATCTTTTCCTTTTGAAATATTGTTGCAAATTTGTGTAATTGAAAGTTTTTTCTTTTCTTTAGTCAAATTAAATGTAATTAAATTTTAAAGTGTGGAGTATATATTAAGGGCTAAGTTTTGTGTGGGATTTTCCACGGTGAGACAAATTTACGCTTTCGTAATTAGTTAAACATCCTCGCAATAGATATGATATATAGGATTGAAAAGGGAACCACATGGTGTACACGGTGAACCCGATTTACATAAGTGTTTGTGTTTTATTTATACTATAAATTCACGAATAGTTCACTGCACCATTATCACTTTTTATCTATTAAATCGATTAAACATAACTTTTTATTAATAATAATATTATTACTTTCTATCTGTCTTGCTTGATCTGTTTGCCGTATATACTAAATTCTAAAATGAACAATTATCAAGACACCGTAACTTTTTTCTTAAAAAAATTCTAATAATCGTAAATAATTAAATTATTTCGTTTAATAATAAAAATTAAATTAAAATTAAATTTAAAAATAAAGATCGTGCCACCCGGACTCTCTAAATTTTATTGAGGGTAAACATGAAATTGCGTACGACATTGTTGAACGAAAGGGTAAGGATATTTTGACGGCGTAAATTAGAAAAGAAAGGGGGAAACGGGATCTTTTGTCAACCATACTGATCATCAGATCACTCGTTAAACCTCGAGGATTTACTTCCACTGCCACTCACCCAGCTGACCTGCGAAACTCTTCAATGGCATCTGCTGTTTTCTCCAGAGCCCTCTTTGCTCGTCGCATCTTTCTATCTTCTTCCCCATCTTCATCGCCTCTCCTAAAATGTCCATCCTTTTCTTCCCTTTTTGCTGTAAGTTTTCTTTAGCTACGTCTATTTCCTCTATTTTTTTTCCTACTTCGATAAAGCAATATTATTTTTTCGTCGATGTAATTGGTGTTTCTTTGGAGGGTTTTCGCTTAGGCAAATTATTATTTTTTGAATTTATGGATATGATGAAGATGGTTAAAGTTTCACAATTACGGTGAATAAATTATTAGGATGAACATAGTGTTATCATAATGGTTTTGGGTTTAAGATTTTTTAAGGTAAACGGATTTATCAACTTATGTTGCCTTTTCTCTTGTATTTTTATAAATAGAAAATTTCATTACTATGCAATTCAGTCTCGTAGTATATTCAATGATATCTTGTTCAATTGAAGGCAATTCTCTTCTGCAATCTTTCCTACCGCTTATCTAATGAATGGAAACAGTTTGCTTTGGTTTGCTGTCTTATTCTCATGTGGCTGAAACTCACTTATTTTTATTGAAAGATATTTTCGTTGAATTCAATGAGGATTTGTGAGTATATGGGTGTCACATTTATAATATTCAATTTCTTCTAAGCATTGTTAAAATGTCTCAATGGATTAAACTTCTTTCTTTATTTCTTTTTTCAGAATAGACGGATTCACACATGGTCAGTTTCGGCTCATAAAACTTCAAGATCCATTTCTTGTAGCATGGCTTCCTCTGCAGCTACATCACAAGCTTCATTCTCCGCACAATCGTTGTCAATGAATGAGCCTGTTGTTTCAGTTGAATGGCTCCATGCCAATCTCCGAGAACCTGACGTCAAGGTTCACCTATACTTTAGCTTTTTTTATCTGAATGCTTGTTTGCATTTTTGTACGATGCATTGGCTCTTTATCATTTCCATGGCCTCTGTATAAAGTGAGGTTTTAAAAATCTCGGACCATCATGGCATGACATTGAGGGAAAACGGTATAGGCTATAGCCCAACTAAGTAACCGTGCTTAAATATGATGAACTGTTTAACTAAGTCATCCATCTATTGTGCCTCTGGGATGGCGTGGGCAAGCTCAAAACAAGAACCTACAGCCTAGCTACTAGCTAGAATTCAGATCCATTGTCCTAGAAGCAGGTTTTCAAAATAATTATGCGGGTTGGGAACTTGGAACCATTTCTTTGTTTTTAACTTTCAAATCCAACTGATCATTCAAATATTTTCTTTATATTTGATTTCTATATAGTATATTTATTTGTGGAATGCTATCTTCTAATTATAAATTAAAAAAAAAAAGAAGTAATATATTGTTTTTTGAGAAGCACATTTTAATTTTTCCTTTGTTCTCTAGGACCTTTACAAAGCCTTGTTTGTTTCTGCTTGAAAACCTTATTGATTGACAACAGAGTACTCCTTCTGCCTTCAAAGGTCAGTAACTTCTTTAGTGACTAGAGAGAAGTGTCTGCATAGTCTGTGTGGAAAATAGGAGAACCTTAATCCAGGCTATAGTACACTCATATAGTGCTTCCTGCCTAGATGAGGAAGAAAGAATACACCAGGTAGGTTACTTCCTCTAGAAGGAACCTAATTTAACAATATTGAACTTGAGGTAACTCAAATTAGTGATTGAGATGTTTTCATGCCAAATGCTTGCTTTTGCTTTAATGGATTTTAATTATAGTAAACATTTGGTAATCTTTTCATGATTTTCTTTGTAGTGGAATAAAAAATATTGATGTGCCCTCTGGTTGTCCATGATACTTTATTATTCTCCTTAAGTTGCCTTATCTCTCAGAATAATTTTTTTCGAGTAAGATTTACTATAGTTGAAATAAGTACCCCCTCCGTCCCGGTCCACGTATTCTAGTGTGCGGAGATTAAGGAAAGTTAATTTTTTATACATAAAAAGATGTGTAAAGTTAATGGAATGTGTGTAAAAGTGAGTATTTTAGATAATTTAATGAAAAAAGTGTGTAAAGTTGCTGGGATATGTGTATAAAGCGAATAGGATTGTAATGTATTTTTTCCATTTTTAGAAACGTGTATAAGTGTTGGGACGGATCAAAAAGGGAAGTGTGCAGTAATTAGTGGGACGGAGGGAGTATTAAACTTGTGCATGCACTATCTGCTTCTCCCTATACTTGGTGTTCTGAAAGAAGTTACACTTTGTTATTAGGTTATAATGTACTAACTTGGTGTTCTAATATCTTCAGGTGTTGGATGCATCTTGGTACATGCCTGATGAGAAAAGAAATCCACTTCAAGAGTATCAGGTGCTAACCCATCTTTATTTATCTGGTTGACTTTTGCACAACCTTTTCTTCTCACCACCCCAGGCACCATAATATATATATAAATGTTGAAATTTTACTTTTTAACCATGCCCTTTCCTCAAAATCCATAGCTGGAAGGTCGCACACCCCCTGTATTTCAGATCAATGATAAAGCTGGATTTTTTTTTTTTTTTTTGAGAATTTTATATTTTTTGACAGGTAGCACATATTCCAGGTGCACTTTTCTTTGATGTCGATGGCATATCGGATCGAACTACAAATGTAAGATATTAGATCCTTCTAATACTAGTGTCGCTTCCTAAGTAAGATTTTCCTTGTGATAAGACTTAAAGTCCTCTATATTTTATCTTGTTCTGCTAAATAATCTTTTGTTATGAGTTTTATCTAGTTCTTCTGTATTAGAATATGCCCTCTCTGTTAGTCAAGTAGCATTTTTTTTTTTGGTTATTTAAGATAAGTTAACTGTCCATGATCGAGGAATAAGTTGTGAATCTGTTATACTGCCTTCTGATCTTCATTCATGAATTTTACTTAAAAAAGAAAAAAAATTAATTTTTCATCCAGGCTTAGCAATTAACAAGCTCGACAAATAATTCTCTTGTTACTTGACCAACTATCAGGAGAAGCAAGTATGACCGATACAGTAATAAAAAAATTGATAGAGTAGCTATTGATCCCAATACAGCCCGAAATCATGATTAAATATTTCATGATGCCATCAGCTCCAAAGAGTTAGATAATTTTGCTAGGGGGTGAGGGCCAAGGAAAATAACTGATAGAACACGACACAGGATCAATAAAAAAAAAAAGACACGCTGAAATAATTCCTCAAGGAGGGCCACGGAGAATTCTATTCTCCACCTCAAGCCGTAAGGCTGCAATCCTTCAAAGAAGGCCACAGAGATGAACTCTGCCACAAACCAATTAATGCTGCAAAATAGATACTTTCTTATTGATGAAACCCTAGAGCAACATATGTTGTTTAAATAGGCTCAAGGCCCATGAAAACCCTACACCTTTGTACTAATTAAGGATTTAAAGAAAATAGGAAACTAAATAATCTAAAATAAGGGAATAATTGACTTGAAATCAAAATACTAAAATAACTAATATTTCCTTCTATCAATAACTCACTAGTGGATTATCGTTCTTGCAATCTTTATTTCAGTCCTTGCACTTGCCCGTCACATCTCTGAATAAATGAATTGTTTTGTGGTTCATGTCGCTTTTCCTTTTTATGTGTCATTTAGATTTGTTGTAAAGTTATTTCAGTTGTTTCATTTATATGCATTATTGTACTTGCATCAGTTCATGTATATTTTCACATATATGAATCATGATCATTCTCCTTAAATGGTGAATATAGTTGCCACATATGTTGCCATCAGAAGAAGCCTTTGCTGCTGCTGTTTCTGCGCTTGGGATTGAAAATAAAGATGGTCTGATAGTTTATGATGGAAAGGGAATCTTTAGTGCTGCTCGTGTATGGTGGTCAGTTTTTCAATTTGACATTTTATAGCAAATATGTTTTGCAATTTTTAACTAAATGTATTTGTTTGATGATCATTGATAAAATAATCTACTACTGCGTTCTTTCAATAAACAGGATGTTTCGAGTATTTGGGCATGAGAGAATTTGGGTTTTGGATGGAGGCCTGCCAAGCTGGCGTGCTTCAGGTTTTGATGTAGAGTCCAGTGCTTCAAGCGATGCTATCTTGAAAGCTAGTGCTGCCAGTGAGGCAATAGAGAAAGTGTATCAAGGACAACGGGTTGGTTTTATTTTTCTAAATTGTACATGTAACCTGATGCTCACATTTTAGATCTGAGTTCCTGGCCAACTCTATATGACTTTCAAATTTAATGTTCTTATGTGTTTTCACATTATGTTGGCATTGTTATTTTGTTTTTAAATATTCATCACTTGCTTCAAGAATAAATATAGACACTTGTATCTGCAGGTTGGTCCAGTTACATTCCAGACCTATTTTCGGCCTCATCTTGTCTGGTCACTTGAGCAGGTTCCTTCTTTGAACCCTCTCTCCATTGTTCATGATTTAGATTGTAGCTTTGAACTCATGCCTATGCTGCTTGACATAATTTTCTTAGTGGCATGCGTCTTTCAGGGGTTGTCAAGGTGACCAGTTCCTTGTCAAATATTTGCGATGATTTTGAGTCTTACTAGTTTCCACCAAATAGATTATTTGGTTTTTTAAGGAGGTCATATGCAGTTATGTACAATTTCATTTGAGTAGAGAACTGTTGTAACATTATTCACGTGTTGCTGGTAGCCTGGTAGACTTTTTAGATTTTTTCTTTGTGCCTTTAAGAATAGTTTTTGTATTCTTGTTCTGAAACTGATTCCCTTTCTGCCATTTTGAGATCAATAAATATTGATTTGGCAATCTGAAGAAATGTTCACTTTTGTCTTTATTGATTACCTCAAACTGCTGGGGCTTGTGGAAATATATTTTTAGAAGTAGACAAAAATTTATTTTTGGATATATTTAAGCTTATATATGTTTCACTATCCAGGTCAAGAAAAATATTGAGGAACAAATCCATCAGCACGTAGATGCTCGTTCAAAAGCTAGGTACAATATTTACTGTTTCTTTTCTTTTTTAGTGATCATGTGGTTTAAATTTCTGCTGTATACTAATATCTTTCATACTAAGGTGCAGTAGAAAAAGTGCATGCCATGGATGTTCTTTATATATCACTCCTAGTAACATAATGTTTACTCTTATATAAGACATGTTAGGGATCAGTGATTAATTGATGAATTAACTTCTATATTTAATTTATGGTTTCAATTGTCCTGAATATAAATGCTTGGTACATTTTCTTTTATATGGAAGATACTTTCCCGTCAAGAAGTTTCTGTGGAGCATTAGCTTGTAGATATAGATAAATCTCAATCAGTTAGTATTTTTTATCTTTCACAGATTTGATGGAGTTGCACCAGAGCCACGAAAGGGAATAAGAAGTGGTCATGTACCTGGCAGCAAATGTGTGCCCTTTCCCCAGGTGGAAGGCTATCTGTTATGATTCATTGAATCCTGTCTTTCAAAAATCTGAATCCGCATTTGTGCAACCAATGCCTTACCATCAAAGCTTAATTCATAAAATTGTGAATATGGGAAATTTAAAATTGCTCATGAAAAGTTGTGGGCATAATAAAAATGCTTCTTCTATCATAACAATTACTCTTTTCGTGATAATTTACAACCTGGTGCCATACTTATACATGTTGATATGTGCCTGTAATCCAGGAGAAATGGTTTATTTTGTAAACTGAACCTTTTGTTTTTCCAAGTTTACTCTTCATCACTTCGCCTTTTCTTATGCTGACATTTGCTTGCATGTTATTTATAATGTTTTCTGAGGTTCCTTTCAGGTATTGGATGGGTCACAGACACTTTTACCTGCAGATGAGCTTAGGAAAAGATTTGAACAGGAAGGTTAGATTTTTGATTGATTGTTTTTCCGCATGTTCTTAGTACTTGCCATCAGCAGTGTATGTCTTCTTTGCTTTTGAAACAGTGCTAATCTCTTCTATAGTCCAATTTTCCTTGTGGTACACTAGGATGTTATGTTATTTGTTGAGGTTACAACCTCAAGTTGATATAGTTTATCATCTGACATGTCAATTTCTGAAAAAAAAAATAGTATTATGAACTTTATTTTCTATATTTTGCAACAGTGCTAATCTCTTCTATAGTCCAATTTTCCTTGTGGTACACTAGGATGTTATGTTATTTGTTGAGGTTACAACCTCAAGTTGATATAGTTTATCATCTGACATGTCAATTTCTGAAAAAAAAATAGTATTATGAACTTTATTTTCTATATTTTGCCCATGTGCTTTTATATTTTTAACTTTACCTCTTGTGCTTTTTTTTTTCTTTTTTAAACTTTTGCCCCCGTGTACACCTTTTTCACCTAAATTTAAATAATTTAAATTCAAAATAAAAGGTGAAATTCCAAGGGGAGAAGGGATGGAAACTAGAAGCACATGGGCCAAAGTGTACAAATGAGAAAGTGTCAAATGAAAGTATAGGAGGCAAGAGTCAAAAGTTAAAAAAAAAAAAGAAAAGAAAAGAAAAAGAAAAAAGAGTGAAAGTGCAAAAAAAAAAAAAAATTGTTTCCTCACACGTATTTTGATGCATGCAGTTTCTCAGCAAACTTTTTTAAGGTGACTAAACCCCTGATCTTTTACAGGAATCTCATTGGACAGACCCGTGATAACATCTTGCGGTACTGGTGTAACTGCGTGTATTTTGGCATTGGTGAGTCATGCTCTTCACCTACCTATTAGTGTCAAAATGTGTTGGTAGCATTAACTGATCACAACTGTGTTGTTACCTTTGATGATTGCCTGAAAATTGTTGGAGTTAGTTTCAATCAACTCTATACTACTAGATATTTACGTCGTAGATATGAACACATGAAGATTTGGATTTCAGGGCCTTCACCGGTTAGGGAAGACTGATGTGCCAGTATATGATGGGTCATGGACAGAATGGGGAGCGGATCCTGATACACCCGTCAACTCTTCCCAAGAGTAGATTTAAGTTGTACTTTCGGCATCCGTGAGTGCGTGCGTCCTATGATTGTACCAGTTGTTGATGATGAAAAGAGAATGTAAAATTGACAAAAATAAAAAATAAAAAAAATCCTGGATTACTTCACTTCTCAATGTCTGAAAATGGTAAATTTGTCTCTTGGGCACATATTTTGGTTTTGTTTTTGATGGATGAAATTAGGAAGTGTGATATATTGCTGGAGTTTAATTTTCTTGATATACGTATGTATACGAGTGTGTAGATGGAATCCATTAAGTTAATATTATTTTATACGTCTTAAAAATTATTAAAAATAAAGGCTAATTCTTAGGTGGCTTATGCTCATACATGCTGCAAGTATTTTATTAAAACTATATATTTTAGTATTTTATTCTCTTCCCATGTCAATCATATTTTATTTTTATTTGTTTTTTATTAATAATAAAGATGTACTTTATTCTTTATCTTAAGGTAATATTATGTAATTTTTTTAATTTAACTTTTTAAAATAGTTTTATTTATGTGTTATGACATCTATATATTCTTAAATAAAATTTATAAGATGATGAGTATATGTAACAAATCAAATAAATATAATACATTATCTAATTTAATCAGCTTTAAATTTTAATTTTAAATAAATAACCCTGTATTATAGGAGTAATAAATTAAATAATATAATAAATTAAATAATGATATCCTTTATACATAAATGGAAACCGAATAAAAAATAACTAATCTAGCTAAAAAAAATTATGATAATCAATATTACAAATTTATGTACATCTTATGATAACCGTGTGAACAATTTATATTACAAAAGTTATTGATATTAATAACTAACCTAAAAAAATTAATAACAATGCACCGAAAAAAAATCAATAAAAAGGGAATTAAAATTTAAATAAAAGGGTTTTTTCTTTTAATTTTTTTTAAGTAATTGACATCTAATAACAACTAAAATGAGCGCTGTTTTCTTTCTGATTTTTAATTTAATTTAAAAATGTTTTAACTGTGTACACGGATAATTCGTCTTAAAAATTAGGACATGTGAGATGGCCTCACCCAACACTATCCCTATGATTTTTTATTCTTATTATTAATTGTTTATAAAATAATATAACAAAAGATTATCTTTTATCTGTAATTCGAATTTCACCTGATATAGTTTAATTGAACGGATATTAATTTTCTTTTATTAGGTATTACTTTTTTATTAAAAATAGTACTATCACTTTTTATTAATTTTATAATTAAATATTATAATAAAAAAATGAATGAATTAAGTATTAATTATAATTTAAAAAATTAGAAAATTAAATATGAATTATAAGACATTAATAAATAATCAAATGAATTAAATATTAATTATAATTTAAAAAATTAGAAAATTAAATATGAATTCACGCAATTAAATAACAATTAAAATAAAAAAATAAATTAAATATATACATATAAAATTAAAATCAAAACAAGATGATATATGTTGTTCATAATTTTAGATTGAATAGTGATTAGCGGTAAGAAATTAGGTGGGTTATTAGTTGCAAGTAAAGTTTATGGCATTTTGTCTCACAAAATTTAGATCCTAAAATGGATAAATAAAAATATTTGTTTAAATTTATTAATATTTTTAATTAATGTTATAATAATAAAATTAAATAAAAAATACTTTAATTAGTAATTAATTTTCTATTATATTTCAAATATTTATTGTGTAGTTAATATGAGTATCAAATTAAAGATCTTGAAAACATGAATAATTTGATATAATTTTTATTATTAATAGAGATGTAAAATAAATTATAAACATTTAAATTTTTTCCTAAGAAGTAAATTACATGATTGGATGATAATAAATGAGGAGAGATAAAATGTGTCTTTATTATATTATATTATTATACTTGTTAAAAGGAAGCAAGTAGAAGAAAGAGAAATAATTTGATCATCCAACGTCCATGATTAAAGAGAGTTAATCTAAAAGATAAAAGTGACCCGAGTCATGTGTGAATTTGGCTCAGATAAGCAATTCCAAAAATAAAAGAATTTATACACTAGTTATATTTGAATATTTGTTCGGACTTATTTTTCTTCTAAATCCGTAATTTAAAAACAGCCTATTGAATTCAATTTATAGGGAGGTAAATTTTCACATCAGATAAAACTAATTCAAACTAATTCTCACGCCTTATTTAATACAATATTTTTTTAAAACTTATATAAACAATTTATGAATCAAACAATATTGGTGTAATATGCTGTTTGAGCTAGATTGTATGTGTATGCGGCTATTTGTGGATGGTGGACATCACCTAGTGGATGTAACATTTACAATATAATCTTGACACTGATAGACATTTTCTTTTTCTCGTGGAGTTTGTTGCCTCGTAGAATCTAACATTTTGTGGGATTAGAAGTAAGAAAGATTTATATGAAGTACAAGTAATTCAAAATTGAAATTTTGAATGCGGCACACATTGTAAAAAAAATATTACTCAAATTCTTATACTTTTATCGACTATTATATATATAAAAAATGACAAAAACTCCGGTGCATCCGGGCGCACGGACCACATCCCGTGCGCCTTTAGAATTTTGTGTAAAATTGTATACCTTTTAGTATACAGATGTGTACCCTTTATTTTCTAAAGAAAATTATTGTGTGTATCTGAGCGCATGAACAACACTCCGTGCGCCTTTAGAATTTTGTGTTAAATTGTATACCATTTAGTATAAAAATATGTACCCTTTATTTTCTAAAGAAAAAAAATATTAATGAAAATTGTATACCCTTTAGAACAAAATGATGTACCTTTTATTAATTAAAGTGTATACCCTTTAGACCAAAGCAATATACCCTTACCCATAATACTAAATTTCTAAAGGCGCACGGAATGTTTTCCCGTACGCCCGGGCGCACGCAAGCCTCACTCATAAAAAAAATACTTTTTAAAAAGATAAATTATTACTACTCTTTTACATGGAAAATATTATTCTTTAAATTTTGATATATTGTGATTTTTTATATTTTTGTTGAATAAAATTTGAAGAGTGATTTTTTTATCTAGAAGAGTAATAGTATATCTCTTTAAAAAGTAACTTTTTATTTATTAAAAAATAATTCCAAAAATAGTAAATTCACATCTGATTCACTCTTGGAATGTGTATTATTTAGTTGTAAACCGAATCTATATACCAATACTTCCTCTATTTTGTTTCAATGCTTATGTTTACTTTTTACACGTTGATTAAGGAATGTAGTATTGTAATGGATAGTGAGTTGAAACATATAAAATTTAATGAAAGAAAGTGAGTAAGCGTGTATTAATGTTGGATGTGAGTCTCATGATGATATATTAATTATTTTGGGTGAGTCTCCTATACCAAAAAGGAAACATTAAGATTGAAGTGGGACACCCAAATTAATACTCCCTCCCCGTCCCACCACAAGGAGCGCATTTTGCCATTTTCGTCATCCCAATACAAGAGGTGCATTTCTCTTTTTAGTAAAAGGGACTAACACAAAACAATTAATATATTCCAATGGGACCCACAAACCACACTAATACACCTACCCACTTTATATTAAAATATTACTCTCCTCATCTACACATTAAATATTATATCCCTTAATTTACGTGTCAAAAAGTTTTGCCACCCTTGTGGTGGGGCGGAGGGAGTAATATGTAAAGATTGAAATGTGATGGAGAGAATTAGACCTAAAATTAATAATGTTTCAATATGATTCAGATTTATGATGTGTTTGAAAATTATTAATAGTGATATATATATATATATATATATATATATATATATATATATATATATATATATATATATATATATATATATATTGAATTATGGTACAGTGACTTTATATCAAAATAATGTGTAAGAGTTGGGTATATATATCTTAAGTATACTATAGCATAAACTTTTTTTGCTGACGTGTCGTCTCCAGAACGCTCCAATGTGGCGTTTAATTTTGCCAATTTTTTGAAATTTTAAATACTTTATTTAATATTTTCCATATTTACTTTTAATTAACATTCTTATTTAATATTTTCTTATTTTAAATAATGTGTTTCTTATTTTTAATAATGATTAAATTTTTAATATTTTATTTATTTATTTGGGTATCATTAATTAATTACGAAATCTTTTAATGTAATAAGTTAATTAACATCAAATTAAATCGAGAAAAAAAATTCTCTCTCATCCCACCAATAAATAATTTTTTTAGATTTTTTAATAATTTTTTTAATAATTTCCTTATTTGATTTTAATTAACTTCCTTATTTAGTGCTTTCTTTTTTAAATAATGTGTTTCTTATTTTTAATAATAATTAAAATTTTAATATTTTATTTATTTATTTGGGTATCATTAATTAATTACGAAATCTTTTAATGTAATAAATTAATTAATATAAAATTAAATCATATATGTACAGGGAAATAAGAATATTCCATATATTATTCTCTCATCCCACCTATAAATAAATCTTTTTGGTTATTCATTCTAAATACACACATTCAATATTCCAAGAGGAATAGAAGCTTTCTTCAAGTTCCTCTAGAGAATTGATTTATAAAGTATAAAAATTTATTTTGATAGAGATAATCAAGTAGAGATTCGATTAAAGTATAAGAATTGATTCAAGCATTCTTGAATCGATTTACCTCTTAAGAATCGATTCTTTAAGAGGAAAAGAATTGATTGAAGTATTCTTGAATCAGTTTACCTCTTAAGAATCGATTCTTCAAGAGAAAAATAACTGATTCATGTATTCTTGAATCAATTTACCTCTTAAGAATCGATTCTTTAAGAGGAAGAGAATTTATTCTCTTATGAATCGATTCTTCAAGAGGAAAATAATTTATTCAAGTATTTTTTAAATATATTTACATATTAAAAATTAATTTTTTAAGAGTAAGAGGATTGATTCAAGTATTCTTGAATCGATTTACATCTTACGAATATTTCTGATTCGATTTATCTCTTAAGAAGAGATTCTTCAAGAGGAAGAGAATTGATTCAAGTATTATTGAATAGATTTACATATTAAAAATTGATTTTTCAAGAGTAAGAGAATCGATTAAAGTATTCTTGAATCAATTTACATCTTAAGAATCGGTTCTTCAAGAGGAAAAAAATCGATTCAAGTATTACATTTTAAGAATCGATTCAAGTATTCTTTAAGATCTACCTCTAAAGTATTGATTTAAGTATTCTTCAAGAGGATCGACAATTCAAGTACTCTTGAATCGATCTACCTCTAAAGAATAAGAGGTTGAAAAACTAATTCATGTATAGAATCGAAAGTTTAAGTTCTTTAAATTAAATTATTATTTCATAGCAAATAACATTAAGAACCTGTTTAGTAGAGAGGATTTAAAGCATGAAATGATTATAGGATCAGAAAAAGATGTTTGGTAATATGAAATGATTCCTATACAGTAACTTAGTTCCCAACTACTAAGAAATCAGTGATTCCTCTATAAATCATAAATTGGTCTCTATGGCTTTAAATCAATTCTTCATTCCTATGCATACGTGAATATTTATAATTTATATTTTTATTAAAAAAAACTCTTGAGTCTTCATAATAATAACCGGAATTCTTAAATAAGTAATTAAAAAAAACTCATAAAATATTTTATTCAATTCCAAAGAACTATTACGAACAAAAAAAAACAGAAGTTATATGATAGCCATTCATGTCATTAACCAAACAATCTCTCTAAATAAACAACATTAATTATCATTCCCTACTATTATTACTATCATCATTCTCATTCCCATTCTTATTATTGAACCAAACGCCCCTTAAAATTGAGTTTGTAAATCTTTTTTAATTTTTTAAATTTGGTATATTAATATTTATTTATTTATATATCTTAATTATTCAATTATGATATATGGATTATAAAATTTATTTTCTTTAGTTGTTTACATAATTTGAAACTAATAAATTTAAATAAAAAATAAATTAATAAATTCATTACGAATTATGAATATTTAAAAGAATATTATATATAAATTATATATATATATATATAATTTAAAAAAATACAAGTCAATATTCTTTCAAATAATTAGAATATATGTATATATATTAACTATTTACATGATTTAGTTATATGTTATATTATCAAAAGTCAATTGTTATAATTTGTTGTACATTCTTTACATTGATGAAATAAATTTTCTAGCCATAAGAAAAAAAATCCTTAATTAATGTTGTTATGTTATATAACACGGATTATTTAATTATAAAAAATAAGAATAATAATTAAATGATGATGCGTTGTACGTGGGCTATATATATGAGAGAGAGAATAAAGAAGAGAGAAGAGATGAGAGTGAAATAAATGATAGGCGACTGAGTTGAGGTTTAATAGGGTTTATAAAAATATATAGAAGTGAATTTTTAAATATAGGTATGGTTTTGAAATTAAAAAATTGGATTTAAAATCCGAAAACAAAAGTCACTTTATGGTATGCTTATTTCAAGTTCATGTAGACTTAATAAATCATGAATAATGATAATTTATATTTGTTTTGAATTTTGGTTTGATGATTTAATTTAAATTTTTTTAAATTAAAATTAGTATAATTGATTTTTAAAATTGAATAATTTTTATTTAATGAGAAAATTTTACATTGATTCTCTTAATATGAAAGATATTTCATTCAATTGAGTGAAGGCACCCTCCTCCGGGCAATGTTACTTTTTAAAATGTCAATTACTACTTCTCTTGAAATAGTTATATTTTGTCTTACTCAAAAGTAATTAGTCTTTGATCTGAAGATTAATAGTTTTGTATAATAAATATTTTGTGGCATGTGAGAATATTCTTTTTGGGGTTCACTTTTCTCTGTGTAAGATATATTTCTAAAAGTGGACAAAGCCCATTTGCATAAAGCCCAAACTCACTTGAATGAAGCATGGTTAATACACGACATATTAAACAGTGGGAATCAAGAGATGATTGAATAAATTAGATTTCAGTTACCTTCCTATATATCAAGATATGATGTGACACATCATTGTAAAAAGGATTCTTGTGATAAATGTTGGTATATGGTGTTACATCTATTTAAATTAATTTCTGTTGAGAAGGAAATTACCTCTCTTCAATTATCTTTCTTTGTTTTTAGAGGGTATGCCTATTTTGAAGAAATGAAATTTGATTAGATAGGAAGTCTAAATAGTAAAAAATCCATAAGGTCGAAACTTTTTTAGAGTGAAAGTATTAAGACTGAGTCTGTAATGCTGGTGATCTGCTAAATGAAATATCTCGAGGAAATGATGGAGTCATCTCAACAGTTTAAAACAATTATTTTAGTTTACTCCCGCTCTTAAATTTGAATATTCGTGTGATACTACTAGTTATAAGATCATCATTCCTTCTTTTAAATACTGATATTATTGAATCATTGTTTATTGTAAGATCATATAGTTCTTTTAATTGGTATCAAATCTAAAACTAGTTGTAAACAGATTTGATTCTGGAACCTCTCAGAAATCTCGCAATTGAATGCTTGTGAAGCAGGATAATAAATATATTCTTCATATCTCGATTGATCCAACTATTCGTACTGAAAATCCATGATGAATGTTTTCTCAAAGCATAGAGAGAAGGTGTTTGAAAGGCTATTCGAGATTGATAGATTCATTTTGTAGTCACGGACGCACATGGAAATGAGAACCCCAAACTAGAAAACTGGATGGATTAAGAAAAGTTGGGTGATGCTGCATATAATAAAGTTCTATTACTATATGCTATTCTCACCTCAGTGGATCAACAATGACACTGTCTCATTATTATATGCACCCAGACCAAGGAAGCATTAAAGATTCTATCTGTTCAATTTGAAGGTACATACTCAATGCGTGACTCTAAAATTCAAAGGTAGATGACCGAATATTAAGTGAATAAATATGAGGAAACGATAGCTGTTTATTTTACTCATCTATCATAAATCAATCTCACATGCTTGGTCATATCATTCCAGAATAAAAACAAGTTTAAAAGATCCTAAGAACCTTACCTAGAAGGTTCGATGAGAAAGTAACAGATCTAAAAACTTTCAGAAAAATCCAACCAATTGTACTTGAAGAGTTAATGGGTGATCTTCATGCATATGAAATGAACATTGGATATGATGCTATCAAATCTAAAGGAATAAGCATTGCTTTTGTTGCTAAAAGTCAACAATTTGAGGATGATGACTAGCTATCAAATCAATCTTAAAGAATTTGAGGAAAGTATTGCACTTTTAATTAAAAATTTTGAAAAGATGAAAAGAAAGTTTCAAAGACCTTTTGCTGGAAAGAAGGGAAAATCCTCGTAAAGCTTAATGGAGAAAAAATATTTCCCAAAAAGTCACAAAACAAGTTTGGAAATGGAAACTTTCAACTCGAGAAAGATCAATGCGGGGAATGCCATGGGTTTGGACATTTTAAAGGTAAATTCCAAACTTCTTAAAAAAACCAAGGCTCTCAAGGCCACATGGAGTGTTTCAGATTCATATAAGGAACTTTCAAAGGAGAATCATACTGCCATAAGATTTTCATTGATTGGTAACAAGTGTTCAATTTTAATGATGATCATGATGTTGATTGAGGTGAAGAAGAAATCCCAACGTTAGAAAAAATGCCGAGAATGCACATAGAAGACACTGAAAAGTGGTCGCAAGCCACCACTATCATAAAAAAACTAGAAACACAAGTTGCAACTCGATCTGGAATCAAAAGATAAAGTTTCTCAAACGAAGATTACTGAGCTTGATGAAGTTGTGGGTGATCTCTCCATAAAGAATGTTGAGTTGATGAAGGAACATACATAAACGCAAAAAAAAACTGTCTATTTTTCATGAGTTGAAACTCAATAAGCAAATTTGTGCTTATCATCTCAACTTAATAGATTCTTTTAAATTTGGACTTGCCTTTGTTCAACAGGAAATGGAAAATGGCTATGATGAAAGACCATCTCTAGAAATTAAACTATGAGAATCAAAAGTAGTTGGAGTACTCAACGTCATTACGAAACAAATTTAGGCCAACAAGATGGAACAGGATAAGCTGAGTAATCTCATATATCGATTGAATACTAGCAAAGACAAACAAAATGAATTCTTGTAGTGGGAAAAAGTTCATGGAAGTAGGCATTGGTTTTTATGAGAGTATAAAAATTGATTCTTACCGTATGTTTAGTCTGTGTGTGATACAGTTATTTTATAAACGAGATCTAATAAGAAGATTTAAACTCCTCCGAAAAGGCCAGAGGTGGAATCCTGCCAAAAGCTTGTTTCTATAATCTGGTGAATGCCCTCAAATGAGTAGAGATCCCCAATTAAATATGTTTCAAAGATAACAATTACCCTTAGTAGGCAGGTGTCCGATGTAGCTGACTGCTCTCCTTCAAGCATAGGGATATACCCCCTCGCATCTTAGACCGCGTTGCTCACGCCTCCGATGCTACCATCCTTGCCCGATGCTCAAGCCACTGGATACTCAACAAGATGGTCTTTCAAGACCTCCTTTCCATCTTCAACGATGGTTCTAATCTTAGCGCTCACGCCTGTCTTCCTTATGGTTTTGACATAAGTTGGCCACGACTTTTATGGTGCTAGTGAAAATATCTTTCATAGTGGGAGCAGGACTACATACTCTGGTGTGGCAATCCTCTTCCAATGACAAGCATGCCAACCTAAGCCCGTTTGCTGATCACGAAGCCTAAGCCTAATTATGGCCAAGTCCTTCTGCCCTAGATTAGCCCCTATTGATTTGCTCCAAGCCACAACCCATTGTTGGTTGGTAAACTCTTTAGTCACTTCATTGATATCTAGCCATAGTAGTAGATGGACGTAGCCTTTATCCACCGCCTCTCACTTGCTCAGCTTGATCTCCCATGATTCCTTGATATCTTGGCTAGTCAGTTGTCCATCTTTTGCACGAACCTCTTTTTGACGGCATGCATGTATTTTTTCAGTCATTTTATCCTGATTCCATAGTTGTCTCGAGCCTCTAAAGCTTTGTAGGAGTATATCTCTAGTAGCTTAGATGTGAGACAAGACATGGATGTGACTGATCTTGCTGTGTCCTTGTACAACCTACTTGCAGACAAAACATACTTCCTCTTTTGCTGGATGGCTACTTCTTGATGGAGATGTTAGGGAAGGCTTTTAATGCAGTTGTGGACAGCCCCCTACCTTTCTATGACAAGTCTCATCCCCCACTTTTCATGCTGCTCAGACTTTCTGGACTTTTCTTTTTGTGGAAGCAGAACATTCCTTCTTTCTTATCCTATAACTATCGTAGGATAGCTTTTTTATAGTCAGTTTGATTGTGCATTTCCTACCGCACTCTTAATTCTTGTTTCCAAACCTGCTTCACTTTTGCTTATCCGGTATCCCGCCGATTTCAACCTCCAACTCAGACGAAAGGCCTATATCCTAGGGTTGTTTCGACTTGGGCCGTGCCCCCTTTCCCAAGCTCAGCTACTTCTGGTTGCTCCTTGCCCAAACGACCACCAATGCTTATTTTTGTGTTTTATTGTTTCAGTCTCATCAATTCAACCAAATGTGGCATAAAGAATCATATGATCTTAGTTGAATTTATTTTGGGTTAGTTGTTTGACCCTCTTTAAAACCTATTGTTTGGTTAGAATTTATTTTGGGTCACCTGTTTGACCCTCGTTGAAGCCTTGGTTAGGCTTCTGTTCTTGACTTCTGTTTATCCCCTTCTTATTTAATGCAACATCTATGGGCCTTAGTGGGGCCATGCACAAAGTCAATCTAATAATTACTAGTGGGCCATAAAGCCCATTTAATTAATCTTCAATTTCTTTTTGGACTTCTCTTATACGTACAATCAGAGAAGGTGTATTAATTGCCTCCCTGGTCAAAGCAGCCTTGACCCTAAGACTGAAATTTAAAAACTGCCCATCATATCGGCTACATCAACTCAGCTGTTGTCTAATTCTCCACCTCATCTCCACTTGATAAGAACTTGTTCTACCTTTGAGCTGTCTATATCTACAATACGACAATCCAAAACAAACTCTGGCAAAAATGGTGGGTCCATAGCTAGCAAATCCTTTTGTAAAGAAAATGACCAATCTGTCCCCAACTGCTGGCTTTAATGACCACCTTTGAAATGGGAGCCTCCGCATCCTTCCTTTTCTCCATCTCATTTGTGAAGTATAAACCTCATTCAAATATAGTGGAGTGTGATGAATGGGTTGTCTGTATTTTTAGCTCATGTGCGATCAGAATACATGAGTGATCATGTGCAACAAGTTGTAGAGCTCAACATGAGCTGCAAGTCATCCAATCGGTGCACAAGTGGACAAGGGGTTTTGAAGTGAGTGGATATGATTCGTTTAGATGAGTTATGTGCAGTTCTATACATGGATAGAAACCTTAACACATCATCTATCCATTGAGATCAAATAAGGGCGGTTTTGAAATCATTTAACAGCCCAAACGAAGGCTAGAATAGTGCACCAGCAAGTAGTCCTATAACTTCCTGCAGATTAGTATTTAAACTGATGTATGACTTAATTCTTATTATAATCTCCTTCATACTCTCATAAGCAATGAGATACTCTCTCTATAGTGGATGTAGGCTCGTTAGTGAGCCGAACCACTATAAAATATCCTCATGTTCTTGTTTTTTCTTTGTCTTTAGATTTAGGCTTGAATCTTTCAATGTTTAAGTTCCTTCATTAATCTGCTAACTGCCAAATCCCATGACAATTGGCACCGTCTGTGGGAATGGAGGAAAAAATGAGAAGGATCAAGATGATATCTACATGGTTCGAAGTCAAGAATGGAGGATTTTATAATGAAGATGAAGAAAACAAGTGGTTGATCAAGTTCTAAGGGATCTTATAAAGAAGAATATTGGTTAATTGACAGCCTGCATCGACAGATAGGTTGATTGGCAAAGAGGTTATCGAAGAGATGAATTCTGAGGATTCTTCTTAATGGGGATGAGATATCATGGGAGGGGTGAAAACCCAGAATGATATATCGTTGAGAATAGATTGTTGAGGGGAATGGGATCGCAAGAGAGTCATCAAACATCTAGTGGAAGGTTTGCAGATTAAACGTAATGTTGATTCCGACATGGATTCGGCCTTTGGAAATGGATGGCTTCTACGGTGATCTTAGGCGACTATGGAATGCAGATCAGTTAGAGGGAGATGGAAGAACTTTTTGAACGACAGTTCGGAGGTGGGTTCGAGATTTCTGGTAGTGGTTTTTGGTTATGTAACAGGTGGAGGTGGTTCCAAGAAAGGTTTTTGGCAGAAGCAATATGAACTCCGGTGGCCCAGGATTGAATTTTAAACGAAGACATCAAGGTTTCAGTTTAGACAGAAACCAATCGGCTGGAGTACATCGTGACATATAACAGAACTGGATACCGAAAGATCAATCACGATTTCGGAAGCAGTGATTAGGGTTATTGTCCTACAGCAATAGATTTGGAGCGGTTGACATGGGATCGACGGCCAGACAGGAAGCGGACGGGATCGACGACGGGTAACAACTTTTAGAGGTGAACCAGTGTGACCATCTTTTCGGTGAGAAGGTTGGGTCGTGATTATCGGTGAGAAACTTGGTTCCGCAATGATGTCATTCTCCGGTATAATGGTGGCGTGCAGCGGCGGCTTGAGGTGACGGGTACAGTAGTCTCCAATGGGATTATTGGAGTTGCAGATGTCGACGTCTTCGGCAACTGAAAATGACTGAGCGTTGAAGCCATGATAATTAAATCCAGCAGCAATTGAGAATTGCTTCTGGTGAGGATAAGCAGCATTGTTCAAATGCAAAGAATTAGATTCTCACTCATAGTTGAGGTAAGGATCTGATTCAAGACAGATTCCAACAGAGGGAATTAAGGTTGAACTTTGCATATGTGTGTCAGCTATGCAGGTTAGGATCTCATGTTAGATGGTGGAGTACAAAAAGCTGGAAATTTTAATTTTGAATCGGTGAGCAGTGGATCTCAATGGAGATGGCAAAACAGATATATCTTTGGTTCAATACGTGTTCACTATAGATTCGAAGAACTAAATTGGTACAGGGTAGTGTCCCAGCATTATTTTAAAATGCTGTAACAATGGCATAGAACTCCTCGGAAGGTGGAGTCAGGATATATGCTTTTAGGTGAAATGATCATGCTTAATAGTTTGATTCACACAAAGAAGAGGTTAGCTTAAGAAGGTTTGTAAGAAATGAAGGTTTTTTTGTAAATGATTAGTGTTCGGGGAAGTAGCGGATTCAACGGGGTAGTTAGGGGATGTAGTGACTTGGACTCGGTGGCGTTACATAGGGCCAGAGTGACGTGGATGCAAAGAGCAAGTGGGAGAAAGCATCGGGTAATCCTAGTGAGTAAGAATCAACTTCAAAGTGATGGCACTTTTCAATAGGAAAAAGGTTCGAACTTATTGTGGCTCGGCAGTATGTCAACGTTGATACATTGGAGGTGTTGCTCAAGGTGGAGCAATGATGAAAGGTGTTTCTCAAGGTGGAGCAATTGGTTGAAAGGTTGATACTCAAGGTGGAGTAGTGATGGAGAAATGGGTTGTTATAGTTGAATAAGGTTTAAGGTGGAGAATTGTGAAGTATAAACCTCATTCAAACATGGTGGAGTGTGATGAATAGGTTGTCTGTATGTTTAGCTCATGTGTGATTAGAATACATGAGTGATCATGTGCAACGGGGTGTAGAGCTCAACATGTGCTGTAAGTCATCCAACTGGTGCACAAGTGGACAAGGGATTTTAAAGTGAGTGGATAGGATTCGTTTGGATGAGTTATGAGTAGTTATATACATGGTTAGAAACCTTGACACGTCATTTATTCATTGAGATTAGATTAGGGTGGTTTTGAAATTGTTTAACAGCCCAAACGAAGGCTGGAATAGTGAACAGCAAGTAGTCCTATAACTTCCTGTAGATTAGTATTTAAGCTGATGCTTGGTTTAATTCTCATTGTAATCTCCTTCATTCTCTCATAAGCAATAAGATACTCTCTCTATAGTGGATGCAAGCTTGTTAGTGAGCCAAATCACTCTAAAAAATTCTCGTATTCTCATTTCTTCTTCATCTTTAGATTTAGGCTTGAATGTTTCAATGTTTAAGTTCCTTCATCAATCTGCTAACTGCCAAATCCCATGACAATGAAACTCCACAGTGGACTACAAAAAAAAAGTGAGGAGTTTCATACATATATAGAAAGAGCGTAAATTATATAGAGAGAAGAACCTCTGTCATGGTATACGATAGAACATCCTTCAAATCAGATAGTTCAAGATCATTCACAGATTTGTTCCTCTTCATTTTCATAGTTTTCATCACCTCATGCGCAACAAACTGCAACACAGAAAGTAATTTAGAAAAAATGATGGAACATAGATAAAAGAGAGCAAAATAAAAAATACTCACGTCGGGGGGTGAATCTTTTAGGAGCCTTCTTCTTAGAGAAGAAGACAAACATCTTGAATGTGTAAAAAAATGAAAGGTATGCACGGGAGTGGATTGGAGGGGAGGGGAGCTAAAGACAATAGTGGAAACTGACGACAATATAAATAAAGTAAACTGTTAGAGGGGCAGGGGTAATTATCAATATGCCTCTGCCCCAAAAAAATTGAAAATGTAAGTTTTGTGTCTGGGGGTTTTATTCTTACAAATACATATGCGGCTCCTCCGAAATGCTCCATATGTTTTCTAATGGTGATTGTGTATGGATGTGTGCGTTTATAAAATGTTAGTTTGGATTTAGAGGACAATGGGTGTTCTCTGAAAAAGTTCTGAGAGTGAGAGTGGGAGAGAGAAACAAGGTATGACAACAAGACTGCCAAAATAATAAATTTATGGGAAAGCAATTTCTGAAGTAATAAGGTCTAGAATGGCTTATGAGGTAAGCCAGATGAAGGAATTGAGGTTCCCACACTCTTGGCTGTCGTCATATTAGTGGGTCAATGACCAGATTCTTAAATATATGCGCACACCAACATAATCGCAAGTGAAGAGGTTGGCTTGAAATTTGAGGAAATTGTACCGAATGTTAAGTTTGTGATACTTAGACTAATGGTGGTTGTGTGTGATTATAAATTATTAGTTTGGATTTGGAGGACAATGGTTTTTCTCGAGAGTGGGTGTGGTAACTCATGGCATTCATGTCTTTGATTAAAAAAAACTAAGTGAGATTCTCAACGGATTTTGTTTAATATCTGACCATTATACTGTTTTTACTTTCTTGGCTTTTAGATTCATTTGATGTGGTATTTTAAGTTATTATCATTCACTCTGTTTTATATTTTTAGTGCTTGAGTACTTGTCGCTAAAATTTTATGAAGTTATTGTCTTGATTTTGTTCCCTCCTTATTTGAACAAGAAACTTTCTTATTTCTCGATGCTTTTGAGAATTCTAATCTACTCTTTTATGTAATGAAATAGCTAAAGTGGTTTGTTTTGTAGGGATAGATGGTAATGCTGAGAACATGGAAAAGAAAGGAAGTTGAATTTCAGCAATCAGGAGGGCTTTTACTCACAGCTCAAAGGAGAAGCCATCCTACATATGCTATTCGAATAAACGACATCCTTTCAATTTTACAAGCTCGTTGCTTCGTTAGCTGATATAATATGGCATGTGGTTAGTTTAGTGAGGCAATTTCATGTTTAAAAGTGCTTAACTCGATGGAAATTCACTTATTAACTGAAGCTTTAAGTCTTTTGTTTCTATGTAGCGTGTGGTGTTTGCCAGAGTATGAGATGAGATCAACCCACATGTGTTGTTTTAGGGTACATAAAATAAAAGCAAGAAGTGGGATAAGAGAACTTCGAAGACATGGAGAAACCAAATAATTCATTACTTACTCGATTCAGAGAACTGAGTAGCATTGAAAATATACTAGGGGATGCTGATCAGTTTCTCATTAGGCCTCCTACATCTTCACAAGAACCGAAAACGCCACCTACTCTACTTTGAAAACAAGCACCTTTGAGGGGTATTTCTCCAGTGGCTGTCTCCCCAAATGCGCTCCTCCATAGTAAATGGCCCATAGAAACGAGAACTTAGTTCATGTTACCCGCTTTAAAGAGGGAACATTGTCTATATGGTCTGAATTTCAAATACACATTATCTCCAGGTGAAAATTCCAAATGTCGGCTATGATTATTTACCTCTTTAACCATCCATTGCTGTGTCCTTTCCAAATGTATATGTAACGAGCTTAGAATCTCATCTTGGTTCAACAAAAATTCAGCTAGCTGCTATGTTCGTATCTTTCTAGGAAGGAAAGGAACCAACGGGAGAGGGGACGCCCATAGAGTATTTCGAAAGGTGAGACGCCTGCAGTGGAGTAAAATCCCCTATTATAACTAAATTCTACCAAAAGAAACTATTTTTCCTAACTCTTCGGGCGTTCTGAAGAGAAACATCGAAGATAAGTCTCCACATAATGATTAAGAACTTTGGTTTGACCATTTATTTCTGGATGATAGGCAGAACTCATTCATAATTTCATCCCAATTGATTTAAATAGTTCCTCCCAAAATGAATTCAGAAAGAGAGGGTCAAAATCACACACGATTGAGGCAGACACCTCATAAAGCCATATATTTCTCGAGCGAAAACATCAACCACTGTTTTGCAGTAAAAGAATGTGAAAGGCCCAAGAAATGGCCATACTTTTAAAATCTATCCACAACAACCAGAATGCAATTGATGCCAGAAGAGCGAGGCAACCCCGAAATAAAATCTATGCTTATATCCTCCCAAACTCAAGTTGGAATAGGTAATGGAGACAGAAGACCTGCTAGAGATTTTGTCTCATATTTATTTCGCTGACATACATCACATTCTGCAACAAACTTCATAATATCTCTCATCATACCTGGCTAATATAAATTAGTAGAGAGTCGTTTGTAAGTGTGAAGAGACATTGAATGACCCCCGACTATAGAAGCATGGAGTTCTTATAAAAGGCGAGTCGCCCAAGATATCGTCAAAGAATGGACGCCAATGGTCACCACCAACACTAAAGCCATGAGCTCCTTTTCATAAGCTGATTTTTACAATGTTCGATCCAAAATGTGCTTGCTGAAATAAGTCACAGGCTGCTTCTCTTGCATCAGTACAACCCCAATCCATCTTCCGGAGGCATCACATTCAATCACAAATGGCTTCGAAAAATCAGGCATATGCAACACGAGGCTGTGGTGAGTGCTTTTTTTAGAGATTGATAAGATGACTCTGCTTCTGTTGAACAACTTAAGTTGTAGATTGTCCTTTATAATTAAGCATGGCGACAAGAGGTGCTGCAATCTTTCCATACCCTTGTATAAACATACAATAATACCACGTAAGGCCCCAAAAACCTTATAGACTGTGGGGTGTCGAAGGTGTAGGCCATTGCCGGATGGACTGACCTTAGATGGGTCCATACACACTCTTTCACCCGAGACCACATGACCCAAGTACTCGACATTGGAGGTTCCCAAAATGCATTTCTTGGGATTGATAACCAAGGAATGTGTGTGTAGAAACCTGGAATGTTTGACGGAGTTGGTGCAGATTACTAGACCATGAGGGGTTGTAGACCAAGATATCGTCAAAGATAACTAGAGCGAACTTTCGCAGAAATGGTCTAAAACATCATTTATTAGGTATTGAAAAGTAGCAGGAGCATTTATGTGACCAAAGAGCATAACCAGAAACTAATAATGGCCAGTGTGAGCAAGAAAGGCTGTCTTAGGTGTATCATCCGGTGCAATGCGAATCTGGTGGTACCCCGCAGGAAGATCCAATTTTCTAAACCATCAAGTCTTATATAACTCATCTAGTAATTCTTAAATAACAAGAATGTGATAGTTATCAGGGACTGTAACCTTGTTAAGAGCACGATAATCCATACAAAACCTCAAAGACCAATCTTTCATGCGGACCAACAACACCGAACTCGAGTACGGGCTACAACTAGGTTGAATGGTACCTGCATCCAACATTTTGGCCACAAGTCTTTCAATTTCATCCTTTTGTACATGATTATATCATTAAAGCCGAACTGAAATATGTTGTGCTCCAAAAATCAATGTGATCCGGTGATTATTATCCTATTGTGGAGGAAGACCCAAGAGAGGTTGTGAAATAGCAGGATACTCTGTCAACAAATGTTCAAGATTAGCTTGTTGATCGGTGGATAATGATGATGAGCTTTCGAATTGGGTTAAAGAGGTATTGCTCATCGTAGCCCAAAGAAACCAACACCCATCAATCAAGGAAGTCAATTCACCATGCATACATTCCTAGCGCGTAAGTAAGGAATCCTCACATAATCTTAATGTGGAGTCTCTAATCATAAACTCCATTGTTAGGTTGTCCAGTTGGCCTTGACATCTCCCAATGAAGATTGTCAATGAAACCTAAAATAACATCCACACTAGGTGAGTGGGTACACATAGCAATTAATAAGAAATGTATACGAATCAAAATGAATAGGTACCACTCTACAAATCCCTTGTGGTTGGACTTGGGAACCATCGCCCAAGGTCACCTTATAGTGTGTGGTAGGATCAATGATCAGCCCTATCTTCCATGCTACAAATTCAGAGAGAGATAATGGCTGGCCCCACTGTCAATCATAGTGAGAAGTCGGTGATCACCAACCCTGCTGAAAAGCTTTAATGTGTGGGGTCCATCAAACCCATTTGAAGACAACCTCTAAAGGTGAAGTAATTTTAGTTCTAGTGTGGAATTACTATGATTTTCTTGAGAAAAATCATCCAAGAAGTATCAACAGCATAATCCTCATTTAACTCATCAGTGGAGGGCTCGAGTACAAACACCAAATGTTTCAAAGAACACTTACGTAGCAGGCTATAGGCTATACAGAAACATTTCCCCTTCGCTCGATAATCTCTTGCCTCATCTACCATGAGGTGGTGGGTAATTCTGGTAAAACAGGAAGATGAAGAAGCACTCTGGGATAAAGTAGGCTTGGGTGGCAGTGGAACCGAAGCAACTGATTGAGGATTCCAAGATTGTTAAGGAATACGAAGAGGTGGAGGTGGACGAGAATAATTGGTTTTTCCAAAAGAAAGAGATGGCTTGTTTTCTTAAGAAATGCAACATGCAGCTCTAATGGCAGTAAATACATCTGCTAATTCCAAGTCAGGAATGCAATCGCGGATTAACTCTTGGTGTTCCCCCAAAAAATTCCCAAGTATTATTCAGAAGGGAGAGAAGGAAATTGGCGACACGTTCTTCAAATAATGCAACATAGTCATCAACTATGCTGGTCTGGCGTGTTAGTTGCATAGCTTCATAGGCATTAATAGAAGAGGTATTACCAAAATGCAACATGAGTTCACCAGAAAATAGAGACTAATCAATAGATGCGTTGCACCGAAGTATCCATTGTGCCATGAACATAGCACGACCAGACATATCAATTTTACACGATCCCCATGGTCTATGTGGTGAACCAAGAAGAACTGATCAGCCTCTGCAAGCCATGCAATGGGATCTGAACCATCAAACATGGGTAGGCCCATTTTTGGAAGAGTTGCAGTAATGGAAGAGGTTACTCCGAATTTGGTAGTCGAGGTTTTCATGGCAGTGCACTTGCATAAAACTAAAGCAGGTGATGGAGGGGAAGATGGATGTTTCCCACTCGATGCAGAGGTGGCGTCATGAGTAGTAGGTGTTGGTACTGCTGAGCCCATGTTGGACACATCTGTTCCTTCTAATCTCTTGAGTAACAAGACTAGTTTCGCCTCCATACCTCACACTGAAGATACCAGCCCATTATCTATAGATCCTTATTCATTCAATACCATTTGGAATTCGCCAATAGATTTCTCCATCGCATCACAATGCTCCTTTGCACTCATGGTGAAAGGAGGGCAGGTCGGACCAATTAATAGAGTTAATCTATAAGCGAGATATGATAATAAGATTTAAACTCCTCCGAATCCTGCCAAAAGCTTATTTCTATAATATGGCGAATACACTCAAATGAGAAGAGATCCCCAATTAAATATGTTTCAAACGACAATAACTAACCTTAGTGGGCCCATGCACAAAGCTCATCTAATAATTACTAGTGGGTCATAAAGCCCATTTAATTAATCTTCAATTTCTTTTTGGATGCTTCTTATATACAATCAGAGAAGGTGTATCAGTGTGATCTTAGGACAAAAACATCAGTCACTCAAAAACAAATATGAAGAAAGGTGGAAAAACATGACAGTAAACGAAAGAAAAGATTAGTCAGTATTGCCACATTAGAGGGCACATCCATCCTAAATGTTACAACATATAGTATGACATATCTATTTGCAATATTCGCACATGGAACTCTCAAGGAATTTCCTCGAATAAAATTGTGTTCGAACTGAAAGAGAAGATGGAAGAATTCACCTGCCTAACCACTGTATTCGGATTACGATCTGGCTTATAGAAGTATTGGTACTTTGTCAACGGGTGCTCTAAACACATGACCAGATAAGAAACATTTATTGAGAACAGTCATAGTACATGACAACCGTATTATCTTTTGTGATGGAGAAAGTAACCATGTGATTGGAAGCGGCACACTCAACTACAAAGGATTGACCAAGGTTAATCTAATTAGCATTAGTAACAATGTGACCAAAATATGCACGCATGGTTCACTAAAGACAAGTGTTCAATTATTGATGCTAACAATGTTTGTGTTCTTTCTCGAACCCCTTCCTCAAATAATTGTTATTTACTTGATACTGAAAATTCTTGTATGCAGGTCAAAATGGATGAACTCGAAGTGAGGCATTAGAAACTCGACTGTGCATGTTAAAATGGATTAATATAAATATATTTTAAAATAAAATAAGTTTTGTGTATGTGAAATTGTCTCATTGTAAGACTGTTTTATTTATTTTTCATTACTTATCTCTATTTATGATATGTATCACTTTTCATAATTCAACAAATTATTTATGAGAAATTTTACATTTATCATGTGTTACTTTTTAATAAAAATATTTTGGTGTTTTTATAGGTCTGAAGGAATCCATTATGTGAACCACTTAAGCCTTTGCCTTTAAAGTAAAATAAAATATAATATCATCAATTACTAAATTAATTTATCAATTAGATACTGCTACACAAATATTCCTAGATTCATGACAGGTTTACAAGAGAAAAACTTGTTAGGAATATAATCTTGCATGATTGATTTGGAAAGTGGAAATCTATAAAACTATCAAGTATATCAATTAAGTACTTTTGAGAAATTAGGTTTAAAACATATAGTTAAAACTACTGAAGAATAAGTTTCATTAGATAATAATGAGATGATAATAAAATTACTATCTGAAAAAGATATAAGTGCTTATAGTCAGACGCATAAATTCCTTCATATAGGATTAGTACAGATTGCATTCAAATCTTTAACATTAACGGGACAACCAGAAAGTTTTATAGCAGCTTTAAGCGATGGTAGAAATTTGAATTGAAAACAATCTTTAATGGGTATTATACAATCCAACTTGACAAATGGACCAATTTATTTTAATGGTTATCCTAATTTGCAATTATCTTTGTCTGATGTTAATATACTTGATGCTTTAAAATTAAATGTTAAAACACATGGTTATAATTATATTCCGGGAACAGAGGTTATTTGTATCTGTTACAGAATATACTATAAACCATTATTTACATCGAATCCTCAATGAAAAAGAATTGATAAAATGAAAAATGAAACAATAATAATTGAGACTAATTTAAATCGGTCTAATATTACGACCAGAAGACCTATTAAATGGGAAGAAATTGACTTTCCAGATAATTGGATTATAGAACAAGCTGTTCCTGTTCAATCACAGGTACAAAATCATAATAATATTATTATGAATATTGTTCAGAATATTGAAGGATCAGTTAATATACAATTTGAGACTAATAAGTCTTTTCAAAAATGTAATTCTATGAGAAATTATATTTCTCCAGTAGATTACAGGGTGGAAACACCTAGAGCCTCAACTTCTCAAATAAGAGAAGAAACAAATTCAGAAGAATTTACTTCTGCTACAGGTAATATTCCTGTAACAAGAAAATTATATGTTGACATAAATAATATTGTCAGAGAATCAAATACTTGTAATATTAACGAGTCAGAACCGACAATGCCGGAAATGGATTTTTCGATTTAATTTTATGGATTTTTGTGAAAAAATAGATTTCAGTCCTGGCTCTAAAGCTAGAAAAATTATTTTTGAAGAATTTAAAAATCAAGGTTATACACCTTTTAGAAAATGGTTTTTTGAGAAATTTACTCAAAATGAAATAATAAATTTTAAAGATGAGTTTTATAAAACTTGTGAGAAAAAAATATATTAATACCTTTTGCGGCATGGTTTATGGATACTTATGTCAAGAGTTATATATCTATTTTAGAAAGAAATTATAATTTGCAAAATGGTAAAGTTATGACAGGTATATATCCTCCACAAATGTCTTTCCATATGGAGAAGAATGTAAAAGTTCATAACTTTCTAGCTTTTGCTAAACTTATAGAAGATTATACTATTCGGGTTACTTGTAAACATATCAATACTATGTTTAAAAATCAAAATTATACGAATTTGTTTCTTAATATAATAGGAGAACAAATACAGTCTATTCATGATAAACTGGATAAGATAATATCAGTTATTAATAAACCATGTGAGATTTATTTAAAAGAAAAAGAAGCTTCATCAAGTTTTCAACTTCCTTCTGTTAAAATTGATTTGAAAGAAGCTTCACCAAGTTTTCGACCGCCTCCGGTTGTATCCAATTTTAAAATTAGACCTTTATATGATTTAGAAAAATTTCTTCAAGAAAAATTTGACAAATTAAGTATAAAGACTCCTGATAAAGAGTTATTTGATGATTTGATAGAGAATAATGATCATAAATAGGTTTTTCAAAATCAGATTAATAAAATCAATACTAAGTGGGCTGATAAGCCTATTCAGAATAAGTTCTATTATAATAGACCAACACCCATGGATATATTACATGAAGAATATAATGATACATTTGGTATTATTTATTCTGGTAATAAGATCTATGAGTTGAATATTGATGGATCTTCCAATAAACAGATTTATAATACGGTACATAGAATGCTTATGTACTCGAATATTTGTAAAAATAGCAATAATTCTGATAAATTATTGCGTCTATGATAGTAGCTGGATTTACTGGACAATTTAAAGGTTGGTGGGATAATTATTTAAATTCCCAAGATAGAGATAATATTCTCAACATGATAAAAGAAGAAGGTAATACCAGAGTTGAAAATGCAGTTTATAAACATGCAGTTAATATAATTGAACACTTCACGGGAAGGTTCAGTGATAATAGTGATACTATTAGAACATTGTTACAAACACTGAGGTGTAAAACTCTATCTGACTTTAGATGGTACAAAGATACTTTCTTAAGCAGAGTGATGGAGTTGCCAGAATGTAATAACATTCATTGGAAGTCAAAATTTATTGACGGCCTTCCCAGCTTATTTGCTAAAAAGGTAAGAAAGACCCTAAAATGTAATAATATTATGATTCTTTATGAAAGTTGTACTTATGGAGTGTTAATAGACACTTGTATTCAAGAAGGATTAGCTTTATGCAATGATATAAAGCTGAATCAATAGAAAAAAAGACAAAATCTCGATGAGAGAAAACAGTTGGGAGAATTCTGCCAACAATTTGGTTTGGATAATCCTTCATCCAGTAAAACTAAAACCAATAAAAAGGTTTATAAACCAAAGCATAGGAGATATTCTCTAAGATAGATTGAGAAAAAGAATAAAAGGAAAGAAGAGAGAATACAGAAAAAGCCTAATAGGTACAAGTAGAATAAAGAGAGATATTGTAAGCTATGTGGTAGATATGGTCATACCAAAAAATTCTGTTGGACAAAGAAAAAGATTAATAATCTTTAAATCCCTGATAATATTGAGGAGATAATTATACAAACTCTTGAAGAAAAGTCTGAGCCTGAAAAATCAGAATCAGAGTCTTCAAGCACTTCTAAATCAGAAGAGGAAATAATCAATAATTTGAATAATGAGGATATTTCCGACTCTGAATAAGAAGTGCGTGAACCTTGTAAAAAAGGCTTAGTTTGTCCTAAAGAGGTCAATAATATTGATAATGAACAATCTGAGTTTTATAAGATTATGTCTCAATTCTCAGATATGACTATTAATGTTTTAACCTCTAATAATATCTTTGAGTTATTAAAAATGATTAAAGATCCTAGAATAAGGACTCAGATCATTGATGAGGTTAGTACCTTTGATGGTGCTTCCTCTTCTAATAAAGAAGAAGAAGATTTGACTAATGAGATACTTAATAAAATAAGTCTTATAACATGACAGAAGTCATGATTCAGTTAAAAACAAAGTACCAGACTCAAAGAGACATATGTCTTCAAGATCTTCATAAAGAGATTAATAATCTTAGAGAAGAAATAAAATTATTAAAGAATAAGAATATTATTCAAGAATCTAGAATTTCTAGATTTGAAGAAATATCTAAAGGGAAAAGTATTTCTCAAAAGAATTCTGAGGTAGATAAACCTTGTATGTTTAATAAAACATTTCTCTCTACCATTGAGATGGTTATATCCCAAAAATGGTATATCAAAATATCTTTATTGATTGATAATCATTATACAAAAATATTTATTGCCCTTATTGATAGTGGTGCAGATTTAAATATTATACAGGAAGGAATAATACTTACCCGATATTTTCATAAAATCAGTCATACATTATGGCCTGCTAGAGGTGATAAACTCCAAATTGATTACAAGCTTCCTAAAGCTTATGTTTGTGTTAATAACAAATGTATTTCTCAAAGTTTTATACTTGCAAAAAATATTTCAAATAAGGTTATACTTGGTACTCCATTTTTAAATAATATTTATCCGATAAAAAAGATTGATAATAAAGGAATTATTGGTACTTTTAAAAATGATGATATTTTCTTGAATTTATAATTGAACTTTTTACAAAAGTTTTATATAATCTTTATGACAATATCAAAGCAAAACAGAATCAAATTAGTTTTTTAAAATAAGAGATTGAAAAATCCTAGATTACAGGATAAAATCAGTCTTTTGAAAAACAAATTTTCATTAGAAATTTGTAATGATCATCCCAATGCTTTCTGGGATAGGAAAAAACATATTATTTCTTTACCTTATGATGATTCTTTTGATGAAAAGAATATTCCGACAAAGGTTAGACCTTGTCAAATGAATTATGAGTATTTAGAATTATGCAAAAAAAAAAGATTAAATCTTTGTTACAAAAAGGACTAATTAGTCATTCACAATCTCCGTGGTCATGTACTGCATTTTATGTTAATAAACATTCTGAAATAGAAAGAGGTGTACCAAGATTGGTTATTAATTATAAACACTTGAATAAAGTTTTGAAATGGATTAGACATCCTATTCCTAATAAAAAGGATTTATTAGATAGACTTTATGATAGTTTGATATTTTCAAAAATTGATTTAAAGTCAGGATATTGGCAGATACAGATTAATAAATCTGATAGATATAAAACAACATTTAATGTTCTAATAGGACATTATGAATGGAATGTGATGCCATTTGATTTGAAGAATGCTCCTTCTGAATTTTAGAAGATCATGAATGATATTTTTACTCCTTATAGTGAGTTTATAATTGTTTATATTGATGATATACTTGTTTATTCCAAGAGTATTGAAATGCATTTTAAACATTTGCATATTTTTAAATCATTGATTATTCAGAATGGATTAGTTATATCTAAACCTAAAATGGAATTATTTCAGACAAGGATTAGATTTAATGGTCATACTATTGAAAAAGGAAATATTATTCCTATTAATTGAAGTATAGAATTTTCTAATAAATTTCCTGATGATATTACTGATAAAACTCAGTTACAGAGATTTTTAGGAAGTCTTAATTATATTGTTCCTTACTATAGTAATTTGGTTAAGAACACATCTATTTTATATGATAGACTTATGAAAAATCCACCTTTGACTAATAGTCATACTGAGGCTGTTAAAAGGATTAAATCTCGTATTAAAACATTGCCTTGTTTAATGTTGAGTAATCCAAATTGGAAAAAGGTTATAGAAACTGATGCTTATGATATAGGATTTGGTGGTGTTTTAACCCAGATCAACCCTGATACTAAACAAGCATATCTTGTTAGATTTCATTCTGGGAAATAGAATGATTCTCAGAAAAATTATGCTACTATTGCTAAAAAATTCTTGCTATTATCAAATGTGTTTTGAAATTTCAAGATGATTTATATAATCAGAAATTTACTATTGTTACAGACTGCAATGCAGCCAAATTTATATTTCAAAAGGATTTTAAACATGATGTTTCTAAGCAAATGTTTGCTAGTTAGCAGACTCATTTATCCCATTTTGATTTTGAAATTGTTTATAAAAAAGGTGAAGAAAATAGTCTTCTAGATTTTCTAACTCGTGAATATTTTCAGGAATGAATACACGAGACAAAGAAAATTCCCTTATAGAGGAAGAGGTGGAAGAGGAATTAGACCTGAGATTATATCTCAACATGGTAACAGAAAGCTAATAGCAATGAACCATGATACAGAGTATGAAGAATTCCTTGAATACAAAAGGAATAAACAGCAAAAACCAAAAGAAGAAAGTGATACTTCTTCTTATGCCAAAGTGGTTGAAAATGAGGAATCCGATAATGTTGGATTTATAAAAAATGAATATAAAGAAATCATATTTCTTTTAGAAGAAAATGATTTAAAATGGATCAATGATCCTTGGACTTTAATACAAAGATATATGGATAATACATCCATGCCAATGAGGACTTATAAGTCTCGATATTTTTATGAGCAGATATTGATTCAAAGTAGTTCTTGTGAAATTACCCATTTCACAGGTACTAATAATGAGATTTATAATTTCAGCAAAATAATTGTTAAAAAGGTAATATCCTTAGAAGATTGAGGAATTTCTCCATTAAGAGAAAGATAAGTTGTTAATAATAAATCAATTCCCATTAAATATAATTATTGGGATTATTGTGATGCCTTTATAAAGGTATTAAACTACGAAAATGATAAAAGAAACATTTTTGGTTTATCAAGATATGTTCAAATGTTTATAACAAAGAAATTCCACACAGGTTTATAAACTGGTTTTACTGTTTTGGTCCTACCCCTATAATTTTACCTGAAAAAATAAAAATTTCATTTGATAGATGGATTGATATATCCCCACAGCTTTTGAAAAAGCAAGACTTGAAATTATACATTGAGGGTATAGCCTCATGTTACTTCTTTATTGAATTTTTGATTTCATGAATATTTAAATGGACTCCATAAATTGGTTATACAAATACAGGAATACCATGCTTATATCGCATATTTCATACCAAATTATGGGAAAGAGATAATGGATCTCATTGAAAGAAAAATAAAATCATATGATAATAATTACAGAGAAGTTCATACTCTTTCTCCATTTGATCATATCATGAGAAAATAAAAAACGAAGTCAGAAAATTTAACCAGAGAGCAGATGATATCTACATATATTGTAAAAATAAAAAAAGATCTCATCTCTCAATTTGGAGAAGACAATAAGTCTGGTTCGACAACAATTGCATCTGAAAATATGCAAGATGCTCAAGACCCTAATGAAGTAGATATAGACGAAATATTCGATGCCATCAAATATACATTAGTGGAGCAATTTATATCAGATATGGAAGCATCTTTCTAGTCATTTCCTCCAGAAAAATAAAGAAAGAGTGGTAGACAAAGACCCGAAAAACTGGAAAACAAAAACAGTAGATTACTGTTTACTTTTTGAAAAATCGGACACAAAACAGTAGATTAATGTACATTTTTTAACATACTGTAGCTCACTGTAGCACTTTTCACTGTACACTGTAGCACTTTATACGGTGCACTTTTGACTTTTTGTAAAGTTTTTACCGTGTAATACGCGCTTTCTTCTGCCTACATAAGCAGAAGTTTGGAATGAGAGGAGGGCATCGATCAGAAACCTTTTCTTCTGATTACTCTTATAGCTCATGTGTTGAGCAACCCCCCTTTTTGTAAATTAAACAGTTTATATTAATAAAGATCTACTTCTACTGATAAAATTTTGTAAGTATTTACAGTTTTTATTTTATTTTGTATTTATTTAGTTTTAATTATGTTCATATTTAGCCTAATAGGCTAAATACTTCATGTGTTGATTCATAAACTACTAATTATGCTAGCATGACTTTAATATGATTTATGACTAGGATATACTAATATGAATAAAAAAGGTTAGATAGAAAATAACTGGCCTTATAAGTTGAATGATGCCTAAAATATGTGGCTCCTGTCTGTAAGTCCAAATTGTTAGCCATGTGTAAGGCATTGTTATGGGCATGTTTGAAGTATTTTTATTTTGGCAAGATTTTATTAATAGGCTGCCGGTTATATTTCTAATCAGTAAAATGTCATTTTGAAACATAAATTTGGCTGCATTGAAGTATATAATAATAGTAAATTTCTGATTATATAAATCATCCTGAAATTTTAAAACACATTTGACAATAGAAAGAATTTCTTTAGTAATAGTAGCATAATTTTTCTGAGAATCATTCCATTTCCCACAATGAAATCTAACAAGATATGTTTGTTTAGTATCAGGGTTGATCTGGGTTAAAATACCACAAAATCCTAAATCATAAGCATCAGTTTCTATAACCTTTTTCCAATTTGGATTACTCAACATTAAACAAGGCAATGTTTTAATATGAGATTTAATCCTTTTAACAGCCTCAGTATGACTATTAGTCCAAGGTTCAGGATTTTTCTTAAGTCTATCATATAAAATAGCAGTGTCCTTAACTAAATTACTATAGTAAGGAGCAACATAATTAAGACTTCCTAAAAATTTCTGGAACTGAGTTTTATCAGTAATCTCATCAGGAATTTATTAGCAAATTCTATACTTCTATTAATAGGAATAATATTTCCTTTTTCAATAATATGACCAAGAAATATAATTCTTGTCTGAAATAATTCTATTTTAGGTTTAGATATAACTAATCCATTCTGAATAATCAATGATTTAAAAATATGCAAATGTTTAAAATGCATTTCAATACTCTTGGAATAAACAAGTATATCATCAATATAAACAATTATAAACTCACTATAAGGATTAAAAATATCATTCATGATCTTTTGAAATTCAGAAGGAGCATTCTTCAAACCAAATAGCATCACATTCCATTCATAATGTCCGATTGGAACATTAAATGCTGTTTTATATCTATCAGATTTATTAATCTGTATCTGCCAATATCCTGACTTTAAATCAGATTTTGAAAATATCAAACTATCATAAAGCCAATCTAATAAATTATTTTTATTAGGAATAGGATGTCTAATCCATTTCAAAACTTTATTCAAGAGTTTATAATTAATAACCAATCTTGGTATACCTCTTTCTATTTCAGAATGTTTATTAACATAAAATGCAGTACATGACCGCGGAGATTGCAAATGACTAATTAGTCCTTTTTGTAACAAAGATTCAATCTCTTTTTTATATAATTCTAAATACTCAGAATTCATTTGACAAGGTCTACCCTTTGTCGGAATATTTGATTCATCAAAAGAATCATCATAAGGTAAAGAAATAATATATTTTTTCCTATCCCAGAAAGCATTGAGATGATCATTACAAATTTCTAATGAAAATTGGTTTTTCAAAAGACTGATTTTATCTTGTAATCTGGGATTTTTCAATTGATCATCAATCGTGACAATATTAATCTCTTGTTTTAAAAAACTAATTTGATTTTGTTTTGCTTTGATATTATCATAAAGATTATGTAAAACTTTAGTAAAAGGTTCAATTATAAATTCAAGAAAAATATCATCATTTTTAAAAGTACCAATAATACCTTTATTATCAATCTTTTTTATCGGATAAATATTATTTAAAAATGGAGTACCAAGTATAACCTAGTTTGAAATATTTTTTGCAAGTATAAAACTTTGAGAAATACATTTGTTATTAACAAAAACATAAGCTTTAGGAAGCTTGTAATCAATTTAGAGTTTATCACCTCTAGCATGCCATAATGTATGACTGGTTTTATAAAAATATCGGGTAGATATTAATCCTTCCTGTATAACATTTTAATCTGCACCACTATCAATAAGGGCAGTAAATGTTTTTGTACAATAATTATCAATCAATAAAGATATTTTGATATACCATTTTTGGGATATAACCATCTTAATGGTAGAGAGAAATATTTCATTAAACATACTAGGTTTATCAACTTCAGTATTCTTTTGAGAAATACTTTTCCCTTTAGAGATTTCTTCCAATCTATAAATTCTAGATTCTTGAATAATATTCTTATTATTTAATAATTTTATTTCTTCTCTGAGATTATTAATCTCTTTATGAAGATCTATAATAGATATGTCTCTTTGAGTCTGGTACTTTGTTTTTAACTGATTCATGACTTCTGTCATGTTATAAGACTTATTCTTATTAAGAATCTCATTAGTCAAATCTTCTTCTTCTTTATTAGAAGAGGAATCACCATCAAAAGTACTAATCTCATCAATGATTTGAGTCCTTATTCTAGGATCTTTAATCATTTTTAATAACTCAAAGATATTATTAGAGGTTAAAACATTAATAGTCATATCTGAGAATTGAGATATAATCTTATAAAACTAAGATTGTTCATTATCAATATTATTGACCTCTTTAGGACAAACTAAACCTTTTTTATAAGGTACACATACTTGTGATTCAGAGTCGGAAAGCTAGGAAGGCCGTCAATAAATTTTGACTTCCAATGAATGTTATTACATTCTGGCAACTCCATTACTCTTCTTAAGAAAGTATATTTATACCATCTAAAGTCAGATAGAGTTTTACACCTCAGTGTTTGTAACAATGTTATAATAATATCACTATTATCACTGAACCTTCCCGTGAAGTGTTCAATTATATTAACTGCATTTTCAACTCTGGTATTACCTTCTTCTTTTATCATGTTGAGAATATTATCTCTATCTTGGGAATTTAATAATTATCCCACCAACATTTAAGTTGTCCAGTAAATCCAGCAACTATCATAGACGCAATAACTTTATTAGAATTATTACTATTTTTATAAATAGTCGAGTATATAAGCATTCTATGTACCGTATTATATATCTGTTTACTGGAATATCCATCAATATTCCACTCATAGATCTTATTACCAAAATAACTAATGTCAAGTGTATCAGTATATTCTTCATGTAATATATCCATGGGTGTTGGTCTATTATAATATAACTTATTCTGAATAGGCTTATTAGCCTACCTAGTATTGATTTTATTAATCTGATTTTGAAAAACCTATTTATGATCATTATTCTCTATCAAATCATCAAATAACTCATTATCAAGAGTCTTTATATTTAATTTATTAAAAATTTCTTAAAGAAAATTTTCTAAATCATATAAAGGTCTAATTTTAAAATTGGATATAACTGGAGGCGGTTGAAAACTTGGTCAAGCTTCTTTCAAATCAATTTTAACTGAAGGAAGTTGAAAACTTGATGAAGCTTCATTTTCTTTTAAAGAAATCTCACATGGTTTATTAGTACCTGATATTATCTTATCCAGTTTATCATGAATAGACTGTATTTGTTCTCCTATTATATTAAGAAACAAATTCGTATAATTTTGATTTTCAAACATAGTATTGATATGTTTACAAGTAACCTGAATAATATCATTTTCTATAAGTTTAGCAAAGCTAGAAAATTATGAACTTTTCCATTCTTCTCCATATGGAAAGATTTTTGTGGAGGATATATACCTGTAACAACTTTACGATTTTGCAAATTATAATTTCTTTCTAAAATAGAGATATAACTCTTGACATAAGTATCCATAAACTATGCCGCAAAAGGTATTAGTATATTTTTTCCCTCACAAGTTTTATAAAACTCATCTTGAAAATTTATTATTTCATTTTGAGTAAAATTCTCAAAAAATCATTTTCTAAAAGGTGTATAACCTTGATTTTTAATTATTCAGAAATAATTTTTCTTGCTTTAGAGCCAGGACTGAAATCTATTTTTTCACAAAAATCCATAAAATTAAATCAAAAAATCCATTTCCGACTTTGTCGGTTCTGACTCGTTAATATTACGAGTATTTGATTCTCTAAGAATATTATTTCTGTAAATATATAATTTTCTTGTTACAGGAATATTACCTGTAGTAGAAGTAAATTCTTCCACCCTATAATCTATTGGAGAATATAATTTCTCATAGATTACATTTTTGAAAAGACTTATTAGTCTCAAATTGTATATTAACTGATTCTTCAGTATTCTGAACAATATTCATAATATTATTATGATTTTGTACCTGTGATTGAACAGGAACAACTTGTTCTATAATCCAATTATCTGGAAAGTCAATTTCTTCCCATTTAATAGGTCTTCTGGTCGTAATATTAGACCGATTAAAATTAGTCTCAATTATTATTGTTTCATTTTTCATTTTATAAATTCTTTTACATTGAGGATTCAATGTAAATAATGGTTTATATTATATTCTGTAACAGATACAAATAACCTCAGTTCCCGGAATAAAATTATAACCATGTATTTTAACATTTAATTTTAAAGCATCAAGTATATTAACATTAGACAAATATAATTGCAAATTAGGATAAAAATTAAAATAAACTGGTCCATTCGTCAAACTGGATTGTATAATACCCATTAAAGATTGTTTCCAATTCTAATTTTTACCATCTCTTAAAGCTGCTATAAAACTTTCTGGTAGTCCCTTTAATGTTAAAGGTTTGAATGCAATCTGTACTAATCCTATATGAAGGAATTTATGCATCTGACTATACGCACTTATATCTTTTTCAGATAGTAATTTTATTATCATATCATTATTATCTAATGAAACTGATTCTTCAGTAGTTTTAACTATCTGTTTTAAACCTAATTTCTCAAAATTTTCTAATTGATATATTAATCTAGGCTAAATTTTAGGAATTATCCACTTATTAAGCAAATCTAAATTTTCTGGAATATCGTATTTCTCATTTCTAATATTCTTAACATTAGAGTTCTTATTAATCATGTTCATGATATTCATGATTAAATATGTGTTGATCCATAATATACTAATTATAACTAACATGGCTCTGATACCATCTACGACCTAGGACACATCTAACTTGAACATTAAGGACAAAATGGGCAATGTAGCATAATTTTTCTGAGAATCATTCCATTTCCCAAAATGAAATCTAACAAGATATGCTTGTTTACTATTAGGGTTGATCTGGGTTAAAATTCCACCAAATCCTATATCAGAAGCATCAGTTTCTATAACCTTTTTTCCAATTTGGATTACTCAACATTAAAGAAGGCAATGTTTTAATATGAGATTTAATCCTTTTAACAGCCTCAGTATGACTATTCGTCCAAGGTTTAGAATTTTTCTTATGTCTATCATATAAAATAGATGTGTTCTTAACCAAATTACTATAGTAAGGAGCAATGTAGTTAAGACTTCCTAAAAATCTCTGTAACTGAGTTTTATCAGTAATCTCATCAAGAAATTTATTAGCAAATTCTATACTTCTATTAATAGGAATAATATTTCCTTTTTCAATAATATGACCAAGAAATCTAATCCTTGTCTGAAATAATTCCATTTTAGGTTTAGATATAACTAATCCATTCTGAATAATCAATGATTTAAAAATATTCAAATGTTTAAAATGCATTTCAATACTCTTGGAATAAACAAGTATATCATCAATATAAACAATTATAAACTCACTATAATGAGTAAAAATATCATTCATGATCTTCTGAAATTCAGAAGGAGCATTCTTCAAACCAAATGTCATCACATTCCATTCATAATGTCCTATCGGAATATTAAGTGTTGTTTTATATCTATCAGATTTATTAATCTGTATCTGCCAATATCCTGACTTTAAATTAAATTTTGAAAATATCAAACTATCACAAAGTCTATCTAATAAATCCTTTTTATTTGGAATAGGATGTCTAATCCATTTCAAAACTTTATTCAAGGGTTTATAATTAATAACCAATATTGGTATACCTCTTTCTATTTCAGAATGTTTATTAACATAAAATGCAGTACATGACCACGGAGATTTTGAATGACTAATTAGTCATTTTTGTAACAAAGCTTCAATCTCTTTTTTGCATAATTCTAAATACTCGGAATTCATTTGACAAGATCTAACCTTTGTCGGAATATTATTTTCATCAAAAGAATCATCATAAGGTAAAGAAATAATATGTTTTTTCCTATCCCAGAAAGCATTGGGATGATCATTACAAATTTCTAATGAAAATTGGTTTTTCAAAAGACTAATTTTATCCTGTAATCTAGAATTTTTTAATTGATCATCAATCGTAACAATATTAATCTCTTGTTTTAAAAAACTAATTTGATTATGTTTTGCTTTGATATTATCATAAAGATTATGTAAAACTTTAGTAAAAGGTTCAATTATAAATTCAAGAAAAATATCATCATTTTTAAAAGTACCAATAATACATTTATTATCAATCTTTTTTATCGGATAAATATTATTTAAAAATGGAGTACCAAGTATAACCTGGTTTGAAATATTTTTCGCAAGTATAAAACTTTGAGAAACACATTTGTTATTAACACAAACATAAGTTTTAGGAAGCTTGTAATCAATTTGGAGTTTATCACCTCCAGCATGCCATAATGTATGACTGGTTTTATGAAAATATCGGGTAGGTATTAATCCTTCTTGTATAACATTTAAATCTGCACCACTATCAACAAGAGTAGTAAATGTTTTTGTATAATGATTATCAATCAATAAAGATATTTTGATATACCATTTTTGGGATATAACCATCTCAATGGTAGAGAGAAATGTTTCATTAAATATACTAGGTTTATCAACCTCAGTATTCTTTTAAGAAATACTTTTCCCTTTAGAGATTTCTTCCAATCTAGAAATTCAAGATTCTTGAATAATATTCTTATTCTTTAATAATTTTATTTATTCTCTGAGATTATTAATCTCTTTATAAAGATCTTGAAGAGATATGTCTCTTTGAGTCTGGTACTTTTTTTTAACTGATTCATGACTTCTGTCAGTTATAAGACTTATTCTTATTAAGAATCTCATAAGTCAAATCTTCTTCTTCTTTATTAGAAGAGGAAGCACCATCGAAAGTACTAATCTCATCAATGATCTGAGTCCCTATTCTAGGATCTTTAATCATTTTTAATAACTCAAAGATATTATTAGAGGTTAAAACATTAATAGTCATATCTGAGAATTGAGATATAATCTTATAAAACTCAGATTGTACATTATCAATATTATTGACCTCTTTAGGACAAACTAAACCTTTTTTTCAAGGTTCACATACTTCTGATTCAGAATCGGAAATATCCTCATTATTCAAATTATTAATTATCTCCTTAATATCATTAGAAATTTCAAGATTATTAATCTTTTTCTTTGTCCAACAGAATTTTTATGTATGCCCATATCTACCACATAGCTTACAATATCTCTCTTTATTCTTCTTGTACCTATTATGCTTTTTCTGTATTCTCTATTCTTTTCTTTTATTCTTTTTCTCAATCTGTCTTGGAGAATATCTACTATGTTTTGGTTTATAAACCTTTTTATTGGTTTTAGTTTTACTGGATGAAGGATTATCCAGACCAAATTGTTGGCAAAATTCTCCTAACTGTTTTCTCTCATCAAGATTTTGTCTTTTTATCTGTTGATTAAGTTTTATTTCATTGCATAAAGATAATCCTTCTTGAATACAAGTGTCTATTAACGCTCCATAAGTATAACTTTCATAAGGAATCATAATATTATTACGTTTTAGGGTTTTTCTTACCCTTTCAGCAAATAAGCTGAGAAGGCCGTCAATAAATTTTGACTTCCAATTAATGTTATTACATTCTGGCAACTCCATTACTCTTCTTAAGAAAGTATCTTTGTACCATCTAAAGTCAGATAGAGTTTTACACCTCAGTGTTTGTAACAATGTTCTAATAGTATCACTATTATCACTGAACCTTCCCGTGAAGTGTTCAATTATATTAACTGCAAGTGTATAAACTGTATTTTCAACTCTGGTATTACCTTCTTCTTTTATTATGTTGAGAATATTATCTCTATCTTGAGAATTTAAATAATTATCCCACCAATATTTAAGTTGTCCAGTAAATTCCAGCAACTATCATAGACACAATATCTTTATTAGAATTATTGCTATTTTTATAAATAGTCGAGTACATGAGCATTCTATGTACCGTATTATAAATCTGTTTATTGGAATATCCATCAATATTCCACTCATAGATCTTATTAATGTCAAGTGTATCAGTATATTCTTCATGTAATATATCCATTGGTGTTGGTCTATTATAATAGAACTTATTCTGAAGAGGCTTATCAACCCACCTAGTATTGATTTTATTAATCTGATTTTTCAAAAACCTGTTTATGATCATTATTCTCTATCAAATCATCAAATAACTCTTTATCAAGAGTCTTTATACTTAATTTGTCAAATTTTTCTTGAAGAAATTTTTCTAAATCATATAAAGGTCTAATATTAAAATTGGATATAACCTGAGGTGGTTGAAAACTTGGTGAAGCTTCTTTCAAATCAATTTTAACTGAAGGAAGTTGAAAACTTGATGAAGCTTCGTTTTCTTTTAAAGAAATCTCGCATGGTTTATTAATAACTGATATTATCTTATCTAGTTTATCATGAATAGACTGTATTTGTTCTCCTATTATATTAAGAAACAAATTTGTATAATTTTGATTTTCAAACATAGTATTGATATGTTTACAAGTAACATGAATAATATCATCTTCTATAAGTTTAGCAAAAGCTAGAAAGTTATGAACTTTTCCATTCTTCTCCATATGGAAAGACTTTTTTGTTGGATATATACCTGTCACAAATTTACAATTTTGCAAATTATAATTTCTTTCTAAAATAGAGATATAACTCTTGACATAAGTATCCATAAACTAATCTTTAAAATTTATTATTTCATTTTGAGTAAAATTCTCAAAAAACCATTTTCTAAAAGGTGTATAACCTTGATTTTTAAATTCTTCAGAAATAATTTTTTTGGCTTTAGAGCCAGGATTGAAATCTATTTTTTCACAAAAATCCATAAAATTAAATTGAAAAATCCATTTCCGACATTGTCGGTTCTGACTCGTTAATATTACGAGTATTTGATTCTCTGACAATATTATTTCTGTCAATATATAATTTTCTTGTTATAGGAATATTACCTGCAGGAGAAGTAAATTCTTCTGAATTTGTTTCTCTCTTATTTGAGAAGTTGAGGCTCTAGGATGGAGTTGAGGCTCTAGGTGTTTCCACCCTGTACTCTATTGGAGAAATATAATTTCTCATATAGAATTATATTTTTGAAAAACTTATTAGATTCAAATTGTATATTAACCTATCCTTCAATATTCTGAACAATATTCATAATATTATTATGATTTTGTACCTGTAATTGAATAGGAACAGCTTGTTCTATAATCCAATAATAATAATAATAATAATAATAATAATAATATAGAGTAAAGTATATTAGGGCGCATGATTCAGTTTCGTACTACTCCTTCCAAGTACAATCTTAAGTGGAATGAAGGGAGTAAGTAATAACAGAACTAGACAAATTGGTCAAGGTATTTCTCCACAGTAGTATAGTTGATGTCAGGATAAAGCTGTGAGGCCTCAACTCCAAAAGATGGCTCAATCTCAAAATATGTCTGACCACCCTTTATGAACACTGAATGATTCACTCCCAGTATTATGTTTATTGGCACTGGAGACTCTGCACAATATAATAACATTCTTATCTAACTAATTTTCTTGATTTTAGTAATTTAATTCCACCAACTTTATGAATCAATTGTACCTGCAATTTGTTTGAGAAGTTCTACCTCTGGAACATAGGTCTTTTGGAGGGTCTTCCCAATCTTCTTCTCCCATAAAGCAACAACTTCATTGAAGGTGTATATGTTGTTACTAGGCTTTATGTAGAGGATTTTGTTCAATTTTAATGGATCATCCACTGCTCTGATGGTGTACCTCCCAATATCACTTTCCTCGTTGAACACTGTATATTCACTTTGCGTTCCACAACAAAATCGATTAGAAAATTATATAAATGATGATTTGAAAAGAATAATTGATTTTTTAGAGAGTATAATACTCTTTTAAGTCCCATGATATCATTTACCTTTATTGTTTGCTATTGTTCAAGAAAAAAATATACGTATTTTTTACTAATTTAAAATAAAAATATATATTTGGGGACTCTAAATAAGAGTTTTGTTATTTTCCATTTTTAATGAATGATCTATTAAGACAAGTAAATAAGGTAAATTGGGAAAATGGGGGTGTTTCACATATTGATTTTCATAAGACCAATGAAGAGTGATAACATATTAATGAAGAATGTTAATAATTAATTAATGAAATGTGATAATGCACAATAAATTATTTAATGAAAAAAATGATAATATTTTTAATAAAAACTAACCAATTGTGAAGGTGTATAATGAAACACAAACACTTGTATAAATTGTGTTTACATACGTTAATATGTAAATCATGTTATTTTTTAGTACATGAAAAATTGCTCTTTAGACACATAAATTATGACTTTTCTAAATTAAAAAAATTACTCTTCAAATTCTTGTAAATTCTAATTTATCCGTTTATTATTAGTACATGAAAAATTACTTTTTAAAGACATAAATTATTACTATTCTATATAAAATATAAACCCTGTTTACATGGGTCTCAAGACTTTCCTTAAATAATTTTATAAGATGGAAAGAGTATATAATAAACAAAAAAATGTTGTATTCATGTCTATATTTGAGACATGCTTTTATTTATATATTGTGCTATATTTTTCCATCAAATTAATTAAATTCGAATTAGATCGATCAAGTTGCATGGATATCGGTGCAGTTGGTGCAGTGTGTAAATTACTAAATTATATATTTGCATTAATTTATTATCATTATTATTTTTCAAGTTGTTTTTTATGGTAAGGTTTGAAAAATGAGTAGATTATATATCAATTCAAAATATATTTATTTCTTTATTTATTTATCAATAAAAAACTTGAATTTGATTATGGCCAAAAAATAATTTAATGATAATCATATAAATTTGTAGCATAATTGAAATGCTATTTTACTAGTAATAAATTATATGAGAAGAAACTTGAATTACACATTAAACCTATAAAATTTAGTGTAGTTGTAACTATATTTTTAAAATATTTTTATGTTTTACCCTATCTTAATTTATTAATTACTATTTGGAATATAAAAATTTATTCTTTAAAAAGTAATATATTTTATCCAAAATAGTAATGATTCATTTCTCTAAGAATTATTTTTCATATATTAAAAAGTAAATGATAAATTAAGCAAAAATTCGAAGAAAAATTTTTTATTTAAAAGAATAATAATTTTTCTTTTTTAAAGAGTAATTTTTAATATATTAAAAATAATTGGTAAAATAGAATTGAACCCATTCACTCAAGTGCTTTCCTTATTTTTAATAATTATTATGTACTTTAAAGCCATAATAATTAATTTGAAGGGAAAATTTCTTTAAGATCATTAACGTTTCCATACTACGATATCTTAACTCATTCTAAATACAAATACTTCTGTCCGTTTGTCTTTTGTACGTGAATTAAGGATTGTAATATTTTAAAGTGTAATGAAGTGAGAGAAATAATATTTTAATGTGAAGCGGATAGTTGTATTAGTGTCGAAAGTGGGTCGATGTGTAGTGTGTTGAGTATAATAATATTATTGTATGTGTCACATCAACAAAAAAAAAGATAAATTTGTATTGGGACGAACCAAAATGGTTTTTATTAGGACGAACCAAAATGGTAAAATAGGCACGGGGAGGAAGGGAGTATGTTATTGGGTAAATATCAAAATTGGTCCTGTAAGTATGTCATATTTCAATTTTAGTCATTTATTATTTGCAATTCTTAATTTTGATAATTTTTTGTCAACTTTTAGTCATTTTTTGTCTAAATTTAGTCATTTTTGTCTAAATTTAGTCTTTTATGCTAAAAAAGTTAAAAATTGTCCGAAAATGACTGGACCAAAATGACTAAAACTAGACAAAAAGGACCAAAATTGAGAATTACAAATGATAAATGACTAAAGTTAGAAAAATGACATACTTACATGACTGATTTTAATATTTACCCTATGTTACTTCAATTTAAACCCAAAATAAACATAATCTAAAAGAAAAAGTCTTGACTAATCATTAGTTCATTTTTATTGATTAATTATCAATTTCCATTTAAGATGTTATGGCTTTTGCACATTTTTCATGAAATGGTTTATAGTAGGACCGACATAACCTTTTATTTAAATTATTACAATTTTTTTTAATGGTTTATAGTAGGACCGCTATTACCTTTTAGTTAAATTATTACAATTTTTTATTTAAATTATTACAACTTTTTTTAATGGTTTATAGTAGGACCGCTATTACCTTTTATTTAAATTATCACAATTTTTATGGTTTTAAGTAATTCATTTAATGAAACGATCTTATACAAACGTGTATATTTTTAAAATTAGTTTAAATTCAATTTTTAGCGTCTCGTCTCATTAATTATTCATACTTACCACACCTTTCTACGCTCATTTCACGAAAATATCAAAATTGTGCCTATGAAATTACTAGGACCTTAGATAAGATTGTAGTTATAAAGCTATAATATTAATCATTTAAAATAAGAAACTTTTATGGTGGGGGTAACGATCAAAATACCTTCCATCTCCTAAGATGGTGACCTTGTCTCTAGGTAGTGCAGGTTGCATCAACGTTGCAATAGAATAACCATTGAAGAAGTTGGATGAGACATAGGTGTAAGGTATACCGGCAGCCTCCACAGCTCGCCGAATATCGACCTTTAATGCCATGCCGACTTCACCGGCTCCACTGCACGGGTACGATCCACGTCGTTTCCAAATTCCGACGGCAAGAATCTCTGAAATCGTATCGATTATGAGTAAATTCCGACGGCAAGAATCTCTGAAATCGTATCGATTATGAGTATGTATATTTTAGGAAGAATTTAAAAAATAACAAAATTTTACCATTTAAGATCTTTATTGACAAATTAATATCTTTTCTATCAATTTTACTCAATAAACACTTTTTGAACTTTAATAACTCATTATTTATACACTCATGTTGGTTTTCAAGTCGGTATATACACCTTAAAGATATTTGGTCTTTTCTAAGTACCATTTGATAATTTTGATAAAAAGTAGTGCTGTAGTAATAATTTTTGACACTAACTATTTTAGATATTTTTGTATATAAGCAATATTTTAAGAGCAAGTCTTCTACTAGAAGATCTCTAAATAATGAATGGTATATCATGTGAGAAAGGAAATTCAAAGTTGTAATTAGTTTCTATTGAGAAAGTTAATAAGAGAAATCCATAATGAAATATTAATGTACTAACCTTAATATTCCCAGCTTCTTTAATTGCGTCAATAATCTTTATTTGGTCAGCAATTTGCGTGATCCCACTGTGGAGATAACCACATCCACTAGCTTTATAGCCTTCACCAAGCTCTCATAATCATTTAAATCACCCTAATTTATGAACAATACATCCATCATTATATCAAACCAATTATAACCTATCTGTTAAAATTAAATCAATATAATCCCAAAAATTGATCAAGATATGGCAAGACAATTAGAATATATAGAAGTTCTCTACATTAAACATCATACAATTACTGCATGATCAGTACAAAAGTTAGAGAGCAGTGTAGGGTGGAATTGGTTGCACTATTCAACAGGTCCCAATTAATTTATTTTTTTAAAAGAAAATAAACAAAAAATTTAACTATACCTTAGAAATTAACATTAAAATCAAAGGGTAAATCATAAATTATAAGGGTAAAATATATCATAAATCTCTACGGTAAAATACATCCAGAACCACAATGATGAAATTATAATTATACTTTAAGAATTAATACTACTGTAAATCAAGAAAAAAAAAGATATGAACTAAAGGGTAACATTACAATTATATACTAAGAATTAATTAATACTAAAATCTAAATAAAAATATTACTATTTGTAAAATAGTAGATGAACACCACCGAATTTATAACTATACTCTAAGAATTAAATTAAAATTTTAAAACAAATATTTAATTTTATGAGCAAATTAGAACGTAACACAGAATAAAATACATCATAATCCACCAGCATATATCATAGAGTACCACACTTTCATGTAATCGGTTGTATAAAATTGTTTGTTCAAAATATTAATCCAGAATAGCAACAATGAATTTCCTTTTTTATAAAAAATAAATAATTATATATTATATATATCAGACCTTGACTATGGCAACACCAGAAATTTTGAAGGTTTCGATGAGTTTGGTCTTGGCAGGATCAGCAATTGTGGATTCTCTTATCAAAGCAAAGGTGGGGTGGCCAGATTTTGCACTTGCTTCAACTATGAATTTACCAATATACCCTGTTCCTCCAATGATCAAAATCTTGCTCTTCTCACCCATCTCTCCTTTTCCAAGATTTTACTGAAAAAAAAAAACTTTTGAGAATGATATACCAAAGTGATCTGATCTGAGAGTTGTGAGGACCTGGTTCCACTTATGGTGAAGTATATATAAGCAGTAATTTATGCTATATTACTGAATTGCCCTTGCATAACCATGTGTCTGGTTTCTCCTATATCTACCATAATCTTTTTTATCGGTAAAGAAAATTTAAGAATTTGAAGTACAATCCTTACATTATAACATGTCTAAAAATTCTATATCTACCATGATCTACTATTAACTCCGGCAAAAAAAACATTTTAATCACACTCCATTATTAATAAATCAAAACCTTGACTTTTTTAATGGGATGAGTACCGTGAAATAAAGATAAAAGAGTGGTTATCTCGGGTGAACGAGATCTTTAAAGTATAATATTTTGTTTTAAAATGAATATACTTTAATTAATAAATTAGGAGTATTATTTTTTCATTAAATCGATTGAAATATGAAAAATATTTTTATTTAACTTTAAAAAATAAGTTATTATTTCTAGAAAATCAAGGATATTAGTTTTCATACTAAAATACTAAAAAGTACAGCATAACATTCAATATCAACGTGTATAAAATTAAATTTGAAAGCATGGACTAGATCCGTGCAAAATGGTAATATTGTTAATAAAATCTGATATATAAATGATGTTAATTAATAATTTTCGATTAAATTATTTCATGAATAATTTGTAAAATATAAAAAGTGATAACCTTAATGAAGGTGAAATATAATAAAATGTAAAATTTAACATAAAAGTGCCTCCCAAAAATTTGCTCAAAAATATGCACCAAAGTTAATTTGTGCGTATAGATGGGAGACACTATCTTGTGAGACGAGTTTTTGTGGGTCGGTCCATTACTAAAACATGCTTATTATATAGTTAAAGTATACTCTTTCCGTCATGCCCAAAGGGTTGTTTTTTGCTTTTTATATTTGGATTTAAGAAGTATTATTATTTAATGTGTAATGGGTAGTTGTATTAGTGGGAGTGTGACCCCATATTTTAATTATATTAGTAGGTGTATGTGGATCTCATGTGTGTAAAAAAGGAAAGTAGACTATTTGTGTGGACGCGCAAAATGGAAAAAAGAGACCTTTTGGTGGGACGGAGAGAGTATTTATTTGTAGTTAATCATATTATAACATCCTAAAATTAACTTTAATGCATTTTCATCATACTTTAGAATATTTAGAAAACATACTTTAACAACCATTAAACATACTTTATCTACTATATAATAAAAATACTTTAACTCACAAACTGTCACATTTATAATCAACTTCTAAAAAAATACTTTGTCTTTCTTTTATGTGTGTGTACGTTGACAAATTTATTTATGTTGCACAAAAAGTTCTTTTTACCAAACAACATTTAAAAATATTTTGGTGAAGTAATTAATATTTTTAATATAATTTACTCCTAAAAATGATTAATCACATTAAATTCACGACCTTTATGTTAATGTTTTTCCTCCATCACGTACTTCTATTTTTTGCTTTTGGAGAAGCATCTTATGAATTTTTGCAATTAAGAAAATTATAATTAAAATTTTGCATAAATATAAAAGATGAATTAGGTATGAACATTGATGATATTTAATGGGATTTCTTAGAGATGAAGAAAAGAAAAGGGTAAATTAGCAATAAATTGATGAAGCATGAGTGTGGGGTGTATGGTGGTGCGACGGTTTCGGTGTAACCACTAATTTTGATGTTGAGGATTACATTTATCCATCTTTCACGCTACCAATTAATTGTGATCAATCATTATTCATTTGCACTCTATCTCGATTGTTATTCAATTTCCTATTCTATATTTAATCGGTATTTCAATAATGTTAAAATTTTTATTTAATATAAATGACTATTAAATTTTTAGAATATTTGATGGTGATCTAGAAATCAAAATATAAAATATCAATTGAAACAGAAAATCGGTAAAAGATATAGACCATAGGAGTCCAATTTTAATATTTTGTCTATTTATATTATCAATTTTAGGCTTTATTTTATTTTATTTAGAATATTTCTTAAAATATATTTAAATATTTTAAAAACATTAATAACTTTAATCATCATTTATAAATATTAAAAATACTAAAAAAAACAAGCTTCAGTTAAAATATTTTTTTTATCATCTTCTCTGGCTAGCCATGCAATAGTTGGTCTGGAGACAATATTAAATAAATAAATAAAGTATGTAACGCTTGTTAAAAAGGGCTGAAATATTTTAAAATAAGTTATATAGAGAAGTTATTTGTTTGAATTCTTTTTCCCACTTTTTGGGTGTAAAAATTTTCGTAGAATAAGCAAATGAGGGGGATAAAAAGAGTATTTATTTTTAATTAAAAATTTACTAAAAATTGAGTAATTTTGTTTTCCTTCAAAAATGAAGAAATGTGAATAATTCTAATTAAAGTACGTAAAATATGATTTTAAAGAAGTTAAAAATTATTCAATAGAGTATAACCTGTGATTTGTTGAAGTAGTATAGTATATATAAGGATTTAGGTGCTTGATTCACTATATGTATATTTAATGTTATACTTTAATGAATCACATGATACTTTAGTATATGGGTGGGAAAAAATACCGAAAACTCGGTATACCGAGATCGCCGTATCGAAAAATGCCGAAAAATGCCGAAAATTCAACATACCGAAATTTTCGGTACGATATGGTTGTCGTACCGATAATTTCGGTACGGTATCGGTATAGAATATTAAAATTTTCGGTATTTCGGTATACCGAAATTATTTTCGGTATTTCGGTATCGATATACCGATACCGATATACCGAAAATTTTATATAATTTTTTTAAAATTTTATTATACATAATACAATATTTAAGTATATTTTATATTATTAATATATTTAAATTATTTTTATTTTATTATGTATTACATTTATTCATATATATTTTTTAAAATTTAAAATAAGCTCTAATTAAAATAAATAAAAATATAATACACATCTAAATAAAAATATAGGAGTATAAAAATTTAATAATAATAAAAATTGTTATTTATTCATGAATAAATTAAAAGCAACATAAGTATCATTAAAGTAGAATGTTTGAGGTTAGAAAATTTAATTATTTTGAAATATTTTTATATTAATTTTATTATTTTGATTAAAATTAAATATTATTTTTTGGTATGGCTTCGGTAAATCGGTATTTTTCAATATGCTGAATTTTCGGTATGAACCGATATGTCAACATTTCGGTATTAATTGATATTTACCGAAAAATCGATATGATGTAAATTTCGGTACGGTATTGTATTCGATTTAATTTACCGAAATTTCGGTATACCGATTTTTCGGTATACCGAAATTTCGGTATCGGTATGAATTTTTTCATACCGAAATTTTCGGTACGGTATCGATATTTTCGGTATACCGATATTACCCACCCCTACTTTAGTATATAATAATAATATTTTTAACAATCTTAAAATTATCTTTAATATATCTTGTATCATATTTTAATAGTATATTAGTATTATAACCACCTTAAAATTAAATTAAATGAATACTTTATTATATCATATTAGTTTTTACTAACTTAAATCCACATTGTAATAATGGATTAACTCATGAATCTATTTGTCCATTAATCTCACCATCAATCACATACAACCACTTTCTCAAGAAGGCAAAAAGATAGATATACTGTTTCATTGAATGAATTCGATAAAATACTTGTGATAAAAATAATACTATAATTTATAAAAAGTGATAACTTTATAATTAAATTACTTCCTCTGTCCCAGTACAAGAGATGCGTTTATTTCTGCATATAGATTAAGAGATATAATATTTAAGTAGTTTAGGTAAAAGAAATAATATTTTACTGTATAAAGAGTATGTGTATTAGTATGGTTTGTAGGTTCTATGGAGATATGTTAATTGTTTTGTATAGTTCTCATTTATTAAAAAGAGAATTGCATCTCTTGTGTTGAGATGGACGAAAACGATAAAACGCACTCTTGTTGTAGGAAGAAGGGAGTATTTTATAACAATTTAAGATAAATAAAAATATGATATTATTAATAAAACAATTGAAAAAGTAAAATAGTAATTATTATACCATACAGCTATGTCAAGAAATGTTACCCTACATTAGTGTTAATAATATTACTGCTATCATGGCCAAATACATGATAGCGACGTACACACGTTTTATATTTGCTAAGAATATGACCACAATCATGGCCAAATACACTGCTTACTCATTAATACCCGGATTTTATTTCCTGCCTGGTAATACAAATTGGATCACCTATTCATAGCGACGTACACACGTTTTATATTTGCTAAGAATATGACCACAATCATGGCCAAATACACTGCATACTCATTAATACCCGGATTTTATTTCCTATCTGGTTATACAAATTGGATCACCTATTTCGTTTCATCTCCTATTACATGAATTAGATTCTTGCCACGTATCGTAATCAATGACCAAATTTTCACCACATGTCCCAAGGGTTTAATGGTCATTAACTAGGGTATATTATTTTAATAAGAAATAAGTTATGGAATAGGGAGTGGAATACCAAAGTGGAATAGGGGATTTTTGTTGGTTTTTATATTACTCTCCTTTTTCATAATAATTTATACTGTAAATACGAAGTTTAAGAAAGTGTTGTTTGATCAACTTTGTTAATTTTTGGAGTAGTGTAGACATTTTATGTAATAAATATATTTTAAAGTATGTTATGCGTGTTAGTTTGGAGTGATAAATTTGTAATTAAGATTTATTTTTAAGGTTTTCAATTGATGTGATATTTTCTTTTTTGAGTAGTTTAATTTATTGTGGGTCGGACGAAAACATAAATTAAAGATAAATATTTTGGCAAAGACATTTATGACATCGTCTCACATAAGATGGTTAGAAAGTGATAACTTTTATAATAAAAGGTGATACTATAATGAAGAGTGATAATGTAATTTTACGAATAATTTATAGTATAAATAAAAAAATTATAATATTTTATAACGAAATTGATAACTATTTTAAAAATTGTAAAATGGTTATGTGAGACGATGTCACGCACTACCTACCCAAATATTTTTCGTGGATATTGAGGAAATGATTTTTTTTAATTAATCAACCAATTTTAAAGATTTTAGTAAGAGTAATGTAATTTTTTTAACAATAAATAAAATTTAAAATTAGTTTCAAGTATACAAGGATATTCAAGGTATTATACATTTTACTGTAAAAAATTTATTTAAATTAATTAAATAATTTAATTGAAAAAAAAATTCGTTTGAAATAGAGTGCTAGGTATTACTCTAACTCTAAAAATATTTTCTTTAATTAATATAAAAATTATTTAAATGAAAGTAATATTGAATTGAAATATATATTAAAAGTGTTAATGTAATAATTTTTCCCTTACTGTAATCATGTTTGGAGCTTTTCTAACGGATGTGTTTCTCTCTTCATAAAAAAAATTTCCTGTCTTGTGTGATTGGAAGTCCTTGTACAAAAGATTTAATAAGATAGAGCATGTAAGAGTTATTTACATTTCGAATCGTGCTGATAAGAAGGGGCATGGTTTTGGTTTCGTAAGATTTGGGTGTCATGTGAAAAGAGAAATAGTACTGCAGAAGTAGAATGATCTCTAATTTAGTTCATACAAGTTACGTGTTAATGTAGCACATTTTATTAGAACAAGCCAAAGAAATAAGAATAAAATAGAAGACCAAAGCAAGACACATGACATTGTTTAGAATGCTTTAAGGAAGATGGATGTTTCATATGCTAATGTTGTAATGGGAGGTAGCGATACAGCCTCAAATATTGATTCAGAGGAACTTAAACCTGATAGAAAATGGGGAGGAATGAGTTATGAATCAATTGAGGAAGACAAGCATTATCTTAAAAGGTATTTCATTGGGTTCTCAGAGATGAATACTTTTGGATAGATGAGATTCCAAAATTAAGGTGTTTGGAGAACGTAGAGTTTCAGCTAAATAGGGGGGGAGGAGGGTTGGTATTTATAGAACCAGTTAACATGGAGAATTTTGTTAAAAGTGATCTAGAGTGCATTTCGACATGGTTCCAATAGATAAACCATTGGTTGACAGATATCGTGGATAACAATCGATTGATTTTGACGAACTGGTTGTTGGAACTAGATTTTGAAGAACATGTAATATGCCAAAGAAACTTTGATATTGATTTAGGTGATGATAGAGTAAAGAAGCTGATAGATTAAATGCGAAAGAATATAAGAACAATTAGGAACGTAAGAATACGATTCCCTCGGGATGACTTCCCTCAGCCAAAGACTGCTTAATAGACACAACAAGGATAATTCTAGACGACCTTTCTTATCTCTACCCACTTATTTATAATCATTTGAGACCTAATTTATTAATATGGAAAGTACATAATTATTGTCTAATTTATTCTCCCTCAAATTCGCACTTGCTAATCCACCAAATTGGTGATTAGCATGATTGCAGCGAGAATAAACATGGTTAGTTGATCCCTTTGATATGCTCTATCAGGTGATTTCACATTTTGGAATAAGTTACAAAGCTTGGCATTACATCACATACTTATACTACTAGATTTTTAAAAGACATGAAGTGATTCTAGGAGACACTTTGACTAATACAAACAAAGAGAAATAAAACATTCAAACTTCACATTAAAAACTTATTTACTCCAACAATGCCTCCCTTAAATCAGACTTGCTTTGAACTCCCAACGCAGCAACATTCCTTGAGAACATATGACCACCAAGAGGCTTGGTAAAAATGTCAGCAACCTGCTCATTACTTCGACAATAGTCGAGCTTAACTTCTCCTTCACTAACAAGCTCTCTAAGGAAATGAAACCGCAAGCGTATATGCTTGGTTCTTCCATGCAAAATGGGATCTTTAGAAACTGAAATTGCAGAACTATTGTCACAATAGACAACTGTAGGATCTTCTTACTTGAAATCCAGCTGCTCCAAAATTCCTCTTAACCACAAAGTTTGACAACAAGCTAAAGAGCTGCGATATACTCTGCTTCGGTGGTCGAAAGTGCCACAATTGGCTGTTTCTTGGAATACCCCATGAAATTACTCCACTTCCAATATTAAAGACTTAACCGGATGTACTTCTTGAATCATCAATACTTCTACAAGATCATTATCAGTATATCCAACAAGTTTTATAGGTTCATGAGTTCTGTAGAAATACCATAATTCACTGTTCCTTTGATATATTGCAATATCCTTTTTGTAGCTTCCAAATGATTCGAATATGGTTTCTCCATGAACCTGCTGAGCAAACTTATAGCAAATATTAGATCGGGCCTTGTTACTGTGAGATACATCAAGTTCCCTATGAGACTTCGAAACATCGTTGCATCAACAAGCTTTCCTTCTCGATCCCTTCTTACACAACTTCAATCCGGCAACACATGGAGTTGCAACTGGATTTGCATTCTCCATCTTGAATTTTCTCAACAACTCAGCTGCATATTTTTCTTGAGAAATGAAAATTCCTTTCTTCGATTGTTGAATATTTATGCCAAGGAAATAATGCAACTCTCTCAAATCAGACATCTCAAATTCATCCATCATGGATTTCTTGAAATTTGCTGGCATCTCCACTTTATTTCCTGTGAAAACAAGATCATCAACATATAAATTCACCATCATAATATCTCCACTTGAATTCTTTTTGATGTAGAGAGTGTGCTCATATGGACACCTATCAAAGCCATTCATCATAAAATGATCATTGATTCGATCATACCACACACGGGGTGATTGCCTCAGCTCGTATAATGCTTTTTTTAGCTTGTACACCTTTTCTTTTTCTCCTTTTCTTATGAACCTGGGAGGCTGCTCAAGATAAATTTCATCTTGAAGAAAGCCATTCAAGAATACCGATTTCACATCCATTTGGAATAATTTCGAACAATTTTGAGCAACAATTGAAATCACCAATCGAACCGTATCAAGTCTTGAAATAGGAGCAAACACTTCATTGAAATCTTCTCCTTCCTTTTGTTTGTAACCCTTCGCAACCAAACGAGCTTTATGTTTATTTATAGTGCCATCCAAATTTGTTTTCGTCTTGAAAACCCATTTCAATACAATGGCAGATTTGTGTGGAGGCAACGTAGTAAGCTCCCATATTCCATTCTTCTCAATTGAGTTGATTTCTTTCTTCATGGCATGAAGCCATTTTTCATCAGATGATGCATCTTTATAGGTAACCAGATCCTCTCCAGCAAAAAAAGCAAAGTATACTTGATCTCCAACACTCACTTCTTCAGTTGTATCATAAATTTCCTGCAATGATCTCGTTCTCCTTTGCAGCGAAGTTGGAGAATTTTGCAACTCTTGATCAACAACTCCATCAAAATCTTGCTGCAAAGAGTCTTCAAGTGTAAGAGTTTTCCATTCTTGCACTCCAACAAATTTTGAAAAATCATAGAAATTATTTTCATCAAGGTAAAAATCCCCTATTGATCACAATTTTCTTTGTCCTTAGATTATAAAGCTTGTAAGCTTTAGTTTTTAGCTGCAGCCAATAAAAATGCACTTCTTGGATTTATCATCAAGCTTTGACCTTAATGCATCAGGAATGTGAGAATATGCAAGACATCTAAAAATTTTCAAATGACTAACATTTCACTTTTTACCATACCAAAACTCATTTGGCGTGGCACCATCCAACTTCTTTGTTGGTGATCTATTGATCAAATAGACAGTACAAGACGCCGCTTCAGCACAAAAATTCATTAGAAGATTTTTCTTCTTCAACATGCATCGAACCATTTCCATAATTGTTCGATTCTTTCGCTCCGCAACATCGCTTTATTGTGGAGAATAACGTGCTGTAAATTCATGTCGAATTCCATGGTTTCGACAAAATTCTTCAAATATTGAAGACATGTATTCTCCTCCATGATCACTCCACAAATTCTTTATTTGAAAGTGCTTCTGATTTTTCTTTCATATAGTAAATCCAAATCTTCCTTGTATAATCATCAATAAATAGCAAAAAATACCTGTTTCCTCCAAGTGATGGAACTTGCATAGGTCCACAAAGATTCGTATGAACAAGCTCCAATGGTGATTGTGATTTTCATTTTCATTTTGATAGAAAAGAGTCAAGATGATGCTTTCCCAATTGACATTCTTCACATATTTCGTAGCTAGGATTAATTCTTGGCAATCCAATGCTTTTGCTAGACAACTCTCTCAAACTTCAAAAGTTCAAATGGCCATACTGATCTGACCACAACTTCGAAACTTTTTCATTAGCAGTAGTAAGATAACATGCTTCATTAACAACATTTATCTTGATAGGTAACAGATTATTTGAACCTAAAGCAATGTTCGCAACATGCTAATTTTTTTTAATGATGAATTTATCTCCAAAAAAATTGACATCAAAACCCTTTCTTACAAAGTGACCAACACTCAAGAGGTTACTCCGTAATCCAGGTACATAAAATACCTTAACCATCTTCTCTGATTTTCCAGCTTTTGTTTTGAAAGCAATTTCATCAACACCTTTAATTTTATAGGATTTTGCATCCCCAATAGTCACTTGCCCATGGTTGCTTCTTTAAGAGTAGAAAATAGATTTCTATTTTCCATCATATGCTTGCTTGCACCACTGTCTAAATACCAAATATTTTCAACATTTCCATCCGAGGCTATCAACAATGTTTCCGAACTCTCACCTTCTTTTTCATACATGAACACATCAACGGGTTTCTTTTCGGGATGTTTCTCCCAACAATCAATTTCTTTATGGCCTGGCTTATGGCAAAAATTGCATTCGAAGTAAGGTTTTGTACCTTTATATATAAGTCCCCCGACCTCTTCCTCTTTGAGAGTTTTGGAAGGGTACTCTTTCTTCCTTTTGAATTCATCATTCCTTCTATCTTGAGAGTTCCCAGATTGTCGACCGCCCTTCCACTCCGACCTCTTCCACGTCCACGATAAAAGCCACAATCTCTATTTGAAGTAAACTAGGATTTTAAAGCCTGATCATGAGAATAATTAATTTGAGGATTTCTTTGAATAATTTTAGCCTCATGAGCCTCCAATCTTACTTGAAAGCCTTCCATAGTCATTTAGAAAGATCATTTTATTATTCAATTGCAACCACAATATGATCAAATTTGACCAGCAAACTCCGCAAAATTTTCTCGATGATCCTTTGAGCCTCAACGACTTCTCCATTTGCTGCCATTTGATTTACAACGGATGTAACACGATTGAAAAAATCTAAAAATTTTTCATTCCCTTTCATTTCAAGCTTTTCGAATTCTGCTCTCAATGTTTGCAAACGAACCTTTTTTACTTGATTTTACCCAGAATACGTGGTCTCCAATATTTTCCATGCATCCTTAGCACATGATGCTTTCGAAATTCTTTCATAGACTTGAATCTCCAATGCTTGGTAAATTTGAAATAGAGCCTTTCGATCCTTCTTCCTTTTACTTTTCAAAAGATTTTTTTCGGTGGTTGCTTATTCACCTTTTTGCATGTGTCCCCAAGTGTAGGGAATCTATTGTAGTTCATCGTGTGACCAAGTAAAAATATCAAACCACAGGATAATTCTAGACTAATTATTTAATCTAATCATAACTTCTAATTTAAGACAATTCTGGGAATTTTAAGAGTGAATTAATTAAACTTAAGATTGCAGAAAATAATTACTAAAAATATTAAATAGCGATGTCGAAAAATAATTCATACTACCTTTCTATGTACTTCATGCAAAATTCCTAATAGGGTAGATCACTAGACTTCCCTTTATAGGTACTTAAGAATTAACCCTCAATTCCTACCTAATAATCTAAGAAACCATATCCTATAGAATGGTAATTAATAGATATATTAATTGTCCAAATATTAATTATTCTAATAAATAAAGGTTATATGGTTAGATCCCCTTTACCCATAACAGGTTGACAAATATAATTCTTATATAACACAAACAACAGGCATAAATATGCATAAGAAATGACATATACATGCATGAGGACAGATCATATAAGATAAAAATATAAGTCTAAATTCAAAGCATTAATAAGGAAATAAGTATACTATAGGTATCCAACCTATTCTAGATCATCAATTCAAACCAATTCAACCTTCAAAACCTAACACTATCCAAGAAGTATTAGCCCATGGTGTTACAAGCAACACACATGGTTAGATATGAAGGCATAACCATAGGTCTATAATTCAAAAGATTAAAAGAAAGAATAAGAAAACCCCTAGATGTGGCGTGATTCTCCGTTCTCTCTTCCGTGATTCTGAACCTTCTTGTTCTCCTTCTCAAGTAAGCAACACTGATGAACTCTTCAGGATAAGTGGATGGGATGATGAATCTTGATTTCGATATGGTGGTAGGAAAAGGGTATGGAAAAGTATGTAGGATTGTGGAGAGTTATGAATAAAAATCCCAAAGTGTCTCTTTTATAGTTGAGGACTGTAAAAATCCCGAATTCTGACTAAAAAGTGGGCTTTTTTACATAAAAATACGAACGGGCCAGAAAAATAATGAAACACGATGACGGGCCTCGCTGGACAACGGCACAAGTCATGCCAGGTGTAGCACGAGTCGTACCGATAGGTTCTTGCTGGTTTTCTCGGTAGCCTTCGGCAGCATGAGTGCAGCGCTCATGCTCGGCAGCTCTTGGTAGGCATCCTCGGCAGCACTCGTTAGGTCGTGCGGGCGCCTCTCGGCAGCATGTGCAGCATGACTTGGCTAGGCTAGGCAGTACGAGTTCTCTTCCAGGGCGGCACAAGTTCTCTTCCAGGGCGGCACTCGTTAGGTCGTGCCAGCTCCTTTACTTCCCAACTTCGCTCCCGACTTCTATTTTTGCTCTCTTTACCTCGTTTTACACTTAAAAATACGAAATAACACCTCACATGCACCTATAACACAAATATATTCCATTCAACCATAAGATACACAAATACGGATATAAATACCACAAAATAGTTCTAAATCGGACTCTAAAACACACAGATTTTCACACTAATCGAACCCCAAACTTAAGATGTTGTTCATCCCCGAACAACGAAAAAGAATAGAAAAGAAGAAAGATAGTGTGTAAATCTATAAGAAAACAAATGATATGACAACTATGCCATTCAACACACAATTGTCATTAACTACGGTCATACACTTTCATCACATGCAATAATCCATTCATTTCATACAAGTTAAGACAATTACTACCAATTAAAATGCTCCATCAACTTATTCTCAAGGGAAGTATATCACTCGCACTCAAGTGTAAAAGATGTACACTTATAGGATATGTTGTTTACGCTCAAATTCAATTCAAGTGCATGCGTAACCATAAGCTTGACAAACGTCTTAAACTCTCCACCACTTAAAAGTATGACTCGACAAGGGGATCAAAAAAGACTTTTAATGGGATGTAATATCGGCTCTTTGGTAAGAGTAGGAAATATGTGAAAAAAGTAACTCAATTAGTAGGGAATTAAAACCAAAGATCTTTTGTATTGCAGATTTTTACACTTCAAGGTTATCCAGCTTCATGCTCTTCTAATTTTCTTTTCTCTCATTTCCTTCAAGCACAACATTCTTTTTCTTCCTTTCTTTTCTTTTTATTTTCTCGAGGTACCAGTTTCGGGCACTACTTCTAACATCTCGGGGTACCAGTTTCGGGCACTACCCCTAAGCAATTTATTTTTCAGCTCATAATCACTTGTACAACTCCAAATATTTTATTCCTTCCAAACTTCATGAAAATCAATTCACACACTTTGACAACATTTAATTCTCTACTAAGTATAAGAATTTAAGGCTCAAATAGGATATCAAAGTGGCTATCTTCGTAGGTTACTAAAGAAATTAGGCTTTTAAGCTCAAAAGGGCTAATTACGAATATAAAATTATTTGGTAGGAAATTATTTGACAAAGTGACTCATAAAAAATTCAAAGATGGCCTAAAATCATCTCCCATTATCTTAAAATAACATGCGATCTCATGTAAGACAAGAGGCAAGTTTTAGAATACATACACAAGAATGATACTCACCAGAAAGAAATATCATGTGTTTATATACATATTAATAGGCTCAAAGCACTCTTCATGGTAAGCAATATCTCAGAAGTACACATAGAACTTCATACCATAATATAACTTAAGTGCACTTCCTTTATTAATTTCAAGAGCATATGAATTCCTGGCAGAAATCTAACAAATAAGATCATAATAAGCACACAACCAGAAACCTAAACATAAGTACCTCAACTACTAGACAATAAACTCAACATAATATCCCCCACAAATATCCAACAATACAAATCAAGATAAAGATGATACATGGAAGAAACAAATACTACAAAAACAACCATATCAAACTATCACTCCACTCAAAGCCTAAACAAAAAATAGTTACAAGGTGAAGGATCTTATGACACAACCTCGACAGACAAGGTTTTTTAAAACATGGGCTATATCCTCCATCAGTCACATCTCTCTCGGCGCTCTTGAACCTCATCTCTCAAACTCTGTAACTCTCTTTCTATCTCCCTTCTAGAACGTCTGACCTCCTAGAACAACATTCGAAACTGATGGTCGTTCGAACGCTTGATGGAGTCAAACTGATCATTGATGTATACATCTCTCCCCATGGATTCTGCACACCTGGAACATAATAAGAATGATAACCAGGGGGTACGGGACCAGTTGAAGTACTGGGTCCTCTGTACTCCGCTTCAGATAGAGCTGTAGATGTCCCAGTGCAAATGGATCCTGTGCTACTCCAGATGGACCGCCCTGATAGTACCCACTAGCAGGATGCTGTGAGTCATATGCCCCAAAAAGCTCCGGCGCGTCCTCCTCAGTAAACATAATCTCATCCTCATCACCACCAGCGTCAGCATAATCAGCTTCAGTCTGAACTTGTGGATTTGTTGCTCGTTCATTATGCTCCCTAATAACCTTATTCCAATCTTCCTTTTTAGAAAAGACACTCGAGACAGGAGTGTGCAAATAAGACTTGAGAGTGAAGTTTTCTTCAGCAGTCAACATAGTCAATTGCTCACCAGGGAGTGGCATCGAATGGTTGCCATGCTCATAGCAAAGCTGACAATCTTCCTCTTTCAAGAAGCATGCATGCTTTAGAGCTTGCACGTCTATGTCGGCACTTTCTTACCAACTAGCTTCATCCCATCAATGCGCACTCCTTTGATCTCAGCTTTCTGGGTGATAATACCACCCATCATCACAGACCTAGTCTCTTCGTTTACAAAGTGAAGGAGCTGCTCCATAATCAATGCAGGCAAGTCAAAATATCTCTCCTCGCACATACACCAAAGTACATAAAGCTCCTTTAATCTGACATGGCCCTCCTCATGCCTTGCAAAGATAGTATATGATAAAACCCTCTTGATGTACCTGAGAACCAGGCTAACGATGCAAGTAGACTTAGACTTCCTGGGTACAAAAACTTCATCCTTCCCTGTGATCCTCTTCCAGAAAGCATCCTTGTCAAATGCAACACTTATCTCATTACTAGCCTCATAAGGAGATCCAAATCCCATGTTCAGCTTTTTCTTGTCATAATCTCTTTCCTCCCTCTCAATATAAAAGTGCATCCACTGGGAAGCCTGTCATGCTCCTCCCGATAGAACTCGTATGACATGAAAAACTCTATCATCAATGCATAAGTGGTAGGCCTTCGGGCATTCATGAACTCCAATATGCCCACCCTATCGAAAAGGGTATCCACATCATTCTTAATGCTAATCCTAATCATGGTCTCCTCCAAATGGCTATACTCCATAATATTTTCCTTCCAACCAGGGTAATAAATCCCAAGGTGGCGAGGAGAAGTTTTGTTTCTTTCTTCTAATCCGGGCTATCTCGTTTTGCTTTTGCTCATCCGTCTATTCATCCCCCATTTTATTTCTTACAAAATTTTCAAGTAAGATGCAAGCAATTATTCCAAAAACAAAATAGTGCATCTACTTGACCCAATTAAAACTAAGTATGAAAATAAAATCACACTATACATTAAACCAACATGGCATGTATATCCTTGCTTCCTAGTTAAATCATTCTAGATCAATCAATGAACAACACAATAAAGTACTATTCACATTTCAAAGCTACTAGGAATAAGAAATTATGACATTCCAAATCAACATGTCAATTTGAAACTAAAAACCACATGCATTTTCCAGGAAAAATTAAACATGAAAAATCTAACATGCTTAAACTTGTTTCAATCCTCAACCAATATCATATAACTACAATTATAGTCTTAGGGATATCAACAAGTCAACACAAAATCACCAATCAAGCAAAATTTTTGAATTTGAAGCATAAACAGTTCGCACACCACGTGTTCGACAAAATGGCTCAACCAAAAAGTACTTCAAAATTCAAATTTCCAACTTAAATCAACTTACCCATGCTTCCAATAAGAACATACTCGAAAATCAGAGTAAAAGGATGAAGAAAACATACGTTATTGGAGAAAGAACGAAAAATTTCAACTCTGGAAACTTTTTCCCAAATTTTTGGTCTTAGAACCCTAATTTCACCCTTAAAATCTTCAATCCAATTGTTAAAAGTGGGTAATGTGTGTGGGAAGTGAAGTGGGTGGAGTAGAATGGTGATTTCTGGATGAAAAATGACGAAAATTAGGAAGATGGGACAGACAGTGTGTACGGCTGGAGAAGAAATGTGAAAACTTGAATAAAAAATTTGAAATTTAAACTCACCCAGGTGTGGCATGACTTCGGTAAAATTCGTGCCACAAATGGCACGACTCGTGCCACCTTATCTGTTTCTGATTCCGCATGATTTTGCTCCATTCGGCGCGGCAAGTGCCGACTTGTCCCAGCTGTCATGCCGGCCACCAGCATTCGTGCTGGGTGGCACGCCTAGTCCTCCCTATCTATTCTGCCTTGGCACGACTCGTGCATAAGGATGGCACGAGTCGTGCCACTCTTCAGCATACACTGGCACTTTTTCAAACCTCTTTCAACCTATTTCTTCGCATTTTCATCAAATTTAAGCTCAAAAACACGATATTCATCAGTAATATCATCAGGAAAACTAAAAAAATTCAACCTAAAATTTATCACACCAAATCTAAGAAAAATAAACAAGACACACAAGACACTTGGATAGTAGCAAAAAAATTCGAAAAATTGAAATAAATTCCAAAAAATCTAAAAAAAATAAACCTCCAAGCATCACACATAAATGGAAGAAAAATTACCTCGGTGCTTCAAGACATTGGGATGCACATCCACCCCCCCAAACTTAGTTCAAACTAAGTGAGAAACTAAGTTTGCAAAAAGTGAATACCATAGACGAAGAAGCACCTAATAAAATTTTCTACACCAAACAAACACATTAAAGTAATAAAACAGAAGGGTGATGAGTGTGTAAATTCACGTGTTTTGAGCTTTGATTCGTATGGTAATGATGTAAGATCTGATCTTATGTCAAGATAAATCGAGTTGTATTGTAGTAAGTCACGAATCAAGTGTGTTTGAGTCCATTTGAGTGGATTTTCGAAGAAAAATGGATTAAAAGTGATCGGAACCAGAGAAAGGGTGCTGAAGGTACCCTGTTCGACCAAGCAGGGATGTCGTTCAACCAGCGGCAAAGTGGTTTAACCAGCATCCCGATCGAACAGGTGAAGAGAAGTGTCAGGAATATGGTTCGACCACGACACTGTGGTTCGACCAAGCACAGTGGTCGGACCATGGTCGAACCAGAAGCATACATTTTCGTAGTGCAGTTCAACCACAAAGTTTTCAGTTCAACCTGCCATTCGAATCAAATCAGCTACCTGCCAGTGCTATACAGGTCGATTCAACCTGTGATTCTACCAACCTTAATCAGTTCGACCAGGGGTCTTGGTCGAATCGATGCACTGGCACGTCCGGATCTATATTTTTACACCTTCAGTGCGTGTTTTCGCTCAAAAAGCCCATCCTAGGTTCGTAAGGAGAGCTCGCAAGTATAAAAGGAAGACCCTACACTAAGAAAAAGAGAGTTCACCACCATCTTCATCCTACACAACATCTGAAATCCTACCACCATCCATGGAGCTATGGAGAGAGATTCGTCTATCGAATCAAGTGAGAACCAAGTGAAGATTCAAGACTGAGAGAGATGCGACGGCGCCCGCATCTAGGGTTTACTATGCATCTTAATTTATCTTGTACTTTTTAAGACTATGGGTAAGATCTATCCAACCACCATGATTGTTCTTCGATCAATCATGGGCTAGAACCGCTTCAGTAGTTCTAGTATTTATGAAGGTTTTATAAGTTAATTGAACTTCCGTGTGTATACTCCGTACAATACTACTTATGGTTTATTTTATATAAGATTATGCATTTTTAATTCATACTCAGAGTTATTTTATGCATCATTAACTGTTATGTAGAGTCTGAATACATATCTTGGTTATTGATTGAGTGCGTTCACTGCTGAGCAGGATTTTATGTTATGATTCTAAGTGAGGGGACTCCGAAGTCTCATTAGAACTATCTTATATGAATACTTGTTAATTGAATAAGATTCGGGTTAATAAGTAGGACAAAGAGTATAACGTCATAGTACCTATAAAGGGAGATCATATCGGGTTAGAGTACTAAGTGCACGGGAAATAATTGATACTGATAGTACCTAGAAATGGGGTGAATTATATCTCTTGCTCGAAGGATATTCACACGTGTCACATGATTATTTACTTGTGTCTATAGAGTATATTTGCATGGCTTAGTAATGCGTCCATACTTTACAAGACAGAGTCAGACATTGATACACAGAAGGGAAATTAATGAGTAGAACTGGATGCCCTGAAGGACTATCTATCTTCTCACTTATCCACTTTCGTTCAATCTCTACTTTTATTTATTTTAATTGTTCTTTTAATTATTTAGTTATCGGTTAGTGAAACATACAACTATTTTGCCATAATAGTTTTAATCAATTAGAATATAATTAAATTAATAATAATACGTCCTTTGAGTTCGATAATCACTTGGTCGCTTATCAAAGCTACAATAGCATTCTTCACACTTGGGAATTAATATTGTGTGTTGAGAAAACGCTCATCAAGTTCTTGGCGCCGTTGCCGGGGATGGTATTAATTATTAATTTATTATTTCTAGTTTAATTGAGACTATTTTATTCTTGTCTTTATTTTCTAACGCTTATTTTTCTGGGTGTATGCTCACTAGATCCAATGTAGGAGATTTTGGACCTTATAATTCGGAGATTGGAGCATCGTCAAGGAAGAAGAAGGGAAAGAAAAAGAAGAACAAGATCGTGGAATCAACGGAGGCTCTTAATTTAGGTGTTGAAGTTAGCGAGCTGAATCCGCAAGCAACTGAAGCTACAATTGAAGTTAATTTGGAAGCAGAAGAAGTCAACATGGCGGCAAATTTGGATAATCTTGCCATCCGTAAAGTCTTCAAGAACAATGGGGGAGGCAATGTGGGGCTGTTAGGAGTAAGAGGCGCCGGAACTGATTTTGATCTACACCCTGCTCTAATCAGCATGATTAAAAAGAATCTCTTTTCTAAGGAAACCTTTGAAGATCCTCAGCTACATCTAAATAAGCTTTTTGGTTATGCAAGTACACAAAAGGATGCAGGAGCTCATGAAGATGCGAGGAGGATCATCTTGTTTAAGTTCTCGCTTAATGAAAAGGTGAGAGATTGGTACGGTAATCTCAATGCTGTTGAATGCAATACCTGGGAGAAATTGAAATTGAAATTCTTGGAGCGTTACATGCCACCTTCAAAAGTGTTTAAGATGAAATAAGAAATCAATCAATTTGCTATGTTTGGTAATGAGAAGTTACATGAGGATTGAGACAGATTCAAGGACATGCTTCGAAAGTGTCCACAACATGGGCTTTCTAAAGTTCAATACATCAGTATTTTCTACAACGGATTGGACTGTGATTCTCGAGTGTTACTAGATGGTTCTTCTAATTGTGCATTGCTTATAAAGTCAGTCATGTGAGAGGCTGAAAAGCTCTTTGAGGATAATTCGATGAACTCAAGAGATTGGCCGATTGATAATATGAGAGGCACTTATTTCTTAGAAAAGTAGCACAGGTTGAGCATAAGATGGTGTAGTCAAGTAGAGAAGATGAGATCGTCTCTAGCTTAGCTGGTATCAACAAGTTACTTGAGTATCAGCAGAAACAGATCACTGATATAGCGCAACAAGTACCAATGATGCAGCAGGATGTTTATAATGAAGGAGCTAGCCAAGAGGAATTGGAAGAGGCAAACTATATCATGGGTCAAAGTATTCAAGAAACAAGGTTCCAAAATCAAGAAAACCAGAATTATCAAGGAAACTACAATAATCGTGGTCCCCCTGGTAATTATCAACAACCAAGGAGACCGGAGTTTTCATGAAGTAATCCTAATATAACAATTTAACCTCCTGTTGGTGTTGATCCAGGTGCGAAGGTTGAAGAAGGAAAACCTAGTTTTGAGGATATGGTGAGCAGGTACATGGCAAGGAATGATGTAAGAGTGGATCGCCTAGAGGCGAAGCTAGAGGCAAAGATTGATGCAAATCATGAGGATATATCTGTTAGATTGTATACTAAAAGTTTGGCTTTTGTATGAAATAATATTTTAACAATTTATTTGAAATGAGAATCATATGATCAAACATTTTACATATTATAATTTATTTATATGTTTGTGCAAAAGTTCATTTACTTTATACTGTAAATAATATGTTGTACGACAACAAGCGGAAGATCATATTATCGGGTTCCTTATAAAGTATAAATAGATGCTCACAACCGAGATAGACGGGGACTATCTATCGGGATGGTTGTAGTGTGGTTTGGTATTAGTTTGTCTTGACTATAGAATTACATTAGTTCACTTAGTGTGTATTGAGCAGGACCGCTTGAAATCATTCGACTTGTACTGTCTATATAGGAGAACTTGATCTCAGTTATTATGAATGTTCGTACTCTTAATCCCTATACAATACCTCGACATGTAAGGTGATATGTATTTCTTTGATTCATCAATGAGTGAGATTTACATGAATTAAATCAACAAACTTGGTGAGTTGGGAAGTAGTGCTGTCTCTATAGTGTGTTGTTGATTGTAGAAGGAATCCGTATCCGACATAGGATGATGATGTCCCCTTGAGGAGCTCATAAGATTTATCATGTAAATCTTGTAAGTGGATTAATTCCGGCATGATAATAAGGTTGAGTGGTACTACTCTCGGATGAGATATTAATTAATTTGAGTTGTCAGTAACTTAATTAATTAATGGGCATTATATATCTTAAACATGGGGAGATTTTCGGGCTCATAATAAGAAGAAGCCCATAATGTAATTATGGAATTAGAGCGGCAGTGCAGTAATAATATTTTAGTGGACTATATTATTATTATTGGACTTAAGTATAAACTTTGGGTTAAGCTTGGATACTTAAGCCCAATGGAGGTCCAACTCCAATTTCTCCTCCTGGTCCCTGCTGTAGCCCGTATATAAGTTGTCTCAACTTCCTGGAACCCTAAACTTGTGCCTGTTTTTGACGTGAAAAGAGGTTTGGAGCAGATTGAGAAAATCTTGAGGATTGTTGCCCACACAACATCAGGATTGAACTTGGGGAATACAGCAGAAGATCAAGAGGTTGTTCTCTGCAGTTCTTCAACAACATACCCTGGTGAAAGGTATTGTAAACTTTGTTTTATTGCTTTCGCAGATCTAGTTTACATGGAACCCTAACGGTTCATGTTAACCACACGATCGAATGTCAATAATTGGTATCAGAGCTTCGGTTTCATGGTAAAACGTGACACGTTAGGCTAGGGTTAATGTGCTATACGTGTGTTAATTATCGAAAAGAAAACATGAATATTAGGGTTTGTATAAGTGAGAATTATCCTATGTTCTTTTTCGGCGGGTTAGGCGTGTGATTATTGATTGTTAGACACGCTGGACACACACACGGCTGGCCACAATTATATGGTGATGGTTCCGGGACTGAACGATAATGGCGAGTCTTGGCGATAAGTCGGCGCGACCTGGCGGTTCATGGACTGACGGCGATGGCGGCTGTCGTGACAGCGTGCGCGAAATTGCTATTGTCGCTCGACTCCTTGGTAACATGGTTGGCATGGACAACTGAAAGCAATCTTCGACGGTGACAGGATGGGACTGCATCACTTGCAGTCAGTGGTTGGCACAAGACGGCGGCCGCATGGGTTTGACGTGGCTGTCAATACTCTGGTAGGCCAATAAAGAGCAGATTGAAGTACCTTCCCTGCCATCTTTTGAGCTCCGAAGTGCCCCCCGTTAGGTTGTGCATGTCAAAAATCAAGAACGCTCTCCATCTACATCTCAGGTACACACCTACGGATAATGGAATCAGTACATATCTTGTAGACAAATGGATCATACCATATAAATGTCTCAACTTCTCGCTTGAATTTTGCAAGTTGATATCGGTTGAGATCTCTTGGGATTTCTCATACAGCAATGTAATTCACATAGTCCGCATACTATGGATCCATCCCTTGGGCAGCCACTACACATGCTCTTTCAGCTCCTTCAACAAACACTGCCATTATCTTCTCATCTGGGAACATCTCCTCTATGTACTCGAAAGAATCATCACAGTGCTCCCTTGTCTCCAACCTTGATAGGTGATCTGGCAACACGTTCTCCGTTCCTTTCTTATCTCGGATCTCCATATCAAACTCCTGCAAAAGAAGGATCCATCTAATGATCCTTGGCTTCGTTTCCTTCTTATCCATCAAGTATCGGATTGCAGAATGATCCGTATACACTATCATTTTCATTCTAACCAAATACTGTCAAAACTTATTGAATGCGTACACCACCAATAGAAACTCCTTTTCAGTCACTGTGTAGTTCTTTTGTGCCGCATCAAAAGTCTGACTCGTATAGTAAATGGCGCAGAACTTCTTTTTCCTCAATTGCCCAAGCACCACTCCAAGTGCTAAATCACTCGCATCACACATGAGTACAAACAGCCGAGTCCAATCCAGTGTGATCAAGATAGGTGCAGTAATAAGCGCCTCTTTCAAAACCTGAAAAGCTGTTAGACATTCTTCATCAAAAATAAAAGGAACATCCTTTTCAAGTAAATGAGATAAGGGCTTGGAGTATTTCCAGAAGTCTTTTATGAATCTTCTATAAAAACCGGCGTGTCCAAGGAAGGACCGCACTCCCTTTTCATTAGTAGGTGGTGGAAGCTTCTCAATTGCCACCACCTTTGCTCTATCCACCTGCAATCCCTTAGCCAAAATATGATGGCCAAGAAAAATCTCATCTCTTACCATGAAGTGGCACTTCTCCCAATTCAAGACAAGATGAGTTTCTTGGCATCTCTTCAAAATAGCAAGGTTGGATAAACAAATATCAAAAGAGGAACCAAACGCAGAAAAATCATCCATAAACACCTCCATGATCTTTTCTATCAACCCATCAAATATGGCCATCATGCAACGCTGAAATGTAGTAGGCGCATTACATAATCCAAAAGACATCTTTCTAAAGGCAAAAGTTCCATATGGGCAAGTGAAAGTAGTATTTTCTTGATCCTCGGGTGCAATCATGATTTGATTATAACATGAGTACCCATCCAAGAAATAATAATACTCGTACCATGCTAGACGATCAAGCATTTGATCCATGAAAGGAAGGGGAAAATGGTCTTTGTATGTATTTTCATTCAGTTTCCTATAATCCGTACACACACACCATCCCGTAGGAATCCTAGTGGCTAATGTCTCACCATCTTTGGCTTTCACTATAGTCATGCCCCCCTTTTTAGCTACAACATGCAATGGACTCACATGGGGACTATCACTAATGGGATAAATAATCCCAGTATCTAGCCACGTTAGGATTTGCTTCCTAATCACTTCTTGAATAGTGGGATTCACCCTCCGCTGATTCTGAATGCTACTATTGGCCTCATCTAACAATCTTATTCTATGCATGCAATATGAAGGACTAATACCTTTTAAATCATCAAGAGACCAACCGATCGCAGACTTATATTTCCTAAGCACATCTAACAATTCCTCAAGTTGATCATCATCAAGAGAAGAAGATATAATTACCAGATACTTTCCATTGTCTCCAAGATAATCATACTTCAAGTGTTCCGGTAGCGATTTCAACTCCTCTTTCTTTTCTTCTTGAGGTACACTCTCTCTGTCCAAAGGCAAGTACTTCCTAGTCCATTTAACCTCTTCAACCTTTGTCTTTTTCAATTCATACCTGTCATCACCCAAAGCAAGCAAGTTTTCGAGTAAATCAATACATACCTCGTTGGAGAGTTCATCTAGCTTCGTGGTGGGAATAGTAAGAGATTCCATCAAGCATGTCTCAAGAGGATCCTTAGAGAGAATCAGGGACATGTCTTCATTAACAATCTTCTCCACCACATCAATACTATGGCACTGCGTCTCCATCGACATCTTTATTGCTTTGTCGAGGTTAAACAAAACCTCTTCTTTATCCATCCTCAACCGTAGCTCACCCTTTTGCACATCAATCATAGCTCCTGAGTAGCGAGGAAAGGTCTCCCCAAGATAAGAAGGATATTATCATTGTCATCTTCCATCTCAAGCATAAGAAAGTCCACAGGAAATACGAGCTTCTCTACTTTGATAAGAACATCTTCAATCACACCCTCTGGAAAGGTCATAGACCTATCCGCTAGTTGTAGAGCCACTGATGTGGGAGTTAACTCCCCCAAACCAAGCCGTTTAAAGATAGACAATGACATCAAATTGATACTTTCTCCAAGATCACACAAGGCTTGTCGTGCTGGCCCTTTTTTAATTTCACATAAGATAGTGAAGCTTCCCGGAACTTTTAACTTAGCTAGCAGCTTCCTTTGTATGATTGAGCTGCAATTCTCCGACATGTTCACGATTTCAATTCCGTTCAAGCTTCTCTTCTTCAATAGTATATCCTTTAGAAAATGGGCATAATACGGCATCTCCAAGATTGCTTCAGAGAAAGGAATGTTCAAACTTATCTTGTTTATGATATCTGAAAATCTCTTGAACTTATCTTCCAATCCCTTTTTGACAAGCTTGAAAGGAAATGGTGGAGGTATCTTTGTTTTGAGAATTCCCCTTTAATCACGTTCAACCTTCTCCGCTTTATACTTCTCTGCTCTCAATCTCTTGGCTCTTTCCCACTTCTTTTCTACTACTGTAAGCTCGGTATTCTACTCTAGAGATATAGCTGGAGTATTCTGATCAACAGGTGTCACATTTGGTATCGAATCGGACTCAAAACTGTGTTGCTCGACCTCTGCTTGACCTAGATCGTTTGGTCGAGCAATTGGGTTTTGGTCGAACAGATTGGCTGATAGCGTACTCTGTTCTTGGAAGTGTTGTTTGACCTCCGCTCGACCAAGATGGGTTGGTCTAGCAAATCTATTTTGGTCGAACAGATTGGCAGTTCGCGAGCTCTTGTCACACTGCTGTTGTTCGACTTCTGTTCGAATTGGGTGATCTGGTCGAACGGTGTTGTGCAAGTTGAACAGCTGGTCAGAAAATAGAGTATTGTAATTCTATTTCTTCAGAAGTTATTCGACTCTGGTCGACCAGATGGTCTGGTCGAGCAACTCCAGTCTGGTTGAGCAGCTGCTCTGTTCCCTTTGGTTTCACTTGCCGGCATCATTGGACCTTTATATTGAGTTCCCGACCTCAGTGTGATGGCATGTCAAGACTTTGGATTCTCAACACTTTGAGATGGAAAATTCCCCTTCTCAATAGTTTGAGTCAATTTGTTTACATTTCCAGCCATCTCCCCCATCAACAATGTAAGGTCTTTCACTTGTGTAGACAAGTCCTTATGGTTATCATCAATCTTCTTCTCTAACTTGGCCTCAAGACGGACTATTCTTGCATCATGTACCTGTTCACCGAATCCTCAAAGCCATGCTTTCCTTCTTCCACCTTTAATCCCGGATCAACACCAATAGGAGGCTGCATCGCATTATTCGGATTGCTCTATGAAAACTCTGGCCTTCTTGGTTGTTGGAAATTAACCAGGGGACCACGGTTGTTGTAATTCCCCTGATAATTCTGGTTTTCTTGATTCGGGTACCTAGTTTCTTGAATACTTTGACCCATGGCATAGTTTGCCTCCTCGATCTCCTCTTGGCTAGCTCCTTCATAGCCACCATCCTGCTGCAACATTGGTACTCTCTGAGATAAATCAGTGACCTGCTTCTGTTGAGACTCAAGTAACTTACTAATATTATCCAAGTTAGAGACGATCTAATCATCTCTTCCCGACTTCACCATAGTATGCTCAACTTGTGCTACTTTACCAAGGACATAAGTGCCTCTCACTCTATCAGTAGGCCAATCCCTTGAATTCATCAAAATATCCTCAAAAAGCTTCTCGGCCTCAATGGGTGACTTCGTAAGCAATGCTCCATTAGAAGAATCATCAAGTAGCACTCGAGAATCACAATCCAACCCATTGTAGAATATACTGATATATTGAGCCTTAGATAGCCCCTGCTGTGGGCACTTACGAAGCATGTCCTTGAACCTGTCCCAAGCTTCATGAAACTTGACGTTGCTATGGATAGCAAATTGATTGATTTCTTGCTTCATCTTGAACACCTTTGAAGGTGGCATGTATCGCTCCAAGAATTTCACTTTCAACTTCTCCCATGTATTTCAGGAGCATCAAGATTATCGCACCAATCTCTCGCCTTTTCATTCAGCGAGAATTTAAACAGTATGATCTTCCTCGCATCCTCATGAGCTCCTGCATCTCTTTGTTTACTTGCATAATCAAGGAATTTATTTAGATGTTGCTGAGGATCTTCAAAGGTTCCCCCAGAGAAGGGACTTCTTTCAATCATGGTGATAAGAGTAGGGTGATGAGCGTTTTCTCAACACACAAAATTAATCCTCAAGTATAAAGGATATCAATTGTAGTTTTGATAGGCAACCAAATGATTATCGAACCCAAGGGACGGATGATTATCAATTTAACTATATTCTAATTAACTAAGATTATGTTGGCAAATTTGATTTGATTTGGTTATGAAACTAAATAATATATAATTGAAATAGCAAAGTAAATAAGCAAGCAATAGATAAATTCCGGTTGTGATCAAGTAAGTAATAGAGTAGTCCTTCAGATCATCCAGTTTTACTTGTTAATTTCCTTTCCATGTGTTGATGTCCGACTCTGCCTTGTGATTTATAGACACATCACTAAACCATGCAAGCGTACTCTATAGACACAAGTAAGCAAGCGTATGACACGTGTGAATATCCTCGGAGCAAGACATATACTTCACCCCCCTTTCTATGTACTATCATAATCAATTATTTCCCGTGAACAAAGTGAACAAAACTTACAGTGAGTTTGTTTGACTTGAAAGTCTTGCTCGACCACATTGATGTTGGTCAAGCAAGACTTTCAAGTCAAACAAACTCACTGTAAGTTTTGTTCACTTTGTTCGACCTCTGCTTATTTGCTCAACCAAGGCGATGTTGGTCGATCAACACCTCCAAATCGAGCTACCTCTCTGGACGAGTCTGTACAATCTGCTCGACTTGGCCACCTCTATTCGACCAAAGTGATGTTGGTCGAACAAGCTCTCTTGGTCGAACGACACTCGAATCTTGCCTCTAAAATTGTGTCTTCCAATTCCAAGCCTTTTACACCTGTTTTCCTATACAAATATGCTCAAACAGCCATTGTACCCTCTGATTCATGACTTTTCCATAAACATGCCGATTCGTCTCAATAAAAGTAAATCGTACTCCATTTCTATGCAAATTAGAGCCCAAAATACATGAAATTACACTCTCATCACAGGGTGTAAATCAAAATCGGCTCCGGTCCCTCTTGCTTCTAACAACCCAGCATTGCCTTCTCCGTTGTTCTTAAGGACTTCACATATGACAAGTGTATCAGGATTCACTGCCATGTTGACTGTCTCTACATCAAAATTATCTTCGGTTGTAACTTCAATCGTTTATGAATTCAGCACGTCAACTTCAACTCCTAAATTAAGAGCTTCAGTTGGGTCTACTTTCTTGTTCTTATTCTTCTTCGACGATGCTTCGATCTCTTGATTATACGGCGCTAATTCACCTGTCTTTGATCTAGTGAGCATACACCTAAGAAACATAAGAGTTAGAAATCAAAGACAAGAATAATATAATCTCAATTCAACTAGAAATAATAACTAATAATCTATGTTGTTCCCGACAACGGTGCCAAGAACTTGATGAGCATTTTCTCAACACACAAAATTATCCCCAAGTATAAAGGTATCAATTGTAGTTTCGATAACAACCAAGTGATTATCGAACCCAAGAGACGAATGATTATCAATTTAATTATATTATAATTAACTAAGATTATGTTGGCAAGTTGGATATGGTTTGGTTACGAAACTAAATAACATATAATTGAAATAGCAAAGTAAATAAGCAAGCAATAGAGAAAATTCGATTGCGATCAAGTAAGTAATTAAGTAGTTCTTCAGGTCATCCAGTTTTCCTTATTAATTTCCTTTCCATGCGTTGATGTCCGACTCTGCCTTGTGGTTTATGGACACATCATTGAACCATACAAGTTTACTCTATAGACACAAGCAAACAAGCGTATGACACGTGTGAATATCCTCGGAGCAAGAGATATACTTCACCCTCCTTTCTAGGTACTATCATAATCAATTATTTCCCGTGCACTTATTACTCTAACCCGATTTGATCTCCCTTTTTAGGTACTATAAAGTTATACTCTTTATCCTACTTATTAACCCGTATAAGATTCAATTAACAAGTATCTATATAAGATAGTTCTAATAAGACTTCGGAATCCCTTCACTTAGAATTATAACATGTAATCCTGCTCAGCGGTGAATGCACTCAATTAATAACCAAGAGATGTATTCAAACTCTACATAACATTTAATGATGCACAAAATGACCGTGAATATGAATTGAAAAAGCACAATCTTATATTGAATAAACCACAAGTGGTGTTGTACTGAGTTTACACATGGAAATTCAATTAACTCATAAAACTTTTATAACTCTAGAACTACCTGGGTAGTTATAGCCCATGATTAATCTAAGAACAATCATGTTTGATTGGTATGATCTTACTTGATGCGCCAGACGAACATCTCTTCACGACCCCTTCGAATGATGGTAGGGTTTACGTGGTGGATTGATGATGAATGATGTGTGTTCTCTTTCTCCTGTGAAAGCTCTTCTTTTATACTCTTGGGACCTCCTTATGGGATTAGGATGAGCCTTTGCTTGAAGCACACATCAAATTTGGTAAAAGACATCTGGAATTACCATAACTAGCAGCAGCGACACTCCGTTCGACCAAGCCTCCAAAGTCGAGCAAGGCCTCTAACTCGAGCAACTGGTCGAGCAAGCTCAGTGGACGATTTTTCACATTTTGCTTGACCTCCGCTCATCTGCTCGACCACATTAATGTTGGTCGAGCAACACCTCCAAGTCGAGCAACCTTCTGGACAATTTTGCACATTCCGTTCAACTTTGCTCATCTGCTCGACCAAGATAATTATGGTCGAACAACATCTCCAAGTCGAGCTAGATTTCTGGATGGATCTACACAATTTGCTCGACTTGGCCTGCTTGTTCGACCAAAGTGATGCTGGTCGAACAAGCTCTTGGGATCGAACAACACTCAAAACTTGCCTAAAAAATCATGTCATCCAATTCTGAACCTTCTACACCTGTTTTCCTATAAAAATATTCTCAAAACTACCTTACCAACCTCCAATTCATGGTTTCTCCATAAGCAATATGATTTATCTCAATAATAGACCGAATGATACCCTCTTTCCACACAAATCGGAGTCTATAATACGTGAATTTGCACTCTCATCAAGAGTCTTCTGACTTGGTCCCTGGTGAACATGAAATTGACCCATGGAATTACAACGAGGCACTGCAAGACAAAGATGCTCAATTTTGGTAAAAAGCAATGAAATTTGAAATAGAATCCATGTATTCTAATAAAGTCTGGGAGCTTGTAGAACCATCCAATGGTGTAAAAGTTATTGGATGCAAGTGGGTCTATAAAAGAAAAGAGGATCTGACGGTAAGGTGGAAACCTTTAGAGCAAGTCTTGTTTCTAAAGGATATACTCAGAAAGAAGGAATCAATTATGAGGAAACCTTCTCGCCTGTGGCCATGCTTAAGTCAATCCAGATTCTTTTGTCTATTGTCGCTTATATGGATTATGAGGTATGGCAAATGGATGTCAAGACAACTTTTCTGAATAGAAGTCTTGAGGAAAACATCTTCATGAAGCAACCAGAAGGATTTATTGCAAAGGACGAAGAACATCTTGTATGTAAGCTGAATAGGTCCGTTTATGGATTGAAACAAGCTTCAAGATCATGGAACATCCATTTTAAGGAAGTAATCCAGTCATATGGATTTATTCAATGTCCAGATGAATCATGTGTGTACAAGAAATGTGATGAAAACGTAGTAGTATTTCTTGTACTCTATGTGGATAATATTCTTCTTATTGGAAACAATGTAGAGGTATTGTCAGGAGTAAGGGTATCTAGGGATCAAATTAATAAGGAATCGCAAGAAAAGAATGTTGTGCTTATCCCAAGCTTCATACATTGATACGATCCTAGCTCGTTAGCATGCAAGATTCCAAGAAAGGTTTTCTAGCTTTCAGACATGGAATACCTCTATCTAAGGATATGTGTCTAAAGACACAACAAGGAATAGAGGAAATGAAGTTGGTACCTTATGCTTCAGCAGTAGGAAGCCTCATGTATGCTATGCTATGTACGAGACTGGATGTCTGTTATGCCGTGGGCATAGTCAGCAGGTATCAAAGTAATCCAGGACAAGGGCATTGGACTGCCGGAAAAGCATATTTTGAAGTACCTGCGAAGGACTAGAAACTATGAGCTGATTTACCGAGCAGATACTTTGTTACCTTTGGTTATACTGATTCGGATTTCCAGTCAGATAGGGATGCTAGTAAATCCACCTCGGGTTATGTGTTTACTCTTGGAGGAGGAGCCATACTTTGGAGGAGTGTAAAGCAGAAATGCGTTGCGGACTCCACCATGGAAGCTGAATATGTAGCAGCCTCTAAGGCAGCTAAAGAAGCAGTATGGCTTAGGAACTTCTTAATAGACTTGGATGTGATTCCTGGTTGGCCCAAAGCGATCATAATTTATTGTGATAATAGTGGTGCAGTAACAAACTCAAAGGAACCACGAGCCCATAAGGCGAGTAAACACATTGAGCGCAAGTACCACCAGATACGAGACATCGTTAAAAGAGGGGAGGTCGTTGTCGCTAAGATTGCATCGGAGAATAACCTGGCTGATCCTTTTACTAAGAGCCTTCCAGCAAAAGCGTTCGATGGGCATGTAGAATGAATGGGGATTAGATGCGTGTCAGCAGATATGGTAGGGTAGTCTTTTAGTATAAGTGGGAGATTGTTAGATTGTATACTAAAAGTCTGGCTTTTGTATGAAACAATGTTTTAACAATTCATTTGAAATGAGAATTATATGATCAAACGTTTTGCATATTATAATTTATTTATACATTTGTGCAAAAGTCCATTTACTTTATACTGTAGATAATATATTGTGCGACAACATGCGGTAGATTATATTATCGAGTTCCTTATAAAGTATAAACAGATGCTCACAATCAAGATAGACGGAGACTATCTATCGGGATGGTTGTAGTGTGGTTTGGTATTAGTTTGTCTTAACTATAGAATCACATTAGTGCACTTAGTGTGTATTGAGCAGGACCGCTTGAGAGGTTTGGAGCACTTAGTGTCTTAGTGTGTACAGAATCACATTGGTGCACTTAGGTTTGGAGCACTTAGTGTGTATAGAATCACATTAGTGCACATAGTGTCTAGAATTGCGCCAGTTTTTGACGTGAAAAGAGGTTTGGAGCAGATTGAGAAGATCCTGAGGATTATTGCCCACACAACATCAAGATTGAACTTGGGGAATACAACAGAAGATCAAGAGGTTGTTCTCTGCAGTTCTTTAACAACATACCCTGGTGAAAGGTATTGTAGACTTTGTTTTATTGCTTCCGCTGATCTAGTTTATATGGAACCCTAACCACACGATCGAACGCCAATAATATCTAAGCAGATGAAGGACTTGACGTTGTTGATGGGGGAGATGCCCGGGAATGTTAACCAATTGAAGCAAACTGTAGAGAAGGGTAAGTTCTCATCTCAGAGTATAGCAAACCCGAAGTAGTGCAATGCCATCACGTTAAGATCTGAATCACAGCATGAAGGACCAATGATGCCGAAAATAAGTTCAAAAGCACCAGGAGCCCGATTCGACCTCAATTCGACCAACACACCTGGTCAAACCTCACAGATAAGGTCGAACCAGGCACCTAGGCAACATCTAGAGGTCCCAGCAGAGCAGTTCAACCACGATCGAGATGGTTCAACCAAAATAGCTGGTCGAACCCTGGTCGAACCACACTGTCCACAACACTCTATTTTTTCAAAACCATGATTCAACCACAACCATCATGGTTCGACAAATGATATTGGTCAAACCGCGATCGAACCAGCCTGTAAGGAGAAGAAAGCATTTTCTGAAGCGGGGTTCGACCATTATACACCTGGTTCGACCAGTAACCCTGGTCGAACCATGGTCGAATCGCCCTGTTCGACATAATTTTTTATGCCGAATGCTTTACTTGATGTTGATGCTACTCCAGTACGATCTAAAGAGTAGAATACTGAGCTAGTAGCATAGAAGAAATGGGAAAGAGCCAAGAAATTAAGTGCCGAAAAGGATAAAGAGAAGAAGGTTGAACGTGATGAATGGGGGATTCCCAAGACCAAGATACCTTTTTCCGTTTCCTTTCAAGTTAGTAAAGAAGGGATTGGAAAAAAAGTTCAAGAAGTTTTCAGATATCATAAACAAGATAAGCTTGAACATTCCTTTCTCTGATGCACTATTGGAGATGCCATACTATGTCCATTTTCTAAAAGACATACTGTTGAAGAAGAGATGCTTGAATAGAATCAAAACTGTGAATTTGTTTGAGAACTGCAGCTCGATCATTCATAGATAGCTCCTAGCTAAGTTGAAGGATCCGGGAAGCTTCATTATTCTATGTGAGATTGGAAAGGGGACAGTACAACAAGCCTTGTGCTGTCTTGGGGCAAACATCAATTTGATGCCTTAGTCTATATTTAAAAGGCTTGGTTTGGGGGAGTTAACTCCCACAACAGTTGCTCTTCCATTGGCGGATAGGTCTATGACTTTTTCGAAGGAGGTAATCGAAGATGTTTTCGTAAAAGTGGAGAAACTAGTCATTCCTGTGGATTTTCTTGTGCTTGAGATAGAGGATGACAAGGATAATGTTTCCCTTATCTTAGAGATACCATTCATTGCCACTGCTGGAGAAATGATTGATGTTCAAAAAGGGGAGCTACGGATGCGTATGGATAAGGAATAGGTTCTTTTCAACCTTGATAAAGTAATGAAGATGCCAATAGAGACGCAGTGTCACAGCATTGATATGGTGGAAGAGATCGTGAAGGAAGATATGTCTTTGATCCTTTCAAAGGATCCATCGGAGACATGCTTAGCGGTTTCTCTTACTTTTCCCACCACAGAGCTAGATGACCTCTCCAATAAGGTTTGTATTGAATTTCTAGAAAATCTACTTGCTTTGGGTGATGACAGGTATGAATCACAAAGGACCAAGTTTGAAGAGGTGAAGTGGACTAGGAAGTATTTACCGCTGGATAGAGAGAGCACAGTAAAAGAAGGAAAGAAAGAGGAGTTGAAAACACTACCGGAGCACTTTATGTATGCCTATCTAAGTGATAATGAAACATACATGGTAATTGTATCTTCTTCTCTAACTGATGATCAACTCGATGAGTTATTAGATGTGCTTAGGAAGTATAAGTTTGCAATTGGTTGGTCTCTTGATGATTTGAAAGGTATTAGTCCATCATATTATATGCAGAAGATAAGATTGTTAGATGAAGCCAAGAGTAGCATTCAGAATCAGCGGAGAGTAAATCCCGCTATTTAAGAAGTAATTAGGAACCAAATCTTAACATGGCTAGATGCATGAATTATTTATCCAATTAGTTATAGTCCCCATGTGAGTCCATTACATGTTGTAGCTAAAAAGGGGGGGCATGACTATTTTGAAAGCCGATGATGGAGAGACTCTAGCCACTAGGATTCCTACGGGATGGCATGTGTGTACTGACTATAGGAAACTGAATGAAAATACATGCAAGGAGCACTTCCCTCTTCCTTTCATGGATCAAATGCTTGATCATCTTGCAGGGTATGAGTCTTACTGTTTCTTGGATGGGTACTCGGGGTATAATCAAATCATGATTGTACCCGAGGACCAGGAAAAGACTACTTTTACTTGCCCTTATGAAACTTTTGCCTTTAGAAAGATGCCTTTTAGATTGTGTAATGTACCTGCTACATTTCTGTACTGCATGATGACCATATTTGATGGGTTAATAGAAAAGATCATGGAGGTGTTTATGGATGATTTTTCTATGTTTGGTTCCTCCTTTGATATTTGTTTATCTAACCTATCTACTGTTTTGATGAGATGTCAAGAAACTAATCTTGTCTTGAATTGGGAGAAGTGTCACTAAATGGTGAGAGATGAGATTGTTCTTGGGCACCATATTTCGGCTAAAGGATTGTAGGTTGATAAAGCAAAGCTGGCGGTGATTGAGAAGCTTCCACCACCTACTAATAAAAAAGGAGTGCGGTCCTTCCTTGGACACACAGGATTTTATAGGAGATTTATCAAAGACTTCTCAAAATATTCCAAACCATTGTCTCACTTACTTGAAATGGATGTTCCTTTTTATATGAAGAATGTCTAACAGCTTTTCAGGTTTTGAAGGAGGCACTTATTACTGCACATATCTTGATCACACTGGATTGGACTCAACCGTTTGTACTTATGTGTGATGCAAGTGATCAAGCATTTGGAGTGGTGTTTAGACAGAGGAATGAGAAGAAGTTCTGCGTCATTTACTATGTGAGTATGACTTTTGATGCAGCACAAAAGAACTACACTGTCACTGAAAAGGAGTTTCTAACTGTTGTGTATGCATTCAATAAGTTTCGACAGTATTTGGTTGGTATGAAGACTATTGTGTATAGGGATCATTCAGCGATCTGGTACTTGATGGAGAAGAAGGAAGCAAAGTCAATGATCAATAGATGGATCTTTCTTCTACAGGAATTTGATATGTAGATCCGAGATAAGAAAGGTACATAGAATGTGTTGGCAGATCACCTATCAAGATTGGAGATAAGGGAGCATTGTGATAATTATTTTGAATACATAGAGGAGACGTTTCCCGATGAGAAGATCATGACGGTGTTTGCTGAAGGAGCGGAAAAAGCATATGTAGTTGCTACTCAAGGAATGGATCCATGATATGCGGATTATGTCAACTACATTGCTGTAGGGGAAGTTCCAAGGGATCTCAACAGGTATCAACTTGTAAAATTCAAGAGAGATGTTGAGACTTTCATATGTTATGATCCGTTCGTCTAAAAAATTTGTACGGATTCTATCATCCGTAAGTGTGTTCCTGAGATGGAGATGGAGAGTGTCCTTGATTTTTGCCATGCACAACCTAACGGAGGGCATTTTGGAGCCCAAAAGGCAGAAGCTAAGGTACTTCAATCTGCTCTTTATTGACCTACATTGTTTAAAGACTGTAAATCCTATGTAGCGACATACGATAGATGTCAAAGGATGGGAAACATAAGTAGAAGAGATGAGATGCGACTTCAGCCGAGCACTGTTGTAGAGATCTTCAATGTATAGGGCATCGATTTTATGGGGCCTTTTCCCCCATTTAATATATTTCTCTACATCCTTCTTGCGGTGGATTATGTTTCAAAGTGGGTGGAGGTCATTCCTACTCGCTTGAATGATTCAAAAACCGTGTTGTCTTTCTTAAAGAAATATATCTTTGCTCGCTATGGAGTCCCTAGAGCACTTGTAAGTGATGGAGGTTCTCACTTTGTTAATAAGCTTCTAGAGTGAGTGCTCAAGAATTATGGTGTTAAGCGTATGGTCACTACACCTTATCATCCTCAAGCTAATGGGCAACCCAAGGTCTTTAACAGACAAGTGAAGCAAATGTTGGAGAAAGTAATTGGAACTAATAGGAAAGATTGGGCTATGAATCTCAATGATATTTTGTGGGGGTTCCGAACTGCGTACAAGACTGTGCTTGACATGTCTCCTTATCAAATTGTTTATGGGAAGCTGTGCCACCTGCTTATAAAGATTCAGCATAAAGCTTTTTAGGCATTGAGAATCTTAAACTTGTGTCTTAAGGATCAAAAGGAGTTGAGATTAACTCAAATTAATCATCTAGACAAGTTCAGAAATCAAGCTTATAAGAATTCGGTGATCTACAAAGAAAGGATGGAGAAATGGCTTGATTTGAAGATCACTTACAAGGAATTCAAGCAAGGTGATGAGGTATTAATTTTTAACTCTTATTTGAAGCTCTTTGCAGGAAAATTGAAATTGAAGTGGATGGGACCGTTCATTATCCATAGAGCCTGTGGAGGGGGGAGTTTTGAAACATGGACAAAGACGAAGACATCATTGCGACGAATGGGCATCAATTGAAGCATTATAAGTCGTCGGATGATGCTTGTGTAGTCTTTGAGGATACCTTGAAGTGAATTGGTACCATCATGACTATCCGACGTTAAACAAGAGCTCTTGTTGGGGGCTTTCCCTTCTATTTATTATTTTATTTCATTAGTGTGAATAAGAAATTTTTATATTTGATGTGCTTACTTATCGAAAATTACATCTTCTTTCAAACTTAGTTTTGACTATAGTTTATACTAAGTTTGGGGGTGTGATGTACTTACCTTATTGTAGCACGGAGAGTATAATCTTTTCTTCGTAATGTATGTTAGGGGAGTTTATTTTTTGCGGTATATTAAAACTTTAACCGATTTTGATGTGTCGATTTTTTTGCAATTTGCCTAATATTTAGTGGCGTTTTATCAATTGTGTCGTATCCAGAGTATATGCACATGATTTTATAGTCTTATAAGTGGTTCTCTAGCTTAGTTTTGCTTTGTTTTGGTACCTAATGATCGTTATTTCGAAGGAACAGGGGCTCGATTCAACCAATGAGACTGGTCAAACCAACTAGCCCAGGTTGAACCACGGATCAGAGAATTCGTTACAGGTCGATTCAACCATGCACAGTGTGATTCGACCTGGGGTTCAGGTCGAACCAGCCACCTGAAAGATCGTAACAGGCGGGTTCGACCACGACAATCTAGTTCGACCAACGGTTCGGGTCAAACTAAATGCTGAAAATTGCCCAGAAGCACAATTCGACCACGATAAGGTGATTCGACCACTTGATTCGAGTCGAACCGCACAAGTAAGTCAAGTTTTAAGTGGATTTTTACCCCTTTTTCGAACACTTTGCACACCACCCGTACTCGAATCCTCTCCAAACCAAAATTCCTCTCTTCCAAACTCCGATTTTACTTGATTTTGCTCCGATTAAACTATTTTCCACACTTCCTACACTCTAATTGTCATGAATTTGGAGCATTATAGTTACGAAACTAGAGTTTCTCGACAAATTTGGGGATTCTTTGTACTTGTTCATTTTAAGACATGGCCGAATCGAAAGGTATGTTTTCTTGTCTCTATTACCCTAGGATTGAAGTTATATTCCTTGATTTGAAGTGGGTAAGTTGATTGAACTAGTTTTTATAAGAATTCATGGTGTAATTTGAATTGTTTGATTGAAATCTCATATAAACAAGTGATGGGTTCGATTTTCATTGTTGATTTGTTGTTAGACCTTGATGCTTACTTGATGTGATGAGTAATTTGAGAATTGAAGTGAAGCATGCTGAATTTTGAGTTGAATTATGGAATTTGATAGAGGCATGCTTAAGGAATTGATGTGTTTGACGATGTTGTTGATAGTTTCTATTGGTAAGTTGAATTTGAAGTGGAATTGAATTAGCGTGGAATGATTTGATTGTTGAATTCTTGGTGAAGTAGAAGCATTCTTGTTTGAAGATGATTATATATGTAAACTTGAAGTCTTGTGTAGAGTTTCATGTATAGTTAGTTGTGCATTGGGTTTAGTTTGCTTTTCTTATTTCTGTTTAGTATTGAAGTATTGTATTGTAGGAAAAGGAAAGGAGACTGAAGTTTGATCTAAGAAGAGACAAGATAGGTCGTCTCGTGATGATGAAGTCACAAAGAAGCTAAGGCTTAAGGAGAGGTTGCCTAGGGATTTTAAGATTCGAATGGAAAATTGGAAGGAGATAAAGGATCGATGGGGCGATATGTTTGATAAGATTGCTCGAACGAGGTACCAAGATGATGGAGCTATGGTGACAATGCATATCCGAGAGGATATCATGTGGATGTTTGATCAAGTGGGTATACGTCATCTCATGGAGCTGAAGAAGCCTATGTACTTTAATGTGAAGGCGGAGGTTCTGCGTTCGATCACTGTCAAGAAGAGCTCTAGTTCCCTTCCTTATGAGTGTTCTTTTCAGCTGGGAGGTGAGATTAGAACATGGACAGTTGAAGATTTCAACATGTTTTTTAAACTCCGATGGGGATCTCCAGGTATGAGAGTGGGCATTTCCAGCCGAATGATTTTTGGAGAGCGATTTCTAGAGAGTATGGATTTCAAGACCAAGGATGCTCATGCTTCTTTGATTAGGAACCCTGTTCTTAGATATATGGATCGAGTACTAGGGAACACGCTGTTTGCCCGGTCTGAAGGAAGTTGCGTGTCGAGAGAAGAGTTGTATGCTCTTTGGTGTATGTTGAGTGGGGTGAAGTTCAATGTGGGCTCGTATTTGATTCAGCAGTTGTACAGATTCGGGAGCTCCATGTTTCAGAAAGTAAATATTGGTGGATTGCCCACTACTATGGCTGAGTTGTACCACATGAATTTCACTGGAATTACACTCATTCTGGAGGATACGAATCTAGTCATGAGCGCGTGTGTGAAGGCTGGATTTATTTATTATCGTGATGGAGATTTGTTGTACATGAGGGGATCTAAGCCTTTTTCTTTCATGTTTACATACGATGTGAGAGGCTTGACTACGATTCGGAATGATAGTAACATGTTGATAAACATGTTAGCACACGAGGCTATATATATCACGTGTGTGAGAAAAGGTGATTGGAGGACCATGGCTCAGATGTACACTGTCGGGATGCGCCAACAGCTGCAGAGGATTGTTGATGAAAGGTAGCGAGGGCAGTTCGAGCCACAGCAGCAGCAGCATGGAGAGGAACAGGTCCATCCCGAGATGGATATCCCACAGTAGCAGCATGAGGAGATGCCACCACCACCCATTCCAACAATGCCACAGCAGCAGTATTGGGGCGGTCCTGATGAGTACTTCAGGGAGCAGTTTAGGTTGATGAATGAGCATCTTGGTAACCTGAACAATGAGCAGAAAGAGACGAACCGCTAGTTGGGCTTACTTACCACTATCTATGTCGCACTTGCTATGAGATACAATGCTCTGCATGCTAATTATGTGGAGATGGATAGGAAATTGGAAAAGATGCAAGCCGATGAGTGTGAGATTGATAGGAAGCTGAATAATCTTCATAGAGATTTTAATCGTTGGCACATGGAGATGAGTGATGATGAGGATGAGGATGAGGATGATGCTCTGGAGGAGTAGGTTGCGCCAAGTTTTCTTTTGTCTGTTTCATCTCATCTCCCTTCTCTTTTTCTCTTTACAGGATGGGTATTTGTATGAGTGGTATGTACGTATATTGCTTCTGAGTTCAATTTGAGATTGGATTGAGGTGTGACACTTGATGATGGATTGGTTGGAGATACTTGATTTGGATTGTTATGATAAGTTTTTTGCTAAGTATGTGTTGATTTTGTTAATGAGAAGCATGTATAACTTGTTAAATATGTGGAGTTCATTACAAATTGATCTTGATTATATGCTATGAGGAGTGCTTAGGAATCTATTATCCACGTAAATTTGAGCTTTATGAAATCATGCTACATCTATGTATGATAGTTTATTCTTGTGAGAATCGTTCATATGACAGTATTCTAGAACTTGGCTTGGAGTCTTGTGTGAGACTTATGATTAATTAGTTATTAGGACATGATCTTAGGCCGTTATTATTTATTTGAGTTACTTAGCCAAATTTTACCTTCCCATATATTGAAATGAATCATTGGAAGCCCTTTTGAGCCTTTAAAAGCTTTTTCTTTGGCAAGCCTTGATAAAAAGCCTTTATTTATCCTTGCTTGAACCGTATTGAATACCCTATTCATTAGTAGAGAGTTGAGGCGAATGAATGCTAGCTTGAATGATATGAAGAAAATGAAGATAATTGGTTGAGCGATGTGAAAAAGAAAGAAAAATGGTTAAATCTTGTTAGGGGTAGTGCCTAAAACCGGTACCCTGACTGCTTAGAAAGGTAGTGCCCAAAATTGATACCCTTGTACTTTAAAAAAAGGAGAAGTAAAGATGTTGATGCCAACGTGAAGAAGGAAAAGTTGAATCGCAAAGATCATGAGAATAAGAAGGAGAGAAGAAGTTGTGTGATGAAAAGAAAATTTTCAAGGTAATTCTCTATTAGTGAATTAGTCACTTTATCTATATTTTCCTACGTTTACCAAAGAGTCAACATTACAACCCAAAAGCAAGTCCTTTGTGATCCTAGTAATGAAGTGATTATAAGTTGATTTTTGAGACCCTTGCCAAGCTTATGGTTACACAAAAATATGAATCGAATTGAGCGTATTACTAACCCATTAAAGTGTACATCTTTTACACTTGAGTGCGAGAGTAAACACTTATCCTGTGAGCTAGATGACTTTGTACTCCTAATTGTATTATAATTTAGTAATGTTTTGCATGAATGAAATGTATGGTGCGAGTGATACTTATTTTAAGTTGATAAGAATTGCATGTGTAGGTATGACTTGTATTTGACTAGATGGACGGAATTTACACTTACTCCTATGTTTTGATTGCGTTGCCTCGGGACGAGCAACATGTTAGTTTGGGGGTTTGATGAATGTGTAAATTCACATGTTTTGAGCTTTGATTCGTGTGGTAATGATGTAAGATTTGATCTTATGTCAAGATAAATCGAGTTGTATTGTAGAAAGTCACGAATCAGATGTGTTTGAGTCTATTTGAGTGGATTTTCGAAGAAAAATGGATTAGAAGTGATCGGAACCGAAGAAAGGGTGTTGAAGGTACCTAGTTTGATCAAGCATGGACGCGGTTCGACTAGCAACAAAGTGGTTCGACCAGCATCCCTGATCAAACCAGGTGAAGAGAAGCGTCAGGAGTATGGTTCGACCACAACACTATGTTCAACCAAGCACAGTGGTCGAACCATGGTCGAACTGAAGCATAAGTTTTCGTAGTGCAGTTCGACCATGAATCTTTCAGTTTGGCCTACCATTCGAGTCGAACCGATTATCTGCAAGTGCTGTACATGTTGATTCGACCTGTGATTAAACCAGCCTTAATCGGTTCGACCAGGGGTCTTGGTCAAACCGATGCACTGGACACGTCCGGATCCGTATTTTTACACCTTCAGTGCATGTTTTCGCTCAAAAGCCCATCCTAGGTCCGTAAGGAGAGCTCGCAAGTATAAAAGGAAGACCCTACACCAAAGATAGTTCACCACCACCTTCATCCTACACAACATCCGAAACCCTACCACCATCCATAGAGCTATGGAGAGAGATTCGTCTGTCAAATCAAGTGAGAACTAAGTGAAGATTCAAGACGTAGAGAGATGGGACGGCACCCGCATCTAGGGTTTACTTCGCATCTTAATTTATCTTGTACTTTTCAAGATTATAGGTAAGATCTATCCAACCACCATAATTGTTCTTCAATCAATCATGGGCTAGAACTGCTTTGGTAGTTTTAGGGTTTATGAAGGTTTTATAAGTTAATTGAACTTTCGTGTGTATACTCTGTACAACACTACTTGTGGTTTATTTTATATAAGATTATGCGTTTTTAATTCATACTCAGAGTTGTTTTGTGCATCATTAACTGTTATGTAGAGTTTGAATACATATCTTGGTTATTGATTCAGTGCGTTCACTGCTGAGCATGATTTTATGTTATGATTCTAAGTGAGGGGACTCCGAAGTATCATTAGAACTATCTTATATGAATACTTGTTAATTAAATAAGATTCGGGTTAATAAGTAGGATAAAGAGTATAACGTCATAGTACCTATAAAGGGAGATAATATCGGTTAGAGTACTAAGTGCACGGGAAATAATTGATAGTGATAGTATGCACGGGAAATAATTGATACTAATAGTACCTAAAAAGGGGGGTGAATTATATCTCTTGATCCAAGGATATTCACACGTGTCACATGCTTATTTACTTGTGTCTATAGAGTAGATTTTCATGGCTAAGTGATGCGTCCATACTCCACAAGGCAAAGTCGGACATTAATACACGGAAGGAAAATTAATGAGTAAACTGGATAGCCTGAAGGACTACCTATCTTCTCACTTGTTCACTTTCGTTCAATCTCTACTGTTGTTTATTTTAATTGTTCTTTTAATTACTTAGTTATCAGTTACTGAAACATATAACTATTTTGCCATAATAGTTTTAAATAATTAGAATATAATTAAATTGATAATAATACGTCCTTTGGATTCGATGATCACTTGGTTGCTTATCAAAGCTACAATAGCATCCTTCACACTTGGGGATTAATATTGTGTGTTGAGAAAACGCTCATCAAAGGGTAAGCCCCCAATAGGCACTCATGTTTAACATCGGAGAGTCATGACGGAATGCTCATATTTAACATCGAAGAGCTCGATAGAAAGCAGCTTAATAGAGGTGATCAACGAAAAGGACTTCCTTATCCCGTGGCAACCTATAATGCTTCATCCGATGCCCATTAGTCACGAAACTATTTCCATCCTTATTCAATAGTTCATATGTACCTCCACCACAAGGTTTTTGTACCACGAATGGCCCCATCCACTTAGACTTTAACTCTTCAGGAAAAAGTTTAAGTCTAGAATTGAATAACAAGACTTCATCTTTCTCACAGAACTCCTTAAAATGAATCTTTTCATCATGCCAATTCTTTACTCTTTCCTTGCTAATCCGTGAGTTCTCATAGGCCCTGTTTTTAAACTTTTCAAGTCTGTTCATCTAAGTCATCCGTAGGCCACCCGCTTCTTGCATATCCACAGCTTTCGTACAGCCCAAAATGCTTTATGTTCAATCTCCACAGGAAGGTGACATGATTTTTCATAGATAATTTGGAACAGAGACATCTCCAAGACAGTCTTGTAAGTAGTTCTAAACGCCCACAATGCATCATCTAGCTTCATAGCCCAATCATTCCTACTCACATTCATAGTCTTCTCTAAAACCTATTTAATCTGGGGATTGGAGATCTCAGCTTGCCCATTAGACTGTGGGTGATAAGGAGTTGCCACCCTATGCCAAACATGATAATCCTTCAAGACCTTCTCTATGAGCTTGTTAACAAAATGAGTTCCCCCATCGCTAATTAGTAGTAGGTACTCCAAATCGTGAAAAGATATGCTTCTTAAAAAATACTTGCACAACCATGGCATCATTCATCTTAGTCGGAATTGCTTCCACCCACATAGACACATAATCCACGGTCAAAAGTATATAGTGATATCCATTGGATGAGGGAAAGGGACCCATAAAGTCTATCACTCACACATCAAAAATCTCTACCACATAACTATTCTGCAGAGGTATTTCATCTCTCTTAGAGATGCTTCCAACTCTTTGACACCTATCACAGATTGCAATGTATTAAGTACAAGATTTGAAAAGGAATGGTCAAAATAAACCTGATTGTAACGCCTTTGCAGCTGTTTTCTCGGCAATGAAATTCCCCTAGTTGGTTGTGCATGACAATGGTTCAGCACATTTTCCCATTCCTCTTCTGGCACACGCCGTCGGATGATAGAGTCTGCGCAGATTTTATAAATGAAAGGCTCGTCCCAAATAAATTTTTGCACATCTCTCATGAACTTCAAATGCTGATGCCGACTCAAATTATATGGCTTAGTCCCACTTGCAAGATAGTTGACATAATCAGCATACCAAGGGGCCTTAGGTTTTGTAGCTAAGGCGTATGCCTGGCGAAACTCCACCTCTAGAATCTCCTCATCTGGGAACAACTCTTTGATGATTTCTTTCTCATTTTCACAATGCTCCCTTGTCTCCAATCTAGAGAGGTGATCAGCCACCACATTTTCACTCCCCTTCTTGTCTCTTATCTCCATGTAAATTTCTTGTAGCAGTAGGATCCATCTAATAATCCTGGGCTTGACATCCTTCTTCTCCATCAGATATCGGATCGCAGAATGATCCGTATACACCACAGTTTTCATCCCCACCAGATACGCAAAACTTGTCAAAAGCATACACCACAACTAAAAATTCCTTTTCATTCACGGTGCAGTTCTTTTGAGCTACATCAAATGTCTTGCTCGCGTAGTAGATGGCTCGAAACCTGTTCTCTCTTATTTGCCTCAAAACTACTCCCAAAGCAACATCACTTGCATCGTACATAAGCACAAAGGGCTCGGTCCAATTTAGAGTAATTAAAATAGGGCAAACATCAATGCCTACTTCAAAACCTGAAAAGATTTTAAACATTCATCTTCAAATTTGAAAGGGACATGTTTTTCTAATAAATGAGAAAGAGGTTTAGAGTATTTAGAAAAAATATTTTATGAATTTACGGGAAAATACTGCATGTCCAAGGAATGACCACACTCTCTTCTCATTTATTGGTAGAGGAAAATTTTCAATTGCCACCACCTTAGCTCTATCAACCTGCAACCCCTTAGATGATACATGATGGCCTAAGAGAATGCCAAGATACTTTCATCTTCCAATCTTACTTTATGCATGAAAATAGATGAACTAATACCCTTCAGATCATCAATAGACCAACCAATAGCATATTTATGTTCTCTTATGACCACTAACAACCTATCAAGCTCTCTTTTAGATAAGGAAGAAGATACAATTACCGAAAAAGTTTTATTCTTCCCCAAATATGCATACATGAGATGATCAGGCAGCGACTTCAGTTTCTTCTTCTTCTCCTCAGGTGTAACTCCTTCAGGTTTAAGTGGTAGATATGTCCTCTTCCACTTTACTTCTTCTACTCTCGCTGCTTCCTTCTTCAAATCCCTGTTCTCATTCAATGCAAGTAAACTTTCAAGAAATTCAAGAGCGAGTTCATTAGACATATCATCAAGATCATCAAATTCAGTAATAGGTAAAGTAAGAGATTCACTTATGAAAGTTTCAAGTGGATCCTTAGACCGAATGAAAGGCAGGCACTCTTCAACGATCTCCTCTACTACTTCAATGCTATTGCAATCTTCTTTCTCCGAAGGCCACCTCATAGCTTTCTCCAAAGAAAAGATTACTTCTTCATCATTTTCAATCTGATCTCCCCTTTCTGAACATCAATCATGGCTCTTGCAGTTGCAAAGAACGGCCTTCCCATAATCAAAAGAACTTTATCTTCATCAACCTCTTTCATGTCAAGCACAAGGAAAGCCACTGGGAATATCAACTTCTCAACTTTTACCAAAACATCTTCATTCCCCCCTAGGGTATGTTAAAGATCTGTCAGCTAGCTGTAGTGCTACTGATATCGGCTTTGCATCCCCCAAACCAAGCTTCTTGAATAATGCATAAGGCATCAGATTAATCCTAGCCCTCAAATCACATAGGGCTCTCTTTGATTCCCCTCGTCCAATCTCACATGGCATGGTGAAACTACTCGGATCTTTCAGCTTCGCTGGAAGCTTCTTTTATATTACTGAACTGTAGCTTTTTATCAGCTTGACTGTCTCAGCTCCTGTTAGACTCCTTTTCTTCGACACGATGTCCTTCAAGAACTTTACATAGTTAGGCATCTCCTCTAAGGCTTCTACAAAGGGAATATTGATATGAATTTTCTTGAACATCTCCAAAAACTTCTGAAACTTCTTATCCAATCCTTTCTTAAAAAATTACTGTGGAAACGGGATTGGATGCTTTGTCTTTGAAATCTCCTAAATATCCCTCTCAAACACCTCTTTTTTCTCTTTCAGCTCTTTCTGCCTTAGCTTTTTGCCACTTTTTCAATTTAACTTCAGGTTCTTTTGACTTTTCATCCGTTTTAGGCACCTAAAAATCATTCTGGATGAGATCAGCAGCATGAGGATCGAGATGAATTTTCGACATTTCCACCAGAGAAGGGCACGAGTCGTGTCGACCATCGTCGGACTCGTGTCGGCAGTAGTGCCGCTCAGAATAGGCAGATTTCTTGCCTCCGCACGAGTTATACTGGTAGATTGCTAGGTCATGCCGGCTCTCCTCGGCAGTCATGCTACCCACAGTGGCATCCGTCAACTGGCCCGATACGCGCGGTGCGGCATGTCAGTGCCGACGTGTTTGTTCTCGTCTAATTTTTTACCTCTATTTCGACTTTAGATCATTCCGATGGCATTTTTGGACCCTCGTACTGTGTTCCACTCCTCAAGGTAACAACCATAACTTGTTTTTTTGGATTCGTCACCGTTTAAGATGGAAACTTACCTTGTTGCTCTAGTCTCTCAATTGCAGCGTGTAATTGTCCAAGAGCAATATTAGTTTCTTTATGTCTTCTTTCATTCTCTTTCTGCCTAATTTCAGATTGCTCTTGATTAGTCACCATCAACTTAACCATCAAGTTCATCTGGTCCTCTTGCTGCTTCATCCACAGTTTCATCTCATCATCCATGGGTGCTTTTCCTTCAACTGGTTTATGGGATGGATCAATTTCTAGAGGAGGCCCAACTGCATTACTCGGGTTAGCATATGATAGATTATAATTCCTTCTCTGATTATTGAAGCTGGAATTTCCTTGGTAACCCCCTTGTTGATTTCGTCGGTTGTTTATCTGCTCATTCCTTCCCAACTGCTGATTACTAGGCCTAAAATTCTGTTTATTCCTATAATTCCCTTGCAAGCTCTAACCTATAGCATAATTTGCATCCTCCATCTGATCTTCATCTCCTTCCATACTAGCTTTCTCTCATCTGTTTCCTAGTGTGTTGTGATCCATCTTCTTGTACATCACACTGAGTTGACTTTTCAGTTTTGACATCTCACTGATGTTGACCTGTACTTCTACTTTTGCCAATTTATTAAAAGTGACTCCTCCTTCTGATCTCTCCATAGGCCAATCATATGTGTTAGCTGTCATCTCCTCAAATATCTCTTCTGTTTCATCTGCTGACTTTTTGAAGACCGATCCACCTGATGTCGCGTCCACCAATACTCTTGAATCACCTCTTAGGTCGTGATAGAAGAAGCCTAAGCAAGTGTCTTTTGTAAATCCATGATGTGGACCATATCGCAACAGCTCCTTGAACCTTTCTCGTGCTTCATAGAAACTCTCCAAGCCTCCTTGTTTAAATTGTGTAATCTTTTGCTTCATCTTGAAACTCTTGGAAGGAGGGAAGTACTTGTTCAAGAACTTATCTGCAAACTGCTCCCATGTAGTACAACATCCTGCAGGAAGGTTGTTGTACCACTATTTGTCTTTTTTCTCTTTAGTGAGAATGGGAAAAGCCTCATTCTGATAGCATCCTCTGTATCATTTCTGTGCTTCTGCATTCTCGCATACTATCAAATAACTGCAGATGCTCACTAGGATTCTCCAAAGGAGTACCACTAAATTGTTGTGCTTGTACCATTTGGATAAGTCCAAATGGCAACTCGAAAGTCTCTGCGGTGAATGCGGGTTCATTCAATCCAGCATTCATGGTATGTTTCAGCTTATACTAGTCCCGCATGGGGTCGGGACATTGTCAGCCATCTCTCTAGTCTCAGTCTCTTCAACTACCTCTTCTTTTGACGAATAATAGATATCCGACTCTGGACTAGGAATGGTGTGGCTGACTGCTTTCTCTTTCTTCTATTTAGTTTGACAAGTGCTTCAAGTTCTAAGTTGAGTGGTTCAATGGGGAGTCCACTTGACCTAGTGATCATACACATATTCTCACGCAGCTAATCAGAATAGTTTGGATGTAAATAAAATAAAAATAAAAATAAAAGCAAATTAAATTTAACGTCCTAGACTAAAATAAATCACAAAATAATTAAATAAATAAATCTAAGAACTATCCTCGGCCAACGGCGCCATTTAGTTGTTCACCTTTTTGCATGTGTCCCTAAGTGTAGGGAATCTATTATAGTTCAGTGTGTGACCAAGTAAAAATATCGAACCACAGGATAATTCTAAACTAATTATTTAATCTAATTATGACTATTCTAATTTAAGACAATTCTGGTATTTTAAGAGTGAATTAATTAAACTTAAGATTGCAGAAAATAATTACTAAAAATATTAAATAGCAAATAAACTAAATATGAAAGTGTTCAAGAGAGAAGATAGATAGCACTAGGAAATCCAGTTAAATTGGTCAAATCAAATCACTAGACAATCGGTTAAAGTCTCTACTGTCTTATGAAAGCAATCATTTAATTATTTTAAACCCCTCTTCTAAAGTAAACTTAACACATATACCTAGTTTAAACCCTCAGATACAGAAGAATAATTTATACTCCCTTTCTAGGTACTTCATGCAAAATTTCTAATAGGCAAGAGCACTAGACTTCCATTTATAGATACTTAAGAATTAATCCTCAATTCCCACCTAACAATCTAAGAAACCAAATCCTATAGAATGGTAATTAATAGATATATTCAGTGTCTAATATTAATTATTCTAATGAATAAAAGTTATATGGTTAGATCCCCTTTACCCATAACAGATTAACAAATATAATTCTTATATAACACAAACAACAAGCATAAATATGCATAATACAATGACATATACATGCATGAGAATAAATCATATAAGACAAAAATATAAGTCTAAATTCAAAGCATGAAATATACTGCAGGTATTCAACCTATTCTAGATCATCAATTCAAACCAATTCAACATTCAAAGCCTAGCACTATCCAAGAAGTACTAGCCCATGGTGTTACGGGCAACACATATGGTTAGGTATGGAGGCATAGGCATAGGTCTATAATTCAAAAGTTTAAAAGAAAGAATAAGAAAAATCTTAGATGTTGCGTGATTCTCCGTTTTCTCTTCCGTGATTCTGAACCTTCTTTTTCTCTTTCTCAAGTAAGCAACACTGATGAACTCTCCGGGATAAGTGGATGGGATGGTGAATCTTGATTTTGATATGGTGGTAAGGAAAGGGTATGGAAAAGTATGTAGAATTGTAGAGAGATATGAATAAAAATCCCAAAGTGTCTCTTTTATATTTGAGGACTGTAAGAATCCCAGATTCTGACTCAAAAGTGGGCTTTTTTACGTCAAAAATAAGAACGGGCCAGAAAAATGATGAAACACAACGACAGGCCTCACTGGACAATGACACAAGTTGTGCCAGGTGTGGCACGTGTCGTGTCGGCAGGTGCTTGTGGGTTTTCTCAACAGTCTTCGGCGGCACGGGTGTAGCGTTCTCAGCAGCTCTCGGTGCTCGTGCTCGGTAGCTCTTAGTAGGCATCCTCGGCAGCATGTACGGCACAACTTTGTGAGGCTAGGTGGCACGAGTTCTCTTCCAAGCCGAAATGAGTCGTGCCAGCTTCTTTTCTTCCCGACTTCCATTTTTGCTCTCTTTAACTCATTTTCCACCTAAAAACATGAAATAACACCTCACATTCATCTGTAACTCAAATATATGCAATTCAACCATAAGATGCTCAAATATGGATTTAAATACCACAAAATGGTGCTAAATTTGACTCTAAAACACGCAGATTTTCACACTAATCGGCACTGGTGAGAGTAGATTCATCATTCGGTGCATCTATGCCTACATCAACACACTCCATAGGTCTCGAGATTCAAGACACAGCTTCATGAGGTTTCTGCAATAATCGAACTTCTCACCGTTGAACCAAGGAATAAGAGATACAAGTTTGTTTGATATTTTTCTTCTTTTTTTATAGCTCTGGTACCAGTTTGTTGGAACTAGATTTTGCAGAACATGTAATCTGCCAAAGAAACTTTAATATTTATTTAGGTGATTTCACCTTTTCGAATGAGTTACAAAGCTTGGCATTACATCACATACTTATACTACTAAAATTTTGAAAGACATGATGAGATTTTAGGAGACACTTTGACCAATACAGACAAAGAGAAAGAAAACATTCAAACTTCACATTAAAAACTGATTTACTCCAACATTGGTTTGGAGTGCCAACGCATGCATGGGACCCACCTTCTTTAAATTAGCTGCATATAAATTTGGTGCATTATAAATCTTATAATAAGATGCCCAAAATGAAATACGTGAACATTATGATTCAACAGAAGGAGTATCGCTTCGTACACTCTAGGATAAAATACTGCACCGCTCCTTAAATCGCCATCTAGTTATTATAACTATTAATTAATAAGAAAAAAATGTAATCTTATGTAGTACTTTATTTTATTATTTCTACTATATTATAACTGGGTGAGATGAGGATATGAAACTAGTTTAATTTATTATATATTTTAGTATTTTATTTTTAGTAAATTATTTCCTTATTTAAATTATTTAGCTTCCTATATTTAGATTATCGTAGTTTCTTATTTCTACTATACTAGTATTTAGTGTTAGGATTTTGATTGTAGCCCTTTAATTAACCTATTTAAACTTTTGTCTGTTAATTATCTAATTGCAATCTATTGGTTTGTGGTAGAACTTCTCTATGGCAGAATTCGGCTGTGTGCTCCTTGTAAGTGTATTTATTTTATTTATCCTCTTATCATACTCCGTTTTGAATTACTTTTTCATGTTTATCTTTCAATTTTCGGTTTGAAAATAAATACTAAAAGGCTAAATCCTGTGCTCCTTTTTCGGTGAGTGTATTTATTTTCTTTATCCTTTTATCATGCTCTGTTTCGCATTATTTTTATTTTTCAATTTTTGGTTTGAAAATAAATACTAAAAGGAAAAAACTTGCATGCCCCAAGGACATTGCGCCCTCAAATCCCGTATTTTTCAGAAGTTATATCCTTTATTATTAAATCTTATACCTTTAGGGCTCGTTTGATAGGCGAGATGAGATAAGAAAGTATACATAAGAAATGAGATATTAGTGAAGATAAATATGTATAATATGAAAAGTGAAGATTGTTTGATAAGGTGTATTAAAATAGGCATAATAATATATTGAGATGTTTGATAGGAGATAAAATAATCCATATATATGCTCAAATTACTTTTACATCATTTCTTTATAATTTTGTTTATTATTATTTATTTAATCTTTATTAAAAAAATATTACCCGTTTATCACATTCTCTCACAAATCACATGTGGATCATTTTCCTCTACTCTCTCCCCCATATTTCCCTCCCTTCTCACCCCCATCTTCTCTCTCCTCTCTTCTCCCCTATCTTCTTCCCGCTTTCCCTATATACACACACCCATGGATTAAAATTTCACATCACCGCACAACAATCAACTTTTCTTTTCCATATTTTGTACAAGAAATTTCTGAAATGGAGTTCTGACCATTGCAACGTGATTTCAGCGGAAGGATTGAAGGACATGAAGAATTTCTTAAAGATGGACATCTACGTTGAATCCTCCGTCGCTACAGATCCCCAATCGAAGAAATTGAGCTTTGTCAACAAGAATTCCAGCTTTGATTGAGTGATACCATCAGATATTATAGCCTTATCTCACAAAGACATCTTTATCTCTCCTCGTTGAACTCAAGACCGATTCCATCTTCAGTAACAAGGAGACCGGATCTGTCTGATGAGAGTGAAAATAAGCATGTTTAGTGTCCAATTTAACATATTTTTGATGATAATTGATGTCATATATTAACACAAGTATCTTATATTTGATATATGTGAGAAAAAGGTGCACTTGAGGAGTTTTATTGTATTTTAGGTGGAAAAAGGATCAAAAGAGCAAAGTTGGAGAAAAGGTGCAACTTTTGCTCGAATGCTGAAAAAATCACGTCTAACTTGTGTAATTTTTCTGTATTTGTATAGAGCTCATAAATGAGTGTGGTACATAGTTATAAATCCACAGAAGAGAGGATCATTTTGGCGTAAAGAACACTTCAATCGAAATCCAAATGAGAAAGTTATGATCAAAATGGTGAGTCGCGCAAGCTGTGCCGAACAGAACGTCTGTGTCACTTTGCATGACTTTTTAGACATTCAATTGTTGGAGTTTCTGTGAGTTTTTATATAGATATAAATCCAAGGAAGAGAGAATCGCGTGGGCGCAAGAATCACTCAAATTTGAGGTCGAATGTAGAAGTTATACGTGAAACGGTAAGACTGTACAAGCAGATTTATACCGGTTCGACCACGACACAAGTGGTTTGACCACTGGTTCGGGTCAAACCAGAAGCCTGAAAGTGTGTTAAATTACCTATTTGATTCGACCATGGTTCTACCAAGCCCATAGGTCGAACCAAATGTGTGGAACAGCTCCAAATCCTTATTTTTACACCCCTAGTGCGTGTTTCTACGTGTTTTCGTCTTAAAAATCCCATCCAAGGTCTATAAGGAGAGTTTACAAGCATAAAAGAGAATATAGATCACACTAAGAAGGCATTGGAGGATAAGAACTACACAATCATCCTACACCCTACAAGGGGGGTCACCCCCCAACCATCATCCACATCTTTTCCTCCATTCATCCATCACGTTGAAAATTCATCTGAGGAATCAAGAGGAGAACCAAGAGGAGGATTCAAGATGGAGAAGGACGCGATGATGCCCACATCTAGGGTTTATTCATTTCCTAATTTATCTTTTATTTTCCAGACATATGGGTAAGATCTATCCAACCCCCATTATTATTCTTCGCAACATCATGGGCTAGAACCATTTTGGTAGATCTAGGTTTTGAAGGTTTTATGAATTAATTAAACTCTCTTGTATATCCTCCGTAACACTACTTGTGGATTTATTTTATATATGATTATGCTTTTTTAATCCATATTTACGGTCGTTTTGTGCATCTTCAATTGGTATATAGAGTCTGAATATATATCTTGGTTATAGATTGAGTGCGTTCACCGCTGAACAAGGTTTATTCTTATAATTCTAAGTGAGGGGACTCCGAAGCTTCATTAGAACTATCATATATGAATGTTTATTAATTGAATTGAATTCTAGTTAGTAAGCAGGATAAAGAGAGTAATTTTATAATACCTATAAAGGGAGATCATATCGGGTTAGATTCTAGACGTGGGAAATAATTGATATTTATAGTACTTGGAAAGGGGGTGAAATTATGTCTCTTGCTCCGAGGTTATTCACACGTATTATAAGCATATTTACTTGTGTCTATAGAGTAGATTTGCATGATTTAGTGATGCGTCCATAGTCCACAAGGTAGAGTCGGCCTGCACATGAGAGGGAAGTTTAGTTGTAAAACTGGATTACCCTAGAGCTGCCTATTCTTCTACTTGATCCACTTTCGTATTCTTCAAGTGTTATTTATTTTATTTGTTATTTTAAATTAATTATTTATTAGTTAATAATTCAATCATTAAATGTTATTGCCTTTTGTCTTAATTAAGTTAGTAAATAATTAATTTGATAATACGTCGTCCTTTGGGTTCGATTTTTTACTTGGTCGCTTGCTTAAGCTGCAACTGATATCCTTAATACTTGGGAATTAATTTTGTGTGCAAAGAAAATGTGCATCAACCATCACCGTCGACGACCTCGATTCTGCCGCCGACGAAAGCTGTTGAGAAAGAACCGTTGAGAAAGAGAAAACAGCTAAGAAAATGTGGAATTTGAATAAGGGAGACTAGAGAAGATAAGGATATGTATGTAATTTTATCTTCTTATATAAATTTATGTGGTGTTAGTAATGTTAATACCTCACCTTTGCTCCAATTATGTTTATGAAGGTAATAGTATATTCTAACGGGTCTGAGAAGGTAATAGTATATTATAACGGGCCTCATACATAATATCGGGCCCTATTAAAAAGAATATTGCATATCAAACATTAGAAAAGGTCATACTATAAACCTCATTAACCCTTAATATGTCTTATCAAACGAGCCCTTAGAATAAGAATGTGTATCTTTTATTTTCTGGAAAAAAATTAATTTTTGAGATAAAAAATTATTATAAAATTTTAATTTCACCTGCCCGTATGATTTATTAATTATTCTTTGTGTTAATTTCATGTCTATAATTATAATTTTACCATTATGATTCATGTAATATTATACCCTTGTGATTCAAAGCCTATTTTACTCATAGGTTTAATAAGTATTTTTATAACTGGACCGAAGCTCAAATCGGTAGCTCCAACAATTCGAGGTTCAACCGATCGGATTGGCGGTTTAACCAGAAAAATAAAAATTATGTATTTTTAAGAATATTTTATTATTTTATATAATTTTATATTAGCATATTTAATTTACATATAAAATAATATTACAAAATATCTAATATACAAAGTTTGCAATAAAATAAAATAAAATAACACAATTAAATTTTAAATAAATATATTTAAGGCTAAATGACTTGGAATTTGGAGGGTAACAGTGAATATAAGAGAGAGAAAGTGGGGTGAGAATTTTGAATTCAATGCATGCCCACTGTTTCTCGAGCCCATCAAATACTTTTGATAGTATTGTCAGAAGAGAGAGAGTTATTATGTCTTGAAAATAGGAATTTTGTACTTAACATTAAATAAAAAATAAATAAAAATTGTAAATCGGTGGTTTTTTCGATCGATCGGTTTTCTGATTTTCCCGGTTCTAACCGATTTTTATCGGTTCAACTCAAATTCCAATTTTAGATGTGTTTTGGACCGGATTTCGGATCGATTCCCAGTTAAACAGGCCGGTCCGGTCCGGTTCTGAAATTATTGGGTTTAATATTTATCTTTAAGTAATCCTCCCTCTATTATGAGTTCAAGGGCGGATATTAAATTATATGCATCCAGTGTTAGATGTTCTACATTGGAAGTAATTTTTTTTTTTGTTTCACACTTATAATATCTTTTTAATTCTCTTTAAAAATGAAATAAAATCTCAATTCAAAACCTTAAAATTAATACACCTAGTATCTAAATATAACATATTACTCTAAAAATCAGTAATTTTTTTTAAAACAACGTAAATATCACAATAGAGTGAGTATTTTTTTATGTTACATTATTGAAAGATGATAATGAAATGTAGAAATAATATACTTCCTCCATCCCTCACTAAGAGAGTCTTTTGCTTTTTGGCACGTGGGTTAAGAAATATTATATATAATGTGTAGTGGGTAGTTGTATTAGTGGGAGTGTAGTCTCATATTTTAATTGTATTAGTTGGGATGTGTGGTCCATGTGTGTAAAAAAGAAAAAGGGACTCTTTGGGTTGGAAGCCCAAAATGGGAAAAAGACATTTTTTAAAGGGGATGGAGGGAGTAAAATTTTTAAAGCGAAGTATAGGAATTTATTATTATTATTATTATTATTATTATTATTATTATTATTATTATTATTATTATTATTATTATTATTATTATTATGTCTGAAGTGTGTGAAAATCATAATAAAGTTGCTTAAACTATATTTGCTAAAAGTGAGGATTTTCTTAATCTGTAGTAGGTTGCGTTGTAACAAATTCTTTGTATCTCGATAATTATACTCTCTCCTTCCCGCCACACTACAGGAGTTACTGTTTATTATTTGCATACAGGCATTAAGAAATAATATTTTACTCCCTCCGTCCGCCCCAAAGGTGGACATTTGCTTTTTGCATGTGGATTAAGAAGTATTATTATTTAAGGTTTAGTTGGTAATTGTATTAGTGGGGTGAATGAGTCCCATAAATTTATTGTATTAGTGATGTGTGTGGATCCCATGTGTTTAAAAAGGAAAATGTGGACCTTTGTTGCGGACGCCCAAAATGGTAAAATGTGGACCTTTCGGGTGGACGGAGGGAAAATATGTTGTGGGTTAATAGATATAATATTTTAATATATAGTGGATAATTGTATTAGTTTTGTGTATGATCCCCATAAAGATAAAAATTTTGTGTGAGTCTAATATATCGGAATTAAAATTTTAAGTAGTATATTTGTAATTTACTTATCCTTTGCTTTCCAAAGTTCATCAAGTAGATCTTTTGAATTGCATGCATCGGTTTCCACATTAAGGTTCTTAGTGAATAAATGAAGTTGTGATCATAGAACACAGACCATGACATGCTTTGGTTCTGAATTGCCTATTCTGTTATGCTATACCAATATAATTTACCTCCCTTTTAGCCAATCTCTGACCATGACATGCTTTGGTTCTGAAATTGCCTTTTCTGTTATGCTATCCCAATAGGATTTTCCTTCCTTTTAGCCAATCTCGGTGAATGCATGTGCAGTACCCAACGGATCACCCATTTAGCCTTCTCTCATTATAGACTTTCTCACTCAACTCCAATCCAGATTTGCAAATCCTCTCACTGCAGAATTTGCTGGAAATTCTCTTACTCTATAGAATTTGCGAAAACTAGAAAATCCTCTAAATATGCCAATTCTCTAATGAATTTTGTGTAGTATCCATTCAAATCCCGAGAAACCCATCAATATTAATTTGAAAATTCAAAATATTCATATTAATCATCAATATCAATCTGATAATTCTTCCATGGATGTTGGATTTACATTCACAATGCTTCCACAATGTTGTTTTGCTGTTCACACATCTATATGATGGATGATAGAACTGCAAATATTGGGTACTCTTTTAATCCAATTAAGGGGAGTTGGAAACTCGATGAAGTAAATCTTGAAATAGGGGTTCAGACGGTTGAGCCTGATCTTATTTCTCATAACTATGCGCTAAAAATGCACATATGCAGCAATTACATAAAAGCGCGGAGTCTGCATGGCGACGATGAAGCGGATGCCAAGTGGAAGCAGAGGGGAGAAGAAAGTTCTATAAAAATAATTAAAGAAGATGGAGGGGATGAGGGAACGGAATAGAGTTGCAGTGAGTGTTGCACCATTAGTGTAGGTGGGAAGCTGTTGGGTGCCTCCTATTGTACTACATGGCTACTTTACCGATTCACCCTTAAATTAAATTTGCATTAACCACCTTCTGATTATAAAATATTTTGTTATTAAGATTACTTTTAGGATTGAGGATTTGAAGTTTAATATTAAATGGAAAGTGTGAATTTTTATATTTTGATTTGAATGTATCCTGCAATGGTGGTGTAAGAGATAATTTGGTGGGCCTGAAGATTGATGGTGGTGACCTTCAACAATTCATAAACAAATTAAATTCTCAATTCAACAATTCATAAACAAATTAAATTCTCAGTTCAAGCCTGTGATGATATATACATTGGGAACAGTCAGTAAATCATACGTTCCAATCAATTCAGAAAGATTGTAAAAGCTATAATCAAGTACACAATGTACATTCATGAAGTAGGTGCGTCATTCAAGAGTCTTACTATTCTGGGGCATGAACACTTCAAAAATTATTAGAAAAAGTATCGTTGAATGAAGCAACGGCGACTTACAAAGCTAAGTCATCTAACTCAATAAAGAATGATTTCAATATGGTGGTTGCTTTTATCAGAAATCATATTTTGTAGGATGTACCCTGCCCTGAGCATCTACTCAACCAAATGAATGGTTTTAAGGAGTAAGTTTTTCTTTACCATCTTTTTATTTAATCATGTTTAATTATTAATTATTAATATTAGAAAAGTTTTCTCAAATTTATAGGATTTTTCAATTTTCTCAAATTCCATAATTTTGGTAAATTTCGATAATTTTCCTTGTATAATTAAATACACATGCACATAACACATTAGAAAAATACTCCAAAAATTTTTCAACTTCTTCGGTGTCCGATTGACTATCAAAGAGCATCTTCATAGCATTTCTTATCGGCATTCAGAGAAAGGAATGCACAAGCTTATCTTATTTATGATATCAGAAAACTTCTTGAACTTTTTTTCCAATCCCTTCTTAACGAACTTGAAAGGAAATGGAGAAGGTATCTTTTTCTTGGGAATTTCTTATTCATCATGTTCAATCTTTTCTGCTTTATCCTTCTCGATTCTCAATCTTTTCACTCTTTTTCCGCTATAAGCTCAGTATTCTGCTCTTTGGATGATACTGGAGTAGCATCAATATCAAGTAAAGCATTCTGCCCAAGAACTTGACGAGCATTTTCTTAACACACAATATTAATCCCCAAGTATAAAGGATGTTATTGCAGCTTTGATAAGCGACCAAGTGATTATTGAACCCAAGGGACGTATTATTATCAACTTAATTATAATCTAACTTATTAAGACTAGGTTAGTAATAGATTGGTAGAATAATTAAGTAACTAATTGACAAATAATTAAAAAAATTAAAATAGTAATTAAAATAAACAAGTAATAGAGATTAAACGAAAGTGAATATGTGAGAAATTAGGTAGTTCTTCGGGCCATCCAGTTCTACTCATTAACTTCCCTTCCGTATATCAATGTCCGACTCTGCCTTGTGGAGTATGGACGCATCACTAAACTATGTAAATCTACTCTATAGACACAAGTAAATAAGCGTGTGATACGTGTGAATATTATTAGAGCAAGAGATATAATTCACCCCTTTCTAGGTACTATCAGTATCAATTATTTCCCATGCACTAAGTACTCTAATCCAATATGATCTTCCTTTATAGATACTATGAAGTTATTCTCTTTGTCCTACTTATTAACCCGAATCAGATTCAATTAACAAGTACTCCCTCCGTCTGCTTTCAAGGGTATCATTTTTCTATTTTGGGCGTCCGCCCCCAAGGGTCTCATTTTCTTTTATATCCACACATACCCACTAATACAACTAAAAAATAGAACTCATACCTCCACTAATACAACTACCCACTACACATTAAAACAATACTCTTTAATCTCCGTGCCCAAAAGTAAATGGCACCCTTGAATCTGGACGGAGGGAGTATTTATATAAGATAGTTCTAATGAGACTTCAGAGTCCCCTCACTTAGAATCATATCATGTTATCCTGCTCAGCAGTGAACACACTCAATCAATAATTAAGATAGTATACAGACACTACATAACAATTAATGATACACAAAACAACTCTGAGTATGAATTAAAAATACATAGTCTTATATAAAATAATCTACAAGTAGTGTTGTACGGAGTATACATTCGGAAGTTCAATTAATTCATAAAACCTTCATAAACCTTAGAACTACCGAAGCGTATCTAGCCCATTATTGATCGAAGAACAATCATGGTGATTGGATAGATCTTATCCATAGTCTTGAAAATTACAAGAGAAATTAAGAAGCGAAGTAAACCCTAGATGTGGGCGCCGTCACGTCTATCTCCTTCTTGAATCTTTACTTGGTTCTCACTTGATTCGACAGACGAATCTCTCTCCACAGCTCCGTGGATGATGGTAAGATTTCGGATGTTGTGTAGAATGAAGGTGGTGGATGACGTCTTTTCTGCTACATAGGGTCTTCCTTTTACACTTTTAGCTCCTCCAACGGACCTCTAATGGACTTTTTGGGTGAAAACATGTACTGAAGATGTAAAAATATGGATCTGGAAGCTTCCCGCTCATCGGTTAGACCAAAGCCCTTGGTCGAACCATTCATGGCCTGGTCGAACCAGCCTGTAACAAACTGGTAGGTGGCTGGTTCAAATCGAACTCCTGGTCAAACCAGAAGCATCGGGGTCCAATCATCTTTGTAAAAACTTAGGCATTTGGTTCAACCGTGGTTCGATCTTTATAGTTGGTTGAACCACAGTGTCGTGGTCGAACCGAATTGCAACACAATTTCAAGCACCTGGTTTAACCCGAATCGCTGGTTGAACCACCTCTACTTTGGCCGAACTAGGTGCTTAAACACCCCTTTTCAGTTCCGAGCACTTCTGTCCTGTTTTCCTTCGAAAATCCACTCAAACGACCTCAAACGCACTTGATCCATGACTTTCTACTATGTTGATGTGAAGTGTTGACACCAGTGTCATCACATCTGGAATCACACATGTCTTCCACCAGTCGTTTTATTAACCACTAAAGTTGTTTTATTGTTTCGACTAGTGTTGTGCTTAATGTTGCTTTCAGGGTTATTGCGGTTGAAGTGCTGAATGTGTTGGATACAAAGACCAAGTCAAATGCAGACCTTGAAGATCCTGGAGCAAACTGGAAAGATCCGGAAGCTCTAGAAGGTAAAAATAACTACCTCTTAGTGGGCAGTTATTTGAGCCTGCATGGGTGGTTTCTACATCTCCCTCGTGGGCCACTCATCATTTGGAGCCTGCAGCCATCTATAAATGGAAGCTGCTAGTTGCCAATTCAAGTGATCAAAATGGCAATCCCACTATACAGTGTAAAAGATCCTATATAGGTTTCTGTTATAGTGTTTGTACTGGTGTTGTAATAATTGGTTCAACATCAGTTGTTATTTCCATATGTTTTGTGTGCACTGTTCACAGGCAGTGGAAGCCCACATGTGAAGTAGGCTTAGATTCTAACAAGACTAGGTTCTGCCATTTGGGAACGTGTTTGGATTTTAGATCCGATTGTATTCGAATGGAGAAAGAATTGTTTCCACACCTAAGAGTCTGTTTTTATAATCACAATTTCCAATAGTGATATTTATGCCATGAGGCAGCCACAAACATGCAAAAGTTTGTGGAAAGATTGAGTAATATGTTTGTTAAGTCTTTTGTTGATTTACAACTGGTTCTATACTTAGTCAAGTTTCATTCTGATACATACAGTGTTGTTCAAAGTGTCACCATACTTAGGACAACATCGTATCAAAAACTCACTTTGCACCATTGGGCACCCGACAAGTGGCATTAGAGCCAACACTTGACGATACTAAGTATTGATTCCTGGTGTTAAGTGTTGAGTTATTATGGATTACTCTGCATCTGTTACCCGTCCTCTCATTCTTGATGGAACAAATTATGCCTTGTGGAAAAGTCGGATGAGGTCATACATCAAAGCATATGACGATAAAGCTTGGAAGATCATTCTGTCTAGATGGACGCCTCCCACTGAAGAAGACAAAGATGGAGATCAGATTCTCAATGATGAACTCAAATGAACTACCGAAGAGAGCAATCTATCTGCACACAACTGCAAATCCCTCAACGCAATCAGCTCTTCGGTTGATTCAGTGATGTTCAATTTGATTCAGAACTGCATATCTGCTAAAGATGCATGGGAAAGACTACAAGAACACTGTGAAGGTTCTGGTAGTGTCAAAAGAGCAAAGGCAAGGTTACTGAGCACGAAGTTTGAAAGCTTGAGGATGAGAGAAGATAAGACCATCAACTCTTACAATGAAAGGTTGTATGAAGTCGTTAACGAGCTGCAATCACTTGGTGACCCAATTTACAATTTCAGGTTAATAAACAAAACACTTTGTACACTTCCTAGGAGATTTAATAATAAATTTTGTGCTATAGAAGGAGCTAGGAATATTGATACTATGAGTCATAATGAGCTTATGAGCATTTTGAAAACTTATGAAATGGATATGTCTCAACAAGATTCTGCGTATGATAGAAAATGTGTTGTTTTTTTAAAAGTGATGCTCCTTCATGTTCTGGAAAGACATCAACCATTACTTAAATTTCACAAGTTGATGAAAATGTTGATGACATTTTAGATGACACTGATAATATTGTTTTACTTGCTAAGAAATTTGAAGCTTATTTGAGAAAACAGAAAAACAAGTCTAAAGCAAATACTCAGCGTAGGATAGAACATTCTCCTCATACTCCTCAAACTTATACTCTTCAAACTCATACTCATAAGCCCACTCAAAGAAAACTTAAGTATGATCCTGAATTTAGGAAGACCCTCATTTGTAGTGAATGTACTGATTTTGGTCATTATGCAAATAAATGTGCTAACACTCTTTTGAAGAGAATGATGAACTTAAATGATTCCTTGAGTGATGATGAATCTGAAGGTGATCAAGAGACAAAGGATGAAGAGCTGGCATTTCTGTCAGAATGTGTAAGTGAAGGACTTTCTGGAAATGACTCAGATGTTGAGTTGGATATGACAACATCTACTTCGACATCAAGCAAGGTTCAGTCTATTTCTGATTCTGATGTGAAATGTACTAATGCTTTTTATACTAGAGCATATACATTTGAAGAGCAATTGGAAAGCAAAATTGGTGAACTTTTGAAAAAACTTCAAAAGGTCAACCAAGAGAATGATGGTTTGATTGAAACTATCATAAGACTTGAGGTAAATCTTATTAGAAAAGATGCTGAAATTTCAAAACTCCAAGAACAATTGACTGCTTCAACACTAAGTTTCAAAAAGTACTCTAAGAGTACATCTGTTATGAATGAAGCTTTGTGCGTTGGTAAATATGATATGAGTGGTCTTGGATTTTCTGAAAATTCTAACCCTTTTAGTTTTGAAAAATCTATAAATTTTGTGAAACTTGGATCAAAAAGTTTTTCTAAAAAGTTTCTAAAACAGAGAGGCAAGAGAACTTTTATCTGTCATTAATGTTCAGTTCCTGGTCACATTCGTCCATTTTGTTTTAAACTGTAAGATGACTTGTTCTCTGGAAAAGTGTTTCCTGAAATATTTCCACACAAGTATTCACACAAACCAAAAACTGCTTGGGTCAGAAAACCAAAAGTGTTATCTAATGTTGCTTGTACTTCTTCACAAGAATGTGTACCTAGTTTACGGTGTTTTGATAGTGGTTGTTCTAGACATATGACTAGAAATGTTGAATATTTGAAAGATTATGAAGCTTTTGATGGTGGTAAGGTTACTTATGGTGGTGGCTCTAAGGGTAACATTGTTGGTAAAGGAACTTTAAATGTTAAAGGTTTCCCAAATTTGAAGAATGTGTTGTATGTTGAAGGTTTGCGTGCTAATTTGATAAGCATAAGTCAATTATGTGATGATAATCTGCATGTGAAATTTGACAAGAATTCATGTTTTGTGTTGAATGAAACTGATGAGTGTGTGATGGTTGGTAATCGGTCTGTTGATAATTGTTATATGATTGGTAACAACACTTACTGCAACATCTCACAACATGAAGAAAGTGTACTTTGGAATAAAAAACTTGGCCATGTAAATTACAGAAATTTACAAAAATTGGTTAAGTTGGAAGCTGTTAAAGGATTATCTAAACTCAGTTTCAAAGACCCTCCCATTTGTGGTTCATGCCAAAAAGGTAAGCAGATAAGGTCTTCACACAAAATCACCACTATGTGCACATCTTCAAGATATTTTAAATTGCTTCACATGGATCTTATGGGTCCTATGGAGACTGAAAGTCTTGGTGGTAAGAAGTATTCTTTGGTTATGGTAGATGATTTTTCTGGGTTTTCATTGGTTGAATTCATTAAAGAAAAATAAGATGTGTTTGAAGTGTTTAAAGTTCTTTAAAAAAGGTTCAAAAATGCTTTCAATCTTAAGATTTGTAGGAGTAAGACTGATCATGGTAGAGAATTTGAAAATACCATGTTTTCTGAATTCTGTGAAAAGAAAGGTATAGTGCAAGAGTTTTCATCTCCTAAAACCCCACAACAAAATGGTATAGCTGAAAGAAAAAATAGAACTCTACAAGAAATGGCTAGGATCATGCTTACTTCAATGAATGTGTCTAAAAGATTTTGGGCTGAGGCATTGAACACTGCATGTCGTGTGTCTAATAGAATTTTGTTTAGACCAGGTAGTTCTATTACAACATATGAGTTGCTGTATAGGAGAAAACCCAACCTAAAATACTTTCATGTGTTAGGTTGCATGTGCTATATTTTGAATGATAGAGATTATCTTTCAAAGTTTGATTCTAAGAGTAATAAAGGTCTTTTCTTAGGTTATTCTAAGAATAGCAAAGCATATAGAGTCTTTAATCTTAGAATCAGAACTGTTCAAGAATCTATAAATGTGGTATTTGATGATACATCTAATATTGCAGGTAAAAAGATGGAAGATGGCATCTCTGATCTGATTGAAATTGCAGAACCAGTGAACAATGTTGAGCCAAATGTGATCACATCACCTACCTACAACATCTGAGAATGAGTCAGAAAATGATGAGAATCAGATCCACAGAACTCCTAGGAATTCTCTTAACTACATATATAAGAAGGATCACCCTTCTTCACAGATCATAAGAGAATCCTCAGTTAGTGTTCAAACCAGAAGGAAAGGTAAATTCAGAGTTATGGTAAGATCAGTTTGCATGTCCAACATATGCAATCAGGTATGTGCTGAATGTTATTTTTCTTCTGTAGAAACCAAAAATGTTTCTGAAGCTTTAAAAGATGAATGTTGGATTCAGGTTATGCATGAAGAACTTGAACAATTCACTAGGAATGGTGTTTGGAGTCTAGTCCCTAGGCCTACAAACACTAATGTCATTGGAACTAAGTGGATTTTCAAGAACAAAACTGATGAATCTGGTAATGTAGTAAGAAACAAAGCTAGACTTGTTGCACAATGATACACACAGGTTGAAGGGATAGATTTTGATGAAATAATTGCACTTGTAGCTAGAATAGAGTCTATTAGGCTTCTTTTGGCTATTGCATACTTTGTTGGTATCAAACTGTTTCAAATGGATGTTAAAGCTACTTTTTTAAATGGAATTTTAAATGAAGAAGCTTTTGTTGAACAATCAAAATATTTTGTTGATCCTTTCTATCCTGATCATGTGTATAAACTGAAAAAAGCTTTGTATGGTCTAAAGCAAGCTCCTAGAGTATGGCATGGTAGACTAACTGACTTCTTACTTCAATTTGGATTCATTAGAGGTGAGGCTGATAGAACTCTTTTCATTAAGCATGATTCAAATGGTTTCTTGATTGCTCAAATCTATGTTGATGACATTGTATTTGGAGCAATATCTCATGTCATGATGGACATCTTTGTGAAAGCCATGACTACCACTTTTGAAATAAGTCTTACTGGTGACCTAAATTACTTTTTAGGGCTCCAAATTAAGCAAAGTGATAGTGGTATTTTCATCTCACAGAGTAAGTATGCTAAAAACTTGGTGAAAAGATTTGATCTTGAAAATGTTAAACCTATGAAAACACCAATGGGAACATCACAGAAACTGTACAGAGATGATGTTAGCCCTGATGTTGACCACACTCTGTATAGATCTATGATTGGTAGCCTTCTGTACTTAACTGCTTGTAGACCTGACATTATCTATAGTGTCTGTATTTGTGTTAGGTACCAAGCAAATCCCAAGGAATCTCATAAAAAAGCTGTGAAAAGGATTATCAGATATGTGGATGGAACTGCTGACATGGGGTTATGGTTTTTAAAGGACACTAACAGCTCTCTGGTTTGATACAGTGATGCTGATTGGGCTGGTGATTGTGATGACAGGAAGAGCACAAGTAGTGGATGTTTTTACATGGGTAACAATCTTGTTTCTTGGCATTCTAAAAGCAAAATTGCATATCTCAATCCACTGTTGAATCTAAATATATTGTTGCTGGAAGTCGTTGCACACAGTTGTTTTGGTTAAAAAAGATGCTAGATGATTATGTGCTTGAGACTGACACTTTAATGATTTACTGTGATAACACGAGTGCTATAAACATTTCAAAAAATCCAGTTAAACACTCACTCACTAAACACATTAGCATTAGACATCATTTTCTAAGAGATTTAGTTGAGAAGGGAGTAGTCAAATTGGAGTATATTTCCACTGAGAAACAACTTGCTGACATATTCACAAAAACACTTTATTTCGAGAGGTTTTCTTCACTCAGGAAATCTCTTGGACTCTGCATTCCATAAAGTCATGCATGAAGTTGCTTAGAGTGTTTCGACACTCAAGGCAACACTACTGTAATTTTTGTCATTTTATGTCAAAATTAAGTGATTTGGTGACATATTTTGTTGCTGCTATCTATATTCTAGTTGAATCATTAGGTATTACTGGACATCACTAAAAGCACAGTTCTTAAAAAATCAAAGGTCCAAACATGCTGAAAAACTAGGCACACGGGGCTGACAACCACGATATGTTCTTTTCAAAAGACTGTTATGATTTCAAAAAAGGAATAAAGAACACTCTTGAACTGGTACTGAGTAACCAGACACACGGGGCTGACAACCACGATGTGATCTTTTCAAAAGGTAGTATAAATTCTTGAGATTAAGTGCATCAAAAAATCCACAAAAGGATAAAAGTGTATGTGTGCCTAAATTATTCATCCTTGATTGATTTTTCCAGAATGTCTTTGGCCTTAACAAAACTGTTATTTGAACTTAGACTCAATTTTTGTATAAAATTGATCAAGGTAAACGTACCTTATCATTTGTAGTGAGTGACCAAGTTTAAATATCGATCAAAGGGATATTTAAATAAAGAGTGTATCCGTGCTTGTTTTCAATCATACTTTATAGGAGTGATCAGATTTTGAGTTTTGAAAATTAACAAGAGCGATTAAACTACCAATTATCTACGCAAGTACCAAATAAAAGCAATTAACAACTAAGATGATCAAGCAAAGTATCAAATAACCAAAATGATAATGAAATGGATGTAGGACAATCTAAAGAAGAGCAAGGCTAACCACATTCAAGATCAAGGACACAACATGACTTATTAAATTCAAATGGCAAATATCAATGATCATTGGAATAAAAGCAATCACATATAATCCCCTAATCCCTAGGCCAAGTTAACTAGGTTCTTAACTCATTACAAGTTTAAAGCACAAAAGATTGAATCTCACTCTCAATTCAATTAAGGTACTATGTGTAGGAAATTAAATTTTATTGCCTAATAAATATAAATACAATGGAAAATATATTAAATATTTATTTATTAAGAAATTTAAATAAATTTATTCCTAAAATAAATAAATAAATAATTGATAATTAATATAATTATTTGGGCCCAGATTCAAGTCAAAGAGGCTCAATCCAAGTCAAGTGGGTCTGGCTCAAGTCAACAAGCCCAGGAAATAAAGTTCAACCGGCCTAATTAAATTAAATAGGCTCAAATCAAATACAGCAGGCCTAATTAAATTAAATAGACTCGTATTCAGTCCAGCAGGCTTAATTAAAGGAGAAAAGTTCAACATATCTTTTCAAGGAGAAAATACCTCACAATTGGTTATTTCATCCACCTATAAATAAGGACCTTCAATCCTCATTCCATTCACTCTGAAAATCCTGAAGGTCTGAAGAACTCTGAAGATTCAAGTAAAAATCAAGTTCGATCAAGATCCAAGTCAAGTGAAGATCAAGACCAAGTTCAAGTTCAAGATCAAGATCAAGTCGAAGAACACTCAAGATCTTCAAATCAAGTTCAAGTCATCTTCAAGTCAAGAACAACCTCCGATCAAAGACCAAGGTACTAAGCCTCTCCGATCCAGTGTTCTTCATATCAAATTCATCCATCTGTCTTCGTGAAGTCTACGTTCTACCAAATTGAGCGTCATACTTTACAACAAATCTTCAAGTCAACATTTGATCTGAACAAAGGCTCGACGCCTCCGGATAAATGTTATAAAGCCCCAAATTAGAGCTTTGACAAGCTTCATCCGAAGATCCGGCTTCAAAAGTTGAAAAAGTCAAGAAGTCAACTAAAGAGATGAATCAGAGGATAAATTGAAGTTGTTTACTCAAATTCTCAAGTTCAATCCATATCGGATTATCTTTGTAATTTTATTTTTGTTTATTATTTAATAAATACAAAATTTGTTGTTACAAATTTTGGCACGCCCAGTGGGACTGTTTCTACCTCTCATATCCTCTTCATATAAGCCAAGTAAGATGGTTCCACTAAGAGTCAAAGTCGCATGAATTGTTTTAGCTCTATTTTCAAGTAATTTTATACTACTAAACTAATTTCAACTTGAAAATATTCGTAACATTCAAAATAGAGATCTCCAATGGATAAAATCTTTTAAGTACTCCCTGTCCCATGTATAATTTAATGGTAAAGTGGATTGAGAAATATTATTTAATATGTAATGATAATTGTAATAATGTTGTATGTGGACTCTATGTAGGGATGTAATTGAATTGAGTTGAGCCAAGTACTACTAGACTTGAGTATCGTTTGTTAAGAAATTATCGAATTCGAGCCTGAGCTCCAACTCATTAAGAAAAAAATATATCGAACTCGAGTTCGAACTCAAACTTTTACTCTCGCTAACATATAAAGTAATTTGTTCATTAACATTTTTTTATAAACATTTGAATATTTTTATTCGTAGATACTAGAAGAACATTTCATTTATAAACATTTAATGTTATATTAAATAAACAAACTAACAAAATACACCCTTCGTCCCGCTTTAAGGTTTAGTTTGTTTTTTGCACATAGATTAAGAAATATAATATAGGTTTAGTTTGCTTTTTGCACATAGATTAAGAGATATAATATTTAATGTATAGTGAAATGAGAAAAATAATATATAATGTAAAGTGGTAGTTGTATTAGTGTTGTGTATAGTGAGAGAAATATTTTAATGTATAGTGAAATGAGAAAAATAATATTTAATGTAAAGTGTGTAGTTGTATTAGTGTTGTGTGTGGGCCTACATGGAATAATTAATTGTTTTGTAGGGGCACAACTTGATAAAAAAAAAGAAAAGAAAACCTTATCTTGGGACAATCCAAAATAGAAAATGTAAACATTAATGTTGGATTGAGGGAGTATAATAATAAACGCTAAAAAAATATTTAAATATTTAAATAATCACTTAAGTTATTATCATATTTCTATGGTTTAATATAAAATATTTAATTATTGAATATTAATAAAATATATAATAATATATAATACTAAAAATAATTATAAAATTTACGAACGCGTTTGCGAGCCATTAATGAGCCCATTAACGAATATATTTGAGAGTTTTCGAGTTGAACACTCTTAAACTTGAGTTTGATTTTATAGATAATATATGAATATCTTTTAATTGACAATAATAAAATGAATAACTTTAAACAGGTGGAGGGAGTATATTACTAATTTGATTGTGTTTTGATATTTGCAGATAATATTACTTCATTCGTCCCATTTTAATAATTACATATTATTTTTTTAGACGTCTCATCTACATTTTTCTTTTTGGTATATGTTCTGGTCCCACCCAAATTAATTATTTATCTTCTCATTGATCCACACATCACACTAATACACTTACCTAAATTATTTTAAAATAGTATTATTTTTCTCACCTCAATACACATTAAAATATTTTATTCATTAACCCCGCAAAAAAAAAACTTCACAAACCTCTTTTTTAACTTAAACAATTAAAAAAAACCATCTGCACAATATTCCATCCCCTATAATCCACACCTATTTCATCCATATTCCAAAGGATTTCCATCCCTTTAAATAGGAATGGAAGCGTGGGCTTATCCTAGTGGTCGCTACCGCGGGAGTGAAAGTCTAGAAGAATTGAGCGGGAAGAATAAAATCAAAATTTGGGTTCACCTATTTCACTCCATTTTCGTATCACGTGGTGAATTCGTGGTCAAAGGAAAGCGAATAAATATCTGTTGCGAAAATTCAAATTACAAGTCTTTAACAATGGCGTCATGGCTAGGGTATGGCGGACGTCACGGCGATCGCACTCGCACAGTTTCCCTTTCCTCCTTATATATACTCTGCTCTTTCTGATCAACTCACCCATCGCAGAAAATGGGAGTGAGAATGAAGCTGGGTTCGCAGGGTCTTGAGGTGTCCAAACAAGGGCTGGGCTGTATGTCCATGTCCGCCTTCTACGGCCCGCCCAAGCCCGAATCCGACATGATTAAACTCATCCACCACGCCATCAACTCCGGAGTCACCTTCCTTGACACCTCCGATTTTTACGGACCCCATACTAATGAAATTCTCATCGGAAAGGTAATCCTTCAATAATTATGCCATTAATTTAGGGCTTCAATTCTCAATCGGAATGGTAATGATTTTAATTAAGGTGTCAATCAGATGCGATTGAAAATAATTAAAGTATGAAAAGTGGTTATTGAATCAATGGAATTGATTGAAATTTTTTTATTCCATTAGATCAAACAAGTCAGAGAATTGGTATTACCAGAGTATACTTACACGAATTAAGCTTTAGTTGTAGAGTAATTGTGTATATGTTTTTGGAGTAATTGTTTAAAATCACCTTCTTGCTCATTAAGATGCTGCTCAATTGGCTCATGTCATATTTTGAATCCAATTTTAGCATTTTTTTGCCTGTTTTATTTTCCCCCAACGATCATGTACTATGGAGTGAAATGAACACACACATAAAGTGAGTTAACTGCTGAGTCTGACTATTTATACACATACCGAGCTCATTTGTGCATTTGTCTCCTTAATTAGTTTAGAATTAAAGTTTCTTGCAGTGTAGGATGGACAGCTATGTTTCTCTTTGTCAAATTTAGTGTTGATTGAACTACATTTTCTTGAACTAACTGGTTGTAATTATTGTAGGCTTTGAAAGTGGGAATGAGGGAGAAGGTGCAAATTGCTACTAAAATTGGAGCAAAATACGAGAATGGAAAGTTTGGAGTTCATGGTGACCCAGCATATGTGAGGGCAGCATGCGAGTCAAGCTTGAAGCGTCTTGATATTGAGTGCATTGATCTCTATTATGTTCATCGCATTGACACTAGTGTGCCCATTGAAGTCACAGTGAGTTCTCTTGTACTTGAAATTTTATCAAGGATGCCTATTGATATTGGTGGTGTATAAAGTGAAGTGATCATATTGTTTCTTTAATGACTTGTGCTGTACTATATCTTTAACTAGATGGGAGAACTTAAGAAGCTGGTTGAAGAAGGAAAAATAAAATATGTTGGCCTTTCAGAGGCCTCTGCTTCGACAATCCGAAGAGCTCATGCTGTTCATCCCATAACTGCTGTTCAGATGGAATGGTCTTTGTGGGCAAGAGATTTGGAAGAAGAAATTATCCCCACCTGCAGGTAAGATGAATTTTGTCAATAATATTTTTAGTATGTGAAAATGTAAGGAGTATTCAACTTTGTTTACGTTTATGAATATCATCAGAGAACTGGGAATTGGCATCGTTGCGTACAGCCCACTTGGACGAGGCTTTCTTTCATCAGGTTCGAAGTTGATGGAGAACCTTACAGAGGATGACTATCGTAAGGTTAGTGCATTTCGAGAAACCATCTATCAAGAAATAAGTATTTAATCATTTCTTGAATTCGTTGAGAATAGAGTCCGGAGTATTTAGTTTTGCACAATCAATGTCATTTTTTCTGTTACATTCATCTGATGTTACAATGGCAGTGTTCATGGACGCTGATAAACTGAAACCTTGTTGAATTCTTAATGTTTTTTACTTTTATCCCATTACTTTTGCCAGATTTCTCCTAGGTTCCATGCTGAGAACATCGAAACGAACAAGCTCATATACGAGCAGATTAGCAAAATTGCTGCAGGAAAAGGTTGCACGCCTTCTCAACTAGCATTGGCTTGGGTTCATCACCAAGGAGACGATACATGCCCTATACCCGGTACCACAAGAATTGAAAACTTCAATGATAATATTGGAGCTCTCTCTGTGAAATTAAGCTCAGAAGAGATGACTAAGCTCTCCAAGTTGGCTGATCTTGTTCGGGGAGACAGATATCCACACGTAATACACACATGGAAGCACTCGGAGACGCCGCCTTTGTCGTCTTGGAAAGCCTAAACCTGATATGCATGAGAGTACTTACTAGTTTCGTTACACATGATCAGGACGTTTTCTACTATCAGAAATCCTAAATTTATTTTCTTGTAGCAAAATAAATCTTTTCTTTATTAATAAATGTCTCTTTGTATTTGCTTCAAATATAACTTGATAAAACTACCTCTATATTTGTATGGCATAATTAATGGATCTTTTATGGTGATGTAGAGTGTACTTGCTTTGTTAATTGATGTTACTTTGAGATAAGGGGAATGTATGATTTAAGTGTATTGTGTTATTACTACTGACACGTAATGGCTTTTTTAATTTTATATACACTCATTTTCAATTTTCAATTTCAAATTCCTATATTAATAGAGTATGCCTATTTTTCCTTTGCCAAGGATTTGTCATTTTAATGAGTACTATAGTTGTACTTTCATCTTTCTGTGTCTTATTTTAATTAAACTGATAGTAAATTGTGTAATATCCTAAAACTAGTAGGTGGCCCGCATGGCAGCTCAATTGATCAGCAGGAGAAAGTTTGCAACTAAGATCAAGGATCGAATCCTACTCACAGCGTAAGAGCAAAGAGGTGCTCCTTGTGAGGTTAAGGTTAGGGTGAAGGTTTAGCCCTGTTGCCTACTTGAGTTACCATGATTTACCCCTCCACAAGCTAATCGGGCCGAAGTGTGGGGGCGTCTGTGGTGGGCGTATCCACCTTTGCAACTAAAACTAGTAGGTGATGCTTAGTCATATCTAGAGATTCACTTTCAACCAAGTTCTTAAGATCTACTCAATGATCTGAAAATCGGATCGGACCGGCCGATTCAACCGATTGGACCAAGAACCGATCCCGGAATCGGTCCTGAAGGGTTAGAAAATCGTTTATGGAGTTGAATCGGGTAGAATCGGTTGAACCGGTTTCAATATTATTTTTCTAATTTTTCTAATTATTTTTTTTTCTTTTTTTATTTTTTAAACTTTTATGATATTTCACTTTTATTTTTATTTATTTTAAAACATAATATTTACATTTTGGATTAAATTATGAATTATACTCCCTCCGTCCCACTTTTATATTCACATTTTCTGTTTTCGTCTGTCCCACACTTATTTCACCACCCAAAAAAGGAAACTTCACATTAACCAACAACCTCAGAAGTTATCTTAATTTCAAAAATATCACTCATACCTAACATACATAACATACTTTATAATTTATTTATTACCTAAAAATACCACAATACCCCTAAGTCAATAAAATTGGTCAAAAAGTAAGTTTTCTTAAAATCCGTATCTACAGTGTCGGTGAACTTAACTATGGGACGGAGGGAGTAATATTGAGTGGGTATATTATAAACTATGTATGAAATATAAATTATGAACTATAGATATTTTTATTTAATTATATTTTGATTTTAAATTGTATTTTAAAATTTAAAAAATAATTTAGGTGATTATATATCTTTATAATTGGTAATTTTATAAAATATAATTGAAAATATATAAAATTCAATTTTTCGGTTGAACCGGTCCGATTAGTTGAACCTCGAACCGTTGTCTCTTTCAATTGGTTCTCCGGTCCAATTTTCTAATCAGTGGATCTACTATTATTCTCTACTTTCACATGAATAACTAACCATTTAAATGGAGCATCCCCATATCAAACGCTATTCATCCAAGAGTTAACATAACAAGTTAACCCATATCCATTAAATCTTTGGATTTCTATACTTCTCAAATTATTTAAAAGAGAGCTAATTATACTGTGCATCTATTAAAACGTTTATAAATATAAACAAAAACGTATACAATTATAAATAAAAATGTATACGATTTAATTGTTAATTTTTTTAATAAAAAAATGTAAAAAAATATACATTTATTATAAAACATGTATACACTATTAAATAAAAAGTTATACACATGGATGCTTGTTTTTTTAATAAAAAACTTAGTGTGAAAAAAATATACAATTATTAAGAAACACATATACAAAATAGAATAACATGCATACAAAATAAAATAAAAAGTTATACACATATGGATGCACCTAATATCAACTCTTAAAAAGAGTATGGGACTCGGACTCGAAAACTTGGTTTCCACTATCCAGCTGGAAGAAAATCTGTGATTAGTTAAGAGGAAATGTAAGGAAGTGGGCTAGAGTAGGCAATAGTGTTTGGAACACTGATTTGTAACTCTAGTGGATTTCCATTTCTTGTGAAGGAAAAGAAGATAGATGTATATATTATGTCATCTTCGAATCTCTCTCTCTCTCTATATATATATATGTATACCAATTTAATTAACACCCAAATAATTTTTTTTCTAAGGCTCGAGGGTAACAGCTTAAATAATGGATCAACAGGCAAGTGCTTCAAGCCTTCAACACGAATTCTCTCTGGCATGTATATCTTGGATCCATCTTACGAAGGACACTATGTCCAAATCCTGAAACAAGCTGCAGTATCCCTTAAGGTTAATCAAATCAAAACATATATAATAGCTCAAAGCAAGGAAAAGGATTGAAGAATTCCCATACATTAGCTGTATAAGTGATGTTTTCTAATTGGAAATTCCAGTTATCCTCGCACATCATGTTTCTGCAATAGAGCTCGTCGCTTTTCAGATCCACTGTAACCGCATAGCTTTCAGCAAAAAATTGTAAGGGAAAGAAAGAATATAAAGTGGTGGTGAAATTCCACTCATAAACTTCATATTCCAAACAAGTAGTTATTTTTCCTGTTTAAAACTTTTAACGTTCTTTAGTCAACCATAAGTTATAGAATGATATAACAAGAATCACACACAGAAATAATAGCTCATCTATTTCTTTTAGTTGGATTTAGGGTTTGTGAAAGAAAGGTAGGAGCAAACCCAAGTCGGGTAGATATAATTCCTTGCCTAAATGTGAGAAAGTAATTAATACATTTTCCCTAGAAAAATACAAGCATGATCCAGTAACTTATGCAGAAGGTTCATGTAGTAACTTTTGGCCATTCTTTCAAAACAGTCAACAAACAAAATAGGGTTCTCGTACTCTACAAGTGACTGCAAGATCACCACAAACATACATACTAATAATTAGAAAAAGGCAACCAAGTATAAGAGTAAGCGGAGAATGAAATATACCAACCGCTGTAAGTGTAATTATAATTCCTCTCCTTTTCTCATTGCGGGGCTTTATCAATTCTATCAAAAGCAACAGCTTAAATGTTCCTAACATCTTTCAGCCCATGATGCTCCAGTTGAGGCAACGTTTCCTACAATTACAAAAGAGGGGTAAATAATATATAATGCTAACTGACAGAAATTCTGATACATCAAATAATTTTTTTATATTAGTTGAAATGAACAAAGCAAGTGAAAACTGAACCTGCTAACCAATAACCTTAATGCCCCAGAAGAGCATTTCTTCATCACTATTTATTTGATCTACTAAAAAAAGCAAAAATTCCTTCAGTAGAAGTAATATTTATTATTCAGCAAAAAGGAACCCTGTCGAATAAAGAAATAACAGATCGTGGCACTTGTCAACATGTACTGAATACTACTGATAGTCGTGCTTATGTAGCATCAACAACCTCATCATCTATGAATACAGAATACATGCTTTGCAGAATAAATTATTTATTTATTATATTTTTATCATCTTAGTCTAAGATTGCATATGTCATGGAACAAAATGATAGTTTGAATGATCACGTAGTCTGAGTTTGGACATAACTGTTGTGTTACTTTTTCTATTCCTTAAGACTACCTTGAATTTCTTCTATGTTTTGAATCAACTATAGTCATGTTTTAAATTTAATTGATATTTTTTCCAAAATAAGGTTAATATGACACTTAGAAAGCTCTGATCATAGTTTATATGTGCATAATTTTACATGCATTGTTAAGTGGGTTAACTTAATTAATACTCAACTTGTGATTGAGGCAATTTGACAAACAACTTGTACCTTTATATATGCACAAACATAAAATTAGAAACATATCGAAGAACAAGCAGGGGAAATAATAAGACACGATAACTAAAAAATAAAAAAAGCGGGGTCTGAAAAGGGGTTCATAACAGTGGATTTATAGCCTTCACAAGCAATCAGAATAGAAGATTTCTACGTTGTTGCCACTACATAAAGAAGTATCTTTTCCTAAAGAAGTCGATTCTCCGTCTCCCTTGAAGGTGCATTACCTCCAAGTTTCCCGTTACCATAAAGATGATACTGCAGTGGAGAGCTTATATCAATAGAAGAAGCCTCAATTATTGTGTATTCTCTTATTTGTACCTTAATAAGAAAACCAAAGAACTAAAAAAGGTCAAAGAGTTGGTCCGGCAGAACCAAATTAAATGTGAATATATGCATCTATATTTGTCATTAGGTTAATTTGATGCAAACATGGGTTTCGAATCTACGTGTTTCCTTTCAGATATTCCACATCATTTAGCTTCTTCTCTTCACCTATCATATGAATAATAATCTTCCTCCATGCTCACCTTCTCCATCTCGCCTTCACCCCTACCTATCTCACTGTTTCTCTAAAGTCTAAACTTACAAGTTCCATCAGAATCCAAAAAAACCAAAATGTTATTGCATTTTACCTCTTCTGACATTAGATTATCTATCAAACTCAAGACTTTCCTGGTAAGATATGCGAATTTGAGGCCTGTCTAATTGAAACCCATATAGCAGGATCTCTCAACCTCATTTCAATTATTTTTATTCAGACTAAGGCATCTTTGCTACCCGTATATAAAGATTAGAGTTATACCAAGCTATCAAAGATATAGAATGAGAGTAAGATAAAAACACAGTTCCATCCTCCCTTGAAGAAGCTTTACTGAAAGGTAGCAATTGTATATCTATGTTACTTCAAGCTTTTTTATATTTAAACATTTCTCCTTAAGCCATGCATTGGGATATTTACTTAGTGAACAAGGTAATTAAACCGGAGATAATCAATCATTACTCAATAGGTTCTAATAATTCTACATCAAAGACAAAGAGGCTTACCATTTCTGTTGGACATTCTATGTGACCTTTTGAGATCAGGACAACCAAAGTAAGAGCAGTCTGCAACATAACCACATTAATAGAAAATAGGATAATAAAGAAACTAAGATGGAAATAACAGCATCACATACAAAAGCACCAAAAGTAAATATGATGCAGAACGTAGTGAGGCGGGAAATCACAGTTGAATAAATCAACTAAACTGAATTGCAACAGACTGACTATCAACTTACTAACTAATCTGCATCCATTATCGGAGGCACTACCTGCTAGTTCTCTTCTCGTAGGTGTGATAATAACTTTTACTTTGGATGTGATTTCTCTTCATTGCTTATACCCCTGCAAACATGTTTTCATAATAAGATCTAGTAACATTTTATATATTCTCAGTTCCATTGGAATTACATGTGAGAAAGTAGCAATAAATTCACGCAAGTTAATATTTAATTATATAGCACTAAAACTTCCATTGACCCATGCAAAAGAGAGAGAAGGACATTCATGACCACGTAGAACGTACACAAATATGTCAGATAACTGATGAACTACAATTCTAACCATGTTGTATATGCTCAAATAGTGGATGGCCAGTCCATTACCATAGGTTGTTCTTCATTGCAGTTAAGTAATCAAAATTCTCATGTTTGCCTATCAATCCAAGATCTTAATAGTAACATATATCCTCATAACATCCAGCCCGATCCCTCAAATGCACAGAGTGTTATCTACAATTCCAAACCTCTTAAAAAATACTATCAAATACTATGAAGATTTTAATGGAAAAAGAAAAAACTACTGAATTACAAAATCCAACTGAGTTAACAGAGAACTTAAAGCACGAGCCATCTTTCACATTTAATCGCCTAAGAATAAAATGATGGAAATTCACAGTAGCACGAACTTAAGCTAATCAGTACCATGAATAAAATATTGTTAATAATGGCAAAACTACTTCAAAGTTAAAACTAAGAAAAATGCAGATCAATAAGTAGTAGTAGGGACCGGATTTATCATATAAATCATTTATTATTACCTTCACTTAATTTGTCCTTTCCCTCTCCCTCCTCTATCGAAGAATTGGTCCCTCCAAATTCCACAACGCCATTCACAATATCAAAGAGCTGCACATTTTTAAAAAGATTATCAATAGATTAGTAGTAATATCACCCACTAAAAACAAAGAAAAATCAAAGTTATATTAAGGGAAAATTATTGCTACCTCAAAGTAAAAAGAAAACACGATAAGCACTACTTGAATTCTTATTTTTGTAAACTGTTCATAAAGTTTCGGGTATCTAGCTTCAAGTTCTGCTCTCTCCCTTAAGAAACTTTGCTTGAAGCTCATCATGTCCTCTCTGCAATTAAAGAGAAAAAATAAATATTCTTGACTACTGTGAAAAATAAAACTATCGAGTGTTTAATACAACTTCTATAATGCTTCAACAGTTTCATGATCAGATTCCAGGTGGTTACAAAAATAGTGAGCTATGAGAGTACAAAAGCTTTAACTGAACAGTCTGAGCTGCCAATATATTCTGTAAATGCCCTCATTATTCTTCAAGTTTCAAGTATGTAACAAACTTGAACCACTCCTTTTACATATTCTGAAGGCAGCCAATTAGAACTCACTCCTCCACTCACCCTCTTGCACTATACTATTCATAACTCCTTAGTAATTTAGACAACAATGCCTAGAGTATAAGTTAGTTCAAGTATGGCATCCTGAGCAACAAGTCATCTAAAACACACTCATCATGAAGGGTTTGGAACAACAGGTGTTGGGGCGATGAAATCAAAAGAAACATAGATGTTCTTATCTTATAATCAAGAACCTGAACAGTGGTTAGACCCAAAAAAACCTGGAAGAAATGCTTGCCGGTGTAAGGAGGAACTTGAATGCGGATGATATACCTAAAGCAGACATAAACTGTGGTTAGACCCAAAAAACTTGGAAGAAACGCTTGCCCGGGTAAGGAGGAACTTGAATGCGAATGAGATACCTAAACCTAAAGCAGACATAAACTTTGTCAGTAAAAGAACACAGAAATTGAAGCTAATTAAATGAAAATTCTAAAAAGGCTTTACTCGGATAGGGCTACAGGGACAGTTCACCAATTCACATGTTTTTCTCCCACACACAACCTATCGAAGAAAACTTATATTAAGCAAATGGCATCACATAAGTGTAGCATAAAATAAACCAATTCAGGAAAAAAAAAATTGAATACAACAATACCCAAATAAAAAGGCATCAATAATTTTTTTCTTGACCTCAAACATTGGTGTAAAACTTATGTAAAACAAATAATTCATAAATCGTAAATTATTAACTTACAACAGTTGGCAAACTCACAACCAGTATAGTGGCACGACCAGCATAGTGTCGGCTCCAAGGATTCTAAGGAAGAGACTACAGGAAAACCCAAAAAATACGAAATACGAAGAAGATAATAAAATTAGGGCTTTCTCTTTCAATTGAATACGCTTTAAAGGGAGTGCAGGATACCATGGGTATATCGAATCACCTAAGAAAAAAACCCACGTCAGAGAATATCAAATCACCATTTGGAGTACGGAAAAACCAAAGAAAATAAAGAGTTTACCTGGGGGAAATGTTCAAGCACAAGCAAGGGCACGGAGAGACTGATGATTATCTTGAATTTAATTTTTCGGTGCAACTTTCTGGACCAGAATAATCAACAATGCACAGAGTACGACGACGGCGAGGTCGTAATTGGTCAGTACATGCGGTGGAGAAGAAGAGAATGAAATTCCTTCACAGAAGAATGGTTGCGGTAGTAGATAGAAACAAATGGTAGAGAAAAGAGGCAGAAGCAGCGCGTCCGTACCGTCGACGTTGGGAGCATGCCGTGGTTGCGGTGGGGAAAAAGATGAGTCGGGAGGGATAAGAAAAGGAGATGTGCGGTGGCGAAGTTGATCAGAGGAGGAGGGAGTGAGAGGCGAGTCAGCGTCGGAATTGACTATCTGATGAGGGAGGGAGGGAGTATATATATAAATATATATATATATATATATATATATATATATATATATATATATTGTTCTTGTTTTTACGCTCTTACATATGCATATGTTAATCACATAAGAAAACTGAACCTACGCTCTATGATCTTGATTTTTCTTTACTATATTGCGGAATTTGAAACTATACAGCGAAAGAGAAGGGCTTTCATAAGACAAACACCGACTCGGAACCAAAAAGTGGTATTAGAGCAATTGTAACCAACTGATTTTGGTACAATAGATCACCGTGTTTTCTTGTGCGCATCATTTCATCATATCATTCATCTGCATCCTTTTGAACTAGCTTCATCGATCGAAAGATACCAACATTTTCAATTTCAAAATATGATTAAAATATGAGACGGTAAAATATTGGCAAATGTTGTGGGAGATCTACCTAGTTTTTGTTAAGGCATGCATATTTATGTGGTGTGGCATCAAGTGCAAGGATTTTAATGTATAGATTATTGACTATTAGGAGTGTTGTACATATGATGTATTTGTCAAATTGATATTTGTTTATGATTACCAGTATAAAATGTACATATTAATAAAAGTAACACTTCCAATGATCTTAGACTAATATCAATGTGGGGGCAAATACATTAACATATGTACAATACTCCTAATATTAACCATAAGATTTGATAAATTAAAATGTAAAATAAATTATGAATTACTATGATAAAATATTACATATATTATTAAAATTGTAATTAATAATAATTAATTTAAAAATAATAGAGAAATCAAGGTAAAAAGAAAAATAGAATGTAAAGATTCCATGATATCATTCGACACTTGAAAATTCAATAAAATGGGCAGACTTGTGTGATGAGATCTATGGTGAGATTAATTAGTTATCAAGAATTCAAGATATTATTATTTGGGGTGGGTTGTTCACGCCCGAAAATACTAAATGTATCTCAGTATAATTTAATAATAAGGGGCGGCTATTTGCACCCTGTAATTACTAGACGAATCCTAAATACTAAGTGTATCCATTAAAACTAAAACTTACATATTTAAATTACTGAGAAGATTTAGTTTGTTGAATTGAAGAGAGATCATGCGAGTAGGGCAGAATAGTTCAGGAGGGAAAGTAATTCTTGGAGATCATTTGGTCACGAATATCAATTTCTGGGTGAAAGAAACAAACTCTGTATTATCCCAAAGTTTTGATTATTTGATATTAAAATTTTATGTATTTTGTGAATCATCGTCTCTAAAAAAAAACAAAAATTATCTAATGATTCTGAAACCTCGTAGCTTCGCCAATGGCGGTTTATGCTGTCACGTCGAATTATTTACATACTAGGAGATAGTCCAATGAATATGTCGTAATGGTGGGATATGGCAGTAAATATATCCAGAAAGAATACACCACAGAGGCTATTCATTGCCCTTCATTGATGCACATCCACATCAGATTGGGTGCAAGGGTCGAATTATTGTGTTGTGGTTTCTCTTATCAAGCAGATCGAAGAACACCCACACCCTCCCATCTCTTTCGACAAAACCCAGATTGAATCTCTCACCAAAATTAGACAGGTTAAATTTGCGTTTAGGGTTGATCGTAGTTTATTGATTATAACAATGGGGTGCATTTAGAAATCTAATTATAATTAATTTTATTGGGGTTATTTATAAAAGGGGGCGGCTATTCGCACCCCTGATTTTGCTAAACGTACCCCATAAATCTATAAGACTAAGTTATCCTTATATGTAAATACATAAATATCCTTATAAAAATATTAACTAATATTGTTTATTTAATTTTTCTCTAAATTTCTATATGTACCCAATTAAATTTCTATATGTACCTCAATCTCATAGAATTATAAACCTTATTAAAATTTCATCATCGTAATGTGAGAATCATAGAACTATAAACCCTATAAACCGGGATATGTCTTGAAATCCTTAAAATTCAATATGTTTGAATGGTGCAACCAAACAGAATGAATTGTTCGACTACTGTGATTGAACATCATAGAACAACGTGTTTCGTTAGCACCCCCTGTAATCAAACATAAATATATGTTCGATTGTCAGTGTAGACATCGATCTCCAAGAAGGAACCAGGTGATGAGAATTATGGGTGAGGAGAGGGTGGTTTTGTGGAAGTGAGTAGGGGTGTGCATCGGTCGGTTAATCGAAAATCAAAAATCGAACTTTCAAAACCGAAAATTGAACCGATCTTTTTTACAAAACCAAAATCGAACCGAACTTTTATAAAGCCGGTTTTAACCGAATCGAAGTATTTCGGTTAACCAAATCGAAATTTATTAATTTTTTTTAAAATAAACAATCTTTTTTATATCATTTTATTATATTTTCACTACTTAAAAAAATATTTTTAATATAACATACACTACAATAATATATACTCCCTCCATCCCAGGCTAAGAGGGCCAGAGACCTTAAACATAAGGTCTCTGACCCTCATTACCTGGGACGAGGAAGTATATATAATTTTATATTATATAACTCTATATATATACTTACATGGTCATAATAAATATATATTTCACTTTTTTTTCGTAGTATAAATTAATACAATTTAAAGAAAATATATTGAATAGATGAAATTATTTTATGTTTTAATTAAATTTTGATATTGAAAATTAAATCTAGTTAATTAAGTAATTTTGTTTAGTATGAAAAAAATTATTGAATATGTATAAAATAAAATTATAAAGTGACTATATTAATATATATATATATATATATATATATATATATATATATATATATATATATATATATATATATATATATATATATATATATATAATAAATTAAAAGTTCGGTTCGATTTTCGGTTAACCAAAATTTTAAATTTCAAAACAGAAAATCGAACCGAAATTTTAAAAATTAAATTTACAAAACCAAAAATCGAACTGAATTTTAAAAAACCGAACCAAATTGATATTTTGATTTGGTTTGATCAGTTTGTTCGGTTTTAACCAAACTTTGCACACCCCTAGAAGTGAGGAAATTGTTTTTGTAAAAAAAAAAAGCTAACATGATGGCTTTGATCCATGTTGTTCCAGATTTGGGAATTGTGACAAGAAAGAGTTGGAATGTTGAGATTGGAAGTGTTTTGGGATAAGATTATCCTAGGAGCAAGTTGTAACAACAAATTTTGTATTTATAATAAAATAAATACAAGAAAATTACAATAATAATCCAAAAGGATTAAACTTGAGAATTTAAAAAACAATCTCTATCTATACTCTAATTCTTCTCTCGAACCAATTTGGTTTGACTTGACTTGTTGTGTTGACCACACTGATTGTGTGTGTGGAGTTGGATCTTCAGTTGAAGCTTGTCCGAACTCGGATTTGACGTTAATCCAGAAGCGTCAAGCCTTTGTTTGGATTAAACGTACTTGATCAAAAGAACACTCGATCTGGGGGGCTTAACACCTTAATCCCTGGTCGTATACTCTTCTTGGCACGAAGAACACCGAAGAACTTAGTGTATGGAGAACGCTTGATTTGGGGGCTCTGCACCTTAATCCCGAATCGTTTGCCGTTCTTGACTTGAAGATGCTTGAAGATCTCAAGGGAGCACTGCTCGTGTTCTTGATCTCTTCAGAGCGTTTCTGTCTTCAAATCTTTGAATGTGTGTCTCTGGAATGAATGGAGGATGACTCTTTATATAGGTGAAGGCAGAGGATATCCCATAAATAACTCGCAATCTAATTGGTCAATGACAGATTTGACCTGATTTTGCGGGCTTGGGCCTTTTCATATATAACATAGTTTGATTGGTCATTACTTGATTTGACCTGATTCTGGAACCTTTTAGGATTTATTTGACTTGGGGGTCAAGCTTTACTTAATTTAAACCTCCTTTTAATTTGTCGAGTTTTAAATTAATTATCAATTATTTATTAATCTATTTTAGGAATTAATATATTAAATCCCAAAATAAAATTAAAATTGATATTTAATCAATAAATTCACGTGGCACCATTTGATTGGATTGTGAATTTTAATTGTTTACAAATGCCCCCTTGCGATTTGTTTACGGACAATGTGTCTTGATGTGAAGGAATCGCAACAAGTCCCATTTTTTTCCAAAATTTGGACTAATTTTTTTAGGTGGCTCAATTTATTTACTCAGCCCCAAATCCACCCCTTTCCTGCTTCACTTTAAAATTAAAAGAGAAAAGAGAATATGAAACAAATTTGTTTCTTACTCACCAAGACAAGAGAATAGGGAACATATTTATTTCTTGCTCATCAAGATAAGAGAATATGGAATCTTGTTCACCACGATAAGAGAATATGGAACACATTTGTTTCTTGCTCATTAAATACTCCGCAAATCTTAACCAAAATTATCAATTCTATTTCGTAAAAAGAATAAATTTGTAGAGATTTGCCCTAAGCTGCCAATAATTTCCATATATACATGGGAAACATCACTATATAATGGTGGATCTAGGGCTCAATCTTTTCATCGAGACTAACACATTCTTGCTACTCTTGCAGATTTCTTCATCACGGCGCTTCTCTTGCAAATTTCTTCATCACGGCAAAACACACGACACAAGAGCTCATAGTCTATTATCAGTGTAAGTCCTCTGCTTCTTTGCTTCAATGTTATGTGCTTTTCCTTACTTCATCCAACCATGAATTTAATATCATGTAAAGTCACTATTACTCATCATATAGCCCTGTATATTCGCATCAATCTCTGTCATTTGTCCTTTTCGAAGGAATGGCCAACGAGCCTCGTCCCTTAACGGCTATCCCTTTACGATTATCCCTTTATGGAATTAATGATTGCCTTTCCGTTGTCCCTTTATGGAATCGATTGTCCCTTTGCGGTTGTCCCCTTATGGTATTAAGGATTGTCCCTCGGTTGTCCCTTAGTAATTGCTGATGAGTGTTCCGATAAGATTGTTCATGGTGTTCGTCTTCTTCAGCTGCGCCGGAGGGAGGGTCTTCCTGCGAATCAATTCCAGATCGTGGATTAGTTTCGTCGTTCCAGATATCTAGGCTTGAATCGCGATGATGATTGTGGGGAGTAGTGACGGGTTGATGCCGAAGCTTGAAGCTTTATTCATGGAGAATGTAACAGATGTGTTGCCCTCTTAAGGAGTGACGTTGGGTTCTCTGTATAATGGGTTGAAACCAGCCCGATGGAAACCCTCAGAAGAGTCGAACCACAAGTAGTATCTCTCCTTCCTGCCCCGATTGATGCTCCTGTTGCCGTGGCGAGGCTGATGGATGCGACGTTCTTCCGATCTGGGGCAAGAGCATTGGAACAGCAACGGCGACAGCTCGTTCTGGACAGCATCACCCAGCGACATGGGAACCGGCGGTGTGTCGACGCCGAATGGCACGCGACTTAGTTGGGTATCGACTTTCCGACAGCTCGTGGAGGACCGCGCACGCATCGTGGTCGAGATTTTTTTGGCAGCGTGCCGCCTGCGGGGGTTTGGCTATTTCATCGGCGTGAGGTGTTGATGTGTGTGGCCTTACATTCATGCCTCCGGCGGCGGCATGTCGACCGTGTTGGAAATTTTTAATTTCCAATATAATGTAATTGTGGGCAATATATTATTATACAATTATATCAGCTATTCAATTATTTTATGGACTTAATTAAAGTGAACCAATTAAGATTAAAAGTCCATGGGCTATAATAATAAATTAATATGGGCCAAATGAGTAGATACCCAATACTACGTGATTAGGTGATTATGGGTGGTCTAGTCAAGTAATATATAAAGGTTACCCGGTTATGGTCCCCAATATACTAAGCCGCACATGGTCTTCCCTTCTCCCCATCGGGAGGGATTACTACGGTCCCCATAAGGAATAAGGAGGCTTAGTTGAGGAAGGTCATATAACCATTGATCCTGAGTTCGTGTTCCGCCTAGAGACTCATTGGATCAGGTACGCTTCCGCATTACAGTTTGATCTCAGTTTGTCATAATAGGGTTAAGGTATTAGGTTTCATGGATTTATTTTCAACAAGTGGTATCAGAGCCACCCTATTCATGATTCTCTTAGATCTGATGGTATTAAGTATGAATTCATCACTTTAGAATTTTGATTTATTATTATCGAAATAATAATATTTCTGAGAAAATTTTTGGAGTGAGTGTAGATACTGAGTATGATGAATTCCAATAGTGTGCCTGTCATTAATTTATTGACATTATCATGTTGATTCCTTTGAATCGGTTTAAGCCATGATAATAATCTCTAACACTGCCTTAAATTGTTGAATAGGATGTTGACTCCCTATTCATCTTCACGTTAAATTATAATCAATTAGATTAAATTTTTATTACACCTATGACAATAATTGCGGTACTTCAGTGTCATGAATATGCATGCTATCAATTTCGTAAGTCATGCACTTCAGTCATCAAATATTAATGGATTTATCACTATGTGTTGATTGCAATTACATTATGGCCTGGGGTGATTACATTCGAATTTGTACTTATGACCATTGCAATTTTGAAATTACAGTGATAAATTTAGATATGGCAGTAATCTTGTTATTTTATTAATTTGTATTATTACTTACGTGAAGGTTTAATTAAAGATATTGGCCTAATTTAATTTTAAATTAGGATTTGAAATATCTAATTAAGTTAATAAATCTTTCATTATTTATGAATATGTGAGAATCATGAAACATTCCCATTTGGTAGTGGAATTTAATTAAATTAAATTTGGGGAGACAGTTAAATGTCGTTTAATTAAATTAAATATTTTAATATTTATTTAATTAGTCTAGTAAACCTTCAATCTAGTCAATCGAAGCACCATGTTGCCACAGCAATATCGTGTGTGGAGAAAAGCTTTATTGAAATTACATAGATGGGTGTGGTATTATTTATGTGTTCTGTGTTCGGCCCACAGGTAGGCACAGTTTGACAGAATAATAACACACATGTGATAATATGTATGTGATAATTATTTGGATTATTCATGTGAACATGAGTCGGTCCACAGATAGACTCTTGTTTGACAGAACTTATTGTCAATACTTGATTGTTACACCAAGATTACCCCTGCAGTTAATTTTTGTCCATAGACGAGGTTAATGTTGCACAAGGTGTCTTGTGATGGGTCCCTAATTAATAATGTTGTGCGAGTGTTTTTTTATGCGGGTATTGATCGGCCCATAGGTAGATTAATATTTGGCAGAAATACACAAGCACCTGTGGTGGTAAATATGTGACGATTATTTATTTAACATCTGAGTAATAAGTCGGCCCACAGGAAGACTATTGCTTGACAGTTTTATTGTCAGTATTTGACTACTACAAAGAGGTGCCATTTACAAGTTAGTATTGTTGTCATTGGACTTGATACTAATATTGTGCTCGATTCCTTGAAATGATTCTAAACTATTTAAAATTTGAAAGATTATAAAGTTTAGTGAAAGCATGATAATCATTTTGGATTAATTCTCTGTACAATTAAGAAGTCTGTTAATTAAGTTTAACCTATATCAACAACAAAATTATACATGATGAGAACTTCAACAATAAGGATGAACTAATAAGTTTCTAACACACTCTGTCTCAATAAAGTATAAGAGCAATAAAGAAAAACCCGTTTGGAAAGCTGTTAAAAAGAAACTAAAGTATAACCTTTCGTTTTCTCCTAAAGGCTTGTGGAATTGTTTTATAATACATCACATTAAGATTACTTAGTATGAATGGTGTTGTGGTGTAGTTAAAAGACAAAAATAGTACTCCACAATATATGGTTACTAATTGGAGAAATACTAAAAATTGCAGCTTATGATCTCAATAAAGTTCCAACCAAAGTAGTTGTGAGAACTCTTTGAGTTTCACATATGGTGATATCCAACTAAGGCTAGATCATTGGGATCTACTAAAGAAAATTGGATTCAAATAGATACAAGCTACTTTATTGGTATTAAATAAAGATAATAAGTTTATGATCCAATTGATCGGATCATATTTGAGACGGGTAATACGGTATTATGTGAGGATGTTGATTTTGGGGGAAGAATAATATTAGAGACATTGTCCTTAAGGAGAGTCGATTTGATCCCCACTTATGCTTTAAAGAATTGGTGCAAATTCAGAATAACGATATGACAATGTCAATAATATTTAAGGAATAACAAATTTAACAACCTCAAGAATTAATGTCACTAAGAAAACCACTAGAGTTGGGTGAAAGACAATTCGAATGATTATGTAGTTTTTCTCTTAAATAATGAGGACACTATAGAATTAATGGTAGAACATTCAAACAATGTTCTTCAAACCATGAAAGGTCCAATTACTTCAAAGTGTGTTAATGCTATAAGTTATGAGTATAAATCAATACAAGATGATTAAGTTTGCATCTTGATATAGGATTATACTCAAAAGGGAATGAAGGCATTATTATAAGATAATCGTGATATTAGTAGGACATTATGATCTTGAATCATATTAGATGGATGTAAAAATAAAGTTCCTTGATCGCAACACTGATGATACGATCTAAATGGTTTAAGAACTAATAGGAAATCCATCTATGCATTCAAACAAATTTTTTTCGTAAAGGAATCACAAGTATCATCATGAAGTAAGTGTCTCATTTGGTTTTGAGACAAATGTAGATGATTATGTGATTCAGTGGGATAATGTTTAAGTTAAACTAAGGGAGACAAGTGCGGTCTCAATCAGGTGCCCTAAAGTTAAACTAAAAATTTAAGAAATGTAGAAACATTCCATATTCATTGGTTGTTGGAAGTTGTTATACGATGAGGTCTCTACAAGACCTAATTTGGCTTATGTTGTTGGTATATTAAGTAGACATTTAAGTAACTCTAGTATGGATCTTTATAAAGTATGTATAGAGAACTAAGAATAATATGTCTGTACATCAGGGATCAGATTTATTAGAGATCATGAGAAATTCTGATTCTGAGTTTGTTGGATGTCAATACAGTATAAGATCAACTTCAAACTATATTTTCTGTTGGTCTGAGAGCTATACAAGTAAAAGTATTAAGCAAACTTTAGCTCATTAACCATGACAACAAAATTAGTAGCTCACTAAGGGCATTCAAACATGAAATAAAGGTTGCGAAGATTTGTCACATAAAGTTCATTGTGACAGTTAGTTTGCAGTAAAGTATTTATGACAAGAATACTTATAAGTCAAACAAATTGACATAGAATTCTTGGTTGTTAAAAAAGTGTTTTGTGTAGATAAAATTTTAGAAGAGCATATTATGATAGACTCTAAATATGGATCCACCAATTATGTATTCAACGCCCTGCAATTTTATGAGCTAGCTAATCATGTGGGTGTTATATGGTTTTAGAATACATTAGTTCAGTGGGAGTCTATATTTATTGTTCTTTAAAATTTTCAAAACACTTTGATTTGGATAATTCAGTTTTCTGCAGAATAAAGTTCATGGCTTTGAATTCATTGTGAATTCACTTAAGTAATTTCATTTTGTAATATTTTACATTATGGATTAATCTCACTAAAGTTTAAAGTTGGACCAGTTGGAAATAGACATGATGATCACATTTGACATGTAATTTCCATGCTACTCACCATATTTGATCTATGTCATTGAGTATATTGATATGGTGATTGTCGGGGTTTAATCACAATTTATAATGTGGTGAATGCCGCGGTAGTTCCATATTAGTATATGAGATAGACCAGATTGTTAAGTATAGCCTGAAGAGGAATAGCATAAAGTTGCGCAACTAAGGACTCTTGATATAATTGCTAACGGAAAATATATAGCCCAAGTGGGAGATTGTTGGAAATTTTTAATTTCCAATATAATGTAATTGTGGGCAATACATTATTATACAATTATATTAGCTATTCAATTATTTTATGGACTTAATTAAAGTGATCCAATTAAGATGAAAAGTCCATGGGCTATAATAATAAATTAATATGGGGCCAAATGAGTAGATACCCAATACTACGTGATTAGGTGATTATGGGTGGTCTAGTCAAGTAGTATATAAATGTTACCCGATTATGGTCCCCAATATACTAAGCCGCACATGGTCTTCCCTTCTCCCCATCGGGAGGGATTACTACGGTCCCCATAAGGAATAAGGAGACTTAGTTGAGGAAGGCCACATAACCATTGATCCTAAGTTCGTGTTCCGCCTAGAGACTCATTGGATCAGGTACGCTTTCGCATTACAGTTTGATCTCAGTTTGTCATAATAGGGTTAAAGTATTAGGTTTCATGAATTTATTTCCAACAGACCGAGCTCTGGAAGCAGCGTACGGAAGCGATCCTCGGCGGCGAGCAGAGTTCGCTGGGTCGCGAATCCGACTGCGTTGGCGACCAGCGAGCCGTGAAATTTTTGATCTGAGGGCAGCAACCCGAGCCGCGAGCTTCAGGCAGTGGGGTGCGTGACCGACGGCGATGCGAGGTGAATTTCCGATGATGTTGACGGGTACCGATGGCTAGTAGTTGAGCAGCTTAATTCCCTTCTGCTGGAGAAAGTCATTCCACGCAATTTCTTAAAGGAGAAGGGATACCTCCAATTTTTACCCCAACAAGTTCATTTTGACTTGTTCAAACTTATCCGACTTCAAATCAGCCTACTCACTGTCATTCACGTGTTTCCAACATTTTTTTTGCCAATTAACCCCTTTAATTTTCCCAACCTGCTAATTAATTTTTTATTGGGCTTTAACTCTTGGCCCATTTAATTTTAATTCATGATTTGGGCGCAATTAATTAAACCCATATAATTATTTTAATTATCCACTTTAGCATTTTGAACCATGAATTTAATTTTATAATTTTGGACTTTACTAATTAATTGATCCCATCATTTATTTGGGATCTTTTAATTAATTAAATCCATGAATTTAAATTAACTTAAACCCCTTTGCTGATACTTTCTCATATATTTTCTTGCAGTTAATTCAACTTCAAGATGGTTATGTTAACGAGTGCCGTAACAGATTCCAATGAGAACCAATTGATGATCAGTGATAACAAAGACCCACCATCAGACATAGTAATCTATCTTTCAATTGAAAGGCCCCTCCTTGGTGAACTTATAAATAAACTTCCTCGCATGAATAACGAATTCAGTCTAAGTGTTTTGACTAGAGACCGAAAATTGGATGAAACTGAAGTTGTAGTTTTGAAATCGGTTAAACATACTATGGAGAAGCTCAATACTAACCCTTTGCCCACGTTAGGGCGCTAAATAATCAATGGCAATGCGGCATGGGGAGACTCAGTAAATTTTCTTGGGGAAGTCCATTATATTCCTGGATATTGTTAATGTACCGAAGCTGTCTTAAGCAGATATTGCTCTAATCTTGAAAAGATAAAGATTTATGACCCAATCTTCGTATCTACGTATGACTGCAATTGTGAGCTCATCAAAGCTTTTTGTGAAGCGTGGTGCCTTGCTACCAACACCTTACTCACATCCTTTGGAGAAATGTCGATTTCTCTATGAGACTTGTATAACTGGACATGATTACCGCTAGCTGGTCATTTATATGAAGAGGTTGTGCCCGACAAGTCCGAACTCTTCAATGAGCATGACCCCATTGGCTTACTCATTCCATCTAGCTGCCGACACTTGCTGCATGCTTACCATATGCTTCGTAGTCTTGATGGTAGTGATTCTATTTCACTTACTCGGTGGGTAGACTTCTGGTTTTGTCGAGCTACAACATACAAGAAACTCCCTACACGTGTAGAGAGTAAGAGGAAAGCCCGCCGCAAGAAAACACATAATCCCAAGGGAATTATTGGCGATCTCAAGAAATGGACTTCCGTAGAGACAGAACCCTTTAAAATACTTGGTATTGATGCCACGCAGCAAGATGAAACATATCTGGCTGCTCACTTAGCTTGTTGGCTTTGCTCCTTCGTGTTCCCTAACGATGAAATAAATTTGATACGTCCTGAAACCTTTAAGGTAGAGAGCTTGATGGCTATGGAAAAATCGGTTGGACTTGCTGTTCCAGTCTTGACAAGCATCTACGGAGGTTTGAATAAAATTTCAAATGAGCTTAGACCCTCTGAAGTGAAATCAACATTGCCTGTATATTTTGTTTATACTTGGTTGACTCATTATTTCAATACTCATCACGTGGCCCCTCATGGATTGTCAAAATCTTGCATGGTGACATATTCAGGCGAGAATGGCTCAAAGTACTTTAGTCCAATTGATGCTCATAAAAAGCTTCAAAAGGGAAATGATGTCTCTTTGTCTTGCAATGTTTACAGGATAAAGGATACCATGTGGTATGTTGACGATAACAAAGCCTCTTGGAGCGATTGGGGCTTCTTCATTGCTATTCGTACCAATTATCTTACCCTGCGACAGAATGGATGATTTCTTATTGAACCCTACAGTCCTTATCGATTTAGTCGCCAATTTGACTATTACCAAGATACTCCGGGGAGAATAAAAATGGACCTTCGAGAAACCACCTTGGAGCAAGGGCTTCAATACTGGAGGCAATGTATCTTACGTAATTCTCGATCTACAGCAACATTTCCATGCGCTCCTTCAGACTTCAAAAACTTTTGCTCATCATAATACGCTCAATGGTTTCATCAGAACAACGGCACTTATTTTGTGGATCATGTGGTACATTTAACTGAAATTATTCCAAACCCTGACATAGAAGAAGAAGTTGACATTGTTGGCAATTCGGATAATGCCGAGGCTAATGAGGTAATCATACGGTTAGAGGCCCCACCCCTTCGAAAGGTTATTGTAGGGACATCCGATGGAGCAGAAAAGAGAAATAATTGTCTTTCTCATTCAAATGAGAGTAACACAGACCGCAACTTGAAGAGAACTAAAAGGGCCAAATCTCCACTGCCTATCCCAACAGCTCAAGCTAAGGTTTCAATCCCTTTCTTTTCATGAATTATATACATATGTACTTGTAGCTATTTTTTCTAACATCTTTTCCTCTTTTGTAGCATCTGCATGCTATATTTGGCTCTGATTATGATGACTTTAAGGACGAAGGATCAACTTCTGTTGCAGCCCCAAAAAGCTTAGTTGATGATGGCCTTATAAAACACACCTCTCCCATCATACGTGAATTTCACCCTCTAGTAACTGCGGTGCAAGCTCCAGAAATCACGCAATTTGATTATGATGTAACATACATGAATGCTAGGAAACTGATTTGTTCGACAGTATGGAACAACTTTCAAGAGAAGTTGAAGAGGGCTCCCGTCAACTCATTATTCTCTATGAGGGATGGCGTATTTAAGATGGCGAAAGACTTCAAAATCATTCAAGGGATTAATGGCTCTGCTTTGGAAGAATCGTTAAACTTCTTATTTACCAATGTTGATGCGTATGATGCCGTGAAGATAAATCTTGCTGATGGAATGGCTAAGAGAGATGCTGAAAAGCGTCTGACCGATGAAAAGAAGTGTTGTGATGAGTGATATTTTCACCTAGATTTTAGTGACTTTTATTGTGTGTTTTCGTATTATTTTATCTGTATTTGTGAATTATTTAGTTGTGTTTTGTGTTTTTATTAAAATATATGTAAATGAGCTTAAACCTATGATTTTCAGTTTTAATGGATGCTAGACATGATAAGAAAGATATAGAAAAAAGTGGATTTCAATTCGTAGTTGAAACGAGGGAGAACGAGCTAAAACAGTGAAGGAAACAGGGCAGCAGCAACACGACTGGCCATGTCAGGTGCACGAGTCGTATCGTAGTACACGGCCCGTGTAGCCAACACGGGCCTGTAAGGAGAGGCCGTGCGGCAGCATCAATTCACCCAACACGGCCACCTTATGGCCGTGTTACAGAGCACGACTCGTGTTGTGTGAAATTCTGTAAAAAAATCAGAATCCTTCTAGAAGCTTCCCAAGGGGTATAAATACCCAATACTTCAATATTTTTGGGAGAGATCCGAATTCACAGCCCTGCACACACACATCGCACACAATTCTCTACATTTCACACCATCATCTTTATCCATTCACCATCCATTAGATCTACCATCATCCCACATCAATTTCTACATCTAAGTGAAGGAAAAGGATCAAGGAAGAGAGGAAAGTGCAAAGAAGGGAAGGAGATCACTATTGAAGATAGATCAAGGGAGTTTCTATTCAATATTTGTATTAAACCTCATAGTTTATCATGATTTGTAAGGATTTAATTGTCTATGTTAATTTTTTTATGAATATGGTAGGCTAATCTCCCTTGTGAGATTAACAACATGAGAGTTGTTAGATAATTTTGGGATTTGTGTTTTTAAATTCATATGTTGATTGAGTTAATTGATTTTATATCATTGATTATTAATTTCTTGATTTGTTTTGTTGATTTGTGTGTTTAGTTGTTCTAGATATGTAATTAGATTGAGAAATCAATTATATGCTTAGGATAATTAAGTGAATCATTTCATCAAACACTTCATGTGCATTATAAATTGTAAAGAGATTGAGAAATCCTTCAGATTTTAGAACCATTTGATAGGACATATGGTTGGTTTGATTGAGAAATTGATTAATCATGTGAAGGGACTCTTAATTCAAGCTTAGTACCTAGTTGGAATTGTTTGAATGAGAACCAACCCATTGAGCTTGATTCCATATCCTATTCGTCTTGAGAAGGAGTTTAGGTGAACTTAGTGTTGACCCTTGGTCTAAACCCATGATCAAATGAATTTGATGCATTTATCTTAGGATTTCCACTTCTTAATTGTTGTTAATCTCACTTTTACTCAACTTGGAAAACCACTCACTTCATCAGTTTATCTTGTTGCTTGATCATTGCTTGTCTACTTGCATTGATTATAATTTACTTGTTTGATCAACCAACCCTTGATGATTCCTCTCTATAAAATTGCAATAAACGTGATCTCGCTTAAGCTCTAGCGCCGACCTCCCTGTGGTTTGATAAATTATTTTAATTGGTCACCCCTACTGCAAAATGACCAATCAAATGGCGCCGTTGCTGGGGAGACAACGGTTTCTAGTAGCTTGAAGAAGGATCATTTTAAGTAATCTTAATAGAGACATTTTTTATTTTGTTTGTTTACTTGTATTTGTTTTGAAAACCTTGTTCTAACTTCTTTTGCTTTGAAGGTATATGCAAACAAGATCCAAAGGGAAATAAATAGAACCTATTGATTGGGAGATTGATCATACTTTGAGAAAGAGAAGAAAGGAGAACAATACCAAAAATAGTGATCTAATGGAGAATTTTCAAGAAGATAATCTTGTGGAGATAGAGAATGATGGGGAAGGAGGACAAAATATGAACATGCAAGATAACGCACCTCAATTCAATGCAAATCCTCCTCAACAAGCCTATCAAAATCATGGAGCTTTCAACAACCAAGTTTTGCTTCAACAAATGGTGTAACAAGTTCTAAAGCAACAAGGCTTTCCACAAGCTTATGCTCCTCCAAAACAAGCATATGTACCACCACCACCTCCGGTGCAACATAGAGTTCACAATGATCAAAGGGTAATCTGGGATTTCTTTATGCCGAGGGCGATGCCAAATATGATGGGTCCACCAATCAATGCCAACAACTTTGAAATTAAGGCAGACTTGATTTCTATGGTGCGAGACCAACAGTTTAGTGGAACCCCAAATGAAGATCCTAATGCTCATCTAGCTCAATTCATTGAGATTGCAAACACCGTGAAGATGAATGGGGTGAGTGAAGATTGTATCAAGATGAGGTTGTTTCCGTTTTCATTGAGGGATCGTGCTAGAACGTGGCTATCCACCATTACTCCCGGTACGTGCAACACTTGGGATGAACTTGCGCAAATATTTTTGAACAAGTATTTTTCACCTTCTAAGATGCTTCAAATGAAGAGCTTGATTACTCAATTCAAGTAAATGCCTCAAGAGAGCTTTTATGAAATGTGAGAAAGGTTTAAGGATATGCTACACAAGTGTCCACAACATGGATTCCCGGAGAATCAACAAGTTGGATTTTTCTATCAAGGACTTGTGAATGGGCAAAGAGTGCTTGTTGATGCTTCGGCAGGTGGATCTGTACTTGATGTAACTCCGGAAAGGGCCCTACGAATTTTTGATGAGATTGCTACAAATGTCTACCAATGGCCATCGGAGAGGGTAAGTGGATGCTATAGTTTTGAGAATTTTAATCAAGGATAACAATATAGTGTGAAGAGTGCAAGTGTTGATCAAAGTACGCCAATCATGAAAAAGATAGTGGCGGAGGTCATGAAACAAATGAGCATGAACCAATGTGTGAATAATCAAGGAGCGAATATGGTTGAAGGGCTACAAGTTGAACAAGGTGTGCTACCTCCAAATATTATGAGTGGAGAACAATGAGCTAACTCTATGCCACGTGTGGAAGATGTGTCATACATGCAAGGAAGAAACTACCAAGGGAATTACCAAAATAATTTCCAAGGTAGTTTCAACCAAAGTCAAGGGAACTATCCACCAAGGCAAGGAGGCTTTAATAGTCAAGGTAGTGGAAGCTCATACCCATACCAACAAAGGCAAGATAACTTCTCCTACTCCAACTCGAGCAATGCTGTTGCTTATCCACTGAGATATCAACCGGGGGCCAAGGAACCAAACAATGAGGGAAGAGCATCGATTGATGAGCTACTTGTGCAATTGATCGCATCAAACAAAACTCGAGATGAAGCATTGAAAAAGGCAGAAGAAGCGAATGAAAAGAGACTCAAAGCTTTGGAGTACAATGTTGGACAAATTCCAAGTTCTTTGAGTGCTCAACAAAAAGAGAAGTTTCCAGCCACACCCGAGGTTAATCCAAAGGGTCAATATTTGTTTGTTGAAATGGAAGAGGAACGAAAGGTTGAAGAAGGGTTGGTGGAATGCAAGGTTGTGAAGAAGTGGAAGAAGTAAGCATGAAAGAAGAGAAGGGGCCTATATGGATTCCTAAATGGAAAAGGGTGCAAGAGGAAAAGAAAGTGGAGGGGAAGGCCAAAGAAGAGGAGTACAAACGTGATTATTGGGGTATTCCAATCACTCCATTCCCTATTCCCTATCCACAAATGTTTGTAAAGGAGGAGAAGAAAAAGGAGTTTGAGGAATATGTGAAGAATCTTAAGAAGAAGTATGAGGAGAAAGGAAGGAAGAGCTACCCAAAACAAGTGTATCAGTGCATAAGGAGAGGCCTACAAAAGTTGGTGATCCGGGAAAGTTCATAATCCCGTGTGATTTTGAAGGAAAAGACACTCTCAATGCATTGTGTGATTTGGGGGCAAGCGTCAATGTGATGTCTCATGTCACGTTTAAAGACCTTGAAATTGGAGAGCTAAAGCCTACTACTATTTGTCTTGAAGTGGTGAATGGAGAGGTTGTGAAGCCACTTGGGATTATTGAAGACGTGGAAGTGAAAGTGAAGGGGCTAGCTTTCCCGGTTGATTTCATGGTGTTGGAAGTAAAAGCAGACCCTAAAGTTCCACTTATTTTGGGAAGACCATTTCTAGCCACCGGAAGAGCAAAATTGATGTTGGTAGAGAAGAGTTATCCTTGAGCTCAAAAGGAAAAAGTGTCACATTCATGTGCAATAAGAAAAAAGGAGCAAGTCTTATACAAAGCCTCCGGATGATTTCATGGATTATGACTCTATTCTCTTTGACAATTTAAATTCATTTCTTCATGATTATATGAAAATGTCAAATTCTAACTTATCTTCTTATGATGTTAATAGGAATAAAGCATCGGAGCTTGAGTGGAAGCTTGACAAAGGAGAAAGAGGAAGTCCACAAAAATCACTCAATTCATGTCAATCAATTAGAAGTGATAAGATGTGGAGTACACCCTTAAACATTTGAGAATAGAAATGGTTGGCATGAGCATCCGCCTTGCATCCACAATGTTTTCTCAATTTGATCTTCGGGCTCAATTCATTCTTCCACTATACTTCATTTATGCTCAACAACTCATCAAAAACTATTAGCTCAACAATTGCAATAAAAATAAGGACTATTATGCACTTCAACACAACCAAACTGAAATCAAACCAATACTCATGAAAAATTTTTTAAAATTGACCCAATTTTACACAATATAATCCCTCAATCAATCATTAATCAAGATCTATAGTACACTCAAGTGGTGAGTCACACCACGCACTCTCCCCCCAAACTTAAATCTAAACAAGAATTGAGAATTAAGTTTGCAAAAAGTGGTGGGACTTACCCTTGTAGTTTCCAATGATTTTTATGAAGTTACCTTGTGATGACATATGTGCACTTCCAAAATTCAAGTGTGGCCACCAACACTCCCCCCAAACTTAAATTAACACAAGTGTTAAATATAAGTTTGAACAATGTGGTGTGACATACATCTTCATTCCAAATTGAACACATTTCGTCTTCTCCATATGTATTTTTCTCCATGAGTATAATCCACCTACATACCAAAAATTCAAGAAAATAAAACTAAATAAGAAAACTTACTAAAATGGGTTGTCTCCCATCAAGCCCTCGTTTTAACGTCATCGAGCTAGACGCATTTAAGCTCTTAACAATCGGAGAAATCCAAGACCCCATCGGGCCTCATCTTCATTTTAAACATCTATTTAACAACCTTCTTATCATTACTCCGTGTTACTCTAACACTTGAACTCACTTCATTTCCTCTTTTCCTCACATTTTTAAATCCCGGAGGCTCTTTATCAAACTTCCAATCAACATGTGGATTCCCCCCATACTTGTTCCTCTTTGAAGAAAAATTTCCTGCAAATTCAAGTAAGAAATTAGTTAATTCTTCATCTTTTAAAATTTCACTTGCCACTTGATTTCGATCATCCGGAGGCTTAATGGGTGGCTTCAAATGAAGATCTACTCCTTTTAAATTCTTGCTTGATAACACCAATTCTCTTTCATTTGAACGTAATGTGAGTTCCTTCTTATCCATGTCAAATTTTGCTCTTCCGGTTGCCAAAAATGGCCTTCCAAAAATCAATGGAATCAAAGAATCCGCTTGCTTCTCAACTATCATAAAATCCACTAGAAAAACAAAATTCTCTATTTTCACAAGCATATCCTCCACAACTCCATGGGGTTTTATCATTGAACTATCCATTATTCCGATTTCCACATCGGTTCCTTTAATCTCCCAGTGCCAAGTTTTTCAAAAATTTCCAAAGGCATCACATTAATGCTTGAACCAAGATCACATATAGCATTAAAATATTTCTCATTTCCAATTTTACGAGTAAGCACAAATTTACTGGGGTCTTCCACCTTTAATGAAGTATCAACTTCAACTATTTCATGATCTTGCTCCAACCACAACTCTTTATCACACTTACTTTCATCAACAAATGAAGACAAAAATTCATCAATAATCCTCTCATCATCAAAAGACACATCATCATCAATGATAATTTCCTCCTCCACGTTTGATACAACTTCATCACAAACTACTTCTTCAACCTTTGAAACAATGTTTGTTGCTTCCACCAATCCTTTCTCCACCTTACTTTCCATATTACACACGGTAACATACAAACATTGCTCCTTAGGATTAGAAACGGTAGTGGAAGGAAACTTACCCTTACGATGCATTTTACCTTGCTCGGTTGCCATTTGACTTATTTGTGTCTCCAAGGCTTTGAATCTATTATCAATCACTTCATCTCTTTGTTTCATAGAATCAAACCTTTTTCATTCACCTCTTTTTCTTGCCTCATAAAATCAAATATTTTGGCTATTTGATCCTCCATTGTAGGCTTCCCTTCACCATTTGGAGCTTTCTCCCCCGGATTGATTCACGGTGGAAGAGTAAGGGCATTCCCTTGATTCCCATATGACAAATTCTCATACCTACGAGGTTGGTTAAAATTTCCTTGAAAATTACCTTGCCCTCATCCTCCTTGCTTTTGTGGATATCCTCCTCCATTATTCCAAAAGTTACCACGATAATTTTCTTGAAAGTTCCTTCCTTGCATGAAGGCAACTTCCTCAAGCGTCATCTCTGGTGGATACCATGTATCTTGAATTCCAAAATTTGAGGACATACCTTGTTGAGGCATGGATGTAGGCATTTGACAACTTTGAGAAGATTGAACCATATTAGGCATAATCAAGCCTTGTTGAAGTTTAGGAAACACTTGTTGATTCATCAAAGGCAATGACATACCTTGTTGAGGACTTGCAAGCACTTGTTGATTCACCACCGGTGTAGAATTTTGAGACACTTGCATGTTAGCATTCATCCTCTTTAATATCTCTGTGATTGCCTTATCGGTCATATCTTCCTTAGGCATTTCCACCTTTTTCACTTGTTGCAAGTACACTTCTTCCATCTTAGCAATTCTCTCCCTTTCATACATCCCGATACACAATCCATAGGCCATTGACCCGTATTCAAAGCTACTCCCTCACATATAGCAATTGCTCTTTTCGGAGTTTGCCCCAAAATCAAACCTCCCGCCGAAGCATCAATAAGCATCCTCTCACTTCCATCTAAACCGGTATAGAAAATCCTATTTGTTGCTCTTTGGGAAATCCGTGTTGTGGACACTTCCTTAGCATCTCTTTGAATCGGTCTCATACTTCACTAAATATCTCCAGTGGCAATTGCTTGAATTGAAAGATTTGCCCTTTTAGATGCAACATCTTTGAAGGCGGAAAATACTTGCTCAAGAACCTTTGTGTCAACTCTCTACATGTGGTGTAGGATCCCGGTGGTATAGTATGATACCAAGTCTTAGCTCTATCTCTTAATGAAATTGAGAAAAGCTTCATTTTAACAACATCCTCACTTACCCCATTTATCTTTATCGTGTTGGCTAACTCCTTAAATTGGGCTAAGTGAGCATTTGGATCCTCCATAGCACCACCACCAAATTGATTTGCTTGCACCATGTTGATCAATCCCGTCTTTATCTCAAAATTATTCACATTCAATGGCGGGCCCATTCCATAATTCCCATATTGCGGTTGGAAATGATCACGGACATTCATTCCCGCTCTATTATTTTTATTTCCATGAGTTTGATTTTGCACCACCGGAGGATTATTCCTTGCTTCTTGTTGTGCCATCAAGTTTTGAATAATAGCTTGCATTTGTTGGTTTTGCAATTGCATTTGTTGAGCATAAGCTTGTGGCACAAACTCCGGATTATTATAACCTCCTCTAACATTATCAACTCCATGAAAATTCCTCATATTGCCTTCTTCATCAACCATGTTTGCATTATCCCTTACTTCTTCTATACTCTCTTCCGCAGGCTCTAACACTCCTCGTATTTGTCTTCTTAAGGTAGCTTCCAATTCTAAGTTCAAAGGTTCAATAGATTGAGACCTTGAACGAGTTCGCATGTACCTACAAGAATTTTCAAATTAGCTCTCCAAGTAACCAAGACAAGTAAACAAGTACCAAATAAAAGAAAAATCCATATCAAAACTAACCAACTTCAAAATCGTTACAACCAAAAGTTTAACATTTCCACGACAAGCGGCGCCATGCTCTTAGTCGCATTTCTTGTAAAAATGTGTAAGAGTAAGAGACTCTATCGTCGAGTAAACGCGTGACCAGTACAAAATTTATAATAATGTCGTCTCAAGGGAAAGTAAACTCATGCTTGTATCCAGATTTTTTCATTGATTTATGCTTTGTAAGGATGATAGTTTGAAGGTTTTGTATATAAAACTACTATTTAATTCTCTACTTAATCAACTAGAATATAAACTAACTAAGTAATGGATCAAACAACAAACAAGTGATGAATGGAATGTAGATAGAATTCACTTGAGAAGAGAGCAAGGCTAATCATAATCATGGTTAAGACTTGAGCTAGATATGCAAAACTCTTGATGGTGAATTTCATTAAATTGTGGACTAAAAGCAATCACGATTTTACCCCTAATCCCTATGGCCAAGGCAATTAGGTTCTCGACTCTTTTACAAGTCTAAGTCTCTTAGGATTGATCTTAATCTCAATTCCCTTAAGGTACTATGTGTTAGATTGTATACTTAAAGCCTAACTTTTGTATTGAACAATGTTTTAACAATTTATTTGAAATGAGAATCATATGATCAAACGTTTTGCATATTATAAATTATTTATTTTTATGTTTGTGCAAAAGTCCATTTACTTTATACTGTAGATAATATGTTGTGCGACAACACGCGGAAGATCATATTATTAGTTTCCTTATAAAGTATAAACAGATGCTCACAATCGAGATAGACGTGGACTATCTATCGGGATGGTTGTAGTGTGATTTGGTATTAGTTTGTCTTGACTATAGAATCACATTAGTGCACCTTGTGTGTATTGAACAGGACCGCTTGAGATCGTTCGACTTGTACTGTCTATATAGGAGAACTTAATCTCAGTTATTATGGATGTTCGTACTCTTAATCCCTATACAAAAACCTCGACACGTAAGGCAGTTGATTCATCAATGGGTGAGATTTACATGTATTAAATCAACATATTCGTTGAGTTGGGAAGTAGTACTATCTCTATGGTGTGCTGTTGATTGTAGAAGGAATCCATATCCGACATAGGTTGATGATGTCCCCTTGAGGAACTCATAAGGTTTATCATGTAAATCTTGCAAGTGGATTAATTACGGCATGATAATAAGGTTGAGTGGTACTACTCTCGAAAGAGATATTAATTAATTTGAGTTGTCAGTAACTTAATTAATTAATGGGCATTGTATATCTTAAACATGGGGAGATTTTTGGGCCATAATAAGGAGCCCATAACGTAATTGCAGGATTGGGAAGACAGTGCAGTAATAATATTTTAGTGGACTATATTATTATTATTAGACTTAAGTATAAGCTTTGGGCTAAGCTTGGATACTTAAGCCCAATAAAGGCCCAACCCAATTTTTCATCCTGGTCCCCGCTGTAGCCCAATATATAATTCATCTCAACTTCCTGGAACCCTAAGCATGCGCCTCTTTTGACGTAAAGAAGATAGAGAAGCAGATTGAGAAATCCTGAAGATTGTTGCCCACACAACATCAGGATTGGACTTGGGTCATATTATTGCTTCCGCTGTTAATGTTTACTTGAATTCCTAACAGATCACGCTGAACCAAACGATCCAATCGCCAATAATTGGTATCAGAGCTTTGGTTTTGTGGTGAAACGTGATTCATTAATTTATGTGATTATGTGATATAATCTGGATATAGTCACATGTGTATTAGGGTTTGTATAATTTTGTATTATTCATGAAATTCCTGTACTTGTATTGCTGGTATTTGGTGAAAGCGGGTGTGACTGGACACACACACATGTCTACACCATAAGGGATGGGTGAAAGGTTTTAGTATTTCTTTTCTCATTATATACTGGCATCCTATTTGTTCTCATTGGCTGTGAGCAGCAACCGAACGGTGATGGTGAAAGTGATTTGACTGCTGTCGGGAGAAGCATGCAAGGCGATTACTTGCAGTGACTGGCTTCGGCGGCGCGATTCACATCATGATGCGTCGGGGAGAATTAACGACTGTATGTGATGGCTCCAAGCGGTGACGGTGCCCTATTGCATGACGTAGCAGACTGGTAGAGCGCGACTGGGCCAGCATTGATAGTCGAAGGCTGGTGAGTCGCGATGCGGGACATGGATCGCGTGTGTTGCTGATCACGTGACCTGACAGCAAGGCGTGCGACTTGGGATTCAGACAAAAGACTTAGCTGACCTTACATGAAGGCGGCGGCGGGCGTTCAGGTGACAGCGGCAGGTGGCTGGCGAGACAAAATTGGGTTCTGGGTGGGTCACAGGCTACTTTCGGTCGAGCCAGCGGTAGGTTGCGGTAGAGACAGAGGCATGTTCGGGGCGAGTCAGAAGTTGCTTCTGTCGGGTCTATGGCACTTTTTGATTGGGTTAGTCTGCAAGACGCGACTGATGATCGGAGAAGGCGTTGCATCGATTGGAAGCGACTCTCGGTGGAGATCGAAAGCAAGTTCTGGACGGCGACGGAATCCAGACATTGGTTGTCGCTGCAACTGAAACTTCCGGCATATCCATGGCAGCTTTTTGGCGGGCCTGTTGGATGGCCGTGCGATGCTGGCGACACGTTTCAGGTTGGCAAGCGGCACGATTCCGAAAGGCTGTCGGCACAATTCCAGAGGGCTGGTGGCACGACTCCGGTGGGCTGACGGAACGACCGCCGGGAGCAGCGTGCACCACCGGTAAACGCTTGTCGCTGCAAACTCTTGGATGGCTGGAATCGGGCGATAGCCACGCAGGGGCTTATCTTCTTTAGCATATGCTTGGCGGAGCTGGGGTGGTTGGGTTTTGATGAATTATTGGGTCAACCTACCTTGTTGGGCTCATTTTATTTGATTTTGGGCCATCTTAATGGGCTGTTGGGCTCATTTTGGTTTTTATTGTGGAATTCATGCAGTTGGGCTTGCTGGGCCCATTTCCTTGAATTCTCCTTTTATGCTATTAATTCATTATATATAACTGCTTTAATTGTTTTAATTTGACGATTAATTATTATATATGTGGCATGTTCTATGTGATTTTTTTTTTTAAATTACTTATAATAGAAGCATGCTAGGATGTATATTTTATTATTAAATATTATATGCATGTTAAAAATCCTCGGTGTTTAAATAACTAAGTGGGAGAGGGGATTGGTAAATAATTCTCACGGCCTCCATTATTGGTTTGTAAGTGATGTGAGCAAACATGCGTGTTGGCAATAGGCCTTCCTCCATAACGGATGAGTTTATTCACGGATCACTGGTACAAACTTTTTTACGATGATCGTAGGAAGTTATCCAAGTGCGTGTGTACTTCTCTAACTGTAAGGCATATAAGCTTGCACAATAGACTTGAGATTAAATAATGGTGCACACTTAGGTGTAAATAATCAGTATCCTCCACAACGGAGTCACTGCTGTTATTTGCATGGCTAAAAAGGAACCGACTATTAATTATTTTATCATAAAGTTAGATTGATAAATAAAATTAATGGGTAAAACCTTCTCTTGTAAATGTTCGGGTTTGTATACGTCTACACTAACGTGGCATGCAAATCCACGGTGCTTGAGATGTTGGTGAATTTTATTTTATATTATTTTGAGGGATTCAATATAAATTGATAAATTCAAAGTGTTTGATCTGTTTATTTATTTATGATTCTTAGGATTTTCAAATGACACTCAACTCACTTTCTGTTATACTTAAAGAGCACAAACTTACTGGCACTAATTATGTTGACTGGAAACGGAACATGGATATTGCTTTAACTGCTGAAGATTATATCTTTGTTCTCACTGAGGAATGTCCTCCGGCACCTACTGATGCCTCTACCGAAGAGCAAAGAGTTACTTATAATAGGTGGGTCAAAACTGATAGGATGACTAAGTGCTATATTTTGGCTTCTGTGTCAAATGTGCTTCAGACTCATCATCAAGCTATGGACACCGCCTATGATATGATGCATAATCTTAGGGAACTCTTCGGGCATCAGAGTCGTCCTGCTAGGTCGAAGGGCATGTCTATTCTAATGAACACCAAAATGGCTGAGGGCACTCCCGTAAGGGAGCAAGTCCTTAGGATGATGGGCCAGCTCAATGAGTTGGAAGTTCTTGGAGCTGAAATCGATGGGGGAACCCAGGTCGATATCATACTCTAAAACTTGCCTAGGAGTTTTGAACAGTTTTTCCTGAACTACGGTATGAACAAACTTTTGTACACGTTGGCGGTACTTCTGACAGAACTTGTGGCGGCAGAAGAACTGTTTCGTAGACCTCCTCAGGTTCATGTTGCTGAAAATACTCCTCATCCTAGGCAAGCTTTATACTAGTTGTTGAATCGTATTTAGCAGCTGTATCTGCTGACACATGGTGTGTAGATACGGGAGCCAATGGCCATGTCTACAATTCTTTGTAGGGGTTCCATCAAACCCGACAGCTTAGTGATGGGGAGATTACCATACTCATGGGGAATGCTACAAGAGTAGCAACTGTTGCAGTGGGAGACGTCTATTTATCTTTTAATAAAAATAAAACTCTTGTTTTAAGGAATTGTCTTTATGTACCTCATTTTAGAAAGAATTTAATTTCGGTTTCTAAATTGTTTATGGATGGATATTATGTTTCTTTTAATGACAAGGTTGTTATAAGGAAAGATAGAATTATTATCTGTGATGGTGCATTGATAGATAATTTGTATACTCTTAATCCAATTACTCCCACAGTGCAACAAATTGAATTGAATGATACATATACTAATAAGAGAAAAGAACCTTCAGAAATGAACCAAATATATCTTTGGCATCTAAGACTTGGTCACATTAACTTGAGTAGGATTCAAAGGTTGATAGCTGATGGACCTCTGAGTTCATTAGTAGTGGAAAATTATCCAACTTGCGAATCCTGCTTGGAAGAAAAAATGACCAAAAGGCCTTTTAATGCAAAGGGGTATAGAGTCAAGGATTTATTGAAATTGGTTCATTCTGATTTATGTGGTCCTATGTCTGTCCAGACAAGAGGGGTTTATGAATATTTTGTCACTTTCATTAATGATTATTCTAGATACGGATATATTTATTTGATGCGCCGCAAGTCTAAGTGCTTTGATAAATTCAAAGAGTACAAGGCTGATGTAGAAAAGCAACTTGAAAAATATATCAAGACACTACGATCTGATTGTGGTGGCGAATACCTCTTAGGAGAGTTTAGGAATTATTTATCGGAGGAAGGGATTGAATCCCAATTGTCTGCACTGGGCATACCCCAGCAGAATGGTGTAGCGGAAAGAAGGAATAGGACTCTTATGTAAATGGTAAGATTAATGATGAGTTATTTGGAATTACCTAATTCGTTTTGGGGATATGCCTTAGAAACATCGGCTTACATTCTTAACCTAGTGTCTTCTAAATCAGTAGCTTCCACACCCATTGAATTATAGACTAAGCGAAAGCCTAGTCTAAAACACTTTCGGATTTGGGGTGCTCCGACACATGTGTTGAAGATGGATACTGATAAGTTAGAGTAGCGTACTAAAGTTTGTCTGTTTGTAGGATATCCTAAAGGAACGAAGGGTGGTTTGTTTTATAATCCAAAAGACCAAAGGTGATCGTTAGCACGAACGCCAGATTTTTGAAAGAGGATTATGTAATGAACTATAAATCTATGAGTAAAATTGTTCTAGATGAAGTAAGAGAGGAAACACCAAACATAATACCAACTGTACAAGAGGATATTGTTGGATTATATACTAAAAGTCTAGCTTTTTGTATGAACAATGTTACAACAATTTATTCGAAATGAGAATCATATGATCAAATGATTGCATCTTATAATTTATTTATATGTTCGATGCAATAGTCCACTTACTTTATACTGTAGATAATATGTTGTGCGACAACACGCGGAAGATCATATTATCGGTTTCCTTATAAAGTATAAACAGATGCTCACAACCGAGATAGACGGGGACTCTCTATCGGGATGGTTGTAGTGTGGTTTGGTATTAGCTTGTCTTGGCTATAAAATCACATTAGTGCACTTGTGTGTATTGAGCAGGACCGCTTGAGATTGTTCGACTTATACTGACTTATAGGAGAACTTGATCTCAGTAATTATGGAAGTTCGTGCTCTTAATCACTATACAATAATCTCGACACGTAGGACAATATGTATTTCTTTGATTCATCAATGGGTGAGATTTACATGTAATTAAATCAACAAACTCGATGAGTTGGGAAGTAGTGCTGTCTCTATGGTGTGCTGTTGATTGTAGAAGAAATCCATGTCCGTCATAGGTTGATGATGTCCCCTTGAGGAGCTCATAAGGATTATCATGTAAACCCTGTAGGTGAAATTTATTTCGGCATGATAATGATATTGAGTGGTACTACTCTTGGATGAGATATTAATTAATTGAGTTGTCAGTAACTTAAATTAATTAATGGACATTGTATATCTTAAACATGGGGAGACTAACAGGCTCATAATAAGAAGGAGCCCAAAACGTAATTTTGGGATTGGAAAGGCAGTGTAGTAATAATATTTTAGTGAAATATATTATTATTATTGGACTTAAGTATAAGCTTTGGGCTAAGCTTGGATACTTAAGCCCAATGGAAGCCCAACCCAATTTCTCCTCCTGGTCTCTGCTGTAGCCCATGTATATAAATCACCTCTACTTATCTGGAACCCTAATCTAATTCATTATTCACGTGTGATGAGGGTTGAGAGCAGATTGAGGAGGTCTCGTAGATCGTCGCCCACACGACGTCGAGATCGGACTTGGGACATACGGCAGAAGATCTGAAGGTAGTTTGCTGCTGCTGTCCGCCACCTTGCGAAATTTATATAAAATCGTACAGTACTCAGAATTCGATGATCAATATACTGACGGAAAGCTGTTGAAGAGAGGATCGTCTGAGTATAAACATCATTCAATTCTGACATCAGACGAGGAAGTTATGCCCATTCTTGTGGGAATGCACAGTCTGTCAGCGAGAATCCTTCATCTTCTACTTACCCTGGTGAACGCTAATTGTTTCTATGAATTATTGCTTCCGCTGATATTAGAAACATATGGATCCCTAACAGGTCACGTTAACCAAACGATCCAAGCACCAACAGATATACCACAAGATACTGTACCGCGTGTCACACCTGATACACAATTGCCTGCGGAGCCTCGTCGTAGTGGGAGGGTTGTGAGACAACCGGATAGATTCATGGGATTGAGAGAGTCTTTTGACTTGGTCCCTGGTGAACATGAAATTGACCCATGGAATTACAACGAGGCACTGCAAGATAAAGATGCTTAATTATGGCAAAATGCAATGAAATCTGAAATAGAATCCATGTATTCTAATCAAGTCTAGGAGCATGTAGAACCACCCGATGGTGTAAAAGCTATTGGATACAAGTGGATCTATAAAACAAAAAGTGGATCTGATGGTAAGGTGGAAACCTTTAAAGCAAGGCTTGTGGCTAAATGATACACTCAGAAAGAATGAATCGATTATGAGGAAACCTTCTCGCCTGTGGCCATGCTTAAGTCAATTCGGATTCTTTTGTCTATTGTTGCTCATATGGACTATGAGGTATGTCAAATGGATGTCAAGACAGCTTTCCTGAATGGAAGTCTTGAGGAAAACATCTACATGAAGCAACCAGAGGGATTCATTGCAAAGGGCAAAGAGCATCTTGTGTGTAATCTTAAAAGGTCCATTTGTGGATTGAAACAAGTTTCAAGATCATAGAACATCCGTTTTGATGAAGTAATCCTGTCATATGGATTTATTCAATGTCCGGATGAATGATGTGTGTACAAGAAGTGTGACAGAAACGTAGTGGTTTTTCTTGTACTCTACGTGGTCTGCTCATTGGAAACAATGCAAAGGCATTGTCGGGCGTAAGGGCATGGCTATCCAAGCAATTTGAAATGAAGGACTTAGGAGAGACTGGACACATTCTTGGGATCAAATTAATAAGGGATCGCAAGAAATGAATGTTGTACTTATCCCAAGCTTCATATATTGATACAATCCTGACTCGTTTTAGCATGCAAGATTCCAAGAAAGTTTTTCTACCTTTCAGACATGGAATACCTCTATCTAAGAAAATGTGTCCAAATACACAATAGGAAGTAGATGCAATGAAGCTGGCCCCTTATGCTTCGGTAGTAGGAAGCCTCATGTATGCTATGCTATGTACGAGACCGGATATCTGTTATGTCGTGGGCATGTTCAGTAGGTATCAAAGTAATCCAGGACAAGGGCATTGGACTGCGGTAAAGCATATTTTGAAGTACCTGCGAAGGACTATGGATTATATGCTAGTTTACCTGGCGGATACTTTGTTACTTTTGGGTTATACTGATTCGGATTTTCAGTCAGATAGGGATGCTAGTAAATCCACCTCGGGTTATGTGTATATTCTTGGAGGAGGAGCCATAATATGGAGGAGTGTAAAGCGGAATTGCGTTGCTGACTCCACCATGGAAGCTGAATATGTAGCAGCCTCTGACGCAGCTAAAGATGCAGTATGGCTTAGGAACTTCTTAATGGACTTGGATGTGATTCCTGGTTTGCCCAAAGCAATCACAATTTATTGTGATAATAGTGGTGCATTAGCGAACTCGAAGGAACCACGAGCCCATAAGGCGAGTAAACACATTGAGCGCAAGTACCACCTGATACTAGACATCGTTAAAAGAGGGGAGGTCGTTGTTGCTAAGATTGCATCGGAGGATAACCTGGCTGATCCTTTTACTAAGAGCCTTCTAGAGAAAGCGTTCGATGGGCATGTAGAAGAAATGAGGATTAGATGCGTGTCAGCAGATATGACAGCGTAGTCTTTTAGTATAAATGGGAGATTGTTAGATTGTATAATTAAAGTCTAGCTTTTGTATTGAACAATGTTTTAACAATTTATTTAAAATGAGAATCATATGATCAAACGTTTTGTATATTATAAATTGTTTATTTATATGTTTGTGCAAAAGTCCATTTACTTTATAATGTAGATAATATGTTGTGCGACAACACGTGGAAGATCAAATTATTAGTTTCCTTATAAAGTATAAACAGATGCTCACAATCGAGATAGACGGGGACTATCTATCGGGATGGTTGTAGTGTTATTTGGTATTAGTTTGTCTTGACTATAGAATCACATTAGTGCACCTTGTGTGTATTAAACAGGACCACTTGAGATCATTCGACTTGTACTGTCTATATAGGAGAACTTTATCTCAGTTATTATGGATGTTCGTGCTCTTAATCCCTTTATAATAACCTCGACACGTAAGACAGTATATATTTCTTTGATTCATCAATGGGTGAGATTTACATGTATTAAATCAACATACTCGGTGAGTTGGGAAGTAGTGTTGTCTCTATGGTGTGCTGTTGATTGTAGAAGGAATCCATGTCCGACATAGGTTGATGATGTCCCCTTGAGGAGCTCATAAGGTTTATCATGTAAATCTTGCAAGTGGATTAATTCATGCATGATACTAAGGTTGAGTGGTACTACTCTCGGAAGAGATATTAATTAATTTGAGTTGTCAGTAACTTAATTAATTAATGAGCATTGTATATCTTAAACATGGGTAGATTTTCGGGCTCATAATAAGAAGTAGCCCATAACGTAATTATGGGATTGGAAAGACAGTGCAGTAATAATATTTTAGTGGACTATATTATTATTATTGGACTTAAGTATAAGCTTTGGGCTAAGCTTGGATACTTAAGCCCAATGGAGGCCTAACCCAATTTCTCCTACTGGTCCCTGCTGTAGCCCAATATATAAGTCATCTCAACTTCCTTGAACCCTAAGCCTGCGCCTCTTTTGACATAAAGAAGGGAGAGAAGCAGATTGAGAAATCCTGAAGATTGTTTCCCACACAACATCAGGATTGGACTTGAGTCATATAACAGAAGATCAAAAGGTAGTTCTCTGCAACTATTCATCCTCTACATCAACCCTGAAGAAAGGTAAACTTTAATTATTGCTTCCGCTGTTATTGTTTACTTGAATTCCTAACGGATTACGCTAAACCAAACGATCCAATCGCCAACACTATGATCATAAGTTGGTTCTTTTCACTTAATTTCTTAAGTGTCCTTCTATGAATGTTCTAAGCCTAAGGAGGGTATGGCTTACCTCCCCTTATACTAACATGCATGCACATTTCAATATTTGATTCAATTAAACATCCACTCACAACATTGTAATGACCATCCTAACACTATGATTAGAGAATTTAATCACACAAGTATTGAAATGAAACATAATTTATATATCATAAAAGGAAATCCACAATTTTAATTCAAATCACTACTCAAGATCTACACATCTAACTCTTTATCTCAACCATTCATATGATTAGCCCTACTATAGGACTAGCCACTAAACATTGTGTTTATACCATTACAAATCAAGCTTTGCTCCATTTGAGCCAAAATAAGAAGAAAATCAACAATTGAAAAGTAGATTAGCTTCCCTTTCATGGAGAAACCTTCATTCTCTTCAATATGCTAACTCCTTCAATCCTTGATGCTTTCCTCTTCTCAAATGGTGGATGGATGGATTGGATGATGAATTTATGGATTGATTGTGGAGATCAAATGGAAATTGGATGGATCTAATGGATAAAGATGGATTATGGATCTAGTGTGTGAGAAAATGTGGTGTGGAGTGTGTGTAACAGCTCTGAAAATGATCTCCTCTCTTAAATTTCAAACAAGTCATCCTTTTATATCACAAATGAACCTTCTAGAAGCTTACGAAACATTCTAAAAATTGCACAAGTTTTTGTACCTACACGGCCCGTACAGCAGCGCACGGCCCGTGTAGGGCACACCTACTTCGGCTAGTTATGCGTGCTTCAGGACATGGCTCGAGCTGCACTACATGGTCTCAGTCATGGGCGTATAGTATTTTCTGACGACAATACACAGCTTCTTCTTACAGGGCCGTGTTCCGCACACGGGGCGTGCAGCAACGCACGGCCCGTGTACCAGCACACGGCCTTCTTCCTGGGTGAGCAGCGATTTCTGATGATAATACACGGCCCCTTGTTACAGGGCCGTGTTCAGTACACGGCCCGTGCACAAGTATGCATTGTTCCTCCATCTCCGTTTCGCTCCCAACTCTATTTTTATCCATTTCTTGACCTGTTTTACATATATTAAACCTCATTTACACAATTCTATCAATTCATATCATATTTCTCAAAACAACAATAACTCCACCAAAAATCACACAAATACGGATAAAAACATAAAAAATCCACAAATAAAGACACTAAAATCTAGGTGAAAATGACTACGATCAGTTAACATCTCCCTTTGATCTTTTGGACTATCAAATAAGACACCCTTCATTTTTCTAGGATATCCCACAAACAGACAAACATCCTTACGACATGCTGTTTTTAGGGCATACCCATAAAATGAATTTAGTAATTCCAAGTAACTCATCATCTATCTAACTATTTCCATAAGAGTCCTATTCCCTCTTTTCGCCACACCAGTAGGCTGGGATTTGCACGGTATTGATAACTTGAGATTCAATCTCAACCTCTGATAAATAGCTCCTAAACTATCCTAAGAAGTACTTGATATATTTTCGATAACCCTTCACCGCATGAGCCATGCACTTTTGAATTAATCACAGTACTAAGACTTGCGGTGCATCAAGTTTATCTAACCACCTCTCGCCTGGATAGTCTTAGGACCACATTAATTAGAATGAACCAATTCCAACATATATTTGGCTCTTCACCCCTTTGCCTTAAAAAAGACAATCATGACCTAGTTTCAAATGCCAAAAGGTATGTTTAGTTTATATCCGAAGGTTTCTTTCTCTTATTAGATTAGAAGACGCATTATCATTACTATTACGTTGCATCCGTGAGATAATCATGATTTAAGAGTATACAAATTGTCCACCAACGTACTACAAAAAATTATAGCTCCATCTTTCATTATAATGACTATGCCATTCAAATGAAATAGAGTATCCATCCATATATGCATAGAAACTGAAATGAAATTCTTTCTATGAAAGTATACGTAAAGTCAATTTCTCATAATCAAACGTTTATTCCTATTAGACGATAAATAAACAACTCCTACTACAATAGTCACTACTTTCGTAGCTTACCCATGTACTCAATAATCTCATCATTACTTAGTTACACACTTTTAGTGATTCCGGTATCTACACATAACATGTCAGTAGATGCCATCATTAATCATGCTTCAACAAGTAGTGAATGAGATACTAACCTTGTTCACATCTTGATGAAAAGTGATTTCCTTTGCCACTTGTTTTGTCAGAAGTTTCCCACAGAATACAATCTTTTGTATTTTAGGTAGAACTTGCTCAAAACATCTAGGCAAATTATGGAGAGTAAAATTGACCTAGTTTTCCCTTTCAATTTCTATACATGTTTTTCAATTCATTCATCCAGTCAACCATGACCTCTTGTCTTTCTAATTTACTCAAGTATCCGAAGTCGCATGAGAATGAACATCATATTTCTATGGAACTCTCATCTCTTAACTTGAGCCTTAAATAGAGTCTAGAGGACATCTTCAGTGAGAACACATATGTTTTCCTAAGCAGCAAAAAATGAAACCAAGATTCTTTTCTAATCATCTAATTTTGGACCATTAAATATGTTTTCTTTTTGTAAACAATAAGCAAGATAAAACCATTTGAAAATACAGAGAATCACATAAATAAATACACCGATCAAAATTTCAAATTTAAATATTTATATTGATTCCCTAAAAAATAATATAAAATAAAATTCACCGACATCTCAAGCATCGTGAGTCTGCATGCCACAATAGTGTGGACATATACAAACCCGAACATTTATAAGAGAAGTTTTACCCATTAAATTCATTTGTCAACCTAACCTCATGATAAAATAATTAATAGTCGGTTCCTCTTTAGCCATGTAAATAACAGTAGTGACTCCGATGGGGAGGATACTTATTATTTGCATCTAAGTGTACACCATTATTTGACCACAAGTCCATTGTGCAAGCTTATGTGCCTTACAGATGGAGAAGTACACACGCCCTCAGTAACTTCCTACAATCATCATAAAGAAGTTTGTACTTGTGATCCGTGAATAAACTCATATGATGTGGAGGAAGGCCCTATTGCCAACGCGCAAGTTTACTCACATCACTTACAAACCAATAATGGAGGCCGCGAGAATTAATTATCAATCCCCTCTCCCACCTAGTTATTTAACACCGAGGCTTTTTACATGCATATAATATTCAATAATAAAATACGCAACCTAGCATGCTCCTACTACACCAATTAAGACAATAAATCACAGAGAATCATGCATACATATATAATAATAATCAGATAATTAAATCAACTATAACAGTTATATATCAGCGAATTCGATTGTTCGCCACTAAGCACAAATGTCGGCAAAGACCTTCAGATTATCAAACTTTCGAAAATCTCCAGATTATCAAAATTTTGAAACTATCGATGTCGACCATCGATATCGTCCAGATTATTAAAATCATCGATATCGACCAGATTATCAAAATTTCAAAATTTCCAGATTATCAGATTTTTGAAACTATCGATATCGTCCAGATTATCTAAATCATCGATATCGATCAGATTATCAAAATTTTCGATATCGTCCAGATCATCAAAATCATCGATATCGACATGCAACCGTATATAGACAATTAAATCAATTATGGCAGTTATATATTACGAATTAAATCGCCACTAAATATGAAAGTTTTGTCCAACACTCTAGATGTTGAACCGATGCCTTACAAGGAGCATTACTTGTTCCCTAAGTCGTTCATCATCATAGATTGCCTTGACCCAGAACACGCCAGAACACATCGCACGAAAACAAAATTTTTAGCCCACGCTATATGTCGACATGACTCGTGCTGGCTGACATCAGCGCTCGTGCCAATCAGTACTGCCGAATGCTTATGCCCTTCGCTGTGTCAGCATCGCCTGGCTAGTCGTGCCATCTGTGTCGGTTAGTCGTGCCGGCCAAGCCCGTTGTCATCTTGCCAGCCCATACGTATCTTGCCATCTCCAGCGTGAACCAGCGTCACTCGATGTCGGTACGACTCGGGCCAACCACTAGCACGACTTGTGCTGACCATCTGTGCCGCGCCGCAAGTGGTCTATCGCCGATAGCACTTGACACCACCCTCCGCCCAGCCTGCTGGGACGACTTGTGCCATCCACTGGCACGACTTGTGCCACTCTTAGCGCCGTCGTGGAGTCGTCCGTGTCTTTGCCATACAGCTGCGTCCCATCTGCCGTCAGCCACCTTGTCTCATCCAATATGCAGCCATCGATTTCATTGATGACAATCATACCAACGTATCCGAATAGAGTATTCAAAAAGAAACAATAATTTCTAAACTCTATTCCACGTTTGACACATAAACCGTAGCCTAATGTGTCATGCTTCACCACAAAACCAAACCTCTGATACTAATTGTTGGCATTTGATCATTTGATTAACATGAACCGTTAGAATTCCATATGATTCTATATCGGCGGAAGCAATAACATAAAATCATATTACCTTTCACGGCCAGAGTATGTTTGAAGAAGAGAGAAATTCTCGCCGGCAGTCTGCGCGTCCTCACTGTTTTGGGCATAACTTCCTCATCCAATCACTGATTTGTGTGATTTTTACACCAAAACGATCTTCTCTTCCGTGGTTTTCCAATGGTGTATGACAAGAAAAGTTTGGAATTATACACAATTTTATAAAAATAGTGGAAGTTGATAAATAATAGTAGCAAACGACCTCTTGATCTTCTGTTGTATTTCCAAGTCCAATCTTGACGTCGTGGGGGCGACGATCCTCAAGATCTTCTCAATCTGCTATTATTTCTACCCTACTCATGATTAAACATATGTCATTAGGGTTTCCGGACAGTTGAGATGACTTATATATGGGCTACAGCAGGGACCATGAGGAGAAATTAGAGTCGGGCCTCCATTAGGCTTAAGTATCCAAGTTTAGCTTAAAACTTATACTTAACTCACCGAGTTATACTTAAAACTTATACTTAAATCAACCTATTTTGTCGGACACAGATTCCTTCTACAATAAACAACATTCCATAGAGACAACACTATTTCCCAACTCACCGAGTTTATTGATTTAATTACATGTAAATCTCACCCATTGATGAATCAAAGAAATATATACTGCCTTATATGTTGAAGTTATTGTATAAGGATTAAGAGCACGAACATCCATAATAATTTAGATCAAGTTCTCCTATATAGTCAGTATAAATCGAACGATCTCAAGCGGTCCTGCTCAATACACACAAAGCATACTAATGTGTTTCTATAGTCAAGACAAACTAATACCAAATCACACTACAACTATCCCGATCGAGAGTCCCTGTCTATCTCGGTTGTGAGCAAATGTTTATACTTTATAAGAAAACCGATAATATGATCTCCCGCGTGTTGTCGCACACCATTTTATCTACAGTATAAAGTGAACTATTGCATCGGACATATAAATAAAATATAAGACGCAATAATTTGATCATATGATTCTCATTTCAAATAAATTGTTATAACATTGTTCATACAAAAAGCTAGACTTTTAGTATACAATCCAACACGAGAAAAATCCTCAAATGTCGGGTCAAGCCGTGAAGATGAATCACATGTGTGTAAAGATTCGTTGAATCTGGATTAGTTTCGTTGATCCTGGATGCAGTAACCTTCCATAATTGCTGATTAGAGTTAATTACGCCACCAACAATTAATTCATCATAATTGCTGATTAGAGAAAATTACGCCATCAGCAATTAATACATCGAAAATCACACAATCACCATTATGGTTGAGTGGAATGGTGCGTCTATAAATAGGGTCATTCAGAATGCATCCAACAACACCAACAATGAACACACCACAAACGAGCACATTTTCATACACTTGCATGGTGCATAGTTTAGACGATCTAGTTCTCTATTCTCTTTAGTTTGCTGGAGTTCCTGCGATAGCGGTGCTGCCTTGTCGGAAACTAAGAACCATTTTACCTTTGAGGATGTTTCGTCAAGAAACGGAACACTACAGGGGGGTTTTACGTCTTGCGAGAAGAGATTCAATCTCGACTCGATTCAAGTCCAGATCTAGTTCCCGCGCCAGTTCTGTTTGAAGATTCAAATCTAGATCCAGATCTAAAAATAAGATTTGAAGACTTTACTCATTTCTTCATTTTTGTATTTACTTTTCAGTATTTATATTGTAAAAGGATTTCTTGGTGCAACCCCCTATATTCCCTAACAATCGCAAGACGTAAAACTTTCATATAGCCTATGCACCCATCAATCACCATGACCAATTGCTTGTTCACCTTTTTGCGTGTCCTCAAGTGTAGAGAATCAATTATAGCTCAGCATGTGACCAAGACTATTATTGAATCCAAAGGATAATTCTAGACTAATTATTTAATCTAATTATAACTATTCTAATTTAAGACAAATCTGGGTATTTTAAGAGAAAAGATGCAGAAAATAATTACTAAAAATATAAAATAGCAGATAAACTAAATATGGAAGCGTTCAAAAGAGAAGATAGATAGTACTAGGAAATCCAATTAAATCGGTCAAATCAAATTACTAGACAATCGGTTAGAATTCCTGCAGTTCTTATGAAAGCAATTACTTAACTATGTTAAAACCCTCAGATGCCGAAGAATAATTCCTACTCCCTTTCTAGGTACTTCATGCAAATTTCCTAATAGGCTAGAGCACTAGAATTCCCTTTATAGGAACTTCAGAATTAATCCTCAATTCCCACCTAACAATCTAAGAAACCAAATCGTATAGAATGGTAATTAACAGATTAAGTGTCCAATATTAATTATTCTAATGAATAAAGGTTATATGGTTAGATTACCTTTACCTATAACAGGTTGACAAATATAATTCTAATATAACACAAGCAACATGCATAAATATGCATAAGACAATGACATATACATGCATGAGGACAGATCATATAAGACAAAAACATAAGTCTAAATTCAAAGCATTAATAAGGGAATAAGTATACTGCAGGTATCCAACCTATTCTAGTTCATCAATTCAACCTTCAAAACCTAGCACTATCCAAGAAGTACTAGCCTATGATGTTACAGACAACACACATGGTTAGGTATGAAGGTATAGTCATAGGTCTATAATTCAAAAGCTTAAAAGAAAGAATAAGAAAAACCTTAGATGTGGCGTGATTCTTCGTTCTCTCTTCTGTGATTCTGATCCTTTTTATTCTCCTTCTCAAGTAAGCAACACCGATGAACTCTCTGGGATGGATGGATGGGATGGTGAATCTTGATTTCGATATTGTAGCAGGGAAAGAGTATGGAAAAGTATATAGGGTTGTGGAGAGTGATGATTTGGAACACCCCAAGGACTTCTTTTATAGTTGAGTACTGATAACTCCCGAATTCTGACTCTAAAGTGGGCTTTTTTACGTCAAAAAAATGAATGGACCAAGAAAACGATAAAAATGACGACCGAGCCTTGCTGGGAAGTGACACGAGTCGTGCCATATGTGGCACGAGTTGTGTCGACAGCTTGCTGGCGGATTCATTTGGCGCTCTTGGCAGCTCGAGTCGGCATCTCTCGGTGGCATGGGCGCTCATGTTTGACGCTCTCGGCAGGCGTTCTTAGTGGCACTCGGTGCTTGTGCCCGCACGCTATGCGGCACGACTAGGTGCTTCTCATCGGCATGACCTCCCTTCCTGGCCGGCACGAGTCGTGCCGACCTCTTTTCTGCCCGACTTCGCTCTCGACTTCCTATTTGCTCTTTTTACCCTATTTTCTATCTAAAAACACGAAATAACACCTCACATGTATTTATAACACAAATTTATATAATTCAACCAAAAGATGCTCAAATACGGATATAAATACCATAAACGGTGCTAAAACGGACCCTAAAACATGCAGATTTTCACACTAATCAAACCCCAAACTTAAGATGTTGTTCATCCCCGAACAATGAAAAAGAACAAAGAAGAAGAAAGATAGTGTGTAAATCTAAGGGAAAATAAATGATATGACAACTAGGCCATTCAACACACAATTGTCATTAACTCCGGTCATGCACTCTCATCACATGCAATAATTCACTCATAGCATACAAGTCAAGACAATTACTACCAATTAAAATGCTCCATCAACTTATTCTCACGGGAAGTATATCACTCGCACTCAAGTGTAGAAGATGTGCACTTATGGGGTATGGTGTTTATGTTCAAATTCAATTCAAGTGCATGCGTAACCATAAGTTTGTCAAATGTCTCAAACTCTCCACTACTGAAAGTATGATTCGACAAAGGGATCAAAAAGGACTTTTATTTGGCTGTAATATTGGCTCTTTGGTTAATGTAGTAAATATATGGATAAGTGACTCAAAACTCGGATCAATCAAGTAGCGACCAATCATGGTCTTCATTCTTCTTACTTACTTCAATCAAGCACATCCTCCTCCTTTTCTCTTCAATTTTCTCTTTCTCGCACAACATGTACATTTATTTTTTCCCTTTTTTCCTTTTTCTTCTCTTGAGGTACCAATATTGGGTACCACCTCACGCATCCTACATAGGGTACTAGTTTCGGGCACTACCCTAGGGTATTTGTTTCAATAGAGTACTAGATTAAGCACTACTCCATGAGTTTCTTTAGATGCATTCTCAAGTTCAATCACTCTTTCAACACTAATTTCATTCATTCTCAATATGTTATCAAGTTCCATCAACTCACTTTGAAAAATCATTAATTATCCTTCATGACGAACAATCAAGGCTAAAATTTAGATTACTCAAAGTGGTTATTTTTCGTAGGTTGCCAAAGAATGAGGTTTTAAGGCACAACGGGGCTAACTGCGGATAAATAATCATATGGTATAGAATTATTTGGCTAAGTGACTCATAATAATCAAGGATGGCCTTAAATTATCTCTCATCATCTGACATAAAATGCAGTCTCAAGCAAGGCAAAAGGCAAGTTCTAGAATACACGCACAAGAATAATACTCACCAGAAAGAAATATCATGTGTTTATGTACATGAATAAGGCTCAAAATTTCACATGGGTTTTAACAAGCAACAGAGTACTCTTCATGGTAAGCAATATCTCACAAGTACACATAGAACTTCATATCACAATATAACTTAAGTACAATCCCTTCATCAATTTCAAGATCATATGAGTTTCTGGCAGAAATCTAACAAATAAAAATCAAAATAAACACATACCTAGAAACTCAAGTATAAGTATCTCAACTACTAGACAATAACACAATCTATCACATAAAAATTATAATAAGGAAACAAAGACACCTGATTTTAATCTCCTCCACATCTTGCAAGCTCCTCAAGTTATCCAACTCGGTCAGGCGTAGGCCTCAGATAGAACTCACTTCTTGCTACTCCGATATCCTTCATAATCATTAAAGCTCAAACGCATCTCATCACCAATCAGAAATCATCATAAAAATCATAGGAGAAACTAAAAAATTCAACCAATAATTAAATCACACAAAATCTAGAAAACACACAAGACACTTGAAAAATCACAAAAAAATTCGAAAGATCGAAATAAATTCTGAAAATTCTAAAAAATCAACCTCCAAGCATCACACCTAAGTGAAAGAAAACTTACCTTGGTGCTTCAAGACATTAGAATGCACATACACCCCCCAAACTTAGTTCAAACTAAGTGAGAAACTAAGTTTGTAAAGCAGTGAATACCATAGACGAAGAAGCACCTAATAAAAATTTCTACACCAAACAAACACATAAAAGCAAAAAAAAAGGAGGGTAAGCCCCCAGCGGGCGCTCATGTTTAATGTCGCAGAGTCACGACGGAATGCAAAATTTTTGTAGACTACTGATTAAGAGGGCAGTCTTCTTTCATCTCCACCTTCCAATACTTTCTCCCTCTCTTATCATCCACACTTACCACCTTACTTTTCTTAGGCACCATATGATCAGTAAAATCTCATTTCTCAAGCTTTCTCGTCTCATTCCTGTCAATTTTCCACTCAATTTCAGAATTATTCCTATCACAATCAAGATCAAACAGGTCAGGATAAAAAAGATCACAAAATAAAAAAAGAAAGAAAGGACTTTCAGATTTGTGGGTATCTAGTGATAAGTTAGGAGGCTTCAAGTTGGCATCACCTCTTCTTCCTTTGTCTACATCCTTCTTCTCAACCTTAACTACTACATCCTCTGCCACATTTAAAGGTGTTGTGTCTCCTACACTTGCAACCTTGAGGCTCGCAGTAGTCGACTTAAGCTTTCTTGCTAAATCCCTGCAATCGGATTTTTGTAAGTATTCAATTTATCCATTGGAAAGCTCATCAAACCTGTCATCAAAATCAGTAGAAAGAAAAGCAAGAAGTTTGCTTCGGCATTTTTCAACATGATCTTTAGATAGGATCAAAGGCAAGCTCTCCTCCGCTAATCCTTCTACTTCTTTGATCCTTCTACGCTCTTGCATATCAGTAGGCCACTTCATAACTCTCTCAAGTGAAAAGAAAAATTCTTCATCATTAACTTGGAACTTCAGTTCCCCCTTCTTCACATCTATATTTGCTCATGCAGTCGCAAGAAACGGCCTTCCCAAAATTAGAGGGACTCTGTTATCTTCTTCTTCTTCCATGTCCAGCACAATAAAGTCCACTGGAAATATGAACTTCCCCACTTTCACTAGGACATCTTCAACTACCCCCTTGGGTAGGTCAAGGATCTATCAAGAAGCTGCCATATTACTGATGTCGGCTTCAGCTCCCCCAAACCAAGCTTAATGAACATGAAATAAGGCATCAAATTAATACTAGCCCGTAAATCACATAAGGCTCTCTTAGCTTGTCTATGTCCTATCTCACAAGGTATGGTAAAGCTTTACGGATCTTTCAACTTCGTAGGAAGTGTCTTTTGTATTACTGATCCTCAGCTCTCTATCTTATTCACTTACTCATTTCCAGTCAAACTCCTCTTCTTAGACATGATGTCCTTCAAGAACTTCGCATAGTTAGACATCTCTTCTAAGGCTTCTGCGAAAGGACTATTAATGTGGATCTTCTTTAACATCTCCAAGAACTTCTTGAAATTCTCATCTAATCCATTCTCCAAAAATTGCTGTGGAAACGAAATAAGATGTTTTGTCTTTGGAATCCCCAAAATATCCCTCTCAAATTCCACTTCTTTTTCTTTCTCTTTTCTCACTGCCTTAGCTATCAGCCTTTTTTTCAATCTGACTTTTGGTTCTTTTAAATTTTTATCAGTTTCAGGGACCTGGAAATCATTCTAGACGAGATCTACAGCGCGAGGATCAAAGCAAAGTTTTAAGTTTTTGCCGGTAAGGGGAACGAGTCATGCCAGTTAAGCGCACGAGTCGTGTCGGCATCTCCTGACTCGTGCCGCAACACGCGCAAGCCATTATCGGTGGTCTTTCTCTCTTGACATGAGTCATGCCGGTCAGTCACATGAGTCGTGCCACTTGTTTCTCGGCACTGGTCACACGCACGTAGGCCGTACAAGTCGTGCTCCTTCTGGCACGAGTCGTGCCGGGTGTCTGGGCTGTCATGGTCGTGTCCTTCTGACTTTTCGACCTCCATTTCATCTCCAGCCTGATCCGAGTATTTTTGGGCCCTCGTACTGCATTCCAATCCTCTAGGTGATAGACATAACTTGCTCCTTTGGATTCATCACCGTTTGAGATTGAAACTTACCTTGTTGCTCTAATCTCCCAACTGCAGCATGCAACCATCCAAGAGCAATATCAGTTTCTTTCTGCTTTCTTTCATTCTCTTTCCACATAATTTCAGATTGCTCTTGATTAATCACCATCAATTTAACCATCCAGTTCATCTGGTCCCCTTGCTGCTTCATCCACAGTTTCATCTTATCATCCATGTGTGCTTTTCCTTCAACTGGTTTATAGGATGGATCAATTCCTGGAGGAGCCCAACTGTATTACTCGGGTTAGCATATGACATATTATCATTCCTTCTCTGATTGTTGAAGTTGGAATTTCCTTAGTAACCCCCTTGCTTATTCTTTCGGTTATTCCCTGATCATTCCTTCCTTACTGCTGATTACTAGGCCTGAAATTCTGTCTATTCCTGTAATCCCCTTGCAAGATCTGACCCATTGCATAATTTGTATCCTCCATCTGATCTTCATCTCCTTCCGTACTAGCTTCTTCTCCTCTGTTTCCTAGTGTGATGCAATCTATCTTCTTATGCAGCTCACTGAGTTGACTTTTTAGTTTTGACATCTCACTATTGTTGACCTGTACTTCTACTTTCGCCACTTTATCAAAAGCGGCTCCTCCTTCTGATCTCTCCATAGGCCAATCATATGTGTTAGCTGCCATCTCCTCAAAGATCTCTTCTGCTGACTTTTTGAAGACTGATCCACCAGCTGTCGTGTCCACCAATACTCTTGATTCACCTCTTAGGCCTTGATAGAAGAAGCCTAAGTAAGTGTCTTTTATAAATCAATGTTGTGGACCACAGCGCAACAACTTCTTGAATCTTTCCCACTATTTAAAGAAACTCTCCAAATCTTTTGCTTTACCTTAAAACTCTTGGAGGGAGGGAAGTATTTATTTAGGAACATGTCAGCCAATTGCTCCCATGTAGTACAACATCCTGTAGGAAGTTTGTTGTACCACTCATTGGCTCTCCCCGTTAGTGAGAATGGAAAAAGCCTTATTCTTATAGCATCCTCCGGAACATTCTTATGCTTCTGCATCCTCGCATACTCATAAAATAACTGCAGATGCTCACTAGGATTCTCCAAAGGAGTACCACTAAACTGTTGTGCCTGTACCATTCTGATCAGTCCAAATGGCAACTCAAAACTCTCCGCAATGATTGCAGGTCCATTCAATCCAGCGTATATGGTATGCTTCAGCTTATACTGGTCTCGGATGGGGGTCGAGGCATCGTCAGCCATCTTTCTAGCCTCAATCTCTTCAACTTCCTCTTCTTCTGATGAATAATAGATATCCAACTCTGGACTAGGAATAGGTGTGACTGGCATCTTTCTCTTTTTTCTGTTTAGTCTGACAAGTGCTTCAAGTTCTAGGTTGAGTGGTTCAATAGGGAGTCCACTTGACCTAGTGATCATACACTTGTTCTCACGCAGCTAATCAGAATAGTTTGGATCTAAATAAAATAAAAATAAAAGCAATTAAAAAATTTTAACGTCCTAAATTAAAATAAATCACAAAAGAATTAAATATTAAAGCCTAGGGAATTATCCCCGGCAACGACGTCATTTTCTTGTTCATCTCAACATGTGACCAAGTCTATTATCGAACCCAAAGGATAATTCTAGACTAATTATTTAATCTAATTATGACTATTCTAATTTAAGACAAATCTGGGTATTTTAAGAGAAAAGATGCAGAAAATAATTACTAAAAATATAAAATAGCAGATAACCTAAATATGGAAGTGTTCAAGAGAGAAGATAGATATCACTAGGAAATCCAATTAAATCGGTCAAATCAAATCACTAGACAATCTGTTAGAATTCTTGCAGTTCTTATGAAAGCAATTACTTAACTATGTTAAATCCCTTTTTAAAGTAAACTTAACACATAAACTTGGTTTAAACCCTCAGATGTAGAAGAATAATTTCTACTCCTTTTCTAGGTACTTTATGCAAAATTACTAATAGGCTAGATCACTACACTTCCCTTTATAGACACTTAAGAATTAATCCTCAATTCCCACCTAACAATATAATAAACTAAATCATATAGAATGGTAATTAATAGATATATTAAGTGTCCAATATTAGTTATCTAATGAATAAAAGTTATAGTGGGTTTGACTCAAGTCAACAAGTCCAGCAAATAAAGTCCAGCAGGCCTAATGAAATTAAATAGGCCTAAGTCAAATCCTACAGGGTTAATTAAATTAATTAAATAGGTCTGTATCTAGTCTCGCAGGCTTAATTAAAAGAAAAGCCCAACATATCTTTTCAAGGAGAAGATATCTCTCAAGTGGTTATTTTCTCCACCTATAAATAAGGGTCTTCAGTACTTATTCCATTCATCTTGAAAATCCTGAAAACTCAGAGAGCTCTGAAGAAACTTGGAATCTCTGCGAAGATCAAGTTATTCTTCAAGGATCAATCCAGAAACGACATTCAATCTGAGATCAAGGTGCGGAGCCCCTCAGATTCAATATTTCTTCAAATCAAGTTCATCCAGCAATATTCATGAGGTGAACGGTATTCTACTAAATTGAACGACGTTCTTCCCGATAAATCTTCAAATCAATGTTTGATCCGAACAAAGGCTCGACGCCTCTGGATAAATATTTTAAAGCTTCAAGTCAAATCGAGCTCGGACAAGCTTCATCCGAAGATCCAGCTCCGAAAAGTTGATAAAGTCAAAGAAGTCAACTCAAGAAAGGAATCAGAGGATAGCTAGAGACTGTTTACTCAATTCTCAAGTTCAATCCATCTCAGATTATCATTGTAATTTCTTTTGTGTTTATTATTTTAATAAATACAAAATTTGTTGTTACAACGCTATCAGCAATTAATACGTTGTAAATCACGCAATTGCCATTATGGTTAAGTGGAATGATACGCCTATAAATAGGGCCATTCAGAATGCATCAAACAACACCAACAACGAACACACCACAAACGAGCACCTTTGCATACACTTGCATAGTGCATAGTCTAGACGATCTAGTTCTCCATCCTCTTTAGTTCGCCAAAATTCTTGCGATAGCGGTGCTACTTCATCGAAAATGAAGAACCGTTTTACCTTTGGGAATATTTCGCCAAGAACCGGAGCACTACCGGGGTGTTTTACTTCTTGCGGGAAGATTTAATCTCGATTCGGTTCAAGATCCAGATCCAGTCCCCACGCCAGTTCCGTTTGATGATCCAAATCCAAATCTAGATCTAAAGATAAGATTTGAAGACTTTACCCATTTCTTCATTTCTTGTATTTACTTTTTAGTATTCATATTGTAAAAGGATTGTTTGGTGCAACCCCCTATATTCCCCAACAGTACTAACAATAGATCCATTATAGAGGACATAGATTGCAGCATTCAGTAACACGATAAGAGGAGAGAGATAGATTCCGATAAAGGCAATTCATCAAAGATTAATTAGATATTATAACCTCCTCTTCGTCTACTCTCAAATTATTTGCATATATTTTCTTGTAATTTGACAATAGTTGACCCTATCGGGATTACTCAACTCCATAGGTGGATTATGGTCGAGTTGTGGAGACAAAAGAATCATCCTATTCATTACAAACTACAAGAAAAAGCTTGATCCAGCTTTGCTGCCCTAGTTGAATGGATATGAACATCCGCACATGCTAGAAGGATTCGATTTTTTATTATGGGTGATTGAAAAAACACTGGTATTGAAAGATGTATCTGCTGTTTGGGGTAGAAAACGAAACATATGTTCGATCTGTAAGACGAGTTTTCTCATTAACGAAGTATGTTTAAATTTTAATTAATAATTTTAGATGGGGTATTAATGTATTATTAATTAGGAATATTTTAGACTTATTTATTTATTGGTTACGTTTATTATTTTGGGGTATGAAATAATTTAGTATCTCTTTTTTAAATACTAGCAAAACTTACCCGTACGTTGCACGGGGATGAATTTTAAAAAAATAAAATATATAAGTATTATTTCGTGAAATAATCAAATTTATTATAAACATCTTTTATATATACTCCATGTAAATATTATTTCGTGAAATGGTCAAATATATTACTCCCTCCGTCCCATAGAAGTTGTGACATTTTCCTTTTTGGGTTGTCCCACAGAAGTTATTACATTCCATTTAAAGCCTATGGGACCCACACAAAAAATATTAACATATTCACATGGACCCACACACACAACTAATACACCTACCCACTACACATTAAATATTATTTCTCTCACTTCACTTTACATTAAAATATTATACTCCTTAATCTCCGTGCCCAAAAAAAATGTAACATCTTTAGTGGGACGGAGGGAGTATATAAATATCTTTTATATCTTTATTTGATTTTCACGGGCGATTAAATACATAAATAAATAAAATATTTTTTAAATTTAGACTATCTTTGAGTGAAATAGAGTTAATGATTTCTTGAAATTATAGAAATATTCCATGAGCAATATATAATTATCAACCATCGTTAGTGTTTCAGTCAATTTACGTTTCTAACCCTGAGAAAAGTCTTCTGAAATAGTCTACATGATAAAAGTAAGGAAACAGTCAACAACCCAAAGTTTGGTATAATAAATAATTGATATATTGCAGCTACAAAAGAATAATTTTGTTTAAAAGATTTTAATCTCACCATTATAAAATCATATTAATCCCAATTAACTGTAACAACTGAAACAATAAAAAAATTCAAGAGAAAAATATCTATCCAAATATATTAGCAATTTAGAGTTAAACATATTTTTAATTAAACTCTCTTGAAATAAAATATATAAAATATTAATGAAATAATTTCATACTCATATTAGAGTATATTTGACAATATTTAATTAATATACAGTAATAAAAATAAATGTAATTGATATTATTTGACAAATGGGAGGTTATAATCTTTAGTTATAATTGGATTGAATATGTTAGATGAGGACGATGTGAAAATATGTGATAACATGTGATAAATTGAAAAAAAAAATTAGAAATTGGGGAGATATCAGAATGTAACGCTATAATATGTGATAAATTGAAGAAAAATGAGAAATTGGTGAGATATATGATATGATAACATGTGATAAATTGAAGAAAAGATGAGAAATTAGAGAGATATATGATACATCGAGAAAAATATGAGAATTTGGGGAGATATCGAAATGAGATTGTTTGGGCGGGAAAATAAAATGCTTGATTTGCTGCTTATATATATATATATATATATATATATATATATATATATATATATATATATATATATATATATATATATATATATATATATTTTCATATTTAGCCCCGTAAGATTTGCTTAATGCCAAAAAGGTCCCAAAACCGTCAGATTTAGTCTCATAGGAATTTTATCTAAATTGATAATGAGCTAGATGCAGGATTAATCCTATAAGAATTTTCTAAAAAGGTAAATTTGCAAAATTGACCCCAAAAGATGCTAAATTAGTTCCAAGTCATATCTTATGTCTTATGCCAGATTAACTCAACTTTCTACGCTTCAAAATGGTATCAGAGCCTGTAAAAAGCCCCGAGCCTCTACTGTCTGACGTATGGTCCCGAAGTGCAGCTCTCCGTAGGGGATGACCCTTAAAAATATAGCTCATATGGATCCGAATGAAAGTTCGACATCCGAGAGTAACAGGATTATCAGCCCTGTTCAAAGCTGGAGTAATAGGGACTACTGGCCTGTTAATTATGACGAAACAAGCAGCTCTATGCAATAATATTATTGTGTGTTGTATAGACAAATTACAAAAAAGAGAGACGAAGATGTCGACCGATGATATGAAGGCATAAATCAAAGGAGAGAGTTGGCCAACATTCGTATAGATAAAATACTCGAAAGAAGTATCAAGAAACATCGTAGAAATTTGAAGTTTTACAGAGATCCATGAAAGTGTCCTTAAACACAGACAATAGAGGAAACGATCCAACCAAGGTCCAAGAGAGATCTGCAAGCCCTATCACTTCACACACTGGGACGAATGACGAAGTGAAAGGAGATCGAGGCCGATAACTCTAAGATGAATCAAGATCTTAGATAATTGCAGAATACGGTGAGATTCTTTAGAGAATATTGCCAGAGCATGTCCAAGACGATGTTCGAAATCAGCCTAAAGATGGAAAAGGCAGAGAAGTTGCAGAACAAGCAACTCGACCTCATCACAAAGTTGACAGAACAAGTAAAGTCCTTGGAAACTAAGGTGACAGGAAGAAGGCCAGGTGGACGGTTGCCACTAACCTTCGGAACGGAACCCCTTTTACACCAAAAGGGGAAGATGACTAAGGTCACAAGGCCAAAGTTGGAAAGTGAGAAGATGATTGCTATCCTTCGTGGAGAGTCCGCGTCTCTAGATGGAACGAGCAAATCTTGAAGATCTACAAGATCCATATGAGTCCTTCCAAGGACTAACTATTGTAGATCTAAAAATGAAATTGGAGAGACTTTTGGCTCCCAACAACAGTCGCAGGCTCAGCATACCCAGCGTGATTCGAGCCAAGATGAGAGAACTTCTGGAACACAAGGAGTCTACGAAGGAAGGCAAGAAGAGACATTTTAACAACCAGGAAACTTCAAGATGAAGGCAATTGGAATGGCAACATCAGCAAGCCGAGTTCGAGGATCTAATATACACAACACCCTATATGGTCGGTCTCACCTAGAACCGATAAATCCATACGGGTTGATCTTAAACCTCGACACTCTCAACTTCAAAAACTGAGAAACTTTGATCGATGAGTGGACCAACGCTATGAAGATTGCAGGAGGTGCACTTGAGATGGATAAGGAAGGGTTCATAAGATTCCTAACTATGAGCCTAGAAGGATCAGTAAAGTGCGCCTGGAAGGTACTCTCAGACGAGGTCAATAAGGAGGCCATGGAAGGTGAAGATCTAGGCAATATTGTTGATCGTATGGCCAAAATCTTCAAGATCCACTTCATAGGAGTAGGTTACTTCGAAGGAATGGAAGAAGAGAAGAAAAAGAAGTATAGAAATGCCCTATACAGCCTAGAACTACATGACATTTGTCATGTAGATGAGTACATCAAACCCTTCACAGAGTATAGATGGAAATCAAAGATCAAGAAGGAGGAAGTATTCCACATATTCTTTGCCAAAATTCCAAGCCCATGGAGAGAAATGCTGATCAAAGAGTATGAACCATGTGAGCTGGATTCAATAGCAAGGAGGATGTCTTTTCTCAAAGCCAAGATAGCGGAGTGATGTCATCAAGCATCGCTACACAAAAACTACAAGAGATTAAGGAGAATCAACAAAACGGTACCCTTATGCTGTGAAAGCAATGATCTTCCAACTATCATTGAGAGAAACCCAAGAAAACAGAAAAGGATGAAGAAACATCATCCTCACACCCAAAGGAGCGGAGGATGGAGGTCCAGAAGACCAAGATCCTTTTGGTCTAAACAGAAGGCCCGAAGCTATAAATCAAGGCAGAGATCTGGACCATCAAGATGGAGTTCAAGGAATCAAACATCATCCTCAGGATCAAACCAGAGGAGTACAGGGAGAACTCCCATAAGAAAAACATTTCGAAGAGCAGCTACACGAGCAAACAAAAGATTCAAGGATTGTAACTGCTATACTTGCCGAGCTAGAGGGCATATCTCACCCGATTGCCCAAAAAACTAGAAGAAGGGAGTACGGCAGTTCGAAACAATTCCAGAAATAGAGAAAGCTATTTACTTCCAAGACCTAGTACAGGTATATCAGTTCGAAGATATACCCTCGGACGAGAGCATCTATGAAGAAGAATTCTTTAACCAAGACGAATCTTCCAAAGATGAGTCGGAGTGAAGAGGAAATCTTTAGAAAAGAGATGCAAGAAGATATGTCTGGATTCTTTTCCCAGACATCTATTTCTCATAAAACCCTTATAAGAATCATGAAGGAGGATCCAAGGCTCAGTCTATACGATGGATTCACTATGGGAAAATTGGAAAAATTCTTTCCAAGTTTCAAGAAGAGGAAACACAACATCATATACAAAGTGACATAAGGGGAGATAACCATCCCAATGGAGCTCACAAGAAATATGATGGAGATGCAACTGGTTCCATATGAAGAAATCAGGAAGGAACTAAGTAAACTCCCAGAGAAGATGTCCAAGACTATGTCTTGGGTCCATATCGGAGTGATTCCGATTCTCATCAAAGCCACATTCAAAGAAGGAATCGATACACCAATCGATATTACTATCTTTGATAAGAGAATCAAGAGCACAAGAGAAGCATGCCTAGGAGGACTTTCGAAAAATCTGTACGCAGGAAAAGTAGCATCCTACATTTATCCAAGGATTGCGTACAATCTGGCAGACCGAGATTTCAACAGGTCACTTACTCTTCATCAAGATTTCAAAAACAAAGACTTGATGAAAGAAGGGAATAGGCCTTACTCTATCACATACAGTATCTGATATGCCCTCTCCAACACTCATCATTCGGATCTATTCCAAATGAAGGAGTATATTGAGATACCTGAAGTGTTTGAGAAAGTTGCATGTGCAACTAAGCCAGAGATAATGGAGCTACCGCCAATTCACGATATGGATTTGCATATCAAAGATAAGCCGATCTGGAGCAGACAAAACAGCCTCAGATTCGAGCAAAGAAGAATTTCTTTCCAAGAAGACAGAATGATTAGCAAAAAATAGGGAAAGAAACCAATCGTGGAGGTAATCCAGGAACCAGAAAAGTTCACAACCAAATGTGAACTAAAATGTCCAGAAGGATAGAGAGGATTTGAAGTAATATTCGATATCACTACGAAGGAAAACTCTATTCCTTGTGATGTCTTGTATTATCTTCAACAACCAACAACTGGGAGGTACCAAGGACAACTCAAACTTGGAGCACTTGAGCTGGTAATTGAAGGAGTTGCAGGAAGATTCCCAGAACAACTAGTGCTGGGATTGGAGTTTCTCGAGGATCACAAACCTTGGGAACGATTACAAGATGGAATGGAGTTTACAGTCAAAGAAAGAGATATAAAGTCTAATAGAAAGGACGTTTATAAGCTCTGATCCACCCATGGCCACAAGTCCATTCTCAATATATATCACCGTTGGGATGATATATAAGGAGCATCTTGCAGAATATTTTGCGGCGTACATTGATTCTGGAGTCGGCATCTGCACAGCAAAAGAAGGAGTCTTTCCGAAATACTCAGGTGAAGAATTGCCAACAGTACTAGGAAAAGATTTCTCTCAAAGGGTCTTAATCCTTAACAGATGAATCAAGCAAGCAAAAATCGTGATCGGAGGAGCGGATCGTACCCCGTGGTACAAGGTGAAAACTCCACCATTATATTTTCACGACACCGGAGCGGATATTCTGTTAGGAAATAATTTTCTACAGACATTCAAGAATTTCACACAAGAAAACGCAACAAGAAGACTTATTTTCACAACCCTTTGTGAACATAAGATCATAGCACCAAGATTGTGTAATGCATTTCAAAGAAAAATGTCAATCAGATTACGCAGCAAGCGTGGTGATGAAGGAAAACTTAGCCATCCAAAGATGAATGATCGAAGGAAATATGGTGAAGCAGTCCTTCAGATGAGAACCGAGACAAGAGGAGGATGGAATATGGAGAAACTAAAAGAAAATACAATCCACCTTCTCAAAGCAAGCTTGGGAGATTGTCTACAGAAAGACGTCATAATCGAAGAACAAACATCTTTGGAGGACGTCAAAAAGAAGATACAGAGGAACTTCAATGAGGATCCTCTAGCCTGGTGGGAAAAAAAGAGCTCAAAGCCTCACTCAAAGTGAAAGATGGAAAAGAGCATGAGTTCGTAAGATACAAGCTTATCCTGATGAATCAAGAGGATCGAAAGGATATGCAGCTAATACTTAAGGAACATCTGGACCTTAAGTTGATATCACCAGGAGTATCCCCATATAGCAGTCCAGGATTTCTAGTTCGAAATCATGGAGAAGTCAAGTGGGAAAAGCCGAGACTTGTGATCAACTACAATGGGATCAACAACGTCTTGGAGTTCGATGGATACTACATACCAAGTAGGGAACACTTGGTCAATTGTATCAAGAATGCCAAGGTATTCTCAAAGTTTGATTGCAAATCTGGGTTCTACCAGATTATGATGGAAGAAGGAAGCAAAAGATTCACAGCCTTCTCAACACCACAAGGCCACTATATCTGGAATGTCATGCCTATGGGCTTGGCGAATGCACCCCAAATATATCAAAGGAAGATGGATAATCTATTCAAAGATTATTTCTCATTCATGTTTGTTTATGTGGATGACATCCACATAGCCTCAAAGAACATGAAAGAGCATCTGGCGCATCTGGAAGTATTTTCGGAAGTATGCCACAAGGAAGGATTGGTGCTTTCTGAAAAGAAGGTAGTAATAGCAACAAGGCAGATCGAGTTCCTTGGAGTCGAGATCGATGAGTCCGGAATTATTCTACAACCTCATATTGTAGAAAAGGTTCAAGGATTTCCTGAAGATTTCAAGGACAAGAAACAACTCCAAAGCTTCTTAGAAGTTGTCAACTTTGCTGGAATGTTCATCAACAACCTAGCACAATACAGGAAGATGTTCAGTCCTCTGTTGATGAAAGACGCATAATTCAAATGGGAGGAATCACACCGGGAAATGGTTGAGCAGTTAAAGGAGGTTTGTAAGAAGCTCCCCAAACTATCAATACTAAACGACAAGGATGAATTGGTACTTTACACAGATGTCAGTGACCACTGGTGGGCAGCAGTTCTCACGAAATCCACACCTGAAGGAGAAGTGTCATGCAGATACTGTAGCGGACTCTTTACAGAGAACGAAGCAAACATGTGGCACATCAATGAAAAGGAGTTCTTTGCGGTTCGGAAAGCATTCAAGAAATGGCCGCTATTTCTTCTCGCGAAGAAATTCATCCTTAAAATTGATAACTCAAGCGTCAAAGCCTTTTTAAAAATAAAATTGAATCTAAACCTGAAAAGGCTAGACTATTAAGATGGCAAGCAGAATGCCAATATTATGATTTTAATATTGCCATTATTAAATCTGTTGATAATGTTTTGACAGATTTCCTGACGAGAGATGGAAGAAGCTGAAATAGACTCCATCCTGACTGTATCAAGGCACTTGATGGACAACCTTGAGTTGCTCCAAAGGGAATTCGAGAATCTGGCACTCAATGCAAGGCGTGCCGGAAGAATACAAGATAATGATCAGACCAAAGTGTCTAATCACATACGAGACTGCATTCAAAACAGTGCAAGTCTGTTCGAAGCAACACGAGAGCCACTCCTCCGAGCTGTTGATAGCAATTGCAATTGACAAAATGAGAGTAGTCGAGAACGAGGCTCTAAACTCGGAGCAAGGGATTCAAGTACCCTTAGCACAAGTCCTAGTCTGGAACCTTCAAAAGAGGAACTGGTCTAAGGAAAAATCGAAGACCTGGAGTCACATCTAGAGTCGACGAGTCAACCCAGCACCTCTGGGGTCAAAGAGGGAGAGATCAACCTTAGGCCTATGACGGGCACTGCTAAGGTTGGTATTAACTTAGCTGAATTCTCTTATTGGCAGGATTACCAGGCCAGCTGGGAGAAATTAAACACCAGACAAGGAATCCGACCGGAGAAATGCCGGGTGAATATATCTGGGGAATATCCCCAAGTTTGGATACGAGAAGGCTCAAATCCAAATGATGTGAAACAATGGTATGATTTTGGAGCACTAGCTTCAATCTATACTGTTGCACCAGGCTTCCCAGAACTTGCAAAACTTCCAGATTGGCTGGGAGAAAAGGTTTTCAAGGCCTGGGAGAACAACTCAACCCAATCCAAGGGAGATGTATTGGAGCTTTACTTCACAAGTGCGGCTCCACAGTAAGGAAAGACAATCACGAGGCCTTTCATTTTATCAAGTTAAGAAGACCCGATGTCGCAGCATCAAATAAAATCAAGTAGTCTTCTGGAAAGGAACCAGTCTTGGTTTCTACTTATTCTGAAGAACAGATCTCTACGCGGCGAGCGAGGGGTTTGTACACCTGCATCAAAGCAATGACGGAGGTGAAGTTCCCATCCAAGTTCGAGCATAAATCTTTGAATGAGTCTTTCCTGTTGAACACTTTAACAGGGAAGAAGACAGTGTTTGCGGAGAAGAGATTCCAAGAAAAAAAAGAATTTCTCTGGAAAAATAAGATTCCAGTGAGTAAACAAACTCATCGAAGATATTGTAACATGGCACATTTCGGGCAATGGACAAACATGGTATGTTCGAGCTGTTCCACCCAAACAGAGCCGGAATTTGGAAAAGAATAAGGCTGGGCATAGGGATGATCAGAACTGCTGATCCACCCCCAAAGGAGACACGTGGAAGAAGAGGGTAAAATCTCTTTGGAATACCCAGGAGCCTGGAGAATCATTAGGCACTAAAGAGGACAAATGACTCCTCAAAAAAGCAAGAGCCAAGTGACCTTTCTGAAAGGGTAAGAGACATGTGACTTGACAGGGAGGATGACCCAGAAAAGATAATCCAATAAAGAAGCCATCCAGCTGTTGGCATCCAATAAAAGGTGACGCAAGCAATGACGTCATAAAAAAGAATCCAATAAAGGAGAGGACCAGTCAACGGCTAAAGTTGGGATCCAATGTAGATGACGTAAGTGCTAACGCAAGAGCAATGACGTAAGCAGTGACGTCACAAAAGATTTGGAGGCTTTGAAATCCGGATTTTAAATCCGAAAGCCTCTATAAATAGGTGTGTTGAGAAAGCAGAAGGCATCGACCATCACCCTCTGTTTTCTCATTCTAAAATAAACATTGTATCTCTTTCTTTTCTTTGTATGAGTGTTCTGAGTGCAACTACAATAAGTAGCTAAAGGAGTTATCTCCTCTTGTTCAGTGAGGATGAGTGTGTAATAAAGTTCTCCATTCAATAAATAAATAATCTCGGCTGCTGCCCGCATGTAGCCTTCCATTTTTCTGCAACTTTAATCTCCATATTTTCCGGCAAAAATAATAGCAGCATCCTGTACACCCGATGTAGGAAACGAACCAGGGTTGTGCTGAGATCCGCTGAAGGAACTGGATTGATCCATCACACTGCGGGGCGCGTGGTTGGCTGTGAGGAGCAGCTGTAAAATCTCCCGGATACCCGGTGGATTGACGGTCAAAAAAGGTATTGTTACTGTTCTAAGTTGGTTAGCTATGAGATTAATGTTGTTTAATTAATGTACGGAAGCATGATGGGCCTGATATGGTCGTAATAGACTATGTCTAGTTTGAAAAATAGAAGGAAAAGGAAAATCAGACAATAAAGATATGATATAAGTTGATTAGGAATAAAAATTTTCAATTATAATATTCTTATGGGACCAAAACTGATAACTATGAGACCAATATATTCCTACGGGATTATAATTAAATTAAAGAAATTCTTATGAGACCAAATGTGAAATTTTCCCCCTATATATATAAAAGAAATGATTCTATTAAAAGGTAGGATTTATTTTGGAGGATGATGAAACAACAAAATGATCGTAGCCGTTGCATGCGTATCGCCGCGCTTTCTCATTTCAATGTTACCGAACATAGGAAGAGAGTGAACTCAGGAGTACATAACGGAATTTCTTTCTCTTCTAATCAACAATCTCACTCTCTCATTACTTCAGTTACTACTGACAAACTCACTGTCATGTCCGTCGCCGGAAAAGAAGAGGCCGCTGGAGAAGCATCGGAAAATGTCAACTGAATCGGGGAGGAAAGTGGTTGTTCATCCAATTCAACACCGAACGGATCTCCCCATTCCGATCTGAAAGCGTACGAGAAGAAGGCATTGCTGGATCTCAGATCCAAACTCGAAGACTCCTTACGGATGAACAAACTGCTACCGAGGAGATCAGAAACACCAGATAAGGGGAAGAAAACAATAGAGGGCGAAAACGACGTCGTTCTCTGGGGGGTGCCGTTGCTACCCAGCAAGGGCGACCCCCGTACGGACATGGTGCTTCTCAAATTCTTACGGGCCCGAGACTCTCGGCCCGGAGAGGCGTTCTCCATGTTGCGGGCCTGCCTCGATTGGAGACAGGAGAACAATATGGATTCAATCATGGAAGAGGATTTTGGGGGCGAGTACGATTCAGTAGGGTTCATGATGGGGACGGATCGAGAGGGGCATCCGGTTTGCTACAACGTGTACGGCGTGTTTGGGGATGAGGAAATGTACGATAAGACGTTCGGAACGGAAGCGGGCCGAGAGAGGTTTCTGAGATGGAGATTGCAGTTGCTGGAGAGGGAAATTCAGAAACTGGATTTCGGGCCGGGCGGAATTTCGAGATTGCTGCAGATTAACGATCTCAGGGACGCGCCTGGCCCGTCGCGGAGGGATCTCAGGCACGCTACCAAACGAGCGGTCGAGATTCTCCAGGAAAATTACCCTGAAATTGTTGCAAAGAATGTAAGTTTTCTTCTTTCATTTGGAATTACTACTTTACCTGCTTAATCCGATACTACGTTCGTATATAAACTCATGTCATAGATTTACAAAAAGTTTGAAAATTCAAGCAACAGTACTTAAATATAAAAATTAAGAAGTTAGGATTTATAAAATGTACTAAAAATTAATAATTAGAAAGCTATTGAATAAAATTGAATTCACCGAAAATTACTTGACCAAAATTGATAGTATTTTCTTGAGACATTGTTCATTGTTTATAGGGTTTAATCATGGGTAGTTGGTATAGTTTTGAGTACTCTAGCTCAGACCAAAATTGATACTCCTACAATAACTTACAGTAGTAGATATGAAGTTTAAGAAAAATTATTTTTTTGACTAATTTTATTAATTTTTGGAGGGTAATATAGACTTTTTATAAAATAAATAAATTATAAAATTTGTTATGTATGTTAGGTTGGAATTGTAAATTTATAATTAAAATGAACTTTTGAGGTTAGACAATAATGTGATGTTTATTTTTTTAAATTGTGCAAATTATTATGTAACAAAAAGAATGAAAAGTGTGAAGTTTATTGTGGGATGAGAGAGTAGTATTTTCTTTGAGGCATTGTTCGTTGTTTATAGGGTTTAATCATGGGTAGTTGGTATAGTTTTGGGTGAAGATTGTGAAATCATTTTATACTTTAAAAATTAGTTATCAATTATTGTTACATTTTATTTATATTATAAATTGTTTATGAAATACTAATGCTTCATTATTATTTTTAATCAATTTAGTATATTTTTTTATTAAAATGTTATCAATCTTTATTTAATCATATTAATTCTTCTTGTTATCAACTCATTCAAAACTAAAATAAAATATAATTAAGTCATTCTTCATTAATATTTGTTAAAATTAACAATTATTTGCTATTATATAAATATATAATCTATAAGTAAGATTGATAATTATTTTTCTAATTTGATTTCGAAGAAGCTAAATAATAAATAGCAAAACCCTAAATTTTGTTATTTTGGAACTATCTAGTAGCACATGATTCATCTTAATTAACTGTTTGGAAATTGAGTGCAAGAGAAACCTAGCTAAATTATGGCAATTCAAATTGGCCGGGATCTCTCTTAACGCAAAAGTAACTCAGCTTTTTAGAAAGAGGGATAGCTCACACAAATGCACCTATGATATACATATATTTGATATTTCCTAAAGGAGTTAGATTTTGTAAATTGGGTTTATGTTGTAAATTTTATGTTCATTCTTTAATTTAAACCTCTAACAATATATAAGATATACATGTAAACCGGATTTGTAAAAATGTTTGTGTTCTTAAAGATGGAGTGAAGTATAGATTAAGATCCAAGTGTATGTATAATTATCCCTTTTGTATTACTAATTTAAAAATGTCAATTATGCAAAACTTTAGTTACTAAAATAATAATACTCCGTATAATTACAAAGAAAAGGTAAACAATTTATAGGAACAAATGTAGTAGCTTGCAAACAATTTTAAGCATGAAATGCTTGCTATTTAATATATGCTCCCTTCGTCCCACCAAACAGTCTCTTTTGTCATTTTGGGCGTCCCACCCAAAGGATCCTCTTTCATTTTTTACACACATGTGACCCTCACACACCCTTTAATACAATTAAAATATGAGGCTTACACTCCACAAATACAACTACCCACTTCACATTAAATAATAATGTTTCTTAATTCATGTGCCAAAAAGTAAAAACTACCCTTAATGTGGGACAGAGGGAGTAGCTACTAAATATTTAGTGAGATTATTTATTTTTCATGTATTAGTATGTCGACTGATTATGGCTAAACCCATAAACGAAAATGATAATATTAATTATTTTTTGAAAATAAAAAAAGTGGTAATTAATATGCTTGCAATCTTTCATGCTAATTAATAGCTTTACATTTTAGCAAGTATTGCGTGAGACCACCGTATCATTTTACTTTTACACTTTTTTTAATTAGTTATCACTTTCGCTATAAAATATTATCACTTTTTATTTTTATTATAAATTGTTCATAAAATAACATTATCACTTTTTATTATAAAAGTTATCACTTTTTAATCGTCTCACGTAAGCTTTTATGTGAGACATTCTCACACAAATCTTTACCTTGTATTTTTTTTTAGGTTCGTAATTGATGGGATTTTTTTTTCAAATTCCTAATGTATAATTAATCTATTTATTTATAAGCGTGTGCAGAATTGAAATATGCTTTAATGCATTTTGCTTGGTGTCAATTAATTAGCAGTTGATTTTGTTTGTTAAAAAAAAAAAAGTAGATCTTCGTGAATGTGCCATTCTGGTATTACGCGTTCAATGCAGTATTGTCGCCTTTCCTTACGCAAAGAACCAAGTCCAAATTTGTCTTCTGTCGCCCCTCCAAGGTTACAGACACACGTCTCAATTAAGGTTTACTCTCTCTTCTCTTTTAATCCAATTCATCTCCTAGTATTTTTATTTTATGCCATAACCTAATTAAGAAATATTGTTTTTTAGATTTTCAAGTATTACTTAACTTCATAATAAAAAAACAATCTTCCGATCATCATTTATCTTTACAGTTGATTTAGAGTTTTTTTTTTATTGGGCAATGTTTAATTGTTAGTGTAGTTAGTAGTTAGTTTACCAAACACTCATACTTTCCCCTTTCTCCAAGTCTCTTTAGCTTCGGAATCGAATATGGGCCACTCACTTGAGCTAGCCTGTTTTGTTATTATATTTTTAGAGTTAATTTGGTACTTTTGAATAATAAATAAATAGTAAAGTATGTTATGTTTATGAGGAGAAATTTAAAATAAAGTTAAATTATATGGTTATTTTGGGGTGCACCTAGATTTATATGTTAAAATAAAGGGGGTAGTGGGTAATTATTGATTTTTTTAATTATTTTATTTTATTAAGTTGTGAGGATTAAATAGAAAATTGGTCCAACGACTGTGATTTTTCAGTCCACCATAATTAAACTCTAAAATATAAGACTAATAAATTTAATATTATGAGATATGAGGTTGAGTTGTGAAAGCATAAAAATAGAAAATATAAAAAATAATTTTATTACACTCAACACAGATAATTAATGTTTTCTTTTGAACTTCATCTCTCCCTATAACAAATTACTAACAGAATTTATAATTTATATGAGTATATTACATAAAATTGATGTCGGTGTGCATTTTTCAATTATTTTAATAGTTCATTTTAAGGTACTTATTTTATTTTTAGTAAATATATATATATATATATATATATATATATATATATATATATATATATATATATATATATATATATATATATATATATATATATATATATCATCGTTCATAACAAATACAAATAAAATATATTATATAAAATAATAATACTCATTCATTGGCATAAATAAATAAATGGTTATCTTAATAATGAACTGAAAGTATATTTTTCTAATCGATGTGATCATAACACAAGAAAAGAGTAAAAAATATTGAAAATTTGAGGGAGATTATTAATTACCTTCTATATATATATATATAATTACCTTCTATATATATATATATATATATATTATCGTTCATAACAAATACAACTAAATATATTATATAAAATAATAATACTTCTTCATTGGTATAAATAAATAAATGGTTATCTTAATAATGAACTGAAAGTATATTTTTCTAATCGATGCAATCATAACACAAGAAAAGAGTAAAAAATATTGAAAATTTGAGGGAGATTATTAATTACCTTCTCTCATCATAAATAAGTTCATTGTTAATTTAGAGTCTGAATTTTGATACAATTTAAAAATAGTTGATATTTTTTATAATAAATAAATTGTAGAATATATTTTTCTATAATCCACATGAAAAAATATAATAATATTTTTTAATTTTCATGAAAGAAATAAAAGGGTAAATGAAAGTCTTTGGGTCGTATGAATGGAGTTCGTGTTAGATAATAATAAAAAATTTGAAATTAAAATATGTTTAGAGATTATTATATTGAGTGTTTTTTTTTCTTAGGAAGTGTAATCAAGAAGAATATCTAGTGTGAACACGACTGCATTGTACATTCGTACATTTAGATTTTATTATTTAAAGTGATGAATTTTTATTTTTAAATAACAAATTTTATGTATTCATTTGAATAACGAACTATTACTAATTTCAACATGCATATTAAGAATAGTGACATAATCAGATAATAGAATTGAACTGAGTAATAGTCAGATAATAGAATTGAACTGAGTAATAGTTTATTGAACTGAGTAATAGTTTTCACATTGAAGATTAATATTTTATTTATTAAAATATTGAGTTTACTTATATTCGAATACAATAAATAATTTATCAAAATAAAAATAAAAATTTATTTACAAGAATGAGGAATAATATTACATTGTGAAATAAAATCAAAATTGTGAGAAAGTAGCTAAAGAAATGCAGGTACATCGCAGCAGAGGAGATACCAGTTATCTATGGTGGACTAAAACGAGAAGATGATCCTTACTTCTCATCGCAAGATACGGTTTCTGATGTCATTCTTAAACCCCATGCTATCGAAATTATTGAGATACATGCACCACCCGAGGTACCTAATACCTTTTATTTATTTATTTTTTTGCATTTAGATAAAGTAAAGTATTTCATGCAATAGATTGCATATACACTCAGTGGTTTATGTCAATTTTATCTACTTTTCCGTTCTGGACGAGAGTTCACTCTTTTCTCATCTTTCGTCACACTTAATCGTTCACCCTTCAAAAAAAAGAAATATCATTATAACCTTAACACCTCAAAAGTAGATATTAATTTTAAAAATATCATTCCTTCTTTTCACACATAACATACTTTATATTTTATTTATTACTTAAAAATACAAAATTACCCCAATGTCAATAAAGATAGTAAAAAAATTACATTTGCTTAATATTCGTGTACAATAACGATTAACTATTTTGGGAGACAAAGAGAGTATTATAATTTAAAGTTTATTTTAGGGTATAAGCCTAGTTTTACAATTATTATTCATGACATATGTTGTCGCCATGGACATGGATGTCTGGTAATATTTGTAATATTTGGTGTTATACTCCTTCGGTCCACTTCAAAAAAGATTTATTTACTTTTTTGTATATGAATTAAGAAATACTCTCTTCATTCTCTATAAAGGTTTCATTTTTTTTTCATTTTTGTCGTCTCTCTCAAAAAGTCACATTTCATTTTTCTACACACATGCGATACACACACTCCTTCTAATACAATTAAAATATGGGGATGGAGCCCAGACATTCATTAATGCAACTACCCACTGCACATTAAATAATATAGTTAATTGCAAAAAAAAAATCACAAACTTTACTCCTATTGCAAATTAATCCTCATCTTTGAGAAATCGTAAAAAAGAATACCACCTTTAACTATTATTGCAAAACACACCACTTTTAATCACAAATTGGATGCGTTTTGCAACAATACTTAAAGGTAGTGTTTTTTTTTGCGATTTTTCAAAGGTGGGGATTAATTTGTAATAGGAGTAAAATTCGTGTTTTTTTTTTTTGCAATTAACCCTAAATAATAATATTTCTTAGTTCATGTGCAAAAAGCAAAAGACCCTCTATAAAAGGGACGGAGGGAGTATTATTATTAAAAAGAAAGAGAAAAGAGGAAGGGGGAACAATAAAAGAAAAGATGTTTAAATACTGACAGATTCAGTGGTAAAGCCTAAAAATGCGGCTTGAAAAGGATCACAGGCAATCCATATAAGAAGCTAATCAATATCATCTAATCCTTCTTGCATAAATTATTATTTAATGTGTAGTGGGTAGTTGTATTAGTATGTGTGTGGGCCCTAGATTTTAATTGTATCGATGGATGTGTGTGAGTCTCGTGTATAAAAAGGGAATTATGACCCTTAGTAGGGGTCGCCCAAAATGAAGAAAATGAGACTCTTTGGGATGGACAGATGAAGTATTTCCTGTTATACGCGTTAGATTATAGAAAATATCAATTTTAAATCCATAATTTTTATAGAATCCAATTTTGATCATATAACTTGCTACATTTTCACTTTCAGTTCCTCAGTATCAATTTCGAAACTTGTTTTATGTTTTATTTTATTTTTTTCAAAGGATCAAAACTTAAAATTAAATTAATTTAGAGGACTAATTTACTGAACTAAAATTAATACGCACAAAGGAGTACTAAAATTATAAAAGTGAAAACTTATATTATAAAATTGGATTCTATCAAAGTTACAGGACTAAAATTGATATTATCTTGTTAGATGAGTGACTCGTAAGCTGGTAGGAAATCACTTTTCCCTTAAGATTGATATTTTTCTATTAAGGTATAGTTTTTTTTGTCTATATATCACATATCATTCATCAAATAATTCACAATAAGAGATGAATATCAAAATATAATAGAAGATCGATCCATATAAGTCTTCGTGGTTTATGATCTATTTTTCCTTGTGATTCATGGCATATCTTACCCGTATAGTTTGGGACGGTTGGAATTTGTATTTATTAGAGGATGGGTCAAGCCTATATTTGACCCATATTCATGTAATGTTTTGTTTGTCGAAAATAAAAACAAGTTACATATGTAGAAACTATGTTATGAGTAGATGAATTTGATGCATAAGTTTGCTCAAGCAAGAAGTAAAAATAATAAAAAAAAAGAAAAGAAAGAAGAATTAAAAGGTAGAAGAAGTTAGTTGACCCACATGGGAAATACATTGGAATTACCTACACATTATAAGTTCTAAAACACCTTATTAAGTCAAATGTGTGGCTCATATTGTGCAACTAACCAAGCATAGTCACACCTGGCTCGCATACTTATTTTTTACTTGAACCAGGGTCTAATAGATGAGACAAGATGGTGGGTGTGATGGACTGATTTAAACCGATCCAGCTCTAGTAGACCGGCAAGTTCGGTTTGGGTTTGGTTCGGCTCGATCGGTCTGATCTGGTCTGGTGTGTCGGTTCTACGGGTCAAGTTGCTGGTGGCTTCGTGTGTGTGTACTTTGAACTAGTAAGCTCGTTGGTGGTTAATGTGGCTCATGTATGAACAGAAATTAAAGAGGTTTGATCCAGATAGATCTTGATATTGATTAAGAGATGCGATCGAATGGTCCAGAATGATTTGAGGCATCCTTACAAAATAGACACATGACTTTTCACATATTATTAATAGACCCCCAAGGTTTCATTTCCAGGATACTATTCTAGCACTCAAGTTCTAAGTTAGTATATTCTAGTTCCTAGTCTCACAACCAAGTGTTTTTCCCTTCCCAGGTCTAGAAGTTCCAAATATTCGTTCGTCCGCTACAATTTTGGACTCGCTATATTACAAGTTTGAAATTCAAATTTATTATATCTTGAAGGCGATTACTGTAGTTCTTAAGCACCAAGTTACATAACAATTTCGACTTAAGGAGAGAGTGTAACCCTTGGCTTATTTTTATAAGTTCACATTAAGTCATTTTAAATACTACCCCATATACCCAACAATCTTAAGACAAAAAAATTAGTATTTAAAAATGACTATTGTTCCTACCTACATTAGAAAAGACAAAGAAGATCCACAAAAGGAGATTGCTATTGAAGCATGGAATCACCGTGACTTTCTCTGTCGTAACTACACTTTAAATGGTTTAGATGATGCACTTTACAACGTATATATACACTTCATGACTTCAAAAGAATTATTTAATTTAGTTGAAAAGAAGTATAAGTCGGAGGATGTCGACATGAAGAAATTCATTGTCGAACAAATACAAAGGACGTTAACAAAAATTCTCAAATATGTACAGAATAGAAGAATTGTTTGTTATTTTTTAATGATGATTATTATAATAATATTAGTCTACATATAGTATAAATGATTTCTATTGGATTTTTCAACTAATTAAAAATGAATTATGAGAAAATTAGAGAGACAAAAAATTATGAAAAGACATATCTCTTCGTGAAGGATTATGTCCCTTGTAGAAGAGTTGTGTATCTTCACGAAGAGTTATATTCCTTGGTGAAGGGTTCTATATCTTTTTATGAAAAGTCGTGTCCCTTGGGTAAAGAGTTGTCTCTTCATGAAAAGTTGAAGAAGTCGTCTCTTGATGAAGAGTCGTGTCTTTCCATGAAAAGTTGTGTTTGTTGAAGAAGAGTTGTGTCTTTTAGTGAAGGGTCATGTCTCTTCGTAAGTTGTACCTTATTAAAGGTTATATTGTTCCAAAAAAAATATCCTTTAGGAAAACGTTAGAAAAGACACGTTGATCCAAAAGAGGTGTCTTTTCATGAGAAAAATTATGAGCTTATGAAAAGTTATCTTTAAAAGATGCGACTATATAGAAGTCAAGTTCTTAAAAATCAAAATGATATATATTGACTATATAAAAGGTCAAGTTCTTTAAAATAAAAAATGATATGTATTTGAACTAGACATGCATAAATTAACCAGAACCGAACCAAAGGTTCTGGAATCGGCCAAAATGGAACTGAAATCAGATATATTCTGGTTTGGTTCTGGATCCCCATTTTATGAAAATCGGAACCGCTTCCGATTCCAAATAGACGGTTTTTTATTTTGTTTTCTTTTTTTATGAACACAGTTTTACGCTGGAATTAGGAATATGCGGTTACAAAATTGGAATCTAAACCGTCTTAAATCCGGTTTGGTTCTAGTTTCTAATTTTTCAAAATCAGAAGGTTCATGTCTAATTTGAACTTTCAAGAGACAAAAGTAATTTTGGGTTTAATGATTATTAGACGAAATTGATAAAGTTGAGAATGCTTGAATGATGGCTCAAATTACAATATCATTAATTGATTTTAAAGGAAAGACCAACTGACCTTAGTTTAGGAAAAAAACATAAAATTAAACATTAAATATTGAAATTGAAAGAGTTTTTATACACATATAATGCGGGGGAACTGTATGAGAATTTTCATACACATCCACGTGTGGGTGAACAATTAAAAGTACTTCTAAAGCTATACTCCCTCCGTCCCCTTGATAAGCGTCCATTTCTTTTTGCACGTGGATTAAGGAGTATAATATTTTAAAGTATAATGAGGTGGGATAAATAATATTTTAATATGTAGTGAATAGTTGTATTAGTGTTGAGTGTGGGCCACATGTGTAGTGGATTGAGTATAAAAATATTGTTGTGTGTGTCTTATCAATCCAAAAAGGAAATGGACACTTTGTATTGGGATGAACAAAAATGGTAAAATGAACATTTATCAAGAGGACAGAAGGAGTATTAAACAACTAAGGTTACTGATCTTAGATGAATTAAACGAATCTGGATTCAAGAAAATTAATTAAATATTATATTAATTATTATATGTCTTAGGGTAATGAGTTTTAAAACCACAACCTAAAAAACGTCCGTAGCTGTAATTCAACCATGAAGAGTGAAGATCCCGCGAACTTGGTTAGATAAGATAATTAAGTTATGAATTTTCATATTGTATTTTAAAAATATTTTCAACCCATTCTCGAATACTTCAAGTGCAAACCTTCTAGTCGTTGGTAAAGGGTAAGCCTTAGAGGCCTTTAATGATTCCTATACCTTTTAAAGATAAAGTATGGTAGGATACTCTTTATGGAGATCACCTATATAAGTGTGAAATTTGACCGCTTTAAATGATAAATATACTTATGAATCCAAGATGGTCCATGGCCGAACTTGACACCATGTGAGAACTAAGGGTATTAAAATTGTTATTGTGTAGATGTCATTGTCTTGGTTTTTACACTATAATATAATGTTGACTAGTTCAAGGCATCGTGTTCACTAAGCAACAAGTAATTAAATCTAATGGCATTCCACTAAGGAAGGTTTAAAGTCAGAAGCTACATATCCTGATACAATAATGGTTCACCAGAACTCACAACCGAGTCTACATGCATTAATTACATTTATATGGGGAATTATTGGAATTGGTCTTAATTAGAAAATGTGTGAAACCTACCTTTGACTATTACTCTTATAATGTTTCGTTTGTCAAAAATAAAAATGAGTTGCATATTCAGAAACTATTTTTGAGTCGTTGAATTTGATGTATAAGTTTGTTCGAATTCAATATCGAATGAATGAGTAAATTAATAAATAAAGATTGAAACTTAATTATAAGAAATAAATAGAATATAAAAAAGAGTAAAAAGGTTGAAGAAGGTAGGTCCCCCCCTAGGAAACACATTAAAATTTTCTACACCTTATAAGTCAAAAGTGTGGCTCACATGGTGCAACCAAACAAGTTTATCTGCACCTGGCTCGCACATTGTCACATTCATTTTTAGCTCGAACCAAGGTCCGTTGGATAAGAGAAAATAAGAGTGTTGGGTGGATCAATTCAAACCGGTCCGACTTCGATAGATCGATTGATTCAATTTGGCTTGACCAGTTCAGTCTAGCTCACCAGGTCTGGTCAGGTCGAGTCATGGGTGGCTAGATGCGTGCGTGGTTCTAAATAGCGGGTGCATTGGTGGTTAAGGTGGCCAATGAACATAATTTAAATGGGTGCGATCTAGACCATAAGATCTTGAATAAGATACACGATAAGATGGTCTAGAACGATAGGAGACATCTTTATAAAAGAGACACATGACTCTTTGTATAATATTGTAAATATACCCCCAAGGTTTCATTTCTAGAATTCCATTCAAGCACTCAAGTTCTAAATTAGTGCATTCTTAGTCCCAAGTCCGAAATTTCTAAGTATTCATCTGTTCGCTGCCAATTTTGAACTCATTGTTCTACAAGTTCGAAATTCAAATTCATATCTTAGAGGCGAATGCTATAGTCCGTAAGCACTTGAGTACGAAGCAATTTTGTCTTAAAAAGAAAGAGTATAAATCTTGACTCGACTTTACAAGTGCACATTATGTCGTGTTATAACTACCCCATATTCCCAACCCAACAATAAATCCAAATATATAATTATTTTTTTCAAACAATAAATGAGAAATGTTTACGTAAATATTGTTTCACATGAGGATTGAGGGGACAAACCCATCTGATGTGAATTTTATGTATTATCCTTGAATATTTCATGAACCACAAGAGTAAAGTAGGCATGAATCAAAAAGTAAAAGATATTTCATAAACTACAATTATAGCTAATCTCTAAAAATTTACATCTAACTTAACTATATATATAAGTAGAGATGTTAAACGGGTCAGCCCTAACCCATTATGGCCAGCTCTAACAAGCTTCGGGCTAAATCGGGTCTGTTTAAACGAGCTACAAAAAGGTGAACATAACTCTAACCCTAATCCTAACGGGCTACAGGTTAAATGGGTCGGGCTCGCGGGCTGTACAATAAAAATTATTTTAAAAATTTATAAATTATAATTTGTTATAAATAATATAACAAATTCAAAATTAACTAATACATTATTTAAAATTTGAGAGAATTAAGATTAATACATGTAAAATATTGTTAAAACATATATAAATTAAAAGAATTTGTGATAATTAAATTAATCTTAATATATTTATTTAAGTATAATTTATTTATTAGAGAAAATTGTGGATTAATGTGAGAAAAATGATGAGAAAGAGATGAAAATTAAAAGATGGTGAGAGTTTGTCCAACAATGGGTTGAGGGTAGGGTGGTACGGGGTGGTTGATGTATAGATTATGATTGTTAAACTTAATTAAACATAACAATAATAATTTTCAGCCCTACGGACCAGCCCGGTTAGCCCACAGGCTAGCCCTATTAGCCCGCGGGCTAATCGATTTGGGCCAAAAAGCTCGGATGTTAAACGAACCCAAATTTCTTGGCCCTAACCCTAATTTTATGGGTTAATCGGGCATGGCCAATGATTTTCGGGCTCATTAACAACTCTATATATAAGCTCTAACCTTAACGGATAAAATATGCATAAATCAAAGTGCATACATGCACCATGGTGCAAAGAATACTTTGTTTTATTGGATAAAGATAAAAATAGTCAATATTTAAAGTTTGAAATAATGACCTACCAACAACATAAGTTTATAACAATTCTACTCATTTTTTTTGACCAAAATGCCCTCACATTTTTGTTTTGTTTAATTTTCATTGTCGATCAGGGTATCGGATATCCGACACAAGACATCGACATCATGTCTGACATCGTAGTCATAGTATCAGATGTCAGCTTTGACGTTTGTAAAGGTGTCGAAGCCACGATATAAAATACCGATATCATATCAGATACCATCATCATAGACCAGATGTCTGATTTGGTGTCGATCATGGCATTGGATCCTATGTTGGGTTTCTGATACATTGCTCGATGCTGAATTCAACATCGGGTGCTATGAAGATAGTGTCGGACATAATGTAGGTATCATGTATGGGGCACCAACATCATGACCGAATTTGTAGGATCATTATAAATTTAAGTTGTAGACTGGTAATGATTTTTAACAATCTCAATTTGTTATTTGGCAATTAACACTTGTTTTATTATTATTTGAGTGAAATTGTAATTATCAATTAATTTTTATATAATGTAAGAATATGTGTTAATTACACCATAATTTAACAGCAAGATTACTCTACCGTCCCATTACTCAAGTTGCACCATGATAATACTTTGGTATACGAAGCTTTTTTCATTAAAAAGTTGGTGATTATTAAGAGTAAATTAATTTCCTTTTAGAATTTAAAATTTATTTTTTTAGGGTATGCTTGTAATTTTACAATCGTATTTCATGACATATGTTATTTTTAGGTTTATAGTGTGTCTTACTCTTATGGTTCATATCCTATTTTACTCTTAGGATTTATGATTTACCCCTAAAATTAAGTGTTAAATTTTAGGGTAACTTGTTATTAACTAAATATTTTTAAAAAGAATCATTATTAGGGGCAACCTATTGTACCCTAGTTGTACTCGTAAATTAATTAGTAAGGAATTAAACTTGTGCAGGTTGGAAAAAAATTAATGTGGGACGTGATGATAATCGGGTCGGATGTAAATTACAAAGAAGAATTTATGCCAAGTGATGAAGCATCGTATGCAGTGATTGTGAGCAAAGAAAGAAAAATTTGTTGGGAACACCAATCCATTCGCAATACCTTCATCAACACCCAACCTGGAAAACTTGTTATCACTATCCATAATGGAGTTTTCAACAAGAGAATTTTGTACAGATACAAGATCAACAATCCATCCATTTCATAAATATACCATACTTATATACGTATTTCGAACAAATTGGCATATGTGACACAAACTAATCATGTTTTATACAAGTTTTTTTTTTCTTGTAAGTTAAAATTAAGGGGGATTATATGCTGCACATGGTGCACCTAAAATTAAATGATTTAAAATAGGGTACATTGAGTAATTTTTTTTAGTTTTTAATTATATAATTTAATTTAATGGTGGAGATTAAATTAAAATTTAATTTAATGATTAAAATTGTTTAGGTGCATCATAGTCCGACCCTAAAATTAGAGCCAAAATATATCTCATTTGCAATGTAGAATTTTATCGCCAACAAAATTTGTATTTAGATATTTTCTACTCAAATAAATTTATTTTGGACCAAAATGTCCCCTAATTTAAAAAAAAATTTAAAATTATTGTAAAATATTTTATATGGACATTACTCCTTATATAATTAGATTAGGAAGTGAGCTTATTTATCATTGTATCATTTTTCATTTCTATATAAAGGGTGAGAATATCAGAGTATAATATACATTCATACCGATAATGAAATTTCTCTCTCCTTTGTATTCTTCTCTTGCTTCTCTCATCGTTCTTATCAAATCTTTTACAACACGTTATCAACACGCTCTAACTAATTGAACTATCAATTGAAAGGAGATCACACTGAACTGTTAAATGAAGGGAGACCCTAGAAAAGAATCGTATATTTTCTCCAAGGTACTACAAAATTTTAAAATATTTATAATTGAAATCTGAAGAATTTATTAGATCATGAGGTTATTCGATCTAAATCTTATGATTATTTTATCATTGATACTTAATCGATACTTAATCACGTTTTTGTGTAAAATTTTAGTTATGCCTATGTACTATCACACAATTCAATGATAACATGCTCGGTAAAGATTTAATTTCTTGTTTTAGTTTGATTAGAATTTAAATAGTGAATTTGATTATACACTTTTAAATGGGTTAGTGGAAATCTATGAGATCTTATTCCACTTTGGGCAATATTTTTTTTCATATAGTAATTAGCGTTGGTGTATGATTTTCTGAATATTATTTTTAGAATTTATTTTGTGTTTATTTAATGGACAAATAACGATATTTATGAAATATTGTGTATAATTGTTCAATTGAATACTCCATATGCGTATATACAATTTTCACATAGAGATTATTAAACCTGTATTTCAATTTGAGGAATATATGTATATTTGTGGAATAGATGTATCAACTTATGCAATTATGTGTTATGTTTATATGGGAAGTGAATCAATTAATTCTTGAATTTATTTTAATTTTTTTAATTTATCGGCATGTAAAATTTTTTTTAACCATATATATGGTTAGTGCATGCCAGTTTCCTAAATAAAATAATTTTATTTCCAAAATAATTCATTCCTACTTCAGGGTTATTGAAGCGTGAATTGATGATAATCTTTTTTAAGATTATAGATCATTACCATAAATATTTTAGAGTAAATTTTTAATTTTTAAAGATTTAAGTAGAGATATTTTTAAAGTTGGCTACCGCGGCTCCTCTCTTCTCGAGAATCCATACTCCCCTTATCAGTGTATGGACAACTATCTCTCGAGCACATGTTTAGGTTCGGTCTCAATAGGAAAAGAAAATGGAGCACCTAACAACACATCTTCACAAACCAAGTATACAATCCTAAATTTTTGTAAAATCTATATATGGATTTATATTATTTAATAATGATATGTTTGTCATAAATTGATACCAATTTAGAATTTTTCCTTATATGGAAAATATTTCTTAATTTGAAAATCATACTTTATTATTTGATTAAACATTCTGTATACTGTCAAATATTTTTTCTATATGCTATCAAAATCATTAATTATTTATATAATTATCATATAATTATGGTATGATATATTTTACAAGCAAATTTTATACAATTTATATGGTATCCAATAATTTTTATACATATATATGAAATTTGATATAAATGGATAACATACACTTATTCCTTAATAATTTTATGACTGGATATTTCGAGTTTGTCTTTGATAACAATAATTATTTAAAATAAGCTTTAGACATTGAATTTTTAAATCCTGAGATTTAAGTGACAACTATTTCAAAAGCTTAATATATTACTGCCCAGAAGGCTAAAACACCAATCTTTCTTCGTCATTTTCTAAAAAATATCTAAAAAAATGAGTATCTAATTTTATGGCAGGCCCTGAAGGATCATTTTGATCAGCAATCTGTTATAATCCTCCCTCAAGCTCAACATAGCTGGTTAGAATCTAAGATTTCAACATTTTAAGTCCGTAAAAAAATATAATTCTGCTTTACACCGTATCATCTCACAATTGAAAATATGTATGTAGAACATTGCAGAAACTGAATTGATTGAAAAAAAAATTGTTCCACATTCCATGATAACAACCTCGTACTCCAGCAATAATATAGAGCTAGAAATTATACTAAGCATTCAGAGCTTATTTCTGCACTATTTACAGCAGAAAAATACAACCAATTATTAATGAAAACTAAAATGATAGACTAGTTAGTTCAAACCCTGTGCCAGAAGCACATGGTACATCCCAGAAGAATTATAATTGGCATGGAAGAGGAAGAGCAAGAACAAGATAGTAAATGAGGGAATTCACATTGGACTCCTCGTAATGGTCAAGACAATATTAATTGGCCTCAAAGAGACAATCAAGGTAACTCAAGTTCGTATGAATAAGGTGTGTGAGGTCGAGGATTTAACGGTATTGATAGAGCCCAAGGTAGTGGAATAATTTAAAATAAAGCTCATTGATAAAATCCAAATTCCACTTTAATTTGCTATAGATATGGATGCGAGGGTCACTGGTCTCGTATTTGTCGAACACCAAAATACTTGGTTGAGGCATATCAAAGAATGAAAAAAAAAGACAATAAGGGAAAAGAAGTTAATGGTGAATCACATCATACAAAATTGCCGGAAGCAAATAAAGATTTTGAACATGACAATGATGATTTGTTGGGTCTTGAGCTCGAAGCTTATAGAGATCAAGCATGATTTCAAATTTTAAAACAATATTTTCTAAATGTTAGACACTTAATTAATTCTATTACTTTACATATTTTAAGAACTTTAGATATCTGCAACAATATTTTACATTATTTGACCATGATAATTTTTTTCTATGATATCATATTTTTAAATTCATAACAAAATGCAATTCTGTTCTACACCTTATTTTCTAAAACAGTAAGCATAACATTACAGAGTCAGAATTGATTGATAAAACCAGTTTACTCTTCCATGCCAGCACACTCATACTCCAGAAGCATTAGAGAGTTAAAAAAAATTATACTAAGTATTCAGAGCTTATTTTTGCACTAATAGTTGCAAAAAAATATAATTAATTGTAAATAAAAAAATCATAACACTAAATTAGTTGGTTCAAAACTTGTGCATGAAGCACATGTATTTATATTTTTCATGGAAGGGTAGATGAAGTGTAAGAAATAATTATAGTTGAAAAATGAATTCACATTACCATCCTTGTATGTCGAGCACGAGGTCAATGATTTAAACCAACAAAAACAAATTTATCATAGATGTTGATGAAATAGTCATTGCTCTTATATATATGGCACACCTTGGTTGTGAAATATCAAAATATGCGAAAAAATGATATTTGTGAAATAAAAACAGTATAAATAAAAATATTTATTTGCCTAAAGCAAATAAAAATATTGGTCAATGATGACAATTTAGGACCTAAACTCAAAAATTATTGTGATAAAATATAATTTCAATTTTTGAGAATTTTTAAATTTCTAGACAATTTAGCTATGTTACATTACATTTGTTGTGATATTTATATTAGAAACCCAAAATCTTAAAAAATATGACATGAATGATTGGGTTATTTTGGGTAAATAGATGAGCCAAATAATTTAAATTCTTGTAATCATGAAATATGAAATGACACTTGTGAAGTTTGTGTGGAATTTTTATGGTATGATATTTACATATTAAAGTTAGAATTATTTTTTCGAATATGTTCAAGAGATTCAAGGAGAAAAATTGGTCAAGTTTTCTAATGTGATGACCAAAATATTTTCTTAATGTATCCATTGAATAAATATATTTTATTCAAAGTGCACTAATACAAATGGAATTTTATATGCTGAACTCAAATATTGAATATTTGATTTGGCTAATTTGGAATTGATATTGATTGATAATATTTAAAAAAAAAGAAAAAAAAAGTGAAACATCCAATGTCTTATGTTCACATGCAGTGAATATTTTATTCCAACAATTAATATTTGGAGAACTTGGAATAACTAATCACAAATTCTGGCTCCTGCATATCATAATTATACCCTCTTTTATAACTAGTGATGCTCAATCATGGCCAGAAGCCTTAAACATTTCACACCTACAAATTTTGAATTGTGCGTATTTCAATAGGCATTCTAATGATAATTATCCGTAAGTTTTTATAAAGTCCGAAATAGGGGATCAATATATATTCTAGTACGTTAATCGCACATTTAATGAAGATCATTTCATGGCATTAGGGAGAGATTTAAGCCTAATATTTATGTGAATGCCAAGAAATTCTATTATTTTGCACTAGATTGACTAAACTAGAAGTTCAAAAGATTATTGGATTACAATAGCAAATAAACTGTCAAACTATTATGATGAAGTGACAAAGTCCCTTATATTTATAATCAATGGACAACTGGAAGTGGAGTTCCCTAGGGACATACTATTTTAAACAATTATTGGATCAACGCTAGAACCATGAAAGACTTTATAATTTGAAAATTCAATATTCGCGGAAATTAATTTTAAGAATAAATAGTCACTTCCAAATTATCCGAAGAGTTTGTTTTTTATAATGAAAATTCTCTTTAATAAATTTGTCCAGAAGACAAATATTCAGTAAATTCGAACGTGTATCAAAATAACCAAAATACTGGGTATGCAAAATGGTTAGATCCAAACGTATTGGAAAATGACGAGGATCTAATAACATAAATGTAGATATATAGAAATCATTATAAAAGTTGAGAGAAGAATATGAATTGAAATACAAAGTTGTCGACAACACATTGCCTCTTTGATTGATTCTACTGTCTTAAATAATAATCTGGATCCCGAACTTATATTTGATATCAAAGTGTTAGAAGAACAAATATTTTGTAAGACATAATAAAGCATTGAGATCAAGCTTTAACTCGTTAAATATTTATTTAAATGTTCTTTGATGTGATATAATTATTTGTCCCAGAAGGACATATGAATGATAAAGTGGTGATCAGTTAAAGCTCAAAGGGTTCGTGCAGAGGCCCAATATATAAATGATACATACTCTCCCATTATACATAACGTTTCACTACTTAATTTATATGGCCGTTTCAACATATTTAAATATGCAGTAAATATACATCATTATATGATTTACAGGAAAATCCACGAAGGATTTAAATCTTCTCAATTTGGATGAGAATTAAATATCACAACATATAGCTATGGTATTGGTCATTGCAAGATCTTGAAACAATTAATATGGATATGCTACATTTTTATTTGTTATGTCTTCCTAAAGAAGAATGTAAATTGTGTGTATATGAATGCTTTAAGATTTGGATGTCTGATGCGCGTTTTCTTTGCACGCAAAATTAATCCTCAAGTATTTAAGATATTAGTTGCAGCTTAAGCAAGCGACCAAATGAAATATCAAACCCAAAGGATGGCGTATTATCAATTTAATTATTAACTAAATTAATTAAGACGAATTGGCAATAAAGTTGTGAATTTATTATAAACTACGAAACAATGAATTAAAATAACAAATAAAATAAATTGAAAACTAGGAAAATACGAAAGTGAATCAAAGTAAGAGATGAGGTAGCTCTAAGATAATCCAGTTTCACTCATTAATTTTCTTTTCGTGTATCAATATCCGACTCTACCTTGTGTAATATGGATGTATCACTAAACCATGCATATTTACTCTATAGACACAAGAAAACATGCGTATAATGCGTGTGAATAACATTAGAGCAAGAGATATAACTTCACCCCCTTTCTAGGTACTATCAGTATCAATTATTTCCCTCTAGGATTGGAACTCTAACCCGATATGATATCCCTTTATAGATACTATAAAATTACTTTCTTTATCCCACTTATTAACCCGAATTCAATTCAATTAACAAGTATTCATATATGATAGTTCTAATGAAGTTTCGGAGTCCCCTCACTTAGAATCATAACATGAAATCTTGTTCAACAGTGAACGCGCTCAATCAATAACCAAGATGAACATTCAAACTCTATTCAACAGTGAATGATGCACAAAACGACTTTGAATATGGATTAAAAATGCACAGTCATATATAAACTAAACCACAAGTAGTGTTGTACGGAGTATACACATGAAAATTAAATTAATTCATATAACCATCAGAACCCTAGATTACCAAAATGGTTCTAGCCCATGATGTTACGAAGAACAATCATGAGGGTTAGATAGATCTTACCCATATATCTGGAAAATACAAGATAAATTAAGAAACGAATAAACCCTAGATGTGGGCGTAGTCGCATCCTTCTCCATCTTGAATCCTCCTCTTGGTTCTCCTCTTAATTACACAAACGAATCTTCAAAGTGATGGATGGATGAGTGATCCCCTCTTGTGGGGTGTAGGATGATTATGTTATTGTTTTAATGAATAATGATGTGATCCACATCATCTTTTATACTTGTAAGCTCGAAAACACGCAGAAACATGCACTAGGGGTGTAAAAATATGGATTTGGAGCTGTCCCAGGCATTTGATTCGACTTATGGGCTTGGTCGAACCATGGTCAAATCAAAATCAGCAATTTAATGCACTTTCAGGCTTCTTGTTTGACCACGAAGCAGTGGTCGAACCACTCATGTCGTGGTCGAATTGGTCTAAACCAGCTTGTGCAGTCTCATCATTTCGCGTATAACTTCTACATCCAAGCTCCGATTTGAGTGATTCTTAGGCTCACGCGATCCTCTCTTCTTTGACTTTCTATAAATATAAAGAACTTATAGAAACTCTAACAATTGAATGTGTAACAACTCATGCAAAGTGGCTCAGTTGTTTTGTTTGGCACACTTGGGCGACGTCACCATTTTGATCATAACTTTCTCGTTTTGACTCTGATTAAAGTGTTCCTTAAGCCAAATCGACTCTCTCTTCTGTGGATTTCTAACTATATATCACATTTCCAGTTCAGAGTTCCACAAAATACAAAATAATTACACAAATTGGACATGCGTTTTTCAGTATTCATACACAAGTTGCATCTTTTCTCCAACTTTGCACTTTTGATCCTTTTTCCACCTAAAATACAATAAAACACCTCAAGTGCACCTTTTTCTCACATATATTGAATATAAGATACTTGTGCGAATATATGACAATAATTTTCATAAAAAAGATGTTAGATTGGACATTTAAACACGCTTATTTTTATTCACATCAATCCCCCAAACTTACCCATTGCTTGTCCCTAGGCAACAAGATAAAAATAAAGAGAAAGAGAGTAAAATTAGCAGGGAAACAAGGACTATGACCAATACCCCCTTCATAATACACTTGTCCTTAACTTAGGTCATGCAACTCTCATTACATGTAATAATCAATTCATAACATACAAGATAAGACAATCACCACCAATTCAAATGTTCCATTAACATGTTCTCACGTGAAGTATATTCACTCGCACTAAAGTGTAAAAAATGTACACTTATGAGTTAAGGTGTTTACGCTCAGATTTAATTCAAGTGCATGCGTAACCATAAGCTTACCAAATATCTCAAACTCTTCACCACTAAAAGTATGATTCGACAATAGAATCAAAAAGGACATTTCTTTTGGATGTAACGTTGGCTCTTTGGTTAAGGTAGGAAATATATGGATAAGTGACTCAAAACTTGGATTAATCAAGCACGCCTATTATGATCTTTCATTCCTCTTCACTGCTTCAAGTATCACACGTCCTCCTCAACTCTTTCTCGTCTTTTTCTCTTTCTTTCTAGCACAACATTTTTTCCTTCTTTTTTTTCTTCTCTCATTTTTTTCTCTCAAGGTACCAATTCGGGCACTATCTCGTGCATCCTCCATAGGGTATTAGATTTAAGCACTACCCTACGGTGTTTTATTCCATGGAGTACTAGATTTAAGCATTACTCCATGTTTTTCTTTAGATGCATTTTCAAGCTTCAATCACTTTTTCAACACCAATTTCATTCCTTCGCAAACTGTTATCAAACTCCATCAACACACTTTGAAAAGCCATTAATTCTCGTCATCATAGAATCAAATCTAAAAAAAATCAGAAACTCAAAGTGGTTATTTCTGGTAAGCTGCCAAAGAATACGGTTTTTAGGCTTAACGTGGCTAACTACGGATAAACATTATTCGGTAGGGAATTATTTAGTTAAATGACACATAAATTCAAGGATGGCCTAAAATCATCTCCCATTATCTAACACAATGTAGTTTCAAGTAAGACAAGAGGCAAGTTCTAGAATACACACACAAAAACGATACTCACCAGAAAAGAAACTATAATGTGATTATGTAACATGATCAACGAGGCTCAAAATCTCACATGGGTTTTTAACAAGTAATAGATCACTTTTCATGGTAAGCAATATTCCACAAGTACACAGAACTTCATACCACAATATAATTCAAGTACAATTCTTTCATCAATTTCAAGAGCATATGAATTTTAGGTACAATTAAAAATATAAGCTCATGTGGATCACTAAAACCATAAACTCAATTGTTTTACTCTATGAATTAAAAACACACATAAAAATTAGAATAAGAAAACGAGGGCACCTGATTTTTCTTCAATGTATGCACGAGCTCCTCGAGTTGTTCAACTCGATCAGGTCAAAGCCTCAGTTTACCTGTTTCTATCATCAAAGCTCAAGTACACCTAATCATCACAGATTCATCAATAATAAAATAAGAGAACTATAAGAAAGACTCAATTGATTATCTAATTGACTCCATAAACTAGACATAACACGACACACTAAACATTAGGTAAGTTGCACAAAAATCGACATATCAATACCAGTTAAAATATTAATATGCCACAAAAAATCAACCCCCTTAATAAACAAACAACCAATGAAAGGAAAAATTATATCCTCGGTGCTCATAAAACGAGGTAAGTACATCACACCCCCCAAACTTAGTAAAAACATAAGTTGAAACTAAGTTTGAAAAAGATTTAATTGCCGAAGTGTGAGCACCTTAAATATAATAACTCCTCACTCACACGAAATAAATAAAGCAATAAAACAGAAGGGATAAGCCCCAAACAAGCGCTCATGTTTAACGTCGGACAGTCACGATGGTATGAAACCTTTTGAAGACTACTTGATCAGAGGACGGTCTTGTCGCATTCTCACCTTCAAATACTTTTTTCCCCTCTTCTTATCTACACTCAGCACCTCACCTTTCTTGGTTACAAAAATATGATCCTCGGAAGTTTCTTTCTTCAATGGCTGTCTAGATTCCTCCTTATCAATCTTCCACTCAAAATTCAGAATCATCTGTCCTATTAAAATTAAAATTAATTAAGTTATAAATCATGTCATCGCTCTTTCATGATTAAGTCTCCATGGGCATCTTTATTGCTTGATCAAGAGAAAAAACCACATCTTCATTATCCATCTGCAGTCTAAGCTTCTCGGCTCTCAACCTTTTTGCTCTTTCCCACTTCTTCTCAACTATAAGCTCAGTATTCTGCTCTTGTGATGGTACTGAAGTAGCATTAACATCAGTTAACGCATTACGTGCTGAAAATGGTGCTGGGCGAGATGGTTTGACCATGGTTAAATCATGAGTGCTGGTCGAACTAGGTGTGTAGTGGTCGAACCAGGCTTCAGAAAGTATAGCATCTCCCGGATAGCTCGGTTCGACCATGGTTTGACCAACAGGGTTGGTCGAACCAGGATTGGGTTGGTTGAACTCAACTTAAAAAAAAAGAGGGTCACACACAGGCTGGTCCGACCATGGTTCGACCTTCAGGGTTGGTCAAACTACTTTGGTGTTGGTCGAACTCGACTTCCAGATGCTCCAAAGGTTGCCCAGGTGCTTGGTTCAACCTCCAGGCTATGGTTCTACCTACTTGCTTGGTCGAACCCTGGACAAATCTAGCTCCTAGAGCTTCAGAATTCATTTTCAGCATCATCAGTCCCTCATACTGCGTTTCTGACCTTAATGTGATGGCGTGACACTCTTTCGAGAACATTATTTTCTCCAATGTTTGTGTCAATTGATTCACGTTCTCGGTCATTTGTCCCATTATCAAAGTAAGATCCTTCAACTGCTTAGATAAATCTGCATGATTAGCCTTCATTGTTGCCTCGTTGTGGTTAACTCTTGCATCATTCATTGCCATGTATCGATTGAAGGTATCTTCAACACTCTTCACTGCTTGCTGATAGATACTAGGTCCCCTTTGTGTCAACTCTGTAATCTGCTTCTGCTGAGACTCTTGTAGCTTGTTGATGTTAGCTAGACTAGAGACAATCTCATCATCCCTATTCGGCTTCACCACTTGATGTTCAACCTGTGCTATCTTGCCAAGTACATATGATCCTCTTACTCTCTGCGTAGGCTTATCACGTAAATTCATGGAGATGAATTCAAACTACTTTTCTACTTCAAGTGTCGTCTTAGATAACAACACTCCTCCTGATGATGCATCAATAAGAACACGCGACTCACAATCCAATCTATAGTAGAAAATGCTTATGTATTGAGCCTTAGAAATCCCATATTATGGGCACCTCCTAAACATGTCTTTAAACCTGTCCCACGCCTTATGAAAGTTCTCACCCTGATTCATAACAAATTGGGTGATCTCTTGCTTCATTCTTAAGATCCTTGAGGGTGGCATGTATCTCTCTAAGAACTTCTGCTGCAGTTGGTCACATGTAGTGCAGTCTGTGGCATCAAGAGTCTCATACCAAGTTTCTGCCCTATCAATCAATGAAAACTTGAATAGGGCGATCCGCCTAGCATTATCATTAGGTCCAACACCCTTTTAAGTATTTGTATAACCAAGAAATCTTTTGAGATGCTGATATGGATCTTCAAAGGAACTCCCAGAAAAGGGATTCTTCACTACCATGTTAATAAGAGCGGGTTATATCTCAAAATCATCATCTTCCCCCTTGCTCCTATCAACCCCATGTTACCAATTTCATAGTTCGTGAAAATTTCACGTATGGCAACATTATCCGCCAGCCATGTTTAGTTCAATGTGTTACTCCTTCTTTTCCTTCCTCTCCTTTTTCTAGTGCACAAGTAACTCAGAAAAATTTAAGGTTAGATAGAATTAAATAATCACAAATAAAGATCTTAATCAAACTAGAAATAATAAAATCAATAATAACAACCATCCCCAGCGCCAAGAACTTGATGCGCGTTTTCTTTACACGCAAAATTAATCCCAAAGTATTAAGGATATCAGTTGCATCTTAAGCAAACGACCAAGTGAAATATTGAACCCAAAGGACGGCGTATTATCAATTTAATTATTAACTAAATTAATTAAGATGAATTGACAATAAAGTTGTGAATTTATTATAAACTACTAAACAATGAATTAAAATAATAAATAAAATAAATTGAGAACTAGGATAATGCGAAAGTGAATCAAGTAGGAGAATATGTAGCTCTAGGATAATCCAGTTTAACTCATTAATTTCCCTTTCGTGTATCAATATCTGACTCTACCTTGTGTAATATGGACGCATCAGTAAGCCATGCATATTTACTCTATAAACACAAACAAACATGCATATAATACTTGTTAATAATCTTGGAGCAAGAGATATAACTTCACCCCCTTTCTAGCTACTATTAGTATCAATTATTTCCCCTAGGATTGGTACTCTAACCCGATATGATCTCCCTTTATAGGTACTATAAAATTACTCTCTTTATCCTACTTATTAACCCAAATTCAATTCAATTAACAAGTATTCATGTATGATAGTTCTAATGAAACTTCGGAGTCCCCTCACTTAGAATCATAACACGGAATCCTGTTCAGCAGTGAACGCACTCAATTAATAATCAAGATTAACATTCAAACTCTATTCAACAGTTAATTATGTACAAAATGACTCAGAATATGTATAAAAAATGCACAGTCATATATAAATTAAACTACAAGTAGTGTTGTATGGAGTATAAAACGAAAGTTCAATTAATTCATAAAACCATCAAAACTCTTGACTACCAAAATGGTTCTAGCCCATAATAATATGAAGAACAAACTTGGGGGTTAGATAGATCTTGCCCATATGCCTGGAAAATACAAGATAAATTAGAAAATGAATAAACCCTAAATATGGGCGTCTTCGCGTCCTTCTCCGTCTTGAATCCTTCTCTTGGTTCTCCTCTTGATTCCACGAACGAATCTTCAAAGTGATGAATGGATGGAGGAAAGGATGTGGATGATGGTTGGGGGTGATCCCCCTTGTGGGGTGTAGGATGATTGTGTTGTTATTTTAATGAATAATGATGTGATCCACATCCCCTTTTATACTTATAAGCTCTCCTTATAGACCTAGGATGAGCTTTTTAAGATGAAAACATGTAGAAACATGCACTTGGGGTGTAAAAATACGGATTTGGAGCTGTTCCAGGCATTTGGTTCGACCTATGGGCTTGGTCGAACCATGGTCGAATCAAAATCGGTGATTTAATGCACTTTCAGGCTTCTGGTTCAACCACGACACAGTGGTCGTACCACTCGTGTCGTGGTCGAACCGGTCTAAACTAGCTTGAGCAGTCTCACCATTTTGCGTATAACTTCCACATTCGAGTTCCAATTTAATTGATTCTTACGCTCACACGATCCTCTCTTTCTTTGCTTTCTATATATTTGAAGAACTTACAGAAACTCTAACAATTGAATATGTAACAAGTCATGCAAAATGGCACAGTCGTTCTGTTTGGCACAGCTTGCGCGACGTCACTACTTCGATCATAACTTTCTCGTTTGGGCTCCGATTGAAGTGTTCCTTATGCTAAAATGACCCTCTCCTCTGTGTCTTTCAAAGTATATATCATACTTCCAGTTTAGAACTCCACACAAACACAGAATAATTACACAAGTTGGACGTGCGTTTTTTACCATTCATATACAAGTTGCACCTTTTCTCCAACTTTATACTTTTGATCCTTTTTCCACCTAAAACACAATAAAACACCTCAAGTGTATATCTTTTTCACATATATTGGATATAAGATACTTGTGCTAATATATGATAACAATTTCCATAAAAATGTGTTAGATTGGACACTAAAACACTCTTATTTTCACTCTCATCAATGTACAAAAATTTATATAAGTTAACTCACCCCAAGATGACGGATTTTTCGAAATGAAAGAACTTGGATAAAACCAAAAAGTTGTCTCAACCTGTAGGTTGAGAATATTTTAAATTTAAATACCAGTTAATTTATTTAATAATTATTTTAGATCAATTTCGATATATATATATATATATATATATATATATATATATATATATATATATATATATATATATATATATATATATATATATATATATATATATATATACTTGAAGTATATAATGAGGATATTTTGGGCTAGAAGTCCCTCAATTTAATTCTTTTAAAGCAAACATATATCATAATTGTATCAGGCAAGATATGCATTTATGATGAACTTGCTAGTAAGATTTTATGACTCTCGGACAAAGATAAGTTAAATAAATTAATCATATCCTCATGTATCTCGTAGATACAAAATATATTGGTTTATTTATAAGTAACCAACATGACATTGATATATTGATTTGAATGTCAATTCCCAAAATGTTGAAGTCTCAAATTGGTGTTAGGATAAGATTGTGGATATAATAAATGTATAGCCCATGATGCATGTTGAAAGATACATTTCCCCAGTCTTTTATAAGACAATAAATTCTGTGTTGCATAGATAAGGAATTAATATATTATGAGAGACATGACAAATTTATTTTATGTGCTCCAAAAAAGCAATGAGATATTACACATAGTATTTGCTCATATGAAAATCTGAATTATTTATCGTTGTTTAGTTTACTCCCAAATTATATTTTAGTATGTGCTTGTAGTATTGTATTATGTAGACCCAGAAGATTGTCGTCTTTAGGGGGAGTAATAATTTTAAGTAAATTCTAAAATTTTGATCTTGAAGATCAGCAGTTATATTTTAAAATACCGCTATCTGGAGGGGGAGCGGTAATTTCTATACAATTCAGAAGATTAGGTCTTGTACTAGTTGTACTCTTTTTCCATTTGCTAAGTTTTTCCCACTGGGTTTCTTAGACTAAGGTTTTTAATGAGACAACTAAAGCAACACATGAAAATTGTAAGGCTTGTACTCTTTTTCCTTTAACTAAGTTTTTTGCCTGAAAGGTTTTCTTAGTTGAAGGTTTTTAATGAGACAGACAAGATAAATGTCTTAGGGGAGAAACAACTCTAAATAATCCTGAAGATTGAGTGCTAAAGATTGGGTCCTGAAGACCAAGCTGTACTCTTTTTCTTTAACTAGTTTTTTTTCTATGAGATTTTCTTAGTTAAAAGTTTTTAATGATGTAGCTATTGTGAATAAGACATGTACTCTTTTCTCGACTGATTTTTCCCATGAGGTTTTCTAGCGAGGTTTTTAATGAGGCAAGCATATGACGTCGTAATGTCGTAATGTCCAAGGGGAGTGTTGTGAAATATTTTACATGGACATTAATTCTTATATAATTAGAATAGGAAGAGAGCTTATTTACTATTGTATCATTTCTCTTCTCTATATAATGAGTGAGAATATCAAAGTTTTATATACATTCATACCGATAATGAAATTTCTCTCTCCTCTGTATTCTTCTCTTATTCTTTATGCTTCTCTCATCGTTCTTATCAAATCCTTTATAACAAAAATGATAAAAATTATGTATTCTATGTCGAGGATCCGAAATCATGATCTGCATTAAATCAAACTTTCAGTGCTATGACGACGATATCGGATATGGTGTCGGTATCTTGTTTTGGAGCCCCGATACCTTAATCGATACCAAAATCGACATCCGATGATATGATACTAGTGTCGGACATGATGTTAGTATCTTGTGTCACATATGCGACACCCTGAGCGATACTGAACACATATATATATATATATATATATATATATATATATATATATATATATATATATATATATATATATATTAAAGGTGTGGGATTTTAAGGGGTATTTTGGTCCAAAATAGAACATTCGGTTAAAAAGTTATAAATCTAGTTGATAGGTGGCAATGATTTTGAATTGCAAAAGTGGGTAATTTTGCAATTCCCCCTTAAATTAATGATTGGATGCAATTTTAAAATTATAATAATAAAAAAAATTAAAAACAAAAATTACCTATTTTTTAATAATATTTAATTATTTTATACTCCTTCCGTCCCATAACAAGTTTTTTTCATATTTTTCTCATTTGTTTGTCCTTCAATAAGTTTCATACCCCAAAACAGAAAACGAAACTTTATTTAATAACCTCAAAAGTTACTTTAATTTCAAATTTGCTACTCATTTTTCATATTCATAACAATACTTTATACTTTTTATTACCTAAATACTAAAACACTCTCAAAAGTCAATAATGTTAGTTAAAATTTTTATTCTTAAACGTGAAAGAATAAGTGTGAAACCTTTAATGGAATGGAAGGAATATATAATTTTATATTAACATGTACATGTAAATCAAAACCTTGAGAAAATCATCAAATATTTAATAAATTTCTATATGATTAGAAAAAAACACATTCAAAATTGTAATTATTAGTTATCAAATTCGGTGTAGTTTATATTATATTTAAATCCGCAAAAAAAATATTAATGGAGACATTTCATCAAACACTTTGTAGGCATAATAATTATGACTTCAAAACTCTAGCAACATGATTTCAAGAAATAAAATACAAGATACAAAATTACAAATAAAGAAATAAGGAAATTATGAAATAAAAAAAAAGAGAAATAAGGAAAGTTTGACTTTTTAATTTTAAAATATATATTTAACTTAATTTGAGAAATATGAAATTATTGACTTTTTAATTTTGAAAATATATTCATGCTAATAAGAGAGATAAGGAAATTTTGACCTTTTAATAAAGGCTAAAACTTGTGTGTCCAAGGACACCATGCACTCAGATACCCTTTAGTATTAAATGGTATATCCTTAGTATAAAGATGTGTATCTTTTATTTCCCGAAAAAATAAAAAGAAAATTAATAAAAGTTGTATACCTTTTAGAACAAAATATTGTACCTTAAATTAATTAAAGTGCATACTCTTTAGAACAAAATGATATACCATTACACATCTTGTGCACATGGGGATACAAGAGACCAACTCTTTAATTAATAAATGAGAAAGGAACAGATTTGATAATTTATAGATTCTCCTCCAATCCATCAAAGGCAAGAGTAATTTCATTTTGTTTTAAAAAAATATCAAAACGTGCAGTTTTTTATTTGGATGGTTCAATTTGTTTTTTCGATTATAATCGGTCCAAATTAGTTTTTTTAATTTAATAAAAAATAGTTTTTAGGAGTTTTCGAAACGATTCTCGGTCAAATCGGTCGGTCCGGTTTTAAAACAGTAATGAGAACATATATAATAAGATTTGTTTAAACAAATCTTAACTAATTATGTATTATCTTTATTACATTATGTATTTATATAATCAGAATACTTTGATTATGGGTTGTCCCGTCTCACATAAATCATTTTACAAAAGAGTGCCACTTATAATTATATCCTTTAAACTATATAAGGGTACACATTAAACCTATGGACAAAATTGGTTATAAACCAAAGAGGAAAAAAAAAGAGACAAAAAAGGTTCCATAGAATAATGAGATCCATTTATGATAGATTTATGTTTTGGGCAATGCGAGACCGTCTTATAGAAAAATTTTCTTGGACAAACTTCCTTGTGAGACGTTAGTTATGCGAGATGGTTTGACGTTAGTTATGTGAGACAGTTTGTGAGACGTATTAAAGTATGTCTATTATGTAGATGAAATATATTTAATAGTTTTTAAAGTATGTTTTTTAAAATATGATAAATGATGAATTAAAGTATGATTTTAGGGTGTTATAATATGATTTATGTAATATCTTAGCTCAACTAGATTTTTTTTAGAAAGCCCAAAACCTATTTATTTATTTTTATGGCCTAAAAGGCAAGCCCTAACTTAGCTCAACTAGATTTTTTTTAGAGAGCCCAAAACCTATTTATTTATTTTTATGGTCCAAAAGGCCAGCCTTATCTTAGCCCAACTAGATTTTTTTTTAGAAAGCCCAAACTTATTTATTTATTTTGTGGCCCAAAGTTTCAGCCCACTTAAATGGCTTGATATATATAATTATTAAGGCTAAAGTTAAAAAAAAAAGAGAGAAGAACGAGAGAAGAAAAGCAAAAGAGGGGAAAAAAGAGAGTAAAAAGGAGAAACCCTTGTTGATCAAATTCTCCCTTACAACCCTCATCCTAGGTGGTTTCTAAGTTGTTTTGAGGTAAGTGGTGTGTGAATTAAGCTTCCTTCTTCCATGATTTTGTAATTTTGTGGGGCTTTTCTTTTTGGTATGTGGGTAATTCGCAGACTGTTCGAACAGATTTTGACATAGGTATTACCCTTGAAAGTTTACAAACTTAATTTCTTACGTAGCTGAACTCGTTAACTTTTAGTAGCCACTTGAAACGCCTCAATCCGATTATTCTACAATTAGTTATAATTTTTCTCGTAAACTGCCGCTAGCTGGAAAATTTCAGAATTTTTATGTCGAATTCAAACTTATTTTCTATTGTTTCATTTAGTTAATGTATTGAAACGGGTTATGTGGGATTAGGAACTGATGTTAAGGAGTCACAAGCCATTTTTATTTAATATCGACTCGTTCGAACTCGATTAGGATTTATTTTTAGCAATGAAAGGGATGTTACCGCTAATAGTTAGTTATATTTGATTTGTCTTTAATTGCTCATCTCCTTTCTAGGTAAAGAACCAGCTACGAAGGGCAAGGGACCGACTTCAGATTCCGGAGAGAGTTAATCACTTCCTTGTGAGTTGATAATTCGGGAACGTCTTCTCTTGTGGGAAGTGTGGACCCTCGATAAATGTGCATTTATTTTAACTTTAGTTAATTGATAAGAAAATTATTTGATATTGTGTTATGTGGTAAAGAGCCTGATTGACTCGATTGCTCTGCTTAGAGTCTTGTTAGCCATTTTATGAGTATTATTGATTTTAACTTATTTTGAAGAGCCTTGCCGGCTCGATATCTGACAGCATTTATTGTGAATTATTTGAGAATTGATTTCTGGTTATTCTTGTGTGCCAATCAATACTCTAACTTGAGTCGTATTCATCTTATGACGCATATGCATATGTATGCCTGGTACCAAGGTTAAGTAGCCCGAATTGGTCACGGTTCGGGTGAGTTGGAGCGACATTGATTAAGTAGCCCGAATTATCGCGGTTTGGGTGAGTTAGAGTGACAACCAAGTTGCCCGGGATTGGCAAACCCGGGTGAGTTAGATCTAACGGGGCACCTGTCCATTTGCCAAATACTGATACTCTGGAAGGTGATCGTTAGATGGATCAGTCTATTATATACTCAGTCAACGTCACCGGTGTGGGACATGCATGTCATATATGTTTATATGTTTGATCATTTCAAGTATTCACGTCGATATTGAATTGTGAACTTTAGCACTAGGCGTGTTGAGAAAGAATATTAATGTGCATTTTATCTAGAGTAACGGTGACGGGCTTGGACTGTCTCTCGACGGAGAGCTCAGTTCGAGGAGGATATTGACTACCCAAGCGTCTTTTATGTGATAACATGTTGTTTGAACTAATTGTGTTATTCGTAAATGTGCACTAAGGTTTTTATTTTCATTAATATGTACACTGAGTGAGAAATAGTTATTGTGAGACGAAATGTTGGATTTTATATTATGAACCGCGAGTGGGAATACATGCTTCGTATAAGGGTCGGGGTGACCGGCTTATCACCTCACTGAGCTAGTGGTTTTGCTCACCCCCATCATTCTTTCCTTTTCAGGCTGTTGATATCGTTTTGGTTGGAGGTTTTCCTATCGTTTGCTCGTCATCCAATCCGTGTTTTGGGTACTTTCTCTTTTATGTAAATTGACGGATTCATTGGCGAGATTGTATAGTTTATATTTGGTCACCCCCTTGATGTTCTTTTTGTACCTTCGCGATGTTATATCGTTCATGTATATTTTCTTTAAACTAAGTTACACCATTGTATTTTGTACCTTTGTAAATCCTTGTTGATACTTTTTGAGATGATGTCCTCGTGTTGTACCCGTTGTTATCAGTTGTTCAGTTCTACAGGTACTTGATAGCAAGCCTTATGTTTTCTATAAACTTTGTGGAGTGGAGTGCACCCATTCTGCGAAATTTATGGTTAACGTGGCGGTTGTCGCGTTCTGTCTGGGGTCGGGGCGTGACAACTTTCTTGGTATCAGAGCCTGGTTTTATGATTCTCATTCTTTTTGAGTCGAGCCAATGGGTCCAACTTTGTTTCTATGTCATCCTAAGGTATCGTATTGCCTTGACGTTGACCTTGCATTTTCTTTCCTTTCTTCCTTTCAGTCATTATGGCACCTCCAGTTCGTCGTCGAGGTCGAGGACACGCTCCTCGTGATACTCCGAGTCCTCTACTCTCTTCTGTTCCTCGTGGACCTCGAGGACATGTTTCTTCTGATCATGTCGTTCCTCTGACGGTTACGGACCCTATCAATTCTGATCATAGGGTGCCAGTTTCCCAGGTAGAGCAACCACGGGCCCAGTTGCGGGTTGAGCACATGATGACACCCGAGCAGTACCAATTGTATTATGATCACATTCGAATACATGGTGTTCCACCACCTTCAACGGCACATACGACTACGACTGTCACTGAAGAGGTTCTTCGTACTAATGAATCGATTCGACCTACACCTAATGTACCAATTTTTACTCCAGAAATGGCTTTAGGAGGTTCTACTTCTCGAGGTGCACTTTTATACCAGAATTGGTGAAAGCAGTTGAAAACATGGGGACTTCGAAATTTGACGGTGCAAGAGATGTTTCTAAAGCGGGGGCATGGTTAAAGGAGATTACAGAGACCTTTGACACCTTGATGATTGAAGAATGTTATCGTGTGGTCATTGCAACCAAGCTGTTAGGCCCAAATGCACGACGATGGTGGCAGAATCTAAAAGAGACATCTTCGGTTACTATTACATGGGTTATCTTTGTGGAACGATTCAAAGATCGATACTTCTCTCAGTACATCAAGGATCAGAAGAGAAAGGAGCTCTTCAACCTCTTTCAAGGCATTATGTCGGTCGTGGAGTACGAAAGCAAATTTCTGGAATTGCGAGAATTCGCTCCTGAGTCATATACGACGAGAGACTTATGCAAGAGATTTGAAGATGGTCTTAATTTAAATATTCGAGATCGCATCAAGTTCGGAGACAAGTACGAGAGTCTTGACGATCTCGTAGAAGAAGCCTTGAGGGTAGAAGGTTTAGTTCGGGCGAGACATAAGCTTGCAGAACGATCTCAAAAGAAAAGGCATGGGAGCGCATTTTCAGGAAATGCATCGAAGGTGTATAGGGGTGTGGGATCTTCGCGTGGCGCACCAAGTTCGGTACCTATTAGTTTTCCTCAACCTCGGGAGCAGTTTAGTAGAGGCGGGAGCAATGTCTCGGGATCGGTTGGTGAAAATCGCAAGTGCCAGAATTACTTAAAATATCACGACGGTCCCTGTAAGGCTCCTCAAGTATGTTTTCAGTGTCGACAGCCGGGGCATATGCGAAGTTCTTGTCCTCAGCTTATGGGAACGAGCAGCCAGGGTTCTGGTCAGCTTCGTGGTAAACTAACATATTCTACACCTAGAGATACTCGATCTGCAGTTACCAGAGTGCCCGATGCCTCAAGCGGCCCTAGTACTCAATCACCTATGCAAGGAAGGATGCAAACTAGAGTATTTTATATTTCCCAGGAAGAGGCTCGCTCAGATCCGAAGGTTGTGACAGGTAATTTATAATCTGAGTATTTTCACATGCTAGATCTAACCCCGCCTTGTTATGCCACTTGATTACGAATAGAACATTCATAAGAAATTCTATCTTTCCAAATTTTTAAATCACAATCTCACCTAATATTACTTCTTTAGGCCATGTGTTTGTGGGAGACCATCAGATCTACATTTTATTTGACCCAGGTTCTGATAGGTCTTATATCCGGAATGATCTTACTGCGATCTTAGATTATCCTATCTCTCATTTGTCACCTGGAATCATCGTTCATACCCCTCTTGGAGAGCGTTTAATTCGTGATTCGGTATTCCTTGGTTGTCCATTGAAGATCAAAGATGTCATTTTAGAGGCTGAATTGATACCATTGCCTTTGATTGATCTTGATGTTATTCTTGGCATGGATTGGCTTTCTTCTCATCATGCAATTCTCGATTGCCATGAGAAGCTTGTTATTTTTCGTAGACCAGGATTCTCAGAACTTGTTTTTGAAGGTAAACTTCAAACGAGATCCCTCTCTTTTATTTCAATGTTGACTGCGCATAAATTAATGCGTAAGGGTTGTGAGGCATTCTTGGCATTTGTCATCGATACTTCTCTTTCTGAAACTAAACTAGATGACATCCTGATTGTGAATGAATTTCCTGATGTCTTTCCCGAAGACTTACCAAGACAACCTCCAAATCGAGAGATTGATTTTTCCATTGACGTACTTCCTGGAATCACACCTATATCGATTACTCCATATCGAATGTCGCCTGCTGAGCTCAAGGAACTCCAGACACAACTTGGGGAATTATTGGAGAAAGGGTTCATACGACCTAGCACATCTCCGTGGGGTGCTCCAGTTCTTTTTGTCAAGAAGAAAGATGGATCACTTCGCCTATGTGTCGACTACCATCAATTGAACAAGGTGACAATCAAGAACAAATATCCTCTTCCAAGAATCGATGATCTGTTTGATCAATTGCAAGGAGCAACTGTGTACTCAAAAATTGATTTGCGATCCGGTTATCACCAACTCAATATTAGGGAATCTGATATCCCTAAGTCTGCTTTTCGAACCAGATACAGTCATTTTGAATTCTGTGTTATGCCTTTTGGACTCACAAATGCTCCTGCAGTTTTTATGGATCTTATGAATCGGGTCTTTCGGCCGTACTTAGATAAGTTTGTCATCATCTTCATTGATGACATTATTATTTATTCGAAATTGGACGACGAGCATTCTCATCATCTAAGAATTGCTCTGAACATTCTCAGAGAAAATCAGATTTATGCTAAATTCTCGAAGTGTGAATTTTGGCTTCGTGATGTAAGCTTTTTGGGTCATCACATTTCTAAAGAAGGAATCTACGTCGATCCAGTGAAGATTCAAGCTATACTAGATTGGGAGCGTCCAAAGAACGTGACAGAGATTCGTAGTTTTCTGGGATTAGCTGGATATTATCGACGGTTTGTCAAAGACTTTTCGTTATTGGCTTCATCTTTGACTAAATTGACTCGGAAAGGGGTAAAATTTGAATGGAGTGAAGAATGCGAGGAAGCATTTCAAGAATTGAAAAGACGACTCATTTCAGCTCCTATTCTTGCTTTGCCAGACCCAGGGATTGGAGAATTTACCATTTATAGTGACGCCTCGAGACAAGGATTAGGATGTGTTCTCATGCAAGAAGGAAAGGTTATTGCCTACGCTTCAAGGCAATTGAAGAAGAACGAAGAAAATTATCCTACACATGATTTAGAGTTGGCTGCAATCGTCTTTGCATTGAAGATCTGGAGGCACTATCTATATGGTGCAACTTGTCGGGTTTTCACTGATCACAAGAGCTTAAAGTATATCACCACGCAAAAGGAGCTCAACCTCAGGCAAAGGCGATGGATGGAGTTGATTAGTGACTATGACTTAGTCATCGATTATCATCCTGGCAAGGCGAACGTTGTTGCAGATGCTCTGAGTAGAAAGTCTTCTACCTCACTTGCTTCGATTCAATCTTTTTATCTTCCTATGTTGGAGCAATTTAAATCTTTACACATTTCGCTCGATTGTGAAAAGTCAAATGATTCTGCCTTAATCGCCAAATTCGAGGTTAGACCTACCTTGTTCGAGAAAATTCGAGAAAGACAATCACATGATGTTTATTTACAACAGAAGATGGCGAAGCTAAATCAAGGAAAAGAAATAGAATTTCAAATTCGGGATGATGGACTTCTTACTTTTAAAAATCGTGTTTGTGTTCCATCAGAACTTGATGTTCGTAGAGCTATTCTTGAGGAAGCCCATTCTTCAGCCTATGCTATGCATCCTGGTAGTACTAAAATGTACAGAACACTTTGGGAGCATTATTGGTGGCTAGGTATGAAATGGGACATTGCTGAATTTGTATCAAAGTGTTTATCATGCCAACAGATTAAAGCGGAACACCAAAAACTAGCCGGCATGCTTCAATCACTACCTATTCCTGAGTGGAAATGGGAAAACGTCACAATGGATTTTATTTCTGGTTTACCTCGAACCCAAAAGGGTCATGACTCAATTTGGGTCATTGTCGATCGTCTGACGAAATCAGCACATTTCCTTCCAGTGCATACCAACGAATCTTTAGAGAAACTTGCCAAGTTATATGTCGATGAGATCATGAGATTGCACGGAGTACCAGTGTCAATCATATCTGACCGTGATCCAAGATTCACTTCCCGTTTTTGGCCTAGTCTGCAGAAAGCGCTAGGTACAAAATTACTATTCAGTACCTCGTTTCATCCACAGACTGATGGACAGTCAGAGAGAACTATACAGACACTAGAAGACTTGCTACGTGCAGTGGTGTTGAATTTGGGAGGTAGCTGGGATAAGTACGTGACTTTGGTGGAGTTCGCTTATAACAACAGTTATCATTCAAGCATTGGAATGCCTCCGTACGAAGCTCTGTATGGCTGAAAGTGTTGAACACCGCTCTTTTTGGATGAGGTTGGTGAGAGATAAATCGAACAAGTAGAGCTTATCGAAAATGTGAAGGCAAAAATACAACTTATTTGAGACAGACTTAAGGCAGCGCAAGATCGACAGAAAAGCTACGCAGATAATAGGAGGCGCGATTTGGAGTTTAATGAAGGAGATAAAGTTTTTCTGAAAGTTTCTCCATGGAAGGGCGTGTTGCGATTCCGCCGTTGAGGAAAGTTGAGTCCAAGGTATATTGGCCCGTTTAATATCGTGCAAATGATTGGTCGTGTCGCGTATCGACTTGAGCTACCATCGGAATTGTCGAAGATTTACGATGTCTTCCATGTCTCTATGCTTAGAAAATATGAACCAGATTCTTCGCACGTGCTCAAAGATCCCCCAGTTGTATTAAAGGAAAATCTATCGTACGAAGTACAACCTGTTCAAATTGTAGATCGCCGAGAGAAAATGCTTCGTAACAAATCCATTCCTATGGTGAGAATTCTATGGAGAAGTGGTCAAATTGAAGAAGAAACATGGGAACCAGAGTCAGTCATGCGTCAACATCATCCTAATCTCTTTTCATCTCTAGGTACGTTTATGTTCGAGGACGAAACTTTTTAGAGGAGGGGATACTTTATAATATCTTAGCTCAACTAGATTTTTTTTAGAAAGCCCAAAACCTATTTATTTATTTTTATGGCCTAAAAGGCCAGCCCTAACTTAGCTCAACTAAATTTTTTTTAGAAAGCCCAAAACCTATTTATTTATTTTTATGGCCCAAAAGGTCAGCCCTATCTTAGCCCAACTACATTTTTTTTTAGAAAGCCCAAACTTATTTATTTATTTATTTATTTTGTGGCCCAAATTTTCAGCCCACTTAAATGGCCTGATATATATAATTATTAAGGCTAAAGTTAAAAAAAAAAGAGAGAAGAACGGGAGAAGAAAAGCAAAAGAGGGGAAAGAAGAGAGTGAAGAGGAGAAACCCTTGTTGATCAAATTCTCCCTTACAACCCTCATCCTAGGTGGTTTCTAAGTTGTTTTGAGGTAAGTGGTGTGTGAATTAAGCTTCCTTCTTCCATGATTTTGTAATTTTGTGGGGCTTTTCTTTTTGGTATGTGGGTAATTCGCAGACTGTTCGAACTGATTTTGACATAGCTATTGCCCTCGAAAGTTTACAAACTTAATTTCTGTACGTAGATGAACTCGTTAGCTTTCCGTAGCCATTTGAAACGTCTCAATCTGATTATTCTACAATTAGTTATGATTTTTCTCGTAAACTGCCGCTAGCTGGAAAATTTCAGAATTTTTATGTCGAATTCAAACTTATTTTCTATCGTTTCGTTTAGTTAATGTATTGAAACAGGTTAGTGGGATTAGGAACTGACATTAAGGAGTTACAAGCCATTTTTATTTAATATCGACTCGTTCGAACTCGATTAGGATTTGTTTTTAGCAATGAAAGGGATGTTACCGCTAATAGTTAGTTATATTTGATTTATCTTTAATTGTTCATCTCCTTTCTAGGTAAAGAACCATCGACGAAGGGTAAGGGACCGACTTCAGATTCCGGAGAGAGTTAATCACTTTCTTGTGAGTTGATAATTCGGGAACGTCTTCTCTTATGGGAAGTGTGGACCCTCGATAAATGTGCATTTATTTTAACTTTAGTTAATTGATAAGAAAATTATTTGATATTGTGTTATGTGGTAAAGAGCCTGATTGGCTCGATTGCTCTGGTTAGAGTCCTGTTAGCCATTTTATGAGTATTATTGATTTTAACTTATGTTGAAGAGTCTTGCCGGCTCGATATCTGACAGCATTTATTGTGAATATTTGAGAATTGATTTCTGGTTATTCTTGTGTGCCAATCAATACTCTAATATGAGTCGTATTCATCTTATGATGCATATGCATATGTATGCCTGGTACTAAGGTTAAGTAGCCCGAATTGGTCACGGTTCGGGTGAGTTGGAGCGACATTGATTAAGTAGCCCGAATTGTCGCGGCTCGGGTGAGTTAGAGTGACAACCAAGTTGCCCGGGATTGGCAAACCCGGGTGAGTTAGATCTAACGGGGCACCTGTCCATTTGCCAAATACTGATACTCTGGAGGGTGATCGTTAGATGGATCAGTCTATTATAGACTTAGTCAACGTCACCGGTGTGGGACATGCATGTCATATATGTTTATATGTTTGATCATTTCAAGTATTCACGTCGATATTGAATTGTGAACTTTAGCACTAGGCGTGTTGAGAAAGAATATTAATGTGCATTTTATCTAGAGTAACGGTGACGGGCTTGGACTGTCTCTCGACGGAGAGCTCAATTCGAGGAGGATATTGACTACCCACGCGTCTTTTATGTGATAACATGTTGTTTGAACTAATTGTGTTATTCGTAAATGTGCACTAAGGTTTTTATTTTTATTAATATGAACACTGAGTGAGAAATAGTTATTGTGAGACGAAATATTGGATTTTATATTATGAACCGCGAGTGGGAATACATGCTTCGTATAAGGGTCGGGGTGACCGGCTTATCACCTCACTGAGCTAGTGGTTTTGCTCACCCCCATCATTCTTTCCTTTTCAGGCTGTTGATATCGTTTTGGTTGGAGGTTTTCCTATCGTTTGCTCGTCATCCAATCCGTGTTTTGGGTACTTTCTCTTTTGTAAATTGACGGATTCATTGGCGAGATTGTATAGTTTATATTTGGTCACCCCCTTGATGTTCTTTTTGTACCTTCGCGATGTTATATCGTTCATGTATATTTTCTTTAAACTAAGTTACACCATTGTATTTTGTACCTTTGTAAATCCTTATTGATACTTTTTGAGATGATGTCCTCGGGTTGTACCCGTTGTTATCAGTTGTTCAGCTCTACAGGTACTTGATAGCAAGCCTTACGTTTTCTATAAACTTTGTGGAGTAGAGTGCACCCATTCTTCGAAATTTATGGTTAACGTGGCGGTTGTCGCGTTCTGTCTGGGGTCGGGGCGTGACAACTTATTATTAAAATACTTTAACTACAAATAAGCATACTTTACCTATATAATAACTAATAAGCACACTTTAGTAATGAGTCGATCCGTTTCACAACCCGTCTCACAAAAACCAGTCTCACAAGAGAGTGTCTCATTTTCGTGATACCAATAAAAAGTGATAACATAATAAAAAAAATAATTTTGTTATAACCAAACAAGAGACGTAATCAATACCCTAACGGTTCGAGGTCGGACTGGCGGTTCAACCTGAAAAATAAAAATTACATACTTTTAATAATACTTTATTATTTTATATATGATTTTACGTTAACATATTTAATGTACATGTGAATAAACACGTATTAAAATATAGGCAAAGACTTGTGTGAGTCCATCTCACATAGGGGGCTTACGTGAGACGGGCAAAAAGTGATAACTTTTATAATGAAAAGTGATACACAATTTATAAAATGTGATAATGCTTTTTATAAATAATTTATAGTATAAATGAAAAGTGATAACATTTTATAATGGAAGTGATAACGTTTTATAGCGAAAATGATAACTATTTTAAAAAGTGTAAAATGATCTCACGTGAGAATGAATATTGAAATTGAAATAAAAATGAAAAGAAAATTATTAATTCTAAAATAAAAAGAAATTCATTCATTCTAATTTTAATCAACTTTAATCGAAAAATATAAAAAAATAGTGAAATTTAGGTATATCAAAATTTTCGGCACAATATAGTCGTCGTACCGAAAAAATCAATTCAGTATCGATATCTGTCAAATTAAAATTTCAGTATTTCAGTATATCGAAAAAATTATATAAATATTTTATTATTTTAGTTCTATATTTTTTATTTTATTTTTGGGCCCCCATTACCTTTGTCAATTTAATGGCTAAGCCCACAATTATTACCCAAAACCTAACCCATTTAACTTAACATTTCAAATCTTAGCTGACTTCTTTATCCATATAGAATCTCAGCCAACCTTATCATCTCTCCAAAATCACAATTCCTCTCGCAGTCTCTCCCTCACAAGCCACACCTCTACTAACTACTCACCCTCGTATTTATCGACAGCCAACTCTTCAAATCTTCACTGTCCACTCATCTCCCTATTTATCATAGGTGCACGAGATTCGATACTTCGAATTGAACGTCGGAGCAAAAATTCTGTCGATAGAACTTGGTACATGGCAATCCGAATCAGGTTTAGTTGGACAAGCTGTTTTGTATTTCCCTATGTGATTTAGTATCTAACTAGTTGTTGGTACACTTGAGTGTACTATATCCGTTTTAGTTCAAATTCTGCTACTTTTTTTTGCTTATTATGATTCAATCATCTGTGGTGTAATTTGTTTTTGCCTCATACCCACATGTTTTTGAGAGGATTTATTTATGAATACATTAGAAAGTAGTCTCTAGTGGAATTTTCGACATGCATTGAATTTTCGGCATTTAGGTATAATCGGTATATACCGAAAAATTAGTACGCTATAAATTATGATTTGGCAACGATATGCATTTCTAGATACTGAAAATTTGATATACCAAAATCTAGGTAACGAAAATTTCGGTACGGTATCGATACGGTATTAGTATTTTTGGTATGCCGTGTTTTCCCACCCCTAGGTATTGAACCTATATATATGACTAATTTCTATATATATAAAGACCACTGCTTCCACTTCTTTAAAAAGAACTATTGAGGGTGTTAGCTCTCAAATTAGTCAACAACCAGATCCTAATGCAAAAAATTTAAAAAATAAAAAATCAAAACCGGCAATTTTCAGTTTTGAAGGTTCAACTGGTTATTTCGATTTTAAATGGTCCAAATCATTTTTTTCCAATTAAAATAGAAAAACAATTTTTAGGGAAATTTGGATTAGTTTTGGCATTGATTCCCTGTTGAACAGGCCGGTACGATTCTGAAAACAGTTAACATTGATAAAAAAACTGATATTAAATTAATTAAATGTTATAGTTTTTATGTTTTCATAAGTAATTAGTGGTATAATAAAATGTAATAACATTTTTTTAAAAATTGATATTATCTTTGATAAAAGTTGATAATTATTTAAGAAAATATAAAAACACTCGCACGTGAGACGATCTCACACAAGTATTGCTTTTAAAATTTATGTCAAAATTAAAGTACAAAAGAGATAGAGAAAAAAAGTATTAATTGAGGAAAGATGGTGTGTGGTAAATTGGTGGAATATGGATTAATAGAGTTAGTAAATATATATAGAGATTTTTATTAAATTTAAATTTAGAATATTAATCCTAAATGAACACAGGGTTAGGGTTGAATGTTTATTCCTAGGTAAAGACATGTGTGAGATCGTCTCACGGAATGACTTTCATGAAATGGATAAAAAACGATAACATTTTAATGGAAAATGATAATTAATTGATGAAAAGTAATAATGATGTAGCGAACTATTTCATAAACAGTTTACAATATAAAAAAGTGATAAAATTTTAAAAGAAGATTGATAAATTTTTTAGTAAAAAATGATAACTAATTACAAAATATATAAAATACTTTTATTCTGAAACGCTCTCAGACTGTCTCTAATTCCTAAAATATAGTGTTAATTTTTAAGGTATAAGTAGTAATATCTGCGTGTGTTGCACGAACTGATATTTAAAAAATATTATTAAATTTAACTAAAAGATAATACTTCTTTCTTCCCAAATTTATTTTCATGTTTATTGTAGATATGTAGTTTAAGAAAAGTCATTTTTTGACTTACTTTTTGGGGGTAGTATGATATTTTTTTGGTAATAAATAAATGATAAGTATGTTATGTGTGTTAAAAAGGTGATGCCAAATTTGAAATTAAAGTATGTTGGAAGGATATTAGTTAGTTGTCTTTTCCTTTTATGGAAGTGTGAAGTTGAATTTGAGACGAAGCAAAACGGAAAGTGTAATGTTGAAATTGGGACAAAGGGAATTTAAATTAGAGTATATAATTTTATTTGACTTGAAATTTAAATTTTGTATGATTAAAAAATATTAAATAATAAATGTAAAATAAAAAATTGATAATAATTAGAATATACTCCCTCCGTCCCATAACAAGGTACACGTTTGTTGTTTGCACGTGGACGGTTCTAGGGTCTTTATTTGCTTTTTTAACGTAAATTAAGGAGTATTATTATTATAGATAAGGTGGGTAATTGTATTAGAGGGAATTGGTGAGTCATATTGTGTACTTTCTTTATTAAATAGAGGAAATTACTATATTTTAAGCGGATGTTAGGAATAGTGAAACGCGTACCTTTTTATGGACGGAAGGAGTACTCTGCTTGAGATATCATCAAACAATTTATTGAATTAATTGAAACAAACTACTTGAATTTAAGTCCAATTACTGCAAGGTTATGAGATTACAAATGTCTTCTTTTATGAAATGGTAAACTTGAGTATTTGAAATTGAAAAGAAAATGGAAAATATGAATTTAAATTCGTGATAAAGATTAAGTATATTTATATATAAAATTTTGTAAGACGTTGCCATTGTAAAATCAACAAAGATAAACTAATCTAAAATTACAAAAAAGTTATTAATTTGTATATATTAAGGTTGTATTTGGATTGGAAGATTTGAGAAGGGATTTATAAATTTTTCACTCAAATCCTTTCTTTATATTTGAATCCATTATTAAATCCATGAATTTATAAATCCAATATTTCAAATGAATGGATTTCAAATCCTGAATTTGATTTTGATATTTTTTAGTTGTTTTGGATTGGATGTATTTTCAAATTCTTACTCAAAACGTGTCATTTGAAATCCTTCCATTATGTAATAGATATATTAATATATAAAATTACTAAATTAATTAAAAAAATTTAAATTTTTTATTTTTTTATTAAATTTTAACCCCTTATCAATAAAGAAATTTTTTAATTAATAAACTGGATATATTAGTAAATTATGAACAATAAATAGGATTATATATATATATATATATATATATATATATATATATATATATATATATATATATATATTTTGTAATTCTTCCAAAATGAATAACGTCTTTAAAAAATAAGATTATCTAGTCAATTAAATAAGATCATGTTCATTTCTATAATTTTAAATATTATTCCACGTACACACACATTTTGTTATCTTATTCTATTCTAATAAAAAATGTGTATTTCTTTTTTTTATAAAAGGAACCCGCAAAAATTAATTATTTCTCTCTCCCTAGATACACACATTACATTAATACACACTCACTTTATATTACATATTATTTTTCTCACATCATTATCTATTAAAATATTAAAAAATACATTATTAATAACTTATCTTTTAGAATGATTAGTATTATGCCCCGTGCATGGCACTGCACCACCATTTTCAGCCCCGCTACAGAACATGCCGCCTCCACAAGATTATTAGTTGTATGTTGGGGGGGACTGATCGTTAGTTTTGAGTTTGTTCAATTTTATCATAAATTTTTTGTCTCTATGTCATTAACTATTGCTCGATTTCATTCTGTAGTGTGAAGTAAAGTAGGTTGAAATGTTGTTTTGCTGAACTATTATGTACTCCCTCCATCCCGCACCAAAGATGTATTTTGTTTTTTTGCACGTGAATTAAGGAGTATTATTATTTAATGTGTAGTGGGTAGTTGTATTAGTGGGAGTGTGGGCCCCATATTTTAATTGTATTAGTGGGTGAGTATGGGACCCATGTGTATAAAAAAGAAAGAGGAGCTGTGGGACGACCAAGATGGAAAAAAGAGACCCTTAATGCGGGACGGAGGGAGTAAAACGTAATAAGAATGATGCCAATGATGTTAACAATGTATTGCATGCCGCCACATAGGATTATCAATCTTTAAATAAGGTAGAACAATATAAAGCGGATTGTAGTACCTTGACTGCAGTCTTTTGGGCTCCGAAATGCCCTCTGTTACGTTGTGCATGGCAAAATTTAAGAACACTCTACATCTCCATCTCGGGCACAAACCTACGGATGATAGAATCCGTACAAATTTTATAGACGAACGGATCATACCATATGAAAGTCTCAACATCTCTCTTGAATTTTGCAAGTTGATACCTATTGAGATCTTTCAGAATTTCATTCCCGACAATATAATTGATATAATCCACATACCAGGATTCCATTCCTTGGGCAGCCACTACACAAGCTCTCTCCGCTCCTTTAACAATCACCGTCATAATCTTCTCATCCGGGAAAATCTCTTCAATGTATTCAAAAGAGTCATCACAATGTTCCCTTGTCTCTAACCTTGATAGGTGATCCGCCAAAATATTTTCTGTTCCTTTCTTGTCTCGGATCTCCATATCAAACTCTTGTAGAAGAAGGATCCATCGAATAATCCTGGGCTTCACTTTCTTCTCCATCAAGTACTAAATCAAAGAATGATCCGTTTACATTATAGTCTTTATGCCAATCAAATACTATCGAAACTTGTTGAATACATACAGCACAACTAAAAATTCCTTTTCAGTTACAGTATAGTTCTTTTCTGCTGCATCAAAAGTTTTGCTCGCATAGTAGATGGCGCAGAACTTCTTTTCCTTCAGCTACCCGAGCACCACTCCAAGTGTTAGATCACTTGCACCACACATAAGTACAAACGGTTGAGTCCAATCCGGTGTGATCAAGATAGGTGCAGTAATAATAGCCTCTTTCAAAACTTGAAAAGATATTAGACATTCTTCATCAAAAACAAAAGGAACATCTTTTTCAAGTAAGTGAGATAAGGGCTTGGAGTATTTTGAGAAATCTTTGATAAATCTTCTATAGAATCCGGGGTGTCCAAGGAAGGACCGTACTCCTTTCTCATTCTTAGGTGGTGGAAGCTTCTCAATGGCCACCACCTTTGCTATATCAACCTGCAATCCCTTGGCCGAAATATGATGACCAAGAACAATCCCATCTCTTACCATAAAGTGACATTTCTCCCAATTCAAGACAAGATTAGTTTCTTGACATCTCTTCAAAAAAATAGCTAAATTAGATAAACAAACTTCAAAGATGAACTAAATGCAAAAAAATCATCCAAAAATACCTCCATGATCTTCTCTATCAAACCATCAAATATGGCCATTATGCAACGCTGAAATGTAGCAAGTGTATTACACAATACGAAAGGCATCTTCCTAAAGTAAAGATTCCATAAGGGCAAGTAAAAGTAGTCTTTTCTTGATCCTCGGGAGCAATCATGAATTGATTATAACCCGAGTATCTATCCAAGAAATAATAAAACTCATACCCTGCTAGACGGTCAAGCATTTGATCTATGAAAGGAAGAGGGAAATGGTCTTTGCATGTATTTTCATTCAGTTTTCTGTAATCCGTATACACACGTCATCCCGTAGAATCCTAGTGATAAGGTCTCGCCATCATCGGCTTTCACAATAGTCATGCCCCCCTTTTTAGCTACAACATGCAATGGACTCACATGAGGACTATCACTTATGGGATATATAATTCCTGCATCTAACCACGTTAGGATTTTCTTCCTAATCACTTCTTGAATCGCGAGATTGACCCTCCGCTGATTCTGAATGCTTCCCTTAGCTTCATCTAGCAACCTTATCTTATGCAAGCAATACGATGGACTAATACCATTCAAGTCATCAAGAGTCCAACCTATAGTAGACTTATACTTTAGAAGCACATCTGGCAACCCTATAAGTTGATCATCAATAAGGGAAGAAGATAAAATTACCGAATAAGTTTCATTGTCGCTAAGATAAATATACTTCTAGTGCTCTAGTAGTGATTTCAACTCCTCCTTCTTTTCTTCATTCGGTGTGTTTTCTTTATCCAATGGGAGGTATTGCCTAGTCCACTTGACTTCTTCAAGCTTTGTCTTGTAGATTCATATTTGTTATCACCTAAGGCAAGTAAATTTTCAAGAAATTCAATACATACCTCATTAGAGAGCTCATCTAGCTCCGTGGTAGGAAAAGTAAAAGACTCTGCCAAACATGTCTCCAAGGGATCCTTTGATAGGATTAAGGACATGTCTTCTTTCGTGATCTCCTCCACCACATCAATGTTGTAACATTGCATCTCCATTGGCATCTTCATTGCCCTATCGAGGTTGAATGGAACCTCTTATTTATCCATTCTCAATATAAGCTCCCCCCTTTGGACATCAATCATAGCTCCAGCTGTGGTAAGGAATGACCTTCCCAAAATAAGAGGGACATTATCCTTGTCATCTTCTATCTCTAGCACAAGAAAATCCACTGGTAAAACAAGCTTGTCTACTTTTATAAGTACATCCTCAATCACACCCTTCGAAAAAGTCATAGACATATCCGCCAATTGTAGACCCACTGTTGTGGGAGCGAGCTCCCCCAAACTTAGCTTCTTAAATATAGATAAGGGCATCAAGTTGATACTTGCACCAAGATCACACAAAGCTTTTCGTGCCGGCCCCTTTCCAATCTCAATAAAATAGTGAAGCTTCTCGGATCCTTCAACTTCTGTGGCAACTTCCTCTGAATGATCGAGCTGCAGTTTTCTGATAGATTCACTGTTTCTACTCAATTCAAACTTCTCTTCTTCAATATGATATCTTTCAAAAAATCGGGCATAATATGACATCTCCATGATTACTTCGGAGAAAGGAATGTTCAAGCTTATCTTGTTCATTATATCTTGAAATCTCTATAACTTATCTTCCAATCCCTTCTTCACTATCCTAAAAGGAAACGGATGAGGTATCTTTATTTTTGGAACTCCCCATTCATGACGTTCAACCTCCTTTGTTTTATCCTTCTTGGCTTTCAATCTCTTGGCTCTTTCCCATTTCTTCTCTACTATAAGCTCAGTATTCTGCTCGTGTGATGGCTCTGGAGTGTTCTGAACAACATGTGTAGCATTTGGTATTGAAATGGGAGGTGCATGATGCTGTTCGACCAGAATGGTCTGGTCGAACAACATGAGTGTTGTCGAACGAGGAATCTGTAAACGGGTTCAGTTCGTTAAGTGTCGGTTCAACCATAGTTCGACCAGAATGGTCTGATCGAACAGGATAATTCTGGTCAAATGGGGGCTCTGTAAACTGAGCTTGAATTTTCTTCTCTGTAGGTGCCTGTTCGACCATGGTTCGACCAAATGGTTTGGTCGAATGGTATGACTTTGGTCGAACGGCGGAATAGAAAATAAAGCATCGTAACTCTATTTTTTGGAAACTATTCGACCTCAGTTCGACCAACAGGTCTGGTCGAACTGGGTATTGTTGGTCGAACAAGGCTTCTACCTTCATCTTTTTCACCCACCGGCTTCATTGGACCTTCATACTGCGTTTCAGACCTCAATGTGATGGCATTACAAGACTTAAGGTTCGTAATACTTTGAGATGGGAGCTTACCCTTCTAAATAGTTTGTGTCAACTTGTTCACATTCCCTGCCATGTCCCCCATCAACAATGTAAGGTCTTTTATCTGTTTAGACAACTCCTCGTGATTCGAATCTATTTTGATCTCAATACAATCCACCCTTGCATCATTCCTAGCCATATAACAGTTCACCGCATCCTCCAAACCAGGTTTCCTTCTTCCGTCTTAGCACAAGGATTAACACCAACCGGAGGTTGCATAGCCGTATTCAGATTTCTCCATGAAAATTCCTGCCTCCTTGGTTGTTGATAGTTACCAGGGGACTACGATTGTTGTAGTTCCATTGGTAATTCCTGTTTTCTTGATTGTTCGGATACCTCGTTCCTTGAATACTTTGTCCCATGACATAGTTTGCTTCTTCAAAATCCTCTTGGATCGGTCTTTCTTCACCATCATCCTGCTGCATCATCTTTGGTACTTTTAGTGACAAATTAGTAATCTGCTTTTGTTGGGTTTCAAGTAGCTGTTGATATTAGCCAAGCTCGAGACAATCTCATCTTCTCTATTCGACTTCACCATCGTATGTTCAACTTGTGCTACTTTTCCAAGGATATAAGTGCCTCTCACTCTATCAATTGGCCAATCTCTTGAATTCATCGAAATATCCTCAAAGAGCTTTTCGGCCTCTTCGACGAAGCATCAAGTAAAAATCAAGAATTGCAGTCCAATCCATTGTAGAAAATACTGATGTATTGAGCTTTGGATAGCCAATGTTGTGGACACTTCTTGAGCATGTCCTTGAATCTATTCCAAGCTTAATGAAACTTCTCATTACCACCGATAACAAATTGATTGATTTCTTGTTTCATCTTAAACACATTTGAAGGTGGCATGTATCACTCCACGAATTTCAATTTCAATTGCTCCCAGGTAGTGCATTAAACAGCACTAAGAGTATCGTACCAATCTCTCGCCCTTTCAGTAAGCGAGTGTTGGCATTTGGATTTTTTGGTTAACATGAACCATTAGGGTTCCATGTGTTTCTAATTCAGCAGAAGCAAGAAATCATAGAAACGTATTACCTTTCACTAGGGTATATTGATGAAGAAGGATTCTCGCCGGCAGCCTGTGCAGTCCAACAGTTTTGGCCATAACTTCCTCATTTGATATCCGATTGGAGTGATCTATATGCCAAAACGATCCTTACTTCCCTGGCTTTCCGTCAATATATCACACGTCCAATTCTGATATTCACAAAATTTTATAAAATTCATGGAAATTGACAGACAGAAATAGTAAATGACCTTTCGGTCTTCTATTGTATTTCTAAGCCATGTCTCGATGTTGTGTGGTCAACAATCTACGAGATGAACTCAATCTACAGTCCAACTGTTTCTCACGTGCTTTTGGGCGTGAATCACAACAATCTACGAGATGAACTCAATCTGCAGTCCAACTATTTCTCACGTGTTTTTGAGCGTGAATATATTTTCCAGACTGCTGAGATTGGCTATTATATAGGCTACAACAGGGACCAGGAGGTGAAATTAGGGTTTGGGCCTCCCATTGGGCTTAAGCATCCAAGTTTAGCCCAAAACTTATACTTAAGTCCAATAATAATAAATCATTCCACTAAATAAATATTATTGCACTGACACCCTAATCCCAAATTACGTTTATGGGCTCTTTCTTATTATGAGCCCGTTAATCTCCCCGTATTTAAGATTCAATTCCCATTAATTAATTAAGTTACTGACAACTCTATTAATTAATATATTTACCTAGTGTAGTACCACTCAACCTTATTATCATGCCAGAATAAATCCACCTGCAGGGTTTACATGATAATTATTATGAGCTCCTCAATGGGACATCATCAATCAATTCCGTTAGGACATAGATTCCTTCTACAATCAACAGCACACCATAGAGACAGTATCAACTCCCGACTCAACAAGCATATTGATATAATAATTAAATCTCATCCATTGAAGAATCAAAGAAATAAATATTGACTTACATGTCGAGGTTATTGTATAGGGATTAAGAGTACGAACATCCATAATAACAGAGATCAAGTTCTATTATATAGTCAGTATAAACCAAACGATCTCAATGCGGTCCTGTTCAATACACAAAGTGCACTAGTGTAATTTTATAGTCAAGACAGACTAATGTCAAATCATACTACAACCATACCGATAGATAGTCCCCATCTATCTCGATTGTCAACATCTATTTATACTGTATAAGGAGCCGATAATATAATCTTCCGTGTGACGCCGCACACCACATTATCTACAGTATAAAGTAAACGGACTTTTACAACAACATTATTGCAAAAGTTTGATCACATGATTCTCATTTCAAATATTATCTAAACTTTGCTCATACGAAAAGTTAGACTTTTAGTATACAATCCAACAATCTCCCACTTATACTAAAAGACTATGCTGCCACATCTGCTGCCATACATTTGATTACCACTCCCACTACTTGTCCATTAAAAGATTTCGCCTTAAGGTCCTTGTAGAAGGATTACTAGGTTATCATCCGATGTAATCTAGACCAAAACAACCTTCCCCTAATTATACGATTTCTCGTATCAGGTAGTACTAACTATCAATGTGTTTAATTTCCCTATGGACTCGTGATTTCTTCAAGTTTGCAACTGCACCATTATTATCACAATAAATTGTGATAACCTTAGACAAACTATGAATCACATCTAAGTCCTTTAAGAAGTTTTTAGAACCATACAGATACTTTGGCTGCCACAAAGCTCTAATATTATCCTTTTTCCATGGTGGAGTCCAAAATATATTTCTATATGACACTCTTCCATACTATGGATCTACTTCCATTAAACACATAACCTTGAGGTGGATTTACTGTCATCCCTATGATTCGAAAATTCATATCTAAGTAACCATCAAGAAGTAATGAATTATTCCGGTAAGCTTACGTATAATTTCCAGTCCTCTTCAGGCACTTCAAATATGCCTTACCATATTTCAATATTCTTGTTCCGGGTTACCTTGATACTCTCTGACTACGCCATTGGCAATACAGATATCCAATCTCGTGCATAACATTCCATAGATTAAGCTTCCTTATCGCCGAAGCATAGGGAACCGCCTTTATCTATTTTATCTCATTATGTGTCTTAAGACACAAATCCTTAGATAAAGTCATATGCTAAAACGAGTAAGGATTGTATCTATTTATGAAGCTTGAGATAAGCACAACATCCTATCTTGTGATCACTATCACTATGATAGCAAGGATATACTTTGCTTCTCTTAAGTCCTTCATTTCATACTACTTTATGAACCATACCCAAATGCCCGACAATACTCTTTCATTGTCTCTAATGACCAAGATACTATCTACGTACATACAAAAAATACCACCATGTTTCTGTCACTTTTTTCAATATACAAGAACCATCCGAGCATTGATTAAATCCATACGAGTGGATTTCCTTATCAAAACGGATGTTCAATGATCTTAAAGTTTTCTTTAGTCCATTGATGGACACTTTTAAGCTTACACTTGAAATGCTCTTAGTTCTATGCAATGAATCACTCTGGTTGCTTCATTGTAGACCCACTTACATCCAATGGCTTTTACACCTTTTGATGTTCTACAAGCTCCCAGAGTTGATTTTGAATCCATAGATTCTATTTCAAAATTCATTGCAGCTTATTAAGATTCTGCATTTCGATCTTGTAGTGCTTTGTCATTTCCATGGGCCGATTTCATGTTTATTAGTGACCAAATCTCACGACTCTCCCAAAACATAAATCTTTTCGGTTGTAAAACCATTCTCCCACTACGATAAGACACTACAAGGAATTGTGTATCAGATGTGACACGCGATGCAGTTTACCTGTGGTATATCCTCTTGTATTCTTGGTACTAAAACTTGTGTTTCTTTTCTCACAACTTTTAGAACATTTTGTACATGGCTATGTGATTTATTACATAGTCGTTCTTTAAAAATCTAGTAATCGTGTTAACAATCACTTTCTGATCTTTTTGGACTATTAAATAAACCACCTTTCATTTTTCTAGGATATCCCATAAACATCAATTCGACATGTTGTTTCTAGGGCTTACCCATAAAATGAATTTAGTAATTTCAAATAATTCATCATCTATCTAACCATTTCCATAAGAGTCTTATTCCTTCTTTCCGCCACACCATTCAGCTGGGGTTTGCCTGGTGTAGACAACTTGAGATTCAATCCCAACCTCTGATTAATAGTACATAAACTATCTTAAGAGGTTGTCGCCACTACAATAAGATCACAGTGACTTGATATATTTTCCATGACGCTTTACCTCATCAGCCATGTACTTCTTGATTTAATCATAGTACTCAGACTTGCAGTGCATCAAATAAATATATCTTGTTTCTAGAATAATCGTCAAACAAAATGACGAATATTCATAACCACATCTCGCCTGGATAATCTTAAGATCGCATAAATCAGAATGAACAATTTCCAATATATCTTTGCATGACTCTATACCCCTAGGCAATTTATCATATTCACTTCCAAGTAAGACTCACAAGTCCGATAGTTTCTACTTCCAATAAACCCCATTCATCGGCTATCTACTTTTGAATCCTACTCAAGTTAAATGATCTAGTCTTAGATGCCAAAAATATGTTTAGTTCATCTCTGAAGGTTCCTTCTCTTACTGAGATTAGAAGATGCATTATTAATTATTATTTGTTGCATCCGTGGGATAAACATGATTTAAGAGTGTACAAATTGTCACTATCGTACCATAATAGATTATAGCTCTTTCCTTCATTATAATGATCATGTCATTTAAATGAAATAGAGTATGCATCCGTAAATACATAGAAACTGAAATGAAATTCTTTCTATGAAACGTACGTAAAGATAATTCCTCAAAATCAAACATTTATTCCTATCATAAGATAGATAAACAACTCCCACGTCAACAGCTACTACTTTCGTAGCTATACCAATGTACTCAATAATCTCATCATCACTTAGTTGAAGGCTAGTGATTTCGGTATTTACACACAACGTGTCAGTAAACGCCATCACTAATCGTGCTTCAATAACTAGTGAATAAGATACTATCCTTGTTCATTTCTGGATAAAAATGGCTTTCCTTCGCCACACGGTTTTTCAGAAGTTTTCCACCATATACTAATTATTGTAATTCAGGTGAAACTTTGTCAAAACGTTTAAGCAAACTATGAAAAATAAATTGAACTAGGTTTTCCCATCAATTTCTATTCCAAGTATTTCCAATTCATTTATCAAATTAACAATGACCTCTTGCCTTTCTAACTTACTCAAGTATCCGAAGAATTTCACGAAACTATCATATTTCTATGAACCTCTCACCTCTTCACTAGAGACTTTAATAGGCACTAGGAGGCATCTTCAGTGAGAACACATTTTAATTTTCCTAAGCAGTAAGAATTAAAACCAAGATTCTTTTCTAATAATTTATTTTGGACGAATAAGTTTATTTTCTTTTAGCTAACAATAAGTGAAATAAACCATTCGAAAATTCAGAGAATCAAGTAAATAAATACAACGATCAAATACTTTGAATTTAAAATTTATATTGATTTCCTCAATAAACAATATAAAATAAATTCACCGACATCTCAAGCACCGTGAATTTGCATGCCACGTTAGTGTGGACGTATAAAAACCCGAACATTGGCAAGAGAAGGTTTTACCCATTAATTACATACATTATAATTAACCTTATGACTCAATGATTAATAGTCGGTTGTCCTTTAGCCATGCAATTTAATAGCAGTGACTCCGTTGGGGAGAATACATATGAATTGCATCTAAGTGTATATCATTATTTGATATAAGTACATTACCCAAGTTTGTGTGTCTTACAGTTGGAGAAGTCCACACGCCCTCAAATAATTTCTTATAATCATCAATTATTAATTTGTACCAGTGATCCGCAAATAAAACTAATTCGTTGGGGAGGAAGACACTATAACCGACTCATAAGCTTGCATCACATTACAAATAATAATTATTTCATGAAATTTATTCTAGTGATGCACAAATAAAACTCATCCGTTGGGGAGGAAGGCACTAAAATGACTCATAAGCTTATTTGCATCACTTAATAAATCAACAATGGAGGCCGCAGGATAAATTGACCAATCCCTCTCCCACTTAGTTATTTAACAAGAGGGTTTTTGCATGTACAATATAACCGATATAATTATGCAAATAAACATGCTATTATTACGGTAAATAAGGTAGTAAATCAAATAGCACATGCACCCAAATATATAACAATAATTAACAAATAAAATAATTATAACAATTATACATAAGGAATAAAAATAATTGCCAAAAATAGAATTGACTAGGTCAACTCTCCAAGCAACAATAGTTAACTTGCACAAGAAGTTGGTTTATCTTGGGCCCTAAGAAAACTAGATCCACTGTTCCAGAGGAGATAAAAACCACTCATGTAAATGCATCAATCCAACCATGTCACATCATCACTAATCTCACGATAACAAAAATAAAAAAAGCGAAAACTGCACACTACTCCGGTGCAGCTCTAGTCATCTCACTACCTGCTGGTAAAGTCCCGATCGTCGAAAAACCTTGATGCCAGAATTCCGTGCTAACCGTGGTCGGCTCCCAGCTAACTGCATACCCGCTGACTCATTGCCCACCGGAAAAACAATTCTCGCTGGAGTCCCAACGTCTAGCCATGTTCAAGCAGTTATCAACCAGCCACCAGTCATCGCTAATGTCATGCCGTCTACTGTCGGCTACCATGCCGGTAGCAGCTACCGGCCATCTAATCCAAGATGCCTCCATCCCTGCACATTTCCTGCCTGCCCATATGACCCATCGTGCCAGGGTCGTCACTTTCTGGTAAAACCTTCTGCCTTCAGCCAGAAACTCGTCTTTTCATGCCATGCCATACCCGAATAAACCACAGTCCCTTCCCTGACATCCACGATAATAAACTCGCCCCGTAAATCAGGAAGACCCGATCAAAATATCCTAGGGACTCGCCCAAAATTAATGAGAGACCCGATCAAAGTGTTTACACACTCGCTCAAAATTTTCTTCCATCGCAACCAAATGCCACCAGCAGTAGTGAAATACCCATGGCCATTTGTGCGGGCCAGAACACCCTTACCGAAACATGCCAATATTCTCGTTACTGGACATGCCCATGCCGAGCAGAATTCTCGCCAACAACACTTGTCAGTCACGCCGAAGTGGCGACTTTCCTGTCATGCCATCCGTTTATACCTGGTTCACTTACGCTCGTGCCTTGCTAGCACCGGAGTGATTAACGCTCCTGCCAACAGACTCTGCCGCGAGAAAACTGCGGACCCAACTGGAAATAGCATCAGACTCCCTCATAAAAACTGCAGCCTCGCTCCTGCCTGGAGCAGACTCGCCCCTTGATATCGAGAGAGAATATGTTTGTCGTGTTGGCCGTGAGCAATTAGGGTCCCTTTTGAACCAACAAACGTGAAGAATAGGAACAGGCTTTCGTCTTGATACACTAACTTATTCAGATAATACATACAAGGCTTTCACATTGGAATTTCCATGAATTAATTCATTAAAACCAAAATCCTAATTATCTCATGTGATTCTATTCCAAATAAAAACACATAATCAATCAAACCCTAGCCCAACGTGTCACGTTTAGCCATAGAACCTACGCTCTGATAGCAATTGTTGGCATTTGGATCTTTTGGTTAATGTGAACCGCTAGGGTTCCATGCGTTTTTAAATCAGCGGAAGCAAGAAATCATAGAAATGTATTACCTTTATCAGGGTATGTTGAAGAAGAGGGATTCTCGCCGGCAGTCTGCGTAGTCCCACGGTTTTAGCCATAACTTCATCATCCGATCTCTGATTGGAGTGATCTACGCGCCAAAATAATTCTCTCTTCTGTGGCTTTTCGTTAGTATAACACACGTATAGTTCTGATTTTCACACGATTCTATAAAAATTGTGGAAGTTGACAGACAGAAACAGCAAATGACCTTCCGGTCTTCTGTTGTATTCCTAAACCACGTCTCGACATTGTGTGGGAAACGATCTACGAGACAAACTCAATCTGTAGTCCAACTATTTCTCATGTGTTTTTGGGCATGAATCTATTTTCTAGACTGCTGAGATTGACTATTATATAGGCTACAACAGGGACCAGGAGGAGAAATTAGGGTTTGGGCCTCCCATTGGGCTTAAGCAGCCAAGTTTAGCCCAAAACTTATACTTAAGTCCAATAATAATAAATTATTCCACTAAAGAAATATTATTGCACTGCCACCCTAATCTCAAATTACATTTATGGGCTCCTTCTTATTATGAGTCCGTTAATCTCCCCGTGTTTAAGATTCAATGTCCATTAATTAATTAAGTTACTGACAACTCCATTAATTAATATATTTACCGAGAGTAGTACCACTCAACCTTATTATCATGCTGGAATAAATCCACCTGCAGGGTTTACATGATAATATTTATGAGCTCCTCAAGGGTCATAATCAACCAATTCCGTTAGGACACAGATTCCTTCTACAATCAACATCACACCATAGAGACAGTATCATCTCCCGACTCACCAAGCATATTGATTTAATGATTAAATCTCACCCATTGTTGAATCAAAGAAATAAATAATGGCTTACGTGTTGAGGTTATTGTATAGGGATTAAGAGTATGAACATCCATAATAACAGAGATAAAGTTCTATTATATAGTTAGTATAAATCAAACGATCTCAACACGGCCCTATTCAATACACAAAGTGAACTAGTGTAATTTTAAAGTCAAGACAGGATAATGTCAAATCACACTACAACCATACCAATAGATAGTCCCCGTCTATCTTGATTGTGAACATCTGTTTATACTTTATAAGGAGCCGATAATATGATTTTTTGTGTGACGCCGCGCACCACATTATCTACAGTATAAAGTAAATGGACTTTTGCAACAACATTATTGTAAACATTTGATCACATGATTCTCATTTCAAATATTATCTAAACATTGCTCATACGAAAAGCTAGACTTTTAGTATACAATCCAACAACGAGAACTTAAATAAGATGATCCTCCTCGCTTCTTCATGAGTTCCTGCATCTTTTTGTGTACTTGTATAACCAAGGAACAGTTGATTGTCAATTTATTATTATCTAAACTAGAGAAACTATTGTTGGCAATTTAAGTTGAGAATAATTATTAAACTAATGAACAAATAAGAAAATAGCAAATAAAATAAATACAATAGAGATAAACGAGAGTTTGACAAGTGAGAAGATAGGTAGCTCTTTGGGTAATCCAATTTCACTAATTAATCTCCCTTCCATATGTCAATGTCCGACTCTACCTTGTGGATTATGGATGCATCACTAAGCCATGAAAATCTACTCTATAGACACAAGCAGATAAGCATGTAACACGTGTGAATTTCCTCGGAGCAAGAGATATAATTACATTCCCTTTTCTAGGTACTATCAGTATCAATTATTTCCCGTGCACTAAGTACTCTAACTCGATATGATCTCCCTTTATAGGTACTATATAATTATCCTCTTTATCCTACTTACTAACCCGAATTCAATTCAATTTATAAGTATTCATATAAGAAATTTCTAATGAAGCTTTGGAGTCCCCTCACTTAGAATCATAACATATAATCCTGCTCAGCAGTGAACGCACTCAATCAATAACCTAGATATATATTCAGACTCTATATAACAGTTAATGATGCACAAAGCAACCTGAGTATGAATTAATAAAGCATAGTCTCGTATAAAATAAATCCATCAGTAGTGTTGTATGGATTATACTTACGGAAGTTTAATTAACTAGATAAAAACCTTCATAACCATAGAACTACCAAAGCGGTTCTAGCCCATGACGCTTCGAAGAACGTTCATGGTGATTGGATAGATCTTACCCATAGTCTAGAAAACTACTAGAAAGATTAAGTTGCGAAGTAAACCCTAGAGATGGGTGTCGTCGCTTCTCGCTACGTCTTGAATCTTTACTTAGTTCTCACTTGATTTGCTGCATGAATCTCTCTCTACCACTCTTGCGGATGGAGTTAGGATTTAGATGTGGTTTAGGATGGATGTGGAATCTAACTCTCTTCTTGGTGTGATCGGCACTTTTGTTTTGGTTTGGTATTGGTACTTCAACTAACTCCTCTGTTGCCCCCTACCCTAACCCTTGATCCCGTTGGATTTACTAAGGTCCCTACTATACTAAACAAATAGAATAAGACTCTTAGAATAATGCCATCTTCTATTATAGTTAGAGTGAGCCTTTTTGGATTGGGAAAAACATGTAAAAATCCCATATCTAAGATATGAGGGACTGGTCAGATGACAAGTCAATCTGACACTTGCTAACTTTCCTTTGTTAAGTAGGGAAGCCTATTTCGACTTTCTGCGACCGGTGATAAAGCCGACTACTTGTTTTGTTTGAAGGAACATCTTTCTCTTTCCTATTAAGTCCTTAGAGGTGCGGCCCACTTGGTGTCGGATCAGCTCAACAGGTCAGTTAATAGTCTTTCGCAGAGTACCTCCTCTTTTAGTGAACCCTGGGAGTTGTCGGCGGCTCAACGATCTATATTACAAAAGTTTACCGAGGTGAACCTTTTTATACTTGTTACTTCTTCTTATGGACTCTTACTGGACTTTTTCATCAAAAACATGCACATGCACGCACTAGAGGTGAAATCCCGATGTTTGGGAGTTGATGTGTCGCCATTCAACTAGACTTGACTTGGTCGATGGAACCTCTTGGTTAAACTAAGGTCAAACGGTGTGTCTGTAATCTAGACTTCATCTCTGCTTCCCGTCCGACTTGACCTTCCTCATTCGACTTGACTTCCTTTGATCAAACGGGCTTCCTTGGTCGAATGACCACTTTGTAAGCTGGTATGCCTCCCGTTCGACTTAGCTTCTCTGTTCGACTTCGCTGATGCTGGTCGAACAGCCTCTCCTGGTCGAACAACACCGCGAAAAATCATGTATTCCGCTTTCGAGCACTTAAGACCTATTTTCTATACAAATATGCTCAAATAGTCTCAGTAGCATCTGATTCGTGAATTTTTCATAAAAATCCTGACTTATCTTGATAATAGATCAAATCATACTCAATTTTTACACAAATTCGAGCTCAAAACGTGTGAATTATCACTCTCATTAGCCTCCTAGGTTTTTTCCAGGTCTCGTCCCATTGCGATTATGGGCTTGTCTGTTGGGCCTTTTTCTAGTTATGTTAACCTCTTGGGCCCTTTGAAATGTCTAAGGGTTACTTCCTTTTTAGACTCATTAGCCCTTTACAGATTGGATTCCATTACGATATGGGCTGGTGGGATTGGGGCTTCCGGCCCGTTAGCATGGGGATATAATATCCATAACAAATATCAAAATCATTTTTCTTGCACTTGGTGAGATATATATTTCGGTAAGTTAAACCAGAGCATAACAAAATTCTCAAATGTTAATACGTTGGAGCCATAAAAAATGCACCTATCCTATGAAGATAAGACGTAACTCAAATAATTACCTTTACGATTTTTTAGGTGGGGTTCAGGATCATACGATTTATATAATCTGCAAACCTATTCACCCATCTACTTTTGTGTAACAAAGACTTCACGGCTTCAATGTTACGATTTATGTCGCCTTTATTCAAACCATCTTTAATGTGGAGATTTCAAGAAAAAATGTATTCTCTCAGCATGAGTCATCGTCGTAGGATTATACTAAAAATAATCATCCAAACTTGGACCACCATCAGCTCTAATTAAAAAAATAATATATATATATATAATTAATTTAAGAAAATGTTAATATTAATAGGGTTAATTACATTAAAAGTCCCAATATTTTCGCGGATTGCAAATTAGTCCAAACTTTTCAATATTTACAAATAAGGTCTCGATCTTAAACTTGTTTTGCAATCAAGCCACCATGCAGCTGGAGGCCAGCCCGGTGGCTGACGTGTCATTCTCCTTACCTGGTCACATGCCATATGTATAAATAATTAAAATTCCACCTCAACCAGCATTACTTTTACTCCATTGCAGAACCCATGATGGGCCCACTTCTTTTCTTATCATCTTCGACTGGGTGGATACTGCTTCTGAATCAAATAGAAGTTGGTGAAGAAAGATTATGCGACTCATCGCTGGATTGTAGCAGGAACTAGATGAGACATTGACCTTCGGCGAGGAGTCGTTCTTCCTCGGGTAGGCGAAGTTGGTCAAGGCATTCGATCCACGGAGTTGAATCGCCACATTGTCATAAATAATCACCGCCTCCTCGGTGGTGTCGTACGTACCCAGCCATTGCCTAGAACTCTTAAAGGGGTCTTTGATTTCCACCGCCAATTTCCCCCACGGCCGCTGATGGACTCTTCGGAACTTCCAGTTCTCACCCTGAGAGGGTGATGCAGCCACCTCCTTCACTGCCTTCAACCTTGGCTGGAGAGAGTCGGCGGCTCTTTTCTTAGCATTACTACCGACGAAAACTGCAGCTTCCATTTTATTCTAGCTAATGTATTTCTTCACGCGCCGCCACAGTAAGAGGTCGCCTTCGTCGTCACTGGAGGAATCGTTGCATCGGCGTTGGTATCGAAAATCTTAACGACTTTAGGGACATTTGATGGGTGGCTCTTAAGGGCGTGTTTGGATGACTTAATGTATTTTTTTATTGATTTTCTTGTGCTCTGTGCATTTGATAGGGCAGAAGACACCATCATCCATGGCTATGAATCAAAGTCACAAGATTTTAATTGTTGGGCTATGTACTGAAATATAAATATAACGTTATTATATTTATTTCATTACAGATAAATGAGGTGCTCACAGTCATTGTTTGAAGAACAATTGTATATCTCTGTGATTTCCCCTTTTTGTTTAGTTTCTATTGCTTTCAATTAAAGAGTTTTTTGTTAAATTCATCGGACAAACCTATATCATAGCCATTGGGAAGTAAGAAAACTGAGACACAGCCCATTCCAAGGCCCGATCGTGGCAGAATCCTCGTGATTCGAAAAGTTTCGCTTCTAGTTAACCAATTTCATGTCAATTTCGACAAATAGAGCACAATTTTTCACTACGATGTGGATGCTAAGTTCCGGCCAGAAGACACTAGTATCCACCCGGTCGAAGATGATGAGAAAAGAAGTGGGCTAGTCATGGGTTCTGCAACGTAGGAATGCTGGTTGAGGTGGAATTTTAATTATTTATACATATGGTCTGTGACCTGGCAAAGAGAATGACACATCAACCACCGGGCAGGCCTCCAGCTGCCTGGTGGATTGATTTTCAAAATAGGTTTTAGATCGAGAACTTATTTGTAAATATTGAAAAGTTTGGACTAATACAAAATAAGCGAAAAGGTTGGGAATTTTAGTGTAATTAACCCATATTAATAATTTAAGATCAAAATTTAATTAAAATGATAAAATAGTATGATAGAAGAAAGAAACTTACATGTTGAAATCAGGAATTTGATTTAGAAGTGAATGCATATTGAAAGGTATTTTAGCATTGTAGTTAATTATATAATTATGTACAAACAATTAAATATAGGCGTATACCAAGTGAATCTGTGAGAGGTTTATCATGCATACACATCTTGAGTTAATGTTGTCAGGTATGAGGTATTCTTTTTCTTATTCATTGTGGTTTTTTGTCAGTTTTCAAAGTAATAAAAAGGTCAAGTTGAATCAATTGTCTGTCTTTACCTTTCACATATATATATAAAATCAATTTGTGTTCTTTGAATCTATTTGAGTGAGAAAATTTTATTGTATAAGTTGATATTAGATAGCAATACTGTAATGGAGTATTTCACATTGCAATTAAATACTGGTTTCATCCTTTTTTGAGGATTTATATTTTTATACAAGTTTTGTCAAACTCCGATATTCTATTAATTTATATGCACTTAGTCTCTCACTTATATAATTGTGATTAATTTCATAATGTGATAGTATGAAATCTTATGCTACTATTACACAAATCATGAAGATTCTAACTCTTTTCTTAACTTAATGATGATCTATAGATGAACTTACTATTTATAAAATTTTTACATGCTTTTTCTCCCTCTATCATTTATCCGTTTTGCCTTAACGATGTTTTTTTAATGACGAGTTTGTAGGAAATAAAGACAATCAATAAGTCTATTATATAGGAATTAAGACCAATAGACATAGAGTTCGTAGGAATTTGTACACTTACTACGCTCTACATTCTCCTATTTAGAGGTTTATACTTATCCTTCTTTCACCTTCATGCCAAGTTAAGTGAATAGCTTAATATCATAGATCAATATTCTGTCACTTATTTAATTGTTGAAAGGCTGCCACCTCCAAAGTCTATTATTGGACTTGATTGTTTATTTTGATATATTGATTGATGTTGGTCAGTCTTTCTTTGTTATTTCTTGACCTTGAGTAAGCGACATTATAATATTCAAGCATTTTATAATCCTACTACAGAAGTTATTGAAGGTGTTGCATTAGGGGCTGGGCTTGAAATGATATTATCTATTGATCTTTGAATTTGTGTTCAATTTATATATTTGTGCAAAAATATAAATGGAATACACTGCTGCTTAATATAATGTTATAGGATGTCTTTTCTAACACATAACATAACTAATTTATTTTTTTATATAAAGACAGTTTGATTATAACCTTCTATATTTTGATGTACACTTTATTGTGTTTTTTAATTTGTATTTTTGGAATTTATTTATTATTCTAATAGAAATTTTAAATGTTCGATCAGAACTCTGAGCAAAATATCGCTTATCTTTTTTGTCGAATCTGATGCATAGGTTAAAATTTTCAGTTATTCGGCGCACATTTCCTTCGTAACTGTTAAAGGTTAAGGTAAAATTCTAAGATGAATTACTTCACTTAAATTTTAGTTTAAAAGGCGAAGTACTTCACTTTAAATTTTAGTTGTCCTTTACATCAAACGCATATTAAATCTAGAATAGTTTTTTAGAGTCATTTGTTTATTTATCATAATCTGCCTTCCACTTCTTTTCATTTTTTTTCTTTCCAGATTTAATTTTTCTTCATATTTTTGTAAATGTTTATGCTATTTTTTTAATGAATGTTCAACTATTGATTATTTTTCACCGTTTTCTAATATAGGAACAACAAGAGGATTTCAAAGGGTAAGGAGGATTATGAATAGAAAATACCAATGCTCTTATAAGAATTATATATAATTTCAATTTATTTTCATTATATTTCCTATTTCGTTTGGGCCAAGATGGTTTGGAATAAAAAATTAATGTGATCGAGAAGCCTCTCACCTTGATGTATCGTGGATAATTTGTGATCTATCTTGCACTTCTAGATATATGTATTAATTTTTAGTTACTTTCATTTGTTAGCATCTGAGTATTGGTTTTTGAGTTTTGGCATTTTGCTGTGGATGAGTTGTGTGTTTTAGTTTAATTTTGCTCTAGATATATGATAGATTTATGTTATGTATCTTGTATAGTTAATGGAGATTGGAGTTCATTTGTTCGATCACATAATATATACGGTTCACTTTTATAGTGGTTCTGCATCTTCTAATTAATTCATCAATAATCTTAATTAATTATAGTAAATCGAATCACAAGATTAGAAGATCATTACTAACTTGTCTTTCCTTTCAGAAGATCATTGCTAACTTGTCTTTCCTTTCACATCAAATTTTTATGCATTATAAAAGTGATACATTAAAAAATAAAAACTAACTTTTATATTTAGATTTATATACTTAACTTTTAGGATATACTTCCTCCGTCCCGGAAACCTTTCACGTTTACTGTTTCACATTATTTAAGAAAAACTATTTTTTGACTTTTTCAACTCACTTTTTCAGGGGTAATTTTGTCCATGCAGTTGGGTTTAGAGGTTTGGATTAACTTTATCATTAAAGTTAATCCAACCCCTAATCACCCGAAAAAATGAAATAATAAAAATTTCTGAAAGTCCAGAAAAAAATCTAAAAAAATATTGTATCTTAAAAAAATTACAGAAAATTAAAAAAAATACAGAACATTACATAAATATGCTAAAATTACATAAATTTGCTACACTTCTTCTAGAAATTACAGGAATTTGTTACACTCCAATTTAAAAGTACAGTAATGGGGCATGACTTACAAAAATTTAAAAGAAAAAAACAAAAAATGAAATTACTGATTCTTCTCCATAACATAAGTCAGGAAAACTCATGCTTCCCTATTCATAGATTAATGAAAATACAACAATGTAGTGAAATCATGTTTATATAACAAAAGTTAGAGAATATGAGGTATAAATAAAATATTAAGAGCAATATTCATTAAAAAAGTGCCCTCATATTATAAAATCATCATTGAGATTTGATTCCCTCCTAAGACATCTTAACAAAGATGTCTTCCCTCCAAAACTGTCATTTTTTTGTATGTTCCCACCAAAAATTTCAGTAAACCTCATTTTTTCCATCTAATTCTGAAATTTTCCCTCTAATATCTTCACAATAAATATGGTGGGACAGGTTATCAAACATTAATTCACTTAGTTAACATTTAATGGCAACTTCAAAGCAAAACCTCTCTCCACACACTAAAAATCTGATTGGTAAATTTCTTTTAAGGCATAGCACTGATGGAAAGATCAACTTTGGGAAAGTAATGGAGGCATCATGGATTTTTGGAGTTACTAGAAGAACTATATTCAACATATGGGAAGATGCAAAAAGGCAGATTGAAGTAGGAGAGCCAATCACCTTCATTTCCAACAAAAAAGGATTTTCAAAGATCAAGAGAGTTAAACTAGACCCTGAGCAAATAAAGGAGATAACTTTTAAAAATAGAGGTACAATAAGAGGGCTTGCAGGGCAGCTAAAGGTGAGCAAATCCACAGTTGGCAGGTGGATAAAATTGGGAGACATCAAAGCTCATATAAACTCAATCAAGCCTAAGCTACCTCCGGAGAACAAGCTTCAAAGGCTCAATTATTGTTTGCATTAGATTCATCATGATATGAGTGCAGACAAAATGATGTTTGATTAAATGTACAATGTGGTGTATATTGATGAAAAATGGTTCTATATGACAAGGGTCAATGAGAGGTACTACATCATTCCAGGGGAGAAAGAGCCGCATAGGACATGCAAGTCAAAAAATTCATTACCAAAGTAATGTTCATGTGTGCGGTTTTTAGGCCTATATTTGGAAGTGAGGGAGGAGTTCTTTTTTATGGTAAAATAGGCATCTTTCCTTTCTCAAGGACTGAGCCAACAAAAACAAGGTCAAAGAATAGGGCAAGGGGGACAATGGTTACTAAACCATGTGACACTGTTAACGAAGAAGTGATAAGAGACTGCATAATCAATCAGGCAACCATGACCTTCTATTTGACATCATTTACAATTTGAAATATATTTTAGGCACATATGCTTTAGATTATGCATACAAAAATAATTTTATATGCATATTGAAACATTTTCATAGTTATTCCAGCCATAAAGGCTAAATGGCCACTATTTATGAGTAAGGATATAGTTATCCAATAGGATAATGAAAACCACACATAATTGATAGTGATGTGGAGTTTGGAGTGGCTGCAAGATCTGATGGATTCAACATCAGACTACTTAATCAGCCTCCAAACTCTCCAAACACCAATATCAATGACTTAGGTTGGTTTAGGCTCTACAATTCAGTGGGAAACAGCAAGCTATAATGTGGATGAACTAATCAGGAATGTGAGGATCTCCTATGAAAACCTAACTCCAGGTACACTCAACAATGTGTTTCTTAGTCTACAAGCTTGCCTAATTGAAATAATGAAGGTGGAAGGGGGTAACAATTACAAAGTGCCACACATGGGAAAATCTAAGATTATACGAGAGGGAACTTTGCCAATCAATCTTGAGATTGATGGAAAATCGGTAATGGGTTGTATAATGAAGCTACTAGAAGAGGAATCCACTTACAAGCTGGTTTATGATATTGCAGAACTTGTGCAATATTTAGGTGTTTGCTCATCAAGTTTGGATTATTTATGTTTGGGTTGTTTAGGCTCTAAGAAAGGCCCTTTTTGTTGTTTACAACATAAACAATGGACTGTACAATGTCCTTTTGATGTTTATGTGTTGTTTAAACTATAAACAAACTTCCTATAGTTATTGTATGGCATTTTTTTTGTTTACAACATAAACAATGGACTGCATGAAGTCCTTTTGATGTTTATGTTTTGTTTAAGTTGTAAACAAGCATTCTATAGTAATGGTATGACTTTTTTTTATTCAACATGCTCTCAAAAAAATTTTCATCACCGAGCACGGTCTCCTAAAAGGTCTCCAATACCTATTAGTGACTATTTTGATATCAAAAATATTAATAGTCTCCAAAATAGGTAAGAAACCTAATGGTGACTCTGAACACCTAATATGATGGACAAGAACAAGCTTAACTAAGCATGTATCAACAGAGGTACTAATAGACTTTAGTGGGAACTTAACCCTCTGAATAACATCGTCATTGGGTTCATGGTCTCCTAAATAGGCAAAAAAAACTATTGGTGACTCAATGCACAGAAATCACAGGAACAAATTCACTAAACATGATCATCACTGGGCAACAACCTCAGCCCTCAGAATAGATTCGTCATAGGGCTATTTTAATCCTACATTTAATCCCAAGTTGGTTTAACATCATCAATATAGTTATATAACCAAACATGAAAGCCTCACAAGGCTAAGTAAAGACCAAGTACACCATAATGAGCCACCAAATGCCTCACAGGGCCACATAAAATGCCTCACAGGACTAAGTAATGCCTCAATTTATAATAGAAACTGTCCAAATTATGCATCATCAGGCACCAAATATCTTACATAGCCACAAACATGCTTCACAGGGCAAAGTAAAGTCAAAATTATGCATCATCAGACACCAAAAATGTCGCACAGCCACCAACATGCCTCACAGGGCAAAGTAAAGTACAAATTAAGCATCATCCGACACCAAATATCCCACACATCCACACATATGCCTCACAGGGCCACAGAAAAGCCTCACAGGGTAAAGGTTACCAACAAAGAATAGGAATGTACCGATAATCAGGAAGGAAGAGACAAATCCTCTCGTTGATGAATTTTTTAAATTCATCTGACCGTTCATTCTGGACAAGAAGTGAATGAACAATTCCAGCAACTCCCTTGTTGGATTCCTTGACCCTTTTTACACGGCCGGAATCACAACCGGTGGGGTATCTCCAGAAAAGAGATGGACGGGGGGGCTAAACCCTAAAGCCTCATCTTCAATCTCGGAGTCCTCTGCCACTTCGTTGGATTCCTCAGACTCGAGAAAGAGGGAGTTGGGAATAGAATCCATCGTGAAAGAATAGGGAACCACCACGAAGGGGGGATTCCGGCGATGTTTCTTGCGAAGTCGTGGATGTTTTCAACCGAGGGCACACACTGAACCCCAACCTCCAACTCACTCCGCCTCTTCTCAGATCCTGACCACAAATCTTCGATTTCAGGCAACGGAACGTTATTTGGTGGAGAAAAGTTTAGATCGAACAGAAAAGGATTTGGATTTGAATTCAACATCGTATGTTCAAGAGAAGATAAGATTTACGTAAGAGAATGGTAGATCGAAGAAAGATAGGAGCAAAAGAGGGGGTTAGGGTTTAGGATTGAGTCGATGAGGTTCAGATCAGTGTGAGAAAGTACTAGGGTTTGTTCAAGGGAAGAAGACGAAAGAGAGAGATGAATGAATGATATCAGATTTGAAATCGAAGGTGAGAAATGAGTGTGAGAGGCATGTGGGGTAATTAAGGTTAGGAGTAGTTGGGTTAAATTAAGTGGATTGTGATTGTAATTAGTTGGCCCAAATCCAATAATTAAACTTAAGTGTGGGCCTAATGCAGTTGGGCCATTTAAAATTATTGTGTAAATGAAGGATATAATGGTAATTTTTTTTAACTAAAAATTGGATGTGAAAAGTATTGTGGGACGTCCAAATGTAGAAAATATTATGGGACGGAGGAAGTGTTCTTTTTTAACTCTTGTATATTTTCTTGTTATCAAAGTAAAGGTTATCTTTAGAAAAGTAAGTTAAAAGATTAACTAGGTGAAGTAGATGTAGATGGATAAAAGGTCATGTCATGTGTACACAAATTTACTTCTAAATTAACTACCTATTTTATAATAATTAATTTCTGCTAAACCTACTAGTGAGTAGAATAGATATAATTTGCAATTACATTAAACTGTGGACTTAGTGCAAAAACTTTTAGACAACATGAATAAAAGGATATTATTATTATTTTATTTTTTTAGGATTTAGGGAAAATGTACAAGACCATAAAATTATTCATTAATCATATTTATTTTCAACCAATTTTAGATTTACATGTAATTAAGATCTCAATCTTTAAATCAATTGAATCTCAATACTAAATTTAAAATTTAATAAAATGAACGATAAAATGTATAATTACAATTATACCTAATTTTAACCTATAAACTCTAATGTGCACCAATGCCCCCAAAATTACCCTAATTTAGTATAGTTTCTTATGATAAGTTAAATTTAAAATTGGCTAATTATATTGTGCACCCGAGTGCACCATTTTAAAAAACGTATACAAATATACACAAAAAACATATACAATTATGAACAAAAATTTATACAATTTAATTGTTAGTGTTTTTAATGAAAACTTGAGTGTAAAAAATATACAATTATTACAAAACATGTATACACTATTGAATAAAAAGTTATACACATATGGATGCTAGTATTTTTAGTGAAAAACTTAGTGTGAAAAAAGTGTACAATTATTAAGAAACACGTATACAAAATAGAATAATATATATATAAAATACAGTAGAATAAAAAGTTATACACATATGGGTACACCCTTACACCCGGGTGCACCCTTACACCCGGATGCACCTAATATCAATTCTTTAAAATTTAAATATCTCATCCGCTCACTGATCTCATTAAACATTAAACAAAAAGGAAAAGAGTATAAAATCCATAAACCTATTAACTAAACCCCAACAGCGTATTTATTCAGCAATAGCGTTGTTTGAGGCCCAATTCAAATTATTTTGGCCTCCCAAATTAATACTATGGGCGAAAAATTGGGCCCTTGGACCGGCCTTTAACAAAAAATGAGCTAATTACAGTTGTGGAAATGGTGCAGATTTGAGAAACACACACCACACACACACACGCAAGACGGTGGAGTTAATAGTTAATTCCAAAACGAAACGATCACGATCGCAACGATAAAGATTGTTCGACAATCAACGAAGAAAAAGTAGCTTTGTAATAACTAGTTTTCGCATCACGACGCTGAGAGAGAGAAGGATCATTGTGTGGAAACCACTATGATCTTTCAATCGAATGGGGCGAAATCCTCCACGCATTCGTAGTTTCTGATTGAGGGCTTCTGATTAGGTGGTGGGGGATTGTTGTAATTCTTTCCGGGTGTATCAATCTGGCAAATTTAGGGGGAATCAATTTGAGGCCTCGCTTGTCATTGAAGCAAGCTGTACCAGAGGACCCGGAAGAAGATTGCAAAAACATTTCCTTATTCTCTCCTCATTCGATTGTAATGGATTTCAAACTCAGTTGAAGATTTCGATACTGATTCTGCTTCTTGGGAGTATTGTCTTTGCTTGCTTCACCTTCCTGTTGAAAAGGTTCGTTTTTCCGTTTCTTTTGTTTGTGTTTATGATTTCTTCAAGGGTTTTACTGGTTCTTAATTTGTTCTGTTTGGATGTTGCATTGGGTTTATTTTGTGGTTGGTTTTTGAGTTGTTGATTGTTTGGATGATCAGTTTATGCATTTTTGTTATTTTGATATGTAGGGGGAGTTTTGTGTCTGTGTGTGTTTGTTTTGAAGGAATGTTTTTACTAGAAACATATCTTTCTGAAGCTTATGATGTTAAGGCAGTCAGTTGGGTTTTAATGAACTGATTCAACTTGTCTGTAAGGGCCTCCCTTTGAGTTCTGTGTCAACTGAAAAGCATTTGATTGATATTCAGCTAGGAAATGGGCCAATTGTTTTGTTAATAATCATGACAATGCGTATTGTGTCGGTAACTCGATGGATTTGGGTTCTACCGGTCAATCTTGTCTCTTGTGATACTGAACATGTAGGTTTGTGCTTAAAAAATTTAGAGTTGAGAATTGCCCTGCAGTGCTCCCTCACATTAAGATGTGTGCTTCAAATGTACAAAAATGTGTTATTTATCTGATAAATCTTGCAACCTCAAGAAAAGAAATCTTAATTTTGGAGCACTGCTCCCTCACATTAAAAATTTTTGTTCGATCTACCTTTAATTTTTCCGATCTATAGATTTTGGTATGGATCTATTATCAACCTGTGTAGATTTGCCATTCTCGAGATTACTCTCGTCATTTTTATTATTTGTGTGTTATTTTGACCTATGGAAAAAATATTGTTTCTTGATTCATCCACTTGTGTGGAATTTTTGATGTGTAGATTTGGATTGGATTGGGACTGAATTGAGGCAGATATTTTTAAAGTTTGATCTTGTTGGGGATCTGTGTTATTTGATTATTAGGAATTTTTTTTATTAGGTTAACTGATGGCAACTCCCGGGGGAGTTAGGCAAGGGAATTTCCCCCCAAATTATAATCCAAACACTCTTGCTAATAATATGCAAACCCTACAAATTAATCAACCTAATCAACAGCAATCAAGTAATGTTGGTGATAGTGCTCCTAGACCTCCCAACGCTACACCCTTTGGCCAACAAGCCCCTCATTTTACTGGTAGTCGACCAGGCCCACCCCCACCTGGTGTTTTTCCTAGGGGTCCTGTCCCTCCTAATGCTCCGGCTCAACCTACATTGCCCCCAAATATGTTTCCTGCTAGACCCACAGGCTTACCCCCTGGGACGCAGCCTCCTCCCTTTGCATCAAGACCACCACCACCTGGGGCAATACCATCATCGATTGGTGGGCCTGTTGCTCCCTCGCTCCCTGCACCGGGGCCTCGTCCAGGACCTTTTGCGTCTTCCTCTCAGCCATCAGGCCCTAATGCTCCAACACACATGAGCGCCCCTGGCAAACTTAGTAATGGACCACCTACATTTGCTCCAGGTATGGTACAAAGTGGGCCACAATTTCCTCCAAGTATAGGCGGTATGCCAAGGCCATCAGTTGGGCCTTTACAGTCACCAGCTTTTGCCAGGCCATCTCCTCAGCCACCACAGATGCGTCCTAGCTTTGGTAGTCCACCTACTGGAGTACCATCTGCCACTGGACAACCAGCACCACCATTTTCAGCCCCGCTACAGAACATGCCGCCTCCACTGGGTTCATCTCCATTTTCAGCACCAAATATGGGCGCACCTCCATCTTCGAGTTCTCCTTACGGAATGCAGACATGGCCAGCACAGCCTCATCAGGTTAATCTTTATCAATTCATTGCTCTTTTATTGTCCTATTCTTCTCTTGAAGATTTTATTGTTTCCGAATCTTTTAGATTAGTATTTATTTTTAATATTGTTAAATGCTTAATGCCTTAAGACTGATATAAAAGTTATGTGGAGTGAATCATGGAAGAAAAAATATCTACCACCAGAATGTAGTTTACCCTAGCTACTGGAATTTCGGTTTTCTTATGTAAAGGATACCTAGCATCTTTGAAAGTGACAGACTGAACATTTATTGTGTAATTTACCGAACATTCATAATCTTGTTCATAATTTTGCTGTGTAAAATACTTAATGTCTCATTAGATTTGTGGACTAAAAGTCTAAAATAAAGTATTCTAGCTTGATACATTAAATGGGGTGAGAAAGATGATATTAATCAAACTATGCCTTATTTAATTCCGAGACACAAGACACTAAGTTGTAACGCTGATCTTTTTTTGTACATTAAAGGTTAAACTCTTTTGGTCATTTCCTTTATATTTGGATGCAAGATTGCAATCATAGTTATGATGACCTCAGTCTGAGAATTGTGTTCACGTTTGTTTATGTCTCCAAGGAACTTCATGAATTATGAGTGTGTAATTTGCATCTGGGATTAATCCCACTAGCAGTAGATGAGGGGCAGACTAAATTGTCACATTTTATTGGAAACACGTGGCCTTTGTGTTATGGGTTTTGTTCTATAAAAAATTCTTCAACTAGAGTCTTTGCCCTCAATGCTAGATCAAGGCTTTGCATCTTTGCTTCCAGCTTGTGAATTTTTAAGTTTCAAATCTGTCATTGCAGTTTAAATGCCTTTGACTAACTTCAATGGTTCCACCTTTGCTTCCAGCTTGTGAATTTTTAAGTTTCAAATCTGTCATTGCAGTTTAAATGCCTTTGACTAACTTCAATGGTTCCACTGAGATAGGATTGTATTATATAAGCAAATTTAGTTTTGCAAAATTATTGCTTTATCAATGAATGATAATATTTAAGCGTTACTGTACTGTTTATATAAGTGATAAATACCATTTTTATGTGATTTGTTTTTAATTTGAAATGATTGTTCAGGTTCTTGCTGGACCTACCTTAGTGCTTGTAAAAATTCTAGATATAAAATCTGAAAAAAGTTCTGCAGTAGTGAATTTGATTTTTAAATTGACTTTCTATTGTGGCTTTAACTACAAGTGGGAGAATAAAGTTAAATAAGCCAACATAATCTCTCTTTTCAATGACCTCAGGGATAGTAAGAGCTTTCCTGTCTTATTAGATATATTATTCATTTTTCAGAAAAAGAAAAACTAAGTATCTTTAGATTTATCACCTCCAAGCCCTTCTTCATTTCTATGCTGATTACCCTGCTTTGCACATTATGCGAAAATGAATAAGGTTATTATGTTTCAATATTTTGCTAAGATTGGCCTGCTCCTATTTTCACATAAGATTAAGACATACATTTTTATTCAAATACTAATATTTACCACATATCTTCCTATTTTACCCCTTACTTTTTAGTTTTTAATGTATTTTAAATGAATTTCTTTAATAGTCATTTTAGTCTATGCACATCCAGTTAATGTGTTAAATGAGGAAATATGCCCTGTATTGTGGAACTACAAGAAAGCAAAACTATCTTAGTGAAGTGTGGGTTGTCAAAGGACTTCACATCTAAATAGTCATTAGGCAGGAGGGTGTGGATAAATGTCGATTCACTTGAGCATTGCTAATAGCCTAATTCTGCAACTGAATAAAATATCATAGTTTTGTGAAGTTTACAACATGAGCACATACTTCCTTTTACAAGCTAAATATAGTGCTGATGTGTAGGTGGGTCCACCTCCTATTCCTGGTCCTATGCAGCAATCACCGCCAATGTTTGGATTGCCGCCAGGTGGACCACCACTTCCTAATCAATCCATGGCTTTGGGCCAAACAGGGCAATCCAAAATTGATCCCAACCAGATTCCCCGCCTTACACCAAGTTCTGGTGTAATCTTGCATGAAACCCGCCAGGGCAATCAGGCAAACCCTCCTCCGGTAATTAGCAGTATTGGTTCTGTGTAATTTTACTTTATCTTGGTTTTATGTGTTGAAGTCTTTTATCTGTTGCATTTGACTTGTACCATAGTACAAATTAATAATCCCCATCCAGCTGTCGAGTCAGCAAATGTTTTCTTTTGACATCAACTGTTCAGTGATTCTGTTATTCCTCTTTTTACTTATTTTTTCTTTCTTTTCTTTGCCAAGCCTGCAACAAGTGATTATATAGTCAAAGACACAGGAAATAGCAGTCCACGTTACATGAGGTGTACTATCAATCAGGTTAAGTGTTTGATTGCACTATAATTAAAGCTCTTACCATTAAATAATCCCCCTGCTATTCAAATTCTTAATATCAAAGCCATTTAGTTATGGTTTTGAATATAAGGTTATAATTGCAATTAACAATGATTTCTTTTTGTTTGGTTAGATTCCTTGTACTGTAGACCTCCTATCTACATCTGCAATGCAGTTGGCTTTGTTGGTCCAGCCTTTAGCTCTTCCACATCCATCTGAGGAGCCCATCCATGTAATATGAAATATTCTATTTTCTTGTTCTTATTTTGTTATTATGATAGCATAACTGTGGAAACTATGTTCCATTTATTGTTATTGTTCTTGAGGATTAGCTCACAGTTACCTGAAAAAGTTGTTGCACGCAATGTATCAGTTCTTACTATGTTTTTGTTTATCTGCATTGTTTATTTGACATACAACTAATTGTCTATGATAGTGTCCATATTAATCATGCTATTTGTAGAACTCTGTTATGATTACTTTGTGTTGAACTATGCTATTATACTTGTTATTTCTACTAGGTTGTTGATTTTGGAGAAAGTGGCCCAGTTCGATGTTCTCGTTGCAAAGGGTATATCAATCCTTTTGTAAAATTTATTGATCAAGGAAGACGTTTCATTTGTAACTTGTGTGGTAAAGATTACTTTCTCATTTAATTTTTTCTCTAATAATTAGTGAGAGATCATTCTAATGCATGTTTAATCTCATTTCTTTTCCAAAGCTAGAAACATATGAAAAATAATCTGTATACAGAAGTGGACAATATAGAGCTGTTCAAAGTCCTATCTAGTATCTCCATGATCTATAATTGTTGTAACCTTTATTATGCATTGCATGGGTACTGTGATTTATTAGAAGTGGATGTAGGTAATTGGTCTCTGTATTCAGTAATTTCTCAATTTTTTATTTTACCTTCTGGTAGAATCTACAATTCAATTCATTAAATTATTAGTGAATTTCTTTTTCTCTTCCTCTTTTCTTTGCCCTCCTTTATCTTTGCAGGATTTACAGATGAAACTCCACGTGACTATCACTGCAACTTGGGTCCTGATGGCCGGCGCAGAGATGCTGATGAAAGGCCAGAGCTATGCCGAGGAACAGTTGAATTTGTTGCTTCAAAGGAATACATGGTTAGTACCATGTTGTTACTAGCAAATTGAATTAGGCTTGAAATGAATATTTATAGGAATTCTTAAATATAGTGGAGCTATACATTATTAGGCTAGACTCTAGAGAGAACTTTGACTTTTATTTGCACCTAGCATGTATCTTCTAAAATATAAAAATAGTTACAAACTTACAGATAATACTCCTTTGAATTAAATTCCATGTTCATTGGTGTATTGTTGGATTGGAGGAAATTATACTTCTATTTTTTTTCTTTTCCTTGTCATATACATTGTGCATATGGTATTTCAGGTGCGTGATCCGATGCCTGCCGTATTTTTCTTCCTGATTGATGTGTCCACGAATGCCATACAAACTGGTGCAACTGCAGCAGCTTGTAGCGCAATCAATCAAGTTATAGTTGATCTTCCTGTAAGTTCATGATTACAGTCTTCTTGCAAGTAACTTTTGTTTCGAAAACTTTTTATTTACTGTGTTAGTGGTTTCTGATGGATATAATTCCTGTCTAATGTTTTAGTTAAAAGCTAACTTGGATATTTGTATATTGATATTAAAAATATTAGTAGCAAAATTTGGAGAGTAAAATTTAACTTTGAGTTGTAGTTAATGTGCTTTATGGCCTACATGTTCTCATTCGAGCTTTTGGAAGAGGCTTCTGTCTTGTAACTCATTTAAATTACTAAGTGATGTAATATAATTCTGTTTTATATTTCTCGATTTGTAGGAGCTATTAAACTACAGAAAACTCTTATACGACTTTTTTGTTCTTACTGTTAACTTTCGTAGTGGCTTGCGTGTTAGGCTATTTTTTATTTTGTCATAATGACCACCACAGGTTTCTTTGTTTGTTGACTTATCAGGGAGAGATTGACATGGATTTATAATCATTTTCTTGCAGAAGGGTCCTAGGACAATGGTGGGGATTGCTACATTTGATTCCACTATCCACTTTTACAACCTAAAGCGGGCATTACAGCAGGTTAGTGGTAATTATAGACGATTTCGGTCATTGATTGAATATATTATCATGTCTTCAGAACTTCATTTGATTGCTTACCTTGGTAAAACTGGTATATGGCTATTGTGTTTTGTTATTTCACGTTTGTTCTTCGACGTATGCTGTCTAGAATACGGTTGATGTGTTAATTACCTGACTAATCCAATCAAAACAATTGCTTTGGTCAATGGTTACTGATCTGGGTGCTAAACTTTAATGTTTTTATTTTATTTTTTTCATTTCAGCCGCTGATGCTCATAGTTCCTGATGTACATGATGTTTATACTCCACTTGAAAGTGATGTTATTGTTCAACTTTCTGAGGTTGGTATTGTTCTCTTTCACAAAATATAGGTTCAATTTCTAGTTTACTTTCAGTTTTATGTAATTTCTCTTTTCTCAAAATCATTTTTTTCCTTATTTTGGTTTGTACCACTTCTTGAATGTAGGGTGTGTTTGTTTGTGGATCATGTGGGTTTTGAAAACCAAATGAATAGTAATAATCTAGGTTTGTTTTGAGTTTTTTATAGGGTAGAATTTAACTTTATGTCAAATCAATGTGTTAAATGTGGGTAGTGATATGTGTAAGAATGTATAAATTTATATGAGAGAAGAGATATGAGAGGAGAGAGAGAGAGAGAAAGAAAGAGTATTAATTGAGGAGAGAGAGTGTATAGAAGGTGGGTGGATTGAGGATTTCATAGGGATTGTAGGTGAGTGTGAGGGTGGTTTCAGAACCTTGGTTCTAAAAATCCAGCTAAAATAGGTGTTGGATTTCAAAACCTAAAATCAGTTTAAAAATCAGAAGCTAACATGCATTGCCTTGGTGACTGGAGTGGTGTTGTTGGTTTCTCATTTATTTAACTCTCCCGAAATGATTGCAGTGCTGCGAGCATTTGGAAATGTTGCTTGAAAACATTCCTACAATGTTTCAGAGTAATAGAATTGCTGATTCAGCTTTTGGTGCTGCAGTAAAGGTACGTGCATGTATTACCTTGTGTTTTATTATTATTATTATTTAAGTAAAATAACTTTGTTATATATTTATAGCATATAGTAATTGTTTAGTCCTTTGGTTGTTAAATATAATTCACTGGTGGAGGGGAAGTATTCAGCACATCATACTATTAAATAGTTGATAATGAGTGCTATGAGAGCTTATAATCTTCTTTTATTGGAAGGTTCGTAAATTACACTTTAGCCCTAAGTTCTGCCAAGAGAATTCGTGGTAGTTGAGGGTAAGTAGGAGAGATTTGTTATAGTAAACCTCCAAAGGAAGTCAATCAGAATAGGAATAGCTGCAACATATTATGCATGGTTCTCGTGAAGCTGACTGACAATGTTTTTGTGCTGAATTAATCTTAGATTGGTAACTTTTCTCTTTAATTATGTGATTATGCTCATAATTTGGTTACCATAATTACATTGCTTGAGTAATGTCTCCGTTGATATTGGGCAGAACTAATGATATTCATTTCTAGTTATTTTTCTCTTTCTTCAGGCTGCTTTCCTGGCAATGAAAAGCACTGGTGGCAAACTTCTTGTTTTCCAGTCGGGTAATCTGTCATCGTCAATTATAACTATGTTGGTTGTGACGCGTCCTTAAATTTCATCATGTCACTGAATGTGTCTACTATTATTTTGTTTTTTTATGACATTACAGTTTTGCCGTCAATTGGTATTGGTTCCCTATCTGCTAGAGAAGCTGAAGGTAGAGGCAACAGCTCAGCAGGAGAAAAGGTGTGAATGCTGCATATATGATTATTATACTTCCTTGTGCCTATGTATCACATATTAATGTAATTTTTTATTGATTTTCTTTTGACTTCATTATCTTTAGCCTTATTTGTATTATATGATATGCAAGAAATTGGAGCTGCATGGTAGGTACTGTATTATAATGTGATAATCTGAGAAATTTATTGACCTCTTTCTTGTCATCTTTCATCTGTCGTATATATTCTTATCTTTGAATCCCTAGAGTGATATTTGGTGTTGTATTTGGGTAGTTAAATGTCAAATTGTCAATAAATTCTTGTTCTGCCAAATTTATATTCAATGGTGAGTTTCATTCTCATTTAAGTGCATACTGTTCATCATGTAAGGAATTTGTGTACTTCTAGGGATTTAATCAAATATTCTTTGAGTTAATTCACTGAATAAATTGGTGATCCATTATATTTATTAATTCATTGAATAAATTGGCGATCTATCAATTTGTTCTTTGTACTCTCAAACCTCGATGATGTTGTTAGCCCTTGTACTTTCTATTGAATTTTAGAAACTTGTATTTTGTTTTTACACCTTTATCTTTATTTTGGGATTCTGTTCACCTGTTATTGAAAATTTGAAATACAATATTTGCAGTTCAGTACCATGTAATGTAAGTTCTATTAATTGCATTTATACTGAATTTCAGGAGGCTCACAAATTACTACAACCTGCTGACAAGACTCTGAAGACAATGGCCATTGAATTTGCAGAGTACCAGGTGATATTAAAATGTTTGGTCTTGATAAACCATGTTATACATATTCTTGTAATGTTTTAGTTACAGATTTGGGGCCAATTTACTATTATAATGTCGTTTCTTGTATTTATTGTTTCTAAATGCTTCCAGGTCTGTGTTGACTTATTCATTACAACACAAACATATGTAGATATAGCTTCTCTCTCCGTCATTCTGAGAACTACTGGCGGCCAGGTAACTGAATGGAAGCTCTTAGTGATATAGTACTGAGTGAACATTTATATTTGGCAACAATATTGTCTGTAAATGTTTGTTATCATGATGATATCATATTTGTGTAGGATGTCATTGGTCACTTTTGAAATCTGAATCCCTGTGATTTAACTCTGCAGGTGTACTATTATTATCCTTTCTCTGCTGTTTCTGATCCTGCTAAGCTTTACAATGATCTTCGATGGAATGTCACAAGGCCCCAAGGATTTGAGGCTGTGATGCGTGTTAGATGCAGCCAGGTGAGCTTCTGTGGGTTCTTATCCTGTAATGTATGCAAATATCACCATTTCTCTGGAGAACTGCTGCTTGTAATGCTAAAATCTCTCTCTCTCTCCAATTTTATTTGAATTTATTTTTTCCTGAATAGGGTATTCAAGTTCAAGAATATTCTGGAAATTTCTGTAGGCGTATACCAACTGATGTTGATCTACCTGCGGTATCTCTCTCTCTCTCTCTCTCTCTCTCTCTCTCTCTCTCTCTCATTGGCATACACCTTATTCCTGCGCACCTACCTGCATATGCACTCGAACATCTGAACCATTTAATTTGCTTTTGACTTGTGATGTTAATCAGGTTATCAATGTCTTGATCATCTGTCCAACAGATCACTGGATTAATAAATTACTGTTTTCTAACTCCCCAATTAATTATTTAAGTTACAACAGTTAGTCTTTTCAGTTGTATAAACTATAACATTAATCATAATTCCCAATCCCTTGCGAGCATACGTGGGCATTTCTAACATCACTACCCAAAAAAATAAAAATAAAAAATAAAAAAATTTAAGGGATTGACTGAAGCCCCAATCTGTTGTTCGGCAATGTCTTCAAATTTTAAAATCTAAATGCAGAAAAACTTCTTGTATCATTTCTTCAAATTATTTACAGAAAAATACTGACATTATTCTTTTATTGTCTTCATAATTCATTCTTATATTATTTCTATATTAAAAAAAAAAATCTTTAATTACTGATTTGTCTAATTAAACTAACACTCACTTTCCCCAGATTGATTGTGACAAAACAATAATGGTGTCCCTAAAGCACGACGACAAATTGCAGGAAGGCACCGAGTGTTCTTTTCAGGTGCTACTCATGTCTCTGCAACAATGTCTTCTTCTTGGGTTCTTTATCTTTTGCTGTGTTGTATGGAAATGTTTATTTTACTTGCTGGGAAAGCAAGATTTTGAAGCAATGTTCTTTTCCATGTGTTTGTAACCAACAAGTTTAATATTTTGTATGATTATGTTGTTTAGTGTGCCCTTCTTTACACCACTGTATATGGACAAAGAAGAATCCGAGTTTCTACCTTGTCTCTGCCTTCCACTAACATGCTGAGTAATCTGTTCCGTTCTGCTGACCTGGACACTCAATTTGCTTGTATTCTAAAGCAAGGTACATTGCCGATATGATTTTTCTTTGACACTCTTCCTACCCTTGCTGCTCTATTTTCTTAACTTCATTCATTATGATCTCTGAAAGTTTGATTATCTAGCACTCATCTCTGACACTGACTCTGCTGCTCCTAATTTTACTTGTCAGCTGCAAGTGAAATTCCTTCAGCCCCGCTGGCACAAGTCAGGGATCAAGCAACTAATGTTTGCATCAACATTTTATACTCATACCGGAAATTCTGTGCTACAGTATCATCTTCTGGACAACTTATTTTGCCTGAGGCACTTAAATTGTTGCCTCTGTATACACTTGGTATGTTCTAAGTGCCCTTTTAACCATATATGTCGAGATTTTTCTTGCTGAACTTGTTATCACTGGATCTCTTCCAAATGAATGAACTTCTATATTCATATGGTTATGTTTTACACTCGTGATTATGAGTTATGTTTTTGTGGCTAAAGTTGGTGCCCATGCAATCACCTGAGAGAACTAATATTCTTCTAAGTGATACAGTATTATTTGACTTCATTATGCTCATTTAAAACCCTCGCTAACCCATGATATTCTCCCATTTTACTGGAGGAGTTGTAGATTATAGTTGAATGCTTAAAGCTATTGGTTTAAGCAGTGTAGCCTTTTGGAGTTGCATCATATCACTACTTTGAACAAGAGGGTACTCTTGGATTACAGTATCTATTTTAAGAATTAAAGCCTTGTTTTAGAAACTGAAGAATTAATGACGGTGGAAACTGGAATAGTATTTTTAATTGAGATACTTAAAGGGTTCAAATGTAAAATGTAGATAATGGTCTTCATGCTTATGGTTAGCGAACAGCTCAAAGCATTGATAGTTCTTTGTGTTTTTACTACAATACAGTACCGTTATTTAATAAATTTGAATAAAATAAAAATTCTATTGAGTGATTTCTAAAGATTTAAAGTCACTAAGCATGTTGTAAGTGCCTGGGTTTATACATACATCCTGTTGTACCAATCCTTTAAATTCTTTTCTTGTGATTTGTCATGCTTTGTTTTACCAATTTATTTCTGTCATTGTCAGCTTTACTCAAAAGCACCGGTTTGCGATCTGATGGGAGAATTGATGATAGGTCCTTCTGGATCAATTATGTTTCACCTTTACCAACTCCTTTGGTGATCCCATTGGTGTACCCTAGAATGATTGCTATTCATGATCTTGAGGAGAAGGTATGATTTATTTTTTTAGAATATAGATAATGTCATATAGACTCACATGTATTATAAATGTTTCCATCTTTAACAACTCCTTTGGTGATCCCATTGGTGTACACTAGATTTGATTGATTGCTATTAATGATCTTGATGAGAAGATGTAACACACACACACATATATATGTTCTTTTTTTGGATATATAATGTCATAGGTTTTAATATGTTTTCGGTTTCCTGAATTCTTAGGAGTCTGATGATTCCATCATCCCCACTTCCATTCCACTTTCCAGCGAGCACATTACTGGTGAAGGAATATATCTTCTTGAGAATGGAGTAGATTGTTTGATTTATGTTGGGGACTCTGTCAAGCCAAATATTTTGCAACAGTTCTTTGGCATTTCATCAACTGAAGAAATTTCTATCCAGGTATTTGACTATTACTGACATGCATTAACATGTGTGAAGAGCATCTACTTGTTGGTGTTCTAAATCTGATGCTTTAAAAACATGATAGCTGTTCTCCTTTCTCTCATTTTTGTTTTCATTTATGTCCAAGAAAAAGAATAAATAATTAAATAAAGAAGTAATTCCAGAAAGGTTTATGTGTTTAAAATAATATGCAACAATTTATTATTTACAATTTATACATTTACACATTTTTAACATGTATTCCAATTTTGCCTTGCATCAGTTTATCCTACAGCAATATGACAATGCTCTATCAAAAAAACTGAATGACATTATGAATGAAATAAGGCGCCAGAGATGTTCTTACCTACGGTATGGATAAATTTTCATTATTGTTTGCACTGTGTTATTATAAGATTTTGTTCTAAAATAATTTTCTCACTCTTTTTGCATGTTCTCCTTTTGTCTTATTCTGTAGCCTGAGATTGTGCAGAAAGGGAGATGCATCAGGTGAGTGCAGGACAAATTATTTTCCATAAGCTGATTTTTTTATTTTTTAATTATTTATTTTTTTCCTCTGGACATCACCTCTTCTAACTCATCATGTACCAATCTAATGACTTGAGTTAGCAGAGAAAATTTGATGTGGTAAATATCCTACTTTATAATAAACATGACAAGTGACAAGTATAGATATTCCTAGGAAGATAATCTTTTCGCGACTCCTCTATATACTCTTAATCTACTTATATTTTGATGAAGACTTTTCTAAAATTGGTTCAGGGCTCTAGAATTATATAACTAGATTATGTTGTCAAATATTCTGACGACCTTGTCTGTTTAAGTTAATCCTCAGTTTCAATCCTCTCAACTATCTTATCTCCTCTTTACTTTCATCTTGGAAAAGATATTTATATGGATAGTTTTGCTGTTCATAATGATGCTAGTAGTAGACTTGATTCATTGTTTCTTATTTATATGTTACAATTCTTTTCTTAGGTATTTGTGAGTTGTATTGTTGTTTTGGTCACTTTCTCCTCATTCTTGTTCTTTTTTCCGTTTATAGATTATAGATACATTTTTCTTTCTCTGTAGGGAATTTGTTTCACTCATACCTGATTGAAGACAAGATGGCAACTGGGTTCTCATACGTCGAGTACTTGATTCATATCCATCGGCAGATTCAAAGTAAAATGGCTTGAGCAACTTTGGACAAAAGTTCTGTTTACATGTTTTGACTATCTCAAAGAAAGAGTCGCATGAAGGTTGGACAATGTCTATTTTTGCTCTGTCGATCAAATGTGTTTTACGAGTTAGTGTTGGGTGGAGAGGTTATAAAATTTTGTGAAGAAAATTTATTTAAAAGGTGATAGAAATAAGAACACGAGAGTTTCTTTAATGCAATTTTTGGACATCTTATTTATCATATTCTGCTGACTTTGTTCTGAGATGTAGAAACTTGCAGGTTGGTTTTACACAGAAATGTTGTATTATTAATATTTTTAGATTTAGTGTGTTCTTCAATTGTTGGTTGCTCTCTGCTATGTTTTACAGAACCTTAAACTGAACTTCTGGTTAGACTCCTCTCTCTCTCATGATGGAACATTGTTTGTCATACATAGAACTAAATGCTCTTTTCTAATTAAAGGTAATTACAAAATATTTATTTATTTCATTAAAGGTAATTAACAAATTCATTTAAAAAAAAAAGTGGATTCTACATGAAAAAATAAATACATTAATAAAATATTAAACATTAATTTAAATTACACCTTTTGAGATAAAAATTAAAACATACTCAAATTTTATTCACTATAAAATATTACTCTTTATGTGAATAAAACAAATAAAGGCGTTTAATGGAACAAAGAGAACATAAATTTAACAATAAATACACAAATACACACATTCAATATTTTTGAACATATATATTTAATAAGACACAATATCTTCATGTGAGAACTATTAAAATATTATTGATATATATGTAAGGTATGGTATGTTTATTGCTAATAAAAGTGTGTGTTTTTAAAGTAAAATAAATATATTAAAGTATGATATTAGGGTGTTATAGTATCATTCACTATAAATACAATTATAATATCAATAAACATATTTTATCTATATTATAAATATACTTTGATAATAGGTTAACACATCCCATATATATGCGTGACGGTGTCCCATTTAAAATGAGTTGTACTCTTGTGTCCCCGGTTACACAAGGTGTGTAAAATTATAATATTTTGTTTTAAAGGTATACACTTTAATTAATAAGAGCATAATTTTTTCATTGATAAAGATCGTCTAAAATATGAATAGTATAAATGTTTGATTAAAAAAATCAATTTCAAAATTTTGGAATATCATGGACTAATTTCAAAAAGTGGCAAAGTTAAAGAACTAAAATATCAAATTTTCTCGCCATGTCAGAAATGTCATCTGGCATTACCAGTTGGGTGACCTGCTCCAGCCGGTAAATTGACTAAAATATCGAAATTTGGAAAGTTGATGGACAAATTTCAAAAATTCGAAAACTGTGGACTAATTTCAAATTTTGATTAACTTAATAAGCAAAAAAGTTTATTTACCCTTAAAAATAATTATATTTGAATATTTGAAAAACCGATAAATTAAAAGTCTTTAAATTAAAATTAATGCATTAATTTATATATGACATGATTTTCACTTTAATACTAATATATAATTTTAATTTTTTAGTTGGAATTAATATATTTATTGTAATTATATGATTAATATTTTTTTAAAATTCTAATCAGTTTATACAAAACTGTAAATTTCATATATTATTATTTTAAATATTAGGATTAGATATTTGTTTGAAACATAGATGGTTGGTAGATCGGCTTTTTGAGTTGAAAACATCATTATTTCATGAAATGTACCAATTGTGCTTTTATATATATCCATCTGGAAACATAATAACATAAACCATTAAGTAAGAGTATATCAAAAATCACAAAGGTAAAAATGTAATTTTACCTTTGGAATAAACGCTATACCCTTATCGATAAATGATAATCCCTCGGGAAACATTATGTCATAAATCATTGGATAAGAGTACACATAAACCCACATGGTATGTGCTTTTATATATATCCCTTTGGAAACATAATAACATAAACCACTAAGTAAGAGTATACCAAAAACCACAGAGGTAAAAATGTAATTTTATCTTTGGAATAAATGCTATACCCTATCGATAAATGGTAATCCCTCGGGAAACATTATGTCATAAACAATTGGATAAGAGTACACAAAAATCACAGGGTAAAATCATAATTTTACTATTGGAATGAATGATATACCCTATTGATAAATAGTAATCCCTCGGGGTACAGTATGTCATAAACCATTGGATAAGAATATACCAAAAATCATAGGGGTAAAATTGTAATTTTACGCTAGGAACGGATACAATACCCTAGCGATAAATGATAAACTCTCGGTCTACAATATTATTGAAATTAGCAACATTATTATTTGTATATATTTTTTAAAAAAATATTACTCCATCCGTCTCGCAGAAAGATATGTGCATCCTTTGTACGCGTAACTTTCTGCGGGACGAAGGTAGTAAATCATTTTAAATTTTTTTAATTTTCAAATAATATATTTAATATTATTCAATTTTTATATCATTTAATTTTTTGTTGTATTTTTATTTTAAAATAATTATATTTTAATATTTTTAAAAGTTAAAAAATACTCGGTAAATGAGATGTCTCTAGATTATAATTAATGCATTAATTTATATGTAACATGAATTTCACTTTAATAATATATACTCCCTCTGTCCCACAATACGCTTCACGTTTATTGTACCACGTTGTTTAAGAAAAGTTTTACTTTTTGATCAACTTTATTGACTTTGCAGGGTATTGTAGTATTTTTAGGTAATAAAAAAGTATAAAGTAATGGTATGCGTGTTAAAAAGGAGTGACAAATTTGAAATTAAAGTAACTTTTGAGGTTGTTGGATAAAGTGATTTTTCCTTTTTTGGGGTGTGAATGATATTGTTGGACAAACAAATGAAGAAAGTGTGAAGAATTTTGTGGGACAGAGGGAGTATTTTAAATTTTTTTAGTTGGAATTAATATATTTATTATTGTAATTATATGGTAAATATTTTTTTTATAATTCTAATCAATTTATATAAATTTTTGTATTTCATAAATTATAATTATTTTAAATATTAGGATAAAAAATTTGTTTGAAAAATAGATGGTTAAGATTTGGACTAAAATATTTCCGTGTTTGGTAGACCGACTTCCAATTTTGCTGTTATATATAATCAACGGAAAGAATTATATTACTATATACAAGAATTATATTTCCGTCTAGCAAGAGAGTGACTCTGAATATTATTTCTCTCACCTTACTACACATTAAAATATTATATCTCTTAGTCTCCGTGCAAAAAGTAAATGTCAACGTTAATGTGGGACGAATGCAGTATTTTATAAAAAATATTCCCTCTGTCCCACGTATTTTTACCCACTTTCCATTTTGAGGTGTCCCACGTTTTTTACTCATTCCATTAATGGTAAAAATACACTACACATCTTATCTACTTTTTACACTTTATTCATCAATCTCAACAACTTTATTTATTTTTTACACTTTATTCATCATTTCCAACAATTTTATTTACTTTTTCTCTTAATATTATCAATTTATCCTTACTTTTTCTTACATTACATACTACCTCCGGCCACTTATAAGGTACCCATTTCACTATTCATGGCGTCCGCTTCAAATGTATCAATTTCCTCTATTTAGTAAAGAAAGTACACAATATGACCCACCACTTCCCTCTAGTACAACTACCCACTTTACCTATAATAATAATACTCCTTAATCAACGTGCAAAAAGCAAATAAAAATCTTAGAATTGTCCACGTGCAAACAGCAAATGGTTACCTTGTAAGTGACCGAAGGGAGTATTAAAAAACAACACTTCTTAACTTACTTGCCCGTACAAACGAGTAAAAATAAGAGACGGAGGGAGTATTATTTATATATAATATATAAATGTAAATTTTCTTTTTATTGATTTATACATTGATTAAAAATTAATATATTTATTGATAATTAGTCAAATACGTAAAAAAATATGTCTAATATTTACCAAATTTATATTTTTAATTTGAAAATTAGAAAAATCTATTATTGAAAAAATGGATGGCAAAGATTTGAGATAATAGATGGCTAGGATTTGACTAAAATGTTTCATGATTTAGTAGACCGGCTTTTTTCAGTGGAAAACTTCATTATTTAAAAAATGAACAATTTGTGCTTTTATATACTCCTTCCGTCCCACTTTAATGTTGACGTTTATTTTTTGCACGGATATTAAGAGATATAATACTTTAATGTATAGTGAGGTGAGAGAAATAATATTTAATATAAAGTGGGTAGTTGTATTAGTGTTGTATGTGGGACTGCATGAAATAATTAATTATTTTGTATGGGCCCAACTTGATAAAACAGTAAATGTAAACCTTAACTTGGGACTACCTAAAATGGAAAGTTTAAACCTTAACGCGGGACGAAGGGAATATATATTAAGATTAAGATATTATAAATTATTCATAAAATAACATTATAATTTTTTTATTAATTGAGTATCACTTTCCATTGTAGAAAGTACACCCTCAGTCTATTCTCAATATATCAATTTGTTTTTGTACGTGGATTAAGGAACATTATTATTTTATTTGTAGTAGGTAGTTCTATTTGTAGAGGGTGTGAGTTCTATAGTCCAAAAAGAAAAATTGATAGATTAAGGATAGACAGCCCAAAATAATAAAATGAATAAATTGATAGTGGACAGATTATTATTACCTTTTATCAGTTTTACGTAAACCAAACGATGTGAGACAAGTGGGGGTGAAAAAGAGAATAATTCTACCATTAGTTCTTCTTACGTTATTAATAAGTCGTGGGCGATTCATTAGGCTAACACGTGCCATTAAATTTATTAATTAGATTTTAATATACAGAATTTAAATAAAATCGATGTCTTATCATGTTAAGATTGTTTGGCCTAATGGATAAGGCGCTCATCTCCGGAGCGGGAGATTGTGGGTTCGAGTCCCATCACAATTGTTCTCTTTTATAATCCTTGAACGGATTAATTTGTTTTTAAACGGATATAGGTTAGGTAGACTTATACATAGTACCCGAAAAAAAAAATTCTATGTATTTTTAGTTAGGTAGACTTCTATACATCGTACCTAATACTCCCTCCTATCACTATCTAATACTCCCTCTAATCACTGATAATATAACAATTTGCCTTTTGCATGAAATATTATTATTATATGTATAGTGTCTAGTTAGGTTAGGTAGACTTATACGTAGTACACGAAAAAAAAATTCTATGTATTTTTAGTTAGGTAGACTTCCATACATCGTACCCATCTTACGAAAAAATTATTATATGACACTGTCTAATACTCCCTCCTATCACTATCTAATTATACGAAATATTATTATTATATGTATAGTGTCTAGTTTACTCTTTTCAGTCTCTTACTAATCATTCTATGAGACTATCTAATACTCACTCCAGCCACTTACAATATAACCATTTACTTTTTACACGGAGTATTATTATTATATGTGTAGTGAGTAGTAGTTTATTTTCTCCGATTATTTATTATTATTTGTATGTGTTGTGGATAGTTGTATTCGAATATCTAAAATGTAAAGTTGTAAACTATCTAAGTACAAGTCTTGTCTCATATTTATACTCTTCCTTTTTTACTGACAATGTTTTTAAAAGGTTGGATCGGTTAGTTGAAAAGGTCAAACTAGGAGCCGAAGCCATACCGGTCCAGAACACTTGACAAATCGTTTATTTTGGTTGAAACGTTCCAATTGGTTTTTTATTTTTTATTTCTAAATTTTTTAAAAATTCACTTTTACTTTTATTTATTTTATAAAATTTGAGAATAAATTATTTATTACGTTATTGAATAAGTATATTATAAAACTATGTACTATGAAGTATGAATATACACTACAAATATTTTATTTATTTTTTAAAAATTTTTTTTAATAAAATAATTTTGGTGATTAAATATTTTCTTTTTATGTATGGTGATTTATAAAATATAATTAAGAATAAGCAAACTTTATTTATTTTATTTAATTTTCTATTGCAATTGATCTTACAGACTAAACATAAAACTATTGTCTCTACCAGTTCGATCTACTGTTTAAGTATAACAACATTGTGCCTTGATACTCTAAATATAGTTAGGAAAAGTTTTTTTTATTTTTACTCATTTCATTTACTAATTTTATGATTTGAAATAGGGTGATAATTTTGAAATTATTATTTTTAGGTTATATATATATATATATATATATATATATATATATATTAAGTTTTACTCCATGGTTGAAGTAGTGTTTCCATTATTATTATGGAAAGTGTAGAAAATGTGAGGATAATAGAGTTATTTAAAGTTTACTTTTCTTGAATTAGCTAGATGGATGAAAATCATAGGTTGATATATTTACTTGTTTATTATAATTTTTATTTTTGTGCTTGAATTATGTTCTTCGATGTAATTTAAGAGGGCTTTGGTTGGGGATATTGGGTGGACCCCTTGTTACCTTTTTTTTTTAATACTTATTTTTTAATTTAGTATATTTATTAAAAATGTTAAATAATAATACTTTATAAAAAATTATAACATAAAATGTTAGTGTAACACTTTTTAAGAAATAAAAAAATAAAATTACAGTTGCGTAGATTTGATTCCTCAACCTATGAGCTTTAATGCACTTCCAAACTTTCACTAGATTTTCTAAAATTTTCAAATTTTAAAATTCTATAGTTTCAGAAAATTAAACAATTCCCTAGATTTAGTTTATTTATACTTTATACTACATATGTTTGGACAAGGCTTATGGTAGAATGAAGGGAATTTTAACCAAGAAAAATCTAATCTTGCGTACAATACTTCTACAAGAATAATTAATGAGTATTGTTAAGTACACACCATTTTTTTTTATTAAATACGCACCCTTTATTAAATACACACCCCTTTTTAATTTTTTATTTTCAACTTTTATTAAATATACACCTTTAAAATTATAAAAATACCTTTATATACACACCCTCAATTATTACTCTCAGTTCACCTTTCTAATTTATTACCTATTCTTAACCCAACTTTTCCTTTTATTTACTTTCACCCTGTTCGAAAAAATAATCTAAAAAGAGAGAGATTGCTTTAGAGTTTCAATAATGGTGAATAGGAGATTCTGCAGATATTAGGAAAGTATAAGACGAGGGTCACTTAGATGGGATCTGGCCGAAGAGAGAGAAATGTTAGATTTTCTTGTTTTGTGAATTGGGATGATGAGGGTTTATGTATTCTTTCTGGCATGGGTTTGTCGTTCTTCTTCTCATCTTCTCCATTTATTTCTATGGTGAAGGAAGTGAAATATCAGTAAGACATAAACAGCCATTTTTATTTGACGAAATAATTTAACAATTTCTGTAGTTGAACCAATGAGACATTCTCTAGGATTGAAGTGGAAGAAGGGTTTCCATCATAAGTGTTCATTTCTTTAATTCTTCTTCTTACGAAAAAGCAACTGAATCACACCGACCCCAAAATGTATAAATTGCCAAATGAATTTCATCATGAAAACATATTCTTGATTTCTTCTTAATGAACTTATCAGCATTTTTTATTAACACCGATGATTTTGATGGACAGTTTTTTTTTTTAAAAAAATATAATTAGGGTGTGAAAATTAAAATGAATTTTTAATGGTAAAAGAGGTGTGTATTTAATTAATTAAGGGTAATTTAGATTTTTTAAAAATATATATTTTAATTATATATTAATACAATGCATATTTAATAGTGTGAGGGGTGTGCATTTAGTCTAAAACCCATAATTAATAGTGTTTGTAAAAGAGATCATTCTTGCATAATTCCTTAATATTTTGCCATTAATTAATATTTTCTTATACATATCACCATTTACCTCTTACACATTGATTTAAATAAAAATTTATGGTGTCAAAATCCAAACCAATAATAAATTATTACTATAAATATATTTTTTTAAAAACTCACATTTAATTCAAACAAACATATACTCCCTCCGTCTCGTTTCAATGTTGACATTTTTTTGTGCGGAGATTAAGGAATATAGTATTTTAATATGTGGTGGGTGAAAAGATATAATATTTAATATAAAGTTGGTAGTTGTATTAGTATTGTGTGTGGGTCCCATTGAAATATATTAGTTGTTTTGTGTTTGTCCCATCAACCAAAAAGGAAAATATAAATATTGAAATGAGACGCCCAAAATGGAAAAATGTAAAAATTAAAATAGGACGGAGGGAGTATAGTTTATTGAATTAGGTGCAAGTGTCTATCTAATACTTCATCCATCACATCCTAATGGTTACATATTTTCATTTTGGGCGTCCCACACAAATTAATTACTCTCTCTTCATGGGCACACACATCCCACTAATACACCTACCCACTTTATATTAAATTATTATTTCTCTCACCTCAATACACATTAAAATACTATATTCATTAATTTCCGTGCAGAAAGCAAACGTAACTAAAAGGACGGGACAAAGGGAGTACATTTTTAGGGAACGTTTATAGCCATCTTTACTCATGAAGTTTCCTGACTTGTGAAGTGAATCTCTCGTTCCTACCTATCTCTCTACTTCAGACTTTTAAGCAGTTATTCACAACTTTACACAATTACACTTATTGAACTCAATATGTACATACATAATCATATACTTATGACTTAACACATAAAAAATATCTAATAATTTAATAGTGTTATTATAGACAATATATGACACTTATATGGTAAGACTTATTTTTTAATTTAGTAACATTTATTAAAAATGTTAAATTTACTTTACTAACAATTTATAAAAATTACAACAAATTGTTTATGTAACACTTTTATAAAATTTAAAAGGATTAATTGCTGCAAAAGTTATAACGTTTACGTCAATTGCGAACTAGTCCAAACTTTGAGAATTTATAAATAAGTACATGACTTTAAACATATATTGCAACTCAAACCACCTGAAAATTATCCCAATTGTTAAAATCGTGAGCGTCCTCGTCTTCTTTTCCTCTTCCTCAACGCCACGGCGTCGAAGCCTGTCGCAGCCTCATCGTCTTCCTCCACATCCGCCTCTCCTGTCACCTCTTGGGCGATGGCTGCTGAGGAAGGCATCGAAGGGATGAATTTCTGTGTGCTTCAGGATAGGGAGAAGATGAAGGTGGAGCCTGCAGTCTTGTCCACCACCGCGTCCATGGAACTCCCGCCGCCGTTTGATGGTTTGGTAGATGTGTATTGCATTGATGTAATGGAGAATTTCTCGGACCCCATCTTGTATTTTTCAGAGTCAAGAATTTATGGAAGAAGAACCAGACAACGACCCTGCTCATGGTACTGCCACATGAGGAGAAGAAAGAATAAAATGATGGCCTCAATTTTATAAAGGAAAATAGTGAACTTTCCACCATTGAAATGCTTCTAAGCGCCTTGGGAGCACCAAAGAAGGTAAGAAACAGGTTTTGAAACTGATTCTTGAATGGGTGCTACGATATCAATTTTAGAAGAAACGATTGAGGGAAAGTGATCCTCAATTTCCCTGCCCTTATAACGAAGACACTGTTTAAATCAATGATGCGTTTCCAAACCCCAATTCAGTTGTCATCCCACTGATCCCATCTCCGCCTGGATGCCGCCATCGGAATCCTCCACGCAGGTGGTGGTGCCACCATCTTTTCCCGTGCCTATGTGATGGTGGGATAATATTTTTTTTGCTTCACTTAACAGACTTAAAAGATCTAGGTTAGAACATGTGGTGTGTGACATGGCAAGGAGAGAGACATGTTAGTGACAGGGCAGACCTTCTCCGAATTTGAATCTTCTATGCTACTTTAGTGTGACATTTATTGTACTATTTCATTGTATGAATGACACGTAGGAGAAGTGAGAGAAACTATACACTAAGTCAACCAGTAAACCCTAGGGGCAAGAGACTTGATTTCTCCACCCTACCACGTGTTATTTCATAAGAAGATGTTACAAGAGATGTCACACCAAAATGTCACAAGACATCTCGTGCCGCCTCGTCCTGCTCCCGGCTGGTTCGATTTGCAAAAGGAGATTAAAGTTGGGTACTTTTTTGCAAATTCCCAAAAGTCTGTACTAATTCGCTATAGAAGTTAAGGTTGAGACTTTTTTAGCAATTAATCTAACTAAAAAATAAAATTGTGTAGATTTGATCCGACCCTAACCTATAAGATTTAATGCATGCACTTCTAAACATTCACTTTATTATCTAAAATCTTCAAATTTCAAAATTTTATAGTCTTAAGAAAATTAATCCATTCACTAGATTTAGTTTATATATGCTTGAACAAGGCTCATGGTAAAACGGAGGGAATTTTAGCCAATAAAAACCAATCTTGCATCCAGTTCTTCTACAAGAGTAATTGAATATTGTTTGTTAAAGAGATCATTCTTTCTTAATTCTTAAATATTTTCTCATTAATTAATATTGTCTTATACATATCACATCTACCTCTTACACATTAATCAAAATAAAATTTATTGTGTCAAAATCCAAAACCAATCATAAATTATCACTGTAAATATATTTTTGTAAAAGCTCACATTTATTTCAAACAAATGTATATAGTTTGTTAAATTAGGTGCAAATATCTATCTTATACATTATTAGGGGATATTTATAATAAAAAAAAAAAAAACTTCCGAAACAATGCCAGCCACATTTTCTGATGAAGTTTTCTGACTTGTGAATTGTAAGAAAGAGCCATCTGCTCTTGAAACCCTCTCTCGTTTATATCTTTGGGAATCTCTCATTCCCACTCCTCTCTCTATTTCAGAATTCTAAGCAGGTATTCACAACTTCTCACAAAACTAACACTTATTGAACTCAATATGTACATACATAATAATATACGTGTAACTTAACACATAAAAAATGTCTAATAGCCTTCTCACAGATTTTACACTTATCGAACACAATATGTACATACATAATCATATCCGTATAACTTAAGACATAAAAAATACTCCCTCCATCCCGTTTCAGCTTTCACGTTTACTGTTCCATGTTGTTCAAGTACTTTTTTGACAAACTTTATTGACTTTTAAGGGTATTTTAGTATTTTTAGGTAGTAAATAAAGTATAAAGTAATGTTATGAATGTGAAAAAGGAGTGACAAGTTTGAAATTAAAGTAATTTTTTAAGTTGTTGGATAAAGTTGAATTTCCTTTTTTGAGGTGTGAAAGTTATTGTGGGACAAACAAATGAGTAAAGTGTGAAAGCTGTTATGGGACGGAGGGAGTATTATTTAATAGCTTAATAAAGTTATTATAGTTAATATATAACACTTTTATAGGCTCTTGTTACCTATTGTCTTATGTAAGACTTATGTTTTAATTTAGTAACATTTATTAAAAATAATAGTGTTATTATATATAATATATAAAACTTTAATGGGTCCTTGTTACCTATTGTCTTATGTAAGACTTATTTTTAAATAAATTTAGTAACATTTATTAAAAATGTTACATTTACTTTAGTATTATTTCATAAATAAAAGTTACAATTAAATGTTTATGTACACTTTTTATAAAATTAAAAAATAGAAGTTTTTTTGACAAATTTTATTGACTTTTTAGGGTATTTTAGTATTTTTAGGTAATAAATAAAGTATAAAGTAATGATATGAGTGTGAAAAATGAGTGACAAATTTGAAATTAAAGTAATTTTTGAGGTTGTTGGATAAAGTTGAGTTTCCTTTTTAGAGGTGTGAAAATTATTGTGACACAAACAAATGAGGAAAGTGTAAAAGCTATTATGGGACGGAGAGAGTATTATTTAACAGCTTAATAAAATTATTATAGTCAATATATAATACTTTTATGGGTCCTTGTTACCTATTGTCTTATGTAAGACTTATTTTTTAATTTAATAACATTTATTAAAATTAATAGTGTTACCTATTCTCTTATGTAAGCCTTATTTTTAAATAAATTTAGCAACATTTATTAAAAATGTTACATCTACTTTAGTATTATTTTATAAATAAAAGTTACAATTAAATGTTTATGTACACTTTTTATAAAATTAAAAAATAAAATTCCAATTGCATAGATTTGTATTTCATCTTCCAACTTAGTGAGCCATCAATCTTAAGAAATATTATTAAATATTTTTTTATTATACATTTAAAGTTTTTTTTTCTTTTTTAAATAAAACTTTTGTACTTAAATATTCTCACCGTAGTTGATATAATTTAAAAATTTTTTCGTGAATAATATATTTTTAATTATATATCATTTTTAAATAAAAAATACTCCATCTGTCCGCTTTTAGGGTGTTCATTTTACTATTTTTGGCGTTCGCTTCAAAGGTATTCATTTCTCCTATTTAGTAAAAAAGTACATAATATGGTCCACCACTTTCTACTAATACAACTACCCACTTTACATATAATAATAACACTCCTTAATTCACGTGCAAAAAGCAAACTGACACCTTAGAACCGGACGGAGGGAGTATTAAAATAAGATATATTTTATGTAATAAATAAATATATTTACTATCTTTAATATAGAGTTTTTTCCTATGCGTCACTTTCAGAAACCTTTCAATGACGTGTCAAATTGTGGTTATTTTGAAATAATTTAATTATCTATTATTTATTTAATTTGATTTAATTATTTTGAAATATTGTATCTATAAATATTTTAAAAGATAAATATTCGATATTTATCTTAAAAGAATATTCTTATCGAATTCAAATATAATTAATTTTAGTATTTGATTCGATAAAATTTTTTAGTTTTTTTATTAATAAAAAATTATATAGATAAATTCATATATCTCTTTTAAGATGTGGGCGGCTATTTGCACCCCCTGATCTACTAAACGAACACAATTGTTAAATATACCCCACTAAAATTACAATAATCAAGCATCAATCACTAAATATACCTCATGCATGACTAGTTTACCCTTTTAATTAGTATTAAACATATGATACAATTTTTATAATTAAACCCCTTAAATCCATCCAACATAAGAACTTGGAATTTGAAGCTCCAGAACACCACCGTGCGGGAGAGAAGGAGGAAGTCTTGGGTAGTGTAACAATGGATGTCAGAGTGTAGTCGAACGTGCCTAGGATTCTAATTGAGGTGCATTTAGAAATTTGGGAGAGATGTGGGTAGTGCAACACTTGACTGATCAGTACAACTTATTGCTCTCCAGCAACAAATTTACCCACAATACTTCAAGAATCTGCATCTCAATCCTATCTTCAATATGGGTAACTATCACCAGCTGATGCACTCCCACTGTTCTCTTTCTTCTCCTTAATCTCATGATTGGAACCATTGTCATCACCTCTTCTTTCTCCAACAAGAAACACCCAAACAAACACGATTCTCATCAACCTAACAATATCATCAGATTTCTTTTTGTTCTTTGGTGTTTCAAGTTTGTCAATTTTTACGCCCATTTCAGATCTCAGGACCCTAAGATTCCACCCTAAATCACAAGCAAAACCCCTAATTTCCAATCGCAGGTGTTGAATTGTATACTAAAAGCCTAACTTTAGTATGAACAATGTTTTAACAATATTTAAAATGAGAATCATTGATCAAATGATTGAATTTTATAATTTATTTATATGTCGATGCAATAGTCCATTTACTTTATACTGTAGATAATATGGTGTGCGGAGTCGCATGGAAGATCATATTGTGCTCCTTATAAAGTATAAATAGATGCTCACAACCGAAATAGATGGGGACAATCTATCGGGATGGTTGTAGTGTGATTTGGTATTAGTTTGTCTTGACTATAAAATCACATTAGTGCGCTTTGTATGTATTGAGCATGACCGCTTGAGATCGTTCGTCTTAAACTGACTATATAGAAGAACTTAATCTAAGTTATTATGGATGTTCATGCTCTTAATCACTATACAATAACCTCGACATGTAAGCCAGTATATGTCTCTTTGATTCATCGATAGGTGTGATTTATTTATTAAATCAACAAACTCGATCAGTTGGGAGATACTATTGTCTCTATGGTGTGATATTGATTGTAGAAGGAATACGTGTCCTATTAAATAAGCTGACGATGTCCCCTTAAGGAGCTCATAAGGATTATCATGTAAACCCTGCAGGTGGATTTATTCCGGCATGATAACAAGGTTGAGTGGTACTACTCTCGGATGAGATATTAATTAATGAAGTTGTCAGTAACTTAATTAATTAATGGACATTGTATATGTAAAACACGGGGAGATTAACGGGCTCATAATAAGAAGGAGCCCATAACGTAATATGTGATTAGAGCGACAGTGCGTAATAATATTTTAGTGGATTATATTATTATTATTGGACTTAAGTATAAGTTTTGGGCTAAACTTGAATACTTATAAGCCTAATGGAGGCCCGACTCTAATTTTTCCTCCTGGTCCCTATTGTAACCCATATATAAATCATCTCAACTGTCCGAAAATCCTAATCATGGGCCTAATACACGTGATATAGAGGGAGAGAAAGAAGATTGAGAGTGTCTTGAAGATCAGCGCCCACACGACGTCAAGACTGGACTTGGGAATACAACAGAAGATTAAGTGATTTTTTCTGCAGTTATTATTTTTCAACATAAGGTAATACGATTTTATATTCTTACTTCCGCTGATATAGAATCACATGGAATCCTAACGGTTCACGTTAACCAAATGATCGAATGTCAACAGCAGGACCACTACTTCCACCACAATCCTCAGAATGCTAAAATCGTTCATCAATCGGACCCACGCTACATCTTTGAATATAACCCCCAACTGGACCAAACCCAGAGACATTTCGATTTTGTAAAAATGAAATCGAATTTTGATGATTTCCAGAATTCCCGTGAAGGAGAAAGGTTCGAGGAGAGCAAGCAAAACATGGATGAAGTCTATATCCAGTTGACAGACGCTTACTTCAATCGAACCAAATCCGACCAAATCTGCCTCCGACCAAATCCCGACCAAGCTCCCAGCAAAGATGAAAAAGTTGGCGAGTTTGAAATCATCTTTTGTGCACTTCAAAGAGGACAAAATCGTGGACACGCGGTGGCCAACGATTGTGAAAGAGAAGGGCCGTGCGAAAGCCACCGACGCCGGAGAAGAGGTTGATGCGAAAACTGATGATTTCATCAAGAGGTTTAAGCAACAACTGAACCTTCAGAAGTTGGATTCCATTATCAAGAGCTATAAGCTTTTATGGGTAAACACTTATAACAGTTTTTTGACTGATCAAGAATTTATTAGGCTATGTTATCTATATCTAGATTATATGGGCGGTGGATTGGATTATTGTAGAGCTCTAAAATTTGGGCTAATTTATTAAAATATAGCAATTTTGAAATTTTTTTAATTAAATATAGCAGTTGCATAAATATTTAGCGTATTAAGTGGAAAGGCCATTAGTATTGGCGCCTTTCCACTATGGAGGAGAGAGAGAGCCGGATATTAGAATAGTCCCTAGAAGTGGCGACTTCACACTCTCATTAATTCATTTATTACAAATACAACAATTAATGTTAATAAAAGCTATGGTCAACTTGATTAATTTAGGGTGATGCAATTTTTCTAATCATGAAGTAATAATTTTTTTTATTATTAATAACTAATTAATTCATTAAAATATATTTTACGAATTAATAAAAAAATTAATAAATGAATAAAAAATTATACATTCAATATAAATTAATTAGGAAATATTATTATTGGTATTTAAGTGTATTTGAAATGATTTTATGTGACATTTAAAAATATCTTAATACGTTAATGACCAATTATTACATTATAATAGATGACATTTTATGAAGGTGTCATTATAAGTTAAGTGTAGTATGAAAAGCTCATGTATGTACCAATTATCTATGTCATATTATCCTATTTTTCTAGTAGTGATCTATTATTAATAGTTTATAAATGATATTTATCAATGTCATTAAAGCTTTTTCTAGTAGTGACATTACTATAATTATTCCAACATTAACATATATAAATATTATAAAAGATACAGAGTGGTGATTCAAAAACAACATAAGAAATAACAACATAATGTATCAAATAATAAAACATTTAAGAATATTCAAATTTAAAGATATAAAGAAATTGCGTACCTTAAAATTATCAAGTTCAAAGTTGATAATTGTTCTCTAGAACACCACGTGGAATACTAATTACAAGTTGAATCACAACCTTAATAACAATACATTTGTATCACATTTTCAAAAGAAATTCAACCATCAGACTATTACAATGTAACGACCTAATTTAAATACACAATATTTTTTTTATGTAGATATATAGAAGCAAATATAGATAAAATGAAAATAATAGCGAGATTCTATTTGAATACTACAAGAGAATTAGATATTATAATTACAACTCATAGAAGTTTCTGAAAAATATAAACTACTCTCTTTTATTTATTTGGCCACATCATCTTGGATCAATCGTCCATCCCGAGATCCTGCATACAATATTTAATATGGGTGAGTGTGTGAAATACACTAAGTGGGAACAACATCATGATTGCACAAATTAAATTACCATTAGTGTAAATAATGTAACTGTAAGCATGAAGTAGTGATGCCAAAGCCAAACTGACCACCATATAATCTGTCATCATAATATGGGTTGACGAAGTGAAACACCATATAATATAAGTGTATTGGCAAAGCCAACTTTATTATGAGCATGAGTGGGTTTGAAGAACCAAACTCCACAATAATTCTGAACTTGATTGAGTTGGAAGAACCAAACTCCACATAATAATTGGGTTGGCATAGCCAAGCTCTATTCTAAACGTGATTGGGTTGGCAGAGCCAAACTCCACATAATAGTTGGGTTGGCAAGGCCAAACTCCACATAATAATAATAATAATGGTGTTAACAGGGCCAAACTAACCATTAATCTGAGAGTGCAGGCCGAGGCTTAGCACATATTACGTACATAATGAAATTTAATAAGAGCAATCATAACATAGAAGGTTAAACTTGATGAAGAGTAGAAGTAAATTACCACCTTTGTAGTAATTTACAATAAATATATAAAAGTTAAATAAAATGTAAGAATAAAATCTTACTTAAATTAATAAACGTCATGTAAGGTTTTTAATCCAATAATATTTATTTGGACTCATTCGGACAAAAAATGAAGTTTTTACGAGAAACGAAATAAAATAAAAACTTATTAAATAATATAATTATTATAATTCTTGAATTACAGAATTAATAATTTCGCATACAGAACACGTGATTTAACTTAATAACTAGAAATGCAACACAAATACTGCCACCAACTAAATATAGTTATAATAAAATTTAATTAATCGGGAATGTAAAATTTTTTTTGAAAATTTACTTAATAATATAATATAATAATAAATAATATTATTAAGAAAAATATGAAACGTAAATTAATAATCTAACTTTATTATATTTACACTTTAATCCTTACTATTTATCAAATTCTCATTTTATATTCCCTAAACTTTAGACTTATTACAAATTATCCCAACTTGACTTATATACCTTTTATTAAAAATCCGAAAGTACTGTTGGGTTTCTAGTGAGACGAGGGTTCCAACCTATCAACTTTTCATAAGAAAATTAACATGCAAAAATAATGAAATTTTACGTAAATAGGCATATTTGTTGTCACAAATTTCGATGTCCAAACTCAAAACTAATTATACTGTTGTGATCCTTGTATGGAGTACTTCAAAATGATATATAATTCAAGGTATCATGTTCACCGAGATAAAAGTTGATATTAAAGCATTTATAATTTCAACGGAAAATATCTAACATCTAAGACAACTAAACAACAAATGACTTTAATGTTTGATATCTACGCTATGAGACGAGCATTTTAAGATATAACACTATAAGGTTTTATTCCTGTCGGCTGAATATCGAAACGTGTAAGCTTATAGAGATGTATCTAACTAATAAAATGTCGAAACAATAAATGGCTTTAATATTTGAAGTTTACGTGACTAGAGGATCATCTTGACATATAATGTGATAAAAGTTTATAATTAACAGTGAACTTACCATCGGCTTGTGACGTTTCTTCCTTCCCTCGTCACTACTTCCTCTTTTCGTTTTTCTGCTCAGTTGAGTTAAAATGGGCTGTATGGGGTTTATATAGTGTTCTAATTTCTTGGGGGCTATTGTAATTAAATGAATGGCTATTACGTGGTTACTTTTACTCCAATTGTAATAGTCAATGTGATAAGTATGCTGCGTTGTCTAACAACCTACGTGTGTGAATGTATTAGGATGGAGTACGTGGTTATTACCCATCCACGTTTGTTTTATATTACTAATATTACTAATAATAATAATTATTATTTTTATTATTATTATTATATAAATAAAGTTCGTCCAACCTTATTTATTTATTTCGGATAAATATATAATACTTAATAATTAAGATATAATACATTCATATACTATGAATGTAAAACTTACGAGAATATAGATTAATAAATATTCGGGTGTTACATACAAGAACAATAATAATTGAAAATATTAAAATACTAAAAAAATAGAGAGTAACAAAACACTTATTAAACACTTCCCTTACACTTTATTCACGTGTTGGTTTTACAAGAAAGAAAAAGTTTGTAGAGATAAACTATCAATTTTACTGAGTGGAAGAAATTCTAATCACTCAAAACTCAAAATTGAGGTGGAGGGGAGGAAAATGATGAAAGTAAGCCTAAATTTGAATATGAAATGAAACTGATGAAGCTAATGCACTCCTCTGTATATAAGGGAGATAAAATGAGGTGCAATGCTAATAAATTCACGTGACAGTACAATATATCCTTTGACATGACCACACACATTTCACGCTCTATTTAACAACAACTTACAACCCTTTGCTGACCACCTGGTGGTCAAAGTTGCTTTCCATATCTGATTACCACAACCCTGACCATCAAGTCAAAATTACTTTCCATAACTGTGCCCTACTCTGCAAATATGTGCATGCCTAAGAGGCGCCAGTGCAATTGGTGCTTTTAATACCACATAATTTTTATTATTATTTTAATTTAAATATCCCAAAAGGTGCCATTAGAAGTAGGGCTTTCATTATACCTGTATTAACAAATCATGCAACTACTATATTTAATTAAAAAAAATCAAAACTACTATAAATTAATAAATTAGCCTAAAAGTTGTGTTCCATTCATAGGGTTTAAAGTTTATCATGGTTTATTGATTATTATAATGGGGTACATTTAAAAATTTAATTGGGGTCTGTATAACAATTTGTCATAACTAATCTTATTTTATTATTTATATAAGGGTAAACATATAAAAATATTTTAAATTTATAAATTAATGGGGTTCGTTAGTAAATTTGGAGGTGCAAAAAGCTGCCCTTTTTAAGATTTGAATATGAACATGATCAAATAAAAATTTTTAATACTTAAATATATATAAAAAAAATACATATTCAATGTTCCACCACCTATAAATAAGGTTCTTCTCCATACACATAATTTATTCTACCGAAGGTTTCTCCAAGTTCAAAAAAATTGACAATATGTGAATTTGTTTTTATTTTAAATTATATTTCTTTTGATTATTTCTTTTGTTAATTTTTTTATATTTATTTTGACTGTCAAATTTATATTTTAATTAGTTTCGTTAGATTTTGTATTTATTTAATTGAATTTTTAATTAATTTTATTATAATATTTTTTGTTCATACATATATTAAATTAAATTATTTTGAATTTTTTTTAACTCTCTGAAGTGTGTGTCTATATATATACTATTTTGTTTATAATTTTTAAATTTCTTTATTAGTAAAATATGTTAATATTTTTTATTGATTAATATATATATATATTTGTTTCATTATAAAAAAATTCAAGTTTTAAAAATTTAATTTATTTCTCCTTTTATTATTTTTGTTATAAATTTTTTAATTTCTATAGATTAATATAAATATGTTAAATGTATTTTTTTATTTCATTTAATTATTTTATTTATTTATTTATTTATTTTATTAATATTTTTTATTAGTTTTGTTATATATTTTTATAATTTCTATTGGTTAATATAAATATTAAATGTGTTTTTTATTTTTATTTATTGATATGTATATTAATTTCATTATAATTTTTTAATTTACATTTTTTTTTCGTTTGATATGTTTTTAAAGGAAAAATTAAAATTTTTGAATTTTATTTTATTATAATTTTTTCTTCAATAAATATAATTGTAGTCAATTTTAATAATGTAAAAGAGGTATATATTTCCTAACTATTGCATCTAATAAAATAATTTGTAATATATTTTTTTGTTTATGTAATTTTGTTTTTATACTGTTTATGTATAACACAACTACAAATAGAGTATTTGACTTTTTATTTCTAATTATTTAATTAAATTAACCCTATATTTTTTCAACATGTCTACCTTGCATGTTACGTGGACTTTAGTACTAGTTATATAATTATATTGAACTAATTAATTCAATTTTTTAAATAAAATTATAAAAAATATGTAATATTTTTTTATATATGTGTAATATAAATATATTATTTTGATACATAATTTTTTTTAATTATTATTCATTTTATAAATATTGATTATTAAAAATACAATTTGAAAATGTTATGTAAATAAGTTATATATATATATATATATATATATATATATATATATATGTATAAGTTTTGTATGAATGTGTTATATATTAGAAAAGTGTTACATGTATGTGTTACTTATATAAAAAGTATTACAAAAATGTTACATATCATAATTTAAAAAGTTTTACCATTTTATGTTAAATAAATTTAAAGTGTTGTTATAAGGTGTTATTCAATGCTACTTATGTTATTATGATAACACGTATTTGTTTCGTACTATTTGTTATCCTATTTTTCCATTGTTATTATGTTTACCAAGAGTAATTCTCTTGATAGTATTTTGGTGATATTTGGTATTTCTCTATTTGTAATATAGATATTATTATTGCTCTACTTATGGTGGAATATTTGTATTCCTCTATTTATAATAGAGAGATTGAATTGTGTACTCTCACTTGACTAATTGATTATTTCCTGGACGAGATCCGTGATTTTTACCCTCAGGTTGAAGGGGTTTTCCACGTTAAATTATTGATGTTGATTTCTCTTATATTTACATATTTATTTGATTTGTAGTTTCTTGCCTATTGCTATATTTCAATAGGAAGATTGGAGCATTAAAAATATTGAGGTTTATGGTGTACCGAATATATTTTTGCACATTGTTATCTTAGTTAATTTGGATGGAGTCTCATTCCACAATAAATTTAGAGTTGTTGAAGTGGTGGAAAGCCAATTTTGTAAGATTTCTCACACTATCAAAGATGGCTCGTGATATATTAGTCATTATCATCTCTACAGTTACATCAAAATCTGCATTTAGTACCGATGGAAGGGTATTAGATAAATTTAGGAATTCATTAACTCTTAATTTTTTTTAAAACTTTGGTTTGTACTCAAGATTGACTTGTTAAAAAATCTCATAAGTGTTCAAGAACAATTAGAGGAACTTGAATATTTTGAGAAATTAAGGTAATCAATTCAATAAATATTTTCTTTTAACCTCATAAAGTGTTTCCTTATTATGAGTTGATTTACTAAAATATGCTTTGCTTGCAATTTGCAGATTTGCCTAATATTGGGATTGAGACATCATTCTCAAACACAACATTAAGAAGATGGAGTTGTGGAAGTTGAATTATTATGGTTATGTAATGAATAGACTTTGTTTATTTCTATATTTATTATATACTCATTATGATTAGGCCTATGGGAATTATGGGTGAGACTTGATATGTTGTTTAGAATTTGAATTATTATATTAAGATTTTTCTTATGAATGACATATCAATGATGACGTTAGTGAATTTAGTAAGTTGTGAATGTTGTTATGTTACATGTTTATTTTATGAGTAAAAATTAAGGTGTGACTATGAATGTTGTAATGGGGTTTTTTTTATGTGAATGTTGTAATGAGATTTTTGTTGTAATGAGATTCTAAAGTGAACATTGTAATGAGGTTTTTTTATTATTATTATTTTTTATGTTTACAGTGTGAATGTTGTAATGGAGTTTATGATGTTTACAGGTTTTAACATTACATTTTCGTTATTAAAAAAAATCAGATTGGTTCGATTAACAATATAACTGATTGAAATATTTTGATTTTTTAAATTTGATTTTGAAGAATTTGGTTTGATTTTCGATTTTCTAAAAAAAGTTTGTTAAAATTTTAATTTTGGAATGCGATCGATTCAGTTAACTAAACCGACCGATACACAACCCTAGTTCATCGACATCAGGGTCAATTCACCTTTTCTTTATTGATATAATTAATGGAACGCAGGGGCAGAGACAGAGGTAATTAGGTACATTGGGGTACAATTGTAATTTAAGTCAATATAAACAAATTAAATATAATATCAAATTGTATATATAATTTACAATTTCAATTATCAAATTAGATTTAATCATCATTACTCTTTTTTCTCTCATAAAAGAATATCCATACGTCCCACGTTAAAGTTTATATTTCTTTTTTCTCATGTTGGGCCACACAAAATAATTAATTATTCCATGTTGGGCCCATACACAACACTAATACAACTATACACTTTACATTAAATATTATTACTCTCACCTCACTGTACAATAAAATATTATATCTCTAAATCTACGTGTAAAAAGTACATGTAAATGTTAATTCGGGACGAAAGGAGAATATTATAAAAAAAAAGGAAGCCGAGCAGAAATAACCAAATATAGGCTGTGGAAGTCATTGCTACCCTTGAATTAAGCTGTTCACTTTCCCTACCCATTTGTGCAATTTTGGACCATAATGTCCCTATTTCAAAAATAAATAGAAATTGTATGAATTTAACCCACCCCCATGTAACCCCCTAACCCATCCCCCCTTGATCATCTTACATCCCACCTACCCCCTCACCTACCGAGTCAACCCCTACCTCCCACGTACAACTTATAAACCCTTTAACCTGCAGAGAAAAAATTGGATACATAATCTCAGACCTCATCTTACTTCGTCACACTCTCAAGAGCTCGACTTAGATATCATTCTTCTAGCTATCTATTGGCGGAATGTATGAATGTTTTAGGAAATTCATTATCCAAGGTTTTGTTATTTTATCCAATATATTAAAATATGTGCTTTAAATCTAGATGGAAAATCAACGTATTGTGGCATATGACAATGGTGTGTAGCGGGGTTTCCACTATGTGGGTGGTGATGTGTGGGGGTATTCGTTTGTTTTCGGAGGAACAAACAATTATTAAATTACAGGGAATAGTGAACGAGCTTATAAAAATTCAATCGTATAGTTTGCGGTATGATATATTTGAAATAGGCATGTTAAATGGACATACAATGAGGCTCCCAATATTGAAAGATAGTGACGTTGACTTTCTATGTAATGGTGAGAAGATTCGTGAGATATTTGTGGAGCAATGTGTCCCGGAGGCCTCTAACCAGAGGCCATTGAATTTGATATTGGATGCAGATAATTTGGATACCGGATGTATTATTAAAATGCTAAATGCCATCGATGCAGATCCGGATACATCGCCGTTGGATGTGGAAGAGTTTGTAGAGCCTGATTTTACCACTCATAATACGAAAGGTGAGGACTATGACTTCAATATGTCCTATAACGAAGAAGTCTTTGTGCATGACAGCTCTGATGAAGATTATTCTTTCGATGATGAAGTTTCAGCAGAAGCTACCATGTTGTACCAGTGCCAGGGACTGTTGATTCATCATCAGCAGAGTGTCACCACCCTTCATGGATCCTTCCATGTAGAGCTCCTTTGGTTGAGGAAGACATTGAACCAGCTGAAGATGAGATGGAACCAGTGGTTGGAATGAACATAAAAAAGATATACACTAGAAATGACGACATGTTGATTGATTTGAGTATGTACAATCTCTTTAGAGGAGTTTGTTTCCAAGTTGTTCGTTTTGACTGTGAGAGATGGAAGCTGAATGTAAGGGGGCACATATTTGCTCTTTCTTTTTTCATGCTCAGGGGAAGCATGGGATATGAAGATGTACCTTATTCATACCATACTCTTATGTTTGGCTTTCCAATCGGCTAAAACCTCGATCATGCTATTCGAAAGTTATCGCGAAGTTGTATTACGAATAGCAAAGGGATCCATCAACAACAATAACACCAAAGGGTATTGCAAATGATTTGAAGCGATAGTTTGGATTGGAGATACAATACTCGAATGTTGTAAGAGCACATAAGCATGCAAATGAGTATGTGTATGGTTCGGCAGATGAATGTTTTCGACTACTGCCTTCATATTTGTATATGCTGGAGAAGATGAATCTCGGCTCAGTGATGGAGTTGTTGACGTATGATAATAGGAAATTTAGATTTGCTTTTGCTGCACTGGCTTCATGCATACAGGGATTCACCAAGTTTGGTAGGCCCGTAATTGTTATTGACGCTACACACTTGAAGGGTGAATATAAGAGAGATATTTGTTGCGGTTACACAGGACCCCAATCGCCAAATATTCCCTTCAGCAATGGGTTTTGGAGATAGTGAGACATCCCATCTGTGGACCCTATTTTTGTCGAAATTGAAGCAAGTAGTTGGTGTCCCAATTGGCCACCTTATTGTGTCTGACCAGCATCCGACTATTGTACATGCTGCGGATGTTGTATTTCCAGGAGTGGCTCACGGACTATGCTGACGCCACCTTGCTAAGAAGTTTGTACCTTCGGTGCAGGGGTTGTCAGCATTTTTGAGAGGGCAGCTGATGCATATATGGAACCTGAATTTGAAAGGTATTAAGGTGCATGTTTTAATAGTCGGGTTGTTTGCAGTGTACTTTATCAATCTTTGTATATAATCTCGTTTGAAAAGTAAATTTCTGCTATGCATTTCAAGGTTGGTGCGCGGACTCCGGTAGTACGACCAGAGAATTCGAATATTCAAAATACTCTCTAATACAAGACGCGAACGTTGGTCCAGATTGCACTGCAGCGTCCACAGGTATGAGTTCATGACGTCAAATGCAGCTGAGTCATGGAACAATCGAATCAAGTGGCTTAATAAATTTCCTATTGTATACCTGCTGGAGTCCATTCGGCAGATAATGCAGGAATGGTTTGTGACCAGACGGCATGACGCCGATAAACATAATGGTTTTATATGCACGCGAGTGTCAAAGTTCTTGGGTGGAATGGGGCATAGTGTAGACAAGCTGAAATCAGAATATTTAGTGGGTGGATGACACAATGTTGTTGTATGCACCGATACTTTTCTTGTTGACTTAGAGCAACGGTCGTGTGATTGTGGATTTTTCTAACATGAACAGGTCCTATGTGTCCACACATTGGCTGCCATCAGGTATGATACCATTGTTGAGAGTGAAAATTAGCGTGTTTGAGTGTCCAATTTAACACATTTTTATGAGAATTGATGTTGTATATTAGTACAAGTGTCTTATATTCAGTATATGTGAGAAAAAGGCGTGTTTGAGATGTTTTATTGTGTTTTAGGTGGAAAAAGGATCAAAAGTGCAAAGTTGGAGAAAAGGTGCAACTTGTGCAAGAATGCTGAAAAACTCACGTCCAACTTGTGCAATAATTCTGTGTTTGTGTAGAGATCAAAACTAGTGGTGTGATACATGGTTGGAAAGCCACTGAAAGGAGGATCGTTTTGGCATAAAGAACACCTCAATCGGATTCCAAACGAGAAAGTTATGATCAAGATGGTGACGTCGCGCGAGACGTGCCAAATAGAACGGCTGTGTCACTTTCCATGGCTTGTTACGCCTTCAATTCTTAGATTTTTTATGAATTCTTTATATGGATAGAAAGCCAAGGAAGAGAGGATCGCGTGAGCATAAGAATCACTCAAATTAGAGCTCGGATGTGGAAGTTATATGTGAAACAGTGAGACGACGCAAGTGTGATTCGGCCACGACAGTCCAGTTCTACTAGACCCCTTGGTCGAACTATAGCCATTTTGGTCGAATTAGAAGCCTGAAGTGCGAATTATCGCCTTTTGATTCAACCAGTGTTCGACCAAGCCCTAGGTCGAACCCTAGGTCGAATTCCATGTTTGGGACGCGTCAGGATCTGATTTTTACACCACAAGTGCGTGTTTCTGCATGTTTTCCAACTAAAAGCCCATCCTAGGTCTTTAAGGAGAGCTTACAAGTATAAAAGGGGAAGTAGATCACACCAAGAAGACACAATACAATAGAATACAGATTGGATACAACACAACACAGTCATCCTACACCCCACAAGGGGGGGGGGATCACCCACCAACCATCATCCACATCCTTTTCTCCATCCATTCATCACTTTGAATATTCGTTTGTGGAATCAAGAGGAGTACCAAGAGGAGAATTCAAGATGGAGAAGGACGCGACGACTCCACATCTAGGGTTTATTTCGTTTTCTAATTTATCTTGTAATTTTCCAGATATCCGGGTAATATCTATCCAACACCCATGATTATTTTTCGTAACATCATGGGCTAATGCCTTTTTGGTAGAACTAAGGTTGTGAAGGTTTTTACCAATTAATTGAACTTTTGTGTGTAAACTCCATACAACACTACTTGTGAATTTATGTTATATATGATTGTGCTTTCTTAATCCATATTCACGATCGTTTTGTGCATCTACAATTGGTATATAGAGTCTGAATATATATCTTGGTTGTAGATTGAGTGCGTTCACCGTTGAACAGGATTCCATGTTATGATTCTAAATGAGGGGACTCCAAAGCTTCATTAGAACTATCATATATGAATGCTTATTAATTGAATTGAATTCGGGTTATTAAGTAGGATAAATAGTATAATTTTATAGTACCTATAAAGGGAGATCATATCGGGTTAGAGTACCAATTGGCCAGGGAAATAATTGATACTGATAGTACCTAGAAAGGGGGGGTGAAGTTATATCTCTTGCTCCAAGGTTATTCAAACGTATTACATGCATGTTTACTTGTGTCTTTAGAGTAGATATGCATGGTTTAGTGATGCGTCCATATTCCACAAGGCAGAGTCGGGGATCAACACACGAAAGGGAGATTAATGAGTGAAACTAGATTATCCTAGAGTTACCTATTCTCCTACTTGATCCACTTTCGTATTATTCGAGAGATATTTTATTTTATTTGTTATTTTAATTAATTGTTTAGTAGATTATAATTAAATTCCAAAAACTTTATTGCCTTCGTCTTAATTAATTTAGATAATAATTAAATTGATAATACGCCGTCCTTTGGGTTCGATATTCACTTGGTCGCTTGCTTAAGCTGCAACTGATATCTTTAATACTCGGGGATTAATTTTGCGTGCAAAGAAAATGCGCATCAAGTTCTTGGCGCCGTTGCCGGGGACGACTGTTATTATTAGTTTATTATTTCTAGGTTATTAAGAATTTATTTGTGATTATTTATTTCTATCTAACCTTAATATTTTCTGAGGCATTTGTACATTAGGAAAAGTAGAGGAATGAAAAGAAGGAATAACACACAGTGCTAAACATGGCCGGAGCAAGGCAGAATCCGGATAATGTTCTCATACGTGAAATTTTCACGAACTATGGAATTGGCAACATGGGGTTGATAGGAGCAAGGGGGAAGATGGTGATTTTGAGATACATCCCTCTGTTATTAATATGGTAGAGAAGAATCCCTTTTCTGGAGGTTGCTTAGAAGATCCATATCAGTACCTTAAAAGATTCCTTGATTGTGCAAACACTCAAAAGGGCACTGGAGCTAATGATAATGCTAGACGGATCGCCCTATTCAATTTTTCTTTGATTGATAAGGCTGAAGCTTGGTATGAGACTATTGATGCCACAGATTGCAAGTTCTTAGAGATATACATACCACCATCAAGGATCTTAAGAATGAAGCAAGAGATCACACAATTTGTTATGAATCAGGATGAGAAATTCCATGAGGTGTGGGACAAGTTTAAAGATATGCTCAGATTGTGCTCACAACATGGGATGGCTAAGACTGAGTACATAAGCATCTTCTACTATGGATTGGATTGTGAGTCGCATATTTTTATTGATGCATCATCAGGTGGAGCGTTGTTATCTAAAACAACAATAGAAGCAAAAATTGTTCGAAGACGTCTCTATGAATTCACGTGACTGGCCTACAGAGAGAGATAGAGGATCATATGTAATTGCCAAGGTAGGGCAGGTTGAACATCAAGTGGAGAAGCCGAATAGGGATGATGAGATCGTCTCTAGTTTAGCTAACATCAACAAGCTACTAGATTCCCAGCAGAGGCAGATTACATAGTTGACACTAAGAGGGCCTAGTATGCAACATCAAGAAGTGAAGGCTAGTGTTGAAGATATGTTCAATCGATACATGGCTAAGAATAATGCAAGGGTTGATCGTCTTGAAGATACCATGAATGTTGAACATACCGATTTATCTAAGCAGTTGAAAGACCTTACCTTGATTATGGGGCAGATGGCCGCGAATGTGGATCAATTGACACAAAAGTTGGAGGATAATGCCATCACATTGAGGTTCGAAACGCAGTACGAAGGACTGATGAAGCCAGAATTGAATTCTGAAGTGACCTGAGCCTGATTCGACCCCCATTTTACTAAAACTGATGGTCGAACTACACAGGGGAGGTTGAAAAGGGTACCAGGAAGACGTCCGGAGGAGTTAAAAGATCAGTTTGACCAAAAACAGGTCAGTTCGACAAAGAGCTCTGGTCGAACTCAGGTCGAACACCACTATCCAGAGCACTCTGTTTTGTCTGAAGCTCGATTCAACCATGATCACTTGGATTCAGCCAACCCTGTTGGTCGAACCATGGTCGAACCGGCCTGTAAGGGGGAGAACGAACTTTCAAGTGTTCAGTTCGACCATTATTCACCGATTTCGACCACCTACCCAGGTCGAACTTAGGTCAAACCCTACTGTCTTGCACTGTTTTCCACACAGAATACTTTATTTGATGTTGATGCTACTCCCGTGCCATCCCAAGAGCAGAATACTGAGCTTATAGTGGAAAAAAATGGGAAAAAACTAGGGGGTTGAGAGCCGAGAAACTTAGACTGCAGAAGGATAATAAAGATGTGGTTTTCTCTCTTGGTCAAGCAATGAAGATGCCCATGGAGAGTCAATCATGCAAGAGTATAGATGTGATTTCTAACTTGTTTAATCTTAATTTTTCTAAGACAGATGATTCTGAATTTAAGTTGAAGATTGACAAGAAAGTGTCTAGACAACCATGGGAGGAAGGAAATTCCAAGGATCATATACTTGTGACTAAGAAATGTGAGGTGCCGAGTGTAGACAAGAAGAGGGAAAGAAAGTATTTGAGGGTGAGGATGCGAGAAGACCGTCCTCTACCGTCGTGAATATTCGACGTTAAACATGAGCGCCTGTTGGGGGCTTGCCCTTCCGTTTTATTGTTTATTTCTTTCGTGTGAGTAAGAATTTTTTATATTTAAGGTGCTTACTAATCGGCAATTACTTCTCTTTGCAAACTTAGTTTCAACTTACGTTTTTACTAAGTTTTGGGGGTGTGATGTTATTACCTCATTGAAGCACCAAGAGTATATCTTTTCTTCGTAATGTTTGCTAGGGGAGTTGATTTTTTGCGATATGTTGAAAATTTAATCAATTTTGATGTGTCGATTTTTTGCAATTTGCCTAGTGTTCTGTGGTGTTTCTAGTGTGTGGAGTCGATTAGATAGTCAATTGATTCTTTCTTAGTGTCTCCTATTTTATTGATGAATCTTGAGATGATCAGGTGTGCTTGAGCTTTGATGATAGAAAAAGGTAAAAGAGTGGCAAGACGAGTTCTACATTGAGGCTTTGACTCGAGGAGCTCATGCATTCGTCGAAGAAAAATCAGGTGCCCTCGTTTCCTTATTCTAATTTTTATGTGTGCTTTTAATTCATGGAGTGGAAGGATTGTGTTTATATTTTTGGTGATCCATGTGAGCTTATATTGTTTAAATCGTGCTTGGAATTCATATGCTTTTTGAAATTAATTAAGGAAGTGTACATGAGTTATATTGAGATATGGAGTTCTATGTGTACTTGTGGGATATTACTTACCATGAAAGGTGCTCTGTTACTTGTTAAAAACCCATGTGAGATTTTGAGCCTTGTTGATCATGATACATAAACACATGATATTTCTTTCTGGTGATTATCGTTCTTGTATGTGTATTCTAGAACTTGCCTCTTGTCTTACTTGAAACCACATGTGTGTTAGATGATGGGAGATGATTTTAGGCCATCCTTGAATTTATGAGTCACTTTGCTAATTAATTTCCTACCAAATAATTTTATATCCGTAGTTAGCCTTGTTGAGCCTAAAAGTCTTATTTCTTTGGCAACCTACGAAGATAGCCACTTTGATATCCTATTTGAGCCTTAAATTCCTATATTTAGTGGAGAATTAAATGCTGTCAATGTGTGTGAATTGATTTTCATGGAGTTTGGAAGGAATAAAATATTTGGACCTATATAAGTGATTATGAGTTGAAAATATGAGCTGAAAAATAAGTTGCTTAGGGGTAGTGCTCGAAACTGGTACCCCGAGATGTTAGAGGTAGTGTCCGAAATTGGTACCTCTAGAAAGAAAGGAAAGAAAAAGTATGTTGAGCTTGAAGGAAATGAGAGAAAAGAAAATTAGAAGAGCATGAAGCTGTATAGCCATGAAGTATAGAAATCTGCAGTACAAAAGATCTCCAGTTTTAATTCTCTACTAATTGAGTTACTTTATCCATATGTTTTCTACCCATACAAAAGAGTCAATATTACATCCTATTAAAAGTCCTTTTTGATCCCATTGTCGAATCATAATAATAGTGGTGGAGAGTTTGAGACTTCTGGCAAACTTATGGTTACGCATGCACTTGAATCGAATTTGAGCGTAAACACCTTAACTCATAAGTGTACATCTTTTACACTTGAGTGTGAGTAATATATACTTCCAGTGAGAACATGTCAATGGAGCATTTGAATTGGTGGTGATTGTCTTAACTTGTATGCTATGAATTAATTATTACATGTAATAAGAGTTGCATGACCTAAGTTGAGGACAATTGTATTTTGAATGGGGTATTGATCATAGTCCTTGTTTCCTCGCTAATTTTCATACTCTCTTTCACATTATTTTTATTTTGTTGCCTCGGGACGGCCAACGGGTAAGTTTGGGGGATTGTTGAGAGTGGAAATTAACGTGTTTGAGTGTCCAATTTAACACCTTTTTGATGAAAATTGATTTTGTATATTAGCACAAGTGTTTTATATTCAATATATGTGAGAAAAAGGTGTGTTTGAGGTGTTTTATTGTGTTTTAGGTGGAAAAAGGATCAAAAGTTCAAAGTTGGAGAAAAGGTACAACTTGTGCAAAAATGCTGAAAAATGCACGTCCAAGTTTTACAATATTTCTGTGTTTGTGTGGAAATCAAAACTGGTGATGTGATACATGGTTGAAAAGCCACTGAAAGGAGGATCGTTTTGGCGTAAAGAACACCTCAATCGAATACCAAACGAGAAAGTTATGATCAAGATGGTGACGTCGAGCGAGACGTACCAAACAGAACGGCTGTGTCACTTTCCAAATCTTGTTACACCTTCCATTCTAAAAGTTTTTGTAAATTCTTTATATGGATAGAAAGCCAAGGAAGAGAGGATCGCGTGAGCGCAAGAATCACTCAAATTGGAGCTCGGATGTGGAAGTTATACGCGAAATAGTGGAACGGCGCAAGTGTGATTCGACCACGACAGTCCAATTCGACCAGACCCCTTGGTCGAACTATAGCCATTTTGGTCGAATTAGAAGCCTGAAGTGCGAATTATCGCCGATTTTGATTCGACCAGGGTTCGACCAAGCCCTAGGTCAAACTCTAGGTCGAATTCCATGCCTGGGACGCGTCAGGATCCGATTTTTACACCCCAAGTGCATGTTTATGTGTGTTTTCCAAGAAAAAATCCATCCTAGGTCCATAAGGAGAGCTTACAAGTATAAAAGGGGAAGTAGATTACACTAAGAAGACACAATACAATAGAATACGAATTGGATACAACACAACACAGTCATCCTACACCTAAAAAGGGGGGGATCACCCCCAAACCATCATCCACATCCTTTCCTTCATCCATCCATCACTTTGAAGATTCGTTAGTGGAATCAAGAGGAGAACCAAGAGGAGAATTCAAGATGGAGAAGGACGCGACGACTCAACATCTAGGGTTTATTTTGTTTTCTAATTTATCTTGTAATTTTTCAGACATTCGGGTAAGATCTATCCAACACCCATGATTGTTCTTCGTAACATCATGTGCTAAAGCCTTTTTGGTAGAATTAGGGTTGTGAAGGTTTTGACCAATTAATTGAACTTTCGTGCGTAAACCCCGTACAACACTACTTGTGAATTTATTTTATATATGATTGTACTTTCTTAATCAATATTCACGGTCGTTTTGTGCATCTACAATTGGTATATAGAGTCTGAATATATATCTTGGTTGTAGATTGAGTGCGTTCACCGCTGAACAGGATTCCATGTTATGATTCTAAGTGAGGGGACTCCGAAGCTTCATTAGAACTATCATATATGAATATTTATTAATTGAATTGAATTCGGACTATTAAGTAGGACAAAGAGTATAATTTTATAGTAGCTATAAAGGGAGATCATATCGGGTTAGAGTACCAATTGGCCAGGGAAATAATTAATATTGATAGTACCTAGAAAGGGGGATGAAGTTATATCTCTTGCTCCAAGGTTATTCACACGTTACACGCATGTTTACTTTTGTCTATAGAGTAGATATGCATGGTTTAGTGATGCGTCCATATTCCACAAGGTAGAGTCGGACATCAACACATGAAAGGGAGATTAATGAGTGACACTGTATTATCCTAGAGCAACCTATTCTCCTACTTGATCCACTTTCGTATTCTTCGAGTGATATTTTATTTTATTTATTATTTTAATTAATTGTTTAGTAGATTATAATTAAATTCCAAAAACTTTATTGCCTTCGTGTTAATTAATTTAGATAATAATTAAATTGATAATACGCCGTCCTTTGGGTTCGATAGGGTTCGATATTCACTTGGTCGCTTGCTTAAGCTGCAACTGATATCTTTAATACTTGGGGATTAATTTTGCGTACAAAGAAAACACGCATCAACCATTTATAGTTTATTATATGTATCCATTTGTTATGGTGATATAGTCAGTTTGTCCATTAATGTTGTTATAGAAAAGAGAACTTTGATCCCGAATTGTACGTTGGTGAGTGCTTCAGAAATGAGAAAGTAAAGTGTATGTGGTGTGGTGCTGTAAATCCGATCCCCGAACCCAAGGAATGGGATGTCTCTAATGCATTGATGTCGACAGTTTACCTCCCTCCTGATTGCCCAAAGTAATCTGGCAGGCCAAAGAGAAGTAGGGTGCAGTGTCCCATAGAGCGAGTTGTATCTAGGCATTGTTCTAATAGATGCTCATTGTGTGGAGGAGCTAATCACAACAGAGCTACATGCACAAAGGCGACTGTGATACCTGACTCTCATGCCTCCAACAGGGGTCAGTCGTCATCCTCTAGACTCCAAGAATCTGATGGGAGACATGGGAAACGTAAATGCTCAATTTACCGCAATGAAGGGCACAATAAGAAGCGTTGCCCTGATCACTTTAATCGAGAAGATGGCCCTGCTCCATGTTAGGAAAAACCTATTATAAAAGAAACAAGGTCGACTGTGTTAGTAGCCATGTTGTTGTTATCTAAATTGTGATTGTGTCAGTGTCATGCTGACTAGATTGATAATAGTTTGACAAAACTTCCATTTTGTGCATGGTTTGTATGAATGGTTTTAGTGTTCCTTTTAAATGAAAACTCCGAACATTGATAATATGAGTATGTCCCACGTTCGTAGTTTCATTTTTATTGTCTTCGATTACTGTTAAAAAATAGTTAGTATATTTGCTTTCGATTACCGTCTTCGATAACGGTTGCTATCTCATCATGATGAAGCATTAATTTTTCAGCAATGTTGTCCTATAACTTTGTAAAATTAGAGATTCTGTCCCATCACATGGTTTATGATTTGTTTTCTAAACTTATAACGACACATGACCATATTGCTAGGAGTATTGAAGATCCATAATTTGCATTGATGATGATTACAAACTCGTTGTAGTATTGTTCCACATCTTCATGCTTTCTCGATGTATTGGATGGAAAGACTGGCACTAAAAAATCTAAATAAATAAATAATGTTGCACTTGTACTTTGGCCGTTCCAATAATGATATATTATCGGATGAACACGGGTCTCTGTTATAGCATCCATTGTTAATATATCAATGTATTCATTTCACGTATGGCTTCGGTAAACTGTTCTCATGGTCCAACAAGATTTTTCCACAGTATGATACAATGTTTCAGTTGTATTTTTTTCACCCATCCGGACGGTGATGTCTTTTTATATAATGGAGGACTCTTTAACTACCCGTAATAATGGCGTCATCAGGAAACCGTTTCAATAGAGAGAAATAATCGTTCACAATGATTAGAGAAGTTATTTAAAATGACATACGTTGCACATCCCCATCCCCATCGCTATCTCTCATATCTGACTTGTTACTAATTTGGCAAAATTGCACATACGATGTATATGGCAAGAGAATTGGCACAAAACCCAGCACTGTATGATGAGAAGTGGAACCCAGAAATGGATGCATGTTTTATTAATTCTCTCATACATCAGAGGAATTTGGGTGAATGGGAGACACATGGACCTATCTCAAGGGCGTTGGGGGTGGCAAAGGATGTCGTTAACTTGTCAATGCAGAAATCGCTTTTGTGGAAGGATGCTTACAATCGGAGGGATTTTCTAAAACTTTGATTCGATGCTTACTCATTAGTTCTGCAATGAATGGAGGGCAACGGCTTGTTTGGATCTGCCCATCAAAGATGAAGTGATGCGAATATGCATATATGGAGGACGATTATAGAGGTAAATATTTATTTACTCTGAATTTGTATAATAACCACAAATCTCACAGTGTCAGCCGGTGCCTCTGTCTTACTTTTTCATCTATACAACTGATGGTGTACATAGTTTGTCATGTAGGAGAATCCTTTTGTCAGTGCATACGTTCAATACGATGAACCTAAATTCATAAGGCTTTTGGTGTTGTTTGAGGCAGAAAGACCGTGGGCCAGGTAAAGGAGGGTTGAGGTCCTTCGAATTGGAGTAATGGATGGGTCTCGTTAACAACTATTTTAATATTGTATTAGGGTTTTAGAGAGATCTTCCCCTAAATTATTGTTGTTTCTTTGTGTATGAAGTACCAATTATGTATTTGTAACCCAATGGTGGTTTGTGGCGATGGATATATTTCGTTTAATTATATAAAACCTTTTATCATGGAATAGAATTGAACATTTTAGTCCACGGAATTGAAGGTATAAATGTACAAAATTATATGGAATAGAAGAAATTACAAAGACATGCAAGATGATTATAGATATTAAATGGATCAAAGATAATATGAAACGGGGTGACTCATCTGAAATCCAGCAAAGATATGAAGGCAGGAGTATTAATTTAGAACACCAGTACATGTTAATCGAAACATATGGACTGGACTACAGTTAAAACTACGAAGACCTCAGCAATCAATTACTGCCCTTATCAAGAGTAATCATGTCGAAGTTTGGCAACATGAAAATCTCGCACATAGGTAGGTTCAGAACCCACTCCCCTTGACACTTGGGTGTGAGCATCCCAACATCTGTCATATATGGAAAATCTATCTTTGAGTGGCTCATGACCAGGTCTGTAGGAGCAAGTTCTATTCCACAGTACTCTGCAATTGGTGTGATCAGTCCCCCTATAGCTATTGCATCTGTCTCATGGCGGACAGAATCAAAGATATATTCAAGCATAAAATACACCATTTTCGCTTGATTATCATAAATAAGACTCTAGAGAGCAAATACGTCATGCCTAAGTACACGATTAATACTATTGGTTCGTGCAAAGACTGTGTTAGAAATTGCATAGTGCAGTACTTTAGAGTTGGATTTAAGATATGAATTGCTGAAGTTGAATTATCGTTAAACGCATGCAATCCAGTGATGCTCTTCCAGAAGACATCAACATCGAATTCGAGATATTGAGTACGCATCTCGCATCGTTTGAAGCCATATATCTCCCGTAGTTCAGCCATTTTTAGTTGGTGCTTCACTCCGCGGTGTATGAACGTGATAGATAAATCATGAAGTAAGATTGGGTTTTTGGGATGGATCCTGATGGTATTCACAAATTCCTTAGTGAACGTTTTATATGTGGATCGATCTAGCATCATTATCTTGAACCACTCGTTCCTTCCCTTGAAGTATGCAATATATACGATGTATAATATGTCATGTACAACTTTTCAATCAATGAATCTCGCTGCAGCCACAAGACGATCCCCCATCTCGATCAACAAAAGAAATAAGCATTCAGTGTTGTTCTTAGCCTCATTTTTGTATCCGGATTCGTCATCAATTATGCTTTGTATGAGTGATAAGATTTAAGGTTTGGTTTTATACTAATGCTTACTCCAATCAATTAACTAAAGAAATCAATGAACAACTAGTAGTATCAATTATCAATCAAGTAACAAGATGAATGGAAGGTGGATAGAATGTATTTAAGAAGAGAGCAAGGCTAATCATACTCATGGATGAAAAACTAGCTAGACATGCATGACTTTCAACATTGAACTTCATTAATTATGGACTAAAAGCAATCACGTTGTTACCCCTAACCCCTATGGCCAAGGTGATTAGGTTCTCGGCTCTTTTACAAGTCTAAATCTCCTAAGATTGTCTTACTCTCAATTCCCATTAAGGTACTATGATCATAAGTTTGTTCTTTTCACTCAATTTTTTAAGTGTCCCTCTATGAATGTTCTAAGTATAAAAAGGGTATGACTTACCTCCCCTCGCACTAACATACATGCTAATCTTAACAAATGATTCAATTAAACACGTAGTCATACTACTGGAATGACCATCCTAATACCATGAAAAGAGAATTTAACCACACAAATGTTGAAATGAAACACGATTCATTAATCATAAAAGGAAGTCCGAAATTAACTCAATTCAACATCTCAAATCCTATATATCTAGCATTCTTCTCAACCAATCATATGATTAGCCCTACTATAGGTATAGCCACTACACATTGTGTTTAAATCAATATAACCAAAGGCTTGCTCCATTTGAGCCAAAATATGAAGAAAAACAACAATTAAAAAGTAGATCGGCTTCCCTTTTGTGAAGATTGTCTTCCTTCTTTCCAACATGCTCAATTCTTCAATCTATGTTGATCTTCTCTTCTCAAATTGATGGAATGATAGAGTGATGGATGAATTTAGTGAGAACAAATGGATTGAATGGATGGAAAGTATGGAAGATGGATCAAATGGATTTAGTGTGTGAAAATATGGTGTGAAAGTGTGTGTAACTGCTCTAATTGTGTTCTCCTTTCAATTTCGCACAGCTCTGCCTTTTATATCACTTAGGGACATTCTAGAAGCTTTCGGAACATTCTAAAATTAAAACATCTTTTTGCACCTACACGGGCCATATAGCAGCACACGGCTCGTGTAATGTACACCCAGTTCGGCGTGTTCCCGGATACGGCTCGTGCAGCGACGAGCGGCCTCTCATATGGGCATGTAGCATTTTCTGATGACTGCGTACGACCTTCTCGAACAGGCCCGTGTTCTGCACACGGGGCGTGTGCTGGCGCATGACCCGTGCGCCGGAACACGGCCTTCTTCTGGGCATGTCATGCGTTCTGATGCTCGAACGCGGCCACCACGGTCAGGCACGTGTTTCGCACACGGGCCGTGTCCAAGCGTGCCATGTTCTTCCTTCTTCGTTTTGCTCCCGATTTCATTTTTCTCCATTTCTTAACTTGTTTTACACATATTTAAGCCCATTTACACATTTCTATCAATCCATACCATATTTCTCCTAATTACATAAAACTCCAACCAAAGTCACACAAATACGGATGAAAACATCCGAAAATCCACAAATAAAGACACTAAAATCTAGGTGAAAATGACAACGGTCAACCCCCCAAATTTAATGTGTTGTTCGTCCTCGAACAATGAAAAATGATAAACAAGAGGAGTAATTTTCACCTAGAAAAACACCTAACGAACATAAACCACAACACATTACAAGTAATAAGGACTACAAAATCACATTAAGTATTCCTACATCATCAAACTCATAACATAAAAGATTAACAAGTTCAATCTTAAGATGACAAAAGAGTAATCAAATCCCTTCCGATCCAAGTCTCTCATAGGATATCAAAATCACTCAACACTCTATGAAGTAGGGTTTAAAAAACACTCATCAACCGGTTAGAATCGACTCATCATAGGCTTGTTCATGGACTATGTTCACAAGCCACCTTAGTTTCAATAAATGATCAAATAGGTCTTTATCTTTGGATGTAATGTTTAGGCTCTTTGGTAGGGTAGGAAACTTTGAGTAATAGTGACTTTTCAAGTGTAAATAATCAAAGAGATGATTCTTTTCTCCAACATCTTCACTTCTAAACTTCCTCCCTTTGTCAATTTATTCAAAAGCACTAAACATCAACATACCATGGATTCATTGAGCTTCTTTTAACTTGCATACTTCCTTTCTTTGACTTTTTACTTTCCTTGAGCATGTTTTATGATTTTGCTCCTTTTCTTTTTCATCGAAGTTGCATTTGCATTTGTATCTAGCTCTTTCATCCTTTTCTTACTTTACCACTTCCTTCATCTTCTTGCACATTTTCACCATCAAACCTTGTAGATCATCATCTCCTCAATTACCCACACATAGGTTACATATATAAAGCTTAAGTAAGTTGTCAAGGCTTGTATTGTGCTCAAATCTCAAAGAATAGGCTTATAGGCTCAAAATGGCTAACTAGGGATGATGTCTTGTTAAAGAAGTTTATGGCTATCAAAAATTTCAACCATTTGGGCTTCATTCCTATAGTCCGTGAGCAAATTCTAGTTTGTCTATGTTCAACCGGTCCTCTCATCAAGAATTAACCATGGAGGCATGGTTGAGGCTCAACTCTCACAATCTTTTGCTTGGATCAAAAAGAAACATAATTTCCCTTCGTACTTCTCAAAATTGAATAAATTATGTAATCCATGTCACAATTTTAATGAGTAGAAATCCTTAACATGCTTGCCATCACCTATCACAAACAATGCTTCATAGCTCACATTCAAAAATATTTAACACCTTCCCAAAACATACCATCAAAAGAAATTAAAGCACATCAATTCAACATCCATAACAAGTAAGCTCAAATTCCCATCACATCCAAATCATAAAAATCAAACTAAAATACCAAAAATAAAAGGAAAATAACTCGCATAAAACTAAAAGAAAATCCCAAAGTAAAACCTCCCAAAAAACAAAATAATTAAAGTACAATCCAATCCAAATCTCAAGACATCAAATTAAATCTAACATTCTCCAAATGAACTACTAGAAGTGATAAGCACTAAAATGACTCCCTCATGGCTCCGTAGGTGGATTGTAGGCATTCCATGGCATGTAAGCACGAGGTGATGCTGGAAATTGGAAGTTGAACATCATCGTCATCATCTTTTCTATATTGTTGGAGTGCACCCGAGACTGCTCCTCGTAGTACTCCCTACGACGCTGTCCAGCTCGAAGTTCTTGAATATGCATTCCATGCTCCTGTTGTACCTCTCGGATCTCCCTCATCTGTGCTCCATATGTCTGCTGCACATGCCTCATCTCTCTCACTTGATCTATCATGTAGTTCCATCGATCATTTCCATGTTCAGGGCCCATTTGTGGTTGCTGTTGTTGCTCTTCCTCCTCAAACTGTGATGGCTCAGGGGCTTGCTCTTCAAACTCCACCTGATTATGTGGTGGCTCCTCCTTATCTCCTTCCATTGGTACTGGCTCCGCTCTCAAATTGGCTAGCTCGAGGTTCTCCTCAACCCTCATCTGTCGGAGAACCTCCTCCACTTCTTATCTGTTTCTTCTGTAGAATGCTCTTACAACCCTGGAGTGATTAGCACTAGCCATTGGTAAATTAGCAAACCTCCTTCGAGTGTACACTGTAGTGAGCTCCGGAGCTGACAAAGGAAATGGAGCCCCTTTTTCTTGCCTTAAACAATACTGATTCCCAGCTATAGACAAAAATCCCATCCTCATTTATTGCTGATAATTCAATCCTTCACTCACCATCCTGTTTTTCATCCCTGGAAGATTTATTCCCAAGCCTTGAGCGATCATAGTAATCATTAATCCTTGATAAGTTTGTCTCTTGGCAACTCTCTCCGCATGTTGCACAAAATGCGCTGCAACATTCAGTGGTAGCTCATTATAAATGCAGTACATGATATATAATTGTTTCTCTCCATCTACTCCACTTTCAAATCTCCCCAAGATAGTGTTCGAGACAATCTTCTCTAAGTATCTCATGACCAGATTCTTTATTGCAGTTGCTTTCGAGACACTGGGAACGTATCCTGCTTGCTCTGTCCCATTATTTACCAAACTCTTCCACAATTCTTGCTGATTAAAGCCCCCACCTGCATAATAGGTTCTATCACCCTCACATGGTGGGCATCCAAAGAATTGATTCAAGATGTGTAGAGGAATTTCCCTTCTCATTGCGTTATTCAACTGATACGTAACCGAAATAGGGAACGAATTTCTATCCTTCTTCACTTGAAATGTACTTATAAACTCAGCACTTAGATGGTAGTAAGTAGGGGGCCTTTTATCGAAAAACGTTTCCATATGTGAAAACCTAAACAACTTCCTCAAGTCTTCCTCGATTCCTAACCCTTCCATTGTTGTTGTATCTTGGAATCGAGTTGGCTTAATCTTAGAGGCGAGTGTTTGCCAACGAACCACATACTTTCCCCAATACTCTTCAAATTCGACCCCAAAGTATTTCGGATGGATCCCATCTTCCATTAATTGAGCATCGAGACTAGCTAGTTCCCCCGAATCGGTAATGATGATGAAATCCTCATTCCTTGGTCTCACTCTCCTCTTGGCCATCTACAATTTACAACAATGCTCAAGTCATATTCAATTTCATCATTAAAAATGTTAATGCATTAAGTTTAGATTTCACTTTAGTTATTCAACCTAGTGTGATCTATACTATGCATTAACATTACATATTCACATCATCATAGCTTCAAGCATCACCACTAGTATTCAACTCTACTATCACTCCTTCCAATTTTCCAAGAACTTACACCTCAATTCATATCATGCTTACATATATTTTTCTCATATAGGTTCCAAATTAAACCATCACTTCATCACTATAAACATTTGATCTCAAAATTAGACAAAACTTTCACTTAGGTATTTCGTCAAACACTTGGTATGCACAACAATTCAATATACATTCACAATAAAATTCACATTGCCTCATGCCCAAATCCTCAAAACCTAAGAATATTTTACTACAATTTAAGCATTTTATAAGCATGATAATTCAATTTGCAATAACATATGCATCTACTTTCATCATACTCACAAATCCCCAAATTTAACTTTCTCATGAACCCTAATTCTTGCACAATATACTCAATTTATCAATTAAAACTTGCAAATCCTTGTTTCACATTCTTAGTCATGCTTCAATCTTGCTTTTATTCAAAGCGCGTACAAGAATTTCGACATTCACCCCTTCAATTGAAAAACTAGGGTTCAAAAATTGTACCTACAATTTTAGGACTTGAATGAGTGTTTTTATGTTGAAATTTGAAGAAATTCACTCTCAATCACTCAACTAGCCTTACCAATGGAAACTTACGAACAATGCGTGAAGGACGAAGTCGATTTGGACCTGGAATCAAATTTCTTAGTGTGTACGGAGTGGAGAGAGTATATGAAACTGCCCACGAATTTGGGTTTTTAAAACTGACTCCAAACAGAACATGGTTCGTGCTCCGCTACACGGCCCAGTCGTGGCCGTGTAGCGTTTTCTGATGCTCGAGCACGACTGCGTGTTATAGGGCAATGTTCCGCACACGGCCCATGTTTTTATCCCCTGCACGGCTCGAGTTCAGAGCACACCCTCGACTCTGGGTGAGTAGCATCTTCTGATGTCAGTACACGGCTAATCCTTACAGGGCCGTGTACTGAACACGGCTCGTGTAGCCATTTATCCTGTTTTTTTCAAATTTTACACTTCACACCTCATTTTGCCCTGTTTTTGCACTTCTCATACACTCTATTCATGTTCAAAAATACCTCAAAGCATTAACACCACAATTATGATCAAATAACTGACTATCATGTACTTTAACACCTCCAAACATACCAAAACGATCCTAACTCATGAGAAAAAGTTCAAATTTACCCATTTTGCCACAAGACACAAGACAATATAAACACACATGATATATCAAGCATATAAAAGTGGTGAGTCACACCACGCACTCTCCCCCAAACTTAAATCGAAACAAGTTGAGAATTAAGTTTGCAAAGGGTGGTGAGACTTACCCTTGTAGTTTCCACCAATGACCTTAATGAAATTACCTTGTGATGACTTATGTACACATTCCAAAACCCTTATCTTTCGTCATTTGCACTTTTCTCCATGAGCTTCACCACCTACATACCAAATCTATAAAAAAACAAAAACTAAACAAGAAAACTTACCAAAATGGGTTGCCTCCCATCAAGTGCTCGATTTAACATCGTCGAGCTAGACGCTTCTAGGCTTTTAACAATCATAGAAATCCAAGACCCCATCGGGCCTCATCTTCACTTTAAACATCTCTTTAACAATCTTCTTATCAACACTTCGTGCTCCTCTAACACTTGAACTCACTTCGTTTTCTTTTTTCCTCATATTTTTAAATCCCGGAGGCCCTTTATCAATCTTCCAATCAACATGTGGATTCCCCCTAAACTTGTTCCTCTTTGAAGAAAATTTCATGTAAATTCAATTAAGAAGTTAGTTAATTCTTCATCTTTTAAAATTTCACTTATCACTCGATTTCGATCATCCTGAGGCTTAATGGGTGGCTTCAAATGAAGATCTCCCCCTTTTAAATTCTTGCTTGATGACACAAATTCTCTTTCATTTGAGCGAAGTATGAGTTCCTTCTTATCCATGTCAAATTTTGCTCTTCCCGTTGCCAAAAACGGCCTTCCAAAAATCAATGGGATCAAAGAATCCGTTTGCTTCTCAACTATCATAAAATCAACCGGAAAGATAAAATCCTCTATTTTCACAAGCATATCCTCCACAACTCCATGGGGCTTTATCATTGAACCATCCATTATTCCGATTTCCACATTCGTTTCCTTTAACCTCCCAATGCCAAGTTTTCAAAAATTTCCAAAGGCATCACATTAATGCTTGAACCAAGATCACATATAGCATTAAAGTATTACCCATTTCTAATTTTACAAGTAAGAATGAATTTACCGGGGTCTTCCACCTTTAATGAAGCATCAACTTCAACTATTTTATGATCTTGTTCCAACTCCAACTCGTTATCACTCTTACTTTCATCATCAAATGAAGATAAAAATTCATCAATAATTCTCTCATCATCAAAATACAAGTCATCATCAATGGTAATTTCCTCCTCCATGTTTGACACGACTTCATCACAAACTATTTCTTCAACCTTTGAAACAATGTTTGTTGTTTCCACCAACCCTTTCTCCACCTTTCTTTCCATATTACAAATGATAACATATAAACATTGTTCCTGGATTAGTAATGGTAGTGGAGGGAAACTTACCCTTACGATGCATTTCACCTTGCTCAGTTGCCATTTGACTCATTTGTGTTTCCAAATCTTTGAATCTATTATCACTCAACTCTTTCTCTTGTTTCATAAAGTCAAATCTTTTGTCATTCACCTACTTCTCTTGTTTCATAAAATCAAACATCTTGGCCATTTGATCCTCTATTATAGGCTTCCCTTCACCATTTTGAGCTTTCTCCCCTGTATTAGTGCCCGGGTATTAGTGCCCGGTGGAAGAGTAAGGGCATTCCCTTGATTCCCATATGACAAATTCTCATACCTATGAGGTTGATTGAAATTTCCTTGAAAATTACCTTGCCCCCATCCTCCTTGCATTTGTGGATATCCTCCTCCATGATTACAAAATTTACCACCATAATTTCTTGAAAGTTACTTCCTTGCATGAAGGCAACTTCCTCAAGTGACATCTCCGGTGGACACCAAGTATCTTGAATTCCAAAATTAGGGAACATACCTTGTTGAGGCATAGGTGTAGGCATTTGACAACTTTGAGAAGATTGACCCATATTAGGCATAAACATGCCTTGTTGAGGATTAGGAAACACTTGTTGATTCATCAAAGATAAAGGCACATCTTGTTGAGGATTCGGAAGCATTTGTTGATTCACCATAGGTGTAGACTTTGGAGAAACTTGCAAATTAGCATTCATCCTCTTAAGTATCTCCATGATGGCCTTGTCGGTCATATCTTCCTTTGGCACCTCCACCTTTTTCACTTGTTGCAATCACACTTCTTCCATCTTAGCTATTCTCTCCCTTTTATACATACCCGCAACTCGATCCATAGGCCATTGACCCGTATTCAAGACAATCTCTTCACATATAGCAATAGCTCTCTCCAGAGTTTGCCCTAATATAGAACCTCCCGACGAAGCATCAACAAGCATTCATTCACTCCCATTCAATCCGGGATAGAAAAATCCTACTTGTTGATCTTCGGGGAATCCATGTTGTGGACATCTCCTTAGAAACTCTTTGAATCGGTCCCATGCTTCACTAAATGTCTCAAGCGGCATTTGCTTGAATTAAAAGATTTGCCCTTTGAGATGCAGCTTCTTTGAAGGGGGAGAATATTTGCTAAAAATCTTTGTGCTAACTCTCTCCACGTGGTATAGGATCCTGGCGGTATAGTATGATACCAAGCTTTAGCTCTATCTCTCATTGAAAAAGAGAAGAGCTTCATTTTTACAATATCCTCACTTACCCCGTTAATCTTGATCGTGTTGGCTAACTCTGTGAATTGGGATAAGTGAGCATTTGGATCCTCCATTGCACTACCACCAAATTGATTTGCTTGTACCACGTTAATCAACCCTGTCTTTATCTCGAAGTTTTTAATATTCAATGGTGGTCCCATTCCATAATTCCCAATTGCGGATGGAAATGATCACGGATATTCATTCCCGCCCATTGTTTCTATTATCACGGGGCTGAATTTGCACCACCGGAGGATTATTCCTTGCTTCTTATTGTGCCATCAAATGTTGAATAATCTCTTGCAATTGTTGATTGTGCAAGTGAACTTGTTGAACATTATCTTGTGACACAAACTCCGGATTTACATGTCCTCCTCTAATATTATCACCCCCTTGTTGAAAATTCCTCAAATTACCTTCTTCATCAACCATATTTGCATTATCCATTACGTTTTCCATAACTTCCTCCATAGGCTCTAATACTCCTTTTCTTTGTCTTCTTAAGGTTGCTTCTAATTCCAAGTTCAAAGGTTCAATAGATTGAGACCTTGAACGCGTTTGCATGTACCTACAAAAATTTCCAAATTAGTTCTCCAAATAACCAATACAAAGTAAACAAATAAAAGAAATACACTTATCAAAACTAATCAAATTCAAACTCGTTACAATCAAACGTTTAACATTTCCACGGCAAGCGGTGCCATGTTCTTAGCCTCATTTTTGGTATCAAAATGATTTAAGAGTAAGAGTACTCTATCGTTGTTGTACACGTGTGACCAAGTAACAAAATTTATAAGTATGTCATCCCAAGGGAAAGTAAACTCAAGGTTATATCCGGATTCGTCATCAATTATGCTTTGTAAGAGTGATAAGATTGAAGGTTTGGTTTTATACTAATGCTTATTCTAATCAATTAACTAAAGAAATCAATGAACAACTAGTAGTATCAATTATCAATCAAGTAACAAGATGAATGGAAGGTGGATAGAATGTATTTAAGAAGAGAGCAAGACTAATCATACTCAGGGATGAAAAACTAGCTAGACATGCATGACTTTCAACATTGAACTTCATTAATTATGAACTAAAAGCAATCACGTTGTTACTCCTAACCCCTATGGCCAAGGTGATTAGGTTTTCGACTCTTTTATAAGTCTAAATCTCCTAAGATTGTCTTACTCTCAATTCCCATTAAGGTACTATGATCATAAGTTGGTTCTTTTCACTCAATTTCTTAAGTATCCTTCTATGAATGTTCTAAGCATAAGAAGGGTATGACTTACCTCCCCTCATACTAACATACATGCTCATCTTAACAAATGATTCAATTAAACACCTAGTCATACTATTGGAATGACAATCCTAATACCATGAAAAGAGAATTTAACCACACAAATGTTGAAATGAAACATGATTCATTAATCATAAAAGGAAGTCCAAAATTAACTCAATTCAACATCTCAAATCCTACATATCTAGCGTTCTTCTCAACCAATCATATGATTAGCCCTACTATAGGACTAGCCACTATACATTGTGTTTAAATTAATACAACCAAAGACTTGCTCCATTTGAGCCAAAATATGAAGAAAAACAACAATTGAAAAGTAGATCGGCTTCCCTTTTGTGAAGATGGTTTTCCTTCTTTCCAAATGCTCAATTCTTCAATTTATATTGATCTTCTCTTCTCAAATTGATGGAATGATAGAGTGATGGATGAATTTTGTGAGAACCAATGAATTGAATGGATGGAAAGTATGGAAGATGGATCAAATGGATCTAGTGTGTGAAAATATGGTGTGAGAGTGTGTGTAAATGCTCTAATTGTGATCTCCCTACAATTTTGCACATCTCAGCCTTTTATATCAATTAGGGACCTTCTAGAAGCTTCTGGAACATTCTGAAATTTAAACAGCTTTTTGCACCTACACGGGCCGTGTAGCAGCACACGACTTGTGTAGTGCACACCCAGTTCGGCGTGTTCTGCATGTCCCGGACAAGGCTCATGCAGCAGCGCACGGCCTCTCCTATGGGCGTGTAGTATTTTCTGATAACTGCGCACGGCCTATCCTATGGGCGTGTATTATTTTCTGATAATTGCGCACGACCTTCTCAAACAGACCCGTGTTCCGCACATGGGGCGTGTGCTGGCGCACATCCCGTGAGCCGGAACATGGCCTTCTCCTGAGTCTATCCTGCATTCTGATGCTCGAACACGACCACCTCGGACAGGCCCGTGTTCCACATACGGGACGTGTCCGAGCGTGCCCTGTTCTTCCTTCTCCGTTTTGCTCCAAATTTTATTTTTCTCTATTCTTGACCTGTTTTACACATATTTAAGGCCATTTATACATTTCTATCAATCCATACCATATTTCTCCTAATTACATAAAACTCCACCAAAAGTCACACAAATACGGATTAAAACATCCAAAAATCCATAAATAAAGACACTAAAATTTAGGTGAAAATGACAACGATCAACTATATATAAAAAATCTGCAATTGGAGTTAAAGATGGTGAAATTGAATGGGGTAGTTGTAACTGCCCGACTTTGACCAATTAAGAGTTGTGCTCATAAACTGTGAATGGATACACACCAAAGTGTGTGAGTCAAACACCGGTGCATCCATTGCAATACTTTCACATGGACAATTTTATCCCTTGATTCATTTTATAATTCAATGTCCACCGTCTACGAAATACGATTTATGTAAAAAAAAATTGTTTATCACTCCATTTTTTTAACCTATAAAAATGAGGTTGCATAATGTTCTCAATTTACCTCTATAAAGATGGGGTTGAACCAGGTTGTGAATTTACCTCAATTGGATTAAGGATGTATAAGACCAAAAATAATAACCATATTTAGTGGCGGAAATATTGGATTTGTTCCCTTATATTTAATGATATCCAATTGTAGTCTATTGGAGATTATAACAATGTTAGATCTGTAGTCATGTTAGATTCTATTTTAGACCTTTAAGCTTATATATATTTCAATGTATTTAAATTAGTTTAAAAAAAGTTATTTTTTCAAGTATCAAATGTAGGCCTGAATGTATTTTAATTCCAGTTTCAAATGTTGTAACGACTACTTTCGGTAACTCTAAAGAGTAATGACTACATACCTACTAAACAAATCTAAAACTGAGATATTAAATCTGGTGTAAAATTGGAAATCAGAATGGCTTCAAAATTTGGGGTTAGTTACATGGCTATAATTAGGTATCGTGAAATATAATAGACCAAACTTGATATTTTATCTAATTATTACTCCCTCTGTCCTGTCCAAATAACATCGGTTGCTTTCTGTCCGTAGATAAATGAGATCTGGGAGAATAGCCCATTTAAACAAAATTTTTAGGTGGAAATCATTGCCATACCCAAGTAAGTTATATAACATCCATACCCAATTGTCCATTTTTTAGACCAATATAATCTCATCATGTCGGAATGCTATGTCGGGATTCTGATACCTAATCCAACATCCGACCACCCCCTCCGAATGCTATATCGGGATTTCGACACCGAATCCAACATTCGACCACCCCCCTCAGAATGTTATATCAGGATTGCGACACCGAATTTGACATCCCCATCGCTGGATTGGATATCCGATGATATCGGAATGAGGGGTATTTTGGACCAAAAATGGATATCAAGGTATGGAAGTTAAACAATTATCTTTATGGTTGGCAATGATTTCTGAGTTCTCAATTTGTTTATTTTTGACAATTAACTCTGTTGGGTATTTTATGTTTAGTTGACAATTGTCTTAGTGGGTAGTTGTGGACCATAACATCTACCTTTTTACTTAAACTTGCGAAATAAGGATTTTTTACTAAGACTCCCAATATAGTATAATGGAGACTTTACGGTGGGACGGAGGGAGTATCATCTATTGGAGATTGAATCAAATAATGTAATAAATAAGGATATGCAAATATTTCATGATGGTTGGATATGGTATTATGAGTGGTGTTATTGAGTTAGATATGCATCATTGTCAAATGTCAAATCTGCAAATTTAATGCCACATTCACCTGCTCATCTTCACTCTCGCGTTATATGTTGTTTCGAAATGAATTTTTTTAATTATCACATATCCCAACATTGTTTAATAGACGATGTTAACAATAAAACATCTTTGTACACCATAAGTATAGTTATTATATACTAGACCACGTCAAAATTAGATGGCGTAAAGATTATGATTGTCAAAACCTAATAATATTGCACATTGTTTTCTCCATTGCACATTAAATTCTATGTTGACTCCGAGTTATTTCACGTTTTCTATTTAAGGGTATAGCACACAACATTGATTCAGCGACTCCTCTCTTACAATATTACTTGTTGCAGAGACTTCTCTGCCATTCAACTACGCATGGGTAAGGAAATGTCATTGTTCTATGTATAGGTCACAGGAAAATTGGTGTTATATAAGTGAATTTTATTTATTTTTGGAATTTAACATCTGAAAAAGTAGATGATGCTGACTCATTAACCTGACTCTGGTTTTCTTGCAGCGCACATGGATACTAACGGTAATCAGAGAATCAATGAAATGTTCGTGGACTATCACAAGTGGTCGATGGTCGATCAGAAATTTCTATTGGATATCATTTGGGAGTTTTGGATGGATAAGAAGATTGATGACGTCTCTCCATCTCAAGAAGTACTGAAAGAGATGCTTGACGTTACTCAATATAGAATTGGAAAGCATATCGGGCTCGCAAATATGAAAAAGAAGTTAGCAGACATTGCTGAGCGTTACCAGGTGTGCAAGATCGTTTCTAAACAGAGAGGTGTGCTATATAACTCCCTGCGCGATCGATTTGAGGCTCGTCCGGAGACATAGGAACGCATAATTCAGGTAACTATTCCCAACGTCAATTTCAATAGCCGATTTTTCATTAAACGATACCATTATTTTAACTTAAAGGAGTTTTACAACAATGAAGGATGAACCTCGCGTTGCGAAGCTCGTAGGTGGGACTGAGGCATTATGGTATGACATGGATCTGACTTTCTCTTTCGTGGATGGTATGAACAAACAAGACAGGGAACTCCCTATTGGAAGGGAGCCGACGATCAATGTGGATGAGGATATGGGATCCAGCAATGCAGAGGAAGGTATAGTTGATGACCCAACAACAGGTGATGATGTATGCTGATGGTTTGTAGGAACTGTGATGATGTTTTGTTATAGATGCATATTATAAGGGTTGACTATGTTATAAACCCAATGTTTTATTTTCTATCAGTATCAACGTCATTTTTATGTCCGCAAGTACTAAGTGGGTGGTCATTTTTTCACATGTACATGTTGGATCATCTTTAATGAAAAAGTCTATGATGTTATTGTATAATGGGATGCAGCAAGAGATACAAACCATAAAAAATGAAACATGGCTCATATATTACGACCATAAACCCTAATCACACACACACACACTCCACATTCCCTTTTGGAATCACCATAGTATGGGAACTATGTCTCTCAAGTACGGTGTTGTTTAATTGCTTCGAATAATCATACGAAAAAATGACAAATCCTGATACATACGCAAATGCCACATAGGGCGACGCTATGCAAAAATGGCATTACTTACAAATTATGATGAAGATAAATGGTCATGTGCTACCCCATGACGTTACAGCAAACGTGAAGAGAAATCACAGCAAACACAACAAATGAAAAGAATTATTAACAGTTGAAACAATGTTGTAATGCCTGTAAATCGGTTCATAATGGGCCACTAAACAAGTTAGTTGGAATTAGACATTAATACTCATTAGTAACTAGGTTTTGGCTATAAAATACGGTTAGGTGTATCCTAATGAAATTAAATGTTGTAAAAACAATCTTTTGGTAATATTACAAATCAGCCTTATGTGGTTGTAGTGCAGAGTAAAAATGGGTTTTTGGCCAACTATTATTACTAAAGTTTAGATGACGGTGTGTTTATGTCATTATTGACATCACATTTCACAATAATACATATCTCACAACAACCACCTGTCACGAATTATAAATGTAAATAAATCCTCTCCCAATTAATACAATCTATGATACTGTCTCGGATTCTCTATGCATTTGGTGTATCATTTCATGTGTCACACCCTTAAAGGGAAGACACATAGTATACATAAACTACACCCTAAAACCACAATATAATGGTCGAAAATGGATTATAAGATCTGGTGTGTGTTGAGAGTGAAAATTAGCGTGTTTTACTGTTCAATTTAACACTTTTTTATGGGAATTATTGTTATAAACTAGCAAAAGTGTCTTATATTTGATATATGTGAGAAAAAGGTGTGTTTGAGGTGTTTTATTGTGTTTTAGGTGAAAAAAGAATCAAAAGTCAAAGTTGGAGAAAAGGTGCAACTCGTGCAAGAATGCTGAAAAATGCACATCCAAGTGTAATTTTTCTGTGCTTGTGTGGAGCTCAAAAAGGGAAGTCTGATACATTGTTGGAAATCCACAGAAGAGAGGGTCATTTTGGCATAAGAAATACCTTAATCGGAGTCCAAATGAGAAAGTTATGATCAAAATGGTGATGTCGCGCAAGTTGTTTCTACTCAGCACGACTTTTCCACTTTACATGACTTGTTACATCTTCAATTATTGAACTTTTAGTGAGTTCTATATATGGATAGAAAGCCGAGGAATATAGGATTGCGTGAGTGCAAGAATTACTCAAATCGGAGTTTGGACGAGGAAGTTATGGTCAAAATCGTGAAGTCGCGCAACTGCCAGCGAGAATTTCCAAAATTTTCCAAAAATTACCTATTTCTTGGAGCACAATTAATCTCCTTATCACATAATTTTCCATAATTTACCCATATCTTTTATTTCCTTATTTAATTCCCTTCTCAGACCTATATATATTTTACATCATTATTCATGTGAGTGGAGCAACACAATCATCCTACACCCTACAAGGGGGGATTACCCCCAACCATCATCCACATCCTTTCCTCCATCAATCCATCACTTTGAAGATTCGTCTGCTGAATCAAGAGGAGATCCATGAGGAGGATTCAAGATGGACAAGGACGCGACGATGCCTACATCTAGGGTTTTATTCGTTTCCTAATTTATCTTGTATTTTCCAGACATATGGGTAAGATCTATCCAACACCCATGATTGTTCTTCCTAACATCATGGGATATAACCATTTTGGCAGATCTAGGGTTTTGAAGATTTTATGAATTAATTAAACTCTCTTGTGTGTCCTCCGTACAACACTACTTGTGGATTTATTTTATTTATGATTATGCTTTCTTAATCCATATTCACGGTCGTTTTGTGCATTTTCAATTGGTATATAGAGTCTGATAATGACTTGGTTGTAGATTGAGTGCGTTCATCGCTGAACAAGATTCCATGTTATGATTTTAAGTGAGGGGACTCCGAAACTTCATTAGAACTGTTATATATGAATGTTTATTGATTGAATTGAATTCGGGTTAGTAAGCAGGATAAATAGGTTAATTTTATAGTACCTATAAAGGGATATCATATCGGGTTAGATTTCAGACGTGAGAAATAATTGATACTGATAGTACCTAAAAGGGGGTGAAATTATGTCTCTTGCTCCGAGGTTATTCACACATGTTATACACATATTTATTGTGTCTATAGAGTAGATTTGCATGGTTCAGTGATGCGTCCATAGTACACAAGACAGAGTTGGCCTGCACTTGAAAGGGAAGTTAAGTAGTAAAACTGGATTATCCTAGAGCTACCTATTCTCCATTCTTGGTTCACTTTCGTTTTCTTCTAGTGCTTAATTTATTTTATTTGTTATTTTAATTATTTGTTAGTAGTCGATAATTAATTCTATAACTTTTATTGCCACTTTGTCCTAATTAATTTAGTAAATAATTAAATTAATAATACGTCGTCCTTTATGTTCGATATTTAACTTGGTCACTTATTAAAGCTACAATAGCATCCTTCATATTTGGGGATTAATTGTGTGTTGAGAAAATGCTCATCAAGTTTTTTGCGCCATTGCCGGGGACGCTGTTAATTTCTAGTTTGATTAAGACTTTTATTTGTGATTATTTATTTCTATCTAACCTTAAATTTTTCTGAGTTACTTGTGCGCTAGGAAAAGGAGATGAAGGAAAAGAAGAAATAACACATAGTGCTAAACATGACCGGAGCAAGGCAGAATCTGGATAATATTGCCATACGTGAAATTTTCTCGAACAATGGAATTGGTAACATGGGGTTGATAGGAGCAAGGAGGGAAGATGATGATTTTGATACATCCCGCTCTTATTAACGTAGTGGAGGAGAATCCCTTTTCTGGGAGTTCCTTTGAAGATCCATATCAGCTTCTTAAAAGATTCCTTGGATATGCAAACACTCAAAAGGGTGCTGGAGCTAATGATAATGCTAGGCGGATCACCTTATTCAAGTTCTCTTTGATTGATAGGGCAAGAGCTTGGTATGAGACTCTTGATGCCACAGATTGCACTACGTGGGACCAACTGCAACAGAAGTTCTTGGAGAGATACATGCCACCCTCAAGGATCTTAAGAATGAAGCAAGAGATCACCCAATTTATTATGAATCAGAAGGTGAGAAATTTCATGAGTCGTGGGACAGGTTTAAAGGCATGCTCAGGAGGTGCTCACAACATGGGATGTCTAAGATTCAATACATAAGTATCTTCTACTATGGATTGAATTGTGAGTCGCGTATTCTTATTGATGCATCATCAGGAGAAGCGCTGTTATCAAAGACAACACTTGAAGCAGAAAAGTTGTTCGAAGATATCTCTATGAATTCACGTGACTGGACTATGGAAAGAGTTAGAGGAACTTATATAGTGGGTAAAGTGGCTCAGGTTGAACATCAAGTGGTTAAGCCAAATAGGGATGATGAGATTGTCTCTAGTCTAGCTAATATCAACAAGCTACTAGAGTCCCAGCAAAAGCAGATTACAGAGTTAACACAAAGGAGGCCTAGTATGAAACAACAAGAAGAAGTGAAGAGTGTTGAAGATACCTTCAATCGATACATGCCAAGGAATGATGCAAGGGTTGACCACATCGAGGCTACTATGAATGTTAAGCATGCAGATTTATCTAAGCAGTTGAAGGACCTTACTTTGATGATGGGGCAGATGGCCGGGAACGTGAATCAATTGACACAAACGTTGGAGAAAGGAATGTTCCCGTCTCAAGGTATAAAGAACCCAAAATAATGCAAAGCCATCACATTGAGGTCTGAAACACAGTATAATGGACCAATGATGCCAGAAACAAATTTCAGAGCTCCAGGAGCTTGATTCGACCATGGTTCGACCAAGATAGTAGGTAAAACCGCATTGCCTAAGTCGAACCAAGCAACTGGGCAGCCTCTGGAGAGATCAGATGGCAGGTTCGACCAACACCGACCTTGTTTGACAGACCCTAAAGGTCGAACCACGGTCAAACCAGCCTGTCCGCGAGACTCTAAATTCTCTGATGTCGGGTTCAACCCACCCAGTCGTAGTTCGACCAACCCAGAAGGTTGAACCAGCTTGTACGAGGGATGCCGTACTTTCTGAAGCCCAGTTCGATCGAGAAACACCTGGTTTGACCAGCACTCATGATCGAATCGAGGTCAAACCACCTCGTCCAGCATCATTTTTCGTGCAGAGTGCCTTACCTAATGTTGATGTTACTCCATGATGGGCGTTTTCTCAACACATAATTAATCCTCAAGTATGAAGGATGTCAATTGTAGTTTCGAAGGTGACCAAGTTATATATCGAACCCAAGAGATGGATAAATATCAATTTAATTATGTTCTAGTAAATTATGGCTATGTTGGAAATATAATAATTGTGGTGTTGAATTAAGTAACGAATAACAATCGAAATAACAAGTAAAAATAACAAGAAGAAGAGATAGTAAGTTGTGATCAAGTAAGATGATAGGTAGTTCGTTAGGTCATCTACTTCCACTCATTAATTCATACTTTCGTATGGCAGTGTCCAACTCTACCTTGTGGTTTATGGATGCATCACTAAACCATGCAAATCGACTCTATAGACACAAGTAAATATGCGTATGACACGTGTGAATATCCTCGGAGCAAGATGTATACTTTACCCCCTTTCTAGATACTATCATAATCAATTATTTTCCATGCACTTAGTACTCTAATCCGATTTGATCTCCCTTTATATGTACTATAAAGTTATACTCTTTATCCTACTTATTAATCCGAATATCATTCAATTAACAAGTATTCATATAAGATAGTTCTAATAAGACTTCGGAATCCCTTCATTTAGAATTATAACAAGAAACCCTGCTCAGCAGTGAACGCACTCAACTAATAACCAAGTTATTTATTCAGACTCTACACAACAATTATTGATGCACAAAACGACCGTGAGAATGGATTAAAAACGCACAATTTTATATAAAATAAACCACAAGTAGTGTTGTACGGAGTTTACACACGAAAGATAAATTAACTCATGAAACCTTCATAACCCTATAACTACCAAAGCGGCTCCAGCCCATGATTGATCTAGGAATAATCATGGTTAGTTGGACCGATCTTACTTGAATCTCCAGTGGAACTCTGTCACAGCCCCTCTGGATGATGGAAGATCGCTCTCCTCCCAACTCTATGTCTCCACGTCTTGGTTCTTCAATGTATTCCCATGAATTCCTCTTTTTGATGCTGCATAAGCATTCTTTTATACTTGTAATCACGTCTACTGGCCTTGGCATGAGATTTTTTTTAAGTGATCACACGCATTGACGGTATAAAAATACAGATATGATAAGTTCCCGAGCATCGATTCGACCTCAACAACAGGTCAAATTGACCACCACAAGTCAAATCGAAAGTTAAAGCAGCCTACTGTAAGTCCCAAGTGTTCGATTTGACCAACTGACCAGGTCGAATTGAAACGATAAGGTTGAATCAGCATCCTAGCCAATCAATTTGACATCGATTCGACCTGATGCCCAGGTCGAATCCTTCAGTCGTGGTCGAATCTATTTTCTGTACAAGTTGTGCTACCAATTCGACCTGAAGGGGAGGTCAAATTGACCTCCTTCAGGTCAAATCAAACTCCTGCTTTCCCCAAATGGATGGCTTCGACTTCCTTTCTTCCGTATTCAACACTTCCACTCTAATTTCCTTCGAAAAACCACTCAAATAGCTCCAACAATACCTGATTCGTGACTTTATACAATATATATCAGTTTACAACCGATTTCATCCTTCAAACACTCCATAATAGCACAAATCCCAGCGCAAGATTTGTGAATTAACACACTCATCAAACCCCCAAACTTACATGTTGCTCGTCCCGAGGCAACGCAATCAAACCTAGGAGTCGTGTATAATTCACGAGATCTCCAAGTACTACACATATTACACATGCAACTTTATCAATTTAAAAACAAGTATATCCTACATCATACATATCATTCATGCAAAACATCACACAATCATAATACCATTCGGAGTACTAAGTAATCACTTCACAAGTTAAGTGTTTACTCTCTCACTCAAGTGCTAATTGCACTTAACAGGTTAATGTATACGCTCATACTCAATCCATATTCACGCGTAACCATAAGCTTGGCAAGGGTCTCAAAAATCAACTCACAATCAACTAATTACTAGGATCACAAAGGACTAGTCTTTGGATTGCAATGTTGGCTCTTTGGAAAGGATAGGAAAATTTAGATAAGTGACTCAAACACTAGTAGAGAGTTACCTTGGAGGCTTTTGCTTTCTTCATTCGGATAGATATTCTCCTCCAATTTCTTCTCTTGCACTTGCAAATTTTGAAATTCCTTCTCTTCCTTGTATCAACATCATTCTTCTTTTGATAACTAGGGTACCAATTGTAGGCACTACCCTTTTAAAACAGCAATCGGGGTACCAGTTTCAGGCACTACCCCTAAACAAGATTTAACCATATACTTTTCTTACTTCACTCAACCACATTCTAACTTTCTTCTTCCTTTTACAGCACTTATTCACCTCAACTCTCTACCAATGAATATGGTATTTAAACAAAGCTCAAGTAAAGATAAAATAAGGCTCTTTTATTCGGCTAGCCAAAGAAAAAGTTTTTAAAGGCTCAAACGGGGTTATTAAAGATATAAATAATCAACATGAAGGGTAAAATTTGGCTAAGTAACTCAAATAATCAAGAATGGCCTAAGATCATGTGCTAGTAATTCACCAATTGTAAATCTCACATAAAACTCCAAGCCAAGTTCTAGAATACGTTCATATGAATGATTCGCTCAAGAATAAACTATCATAATCAAGCATGATTAAAAGGCTCAAATTCTCACATAGGTAAATAGAATCCTAAGTACTCCTTATAGCACATAATCAAGATCATTTCCACAAGAACTCTACATACTTATCAAATTATACATGCTTCTCATCAATGAAAATTAACACATGAACATATGAATGCACAAAAATCTACCAACCCATATATCATAGTCAAGCATAGCATCATCATCTTGATACCTTGTTCGTGTTATCTCTCCAAAATCGAGTGTTCTTCATCCCCTACACACTTCAAGCTTAAAAACGAACATTAGTTACCAAAATAGAGCATAACCTCATCAAGAATCAATCCTAAAACTTAGCTTTCATGAGTAACTCCGCAACTTCACAAAACACAGAACAAAACACCACTAAACATTAGGCAAGTTACAAAAAATCGACACATAAAAATTGGTTAAAGTTTAAAATATGCCGCAAAAAATTAACTCCCCTAACAAACGTTAAAAAGAAAAGATTATACTATCGATGCTCATTGAGGTAAGTACATCACCCCCCCAAACTTAGTAGAAACTATAGTCGAAACTAAGTTTGAAAAGAGATGTAATTGCCGATAAGTAAGCACTTCAAATATAAAAAATTTTTACTCACACAAAAGAAATAAAACAATAAAACTGGAGGGAAAGCCCCCAACAGGCGCTCTTGTTTAACGTCGGAGAGTCACGACGGAATACCGCTTTGAAGACTAATTGATCAGAGGACGGTATTGTCGCATCCTCACCTTCAAATACTTTCTTTCTCGCTTCTTTTCATCTACACTCAATACTTCACCTTTCTTGATAACAAGTATATGATCATGAGAATTACCTTCATCCCATGGCCGTCTAGACTCCTCCGGGTCAATCTTTCACATGAATTTCGAATTACCTGTCGGATCATTTTCATTGTCACCAAGATAAGCATACTTCAAGTGTTCTGGTAATGGTTTCAGCTCCTCTTTCTTTTCTTCCATCGGAATGCTTTCTCTATCCAATGGCAAGTACTTTCTAGTCCACTTCACTTCTTCAACCTTAGCTTTCTCCAATTCATACCTGTCATCACCCAAAGCAAGTAAGTTCTCAAGATACTCAATACATTCCTCATTAGAAAGACCATCAAGCTCCATAGTGGGATAAGTAGGAGACTCCATCAATCATGTCTCAAGAGTGTCCTTAAACAGGATCAAGGACATATCTTCCTTCACAATCTCCTCCATCACATCAATACTATGACATTTTGACTCCATAGACATCTTCATTACTTTGTCAATGTTGAATAGGACCTCTTCTTTATCCATCCGCAACCTAAGCTCCCCCTTTCGAACATCAATTATGGCCCCAGCAGTCGCAAGGAAAGGTCTCTCCAAGATAAGAGGGATATTATCATTGTCATCTTCCATATCAAGTACAAGAAAATCCACAGGAAATACTAGTTTCTCCACTTTGACAAGAACGTCTCCAATGATACCTTTTGGAAACGTCATCGAACTGTCTGTCAATTGTAGAGCAACTGTTGTAGGAGATAACTTCCCCAAACCAAGCCTTTGAAAGATAGACAATGGTATCAAATTAATGCTTGCCCCAAGATCGCACAAGGCTCGTCGTGCCGGCCCTTTTCCAATCTCACACAAGATAGTGAAGCTTCCCGGATCCTTCATCTTCTGTGGCAGCTTCCTTTGAATAATCAACCTACAATTTTTAGACAAGTTCATCGTCTCAATTCCGTTCAAGCTTCTCTTCTTCAACAATATATCCTTAAGCAGTCGGGCATAGTATGGCATCTCAATTATCGCCTCAGAGAAAGGAATAGTCAAGCTTATCTTATTTATGATATCTGAAAACCTCTTGAACTTTTCTTCCAATCCCTTCTTAACCAGCTTATAAGAAAATGGTGGAGGTATCTTTGTTTTGGGAATACCCCATTCATCACGTTCGACCTTCTCCGCTTTATCCTTCTCGGCTCTCAACCTCTTGGCTCTTTCCCACTTCTTCTCTGCCACAATCTCTGTATTCTGCTCATTCAGAACCAATGGAGTAATGTTCACATCACGAAGAGTATTCGGTGAAGAAACATGTGCAGTACGGGGCAATTCGACCTGGATTTGACCTGAAGGTCTGGTCGAATCGGGCACATAGTGGTCGAATTTATCTTCTGGAACACAATTCTCCGTCTGTCTCGCTGATTCGACCTGGATTCGACCTGAAGGTCTGGTCGAATCAAAGTTCCCCTGGTCGACTCGACCCACTGTATGATTTCTAATCTCCAATTCGACCTGGATTCGACTTGAAGGTCTGGTCGAATCAATAGGCTGCTGGTCGAATTGGGCTTCTAAAAAAATAGAGTGATTACGACGGGTGGATTCGACCTGGCCCTTAGGTCGAATCCAGGTCGAATCAACTTGATGTTGGTCGAATCGTGTTTCTAATAGAATAGAGTGTTCCGGATGGGATGATTTGACCTAAATTCGACCTAAGGGCCCGGCCGAATCGACTGGACATTGGTCGGATCTAGGCGCTGGTGCTTCCAAATCACGTCCAGTAGGCCAATTTGACCTCCCCTGTTGGATTCGACCTGTGGTGTAGGTCGTTGTAGTATAGTGGTAAGTATTCCCGCCTATCACGCGGGTGACCCAGGTTCGATCCCCGGCAACGGCGCCAAAAACTTGATGGGCGTTTTCTCAACACACAATTAATCCTCAAGTATGAATGATATCAATTGTAGTTTCGAAGGTGACAAAGTTATATATCAAACCCAAGGGATGGATAAATATTAATTTAATTATGTTCTAGTAAATTATGACTATGTTGGAAATATAATAGTTGTGGTGTTGAATTAAGTAACGAATAACAATCGAAATAACAAGTAAAAATAACAAGAAGAAGAGATAGTAGGTTGTGATCAAGTAAGATGATAGGTAGTTCGTCAGATCATCAAGTTCCACTTATTAATTCATACTTTTGTGTGATAGTGTCCGACTCTGCCTTGTGGTTTATGGACGTATCACTAAACCATGCAAATCGACTCTATAGACACAAGTAAATATGCGTATGACACGTGTGAATATCCTCGGAGCAAGATGTATACTTTACCCCCCTTTCTAGGTATTATCATAATCAATTATTTTCCATACACTTAGTACTCTAACCCGATTTGATCTCCCTTTATAGGTACTATAAAGTTATACTTTTTATCCTACTTATTAACCCGAATATGATTCAATTAACAAATATTCATATAAGATAGTTCTAATAAGACTTCGGAATCCCTTCACTTAGAATTATAACAGGAAACCCTGCTCAGTAGTGAACGCACTCAACCAATAACCAAGTTATATATTCAGACTCTACACAACAATTATTGATATACAAAATGACCGTGAGTATGGATTAAAAATGCGCAATCTTATATAAAATAAACCACAAGTAGTGTTGTACGGAGTTTACACACGAAAGACAAATTAACTCATGAAACCTTTATACCCTAGAACTACCGAAGCGGCTCTAGCCCATGATTGATCTAGGAACAATCATGGTTAGTTGGACCGATCTTACTTGAATCTCCAGCAAAACTCTATCACAGCCCCTCTGGGTGATGGAAGATCGCTCTCCTCTCAACATGGATAGAAAGCCAAGTAATAGAGGATCACGTGAGCGCAAGAATTACTCAAATCGGAGTTTGGACGAGGAAGTTATGGTAAAAATCGTGAAGTCGCGTAGCTGTCAGCAAGAATTTCCGAAAATGACCTATTTTTTGGAGCACAATTAATCTCCTTATCACATAATTCTCCATGATTTACTCATATCTTTTATTTCTTTATTTAATTCTCTTCTCATACCTATATATATTTTACATAATTATTCATGTGAGTAGAGCAACACAATCATCCTACACCCCACAAGGGGGGATCACCCCCAACCATCATCCACATTATTTCCTCCATCAATCCATCACTTTGAAGATTCGTCTACTGAATCAAGAGAAGAACCAAGAGGAGGATTCAAGACGGAGAAGCACGAGACGATGCCCACATCTAGGGTTTTATTCGTTTCCTAATTTATCTTGTATTTTCTAGACATATGGGTAAGATCTATCAAACACCCACGATTGCTCTTCATAACATCATGAGCTAGAATCGTTTTGGTAGATCTTGGGTTTTGAAGGTTTTATAAATTAATTAAACTCTCTTGTGTGTCCTCTATACAACACTACTTGTGAATTTATTTTATATATGATTATGCTTTCTTAATCCATATTCACGGTCGTTTTGTGCATCTTCAATTGGTATATAGAATCTGAATATATATCTTGATTGTAGATTGAGTGCGTTCACCGCTGAAAAGGATTCCATGTTATGATTCTAAGTGAGGGGACTACGAAGCTTCATTAGAATTGTCATATTTAAATGTTTATTAATTTAATTGAATTCAGGTTAGTAAGCAGGATAAAAAGGGTAATTTTATAGTTCCTATGAAGGGAGATCATATCAGGTTGGATTCCAAACGTGGGAAATAATTGATATTGATAGTACCTAGAAAGGGGGGTTATTCACACGTGTTACACACATATATACATGTGTCTATAGAGTAGATTTGCATGGTTCAGTGATGCGTCCATAGTCCACAAGGCGGAGTCGGCCTTTACTTGAGAGGGAAGTTAAGTAGTAAATCTGGATTACCCAAGAGCTACCTATTCTCCATTCTTGGTTCACTTTCGTATTCTTCTAGTGCTTAATTTATTTTATTTATTATATTAATTATTTGTTAGTAGTTGATAATTAATTCCACAACTTTTATTGACACCATCTTAATTAATTTAGTAAATAATTAAATTGATAATACACCGTCCTTTGGGTTCGATATTTAACTTGGTCATTTATCAAAGCTACAATAACATCCTTCATACTTGGGTATTAATTTTGTATTGAGAAAACGCTCATCAGTGTGCTATGTTCTCATTAGGGTAACAATTAAAATGGCGTCATCAAATATAATTTTGCTAATGGTGTATAGTTTGGATCATAATTAACCTTGTATTTATGACTTATTCCCACTATTAACATTCTATGTTAAATAACTGTTGAAATGTAGTTCCCTAATGGTTGCAATTGTCGTTTAAATAATTATGTAACATTAAATAGTTGTTATAACTTCTAATATATTAAGATGTAATGGTTGCCACCTACTTCCCATAAATGGGTGTACACATGTAAGTAGGAATGTCATTTTACTCATTGATTTGGAATAGACAGATGGAATATTGGTGCAGTTGAAGCTACACAACACAGCCACATTACTTATGAAGTATGATTTTCGTGGACTGGAGTTGGAGGTAAGTCAATATTTAAACTAGTTTCATATGACATTTGTCTAAGCCATTCAAATGGTTTCACACTTCAAACCCTACCTATCTCATTAAATGTTCTTATCCCCAACTGCACATTTCAAAAGTTCAATTGCCACTTAATGTAGGATTTATTATCATTCAGTTCATATAAAAAAATAATAAAGATGAGACAACCAAAAAAAAATTAACAACCTAAACTTATCAACACAATTCAAGATTAAATATCACAACGTTGTTGGAATTTTTATTATAACCAACAATAACAACATTAGAATTGTTCCACTAAATGCATCCACCGCAGGACACGACTACATTTGACCGTTATTGTGATCACCCCAACGACGCATTGACTGGTAACCGCCTCATGTGAAATGGCGAGCAAATTGAGAATGACGGTTGGGGCTAAATAATATCTTCAACCTTCTATATTCTAGCTCCTCGTAAAGCATATAAGCACGTGCAAATAAATCCTCCTACAACATTAAGTCATATATATCGAATAGTTAATTTTTTATGAGTTTCAGGACATGAAGATGAATCCAAATACGCGACACAACAACAGTTTGATCAAACCTCTATGATGGACTTCCAAAGGATCCGAGAGACTTCGATTCGCCTCTACGTCATAGTGAAGATGCCCCGCCTTTCCAACATCCATGAAACGGGAGTAAGTATCGTAACGCTTTTGAAGAAAATCTATCCGATCATATGCATCACCGTATGTCAGCCGCTTGTGCATGGAGAGGTTAATAACATCCTCTGACACACCGACAATCCTATTTGTTGGACCATATCCACTCAAGTGTTCGCCTGAATTCTTTTGATGTAATATAGTATTTACGAGACATGAATCCATTTCGCAATTCCACTTGTCATCGTAAAGGGTGGGATTTTCGGCAGCATATGTATTCATCGTAAAGGAGGTGAGTCATCTGAATATATTCCCCTCCTATATATAAATAGGAAAGAGACCCTTCAATGCATTGAGAAGCAGCCCGTCAATAAATTGTGTCATTCCATGTACATCATAAAGTTAAAGAGTCAGAACAATAGGAAACGTTACGATATAAGCCGAGAGAGTATATGGGTGACGTATATATGGCAATGTGAACAGACAAGTATAGATGACTAATAGAAATTAAGGAAAATGAAAATTTCAAACTAGGTTAAATTGGGACACAATTTAGGGTAATTTTGGGGTGCACCTGAATTTACAGGTTAAGTATGTAGTGGGATAGATTTTTGTTTTTAAAAAAATTACTTAGTTAATCTTTTTTAATGTTGGAGATTCCCTTTTGTACATTAATCTATTGATTATAATTGTCCAGTTGCACCTGGTGCACCTGGTGCACCCTAGTTGGACTCTTAAATGTTGGATTGTATATTAAAAGTCTAGCTTTTTATTATGAATAATATTTTAGCAATATTTGAAATGAGAATCATGTGATCAAACGTTTTGCATAATTGTTTATGAATTGTTGCAAAAGCCTATTTACTTTATATTGTAGATAATGTGGTGTGAGGCATCACACGGAAGATCATATTATTGGCTCCTTATAAAGTATAAACAGATGTTTACAACCGAGATAGATGGGGACTATCTATCAGTATGGTTATAATGTAACTTGGCATTAGTCTGTCTTAACTATAAAATTGCATTAGTGCACTTTGTGTGTATTGAGTAGGACCACGTTAAGATTGTTCGGTTTGTACTGACTATACAATAAAACTTGATCTCTGTTATTATGGATGTTCATACTCTTAATCCCTATACATAGCCTCGACACGTAAGCCAATATTATTTCTTTGATTAATCAATGGGTGAGATTTAAATATAAATCAGTAAGCTCAGTGAGTTGGGAGATTGTGCTGTCTCTATGGTGTGCTATTGATTGTAGAAGGAATCAGTGTCCTAACAGAATTGGTTGATGATGTCCCCTTGAGAAGCTCATAATGATTATCATGTAAAACCTACAGGTGGATTTATTCCTGCATGATAATAAGATTGAGTGGTACTACTATCGATAAATATATTAATTAATGGAGTTGTCAGTAACTTAATTAATTAATGGACATTGAATCTTAAACACGGGGAGATTAACAAGCTCATAATAAGAAGGAGCCCATAACTTAATTTGGGATTAGGGTTGCAGTTCAATAATATTTCTTTAGTGGACTGATTTATATATTATTATTGGACTTAAGTATAAGTTTTGGGCTAAACTTGGATGCTTAAGCCCAATGGGAGGCCCAACACTAATTTCTCCTCCTGGTCCCTGTTGTAGCCTATATAATAACCAATCTCAGCAATCCGGATATATGAAATTAACGCCCAAAATCGTGAAAGAAGATTAGGGATTGTAGATTGAGTCCGTCTTGTAGATCGTTACCCACACAATGTCAAGACGTGGCTTAGGAATACAATAAAAGATCGGAAGACCATTTGTTCTTGACGTTCAACCTCTACATCAAACCCTGATGAAAGGTAATTCAATTCTATGCTTATGCTTCCGCTGTGATAGAATTGCATGGAACCCTAATGGTTCGCGTTAACCAAAATGATCGAACACCAACAATTGGTATCAGAGCGTAGGTTCTATGGCTAAACGTGACACGTTAGGCTAGGGTTTATATGGATTATGTGATTTAATTGAGAATTAGAATCGCATGAGAAAGTTATGGTTTTGGTATTATTTGATTGTACTTGTATAATTTCTGTATCGTTGATGGTGGTGAGAGATTCAGACTGTACATGTTCGTAATTCATGCCTGGAGAAGACATGTTGCACTTGGTGTACGCATGGTAGTGGCCAGTGTGCTTGTTGCTGTGCACGGGGAAGGCAGATCATCGTGCAAGGCTGGCGAGTGTAGAGCCTATTAACGTGCGTGTGGCCAAGCATGGCGCTCAAAAGATTGCGGGTGAGATACTCACTGGCGATCGTGGTACACATGGAAGCTTTCAGGTGTGCCCGTTAACATGCATGATGGCATGCAGATTGGCGGGCTGTTGGTCGCTCATTGTCAAGTATTCGACGCACAATGGCGTGAATGAAAGTGCACACGGAGGAGACTTTCACGCAAGGCGGCATTCTGAGTGAGTCAACGAGTGTAGTCGACTAGAGTTTTGGGCGAGTTGGGCCGTGTTCAGGGCGAGTCAGATGAAGTTCTGGGCGAGTCGACCAAAGTTTTGGGCGAATTGATGAGTGTTCCGGTCAAGTTAATGAGAATTCTAGGCGAGTCAACATGTTGTTCGGTCGAGTCGACATGTGTTCCTGGCAAGTAAGGTAAAGTTTTGGGCAAGTCAACCTGCGAATCTACCAATATTCTGAGCGAATCAAGCAGTATTCAGGGCGAGTCTGGCAGTGTTTAGGGCGAGTCGGACAATTGTTTGAATATTTTTCAACTCACGAGCAAGAATACTCAGTCATTGTAGAAGTATATCCCAAGAAATAAAATTATCAAACGTACAGGGAGTTTAAGTTTAGATTGAAAGAACACGTTAGCTCGTGTTTTTATCGTTTTTATAAGGACAAACGGAGAGGTTGATAATCAAGAACTCAAATAAAAGAAATCAAAATAAAATAGGAGAAAATAAAATGGAGAAATGGTGATGAAGGGTAAGTAGTAAGAAATGGGACTAGAAATAATTAAAGTGCTTAAAATTCATTTTATCATGAAAAAGGAATAGACGAGATAGAAATTGGATTAGAGGCGCTCACGAATGTATCCAAAGTTCCCTTTCGCGTTACTAAGGTTGTAGGCCTTTTCTAAGACTCCCAAAAGTATATAGGATCGAAGCCCAACACTAACCTCTTTCATCTAGGTACTAATTAATTTTCAGTTCTCCCTCAATATGTACTAATTAGGATTAACTCTCCCTTTTTGCGTACTAGGACTAACAAATGGATTGGTTCCTCTCACCGGGTTCAAATATCCTCTCGGTCAAACCTAAACCCGATGTCCTCTCATGGTAATTCTAATAATTTGGAGGATTGTTTCCGTCTCATCCCAAGCAATATCCACATAAATTAATATAATGACACTTAATTAACATAAGCAACAAATTAATCAACAATCCATTAAATTAACATGCTACCCATAATTAACAAACCATGTCAAAATATAATTCATGCATCACAAAACCCATGAGAAGAAATCAAATATCAAATCATGTCTAAACCATATTTAATTTGCATAATAAAATAAATATTAAGCACTAATCATGTCTCTAACTCCACAAGAGGGATTAGCTAGCATAATTAAAGTAACAAAACAAATAAATGATTCATTACAATAATCCATGGAGTCTAATTCAAAGAAATTACAAAAAGAATTAAAACTCCTCTTCAATTTGACTTGTTGGAGATCTTTAATTTCTTCTTGAAATTCCTCCTCTTGCTCTTAATTCCAAGTAATTCCAACACCAATGATAGATGGGTGAAAGATTAGAAGATGGGTTTGTGGAGTGATCAAAAGAAACTAAAAATAGAGAGGGAGAAAGTAGAGAGAAAGTGCGTGTGATGTGTGTAGCCTCCAAAATTAAATGAAAAATTTATTGATAATTGTTGCTCAACATTTGGAAAATGAAGGTATATATAGTGGTGGAGGATCAAGGGATTAGGGCAAATATTGGATCATGGGCTTAAGTGGAGAAATGAGTTTTTTTTGGCTAAAATTCGAATATGCAGGTTTTTCTCAGAAAATTCGACCAGAAATTCGATCGGAATTTCTCTGATGGTCGAATTTCTCATGAAAATGAAGCTCCCTGTATTTCGTCAAGTTTAGAAATTCTGGCGGAATTTTTCATCTTTAGATATCCAACCATAATTTCTTTTCCAGTTTGCACAATTTTCTCAATTCTTCTCGTTTTTGCTCGTTTCAACTCCGAAATGAGCCTCGTTACTTCCTATGCCTTCCTTTTTGAACTACGCATCTATTTTTTTATTTGTTTCACTGAAATTCCAAGCACAAAATCTTTTGTGTTAAATTCAAGTGGACGATGGCATATTTTCAACTTTGATTTTAATTCTTGTTTTCTCATTTTCTCTTTTTAGCTGAAAATACCTCATTCCTACATGACAAATAACATGATTCACACACTTTTCTCTAAAAATATGAACAAACAAAATACGAAATAAAATACTAAAAATAAGATAAAAACACACAAAAATCACACAAACAAGACTATAAAATCTAGCAAATTTGTACGCTAAACAACAATGTTTTGGGCGAGTCAGACAGAGTGTCGGGTGAGCATGCGTGCTAGAAGGGCACGCTCGGTGGACTGCATGGATCTGTGCACGGCAGTGTACAAGTCTGCTCGTGTCGAGCTTCGGCGTGCGATGTTGTATTTTTTCGGCGATTGTTGATGGCTGCAAGTTGAAAAGTGACGACTGATAGCCACTGCCAGTAATGCTTCTGGCAGCGGACGGCGCAGATCGCTTTTGCTTGAAGAACGACTGGTGGCTGAGAAATGGGGCTCCGGCGAATGGAAGTTCTCCAGGGGACAGATGCATGGCTAGCGACGCTGCTAAACGAGACGATTTCCTGTAGTTGTGGGTCCGTGTGTGAGATTTCTTAAGGTACAAGAACTTCTACTTGTTGCACAAGTTATCGGTTTTGTCACTGAGTGCTGATCAACTCAACCTATTTTTGGCTATTAAATTCCTTATATATAACTGCCATATTTGATTTATTTATCTATTATTGTTATATATTTGGATGCGTGGTCTATTTAATTTACTATTTTAAATAGAAGTATGCTAAGTTACGTACTATATATGGTATGTTGTATGCATGCAAAAACCCTCTTGTTAAATAACTAAGTGGGAGAAAGATTGGTTAATAAATCCTGCTGCCTCAATTATTGATTTGTTATGTGATGCAAGTAAGCTTATGAGTCGGCTATAGTGACTTTCTCCTCAACGGATGAGTTTTATTTGTGTATCACTGGAACAAATTTCTTTAAATAATTATTGTTTGTAATGTGATGCACATGAACTTATGAGTTGGCTATAGTGCATTCCTCCCCAACGGATGAGTTTATTTGAGGGTCACTGTTACAAACTTATAATTGATGATTATAGGAAGTTATCTAAGTGCGTGTGGACTTCTCCAATTGTAAGGCACACAAGCTTGGGCAACGTACTTAGTATCAAATAATGGTATACACTTAGATGCAATTAATATGTATCCTCCCAAACGGAGCCACTGCTATTGAATTGCATGGGTAAAGGATCCATGCAGTGACCCTCACGGTGCTTGAGATGTTAGTGAATTTATTTTATATTGTTTTTGAGAGAATCGATATAAATTTTAAATTCGAAGCGTTTGATCATTGTATTTATTTACTTGATTCTCAATATTTTTGAATGGTTTATTTCACTTATTGTTAACTAAAAGAAAACATATTTACTAGTCCATAGTTTGATGATTAATAAGACTCTTGGTTTTAATTCTTACTGCTTAAGAAAATAAAAATGTGTTCTCACTAAGGATGACCTCTAATGCCTATTAAAGTCTTTAGTGAAGAGGTGAGAGGTTCATAGAAATATGATGGTCTCATGAAACTCTTCGGATACTTGAGTAAGTTAGAAAGGCAAGAGGTCATGGTTAAACTTAATGAATGAATTAGAAATACTTGGAATAGAAATTGAAGGGAAACCTAGGTCAATTTATTCTCCACAATTTGCCAAGCTATTTTGAGCAAGTTTCACCTGAATCACAAGAGGTCGTATATGGTGGGAAACCTCTGACAAAACAAGTGGCGAAGGAAATCAATTTTCATCAAGATTTGAACAAGTTAGTATCTCATTCACTAGTCATTGAAGAATGATTAGTGATGGCATCTACTGACACGTTGTGTGTAAATACTGGAATCACTAAATGTCTGCAACTAAGTAATGATGAGATTATTATGTACATGGGTAAAACTATGGAAGTGGTGGTTGTTGCAGTGGGAGTCATTTATTTATCTTATGATAGAACTAACGTTTGATTTTGAGAAATTGTCTTTACGTATGTTTTCATAGAAAGAGTTTGATTTCAACTTCTATGCATTTACAGATAGATACTCTATTTCATTTAAATGACATGATCATTATATTAAAGGATGGAGCTATAATCTGTTGTGGTACGTTGGTGACAATTTACACACTCTTAAATCATGTTTCTCTCATGATGCAACAATATTGGAAATTCTATGAAATATTGTCAATTTGAACACTCGTTGGTGACAATATTGGAAATTATATGTAGGCCTACCGGACAGATTCATTGATTCTTGATGGTTATATAGATTCGGTTTTTCAAATTGGAAAGGAACGACAGTAAATCCACCTCAAGGTTATGTGTTTATTTTGGAAGTTGAGCCATAATATGGAGGAGTGATTATATAGAAATATATTTCGGACTCACCATGGAAAGATGATAAATAGGAGTTTTGTGGTAGCCAATGTATCTGTATGGCTCTAGAAACGTAGTAATGGACTTAGATGTGATTCTGAGTTTGCCCAATGTCATCACAATTTATTGTGATAATAATGGTGCAGTTGCAAACTTGAAGGAATCACGAGCTCATAAGGCAATTAAACACATTGAGAGCGAGTACTACCTGATACGAAAAATCGTTTGATGAGGGGAAGGTCGTTGTTGCCTAGATTGCATCGGATGATAGCCTAGTAAGTCCTTTTACAAAGACCTTAAGGCGAAAGCTTTTGATGGTTATGTAGTAGGAGTGGTAATCAAATGTATGGCAGTAGATATGGTAGCATAGTCTTTTAGTATAAGTGAGAGATTGTTGGATTGTATACTAAAAGTCTAGCTTTTCGTATGAACAATGTTTTGACAATATTTGAAATGAGAATCATGTGATCAAACATTTGCAATTATATTGTTGCAAAATTCCATTTACTTTATATTATAGATAATGTGGTGTGCGGCCTCACACGTAAGATCATATTATCGGTTCCTTATAAAGTGTAAACAAATGTTCACAACTGAGATAGACGGAGACTATCTATCGGTATTGTTGTAGTGTGATTTGGGTTAGTCTGTCTTGACTATTAAATTACACTAGTGCACTTTGTGTATTGAGCAGGACCGCCTTGAGATCGTTCGGTTTATACTGACTATATAAAAGAACTAGATCTCAATTATTATGGATGTTTGTACTCATAATCCCTATACAATAATCTCGACACGTAAGCCAGTATTTATTTCTTTGATTCATTAATGGGTGAGATTTAATTATTAAATCAATAAGCTCGGTGAGTTGGGAGATGGTGTTGTCTCTATGGTTTGCTGTTGATTATAGAAGGAATCCATGTCCTAATGGAATTGGTTGATGATGTCCCCTTGAGGAGCTCATAATGATTATCATGTAAACCGTGCAGGTGGATTCCGACATCGATTCCAATATCGAATGGACCATATCGGAATGCTATGTCGGGATTCCGATACCAAACCAACATCTATCCCCGACACATGATTAAATCTCCGATGAAGTCAGAATCGATGTCGGAATCCCCCGACATATCATTCCGACAGGGTGGGGATATATTGGTCCAACAATAGACAATTAGGTATGGAAGTTACACATATATCTTCATGGCTGGCAATGATTTATGAGTTCTCAATTTGGTTATTTTTGACAATGAACTCTTTTTTAATCGTTATTTTATAACATCCCTACCCATTTGTCCATTCTTGGACCAAAATACTTCCATCATGTCAGAATGCTATGTCGGAGCACCGACTCCATCTCCGACATCTAATAAAATAACACGACCCTGTCAGAATTCTGACACTGAATCCAACATCTCATGATGTCGGAATCGGTGTCGGAACCCCAACATAGAATTCCGACATGTTGAGGGTATTTTGGTTCACAAATGATCGATATTAACCCTTAATTAGTTCATGGGTGCCAATGATTTTTGTCATTATATTTTGGATAATTTTTGGCAACTAACTCATATTAGAATATAACATCCATAACTAATTGACCATTTTTGGACGAAAAATCCCCCACCCCGTCGAAATGATATGTTGGGATTTTAACACCGATTTCGACATGGATGTCGGAATTTCGACATAGCATTCCGACAGAGTAGGAATAGTACATTGGAAGTCGGATTCGGTAACAGAAGTCGGAATACCCTATTTACCCATTTCAGTGGGCTATGTCTCAATGCTAGTCGGAGTTCAGATACCGTATCCCATGAAATACCTCCACCCTGTCGGAATGCTATGGTAGAATTTTTACACTTGATCCCACATTAGATGATGTCGGAATTGATGTCGGAATCTCGACATAACGTTCCGGCAATGTGGGGGTATTTTGGTAAAAAAAATGAACAATTGTGTATGGAAGTTAAACAATTATCTTAATGGCTGGAATCGATTTTTTACTTCTCATTTAGGTTATTTTTTACAATTAGCTCTTAAAAAGGGTAAATGTGTTAGTCTCCCACCCAAAATCCAGACAGTCTATTTACTTGGTCCTAAAGAACACATATCCATAACATTCCACCTCCTAAAATATTGCATTACTAAAATTGACTGTCTATTACTCCATTTATAAACGAATCCTAACAAAATGCCAAAATATCATATACAAACCTGTATACATTTACACCTTCATGAATGTTATCAATTAGAACCCTAATAACTAACTACATATATCTGCAACACAATAAGTAAACACAAAACAAGATAATATTCAAAATAACCGACCAATCCGACTTTCATTATCCCTGAACCCCTAATCAGCATTTCTAAGAACAAGTAGCACATGATTCCATAATCGGAGCCGCCACCCTTAAGCCAACTGAATGGGATATTCTTACTCTGCATGGGAAATGATCCCTTTTAGCAATCTCTTATATAGTATGCTTCTATCTGTATGAAAGATAGATTTGTTGCGGGAGGTGAACAAACTTCTGCCATTTTAAGATGGGCGCCTTTGTAGGTCTCTCAATGATGTTATAATGACAAAGAATACTCCCCATCATTTCTACGAATGTATCCATCTCTAATTTGTACCTCTGTCTGCTGCTCTTAGACATGGAATCATATATCATCACATGTCTCTTTGGGATGTGCAATTCGTATAGAACCTAGTGGCCCCGCGAAACGTTGGCAATGTTGTAAATATAATTGATATCTTTCCATAACCGATTTGGACCCCATTGAAGGAGGTGCCCCTCAACAAAACCAGCGACCCCCTTCCCCTCTTGCTCCAGTCCCACTTCACTTTCTTCTTTCGATGTGTCGCTTTGCAATCCTAACTAAACCCTTGCACCCTTTCATGTAAAAGTCTTTACATTAAATGTAGGACCTCAGGTAAACATGAACATAAAAGGTAAATATATTAGTAATATAATTACCCAAAAATGGACATCAACAACCGTCCAACATGATTTCGGGTAACTCTCTGGCCAGTTAAGCACCTTGTACATAACCAGACAAAAGAGTAGATCATAGATTAACAATAACGTGTATAGATCACCAGTCAACACCACATAATTAAAAAAAATAAAGTAACACAGTGAAGTAACAATATTAGATGATGGCATAAAAATTGTCAATGTCAAAGATGGTGTTGCTTAAACAGATCATTAAATTCTACTCACAAGTTCAAATAAATTAATTTGAACTTACGTCAGAGCATATTCATTCCTCCGGGTCCAGTTATCTTTCAAATATAAGGTTATTTAACTCTCCATCATACTATAGGTGCGTAGTTAGCAGGGGCCGCTTGTCGTTACTATCATCCCACCAAGACTCAAACTCTGAGATAAATTGTTCTGCATATGCCTCAACCTCTGAAATTTCAGCTGGCCCTGCAAAATTCACCAAACCGGAGATGCCCTTTGATCGCTGGGCTCACCTTGGAGCCATTGGATCCATCCACAGGGATTGGATTTGTCGTCCAAGCTTCCAGGTATGCTTATTCTGGTTGGGTGGACGCTGCTCTTCTTCGATAGGCTTTCCATACACAAACAAAAAAACCAAAATAATGAATTAGAATTATCACCATGAACTAAAATTTATAAATACATTGTAGTTACAATACAACATAAACTAATGGTTATTTACTTTCACTTCATCCCTAGCGGATTCACTTGTCGCATTGTTATCGTCATGTTGCTCTCCTACTACGAGCTGGATGGGAGTGTGCAAAAAACCATTCACTGTTTGCAACTGATCATCCTCGAAACTTGCCTCAGGCGGTTGTTCAACATTCACCTCTACAGATTCAACTCTTTCCATTTCATCACCAGCAGATTCACTTGTCGCATTGTTATTGTCGTGTTGCTCTCCTCCTACGGGCTGGACAGGAGTGTGCAAAAAACCATTCACCGTTTGCACTTGATCATCCTCAAAACTTGCCTCAGGCTGTTGTTCAACATTCACCTCTGCAAATTCAACTAGTTCAAAACCTGGTATTACATTTTCCCTAATCACACCATCACTACCAAACGAACCTTTATTTTTTGAGCTCTGTGGTTTACCAACCCTGCCACTGTTTGATGGTATGACGTGCCCTTCGCCTTTGACTCCAGCTCTACGATTTAATATATCTAATGATCGTTGAATGTCCAGCTATCGCTGCTCCATCCTCTACTATTGACGGTCGATGGCATCAAGTTGACTGAAAATAGTATTGGCAAAGCGCTACATTCGATCTTCATCATCAAACTCACAGTTACTAGTCATTGGGACAGCATCCAGTTCTACAAAATTTTCTCTTGGTTGTTGGTGGTCACCAACGTCCTCAGCCATGGCATCCGTCTGTTCCTTAAAATAGATCGCGCTTTGGTAGTACTCAGTAGCCTACTCTTCCGAATTGGGATCCTGGTTCATCTTCACCTCTATCTGCAAAAAGAAAATAACAACATAAAGGGGCGATTCAAGGATGACAACTTTTGCGTTTAACAAATTACAATTCCATCAAAATAAACATCTCTTACTAAAGGTGCAGTTTCAAGAGTTCTTACGCTGGCAATGAAGACTTCGAGGGATTGTATCTAATGCATTCTTTTTAGTACCACCAAACATTTGCCCCAACAATGGAATGACTTCGTATGCCCACGCCAGTATAGCATACACAAATACATTTGCGACTATCCCCTCTCTATGGCCGGGTTTCTACCGATTACGTGAATGTTGGGCATTGATCCGATTGTGCATACAACCACAAATCTCAGATACAATGTATTCAAAAGAAACTCTACCCCATGGATACGCGTTAAAAGCTACAACATTGTCTACCAACTTGATGTACTCAATATCCAAGTTCCCACACTTTTAGTACCTAGGGAGTAATACGCATCCAACAACCATCAACAAAGCAAGATTAACAAGATCATCAGGATTCTCACACTTATTGAATGTCGTCCTTAATTCTACCATAGACACTTCTTGGATGATCTGAATAATCTCCGATGAAGATCTTCATCTGATATTACCTTTGGAATAGCCCTAAATCGTAGCTCGTGATGAGTGCAAACTCCTGCGGATCAAATTCCACTACCTGATTATGTATGTTAAAGGAAACTTTTTCAACAGAATCCAATGTGTCCTTCAAAAAAAAGAAGATGGAGGTAAATCTGCCCTTGGAATTGAATATCGCTTAGTTTAAGTATATGCCCAAAGCTGCTTGAACCAAAACTATATCTGCTGCTTCCACTAAACTTTTCTCTGATTTCCAATAATACTTTTAGATCACATTGTCTGCCAACACGAGCTAAGAAGTACCCAGGCTGAGTTACTTTTGCCATCGATACCCAATAAATGTTTGCCTGAAATATTCAGACCAAAATTAGATTCCTTTGATGTGTGCCATTCAAATAAGGGAAGCAAAACACACCACTAAGTCACTACGATAACTAGTGTCAAATAGACAAATAACATGGCTGCATATTTACTGACACCACTACCGAAATCATATTGCATGATGTCTCCGACTACAAGTAGCTACATTAGGGGTTCTGCATCAGACGAAATATTACTCGAATTCTTCTATTGGTACCACAACATTGTCCTTAAAAAGTATCAAAAAGTGATACAGGGGTTGTCTCAGGATGTGAAGATACTAATGCAAATTTCATTAATAAGAACAACCACGAGATTCTTAATACCCAAAATTTCTCAGGACATACGGAATTAGTACCCCAGAATGATAAAAAAAATTGACATTAAATCTTCTAAATCAAACACCCAATACTGACCTTGCTTTGAAATAGATATATGGAGATGAAATAAAATCCGATGGCTGCAAGAGTAGACTCCACCCACAAATTGTGGCCTCTTTTGCTTTCACGGCGTTTCACTTCAATGGATATTTACTCTATCCCAATTGATAATGTCGAACTTGCTGCACGATGAAGATTTTTTTTGGTAAAATTTTGAAATAATTAGGCGTGTCTTGGGAAATTGTATAGCAACGGAGATACCAGCTGATAACGTTGACGTAGCTGCACGATGAAGAACCTTTTTTTATATTATGGAAGAATTGGGCGGGTCTTGGAAAATTGTACGGCCACAGAGGAAGGGGAAGGTTTGTATCAGGGATGGGAGAAAGGGGTTTAGGGTGGGTTTGAGGGGTGGTTATAATTTCAAAAAAATGGGGGTGGTGGGTCAGGGGCATTTAGGTCCATAATTGCACAAATGGGTATGAAAATTATGTAATATTGTTGATGGATGACATTGATTTTTTTAGTATTGATTTTGGATATATTTGACAATTGGCACTAACATAAATACAAATTCCTATTTTCCCACCCATTTTCATTGCCATAAATAGAAAGTTATTTTTTTATGAAAAAAATTATCAAGAAAGTGATCTTTTTATATTTTTTACTGATATAGTGAATAATGTTGTATTTTTATGAGATTAGTGAGTAGTTATGCACTCCTATGAGACATTCCAATTCCCCATGCAGCATGTTTATATCTTATTATAGATTTTATTTTCATCATAAACTCATGAGTGCAAAATTCAAATTTAAAATCAAATTTAATCTAATGACCATTCATCTTCCACACCATTAACATAAATTGTCTTGCACCCCCTCCCATTAGTCATCATTTTCATTTACTATTATATATTGTATCAATATTATTTTTTATAGGTTAATGGAAAAAAATCTCACCTTTACTATTATATATTGTATTAATATTATTAACATAAATGATTTACAAATGACATCCATAGGAAGCAAGATGTTGCCCGGAAGGTGATGTGGTATTTTTTCTTATAAATTTAATTATAACTACAATAAAATAATAAAATAAAAACACACTTATACAAATTAATTTCTAATATAAACTTATAATTATACAGTAAAATCTTCTTTCTCCCTTACAACATAAACATCATCCATCCTCTTCAATTTCAACTATTATTTCTCTTTTTCTTCTTCTTTTATCTGAGTTTCTTCGCCACCACAACCTTGACGATACTCTTTCCTCACCTCTTCTTCCCGCCGTTGCTGCTCCGCCACCTCCCGCCACTAATTTCCCAATCAGCGCACGACGTCGTTTAAAAAGTTAGGGGGAAGTCCATTGCTTTTGTGAAGTTGAAAGATTTTGTAGAGTTGAAAGAGTGGTAAGTAAAAATAAGAAGTTTCATTTTCAACAAGAATTATCAAAGATCTGCATGGGTACAAGGTTTAGTTTGGTAATTTTATTAATTGGAAAAATAAAAAGTTATTTCTACAATAAATTTTAGAGAGAATGATGGGGCACAGGGAACGCCTCCCTCTATGCAATAACCACTCCTCGCCACTGACGTCAGCTTGTTCACCATTGTGAAATTATTTAATTTAGGGTTTTAGGTCTTTGACGACGCATCATCCTTGCCCTTACGCAGAATACTACCACTCTTCTTCTGCCATACTTAGAACAGCTTATGCATGCAAGTTTATTAAAATTAAATTAATAGACTTAATCATAATTAATTGCAGGAAATAAGAAGAATGTCGATCTTATCTCGAATAGCACGTAATGAGACGAGAAGCTAAATCTGTTTATGTTTGTGTTTTTTTTAATTTTATTTAATAGCTATAATTAAATTTGACATTATTTATAAAAATGCCACATCATCATCCGGGCAGCATCTTGATTCTTGCTGCCCATGGGTGCCATTTGCAAAATATTTTAATGGATATGGTTTTTTTTGCCAAATTACAAAAATTGAGACTAAAATACAATGAAAGTAAATGTTATATTTTTTTTACGTAATTAACCCTTTTTTTCACGCTGAAAATAATTCATATTTTTAGGTTATGTATATTTTATGTTAAGTACATATATTTAAAAATATTTTAGAATTAATTAATTAAATAATATATTTTCGGTATATCACTTGTGTGTGGCTGATCGGTCCTTATCTTTTTAAGAGCAAGTGTACTCTATATCAGCTCGTTTGGTAGGTAACGTAAGATAAAGTGGTATATATTAAGTGTGTATTATTTATATGGAGATAAGGTAATAATATGAATTGATGTTCTAGTTTGGTAGGATATATAGTAATTCATATTAATAAAATTGTATTGTTTGGTTAATAATATAATTTGGTAAGATAAATAATGAAATTACTTTTACACCCTTTTAATATATTTTATTTTTTTATTTATTTTTATTTGAAAAAATTAATTTATAAAATATACTCATTATCACCTCCTTCTTCCTTCATCTGTCGTGTATGAACCTCTCTTATTCCCCTCTCTCTTCCATTTTCTCCCTCATTCCCCCTCTCTCCCTCCCATCTTCTCGAACATCATCTCTTCTTTCGTCGGTTGTTTATCAACCTCTTCTCTTTTCCCTCTCTCTCCCATCTTCTCTCTCATCCCCACTTCCCCATCTCTTTCCTATTTCCTAATTTTTCTCTCCCTCCTGTAAATACACCACCCACACTCTCACACTTATTCATAGATCAAACTACAAATCAACCATAACAATTAATTTCTTCTCTTTCATTTTCTGAAAAAACTCATGAAAATGTGTTATGACTGTTACAATCGTTGAAAAGAAATCCACCTTCAGCAACAAATTAAGCCAAGTCTCTCTATCCTCGCTGAACTCAGGGCTGGACACCTTCAGCAACGAAATTGGATTCGTAAAAATCCCCATCGATGAACACTATAAAATGTGCACTTTGGAAAATAGAGATTGGAGAAGATGGGGATATATGTGTAATTTTCTCACATTATATAGATTCACTGTGCATTGTGTAATGTTAATACCTCGTTGAAGTCTTGATTCTGTTTACAAAGAGAACATTAAATTTTAACGGGCCATAGCTGTATTAACGGGCCCCCTCTAAAAAGGAATATTTCCTACTAAACATGATAAAAGGCTATACAACCTACCATATTATCCGCTAATATGGGATACCAAACGGGCCCTATCATTGTGTAAAACGTGGTGACCAAGTGTAACATCCCAATATTTCTTTATACATATTTTTGAAACTTTTGCAAATAAATAAAATTATTTTAAATATATTTTATGGTAAATATTGGAGTACATGTTTTTCAATATTTTTATATAATTAAAAAAATAGATTGAGCCCAATTTTTAAATGTGTCGTGTGTATTTTTTTTATGGGTAAGAATGAATAATGTGCCTCCAAGTATTTTTTTTAAAGAAAGGATAATACGGTGAAACTTGGCACCAGGTTGAATTTTATATATATATATATATATATATATATATATATATATATATATATATATATATATATATATATATATATATATATATATATATATATATATTTATTTATTTATTTATTTGAGTAGCCTCCAAATTTCTCCTTATATATATTACCTTTCCCCATTTCATTATTACCTACGATAGAGAGAGAGTTAGGAAGACGAAGAATGAAGAGATGAAAGAAAATATTTTTGATATCAGTTTAATTCTACACATTTGCAAGGTGGGAAATTTATTTGTCATTTATTTATACAACTCGTAAGTTAGCTATATGAATATGCATGGATTGATTGTGATATTTTACGGGTAATGAATCGCGATGTCTTACCAATTTAATGTTCACGTAGATAATACTTGATGAATATTATTTCCTACTGAGCTGTGGTTCGCACATCTCTTAAACTCCAAACTCTTTTCAGGTTGAGGCAACGACGACATACCGGGGGCGAATGCGTTGTGTGAAAGTTTTTTAATTAATGCGCTGCACAACAGCCTTTTTAAATAATTTTTAATTATTTGCATTATTTAATCATTTTATTAAATTGTTCACGCCCCCATTGAAGGTAAATATTATCAAAAAAATTACGAATAAATCTCTCTTTCTATTTATTGAAAACTAGGGAATTACAGATGGTATCAGAGCGGGTCTACTTTTTGGGTACTCATATTTTTTTAAAAATAAATTATCTACGGGTCTACATTTTTGTGGACTCATATTTTCATAACAAATTATTTACGAGTACATATTTCTCTGGACTCGCATTTTCAAAATAAATTATTCACTTATCTACAATAAGCTTGTATTTTAAAAATAAAATTATTTTCTAATGATATTCGCTATGCATCTACCTGGTACACGACGTCAGCTTCAAGGTAGATAAGTATTTATTTTATTATTTACCCCAATTCTTATATATATATATATATATATATATATATATATATATATATATATATATATATATATATATATATATATATATATATATATATGTGTGTGTGTGTGTGTGTGTGTGTGTGCCGCATGCATTTTTTTTTATGGGTGAGAATTAATAATGTGCCTCCAAGTATTTTTTTTAAAGAAAGGATAATATGGTGAAACTTGAGCACCAAGTTGTAATATATATATATATATATATATATATATATATATATATATATATATATATATATATATATATATATATATATATATATATTTTTTTTTATTTATTTATTTATGAGTAGCCTTCAGGTTTCTTCTTATATATATTAACTTTCCCCATTTCATTATTACCTACGATAGAGAGATTTAGGAAGAGGAAGAATGAAGAGATGAAAGAAAATATTTTTTATATCAGTTTTAATTCAACACATCTGTAAGGTGGAGAATTTCTTTGTCATTTATTTATACTACTCGTAAATTACGCTATATGAATATGCATGGATTGATTGTGATATTTTACCGGTAATGAATCGCGATGTCTTACTGTAACAGCAAATTTTATGTATTTATAATAAAATAAATACAAAAGAATTACAATAATAATCCAGATGGATTAAACTTGATAATTTAGGAAACAATCTCTATCTATCATTTGATTCTTCTCTGGAACCAATTTGGACTTTGATTTTGACTTGTTGACTTGACCGCATTGGTCGCGTTGACTGTGTATCTTGAGTCGGATCTTCAGTTGAAGCTTGTCCAAACTCGTATTTAGGACCTTATAACGTTAATCCAGAAGCGTAGAGCCTTTGTTTGGATTAAACGTGCTTGATCTGAAGAACATTCGATCTGGGGGGGCTTAGCACCTTAATCCCTGGTCGTATGTTATTCTTGGCGCGAAGAACACCGAAGAACATAGTGTATGAAGAACGCTTGATTTGGGGGGCACCGCACCTTAATCCCGAATCGTTTGTCGTTCTTGACTTGAAGATGCTTGAAGATCTCAAGGGAGCACTGCTCGTGTTCTTGATCTCTTCAGAGCGTTTATGTCTTCAGGTCTTTTTAATGTGTGTCTGGAATGAATGGAGGAGGACTCCTTATATAGGTGAAGGGTGAGGACGCCCCATAAATAACTCGCAGTTTGATTGGTTCAGGGCTGATTTGACCTGATTCTGCGGGCTTGGGCCTTCCACTTGCTTAGGCTTTAAGTCAGACTTATTTGATTGGATCTGACCTAATTATCAATTATTTGCTCATTTATTGTAGGAATAGATTTATTTAAATCCCTTAATAAATAAATAATTAATTGATAATTATTACATTAATTTGCCACATATTTTTCTTTAATAGGCAATAAAATTCAAGTGCATACAAATGCCCCCTCGTATTTTGTTCACGAACGCCTTTGTTTTGAAGTGAACAAATTGCGATAATCCGCTCTTGATCAACATGATTGAATTTTATTGCTTGCTTCACCAAATTGATACGAACAGCCCGAATTATGACAGAACTTAGCAGAGTACTAAGTTGCCTACGTACCTCTTTGAAGAGGATCAAGTCATAACGTTGTTCAAAGAAACATGATTTAGTTTGGATGGGGGTGCCATACACATTTTATACTCATGCGGGCCAAGAGTAACATGCAGTTTAGGCTCGTGCGTTATGGAGAGTTGAACTTGAATTTATTGACATTTTATACTCGTGTCAATGTGTTTTGAATTTGAACTTGTAGACAGTTTATACTCGTGTCAAGGAACCTTGTGGATATTTTTCACTCGTGTCGAGGATTATTGTGTGAACAGTTTTCGCTCGTGCCGAGGAGCTTTATGTGTAGAGAGTTTATTCTCTTCCCAAGGAGATTTTATTTAATGTGTAGATAATTTATACTTATATCAAGGAGTATCAAACATGTAGAGAGTTTTATCTCTTCTCAAGGAGATTTGATTTGATGTGTGGACAATTTATATTCATATTAAGGAGTATAGTGTAGATAAGTTTAGCTCGTATCGAGGAGCCTTGAATTTGATTTGTGTTAGATAGTTTAAGCTCGTATCAAGGAACATGGGATTTGATTTGTAGACAGTTTTAGCTCGTATCAAGGAGCGTTGTGTGTAGAAAGTTTAGTCTCTTCCCAAGGAGATTTGGTTTGATGTGTAGACAGTTTAAACTCATATCAAAGAGCATTGTGTGTAGATAGTTTAAGCTTATATTAAGGAGCGTAGGTAGATAGTTTTCGCTCGTGTCAGGGAGCTTTGACTTGAGAATTTTAGATAGTTTAAGCTCATATCAAGGAGTGAATCTTGAAGACAGTTTTAGCTCATATCAAGGAGCGTAGCATGGACTTGAGAGATTTTAGATTGTTTAAGCTCGTATCAAGGAGCGTAATGCAGATAGTTTTAGCTCGTGTCAAGGAGCTTTGTATTTGAGTTGATTAATAGTTCATTGCCCCCAATCTTGGGATGCGTAATTTTCTCTTGCTTCCACTTTATTTCTACGAATCTTTATGGAAACTGCGGTCTTTATTTGTGGTTTCTCTTCCACAAGCTCATCAGAAGGCATGTCTTCAAACTCGTATGAATCTTGATTAGGGGGTCATTCGATGTCATTTGATGTCAAACTCAACTCCATGTCGTGAGCTCTTGTAGCCAATTCTTCAAAAGTTTTAGGCCGAATTCCTTGGAGTATGTAGCTAAGATTCCATTGCATCCCTTGAATGCACATTTCTATAGCTGAAGTTTTTGATAGCTTTTCTTTCAGTTGAGACTTAGGCTCCTCCATCTATTAATATAGTCGATGACATATTCTTCATCTCTTTGATAAGCATTTGTTATCTCCATCATGCTAACAGTTCTTCGTGTACTGTAGAAATGATTGAGGAACACTTTTTCCATTTGCCCCCAACTATCGATGGAGTTGGCTTCCAAGTCGATATACCAATCAAAGCCATTTCCTTTCAGAGATCGGACGAATTGCCTCACCATATGATCCCCACAGGTCCCAGCATCATTGCATGTCTCGACGATGTGCACCACATATTGTCTTGGGTTACCTTTGCCATCCAATTGTTGAAACTTGGAAGGTTGGTAGTTAGTTGGCATCCTCAAGCTGTCAATCCTCATTGTATATGGCTTGGCGTAGATTGAAGAAGGTTTTGAGCTCCCGTCAAACTTATCTTTTATCGTCTCCAACACGATGTTCTTTAGTTGGTTGATAAGAAGCGTTCCACCAGTTGAAACTTGTATCTTATCCTCAGCTGACTTTTCTTCAGGTGAATGATGTTTCGTCGAGTCTTCCTCCTCGTGTTCATCCTCAACTTGTTTCTTATTTGCATGGCTTGTCTCCGCATTATCCATTTTCTTCATAAGTTCGGAGATTTTTAAATCTTGAGCTTCCATGTGCTTGTTGAGTCCTTCAATGGCTTTCATCATACTTGCGAGTTGATCCTCAGTGGTCATAGCACTTGTCATTATCACTGCAGTTTCAGTTGAGGTAGGTGTTGAGTTTGGCGTGAAGCGATGAGTTGAGCAGATAGAGTCATCTTCACCATCTTTGTCGATGTGCAATGGCTTATTGAGAGTAATCCCCACTATACGATTTGTCTTTGAGGAGCCTTCAGACATACTTCTTGTAACGACTTCAACCTTTTCAGTTTTCAACTCTAGAGGCTTTGATGCAGTAGTCCTTCGTATCACAATCTTTAACCGAGTCATAACTTGCATTTTCACAGCTTGTAGCTCTAAAGGCTTTGAGGTAGATGACCTTTTTATCGCGATCCTAAGAGGAGTCATACTTTGTATCACTGAGCTTGTTGAGAGAAGAGATGAGAGGTAGAGACTGTCCCACTGGGCGTGCCAAAATTTGTAACAGTAAATTTTATGTATTTATAATAAAATAAATACAAAAGAAATACAATAATAATCCAGATGGATTAAACTTGATAATTTAGGAAACAATCTCTATCTATCATCTGATTCTTCTCTCGAACCAATTTGGACTTTGACTTTGACTTATTGACTTGACCGCGTTGACTGCGTTGACTGTGTATGTTGAGTCGGATCTTCAGTTGAAGCTTGTTCGAACTCAGATTTGGGACCTTATAACGTTAATCCAAAAGCTTCGAGCCTTTGTTTGGATTAAATGTGCTTGATTCGAAGAACACTCGATCTGGGGGGCTTAGTACCTTAATCCCTGGTTGTATGCTGTTCTTGACACGAAGAACACTGAAGAAAATAGTGTATGAAGAACGCTTGATTTGGAGGGCTCCGCACCTTAATCCCGAATCGTTTACCATTCTTGACTTAAAGATGCTTGAAGATCTCACGGGAGCACTGCTCGTGTTCTTGATCTCTTCAGAGCGTTTATGTCTTTAGGTCTTTTTAGTGTGTATCTGGAATGAATGGAGGAGGACTCCTTATATAGGTGAAGGGTGAGGACGCCCCAAAAATAACTCGCAGTCTGATTGGTCGAGGACTGATTTGACCTGATTCTGCGGGCTTGGGTCTTCCACTTGCTTAGTCTTTAAGTCAGGCTTATTTGACTGGATCTGGCCTAATTATCAATTATTTACTCATTTATTTTAGGAATAGATTTATTTAAATCCCTTAATAAATAAATAATTAATTGATAATTATTGTATTAATTTGCCACATATTTTCCTTTAATAGGCAATAAAATTCAAGTGCATACACTTACCAATTTAATTTTCACGTGGAATCGTTAAGGGTTCCAAAATATTATGTTTTTATGAGATGTTCAAGTATGTGAGTATCTCGTTTCTTGGGTGTATGTATTTAATACTTGATGAATATTATTTCCCACTGAGCTGTGGTTCGCTCATCTCTTCAATTCCAAACTCTTTTCAGGTTGAGGCTACGACGGCATACCGGGGGTGAATGTGTTGTGTGAAAACTTTTTAATTAATGCACTGAACAACAACCTTTTTAAATAATTTTTAATTATTTGCATTATTTAATCATTTTATTAAATTATTCACGCCCCCGTTGAAGGTAAATATTTTTTAAAAATTATGAATAAATCTTTCTTTCTATTTATTAAAAACTGGGGCATTACAGATGGTATCATAGCGGGTCTACGTTTTTAGGGACTCATATTTTTTAAAAAATAAATTATCTACGGGTCTACGTTTTTGTGGACTCATATTTTCATAACAAATTATTTACGAGTACATATTTCTCTGGACTGGGATTTTAAAAATAAATTATTCACTTGGCTACAATAATCTTGTATTTTAAAAATAAAATTATTTTCTAATGATATTCGCTATGCATCTACCTGGTACACGACGTCAGCTTCAAGGTAGATAAGTATTTATTTTATTATTTACCCTAATTCTTAAAAAATGAAAAGTTTGTCTGAATTTCGAGGACGAAATTATTTTTAGGAGGATAGATTGTAACATCCCAGTATTTCTTTATACATATTTTTGAAAGTTTTGCAAATAAATAAAATTATTTTAAATATATTATATGTTAAATATTGGAGTATATGTTTTTCAATATTTTTATAATTAAAAAAAATGGATTGATCCAAATTGTTAAATGTGCCGTGTGCATTTTTTTTATGGGTGAAAATTAATAATGTGCCTCCAAGTATTTTTTTTAAAGATAGGATAATATGGTGAAACTTGAGCACCAAGTTGTAATATATATATATATATATATATATATATATATATATATATATATATATATATATATATATATATATATATATATATATATATTTATTTATTTATTTATTTATATTTATGAGTAGCCTCCAAGTTTCTTCATATATATTACCTATCCCCATTTCATTATTACCTACAATAGAGAGAGAGAGAGAGTTAGGAAGAGGAAGAATGAAGAGATGAAAGAAAATATTTTTGATATCAGTTTTAATTCTACACATTTGTAAGGTGGGGAATTTCTTTGTCATTTATTTATACTACTTGTAAGTTACGCTATATGAATATGCATGGATTGATTGTGATATTTTAAGGGTAATGAATCGCGATGTCTTACCAATTTAATGTTCACGTGGAATCGTTAAGGGGTTCCAAAATATTATGTTTTCATGAGATGTTCATGTATGTGAGTATCTCGTTTCTTGCATGTATGTATTTAATACGTGATGAATATATTTCCCGCTGAGCTGTGGTTCGCTCGTCTCTTCAACTCCAAACTCTTTTCAGGTTGAGGAAACGACGGCATACCGGGGGCGGATGTGTTGTGTGAAAGCTTTTTAATTAATGTGCTGCGCAACAGCCTTTTTATATAATTTTTAATTATTTACATTATTTAATCATTTTGTTAAATTGTTCACGCCCCCATTGAATGTTAATATTATCAAAGAATTACGAATAAATTTCTCTTTCTATTTATTTAAAACTGGAGCATGACAGATGGTATCAGAGCGGGTCTACGTTTCTGTGGACTCATATTTTTTAAAAAAGAAATTATCTACGGGTCTACGTTTTTGTGGACTCATATTTTCATAACAAATTATTTACGAGTACATATTTCAATGGACTCGCATTTTCAAAATAAATTATTCACTTGTCTACAATAAACTTGTATTTTCAAAATAAAATTATTTTCTAATGATATTCGCTATGCATCTACCTGGTACACGACATCAGCTTCAAGGTACATATGTATTTATTTTATTATTTACCCCAATTCTTAAAAAATGAAAAGTTTGTCCGAATATCGAGGACGAAATTATTTTTAGGAGGATAGATTGTAACATCCCAGTATTTCTTTATACATATATTTGAAAGTTTTGCAAATAAACAAAATTATTTTAAGTATATTATATGTTAAATGTTGGAGTATATGTTTTTTAATATTTTTATAATTAAAAAAAAGCAGATTGATCCAAATTATTAAATGTGTCGTGTGCATTTTTTTTATGGGTGAGAATTAATAATGTGCCTCCACGTATCTTTTTTAAAGAAAGGATATTATAGTGAAACGTGAGCTCCAAGTTGTATTTTATATATATATATATATATATATATATATATATATATATATATATATATATATATATATATATATATATATATAGCCTCCAAGTTTCTTCTTATATATATTACATTTCCCCCATTTCATTATTACCTACGATAGAGAGAGAGAGAGAGGTAGGAAGAGGAAGAATGAACAGATGAAAGAAAATATTTTTTATATCAGTTTTAATTCTCCACATTTGTAAGGTGGAAAATTTATTTATCATTTATTTATATTACTCGTAAGTTACGCTATATGAATATGCATGGATTGAATGTGATATTTTCGGGTAATAAATCGTGATGTCTTACCAATTTAATGTTAACGTGGAATCATTAAGGGGTTCCAAAATATTATGTTTTCATGAGATGTTCAAGTATGTGAGTATCTCGTTTCTTGCATTTATGTATTTAATACTTGATGAATATTATTTCCCACTAAGCTGTGGTTCGCTCATCCCTTCCACTCCAAACTCTTTTCAAGGGAGGCAACGACGGCGTACTTGGGGTGGATGTGTTTTGTGAAAGCTTTTTAATTAATGTGCTGCGCAACAGCCTTTTTATATAATTTTTAATGATTTGCATTATTTAATCATTTTAGTAAATTGTTCACGCACACATTGAAGGTTAATATTATCAAAGAATTACGAATACATCTCTCTTTTTATTTATTGAATACTAGGGCGTGACACCAAGTAATAAAAATATATCAAACTCAATGGAGAAAGTAGTGTATCCGTATTTATAGATGCGTACTCTAGAAGGATGAATCAATGATTGAGGATTGAGATTATACTACCGTTACCAACTAAGAATGCAATAATATCACAAGTAATAATTTGCACAAGTAAACAAGTGAAATGGTATATGGTTGAAGGTAGAATAATCTAAGAAGCATGCAAGACTAGTAACATCATGGAAAATACATATATAGACTCACACACACACATGCATGCATTGATGAACATCAAGTATGATATTAAAGGCTCTCACATATAACACTACAAGCTCTTTCACAAGACACAAGTAGATGTGAATCAATTGGTGATGAGCGTTTTCTCAACACACAATATTAATCCCCAAGTATGAAGGATGCTATTGAAGCTTTGATAAGCGACCAATTGATTATTGAACTCAAAGGACGTATTATTATCAATTTAATTATATCCTAACTTACTAAGACTATTATGGCAAAATAGTTATGTGATTAAGTAACCAATAACTAAATAATTAAAAGAACTATTAAATAAATAACAGTAGAGATCGAACGAAAGTGAATAAGAAAGAATATAGGTAGTCCTTCAGGCCATCCAGTTTTACTCATTAATTTCCCTTCAACAATTAAATTCGGACCTATCACTTGTTCATATGAAATTTTCACCAAAAATTCAAATTGCACCATGAATTCATATAAACACGAGTTCAATCAACTTACCCACTCAAAATCAAGTAATAGAACTTCAATCCTAGGGTAGTAGGGTCAAGAGAACATACCTTTCGATCCAGCCATGGCTTAGTATGAACAAGTATGAAAAATCCCCAAATTTGAATAGAAATCCTAGTTTTGTAACTAGAATACTCCAAATTCGTGACAAATAGAGTGTAGAAAGTGTGAAAAGTGGTTTAATCGGAGCAAAATCATGTAAAATCGAAGTTTAGAAGAGAGGGTTTTTTGTTTGGAGCGAATTCGAGTGCGGGTGGTGTGAAAAGTGATTGAAACAGGGGTAAAAATCGCATTAAAACATTACTTACTTGGGCGGTTCGACCCGAACCAGGTGATCGAATCACCATGTCGTGGTCGAATCAAGCTTCTGAACGATTTTCAGCATTTGATTCGACCCAAACCGTTAGTCGAACTAGAGTGTCGTGGTCGAACCCACCTGTTAAAAACTTTCAGGTGGCTGGTTCGACACGAACTCTAGGTCGAATCACACCATGAGTGGTCGAATCGACTTATAATGAATTTCTCTGATTGCTGGTTCGACTTGGGCTTTTGATCGAACTCTGATCGAACTCTGGTCGAACCATCTCATGCAAGGTTGAATCGACCTGTATCACACTTTCTGATCCATGGTTCGACCTAGGCTACTTGGTTCGAGCAGTCTCCTTGGTCGAATCGAGCCCCTGTTACTTCGAAATCCACCATTCTTCGTTCCCTGCAAACTTCAAGCTCAAATAACGATCATTAAGTACCAAAGCAAAACTAAGTTAGAGAACCACTTAAAAGACTCTAAAATTATGTGCATATACTCCACATACGACATAATAAATAAAAACACCACTAAATAGTAGGCAAATTGAAAAAATCAATACGTCAAAACCGTTAAGGTTTCAAACCCTAACTACATTACAAAGAAAATATTATACTCTACGTGCTATGATGAGGTAAGTACATCACACCCACAAACTTAGTAGAAACTCTAGTTGAAACTAAATTTTCCAGAAGATGTAATTTTCAATAAGTAAGCACGTCAAATATAAAAATTTCTTACTCACACTAAAGAAATAAAACAATAAAATAGGAGGGAAAGCCCCCCAACAGGCGCTCTTATTTAATGTCGGAGAGTCACGACGGTGTCAATTCACTACAAGGTATCCTCAAAGACGACGCAAGCATCATCCGGTGACTTATAATGCCTCAAACGATGCCCATTCACCGATATGATGTCTCCGTCTTTGTCCATGATTTCATAACTCCCCCTCCACAGGTTCTATGGATGATGAACAGTCACGTTCACTTCGATTTAATTTTCCTGCAAAGAGCTTCAAACGAGAGTTAAAAAGTAATACCTCTTCACCTTGCTTGAATTCCTTGTAGGTGATCTTCGAATCATGTCATTTCTTCATTTCTTCATGTCATTTCTTCATTCTTTCTATGTAGATCCTTAAGACACAAGTTCAAGCTTCTCAATGCCCAAAAAACTTTATGCTAAATCTCTATGGGTAAGTGGCATGGCTTCCATAGACAATTTGATAAGGAGATATGTTAAGCATAGTCTTGTACGCAGTTTGGAAACCCCACAAAACATCATCGAGCTTCATAGCCTAATCTTTTCTATTAGTTCTGACTACTTTCTCCAAAATTTGCTTCACTTGTAGGTTGGAGACCTCGGCTTGCCCATTAGCTTGAGGATGATAGGGTGTAGTAACCCTATGCTTCACACCGTAATCCTTGAGTACTCTTTCGAGAAGCTTGTTGACGAAGTGGGAACCTCCATCGCTTACAAGTGCTCTAGGAACTCCATAGCGGGCAAAGATTTATTTCTTCAAGAAAGAAACACAGTTTTTGAATCATTCAAGCAGATAGGAATAGCTTCCACCCACTTAGAAACATAGTCCACATTAAGAAGGATGTAGAGAAATCCATTAGATGTGGGAAAAGGCCCCATAAAATCGATCCCCTATACATTGAAAATCTCCACAACAATGCTCGGCTGAAGTGGCATCTCATCTCTCCTACTTATGTTTCCCATCCTTTGACATCTATCGCATGTCGCGACATATGATTCACAATCTTTAAACATAGTAGGCCAATAAAGAGCAGATTGAAGTACCTTAGCTGCTGTCTTTTGGGCTCTGAAATGCCCTCCGTTAGGTTGTGCATGGCAAAAATCAAGAACACTCTCCATCTCCATCTCGGGCACACACCTATGGACTATAGAATCCGTACAGATCTTGTAGACAAAAGGATCATACCATATGAAATTTTCAACATCCCTCTTAAACTTTGCAAGTTGATACCTATTGAGATCCCTTGGAATTTCTCCTACAGCGATGTAGTTGACATAATCCGCATACCATGGATCCATTCCTTGAGCAGCAACTAAATACTCTCTTTCAGCTCCTTCAGCAAACATCGATCTTCTCATCGGGAAACATCTCCTCTATGTATTTAAAAGAATCATCACAATGCTCCCTTGTCTCCAACCTTGATAGGTGATCCGCAAAAACATTCTCTGTACCTTTCTTATCTCGGATCTCCATATCAAACTCCTGCAGAAGAAGGATCCATTTAATGATCCTTGGCTTTGCTTCCTTCCTCTCCATCAAGTACCGGATCGCAGAATGATCCGTATACACAATAGTCTTCATGCCAACATAATACTGTCGAAACTTATTAAATGCATACACCACAGCTAGAAACTCATTTTCAGTGATAGTATAGTTCTTTTGTATTGCATCAAAAGTCTTAATCGCATAGTAGATGACACTCGCATAGTAGATGGTGCAGAATATCTTTTCATTCATCTGCCTAAGCACCACTCCAAGTGCTTGATCACTTGCATCACACATAAGTACAAACGGTTGAGTCCAATCCGGTGTGATCAGGATGGGTACAGTAATAAGTGCCTCCTTCAAAACCTGAAAAGCTATTAGGCATTCATCATCAAAAACAAAAGGAACATCCTTTTCTAGTAAGTGAGACAACGGTTTGGAGTATTTTGAGAAGTCTTTGATGAATCTCCTATAAAATCCTATCTATCCAAGGAAGGACCGCACTCTCTTTTCATTAGTAGGTAGTGGAAGCTTCTCAATCGCTACCACCTTTGTTCTATCCACCTACAATCCCTTAGCCAAAATATGGTGCCCAAGAACAATCCCATCTCTCACCATGAAGTGACACTTCTCCCAATTCAAGACAAGATTAGTTTCTTGGCATCTCTTCAAAACAGTAGATAAATTAGATAAACAAATATCAAAAGAGGAACCAATCACAGAAAAATCATGCATAAACACTTCCATGATCTTTTCTATCAATCCATCAAATATGGACATCATGCAGCGCTGAAAGGTAGTAGGTGCATTATACAATCCAAAAGGCATCTTTCTAAAGGCAAAAGTTCCATAAGGGCAAGTGAAAGTAGTCTTTTTCTGGTCCTCTTGTGCAATCATGATTTGATTATAACCCGAGTACCCATCTAAGAAATAGTAAAACTCATACCCTGCAAGACGACCAAGCATTTTATCCATGAAAGGAAGAGGGAAGTGGTCTTTGCATGTATTTTCATTCAGTTTCCTGTAGTCAGTACACACACGCTATCCCGTAGAAATCCTAGTGGCTAGAGTCTCTCCATCATCAGCTTTCACAATAGTCATGTCGCCCTTCTTAGCTACAACATGTAATGGACTCACATGGGGACTATCACTAATTGGATAAATAATTCCTGCATCTAGCCATGTTAAAATTTGCTTCCTAATCACTTCTTGAATAGCGGGATTTACCCTCCGCTGATTCTGAATGCTACTCTTGGTTCCATCTAACAATCTTATCTTATGCATGCAATATGATGGACTAATACCTTTCAAATCATCAAGAGACCAATCAATTGCAGACTTATACTTCCTAAGCACATCTAATAAATCATCGAGTTGATCATTAGTTAGAGAAGAAGATACAATTACCGGATATGTATCATTTTCACCTAGATAGGCATACTTCAAGTGTTCTGGTAGCGGTTTTAACTCATCCTTTTTTTCTTCTTTTGTTGTGCTTTCTCTATCCAAAGGCAAGTATTTTCTAGTCCACTTCACCTTTTCAAACTTGGTTCTTTTTTATTCATACCTGTCATCACCCAAAGCAAGTAGATTTTCAAAAAATTCAATACATACCTCATTGGAGAGTTCATCTAGCTCTGTGGTGGGAAAAGTATGAGACTCCATCAAGCATGTCTCCAAGGGATCCTTTGAAAGGATCAAAGATATATCTTCTTTCATGATCTCCTCTACCACATCGATGCTGTGACACTGCGTCTCTATTGGCATCTTCATTGCTTTATCAAGGTTGAACAAAACCTCTTCTTTGTCCATGCGCAGCCGTAGCTCCCCTTTTTGAACATCAATCATAGCTCCAGCAGTGGCAAGGAATGGTCTCCCTAGGATGAGGGGAACATTATCCTTGTCATCTTCCATCTCAAGCACAAGAAAATCCACAGGAAATACTAGTTTCTCTACTTTCACTAGAACGTCTTCAATCATCCCTTTCGGAAAAGTCATGGACCTATCGCCAATTGTAGAGCAACCGTTGTGGGAGTTAACTTCCCCAAACCAAGCCTTTGAAATATCGACAAGGGCATCAAATTTATGGTTGCCCCAAGATCGCATAAGGCTCGTCGTGCCGCCCCTTCCCAATCTCACATAAAATAGTGAAGCTTCCTGGATCCTTTAACTTTGCTGGCAGCTTCCTCTATATGATCGAGCTACAGTTCTCAGAAAAATTCACTATCTCAATTCCATTCAAGCTTCTCTTCTTCAAAAGTATATCCTTTAGGAAGCGTGCATAATTTGGCATCTCTAAGAGTGCTTCAGAGAAAGGAATGCTCAAGCTTATCTTGCTTATGATATCTGAAAACTTTTTAAACTTCTCTTCTTATCCCTTCTTGACTAGCTTGAAAGGAAACGGAGGAGGTATCTTAGTTTTGGGAATCCCTCATTCATCACGTTCAACCTTCTCTGCTATATCCTTTTCGGGCTCTCAATCTCTTTACTCTTTCCCATTTCTTTTCTGCTGTAAGTTCAGAATTCTGCTCTTTAGATGGTACTGGAGAAGCATCAACATCAAGTAAAGCATTCGGTGCAGAAAATGGTGCCGATCGAGGTGGTTCGACTCCAGGAGCTTCAGAACTCGTTTCCAGCATCATCAGTCCCTCATACTGCATTCCAGACCTCAATGTGATGGCGTGGTACTGCTTCGGGTTTGCTATACTTTGAGATGGGAACTTACCCTTCTCCACGATTTACGCCAATTGGTTAACATTCCCAGCCATCTACCCTATCAACAACGTCAAGTCCTCCATCTACCCATCTACTAGGAGGTTGTACTGCTGTATTAAGATCTCTCCCTGAAAACTCAGGCCTTCTTAGTTGTTGATAATTGCCAGGGGGACCATGATTATTGTATGTCCCTTGATAATTCTGATTTCCTTGATTTTGGAACCTCGTTCCTTAAATACTTTGACCCATTGCATAGTTCACCTCTTCCAATTCCTCTTGGTATGCTCCTTCATTACAAACTTCCTGCTGCATAATTGGTACTCGCTGCACTATATCAGTGATCTGCTTTTTCTGAGACTCAAGTAACTTGTTGATACTAGCCAAACTAGAGATAATCTCATCTTCTCTACTTGACTTTACCATCGTGAGCTCAACCTGCGCTACTTTTCCAAGAACATAAGTGTCTTTCTCTCGATCAGTTGGCCAATCCCTTAAATTCATCGAAATATCTTTAAAGAGCTTTTCGGCCTCTACGAATGACTTTGTAAGCAATGTTCCATTAGAAGAAGCATCTAATAAAACTCGAGAATCACAGTCCAATCCATTGTAGAAAATACTGATGCATTGAGCTTTAGAAAGCCCATGCTGTGGACACTTTCGAAGTATGTCCTTGAATCTGTCCCAAGCTTCATGAAACTTCTCATTAACATGGATAAAAAATTGATTGATTTCTTCTTAAATACCTTTGAAGGTGGCATGTAATGCTCCAAGAATTTCAATTTCAATTTCTCCCAGGTATCGCATTCAGCAGCATTGAGATTATTGTACCAATCTCTTGCTTTTCATTCAGCGAAAACTTAAACAAGATGATCCTCCTTGCATCTTCATGAGCTCCTGCATCCTTTTGTGTACTTGCATAACCAAGAAACTTATTTAGATGTTGCTGAGGATCTTCAAAGGTTCTCCCAGAAAAGGGACTCCTTTCAATCATGCTGATCAAAGCAGGGTGTAGATTAAAATCAGCTCTGGCCCCTCTTGCTTCTAACAGCCCCGCATTGCCTCCTCCATTGTTTTTAAAGACTTCACGGATGGAAAGATTATCTACATTCGCTGCCATGTTGACTGCTTCTGCTTCCAAGTTAACATCGGTTGCAGCTGCAGTTTCTTGTGAGTTCAGCTCGTCAGCTTCAACTCCTAAATTAAGAGCTTTCGTTGGTTCCACATTCTTGTTCTTCTTCTTCTTCCCCTTCTTCTTCCTTGACGATGCTCCGATCTCCAGATTGTAAGGTTGTAAATCTCCTACCTTTGATCTAGTGAGCATACACCTAAGAGAAATAAGAGTTAAAGAATAAAGACAAGAATAATATAGTCTCAATTAAACTAAAAATAATAAATTAATAACTAATGACGTCCCCGGCAACGGCGCAAAGAACTTGATGAGCGTTTTCTCAACACACAATATTAATCTCCAAGTATGAAGGATGCTATTGTAGCTTTGATAAGCGGTCAAGTAATTATCAAACCCAAATGACGTATTATTATCAATTTAATTATATCCTAACTTACTAAGACTATTATGGCAAAATAGTTGTGTGATTAAGTAACCAATAACTAAATAATAAAAAGAACAATTAAATAAATAACAGTAGAGATTGAACGAAAGTGAATAAGTGAGAAGATAGGTAGTCCTTCGGGCCATCTAGTTTTACTCATTCATTTTCCTTCCGTGTATCAATGTCCGACTTTGTCTTGTGGAGTATGGACGCATCACTAAGCCATGCAAATCTACTCTATAGACAAAAGTAAATATGCGTGTAACACTGATGAGAGTGTAAATTTGCAAGTTTTGGGCCTTGATTTGTGTGGAAATGAAGTACTATTTAGTCTTTTATCTAGACGAATCGGTACGTTTATGAGAAATGCACGAATAAAAGGGTACAAGGATGATTTGAGCATATTCGTATAGAAAAATAGGTAAAAAAGACTCGAAATTAGAAGACACGATTTTGGAGGCGAAATCAAGGTGTTGTTCGACCAAGCTGGCTTGGTCGACCTTCAACAGGTGGTCGAACGGGAGGTGGCAAGTCGAGTAGATTTCCAGTGCCCGTCCAGTGAGCCAGTTTGACTTGGAGGATCTACTCAACCAATATTATCTTGGTCGAACAAATGAGAGGAAGTCGAGCAAAATGCAGAAAACATCCATAGAGCTCGTTCGACTTGGAGGCGTTGCTCGACCAAGATCAATCTGGTCGAGCAAGAGCGGTTTTGTCGAGCAAAGTGCCAAAGTTGTCCAGAATATTTGTTCGACTAGGGGTTTCTTGTTCAACTTGGATGCTGAGGTCGAACGGCGTATCGCTGAATGTTATTTATGGAAATTCTGGATGTCTTTCACCAAATTTGACGTGTGCTTCAAGCAAAGGCCCATCCTAAGCCCATAAGGAGATCCTATGTGTATAAAAGAAGGGCTTTCACAGGAGAAAAAGGGACGACACACAACACAAGTCAACACATCTTCCTTCATCCACCAAACCATACCGCCATCCGAAGGGGTTGAGAGAGAGGTTCGTCTGGCGAGTCAAGTAAGATCATACCAACTAGCCATGATTGTTCCTAGATCAATCATGGGCTAGAACCACCTTGGTAGTTCTTGGGTTATGAAAGTTTTATGAGTTAATCGAATTTCCATGTGTAAACTCCGTACAACACTACTTATGTTTTATTTTATATAAGATTGTGCTTTTTCAATTTATAATCACGGTCGTTTTGTGCATCATTAACTGTTATGTAGAGTCTGAATACATCTATTGGTTATTGATTGAGTGCGTTCACACATATAGATATTTAATCGTATTAATTCTAAGTGAAGGAATTCCGAAGTCTTATTAGAACTATCTTATATAGATATTTGTTAATTTAATCGTATTCGGGTTAATAAGTAGGATAAAGAGTATTAATTTATAGTACCTAAAAAGAAAGATCAAATCAGGTTAGAGTACTAAGTGCACGGGAAATAATTGATTATGATAGTACCTAGAAAGGGGGTAAAGTATACGTCTTGCTCCAAGGATATTCACACGTGTCATATGCTTGCTTACTTGTGTCTATAGAGTACGCTTGCATGGTTTAGTGATGCGTTCATAAACCACAAGGCAGAGTCGGACATCAACATATGGAAAGGAAATTAACGAATGAAACTGGATTACCTAAAGAACTACTCTATTACTTACTTGATCACAACCGAATTTCTACTCTTATTCGTTTACTTATCTTGTTATTTTTATTATATGTTATTTAGTTTCTTAATCAAACCAAATCGAATTTCCCAACATAATCATAGTTAAATATAATATAATTGAAGTGATAATATCCGCCCTTTGGATTCGATAATTACTTGGTCACCTTTCGAAGCTATAATTGATATCCTTATACTTGAGGATTAATTTTGTGTGTTGAGAAAACGTGTGAATAACCTTGGAGCAAGAGATATAATTCACCCCCCTTTCTAGGTACTATCAGTATCAATTATTTCCCGTGCACTTAGTACTCTAACCTGATATGATCTCCCTTTTTAGGTACTATGACGTTATACTCTTTGTCCTACTTATTAACCCGAATAAGATTTAATTAACAAGTATTCATATAAGATAGTTCTAATGAGACTTTGGAGTCCCCTCACTTAGAATCATAACATGTAATCCTGCTCAGCAGTGAACGCACTCAATCAATAATCAAGATATGTATTCAGACTCTACATAACAATTAATAATGCACAAAATAACTCTGAGTATGAATTAAAAATGCATAATCTTATATAAAATAAACCACAAGTAGTGTTGTATGGAGTATATACACGAAAGTTCAATTAACTTAGAAAACCTTCATAAACCCTAGAACTACCGAAACGATTCTGGCCTATGATTGATCAAAGAACAATCATAGTGGTTGGATAGATCTTACCCATAGTCTTAAAATTATAATATAAATTAAGATGTGAAGTAAACCCTAGATGCGGGCGTCGTCACGTCTCTCTCCATCTTGAATCTTCACTTGGTTCTCACTTGATTCAATAGACGAATCTCTCTCCACAGCTCCGTGGATGGTGGTAGGGTTTTGGATGTTGTGTAGGATGAAGGTGGTGGTGAACTCCTTTTCCCTTGCGTAGGATCTTCCTTTTATACTTGTGAGTTCTCCTTACGGACCTAGGATGCGCTTTTTAAGCGAAAACACACACTGAAGGTGTAAAAATACGGATCCAGACGTATCCAGCGCATCAGTTCGATCAAGGTCCTTGGTCGAACCACATATACCCTGGTCGAATCGCTGGTCAAATCGACCTGTAAAAACTGGCAGGTCCTTGGTTCGACTCGAATGACAGGACGAATTGAAATGTCGTGGTCGAATCACTAACTGCGAAAACTTATGCTTCTGGTTCGACCGTGGTTCGACCACTGTGCTTGGTCGAACCACAGTGTCGTGGTCGAACCATACTCCTGACGCTTCTCTTCACCTGGTTCGACTAGGGATACTGGTCGAACCACTTTGATGCTGGTCGAATCGAGTCCCTGCTTAGTCGAACTAAGTGTCTTCCACACCCTTTCTCCGGTTTGGATCACTTCTAATCCGTTTTCCTTCGAAAATCCACTCAAACGAACTCAAACACAACTAATTCATGACTTTCTACAATTCAACTCGATTTATCTTGACTTAAGATCAAATCTTACATCATTATCATACGAATCAGAGCTCAAAACACATGAATTTACACACTCATCAATTAGCACCTAAGCAATCTCGACAAGCTCCTAGGATATTTTCACTATACTTCTCATTTCCTTATAAGGTACTAGAGTCCTATAGCAAAATCTTTTTACATAATTCAAGTGTGTTCACACACTACTCTTCATACATGTAATATCATGAGGCTTTAGGTATATTGTGGTCTTCACAAACTCACTCCACACATATAGTATGAACAACTCATACAACAATATGATTCAATTAACTACTCTTCACATGCACACAAGTTCACACTCCATATAAATGTAATTAACAATTAACCACACATATCATTGCATTCATTGAGAATTAAGCATTTATGATAGAAAATATTCATAACAATTAATTCAACAATCACATGGTGTGCAAATCTACATTATCCTTTACCAACCATATTGTTAGCCTCACAAGAGGATTAACCACTAGTTTTCAATATAAATTTAATACATGTCATTGTTTGCTCCATTTGAGCCATAAAAAGAAGAAAATAATAAATTAAAGGTTGATTGGCTTCTCTTGGAAAGTAAGTTTTCCTTCCTTCAACATGCCACAATCTTCAATGATCTTCTCTCCTTAGATTGGTAAATGGATGGAATGGTGGGTGGGTGGATTTTAGGAAATAAAATGAAATTGATGGATGAAAGCAGTAACGGAGCCAGAATCCGAGTCGAGGGGGGCCCAAAATACATTGTAAAATTCAATACATGAAATATTAAAAAACAATAATAAAAACAAATATAAACAGAGAAAATATACTAGAAATAATACATAAAATAAATATTAGGAAAGAGAAAAAATATATTCTACAAAGGAATTAGGAAAAAGAAAAAATATTCTAGAAATAATACATTAAAAAATACTATAGAAAATGAATAAAACATACATCCTGCTTTGGTGGATTCGAACACAAGAACACATACATCCTGACATGTACCTACTGTAATATCACCAAAACCACTAGGCCAAAATATATTATATGATTATTTACCATATATATAGTAATTATTTGCAAAAGTTGAGGGGGGCCCAACAACCCTCTGGCCCCCCTCTGGCTACGTCTATGGATAAAAGTATAGAGATGAAGGATAGATCAAATGATGAAAATAGAGAGGACATGTGTGTGTTCTAAGGCGTTGAATAGGTGTATTGCTCCCAATTATGAATTTTTTCTTGTCCAAATGACACTAATTATGTATTTATACCCCAAAAAACCTTCTAGAATACGCACTCATTTAATTTCCTGAATTGTAGCAAACTCAACGCGAGCCGCTGCTAATTTCTCGATAGTTTCATAGGCTTGATGGAGCTCGACTCGTGCACTGGACTTGACGAACATGAGAGGCCGTGTACACATTTCAGGTGTTGGCAGAGGGCATTTTGCGCGAACTCGACATTGACCTGTGCGACCGAGCTCGACTCGAGCTTTTCTTCAAGTTTCGGCTCCCGACTCCATTTTTCATCTGTTTCAAACATATTTAAGTTCATTTTCACACATTTAACATTTATAGCTCAAAATATCCATATGAACAATAAACACTACCAAAAGCTACACAAAACGAATAAAATAACACGAAAATACACATAAAAATACACTAAAATTTAGGTAGAAATAGCGACAATCAATGGCTCATGAGTATTATTACATAATTTGACATCAATTTAAACTAAAATTACAACTTACACCTATTCCTACTAATTATAATATTTTTAATCTACTTGTCTTGGAAATTATGATAATATTTAGGGTTGATGTCTCGTACACTTAGCTAGCACTTATATCTTTATTAATTTTATTTAATAATATATCTTATGTGTTTTTTAAGAAATGTATTACTCTATTATATTCAGCTTTTTATTAAAAAAACTAACAAAAATTTCTTTTAAAAAATTGCTAACAAATTGTATAAGTTTTTGAGCTGGTCTCTTGTGTCCCTGAATGCACAAGGTGTACAGGGATATAACATTATCTTTGAAGAAAATACACTTTAATAAATAAAAATATAATACTTTAATTGAAAAGATTGACTGAAATTTGAACAATTTATATGTTTGATTAAAAAAATTTAAGTGTTTTCCTCAGATAATCAAGGCACATAAGTTCTTATACAAAAGAGTATAACATTTAATATTAAAGGGTACAACTTAAAAAAAAAACTTGGAATTTGGGGGCATAGTGTTCCTGATGAGTATTTATATATTAGTATTATTTTTATTATATTTATCAATATTTAGATATTAGGATAATAGTTAAGATATTTATTTCTACAGAAGTTGTTTAGGATTTATCTTTTAGGAATTAATTATCAAGATTAGGATATTCCCTAATCTTTAGGATGTCGTTCTTATAAATAATCTTAATCTTGTAAGCGTACGAATGGAAATCAATCAGAAAACCTAGTTAATTCTTCACAACATTGTTTTGCAAATCGCGTTGACTTGCTGACCTGAGTCAGAGTCTCGGTTTATCGTTGTAACTCAGGGCCTAAGCCAGAGTTTCGATAAATTACCCTTAAATTCCTAAGGAGATTCTCATTATTGGTGCTCTCGTTGAGAGAGATTGTTGATATTCAATAATTATGGTAGGAACTCATAAAATGATTCGATTATTAGAGGTGAGATTTGATCAATTGGAATCAAATTTCACACACTTGAGTCAATCCGTGTGAGTAAGATGGAGCGCAGACTGACAAAAAATTTCATCAACAAGAAAAAAAGATAGCAAAAAGAAGAAAAAATTGGAAGAAGCCGATTCCATTGAGGAAGAAGCTAAATCCAAGGAAGTTGAAGCTTTCTATGGAAGCTATGAAGGGCCACCCATATTTGATGAGGAAATTGATGAATTTCCTTATGGTGATGACTCATCGCTTTTTGGGGAAGAAGATGATGGGGAAGATTACGATGGTCCACCAATTTACGACGAGAAAAGTTCATTAGTTTTCTACTATGAAAACGATGCCTTTCTCATTTCCTACAATGTAAAAAATGCAATCCCATCGGACCCATCAGTCCTCTACGTCCTCTACGAAGAAGGCCCATCTGACCCGGTTGTTTACGAGGAAGACGCTGTAGTTTTCGTTTCCTTAGCAGATAAGGGTCTTCAAAATATATACATGGAGAATATTTATTTCGGTTGCGAAATGCAAAAGAAGAGAGAAAAAGGGCTCTGCGATGAAAAGTTTGTGCGTGGGCATAGGCGTCAATCCAAGGAAGCATGGTTAATTAGAGAAAATGATAAACCAATCGAACCACAGTTGATTGAAGGAGTGCATTTTCAAAATTATCCTTGAGGACAAGGATATTCTTGAAGGGGATGAGAATGATGAGTATTTAGATTTTAGTATTATTTTTATTATATTTATCAATATTTAGATATTAGGATAATAGTTAAGATATTTATTTCTGCAGAAGTTGTTTATTTTATGTAGGATTTATTTTTAGGGATTAATTATCAAGATTAGGATATTCCCTAATCTTTAGGATGTCGTTCTTATAAATAATCTTGTAAGCATACGAATGGAAATCAATCAAAAAACCTAGTTAATTCTTCGTGTTTTGCAAACCCCGTTGACTTGCTTACCTGAGTCAGAGTTTCGATTTATCGTTGTAACTCCGGGCCTGACCCAGAGTTTCGATAAATTACCCTTAAATTCCAAAGGGTGATTCTCATAAGTTCCTTGGCACAAGCAAGTTTTAGCATAAGTTTTTATTAATTAGTGTATATATTTTTATTAATAAATGTATATATTTTGAACATATGTACACATATATGAATTTGTGTATCTGAATGTAATGGAAAGTTCACCAAATAGTTATAGTTACATGAACACAAACAAGACGCAACATTGCGTAAACCACATCAGATCTTATGTACCATTTTTGTACGTAATCTTCTGTATCACGCGTCATATGATTGACATGTAAGAGGAAAAAAATTCAACATTTATTTATACGGTTTAAACTTTTCTTTTTATGATATATTTGTTTTTGCTCTCTTAGTTATTATCTATCCAATAGAGTGGAGTTGATATCATCATGATATAGAGAATTAGAACCGTCACTAAATACAAAACAATACTCAACCCACAGATTTCTTAAATTACCGATGTCCAAGTCATATTAAAGAAATAGGTTCACTAAATCTTCGGCTGAAATCTTAAATCCTAAATCTTATCTTAGCATGTAAGAAAAGTCATTTGGACTTGTTATCCTGATTTTAAGAGTCAACGACGATTTCCTAATTTAATTACGAATTTAATTAATTACTGAATATGTTCTGCAACTCAAGAACCAAATTGCAATGTACCCACGGTCTTACTGTGCGTGATCACAGAGCGAGAGAGCCCTAAGTCTCTTGCTTCTGATGAACTACTGCAATTCTCCCGAAAACGACGACACACCATCCCCCTTTTTATTTTACCATTGCTTCCTCTTAAATTCTCAATCTGTTTTTCGAATTTCGCAACCTCATTTCCTTTTTCCTTTCGGAAAATGGAGTCGCGGCAATGGCGGCGTTTGTCGACTTGTTGAGCTTTCTCACGCTGCGTTGAGGTAAAATTTACGGAGTATGTGATCCACACTGATTCGATCTACCTAATTACGTGTCTAATTGGGATGGAATTTGCGGCGTTCAGTAATTTCCTTTTTGTTTGTGTGATCAGTTAAGAAATTAGGGTTCTGTGGGATGCGTTTATTTTTAATAGTATCTAAGGGTAATTGATTTTTCTGGGGATAAATTTGCATGTAGTCGTTTTCTAGTATTTTCTTTCCTTTGTTTAATCGATTAATGTATTTCTCGTGTGCTTAACTATTGGATCCTGTGCTTAACTATTGATGGAGCTGCTAAAAAGAGAAGAAATGAGAGAGGCCTCCGTGAAAAAGAATTAGTATAGTAATGTTATTTGTTGAAGGAGAACTAATTTTTGATAATGTCCTTGTTTGTGAATGGTTCAGTTTTCAATGTCAATATTTCCAATTGCGTAGTAAATTTCGAGTCCTCTTCACTGCCACAGAGCATACAGATGCCATTCGAGTCCTTACTAACATGGCCTATGTATTTTTATTTTCGGTAGAATTATCACTTTATTTATACTCATCTGATTTTGTGGTCATTAATGTTAGAAATCCTGTATTTGGAATGCCTCCCGCCTCCGAAGTTGTTACTGAAGCATAAATGTAATATTATTGTGATATGGCTCTGTAAAAATTTCTTAATGTTCAGCTATAATAATTAGTAATTTATCTTTGTTGACTGTGTGTTTGGTTCAGAGACCTCACTGAAGGTTAATGGTGTCTCCCTCCGAGGCAGAAAATGCTCCTAAGCTTCTAACTTTATGTATCACCTATATATCAATGAATTGGTTTTCAGACAAAGTATTCACTTTGTGCTGAACATTCTGTTGCTATCCGGAATTATTGAGTTAATCTCAAGATTGTGTCATTGGCCATTATACTCGGAAGAGGAGAAATTCTGTAATTTGAATATGGAAAAGTCAACTAATCATAATCTGGTTCAATTTCATTCATCACAACACGGGAACCAAGACCATGAATCACAAATGCTTAGAAGAGATCCTTCAGCTCATGCAAATGCAAGTCTGAGATCTGCAGAGATTACTTATTCAGAAGTTAAACCGGTACTTAATTACTCTATACAGACTGGTGAGGAGTTCGCTCTTGAATTTATGCGTGACCGAGTCAATCCCAAGAAACTCATTCCAAATATACCTGGGGATTCCAGTCACGTGCCTGGTTCTAGGGTAAAAGGAATTTCGGGTATTAGTAATACTGGTTCTGAGAGTGGCTTGGATATCTCTATGATTGTCCCAGCTGAAAAATATTTCAGAGAATTTGAACGAAAGAATTCATCTTTGCAAGAGGATAAGGGAAATAATACTTCTTTACAATCAATGCAATCAGTGCCACATGTTTTTTCAGATCACAACCACCATCACAAAAGTATGAATACCTCATCTGGGACGTCTCATGGCTCATCAACCAAGCTTAAGATTCTCTGCAGCTTCGGTGGAAGAGTGTTGCCTCGTCCAAGTGATGGAAAGCTCAGATATGTTGGTGGGGAAACACGCTTCATTCGAATAAGTAAAGACATTGCATGGAGAGAATTATTGGAGAAGGTGACTGAAATTTATGATGAAACATGTGCTATAAAATATCAGCTTCCTGGGGAGGATCTTGATGCTTTGGTTTCTGTATCGAGTGATGAGGATTTATTGAACATGATGGAAGAGTGTAACGTTCTGGAGGACGGTGAAGGATCAAAAAAACTTCGGATGTTTCTGTTCTCTCCTGGGGATTTGAATGATGCTCATTCCAGTCTGGCCACTTCTGAATGTGATTCAGACATGAAATATGTTGTTGCTGTCAATGGCTTGGACATTATATCTCATAAAGGATCTACTCTATTTGGCATAGCAAGCACTTCGGGAAACAATTTGAATGAGTTAGACTCATTGAACGTGGATGGAGATGCATTTAGGGCTGCCACTAATTTTGTTGGGGCTGTTGATGTGGATTTAGCAGGTTCAGTGGTCCCTTCAACTGTATTTGGACCTTCCAGTTCAATTGTACCAACTTCCTCTGAAGCTTATGAAACTGGTTTGCACTTTTATCATGGTGAGACAGTCAACCACAATCAAGAAAAACAACAAGATCCTCCACAATTGGGTTATACTGTTCACTCTCCATATTACATTTCTTCTGAAACTGCTATGCCACCATCTTCTCATGTACCTGTTTCTGAACAAAAAGGTCTTGAAGGAAAGTCTCTAGATAGCTTAGCAACACTGGGCGCAGAACCTGAAGAAAAGGAGGCTAAACTGAAACTTGATGGCTTAAATCCAATAGAAAGTGAAAGTAAGCAAATGATTTCAACTGAACACTATGTTCCTTCACAGGTACACAGTGATAAAACTAAAGCTAGTTCTCCTGTTAAAGAGTCATCAGTTTTGGTCACTAAAATGGATAGAGAATTTTCACTGAACGCGGCAAAGATCAAGGAAAATCCAGTGGAACCTGACCAGGTTTCTGAAACTCTAGCTGTTACTTCTTCTAAGCCTGCTACATTTAGTGGCAATGAATATGCCAACTCTGGTGATGTTCCAGCTCCTGAATCCATCAACTCAGAACCTGATCCTAATGATTTAAGTTACTTTGAGTCCTCTATTCCTCATGAGAGGGTCTTCCATTCTGAGTGGATTCCCCGGGAGCAGGCAGATTTGCTTGGTAGAATATCAAAGTCAGATGATGCACACAGTTCTTTGTTTCTGGTTAATCAGTCACAGACTGATGCCACCCAGAAGAATTTCATTACAGCATCTGCCGAGAACATGCAGAATAAGAATGCAGACATTATTAGTGAACTGTCAAATTCTACGGTAATTAGTTCCACCCAGGAGCCTGAATATGTTGATAACGGCTTTACTAAAATCCAACAATTGAAGCAGACAGGCCCTTTTGAAGTTAAAGATACTACACATGTAAGTGATGTTCAAAAGGCGGAGGCGGAATCTGGGTTGAAGCACCTTGCTGTCAGCCATGAAGATTTTGTAGAACAGTCCGAAGATTCTAAAGCAAATTGTGGTGATGGGGTTGACTATCAGTCCATTGCTAGTGACATCCATGAGCATCCACAACCTTCTTCATGTACTGCTACTGGGGAAGAACCCACCATTGGTGTTCCTATGACCAAGCAAGGAGATATTCTTATTGATATTGATGACCGATTCCCACGTGATATTCTTTCCGAAATATTTTCAAAAGCTGTTTATTCTGATAGTGCATCTGATTTTGGTCCTTTACATAGTGATGGCGCTGGTTTGAGCGTGAATATAGAGAACCATGATCCTAAACATTGGTCTTTCTTTCGGAGACTGGCGGGGAACGAGTTTGCAAGAACGAATGTTTCTCTTATTGATCAAGACCATGTTGTTTTCTCATCTGGACTGACAAAAGTTGAAGAGGAGACTCCTTTAGCTTATGACTTTGTTCCAATGAGAAGAGGCGAAATTCTTTCTGGTCATGGCGGAGTGTTGGAGAATTATAGTAAAGATAATCAAAATGATTTACCTGGTGGTAATGAAGCTGTTTCTTCATCCCTTCCTTCTGAATATAATGCATCTCCGGTGAAAGTCAGTGAAGGTTTACAATATGATGATTTGATGGATAATATGAGAGTTCAAAACTCCGAATATGAGGTGCCTTTTCTCAAGGAATTGATGTAATGCATTGAACACTTCCTCTTTCTTTTTTTTCAAAGAATGACCCTTTATTTTACCTATATTCTAGGATGGATTGGGGAATATTTCCTTACCTACTCTAGATCCTTCTTTGGTGGATTTTGATATATCTTCGTTGCAGGTTTGTTGAATTCTTGCACTTATGATATTTTTTTATAATGAATATTATGTCTACTGCGGGTGTTATTTACCATTATTTTTCTTGGTATGTTTACTTATCTCAGTTTTTACAATTAGTATATCATTATTTGAGGTGGTTTTAGAGCCACCTAATTTGCAATTAATTTTGGATTCAATTTTGGAATTTGACATGGAATGATTTTTTCACTTGCAATTGTTATTTGTTTACTCAATTCAGTGAGTTGACTGTCATATACTTGATTTAATGTTGCACTTGTATGATGAAATCAAATATTATTATGTGACTGCTATTTTGATTTGCAGATCATTAAAAATGCAGATCTTGAGGAGCTGAGAGAGCTTGGGTCTGGGACATTTGGGACTGTGTACCATGGAAAATGGAGGGGCTCAGATGTGGCAATTAAACGAATAAAGAAGAGTTGCTTCACAGGTCGCCAGTCAGAACAGGAGAGACTGGTAATAGTTGTCAATTACTTAGCACTATGCTATTTTTTTCTCTATATAACCAATACTTTAAAGATTGTAATAAACAAGTTAAAGGAAATGGGTATCAAAGTGCTGAAGTTATTTCTTTTTGCTTAAATAAGCACACCTTGATCTTTGATGAATGGTAATTAACATCATTCCAACCTTCTCATTTTCAGACCGTTGAATTTTGGAGGGAAGCTGATATTCTTTCAAAGCTTCACCACCCAAATGTGGTTGCATTTTATGGTGTTGTACAGGATGGACCAGGGGGAACATTGGCCACAGTTACAGAATATATGGTTGATGGTTCTTTGAGACATGTTTTGCTTCGAAAGGATAGGTATTCCTCATGGGTTGGTAAACTTGTTGCCACATAATGGGGAGACTGAGAAGCTGGTTTATTAGTACTGTACTGAGTGTACTCTTTGCCCTTGATTAGCGTAGTTAACTATACACAAGGAAATATGAATATTTCTTTAAACTTTTTTTTTTCCTTATTTCTGATAGCCATTTATCTATTGACGCAAATTTGCAGGCATCATGATCGCCGTAAGAGGCTTTTAATTGCCATGGATGCAGCTTTCGGAATGGAATATTTGCATTCGAAGAATATTGTACACTTCGATTTGAAATGTGACAATTTGCTTGTTAATTTGAAAGATCCTTCAAGACCTGTATGCAAGGTTTAGTTGAGAATTAACCTTCCTATATCGCAGATCTGATGAATGTTAAATACCTTAGAACTAGGATTTCAGCACTCTCCTACGCATCTATTAATGTTCATTTTGCTTATGATATCACGGAATTTTAATATTGCAATGCAATTTATCAGGTGGGGGACTTTGGTTTATCCAAAATAAGAAGGAACACCTTGGTTTCAGGGGGAGTCCGGGGAACTCTTCCTTGGATGGCTCCCGAGCTTCTGAATGGAAGTAGCAACAAAGTTTCTGAGAAGGTCAGGCTGCATTGTACGACTGTGTCCCTAGAAAATTGAATAGATAGAGAGTATATATTTATAATGTTATTTTCTGTGGATGCAGAAGTATCTCTTGGTTTATGCAAATTTCTTCATCTTTAGTAATTTATACTTTATAGTATTATATATATATATATATATATATATATATATTGGCATTTAACATACAAAAAACTATAATTTTGTTACCTTTTCAGAAAAACAGTTGAATGATTTTTATTTTTTTGATTTTTACTGTATATAAGATACTGATACCAATCCCTTAAACAGGTGGATGTATTTTCATTTGGTATTGTCTTGTGGGAGATACTCACTGGGGAGGAGCCTTATGCCAACATGCATTATGGTGCAATCATAGGTTAGTAATTTAAATTATTTATTTTAAGTTACTGTAATAGATTGTAGTTTGTGGTTTCTGCTGATTGATGATCCACCCCTAATGAATCAATGATTGTTTAATTTGTCCATGCATGTTTATGGTATTTGAAAAATCGATAGCACCATGTTTCCTGGATATTAAAATTAAGGTGGTACAAATCTTTTAAATTTTTGGGTAGATCTCAAAGAACTAACTATCCCTGAAATCACTGAATATTGTTTTATGGGTTGGAATTACTACTACTTCTCAAGGTACTAATAAAAACCATGTTTTTGTATCTGTAATAAATATCCTCCACAATTAGAGTTGTAGATTGTAAAAAGGAAACAAATGTCAGAGGGAGGTTCATGTTACACATATCCCTTAAATAGTAAAAGAAAATCAGTTCAATAAGCTTAGCGGAGTAAAAGTTTATGATTCAGTAGAATTGAGTTTTAAAGCATATATTCTACAAATTAAGTAAAATAGATATTGATTGTTTGTAGCTGCTGCCCTTTAATGATATTAAGGAGTCTTAAGAGGTAAAGTTTATACGAAAGAAAACTCCCCGACAGGTGTCTGATAAAGTTGATGCTCGAAAACTACTCTACCTTGACACCGTCAAAGATTCAGTTAAAGTTTCGTTGTATAACAATGCGTTTCTTCATATCCGTATCTATGATAAATGTTGAGTACCCTTGCTAAATCAATGCATAATCCCAGCTCAAAATGAATTATTCATGGTTTCAGGAGGCATTGTTAATAACACTTTAAGACCTACTATTCCGATCTACTGCGATCCTGAATGGCGAAGATTAATGGAGCAGTGTTGGGCTCCTAATCCAGCCCTACGACCGTCTTTTACTGAAATCGCGAGTCGGTTGCGTGTAATGTCTTCATTGGCTCACATGACAAAGAAAGGCGGTTCATAGCCACTGAAGTCTGAACTAGCAAGGTTTTATGTCTTCTTTACTAAAGGCAACAGATTTTGTTCAATGAGCCCTACACAATGTACAAATTGCCTGTAAATTGCCTACATATGTACTAAAATCATATAAATACATTCATATATATATAAAAAAAATTTATGTGGATGGTATTATTGCTTGTTACATCATGTGTTTAGCTCCAGCCCCTGGCTTTATATATATTTTTCGAACCACGTACTAATTCCAAGACACAGAATTTTAAGGAAGCCAGACTTCATTTTTGCTCGGTATAATAGCTGCTTTTATAAGACTCAATCCTTCTATCTAATCTAACAAGATGGAACAAATCAGTGGGAAATCATCTCTCGAACTTCCTACTTATTCTTGATACCATATAAATTTTCTTTAAAAATGTTACTACACACTCGGTATTTATGCTTCTCTTCATTTTCGTTTGCCACACTACATATCTACATTTTAAAAATAATAATATTATACAATATTAACATCCCCATAGGGCCATAACACCGTAATATTACAAAGATGTTTTCTATTTATTAACTTGTATTAATCAAATTCAAATAAATTAAATTACTCAAATCATCTCTACTTTATACTACTCTCTATTCTATAATTCCGTCCCATAAAAAGAGTTACATTTATTGTTTGCACGGAAATTAAGAAATATAGTATTTTAATGTGTAGTGGATTGAGATATATAATAATTTAATGTATAATGAGTAGTTGTATTAGTGTTGTGTGTTGACCCCATGAAAATAAAATGATTGATTTATGTGGGTCTCATCTACTAAAAAAGAAAATGCAACTATTCGGGACGCCCTAATTAGTAAAATATAACTCGGGACGCCCCAATTAGTAAAATGTAACTCTTGTGGCGGAACATGGAGTATTTTTTATCCGTGCGATGCACAGGAATTAAAAAATACTTCATTCATCCATCAATAAAGAAATCATTAACTTTTGGGTTTATTACTCTAAGATACACATTTTAGAGCTAAATTACTCTCAAATACGAGGGGATAAAAAATTATGCTCCACTATACAAATTAACATTAAAGAGATCGAATTACCCTTAATGAAATAAATTTGATTTCAATTACATCATGACGTCTTCTCCCACGTGACCTCACGCAACCGTAGCCTATTCTCCACCCCCATCGCCACCGTACATCCTCTTTCCGACCACCATCCTCTTTCCATCAAAGAAAACCTTCTCTATACCTTCTAGCCCTTTATTTTTTCTACTCCGGCATGGGGGCAAGCGGCCGGTACAGCCGGACCTGCGACGCCAAGGCACCCAGGCTCGCCTCTCTTTTCAGATTTGCGCAGCCTAGGGTTCCGCAGGTTCCTTGCTGGTCGCGGAATTTCGATGACGACCCGACAACACCTAGGTTATTGCCCCTGCTTATCGATCTGGGCATCGATTGTCCAGATCTACCGCCATCGTCCCCGACGGTGCCAGATCTGCAATCTTGTTCGCCATCTGGGCCGTGCCGCCCTTGGCTGGTTGTTTCTTCAGACTCCAGAGCCTGCTCTGGTCTTTTGATTTGGCTGACATCTTCAGCACTCATGGCTGCCTTCGACGCGATTTTGTCGTCGCCATCGCGCCACCTATTTTCTCTGAGGCAGCGGCTCTCTTCTTCTCACACAATCGACCATCGATGGTTCCTCTTGCCGCATCTAGCGTCTCGATGGCCGCTGCCTCAACCAGCCCCGCTCCTGTGGCCCCAAGGCCGTCACCGATTGTGCTTCTTCTCAGAGCTTCTGCTTCAAACTTAGTTTCGGTCCACAACCGTTGCCCTTAAAGCAGTCGGCTGTTGACGAAAATTTGATGGCCGCCCCATAAACCAGCTGCGTCTGGTCCCTTTTTCTCGGAATTGGAGTCTTCTTTGTCAAGCACATAGGCATTCTGGAATCAGTGGAGGATTCAGTTGGAAAGTTTATGAGATATAAGATCTCTTTGAAACTCACAAAGCCTTTGCTGATAGGAATCAATATTAGGGTAGATGGGAAACAATCTTGGCTTCCGCTTAAGTACGAGTCATTACCAAACTATTGTTTTTCTTATGGTAGAATTAGCTTTTATCACAACAAATGCTCAAGTTTTGATCCAAGCTCGAAATAAGCACCTGCATGTTGAGAGCATCTTCCTTAAAGAAGACTAAAATCAAACTGATCCATGTTTGATCTTATGATAGAAAATACTACTATCCTTTCTTCAAGAGGTTGCAGTTCCTAAGTTGCTCATTTCGACTAGCATCTTGACTTTTTCTTGATTATTATTGATCGGCTGAGCTCCTTAATTTTTAGTATTGAATATTTAGTGCTAATGAGATAAATGTACAAAAATGTGCAAAAATATTGAAAATGTGTAAAAAAAATTGTAAAAAAAAGAAATAATTGTGCAAAAGAAATTGTGCAAAAGAAATTGTGCAAAACAAAATTGTGCAAACTAAAATTGTATAAAATAAAATTGTGCAAAAATAAAATTGTGCAAAACAAATTATGTAAACAGTGGTCCGGCGACAGCCCGTCGGCGGTCCGGCGGTGGTCCGGCAGTGGGTGGGTGGGTGAGGGGTTAAGGGTTTGTTGTTTAAAAGTGTATGGAATTATAAGGGTATTTACGGTATCACAATCATAATTGTGTAGTTATGAGTATTAGTTCTTTGAGTCATGTAGTTTATAGCAATTATGAATTATTTCATGTACCCAATAGTAAGTGACCCTTTGCTTTTTATATGTGGAATAAGTAGTATTATTATTTTATATAAAATAGTTAGTTGTATTAGTGATGAGTGGTGAGTCATGTGTGGGTACTTTTTGCTAAAAATGTACCTTTAGAAACGGAAAAATAAATAACTTATCAGTGGACAGAAGGAGTAATATATATATATATATATATATATATATATATATATATATATATATATATATATATATATATATATATATATATATATATATATATATATATATATATATTCTTTTTTTTACAGGAATATTCACCTGTTGTCCATCGACTACTCTTTTCGGCCTGAGCGAACTGACCAAGGGACTTGACTTATTCGAACAGAATGATAGCAGCTTAAAGCTAAGCCTATTACGAGTAATTCTTTCTTAAAAAAGTGCTTTTTGGAAGTTACAACTAGTGTGACGATCCCAAGCTGCATTTCCTCAATAAAGTACCCCTCAAGTTGTATTTCCTTGCTATTGGTTATCTGGCTTAGCTGTACAACGGAAGTATTCTAAAAAACCAACAGGTAAACCCCTGACGTAAAGAGCCTATAAAGACTGGGTTGTAAGATGGGTCAACGCATATTAAAGTATGATGATTATAATATAAGTAAAGTATACTCCCTCCGTCCCATGTTAAGATTTATATTTTTCATTTTGGGTTGTCTCACGTTAAGGTTTACATTTCTTTTTTTATCAACTTAGGCCCACACAAAACAATTAATTATTCCATGAAGAGCCCACACACAATACTAATACAACTACCCACTTTACATTAAATATTATTTCTCTCACCTCACTACACATTTAAAATATTATATCTCTTAATCTCTGTGCAAAAAGCAAACGTCAACGTTAATGCAAGATGGAGGGAGTATGTTATTGGAAAGTTAAAGTATGATGAATGATGCACTAAAGTATGACTTTAATGTGTTATATAGTATGATGAATTATTAGGTGGTGAACTTTACTATAATACTCTAAAATCATATTTTAGTGCATCTTTTATAATAATTAACTATCCAATAATATACTTTATCTATATATATAACGATCATACTTTAATAATGAGCCGACCTACTCACAACTCGTCTCACATAAACATTGTCTCACAAGAGTGGGGATGAAAATGGTAGTGTACCCGCTTATTTTAGGCTACCTGTACTCATATCCATTTAAATATCAACTACTTGTACTCATACCTGTCCTATTTAAAATATTTATGATGATACTCGTATCCGTCCCATACCCATTTATCAATGCTTGCAAATACCCGTACCAATTAATATTTATTTATTTTATATATATTTATATTTTTTTATTGTTAAATTAATCTAATAATAAAATATACATTGTGATACCCGAGCTTCTCACTACTCATGTGCCAATATAATTAATTTGTGTCATGTACATTTTATAATTATGTGATAATTATGTGGCAATTATGTAATAATAATGTGGCAATTATGTGACAATTGTTTCTACATTTTATTTACCTTTACATTTTATTTGAGAAATTCGAGATAAAAACGGTTACAATATGTGAATATATGTATGCATAAATATTTACGTGCATTAATTTGAATATATAATTAAATTGTCTTATGTGTATAAAGACATTATTTCTTAATTATTAGGTATCACACGTGCTCTCGTAATAATAATAGTGGTAAGAAAATATACAGGTATGTGTATTAATTTATAAATGTAATATATCTTAGCTATTAAATATTGCACGTATATTTGCAATGGATAATAATAATAATAATAATAATAATAATAATAATAATAATAATAATAATTTGTGATTGGGTGCGTACGCGGCAAGTCAACTTCCCACCGTCAATTCACAAAGACAAAAGTTCCTGCGCCCCCGGGGACACGGTCCGTGTCATCATGTGAACACAACCCTTCCCCTTCCTATTTTATTTAAATTTATGTATTGATAGGGAGTTTAAATTGTAAAGGACACGGTGTCCCAGGGGGCACAAGAGCCCCACTCATTCACAAATTATATATATGGGTTGTGATGAGTGAAAATTCAATTTGAGGGTAATTGGTGAAACAACAATTCGAGAAGAAAAAAAAATAAAAAGAGAGAGAGAAGAGAAAGAGAGAGAGGGGAGGAAAGAGAGAGAAGGAGTGTATCAAAACGGGAGATAGATAGTTAAAGTTCTTCACGAGGTCTGTGGTATTATTACTGTCGGAGTTGAGGTAAGTAGAAGTCCAACTACAATGCATAAACATATGTTGTGTGTGAATTATTTGGAACTAAAATGGGATAATTATATCATAAATTATTTGTGATTAGTTTAATTACGTCATAAATTATTTGAGATTAATTTGTGGTACAAGTTGTAGACTTATGTGATTTGAAGAAAGTAGGTATCCATATGCAATTAAATATTATCTTGTAAATTATTTGTGATGAATTTGTGATATAAGTTGTTGATCTATGTGATTTGAAATAATATCATTGTCCTATATAGATCTGTGTAATCGAAAACTGTTGAATATAGATATGTATAATCTGAGAAGATATTGTTTATAAGGATTTGTGTGATCAAAGATGAAGTTGTTATTTTAAAAAGGGATCCGTGTGATCCAAGGTAAAGTTGTTATTCTATAAATGGATCTACGTGATTAAGGTGAAGTTGTTATTCCAGAAGTGGATCTGTGTGAATTGAAGTTAAGTTGTTGCTTTATTGTGAGTAAATGTTGATATTGATATCGTAAATGGTTTATGATGCATATTTAATTGCCCTAATTGCATACCATGCATAATCATGAAAAGTGTTTTCCCCAAAATTAATAATATACTAATGGTGTGTGCGGCCACTATATATGCACTCAGTCAGGGTTCGAAAAAATCGTTCTCGACACTTTATTCAGGGTTCGGAAAAATTATTCCCAAAACTTTATTGGGGGTTTGGAAAAATCATCCCCAACACTCTGCCAGGGTTCAAAAAAATCATTTTCGGCACTTTATTCGGGGTTCGAAAAAATCATCCCCATTGAGCTCATTTGGGGTGGATATCATAAGTGTGTCGTGGAGATCCCGCAACGTGAACAATTTTCAAAATAAAAGAGACCAACTAGAATAATTAAGAAATAGGTGGTAGAAAAATAAATGCATTTTCATGCACTGACATGCATGATTTCTACTTACTGAGATTTTTGTCTCACTAGTTTATGCATTGTAGGTGAGCATGTTGATAATTGAGTTTTGTGATGTGACTGTGCAAGTTGTGGAGCTCTTTCAGGATTTTGAGTAGATGTACATAGATGACGACTTGTTGGGCTAGGCCGTGAGTTTATTTTGTTTCCGCTGATGTTTTGTTATGTAATATAATAAGTATTGTCACAAGTTGGATGGTTTGAAGTGTTGTCAGAAACCAGTTACGTATGTTGAACTGATGTGATGATTTTGGTTATAAATATATTATGAGAAAAAAATATATGTAGGTTTTTATAATGATGATGTTTATGTTAATTAATATTTGAATTATAAGTTATGTAAGGTGGGTCTTGTCATACATTATTATTTATTAAATATAAAATAAATACAATATAAATTCTTTTATTCTAAATAAATATTTATTAAATATAATTAAATAAAACTTATATCTATTAATTAAATATATGAAATATCTCATAATATATAAATTATATATATATAAATAAATATATATATATATAAATATATATATATTGAATTTTATAATAAACAGTATCCGCAAGTATTGAGACATGGCAAAGACTTGTGTGAGATTATCTCACGTAAGAGATTATGTGAGACAGACAGAAAGTGATAGCTTTTATAAAAAAAGGATAATAAATTAATGAAAAGTGATAATGGTATTTCATGAAAAATTATAATATAAATAAAAAGTGATAACATTTTATAGCGAAAGTGATAACTATTTTAAAAAGTGAAAATTGGTCTCACATGAGACGGTCTCATGCAAAACCTACCCGAGAGACATTAGTCGTACTCATCTCAAATTCTTATGTGATTTTTTTATATTAAAGTTAAAAGTTTGTCATATTCAAATTAATTATTACTAAGCACACACTTATGTCATATATAATAATAATTTTTTATACAACATAATTAAATTAAATAACATCCATAATATCTTATTATTTTTTAGATTAAAGATGAATAAAATATAAAAAATAATATCAATTGAATTATATATATATATATATATATATATATATATATATATATATATATATATAGACAAAGACTTATACGAGACTGTCTCACGAATTAAATTCCGTGAGACTGGTCAAATAGAACCCATGTAGAATATCGCGGATATGCTTGCAACCCATTACTTGCTCACCTGCCAACCCATTGCTTAATACACGTATAAGTCACTCGACTTTAACTATTTCAATTTTGTTTTTCCTGTTTAACGTACCTTTCTTTCTTCCTTTTAATTCTTTTTCTCTTTTTATTATATTATTTTTTAACGATTCAGTTGGGATTTATTTTATTTTATTATAATTAATTAGAGTAGTAATTATTTATTATATTTATATTATTATTTGTAAATAAAGTAAAAAAAAAAATTAGAATAGAATAATGTAAATCATGTCAAAATGGAGTATATAATTGACAACGAGTTTGGATAATAATTTATTTATTTTATTATTATATTAACAGTTTATGAAATTTTCATTTAAATGATTATCACTTTTCTTTTATCAGGTATCACTTTTCATTAAAAATATTATACTTTTTATTTTTGATAAAATATATTCATTAAATAATTTAATTGGATATTTGTCACTTTTCTTTGATCAGATATCATTTTTTATTAAAAATGTTATCAATTTTTAACTGTCTTTATTTATTAATAATTTAATTGGACATTTATCACTTTTTATTAAGAATGTTATCATTTTTTATCCATCCTATAAATTTTCATTAAATAGTTTAATGTGTATCACTTTTCCTTAATCAAGTATCACTTTTAATTGAAAATATTATCACTTTTTGTTTGTCTTACAAATTATTTATGAAATAATTTGATTAGACGAGTATTACTATTTCAGGTAGGTCTTGCGTGAGACCGTCTCACGTGAGACAATTTTTTACTTTTTAAAATAGTTATCACTTTCGCTATAAATCATTATCATTTTCGCTATAAAATGTTATCACTTTTTATTTATATTATAAATTATTCATGAAATAACATTATCACTTTTCATTGATTTATTATCACTTCCCTATATAAAAGTTATCACTTTCTGATAATCTCAAAGGGCACATAAGCCCTTACATGAGACGGTCTCACACAAATCTTTGTCTACTTTTTCATGTTCATATATTACTTTTTATTAAAAATATTATCAATTTTTATTTTATAAACTTTGTATGAAATAATTCAATAACAAGTGTATTATTATTTTTTTTAGGTATCACTTTTGAAAGTTTATTTAATAAAATATAATAGTTTAAAAAACTTTTTAATCATATATAGTAGTTTGGCAGAACTTTAATAATCTAGGTGGAAGCACCACTCCCAATGGCGCTTTTAACACTCTTCACTGGTCAATTTTTTTTTACCTTTTTATAAAATATTATTAAAACCTCAAATATACCCATTTTAATTCTCGTTTTCAACATTTTCCTTTTTTCTCAAAATAGACACAGTCAATTATGACCATATCAGGCCCAACATACTTCCGTACATTAATTAAATAACATTATTTTGATAACTAACCAACTTGAAATAGTAATAATACCTTTTTGATCGTTAATCCACCTGGTATCCGGGAGGTTTTACAGCTGCTCCTCACAGCCAACCACGCGCCCCGCAGTATGATGGTTCAATCCCATTCCTTCAGCGGACCTCAGCACAACCCTGGTTCGTTTCCTACACCTGGTGTACATGATACTACTACTGTTTCTCGTCAGAAAGTATGGAGATTAAAGTTGTAGAATAACATGGAAGGTTACATACGGGCAATAGCCCAGGATTATTTATTTATTGAATAGAGAAATTTATTACACACTCATCCTCACAGAACAAGAGGAGAAACTCCTTTAGCTACCTATGGTAGTGGGAACAGAAACACTCATACAAAGAAAAGAAACTACAATGTTTATTAGGAGAGAAAACATAGGGTGATAGTCGATGTCTTCTGCTTTCTCAGCTTTGCTATTTATAGAGGCTTTCAGATGTGAAATCTGGATTTCAAAGCCTCTTTACTCTTACTGACGTCACTGCCTAAGTCATTGTGCTGGCATCACTGCTTACGTCATTTCATCTATTATTGTTGGCAACTGTCCTGCACCTGTCCTTTGCCTCTTTCGAAGGGTCACATGACCCTTATTCTTTTGACCTTTCGAAAGGTCCCTGACTCTTGCCCTCCTTGTAGAGTCATTTGTCCCCCCATGTGTTTGAAGGGTCACTTGGCTCTGGTATTTTGAAGAGGTTTGGTCCTCTTTTTCTCCCTATACCCAACCTTACTCCTTTATCAAACTCTGGTTCTGTTTGGGTAAAGCAGCTTGTGCATATTTTGTTCGTCCATTGCCCAAAGTGGGCCATGTTATAATATTTTCGATTAGTTTGTTTACTCACCGGTACCTTGTTACTCCAAAGAAGCTCTTGCTTGTCTTCGAGAGCATCATCCGCAAATTGTGTTTTTCTTCCCATTAGGCTGTTCAACAGGAAGGACCCTTCATTGTTTTGTGTTCAAATTTAAATGGGAACGTTACTTGATCCATGGCCTGAATGCAGGCATATAAACCCCTCGCTCTTCGCGTCGAGATTTGATCCTCCGAATATGTAGAAACTAAGACTGGTTCCTTCCCAGAATACTCCTTGATTCTGTTTGATGCTCTCACATCTGGTCTTCTTAGTTTGATAAAATGAAAGGCTTTATGGCAGCCTTTCCCAACAGGTTCTGGAGCCGCACTAGTGAAGTAAAGCTCCAATACATCTCCCCTAGACAAAGTCGGATTATTTTCCCAGGCCTTCACAACTGCTTTTCTTAGCCAGTCTGATAATTTTGAAAGTTTTGGGAAGCTTGGTGCGATAGTATATATTGAGGCTAGCGTCCCAAAATCATACCGCTACTTTACATCGTTCGGACTTGAGCCTTCTTTCATCCAAACTCGGGGGTATTCCCCTTATACATCTATCTGGAATTTCTCCGGACGGATTCCCTGTCTTGTATTTAATTTTTCCCAGCTAGCTTGGTATCCCTGCCAATGAAAAAAATCAGATATGTTAATACCATCCTTAGCAGTCCCGTTATAGGCCTAAAACTGATTTCTTCCTCTTTAACCCTAGAGGTGCTGGTTGACTCGACGACTCTAGATGTGACTCCAGAGCCTCGATTTTTTCTTGAACCAATTCTTCTATTGGAAGTTCCAATTCAGGCTCGTGCTAAGGGTACTTGAATCCCTTGCTCTGGGTTTAGAGCCCCGTTTCTCAGATACTCTCCTTTTGTTGATTGCTATCAATATCACGGAGGAGTGGCTCTCGTAATGGCTCAAAAAGACTCGCATTATTTCGAATACAATCTCGTATGCGATTGGACACTTTAGCCCAATCACTCTCTTGCAATTTTCCAGCACGCGTTGCATTGAATACTAGATTCTCGAATTCCCTTTTGAGCAACTCAACGTTGTCCATCAGGTGCTTTGAAACAGTCAGGATGGAGTCTATCCCAACTCCTTCCATCTCTTGTTAGGAAATCTGCTAAAACATTATCAACAAATTTAATAATGAAAATATTAAAATTATAATATTGATATTCAGCTTGCCATCTTAAAAGTGTAGCCTTTTCTGGTTTTGATTCAATTTTATTTTTTAGAAAGGCTTTGACACTCGTATTATCAATTTTAAGGATGAATTTCTTTGCAAGAAGAAATAGCGGCCATTTTTTGAACGCCTTTCGGACTGCAACGAACTCCTTGTTGATGTGTCATCTCTTTGCCTCATTCTCCGCAAAGAGTCTACTGCAATATCTGCATGGTACATCTCCTTCTGATGTGGACTTGGTAAGTACCGCTGCCCATCAATGGTCACTGGCATCTGTATATAGTACCAGATTATCCTCGTCATTTGGAATGGTTAATTTTCGGAGCTTCTTGCAAACCTTCTTTAATTGTTTAACCATCTCTCGGTGTGATTCCTCCCATTTAAACTCAACATCTTTCTTTAATAGAGGACTGAATACCTTTCTGTATTACGCCAGATTGTTGATGAACATTCTAGCAAAGTTGACCACTCCTAGGAAGCTCTGGAGTTGCTTCTTGTCCTTGAGTTCTTCAAGAAATTCTTGAATCTTTTCTACAATGTGTGGTTGTAGAATAATCTCACGAACTCATGCTCATTTTCTTATTTTACTTTGAGTGCGGCTTTGAGCTCATTTTTAATCCACCAGGTTAGAGAATCTTCATTGAAGTTTCTCTGTATCTTCTTCTTGACGTCCTCCAAAGATGTTTGTTCTTCGATTGTGACGTCTCTATGTAGGCTTTTCCCCAAGCTTGCTTTGAGAAGGTGGATTGTTTTTTCCTTTAGTTTCTTCATCTTCCATCCTCCTCTAGTTTCGGTTCTCAATTAAAGGATTGCTTCGCCATATTTCCTTCGATCATTCATCTTTTGATGGTTAAGTTTTCAGTCATTATCACCACACTTGCTACGAAATCTGATTGACATTTTTCTTTGAAATGTATTACGCAGTCTTGGTGCGATGATCTTATGTTAACAAAGGGTTGTGAAAATAAGCCTTCTTGTTGCATTTTATTGGGTAAAATGCTTGAATGTCTGTAGGAAGTTATTTCCTAGAAGAATGTCTGCAGGATAGCGATCATCTTCTCACTCTCCGTCTTCGGCCATGTGACCTCCGTCGTCTTTCCCTTTTGGTGTAAAAGGGGTTCTATTCTTAAGGTTGGTGGCAACCTTCCTCCTAGCCTTCTCCCTATCACCTTGGTTTCCAGGAGCTCTACTTGCTTTATCAACTTCTTGATGAGGTCGAGTTGTTTGTTCTGCAACGTCTCCACCGTATCCATCTTGAGTCTGATCTCAAATATCGTCTTGGAAATGTTTTGGCAATATTCTCCAAAGAATTTCATCGTCTTCTGTAATTCTCTAAGATCTTGGTTCATCTTAGAGTTATCTGCCTCGATCTCTTTCCACTCTGTCATTTTGACCACCATGAAAAGTGATATGGCTTGTAGATCTCTTTCGAACCTTGATTTGGTCGTCTTCTCCATTGTTCGTGTCTGGGGACACGTCCATGTATCTCAGTGAAACTTTAGAGTTTTACTATGTTTCTTGATACTTCTTTGGAGTATCTTATTTCCGTCTAGCGGCTTTCCTCCAAATTTTCTTCCTCGGTGTAATTGGCACGGGCTTCTTCCTGTTTCCATCTTCGGTCGAGTCCATCCCAGAATCGGTCGTTGGCCTCTTCCTTCTTTTCCGCAATTTGCCTATACAATATATTATAACATTGTTGCATCTGACTATTGTTACTCCCGTATCCAACAGGCCAGTATGCACTGTCGCTCCAGTCTTGAACAAGGCTAGTAGTCCTGTCACTCTCGGATATCGAACTTTCATTTGGATCCATATTTCTTTGAAACTCTCCTCTCGTTAAGTGATATAAGTTTATAATAATTTTTTCATTTATAAATAAATAAATTTAGGGTTCTGATACCATTTTTAAGCTTTAGGGAATGTTGAAATAAGGTAAAAATGAGGTATAAACTTATTTGGGTTAAAATTAATATATCTAAAATTATTTAAGTTAAAATAATACATCAATAGTAAAAGAGGGTGAAAGTCGCCACTACTAGTGGCACTTCAACTTATTTTATTAAAGGGTCCACAAACCACTATATTTTGTTAAAGAGAAATTTTAAACAACACATTTTATTAAATGAGCCCACTTTTGAATGTTTGACTGACACTTTCAAATTTTTTAATTTTATGATCACATTAATTTTAAGTATTATTATAATTTTAATAATTAATAAAATTATTAATTTTAAAATCTATAAAGAGAAGGAAAAAGACATCCCTTAAATTAATTGCGTAGTGATGGTGATGAAATGCGAGCGCAGTGATGTTGATGGATATGCGAGCTTAAATTTTGCACGGGTGACCGGCACAACCGTTATTATTATTATTTTTTATATTTTTATACTTTACTAATTGATGGATGGATAATCCGTCTCACATAATATGATCCGTGAGACGATCTCACACAAGATCTATCCATATATATATATATATATATATATATATATATATATATATATATATTTGAAAATATTATTAACCTTAAAACTTTAATAAAATCTAAAAGATGAAAAAGATTAATTTCAATAAAATTTTAAAAGAAATTGAATTTGGAAAAAATGGAGTAATATAATATGAAAGTTAAATTATTATCATATACAAATATTTAATGACGCATAAAATATGTAATTAGATTTACAATAAATAATTTAATCACAACAAAGAATCAAAATATTTGTGTAATACCTACAAATCTTAGGCTCCAAGTTGTTCTACGTCATACTTAAAATATATATATATATATATATATATATATATAATACACATACTTAAAATATCAAACAAGACAACTCATTTAGTTAGCTGGATGATGACGTAGAACAACTTGGAGCCTAAGATTTGTAGCGGAAGAGAAGATTTAGTTATAATATTTTTATTATCTTCCGTGTGTATATATATATATATATATATATATATATATATATATATATATATATATATAACCTCTTCATTATTTTTAACTTTGGCATTAATAAAAGAGAGAGTTAATTCAGAAGTCAAGGTAACTCTCCCTCTCTCTTCATACGTTTTCTCAAACACACACATAATATATATATATATATATATATATATATATATATATATATATATATATATATATATATATATATATATATATATTAGTATGAAATTCGCGTACAACGCGAGATCATTTAATTATTATTCTTATTTTTTATAATTAAATAATCTGTGTTATATAACGTAATAATATTAATTAAGGAATTTTTTTAATAGCTAGACAATTTCTTTCATCAATGTTAAGAATTTGCAACAAATTATAAAATTTGACTTTTGATAATGTAACATATAACTAAATCATGCAAAAAGTTAATATATATGTTAATATATTCTAATTATTTGAAAGAATCTTGACTTCTATTTTAAATGTTACTTTATAATATAATATAATTGAAAACTATTTATTACTCCTCATGTCTCTCCAAAAAAATCTTTAACCACATAGAGACAATTTTGTCTCTTTGCTGTGTATTTATATAGTTGTTAGTAATTCATCTTTTCATTGTATTTAAGTGCAATTATGATCAAAGCATGTAATTTTTAGTAATAATAATAAATTCATAATTTTACTGTTTGTCTAAAATAAATATCAATTATATATAAAAAAATCTCAATTTATTCTTTTTTTTCCATACATGATTTGATTTGATACTAATTAATTTATTTGTATCGAATGATTTATTTATTAATTGCAATTGATGATACTAAAGTAAATAAGTCATAATAAGTGTATAGGAAAAATAAATAAATAGTAAAACTATACATGAACGACACGTTAGCAAAAAAGAACTTTACAATATATATATATATATATATATATATATATATATATATATATATATATATATATATATATATATATATATATATTGATTATTACGAAAAATAAGGTTAAACATTTTATAATTAATTAAAATAAAATTATTCAAATATTTTAAATAGTTGCTAATATTATAAATAATATTTAAATGGAGTATTACTTTTTACTCACGATTATGGTTTAATATTTCTTAATTAACTTTCTACTTTCATTAATTATTATTTTTAAGAAACTAATATAATATATATATATATATAATATTTTTAAAAAATAAATACAAAATAAGGAAATTAATTATAAATAAATAAGGAAAATGTAAAATAAATTATTTAAAAATTAAAAAATAAGAAAATTACACTTCATAACGGAGTGCCCTAGAGATGACATGCAGGCCGAAAATTTTTTGCTATAGTATACTTAAGATATATATATATATATATATATATATATATATATATATATATATATATATATATATATATATATATATATATATATATATATAAATGTTACTTTAAATAGCCATTACTCTCTGTACATACATATATAATATACTGTATTGATGTATATATGTATATATCTATACACATCACTCATATATGATATACTTACACACGGCTTCTCTTGTGATTCATCTATTTTGTAATTTTTTTATCATGTTATATATGAAAATTATTGTTTCGATACGTAGATTCCAAATATATAATTATTTTATGAAATAGATTGATATGAGTTAGAAAAGCTCCGTCGAAGTTTTTAATCCTTTAATAATAATTTTGTTTCGATGTGATATAACTTTGATATTATAGGTCATTTTGAAGCCCTCCTCACGAGGATCACAAATATATAATTAATTTTGAGTTTGGATGTGAAATGACAAAGATATAGCGAAACCCACTTCGAGTTCGAAATTGCATCCCATTTAAGGGAAAATATCAATTTTGGTCTTATAGGATATGCCAAATCCAACTTTAGTCCTCAAGTTTGGTAATTTCTCAAAAGTGGTCCTCCAATGTCCGCTTTTGGTCCTTTAGGTCCCCTTTTTGGTCATTTTTGTCCACTTTTGATCCTCTAGGATAGGCCAAATAAGGACTAAAAGTGGACAAAAAGGACCAAAAGTGGATAAAAAGACTAAAAGCGGACACTGGAGGACCACTTTTGAAAATTTACCAAACCTTAGGACTAAAGTTAGATTTTGTATATCCTAGAGGAACAAAATTGATATTATCCCTCCCATTTAAACCTCATTTTTTATTGGTATACATGTGATTCTCGCCTTGCGAGGATTCCATAAGTGCTTTTGGATTTTCAATCGGAGATGTATAATTTTTGTTGGGTCAAAGTGTAAGAAAACTTAAGTTTAGGGTAAAGTTTAAATGAGAATTTGATATAATGCAGGAACTGGATTGAAATTTATAATAATAATAATAATAATAATAATAATAATAAAAATAATAATAATAGATGTAAAAAACGAAACATAAATTTTGAAAAAACGAAAATTGGTTTCTGGGCACGGCATGTACCAGACAATGACGGAGCCAGAAAATTTACTTAGAGGGAAAAGTATATTTAAATTTTTTGCATAGTATTAGATCTTTATCGTTTAATACATAATAGATTTAAAAAATTCGAATTTAAGCATACATATTTATTTAGGATTTTTATCAAAAATATTATAAATAATATATATATATATATATATAATAATAATAATAATAATAAAATCAATAATAAATTTTAAATTTAAAGAAAATGAATTTAAAATAATAACAACAAAATAAACAATAAATTTACATTGAAGAAATAAAAAGTACAAAATGAAGAAATCATAATTTTTAATTTGAAATTATAAAAGCAACCATATAAATTGAAAGATAAAATAAATATATTTATATATTTTTAATAAATACGAGTATATAATATATATAATTATAAATTTAAACTAAAAAAATATGAAAATGATAAAATAATTAATTAAAATTAAAAGAAAGTAAATGAATTGAAGAGAAATGAAGATATAAGGATTCGAACTCTTGTTCATACATTGCATGTTGACAGCTATGACCGCTATACCAACACCCTAAATTTTAAGATTATGTATATTATATATACTAAAACATAAATTTTCAGGGGGACCAGCGTCCCCCCTCCCCCGATCCTACACAGCCTCCGCCTATGGTACCAGATATTTTTAATATTAAACATTATTATAATTTTATATATATACTTTAACATTTTATTTATAATTATAATTATAATTTATATACTAATTTAAATTTTTTATATCAAGTATTAATTATAATTTTACCATTACTATTATTTTAAGTATAGAATCTTTATTTAATATCCGTCTTTAATAAAATTTGTGTCATTTGTATTCATATTTTTTTACTACGATGTGATTAGAGTCGAAAAATATGATTATTAAATTAGTATTGTATTTTTTGAAATATGTTTTTCTATTTATTATTTAATGATTAATTATTTATATTTTCTAAGGTTAATAATTAGTTTACTTTTTAATTATATCATATTAGAAATTTAACTTAAGTACTAGGAATTATTATTAGAAGTAGAACTCGGTTTAGTATACCCTTGCAGGCATTCCTGAGATCGAAGAGCAAGCCCAGTTCATCCTACTATTTTCCTAAAAGTTCAAGGTGAGGGTTACTTTCACTCTTTATCGAATGCCACAATTTTATGTCATGATTGCTACGTTAAAATGTGATATGTGTTACTAATATGTCATGTTATGTGTCATGTGTGCTTTTAGTTTGATGACAAATATTTTTCTACTAACATTTGTACGGGGTGACGACTCAATGCACATATACCAACTAACACAAGTTATTGGGCGACGGTTCAGTACTAAAAATATTTCAAATATACTAATACTTGTATTGAATGACGATTCAATGCACATATACCAACTAACACAAGTTATCGAATGATAGTTCGGTCTAAAATATTTTCATTGAGTTATCGAACGACAATGTGCAAAATATTTTATTAAATGTCATATGTTACATTTTATGGTATATTTGACATGCATATTTATTTTAACTGTGCAATCATTTAAGTTAACCCATTGAGTGTATTTTAGACGATCACCCCATATTGATTTTTGGAACAAGGTTTAGAAGATGAAGAGGCCCCTGCAGATGTCCCAAGCCCTTAGAGGATTTTATATTATGACTTATATTTTGGTATTTTGTTAGAACTTTATTTCAGATATATTATCTAAATGTACTTATTTTGGATATTTTAGTCTACTCAGTAAGTAGACGGTAATATGTAAAATAATCTTTATGCCACTTTTACTTTAATATATTATCGTTTTGGGGATTTTTATATTATTTCTGATGTGCATTCTTGACCCCTTTATTATTATATTGGAAATTGTATATATAGTATCGTCCCAACCCAATAGCGTAACCCAGGGCGTTACAATGTGGTATCAGAGCAGTCTATATCAGACTTGCTCAAGTATCTAATTTAGCTCATAATACTACAACCCTAGAATAACTCATTCCCTTAGATTATGACATCATTATACTATAAGATTTCCTGGTGTGTTTATTTTAATATTTAGAGTTCTTTAATATTTAAATAAACTTAGAATGGATTTTGAACTTGTAAATCAGATGGACATCGATGAGATTAATGCTCGGAGAAGGTTCAGGGCTCAACTCTGGGGGCACACAAAGAGCAAGATTTGGGAACTCACATTAGTGAGATGGCGATTCTACAACTCCAAGATGCTCAAGGCAATCGTTTAAGGAATAACTTCGGTCACTGCATCCTTTTAATTAACATTGTTCTCAAGTCATGGACCGACATTGCACTGAATCTATAAAATGAGAAGTTTGTGGTTCCGCCTGGACCCCCCATTGTGGATTATATAGCTCATAGTGCATGTTTGTTCCACACCTGACTTCTGAGTCACGTGCCACTCGTTCCTCCGAATCAGGCATTTGGATTGGAGGAGATTCCTGCTACATTAGAGGAGCCTGAGGAGCATGGGCCTGGGGTGATGGGGAAGTTGTTGATTAGAAAGACTAGTACATACTGACTTAGGCCTGTTATGACTCTTATTACAGTAGTAGCGACATGTTCCTATAGTAGGAACCTTTTTGACCCGTAAGTGGGTAGTGTGTATATATATGTATGTTTAGATGTCACACTTAATAGGCCCTTTAAGAGACAGTACCTTATGATGCATAATCTGTTGATATATGATTAAAATGGTGAATTTTTTAGTGCCATAATGGCACGATTGTGCGAGTATAAATATTTATATGTTTAATTATCTTATTTGTTATGTTTAATTGAAGTACTATTATAACTATAACACTTTTATCAGATTATGAGTCGGAGAAGACCACAAAACCTACCTACAAATGAGAATCTTGAGATAGTGATCCAGGAGATGATTTAGTGACAATCCTTCAAAGATTGGCTCAACTATTTCACGCAAACTATACACGACCACCACCACTACCAGAACCTATTCTTAGAAATGACTCAGTCTTGGTAATTAAACAATTCCAACATTTCAATCCACCAACATTCAACGGAACGGAGGACCCATGGAAGCTGAGAAATGGTTAGGTCGTTGGACAATATTTACACCTATCTCGGTTTCACTGATGCATAGAAAATCACTGCGCTGTTTTCCAGTTCGTGGGCCAAGAAATATCTGGTGGGAGGCTTACAGACGTACCAAGACACCTGAATAGAAGGCTAAGATGACATGGGAAGAGTTTAAGGATGTGATCATTCAAAACTACATGCCTCAGTCATACCGAGATGAAAGGAAAAGTGAATTTCTGCACTTAAAACAAAGAACAATGAGTGTTTTCCAATATGAAAGAGAATTCAATTAACTCTCCAGATTTGCCACACACCTTGTGAACACAGAGGAGAAGAAAGCTAGACAATTTGAAAAGGGATTACGGTATGAGATCAACACTATCTTAGCATGAAAAGAGATGATGAGCTTTGCAGAGGCATTTTCCAGAGCTCAAGAAAGTGAGTCTCGATAGAAGAACAACAACAACCACAATAAAAAGGCGATAGAGATACCTGCGAATCACAAGTGGGAGGACCGGTGATTAGAAAAGGAAATCATAAAGTTCAGAACAAGCAAATATAAATCAAAGGAGGATCAGGACCACCGCCACTCGGAACATATTCTCCCTGCCCAAAATGTGGAAAGAATAATCTTGGAGCATGCTTATATGGAACCAAAATATGCTATTGATGCTGTAAACTGTGATACACCATACTAGAATGCCCAAAGGCTAATACCGCAGGAGGATCGAGTGCTAGACTAGTACGTGCATTTCCTATGACACAGGAAGAAATGGAAGAATAACAAAAAATAATGGCAGGTATGCTATCAGTATTTGGCACACCTGCTCTTATACTTTTCGATACGGGAGCCACTCATTCATTCATATCTGCTAAAATATATAAGAAGGTAGAGAGTAATTATGTCGAGTTAGAGAAATCTACTTTAGAGGTTAGTATACCTTCGGGAAATACTGTCCGAATTACGCAACTGTGCAAAAATGTGAAGATAAGAGCTAATGATAGAACCTTATTGGCAGACCTCTACATAATCAAGATGAAAGATTTTGATGTAATCTTAGAAATGGATTGGCTTAGAGCTAATCATGCTATAATTAGATGTTGTGAGAAAGAAGTACAGTTCTAACTCCCAGGAGATGAGAAGTTTACTTTTCACGGAGCGAAAGCTGGAGTAGTACCACGAGTTATATATATAACGAATGCGATCAAAATGATGAAGAAAGATGGATGCCAAGCATTCTTAGTAAGTATCGTGGAAAGTGAAGGCGGAAAGATGAGTTTAGAGGATGCTCCTATTATGTGGGAATATGAAGATGTGTTTTTAGAAGACTTACCAGGCTTGCCACCTGAAGGCAAGTAGAATTCACAATCGATTTGGTACCGGGAGCAGCACCAATCTCAAAAGTACCTTATCGAATGGCACCAAAGGAGTTGCAAGAATTGAAAATCCAATTACAAGAACTCTTGGAATTGGGTTTCATACGCCCTAGTGTTTCACCCTTGGGAGCACCTGTTTTGTTCGTGAAGAAGAAAGATAGTTTGTTTAGGATGTGTATCGATTAACGATAATTGAATAAACTTACCATTAAGAATAAGTATCCCTTGCCAAGGATTTAGTATCTATTTGATCAATTAGGCGGTGCTAGTGTGTTCTCCAGGATAGATATGAGATCGGGATATCCTCAAGTGTGAATCAAGCAAAGCGACATTTCAAAGACTGTTTTTAGAACACATTACATTATGAGTTCGTAGTGATGCTTTTGGTCTTAGCAACGCACCAACAATTTTCATGGATTTGATGAATCGTATTTTCCTATCATACTTGGACAAATTTGTGATCGTATTCATTGATGATATCTTAGTGTATTCTAGAGATCGAGAGCAACATGAAGAACAACTAAGAATCGTTCTAGAGACACTAAGAAAGAAAAGGTTGTATGCCATGTTCAATAAATGTTAGTTTTGGTTAGATAAGGTTGTCTTTCTTGGGCACATTGTGTCAGCTCGAGGAATCGAGGTGGATCCAGCCAAGGTAGAAGCAGTAGAGAAATGGAAGGCTCTTACGAATGTGGGAGAAGTACTGAGTTTCATTGGATTGGCTGGATATTATAGAAGATTTATTAAGGGATTTTCAAAAATTGCAGGGCCCTTGACGAGATTAAATCGCAAGGAAGTTAAGTTTCGTTTGACGGAAGAGTGTGAAAAGAGTTTCAGTCTTCTTAAACAGGAATAAGTCACTGCAACTGTACTGACAATTCCTGATGCAACAGAAGGATTTATCATCTATAGTGATGCTTCAAAGTAAGAATTGAGATGTGTTCTGATACAACGTGACAAAGTAGTTGCCTATGCGCCTAGACAACTCGAGATCCATAAACAGAACTATCCAACTAACTATTTAGAACTGGCAGCAGTGATTCATGGCCTGAAGATTTGGAGACATTATCTGTATGGAGCAAAATGCCAAATTTATACGGATTACAAGAGTTTAAAATACTTTTTTGAACAAAACGAATTAAACATGAGGCAAAAGAAATGGTTGGAACTAGTCAAATATTACAATTGTACAATACTGTACCATCCAGGGAAGGAAAATGTGGTAGCAGATGCTCTAAGCAGAAAAGGCAGAGGAGAATTAGTCTGCTGTATAACAAACAAAGAATTATTAGTGGTTGAGTTCTCTCGGATGAGTTTGGAAATCGTGTTACCTCCAAGTAACATTCAAGCAGTATTAACTGTGCACGTTATTGATTAAACCCTCCCTAAGCGATAGAGTCAAGGAACTTCAAGATGGAGACGAATTTCTCAGAAAAATTATTGGGGAAGGAAAGAGATTCGCTCTCACTGACGGATAGGTACTCATCTTTGGAAAAAGATTATATGTTCCTAAAAATGAAGATCTTATAAGAGAAATTTTGTCAGAAATTCATTGTACTCCATACACGGTACATCTAGGAGGAACCAAGATGTATCAAGACTTGAAGAATGCATTTTAGTAGAAAAATATGAAGAAGGAAATATGTTTGTTTATCCAAAGGTGCATGACTTGCCAGCAAGTGAAAGCAGAACATCAACGACCTTCAGGACTCTTGAAGCCATTAGAGATTCCTGAGTAGAAATGGGAGCATATTACAATGAATTTCATTGCAGGACTACCAAGATCTACACGATGAAATTAAGCTATATGGGTAATCGTAGATCGGTTGACCAAGTCAGCGCATTTTCTCCCAGTCAAAATAACTCACTGAACGGATAAGATTGCACAAATCTATCTAGAAAAAGTTGTCAAACTACATGGTTTACCAGTTTCAATAGTTTCTGATCGAGATCCAAGATTTATATCAAAATTCTGGTACAGCTTACATAACGCGATGAGCACGAAGCTAAAGTTTAGCATGGCATTTGACCCTCAAACCGACGGCCAGTCTAAAAGGACTATTCAAACATTAGAAGACATGTTGAGGGCATGCGTCCTAGAATTTGGTGAAAGTTGGAAAAGATACATACCACTGATAGAGTTTGCTTACAACAACAGTTTTCAATCCACGATAGGCATGGCTCCTTACGAAGAACTTTATGGAAGGAAGTGTAGATCTCCCTTCTATTGGGATAAAGTTGGTAAAAAGAAAGTTCTAGGATCAGAGATAGTAGAAAAGACAGTGGAAGTCATTGAAAGAATCAGAAGAAGAATTTTGACAGCACAAAATCGACAGAAGTCCTACGTTGATAAGTGACGCAAGGATTTTCAGTTCCAGGAAGGAGAAAAAGTTTTTCTCAAAATCTCATCAATGAAAGGAATTTCTCGCTTTGGAAAGAAAGAAAAACTCAAACCAAGATACATTGGGCCTTAAGAGATTTTGGAGCGAATCAGCGAGTTAGCATACAAATTAGCTTTACTACCTGAACTAGCAGGAGTACATGATGTATTTCACCTGTCCATGCTACAAAAATATATATTTGATCCAAGCTACGTTGTTAACCACGAGATAATAGCAATCGATGACAACTTAGCGTATGAAGAATTTCCTATATCTATTCTTGACAAGAAAGTTCATAAACTAAGGAATAGTGAAGTTACATTAGTCAATGTACAATGGAGCCGACACAATGAAGAGGAAGCAACGTGGAACGCTAATACAACATACGAAATAAATATTCGAATCTACCTATACCTGGTAAGTGAAATTTTAAGGGCAAAATTTTTATTTTAGTAGGGGTGGATGTAATACCCATATATATATATATACACACACACATACATACATACATACATACATACTAGTATAAACCCGCGTACTACACGGGATCATTTATTTATTATTTTTATTTTTTATAATTAAAAAAATATGTGTCATGTAACGATTCAATATTATATTAGGGAAAAGTTTTTTTATTTTTATTAATTTTTTTTTTATTTTATAGCTAGACAACTTCTTTTATCAATGTAAAAAATTTATAACAAATTATAAATTTTGACTTTTGATAATGTTACATATAACTAAATCTTGGGAAAAAATAATATATATATATATATATATATATATATATATATATATATATATATATATATATATATATATATATTCAATTATTTTTTAAAGAATTTTGACTTTTTTTTAAATGTTACCTTATATCATAATACAATAAAAACTATTTATTACTCTCTCCATTTCTCAAAAAAAAAAGTGTAATCACATAGGAGCAATTTTGTCTCTTTACTTTTTATATATGTAGTTGATAGTATTTCATTTTTTATTGTATTTACGTGCAATTAAGATCAAAGTATGTACCTCCAAGTAATAAATCCTTAATTTTATTGTTTCTTTAAAACATCAAATATTTCATAATAAAATTAAAATAATTCTTATAAGTTTTATAATTAAAAAATCTCAATGTTTTTTAAACATGATTTGAAACATAATATTTAAGTAGAGTATTATTTTGTACTAATGATAATGGTTAAATATTTCTTAATTAATTATATAATAGTAATTCTATTTCCATTAATTGTTAGTTTCAAAAAATAAATTTTATAATTCATATCTAATAATTGAATAATTAAGATATAAATAAATATTAATATACCAAATTTAAAAAATTAACAAACATTTACAAATTTGATTCTAACGTTATTTGATATGAAATAATGATTGAACTTAAAGAACTTATACTTTCGATTCTCTATATGAATTAGTTTTAAACCTCTTATTCTATAGATAAATCGATTCAAGAAAACTTGAATTGATCCTCTTTCACTTGAAGAATATTTGAATCGATACGTTAGATGTAAATCTTAAAGAATAGTTGAATTCGATTCTTAAGAATACTTGAATCGATCATCTTCCTTAAAAAATCAATTCTTATTTAAATCGATTGTGAATAGGTAAATTGATTTAAGAAAACTTGAATTTCAAGATTCGATTCTTAAGAGGTAAATTGATTCAAGTATTCTTGAATCGATCTTCTTCCTCTTGAAGAATTGATTCATAAGAGGTAAATTGATTCAAGAATACTTGAATTGATCCACTTCCTCTTGAAGAATAATTGAATCGATTTTTTAGAAGTAGATCAATATTTATTTGATTTGCTCTATCAAAATAAATTTTTATACTATCATAAATTAATATTCTAGAGGAACTTGAAAAAAAATCATATTCCTCTTAAAGAATCGAATGTGTATGTTTAGAATGAATAGCCAGAAAGTCTTATTTATAGAAGAATGAATAGGCAAAAAGACTTATTTATAGGTGGGGTGAGAATGAATATTATATGAAATATTCTTTTTTCCCTTTATATATAATTTGATTTGATGCTAATTAATTTATTTATATTAAAATATTTAGTAATTAATTAATTAATGATAAATATACAATAAAGAGATAAAATTGCCCTTATTTGGTTGCATGTTTTTTTGGAGACAGAGTGAGTAATAAATAATTTTCAATTGTATTATATTATAAGGTAACATGAAATTGTCTAGATATTAAAAAAAATCTCCCTAAGCACAACCACGTATAAGAAAAATAATATTTTTAATTAATATTTAGATATATGCTTTTTATTAAAATTTTGTTCTACTCTATTTATATATATATATATATATATATATTAAATTTATTACTATATATAAACAATTAAATAAATATATTTTTTACCCAATTAAGATTCATTATTAATAATAAGAAATACATATCATTTAAAAAATATTTAATAAAGAAGTATTGAAAAATTCAAAAAAATTTAGAAAATTACACGTCATATTGGAGCGTTTTGAAGACGACACGTAAGCGAGAAAAATTTCGGCTATAGTATACTTAAGATATATATATATATATATATATATATATATATATATATATATATATATATAATAGTCATTACTCTCTGTACATACATATATAATATACTTTATTGATGTATATATGTATATATCTATACACGATACCCATATATGAAATGCTCACACACGGCTTCTCTTGCGATTCGTCTATTTTGCAATTTTTTTATCATGTTATATATGAAAATTATTGTCTCGATGCGTAGACTCCAAATATATAATTATTTTATGAAATAGATTAATATGAGTTAGAAAAGCTCCGTCGAAGTTTTTAACCCTTTAATGACATATTTTGTTTTGGTGTGACATAGCTTTGATATTATAGGCCATTTGAAGCCCTCCTCACGAGGATGACAAACATTAGTTTTGAGTTTGGATGTGAAATGACAAAGATATAGTGAAACCCACTTTGAGTATGAAATTGCGACCCATTTAAACTTCATTTTTCATTGGTATACATGTGATCATCGCCTTGCGAGTACTCCATAAGTACTGTTGGATTTTCAATAGGAGTTGTATAATTTTTGTTGGGTCAAAGTGTAAGAAAACTTTAGTTAAGAGAAAAGTTTAAAAGAGAATTTGATATAATGCAAGGATTTGAATGCAATTTAATATATATTTTAATAATAATAAAAATAATAAAAATAATAACAATAATAATAATAGATGTAATAAACGAAACTTAAAATTTGAAAATATGAAAATTGGTATCTGTGCACCGCATGTACCAGATATTTTTAATATTAAACATTATTATAATTTTATATATATATACTTTAACGACAAATTCTCTTGTGAGACGTTACATATGTGAGATGGTTTGTGAGACCCCTTAAAATATGTCTATTATATAGATAAAATATGTTTAATGATGGCTAAAGTATGTTTTCAAAAGTATGAGAATTAAAATATGATATTAGGGTGTTATAATATGATTCATTGTTGATATACTTTAATTACAAACAAGCATATTTTACCTATATAATAAGCATACTTTAGTAATATGTCAATTCGTCTCACAACCGTCTTACAATAAACCTGTCTCACAAGAGAGTTATTCTCTACTTTAACATTTCATTTATAATTATAATTATAATTATAATTTATATACTAATTTAATTTTTTATATTAAATATTAATTATAATTTTACCATTACTATTATTTTAGGTATATAATCTTTATTTAATATTCTTCTTTAATAAAATTAGTGTCATTTGTATTCATATTTTTTTTACTACGATGTATGATTAGAGTCGAAAACTATGATCATTAAATTGCTATTGTAAATTTTAATATATGTATTTCTATTTATTATTTAACGATTAATTATTTATATTTTCTAAGGTTAATAATTAATTTACTTTTTAATTATATAATATTAGAAATTTAACTTAAGTACTAGGAATTATTATTAGAAGTAAAACTCAATTTAGTATACCCTTACAGGCATACATTGAGACCGAAGAGCAAGTCTAGTTCATCCTACTCTTTCTCTGAAAGTTCAAGGTGTGGTAATTTTCACTTAGGGCTGTTATATGTAACGAGCTGCTCATCGGCTCGGCTTGACTCAGTGATGAGAGTGAAAATAAGCGTGTTTTAGTGTCCAATTCAACACCTGTTTGACGAGAATTGTTGTCTTATATTAGCACAAGTATCTTATATTCAATATATGTGAGAAAAATGTGCACTTGAGATATTTTATTGTGTTTTAGGTGGAAAAAGGGATCAAAAGTGCCAAGTTGGAGAAAAGGTGTAATTTATGTAAGGATGCTCTGAAACGCACGTCCAACTTGTGTAATTATTATGTATTTTTGTGGAGCTCTAAACTAGAAGTATGATATATGGATGGAAAGCTACAGAAGAGAGGGTCGTTTTGGCGTAAAGAACACTTAAATCGGATTCCAAATGAGAAAGTTATGATCAAAGTGGTGACGCCGCGCAAGCTGTGCTGAACAGAACGGCTGTGCCACTTTGCGTGACATTTTATATATTTAATTGTTGGTTTTTAGGAGAGTTCTTTATATGGATAGAAAACCAAGGAAGAGAGGATCACATGAATGCAAGAATTACTCAAATCGGAGGTCGAATGTGGAAGTTATGCGCGAAACGATGAGACTGAGCAAGCTTGCTCGACCAGAATTATTTTGGTCGAGCGGAAGAGGTCAAGTCGAGCAAAATGTGTAAAAACTTACAGAGAGCTTGCTCGACCATTGCTCGACTTGGAGGCTTTATTCGACTTCTGAAGGCTTGATCGAGCAGAATGTCGCTGATGCTATTTTTGGTAGTTTCGGGTTTCTTTTACCAAATTTGGCGTATGTCTCAAGTAAAAGCCCATCCAAGGCCTATAAGGAGAACTTACAAGTATAAAAGGGGATGTAGATCACATCATTAATCATCGTAGAATCATATTGGATTGGAGAGAGACCACAACAATACTACACCCCTCAAGGGGGATCACCCCCCAACCATCATCCACATCCTTTCCTCTGTCCATCCATCACTTTGAAGATTCGTTTGTGGAATCAAGAGGAGAACCAAGAGGAGGATTCAAAACGGAGAAGGACGTGACGACTCCCGCATCTAAGGTTTATTTCGTTTCCTAATTTATCTTGTAATTTTTCAGACATCCGAATAATATCTATCCAACACCCATGATTGTTCTTCGTAACATCATGAGCTAGAGCCTTTTTGGTAGAATTAGTGTTGTGATGGTTTTTATGAATTAATTGAACTTTCGTGTGTATACTCCGTATGACACTACTTGTGAATTTATTTTATATATGACTGCACGTTTTTAATCTATATTCACGATCGTTTTGTGCATCTTCAATTGGAATATAGAGTCTGAATATATATCTTGGTTGTAGATTGAGTGCGTTTACCGCTGAACAGGATTCCAAGTTATGATTCTAAGTGAGGGAATCCGATGCTTCATTAGAACTATCATATATGAATACTTATTAATTGAATTGAATTCGGGTTATTAAGTGGAATAAAGAGGATAATTTTATAGTACCTATAAAGGGAGATCATATCGGGTTAGAGTACCAATTGGCCAGGGAAATAATTGATACTGATAGTACCTAGAAAAGGGGGTGGATTATATCTCTTGCTTCGAGGTTATTCACACGTGTTACACGCATGTTTACTTATTTCTATAGAGTAGATATGCATGGTTTAGTGATGAGTCCATATTCCACAAGGCAGAGTCGGATCAACACACGGAAGGGAAATTAATGAGTGAAACTGGATTATCCTAGGGCTATATATTCTCCTACTTGATCCACTTTCGTAATTCTTCTAGTGTTTATTTTATTTTAATTGTTATTTTATATTTTTGTTAGTAGATTAATCATTCAATCCTCGAACGTTATTGTCTTACGTCTTAATTAATTTAGTAAATAATTAAATTGATAATACGCCGTCCTTTGGGTTCGATAATCACTTGATAGCTTGCTTAAGCTATCATTGATATCCTTAATACTTGAAGATTAATTTTGCGTGCAAAAAAAATGCGCATCAAGTTCTTGGCGTTGTTGTCGGGGACGGCTGTTATTATTAGTTCATTATTTATAGTCGATTAAGACTTTTATTTGTGATTATTTAATTCTATCTAACCTTGAATTTTTTAAGGTACTTGTGCAATAGGAAAAGGAGAGGAAGGAAAGGAACGAATAAGACACTGAGCTAAACATAGCTGGAACAAGGCATAATCCGGATGATGTTGCCATACGTGAAATTTTCACGAACTATGGAATTGGTAACATGGGGTTGATAGGAGCAAGGGGGAAGATGATGATTTTGAGATAAATCCCGCTCTTATTAACATGGTTGAGAAGAATCCCTTTTCTGGAGATTGTTTTGAAGATCCATCTCATCATCTCCGAAGATTTCTTGGTTACGCACACACTCAAAAGGGAGCTGGAGCTAATGATAATGCTAGGTGGATTGCCCTATTCAAGTTTTTATTAATTGATATGGCAGAAACTTGGTATGAGACTCTTGATGCCATAGATTGCACTACATGGGACCAACTGCAGTAGAAGTTCTTGGAGAGATATATGTCACCCTCAATGATCTTAAGAATGAAGCAAGAGATCACTCAATTTGTTATGAATCAGGGTGAGAAATTTTATGAGGCATGAGACATGTTTAAAGATATGCTCAGGAGGTGCCCGCAGCATGGGATGTCTAAGGCTGAGTACATAAGCATCTTCTACTATGTATTGGATTGTGAGTCGGGAGGCGCTCTGTTATCTAACACAGCACTTGAAACAGAAAAGTTATTTGAAGACATCTCTATGAATTCACGTGACTGGCTAATGGAGAGAGATAGAGGATCAAATGTACTTGAAAATGTAGCACAGGTTGAACATCAAGTGGAGAAGCCGAATATGGATGTGATAAGTCGTAATTGTACTACATTATTTTAGATGAATTCATATATATATTTATTTGAGTTCTGATTATTTTATATTAATTATGACTTATTTCTATTTCACACATTATATTTTAATTATTTTAATTCTTGTCTAAACATGTTAAAATTGAGAGAAATTGTATAGTCCTTATTTTGTGTGACTGTTACGATTATTTTAATTGCTGGAAATAAAGATTTGATCAAGGAAAAATAAGGAGAGACTTGATTTGAAGAGAAAAAAAGGAAAATTACCAAAGGGAGAAAAGATACAATGAACCTGGACACTCTTCAGAAAGGAAGGTCAAAGAAGATAATTAATGGTTCCTTATTATACACGAAAATATGAGATCTTCTTTTTATTCAGGACATCACACACATCCATCGATTACTTCAACACATCCAGAACGCCGCTTGGAGGCAGATTGGGGAAGAGCTCCACCATCAAGGACAATATCGGTTCTTTTGTTCTTTATTTTTTATTTAATTTCTATTATGTAATTCGTTTACTAGTCCGAGGATTGTGAACCTCTCGTAGAATAATTACATGTTTGATTAGGAATAATATTATCAACTTGTTTTATGAATTTATTTTGTGATTGGCTTTGATGTGAATTATGATATTTCAATTGCTTGTTTAGACTAACCCTCTAATAGGTGATTGATTGTTCAATAACTATTTTACATATTATAATTCGTAATATTTATAATAAGTGAATCATGTAGCAAAATGAGGGAGTACCTCTTGAAATCACGAAGTCTAGGTTGTATGATTCGCTACCCCCATTTTCATAGCATAGTAGTCCTAATATCTAAACCCTAATGCATTGTCGAGTTTGAATCCATAGGGTTACTCGGGAATAGTTTAATCTAGAGGTCGTACCATAGGTTATTAAACTTAAGGATATTTCAAGTTAATTGGTTGTACTGTTAGCTTAGGGGCTTGAGTTTATGAACTTGTTGGTATTTTAGGAATTTCATACATGTGAATTAGGATACGGGAGGGGATCAAATCCTTGGACTAGGTTTGTTATTTTATTTGTTTATCTTATTTTATTATTTTTGTACATTTAATTATTTATGTTTTCATGTCTATTAGTTGTTAGACTCAATCCAATCCCCCCTCCAGTTACTTTTAAAAGCACAATTAATTCAATTGAAATTCAATTACTCCCTGTAGGATTGACTCTTACTTACCCTACTACATTCTAGTGGGGTTTGTTAGGAAAAATTACAAATCTTATTTTTGGGTGCCGTGACAGCACACCAGGATGATGAGATCGTCTCTAGTTTAGCTAACATCAACAAGCTACTAGAGTCCCAGTAGAAGTAGATTACAGAGTTGACACAAAGGGGGCCTAGTATGAAGCTGCACTAAGTGAAAAGTGTTGAATATACCTTCAATCGATACATGGCTGAGAATGATGTGAGAGTTGACCGCATTGAGCCTTCCATGAATGATGACCATGCAGAATTATCTAAGCAGTTGAAGGACCTTACTTCGATTATGAGGCAGATGGCCGCGAATGTGAATCAATTGACTCAAACATTGAAGAATAATGCCATAACATTGAGGTCCAAGATAAAGTATGAAGGTCCGAGATGCCGGCAAGCGAAAACGAAAGAAACATGAGAGTTGCTCGACCAACACAATCCTGTTCGACCACATTTGCAAGTCGAACTTAGGATGAGCAAAATCCGGAAAAACAGAATCATGACACTCTGTTTTCAGGTTTGCCGCTCGACCAGCACCTTTTCGCTCGATTAGACCATCTAAGTCTAGCTGAAGTCGAGCAGCACCTGGCCACGGGTAGCTCTCAATCGAGAGGTTTGCTCGACTTGGACCAGGTTGCTCTACCAGATCACCTAAGTCAAACATAAGTTGAGCAACACATGAAGGAGCATAGGTCGCGATCGCCTACGTCGTTCGACCAAGGACAAGTTGCTCGACCAACTTACCCAAGTTGAACAGAGGTCGAGCAGTCCCATTTTGTGCCCGATTCGATCCCGAATGCTACACCCATTGATCAGAACATTACATTACCATATCAAGAGCAGAACACTGAGCTTATAGTAGAGAAGAAATGGGAAAGAATAAAGAGGTTAAGAGCCGAGAAGCTTAGACTGCAGATGGATAATGAAGATGTGGTTTTCTCTCTTGATCAAGCAATGAAGATGCCAATAGAGACTCAATCTTGCAAGAGCATAGATGTGGTTTCTAACTTGTTTAATCTTGATTTTTCTAAGACAGATGATTCTGAATTTAAGTGGAAGATTGACAATGAGGTATCTAGACAGCCATGGGAGAAAGGAAATTCTGATGATCATATTTTTGTGACCAAGAAAGGTGAGGTGTTGAGTGTAGACAAGAAGAGAGAACGAAAGTATTTGAAGGTGAGGATGCGACAAGACCGTCCTCCGATCAAGTAGCCTACAAAGGTTATATCTGCGCGACTCTTCGACGTTAAATATGAGCGCCTGTTGGGGGTTTGCCCTTCCGTTTTATTGTTTTATTTCTTTCGTGTGAGTAAGAAATTTTTATATTTAAAGTGCTTACTAATCGGCAATTACATCTCTTTGCAAACTTAGTTTCAACTTACATTTTTACTAAGTTTGGGAGGGTGTGATTTTATTACCTCATTGAAGCACCAAGAGTATAATTTTTTCTTTGTAATGTTTACTAGGGGAGTTGATTTTTCGCGGTATCTTGAAACTTTATCGGTTTTTTGCAATTTGCCTATTGTTCAGTGGTGTTTCTAGTGTGTGGAGTCGATTAAATAGTCAATTGAGTCATTCTTATAGTTATCATATTTTATTATTGACGAATCCTGTGATGATGAGTGTGTTTGAGCTTTGATGATAGAAAAGGTAACTAGGTGGCAAGATGAGTTCTACGCTGAGGAGCTCGTGCATACGAAATAAGGTGCCCTCGTTTCCTTATTCTAATTTTTATGTGTGCTTTTAATTTGTAGGAGTGAATGGATTAAGTTTAAGGTGGTGATCCATGTGAGCTTATTTTTAAAATTATGCCTAAAATTCATATACTTTTGAAATTGATGAAGGAAACGTACTTGAATTATATTGTGGTATGACGTTCTATGTGTAATTGTGGGATGTTGCTTACCATGAAAAGTGTTCTATTACTTGTTAAAAACTCATGTGAGATTTTGAGCCTCGTTGATCATGTACACAATCACATGATTTTTCTTTTCTGGTGAGTATCGTTCTTGTGTCTGTATTATAGAACTTGCCTTGAGTCTCCTTGAATATTCAAGATTAGTCTAGCGGATTATGAAAATGATATTAGGCCATCTTTGATTTATAGCTCATCTTTTCCTATACTCTTTACCTGAATTCATTAAATCCCTAGTCAACCCATTTGAGCCTTGTTAAATCCATTCTTTTGATAGCCAATAAAGTTTAATTGAAGAGAGTGGTAATTTGAGGGATGATGAAAGAAGAGTCTTAAGGATCAAAGGAAAATTCCGGGAGTAGTGCTCAAATCTATTACTCCATGAAAATAAACACCCTAGGGTAGTGCTTAAATCTAGTACCCTATGGAGGATGTGAGAGGTAGTGCCCGAAACTGGTACCTCAAAAAAAAAAGAGAAAAAGGGTGAAGAAAAGGAATGATGGAATTGAAGAGCTAGAAAAAGTTGAAAAAATATGTTGTGTTTGAAGCAGAAATATGGGAGAGTTTGATGAGAATGTTGTACTTGAATAGAAGGTGATGAGGAAAAAATAAAGATAGAGAGAGACGGCTGCTTGATCGATCTGAATTTTGAGTCACTTATCCATATATTTCCTACATTTTCCAAAGAGTCTACATTACAACCAAGTAAAAGACCTTTTTTATCCATGATTTGCTAGCTACAAGTAAAAGGATAGTTGAGACAATGAGCAAGCTTATGGTTACACATGTACTTGAATTGAATCTGAGCGTAAACACCTTAACCCATAACTATACATCTTTTACACTTGAGTGCGAGTGATATATACTTCCTGTGAGAACATGTTAATGGAGCATTTGAATTGGTGATGATTGTCTTAACTTGTACGCCATGAATTGATTATTGCATGTAATAAGAGTTGCATTACCTAAGTTGAGGAAAATTGTATTTTGAATGGAGTATTTGTCATAGTCCTTGTTTCCCCGCTAATTTTCTTACTCTCTCACTTTATTTTTATTTTGTTGCCTCGGAACGAGCAACGAGTAAGTTTGGAGGATTGATGAGAGTAAAAATAAGCGTGTTTTAGTGTCTAATTTAACACCTGTTTGATAAGAATTGTTGTCTTATATTAGCGCGAGTATCTTATATTCAATATATGTTAGAAAAATGTGCACTTGAGGTGTTTTATTATGTTTTAGGTGGAAAAAGGGATTAAAAGTGCCAAGTTGGAGAAAAGGTGTAATTTGTGCAGGATGCTCTGAAACACACGTCCAACTTGTGTAATTATTATGTATTTTTATGGAGCTCTAAACTAGAAGTGTGATACATGGATGGAAAGCTACAGAAGATAGGGTCGTTTTGGCGTTAAGAACACTTCAATCGAATTCTAAAAGAGAAAGTTATGATCAAAGTAGTGCCGTCGCGCAAGCTGTACCGAACAGAACAGCTGTGCCAATTTGCATGACTTGTTATACATTAAAATATTCTATTTTAGAAGAGTTATTTATATGGATAGAAAGCCAAGGAAAAGAGGATTGTGTGAGTAAATGAATTACTCAAATTGGAGGTCGGATATGGAAGTTATGCGCGAAATGGTGAGACTGCGCAAGCTTGCTCGACCAATGAAAGCTTGCTCCACCAGAATTATTTTGCGGAAGAGGTCAAGTCAAGCAAAATGTACAAAAACTTACAGAGAGCTTGCTCGACCATTGCTCGACTTGGAGGCTTTGTTCGACTTCTGAAGGCTTGGTTTAGCAGAATGTCACTGATGCTATTTTTGGTAGTTTCGGATTTCTTTCACCAAATTTGGCGTATGTCTCAAGTAAAAGCCCATCCAAGACTACAAGGAGAGCTTACAAGTATAAAAGGGGATGTAGATCATATTATTAATCATCATAGAATCATATTGGATTGGAGAGAGACCACAACAATACTACACCCCACAAGGAGGGATCACCCCCAACCATCATCCATATCTTTTCCTCCATCCATCCATCACTTCGAAGATTCGTTTGTGGAATCAAGAGGAGAACCAAGAGGAGAATTCAATACGGAGAAGGACGCGACAACTCCCTCATCTAGGGTATATTTCGTTTCCTAATTTATCTTGTAATTTCCAGACATCCGGGTAAGATCTATCCAATACCCATGATTGTTATTCGTAACATCATGGGCTAGAGCCTTTTTGGTAGAACTAGGGTTGTGAAGGTTTTTATGAATTAATTGAACTTTTGTGTGTAAACTCCGTACAACACTACTTGTTGATTTATTTTATATATGACTGCATATTTTTAATCCATACTCACGGTCGGTTTGTGCATCTTCAATTGGTATATAGAGTCTGAATATATATCTTGGTTGTAGATTGTGTGTGTTCACCGCTGAACAGGATTCTAAGTGAGGGGACTCCGAAGTTTCATTAGAACTATTATATATGAATAATATAAATTGAATTGAATTCGGGTTATTAAGTAGGATAAAGAGGATAATTTTATAGTACCTATAAAGGGAGATCATATCTGGTTAGAGTACCAATTGGCCAGGGAAATAATTGATACTGATAGTACCTAGAAAGGGGGTGTAATTATATCTCTTGCGCCGAGGTTATTCACACGTGTTACACGCATGTTTACTTGTGTATATAGAGTTGATATGCATGATTTAGTGATACGTCCATATTCCACAAGGCAGAGTCGGACATCAACAAACGGAAGGTAAATTAATGAGTGAAACTGGATTATCCTAGGGCTACCTATTCTCCTACTTGATCCACTTTCGTAATTCTTCTAGTATTTATTTTATTTTAATTGTTATTTTATATTTTTGTTAGTAGATTAATCATTCAATCCTCAAACGTTATTGCCTTACATCTTAATTAATTTAGTAAATAATTAAATTGATAATACACCGTCCTTTGGATTCGATAATCACTTGGTCGCTTGCTTAAGCTGCAACTGATATCCTTAATACTTGGGGATTAATTTTGCGTGCAAAGAAAACGCGCATCACTCGGCTCGATAAAACTCGAGCTCAGCTCAATAAACTTGAGCTCGGCTCGACTCGCATACACTCGAGCTCATGTTTGAGCCCATTAAATGCTCGTTACGCTTTCGAGCCTAGTCGATCACTCAGCTCGTTAAGCTTGCGAGTACTCGCTTATATTAATAAATAATAAATAATATATTATTATTAATAATAAATATGTAGTAAATAATATGTTATTTTAATATAATAATATTAGTATATTACTACCCTAAATGTAACCCTAATTTTCATTCTTTCCTAATTCTGCCGCAATGAGGCAATGAGCCACCAGGCTTTCTGTTCCAACGACAGCCATTTCTTCCCAAATCAAGAGAGCGAAGAACCTCAATCCATCCTACCCAACTCAATCTCTCGTTGATTGGTTCAGTAATCTTCCATTCCTATTCTCTTGCAAGATTTAAGCCACGCTGCTTCCACTGTTCTCGACTTGTAATTGCCATCGATTTCAAGCTCAACTCTTCGCCACAGCTTCTTACGCTCACTAGCTTTAGCCGTCTTTGGGTGAAAGAGTGGAGTGTATCTCATCAACTCCATTTACTGGTTAGATCTAAATCTATTTTCCCTTTTGTATTGTCTATCTTTAATCGATCTATAAAAAGATAGAAATGAAAGTAAATTTTTTGTCAAAATCTTGTGAAAACAATAAAGAATTATAGATCTATCAAAAGATTGTGTTAATGGTTAGCATGTTTTAATCAGTAAACTCATTTATTGAAAAGAAAATTAACCCTCTTCTAGCGCCTATTGTGTAATACATTTCTATTGTTTTTTTGTTTTTTGCAGGAAACAGATGTTGCAGAAGTTGAATGCCCTCAAGATTAATTCTTCTAGAACTAGTTATTTTAATGAGTTTTGATGTGTGATGTGTTTTATTTTAGGTAATTTGAAGTTAATTAGTTGTTTCAACTCATGTTAAGACTGATATGAGACATGTTTGCAAAACATCTAATACAGATGGTTTGTTTGCCCCACTAATTCATGAAGAATGTGCTATGTATGTATGTATTTTTCTTCTTTTTTAAGCAGATGATGAACTGGATAGGTTAATAATGATCATTTATTGTTGAGCTCGAGTTCGAACTCTAACAAGCTTAGCTCATTTTTCTTAACGAGTCGAGCTCAAGTTGAGCTTGAGCTTACATGTATGATTGTCGAGCCGAGTCGAGCTCAATTGTAAGATCGTTATACATATTGAACAAGCTCAAGCCTGGCTCGTTAACAGCTCAAGTCAAGTTTGAACTCCCACTACTCGGGCTCACTCGGCTCGTGTAACAGCTCTACTTTAACTCTTTACTAGGTGCCACAATTTTATGTCATGATTGCTATGTTAAACTGTGATATATGTTACGAATATGTCATGTTATGTGTCATGTGTGCTTTTAGTTCGATGACAAATATTTTTCTGCTAACACTTGTACGGGTTGATGACTCGGTGCACATATACCAACTAACACAAGTTATCGGGCAATGATTCGGTACTAAAAATATTTCAAATCTACTAACACTTGTATTGAATGACGATTGGATGCACATATACCAACTAACACAAGTTATCGGATGACGGTTTGGTTTAAAATATTTTCACTGAGTTATCGGATGCACATATACCCCTTTATTATTATATTGGGAATTGTATATCCAGTAGCGTCCCAACCCCATTACGTAACTTGGGGCGTTACAATTTGATAGGTATAAAACACATAAAACTCGCTTAGAATGAATAATATTAATTTTATCTCTAATTCATTTTATTTATAAAATATTTGACATGTACTAACTTATAATAATAAAATATTTTAAGTAAAAATAAAATTCCGTATACAAGAATTATAAATATTTATTAAAATAATTATATTTATGGAATGTCTGGCATATCACTTATTTAATTTTTATGTAAGAATATTTAATTAAGAGTTCAACTACGGTGCACCTGTGACACTAATGCATCTGAATGACTCCTACCGTTAGATCAAACTTTAATATAATCTCCACCATTGATTAATCTAAATAATTAAAAAAAATAACTACCCACTACTTGATGAACGTTTTCTTTGCACGCAAAATTAATCCCAAAAATTAAGGATATTAATTGCAGTTTAGGCAAGCGACCAAGTTAAATATCGAACTCAAAGAAAATAAATCAATGTAATTATTTACTAATTAATTAAGACAAGATGTCAAGCACTAGAAAAATACGAATGTGAATAAAGTATGGAGAATATGTAGCTCTAAGGTAATCCAGTTTTACTACATAATTTCTCTCTCAAGTGTGCTGGCCGACTCTGCCTTGTGGATTATGGATGCATCACTTAACCATGCATATCTACTCTATAGACACAAGTAAACATGCATGTAACACGTGTGAATAACCTCAGAGCAAGAGAATAATTTCACCCCCTTTCTAGGTACTATCAGTATCAATTATTTTCCTTGCCAATTGGTACTCTAACCCAATATGATCTCGCTTTATAGGTACTATAAATTTAACCTATTTATCCTGTTTATTAACCCGAATTCAATTCAATTCAATTAACAAACATTCATATATAACAGTTCTAATGAAGTTCTGGAGTCCCTTTACTTAGAATCATAATATAAAACCCTATTCAACGGTGAACGCGCTCAATCAACAACCAAGATATATATATTCAGACTCTATATATAACAGTTGAAATGGACAAAACGACCGTGAAAATGAGTTAAAAACGTGCAATTGTATATAAAAATAAATTCACAAGTAATGTTGTATGGAGGATACACAAGAGAAGTCAATTAATTCATAAAACCTTCAAAAATCCTAGAATTACCAAAACGGTTCTACCTCATGATGTTACGAAGAACAATCATAGGTATTGGATATATCTTACCCATATATCTAGAAAATACAAGATAAATTAGGAAATGATAAAAACCCTAGATGTGGGCGTCGTCGTGTCCTTCTCCATCTTGAATCCTCATATTGGTTCTCCTCTTGAATCAATAGACGAATCTTCAAAGTGATTGATGGATGGAAGGGATGAATATGAAGGATGGTGTGGGGGGGGGGTGATCACCCTTGTGGGGTGGTGTAGGATAATTGTGGCTTCTTCTAACCCTTCTAATTATGCCCTTTTATACTTTTTGGACCCTCCAAGTGACCATAATGGGCTTTTCACGTCTAAACATGCACATACACGCACTAGGGGTGTAAAAATATGGATCTAGATAAAAAGCGCATTCCAGTTCGACTTTTGAGCTTAGTCGAACCAGTGGTCGAACCATAGTCAAACCAAGGTCAAACCAGACATCGGCAATAAAATTCACATTCTGGAACATTCAGGTATCTGGTTCGACTCGAACTGGTGGTCGAACTTGAGTAGGGAGGTTGAACTGCATTACGCAGTATCACCGTTTTGAGCATAACTTCCACATCTAAACTTTGATTTGAGTGATTCTTGCGCCAAAACAATCCTATTTTCCGTGGATTTCCAAAGGTTTATCATATGCACCACTTGGACATCCACATAAATATAGAAAAATTACACAAATTGGACTTGTGTTTTTCAGCATTATTGCATATGTTTCTCATTTTATCCAACTTAACACTTTTGATCATTTTTCCACCTAAAACACAATAAAATACCTCGAATGCATCTTTTTCTCACATATATTGAATATAAAACACTTGTACTAATATATGACAATAAGTCCCATAAAAAAGTATTAAATTAGACACTAAAACACGCTGATTTTCACTCTCAACACTACTCCGAACTTTTAACTTATAAGTGATGCGGTGCACCGGCGCATCCCAGAATCACCCTTTTAATTTATTACAAAATCATATTTTTGGATGTTCAACTATCCTTATTAAGTAAAAAATAATTAAAATTAAAATATCAAAAAGTCAAATATATAAATCTCATTATAATTGATTGATTTGCAAAATTAAGAAATTAACCATGAATAAGGAAAAACTATATATTAAAAGAGTTGGTCTTTTGTATTCCTAGTGTACAAAGTGTATAAGGTTACAATATTATCTTTTAAAAGATATACACTTTAATTAATAAGGGTATAATTTTTTCAATGTAAAGATCGGTTGAAATAAGAATAGTATAAATGTCTAAATAAAAAAATATGAATAGTATAAATGTTTGAATAATAAATTTTTTTCATGAAATAAAGGGTACACGTTCTTATACTAAAAGATATACCATTTAATACTAAAGGGTATACCTTCTGAAAAATGCAGGATTTGGGGGCACAGTGTCCCAGAGGCACACAAGTTTTAGCCATATTAAAATATGAAAAAAATTCAAACTAATATGAAAATATATTTTCTTCGATAAAAAAATTCTAATAAATATAGTCATATACTTACCATATAAATGAACATTAAATAATTTACATAAAAGATTGTCAAAAATCAAATGTGTAAATCCGACTAAAATTGATTGATTTGAAGAAAAGAAAACTAACAATGAGTAAGGAAATAAATAAATATATTAAAAGATAAAAGAATTAAATTTATATGAAATTCTCATCTGTATCAATTAAAAAAAATCCAAGGAAGAGAGGACCGCGTGAGCTCAATAATCACTCAAATCTTAGCTCGGATGTGGAAGTTATGCGCGAAACGGTCAAACTATGCAACCCCGCTCGACCTGAAAAAATTCCGCTCGATCAAGACTTTTGGTCGAGCGGCATGAAATTTTAGATCCACGCACAGGTATGCCACTCAACCATAGCTCGACCAAAGCGAATCCCGCTTGACCAAGACCATTCTGATCTAGCGGGGATACGGGATCCTATTTTTTGTAATTTAGTACCTACAATGCATGTATTTTCGTATTTTTCAAGAAAAAGCCCATCCAAGGTCCCTAAGGAGAGCTTACAAGTATAAAAGGGGATGCAGATCACACGAAGGAAGGACCGCAACACAATCATCCTACACCCCACAAGGGGGGAACACCCCCCAACCATCATCCACATCATTTTCTCCATCCATCCGTCACAGTGAAGATTCGTCTGTTGAATCAAGAGGAGAACCAAGAGGAGGATTCAAGACAGAGAAGGACACAATTACTCCTGCATCTAGGAATTTATTCATTTACTAATTTATCTTGTATTTTTCAAACATCTAGGTAAGATCTATCCAACCCCCATGATTGTTCTTCGCAACATCATGAACTAGAACCGTTTTGGCATATCTAAGGTTTTGAAGGTTTTATGAATTAATTAAACTCTATTGTGTGTCCTCCGCACAACACTACTTGTGGATTTATTTATATATGGTTGCACATTTTAACTCTTATTCATGATCGTTTTGTGCATCTTCAACTGTTATATATATTCTGATTATATATCTAGGTTGTTTATTGAGTGAGTTCACTACTGAACAGGGTTTTATGTTATGATTCTAAGTGAGGAGACTCTGAAGCTTCATTAGAACTGTCATATATGAATGTTTATTAATTGAATTGAATTCGAGTTAATAAGCAGGATAAAAAGGGTAATTCTACAGTATCTATAAAGGGAGATCATATCGGGTTAGATTTCAGACGTTGGAAATAATTGATGCTGATAGTACCTAGAAAGGGGGGTGAAATTATGTCTCTTGCTCTAAGGTTATTCTCAAGTGTTACACGTATATTTACTTGTGTCTATAGAGTTGATTTGCATAGTTTAGTGATGATGCGTCCTTAGTCCACAAGGCAGAGTCGACCTGCATTTGAGAGAGAAGCTAAGTAGTAAAACTGGATTACCCTAGAGCTACATATTCTCCATTATTGAGACACTTTCGTATTCTTTAAGTGTTATTTTATTTTAATTGTTATTTAATAATTTTGCTTAGTAGTTTAATAATACTAAATCCCAACTTTTATTGACTTGTCTTAATTAATAATTAAATTGATAATAAGCCGTCCTCTGGATTCGATATTTAATTTGGTCGTTTGCTTAAGTTGCAATTGATATCCTTAATACTTGGGGATTAATTTTGTGTGGAAAGAAAACACTCATCAAGTTTTTGAAGCCGTTCTGGGGACGACTGTTATTATTGATTTTATTATATCTACTTTATTAAGACTTTTATTTGTGATTATTTATTTCTATCTAACCTTGAATTTTTCTGAGATACTTGTGCACTAGAAAAAGGAGAAGAATGAAAGGAAGAAATAACACACGGTGTTAAACATGGCTGGAGCAAGGCAAAATCTAGATAATGTTGCCAAACGTGAAATTTTCACGAACTTTGTGATTGGCAAATGGGTTTGATAGGAGCAAGGGGGGAAGATGATGATTTTGAGATACATCCCACTCTTATTAACATGGTAGAGAAGAATTCCTTTTTTGGAGGTTGCTTTGAAGATCCATGTTAGCATCTAAAAAGATTTCTTGATTATGCAAACACTCAGAAGGGTGTTGGAGCTAATGATAATGCTAGACGGATTGCCCTATTCAAGTTCTCTTTGATTGATAAGGCAGAAACTTGGTATGAAACTCTTGATGCCACATATTGCACTACATGGGACCAACTGCAGCAGAAGTTCTTTGAGAGATACATGCCACCCTCAAGGATTTTAAGAATGAAGCAAGACATCACCGAATTTGTTATGAATCAGGGTGAGAAATTTTATGAGGCATGGGATATGTTCAAAGATATGCTCAGGCGGTGCCCACAACATGAGATGTCTAAGCCTCAGTACATAAACATCTTCTACTATGGATTAGATTGTGAGTCGCGTGTTCTTATTGATGCATCCTCAGGTGGAGCGCTGTTATCTAAGACAACACTTGAAGCAAAAAAGTTATTTGAAGACATCTCTATGAATTCATGTAACTGGCCTATGGAAAGAGTAAGAGGATCATATGTACTTGGTAAAGTAGAACATGTTGAACATCAAGCAGTGAAGCCAAATAGGGATGATGAGTCTCTATGAATCTCTAGTCTAGCTAATATCAACAAGCTACTAGAATCCCAGCAGAGGCAGATTACAGAGTTGGCACAAAGGGGCCTAGTATCCAGCAACAAGAAGTGAAGAGTGTTGAAGATACCTTCAAAGGATACATGGCTAAGAATGATGCAAGAGTTGATCGTCATGAGGCTACTATGAATGCTAATCATGCAGATTTATCTAAGCAGTTGAAGGACCTTACTTTGATTATGGGGCAGATGGCTGCGAATGTGAATCAGCTGACACAAACGTTGGAGAAAGAAATGTTCCCGTCTCAAGACATAACAAACCCGAAAGAGTGCAAAGCCATCACGTTAAGGTCAGGAATGCAGTATGAAGGTTCAATGATTACAGTGGGTAAAAACAGAGATGGAGTGTACCCGCTCTACCGCCACTCGACCAAGCTTTTTGGTCGAGCAACGGTTAAGCAACACCTTTCAGAACAGAGAAATGATGCTCTATTTTCAGATCCCCTGCTCGACCACCGCTCGACCAAATCCTTTGGTCGAGCAACGGTCGAGCAATACACTATAGGGCAAAAAAATAACGTTCAGACTATAGGAACTTCGCTCGACCAATTTGAACTCGCTCGACCAGAATATTCTGGTCGAGTGGAGGTCGAGCGGCCACCTGTGGAGTTGAACAACCAGAAATAGATTACAGGGACCCCGCTCGACCAATTTCATCCTGCTCGACCAGACCAATCTGGTCGAGCGGAGGTCGAGTAAGGCCGTCTGACTCTCATTTTTGTACAGATTGCTATACCTATTGTTCAGAACACTCCAATACCATGACATTAGCAGAATACTGAGCTTACCGTTGAAAAGAAGTGGGAAAGAGCCAAGAGATTGAGATCCGAGAAAGACAAAGCAAAGGAGGTCGAACACGATGAGTGGGGAATTCCTAAAATTAAGATACGTCCTCCGTTTCCTTACAGGTTAGTTAAGAAGGGATTGGAAGAAAGGTTCAAGAGGTTTTCAGATATCATGAACAAGATAAGCTTGAACATTCATTTTTCTGAAGCAATCATGGAGATGCAATACTATGCCCGATTCCTCAAGGATATTATTTCAAAGAACAGAAGCTTGAACGGAGTGGAGACAGTGAATTTGTCTGAGAACTGCACCTCGATCATTCAGAGAAAGCTACCTGCAAAGTTGAAGAATCCAGGAAGCTTCACTATTCTTTGTGACATTGAAAAAGGGCCGGCACATAAAGCCTTGTGTGATTTGGTGGCAAGCGTCAACTTGATGCCTTTTTCCATATTTAGAAGGCTTGGTTTGAGGGAGCTCACTCCCACAATAATTGCTCTACAATTGGCAAATAGATCCATGACTTTTTTGAAGGGTTTAATTGAAGATGTTTTGGTGAAAGTGGATAAGTTAGTCTTTCTCATGGATTTTCTTGTACTTGAGATAGAAGATGACAATGATGACATCTCCCTTATTTTAGGGCGGCTGTTCCTTGCCAAAGATGGTGTCATGATAGATGTTCAAGAAGAAACACTTTGACTACAGATAGACAATGAAGACGCGGTTTTCTCTCTTGATAAAGCAATGAAGATGCCTATGGAGACTCAATCATGCAAGAGCATAGATGTGGTTTCTAACTTATTTAATCTTGATTTTAATAGGACAGATGACTCTGAATTTGAGTGGAAGATTGACAAGGAGGTGTCTAGACAGCCATGGGAGAAAGGTAATTCCAAGGATCATATTTTTGTGACCGAGAAATGAGAGGTGCTGAGTGTAGACAAGAAGAGGGAAAGAAAGTACTTGAAGGTAAGGATGCGAGAAGACCATCCTCTGATCTAGTAGTTCAAAAAGTGGTATGCTGTTGTGACTCTCTGACGTTAAATGTGAGCGCCTGTTGGGGGCTTGTCCCTTCCGTTTTATTGATTTCGTGTTTCTTTTGTATAAGTGAGAAGTTATTATATTTAAGGTGCTCACGTTTCAACAATTACATGTCTTTTCAAACTTAGCTTTGACTTACGTTTTTACTAAGTTTTGGGGGATGGGTGTGATGTACTTACTTCGTCTTATGAGCACTAAGAGTATAATTTTTCCTTTCGTTGGTTGCTTGTTTGTTATGGGGTTGATTTTTTATGGAATATTAATATATTAACCGGTATTGGTATGTCCATTTTTTGCAACTTAACTAATATTTAGTGTGTTGTGTTGGTGTGTTTAGTGTGTGGAGTCGATCAGATAGTCAATTGAGTCTTTCTTATTGTTCTCCTATTTTATTGATGAATCATGTGATGATGAGTGTGTTTAAGCTTTGATGATAGAAAAGGTAACTAGGTGGCAAGACGAGTTCTACACTGATGGCTTTGACCTGACCGAGTTGAACAACTCGAGGAAGTCGTGCATACGTTTTGAAGGATAAAACAGGTGTCCTTGTTTCCTTATTCTAATTTTTACGCGTTCTTTTGATTAGTAGGAGTGAAAGGATTGAGATCTTGGTTTTGTGTACATGTGAGCTTATATTTTTAAATCATGCCTAAATTCACATGCTCTTTGAATTGATGAAGGAAGTGTACTTGAATTATGTTGTGGTATGAAGTTCTATGTGTACTTGTGGGATATTGCTTACCATGAAAAGTGCTCTGTTACTTGTTAAAAACCTATTTGAGATTTTTAGCCTTGTTGATCATGATACATAATCACATGATAGTTTCTTTTCTGATGAGTATCGTTCTTCTGCGTGTATTCTAAAACTTGTCATAAGTCTCCTTGAATATTCAAGATTAGTCTAGCAGATTATGGAAATGATATTAGGCCATCTTTGAATAGCCATATTTCCCCTACTCTTTACCTTAATTCATTAAATCCATTGTCAGCCCATTTAAGCCTTTGTAAATCCATTATTTTAATAACCAATAAAGCTTAATTAAAGAGAGTGGTGATTTGAGGGATGATAAGAATGATGAAAGAAGAGTCTTAAGAATCAAAAGGAAAATTCTTGGAGTATTACTCAAATCTAGTACTCCATGGAAACGAACACCCTAGAGTAGTGCTTAAGTCTATTACCCTATGGATGATGTGAGATATAGTACCCGAAACTGGTAGCTCAAAAGAAAGAAAAAAAGGAAAAAAGGTGAAGAAAAGGAGAATGATGGTGTTAAAGAGTTAGAAAAACTTGAAAAAGAATATGTTGTGTTTGAAAGAGAAAGATGAGAGAGTTTGATGAGAATGTTGAGCTTGATTGAAGTGATGGGGAACAATGAAAGATTGAGAGAGACTGCAGCTTGATCGATCCGATTTTTGAGTCACTAAGCCATATGTTTCCTACATTTTCCAAAGAGCCCATATTACAACTAAATAAAAGATCTTTTTGATCCATGGTTTGCTAGCTACAAGTAAAAGGAGAGTTGAGACAATAGACAAGCTTATAATTACACATGCACTTGAATTGAATTTGAGCGTAAACACCTTAACCCAAAAGTGTACATCTTTTACACTTGAGTGCGAGTGATATATACTCCCATGAGAACATGTCAATGGAGCATTTGAATTGGTGGTAATTGTCTTATCTTGTATGCTATGAATTGATTATTACATGAAATGAGAGTTGCATGACCTAAGTTGAGGACAATTACATGTTAATAGGGTATTTGCCATAGTCCTTGTTTCCCCACTAATTTTCATACTCTCTTTCTCTTTATTTTTATTTTGTTGCCTCAGGACGAGCAATGGGTAAGTTTGAGGGATTGATGAGAGTAAAAATAAGCGTGTTTAAGTGTCCAATTTAATACCTTTTTGATGGAATTGTTGTTATATACTAGCACAAAAATCTTATATTCAATATATGTGAGAAAAAGGTGAGTTTAAGGTGTTTTATTGCGTTTTAGCAGGAAAAAAGATCAAAAGTGTCGAGTTGGAGAAAAGGTGCAACTTATTCAAAAATGCTAAAAAATGCACGTCCAACTTGTGCAATTTTTCTGTTTCCATGTGGAGCTCAAAACTAGAAGTGGGATTCTTGGTTGGAAACCACAGAAGAGATGATCATTTTGGCATAAGGAAAACCTCAATCGGAGTCCAAACAAGAAATTTATGATCAAAATGATGACGTCGCGTAAGCTGTTCCTACTCAACACGACTTTTCCACTTTACATGACTTTTTACATATTAAAATGTTGGAGTTTCTGTGAGTTCTTTATATGTATAGAAATACAAGGAAGAGGGAATCGGGTGAGCGGAAGAATCACTCAAATCAAAGCTTGGATGTGGAAGTTATACGCGAAACGGTCAGACTATGCAATCCCACTCGACTTGAAGAAATTCCGCTCGATCAAGATATTTTGGTCGAGCGACGGTAGAGCGGGGTGAAATTTTCGGATCTGCACACAGTTATTCCACTCGACCACAGCTCGACCAAAGCCAATCCTGCTCAACCAAGACTATTCTGGTCGAGCAGGGACACGGGATCCTATTTTTAGTAATTTCGTACCTACAGTGCTTTTATTTTTATGTTTTCCAAGAAAAAGCTCATTCAAGGTCCATACGGAGAGCTTACAAGTATAAAAGGGAATGCAGATCACATCAAGGAAGGACCGCAACGCAATCATCCTACACCCCACAAGGGGGATCACTCCCAACCATCATCCACATCCTTTCCTCCATCCATCCGTCACTGTGAAGATTCATCTGTTGAATCAAGAGGAGAATCAAGAAAAGGATTCAAGACAGAGAAGGACGCAACGGCTCCTGCATCTAAGAATTTATTCATTTCCTAATTTATCTTGTATTTTTCAGACATCTGAGTAAGATCTATCCAACCCCCATATTTGTTCTTCGCAACATCATGAGCTAGAACCGTTTTGGTAGATCTAGGGTTTTGAAGATTTTATGAATTAATTAAACTCTCTTAGTGTCCTCCGCACAACACTACTTGTGGATTTATTTTAATATGATTGCATGTTTTTAACTCATATTCACGGTCGTTTTGTGCATCTGCAACTGTTATATAGAGTCTGATTATATATCTTGGTTGTTGATTGAGCGCATTCACTGATGAACAGAGTTTTATGTTATGATTCTAAGTGAGGGGACTTCGAAGCTTCATTAGAACTGTCATATATGAATGTTTATTAATTGAATTAGATTCGGATTAATAAGCAAGATAAAGAGGGTAATTTTATAGTACCTATAAAGGGAGATCATATCGGGTTAGATTCCAGAAGTGGGAAATAATTGATGCTGAAAGTACCTAGAAAGGGGGGGGTGAAATTACGTCTCTTGCTCCGAGGTTATTCACATTGTTGGCATTCGATTGTTTGATTAACATGAACCGTTAGGGTTCCATAAGTTTCTAATCCAGAGAAAGCAAGAAAATAAAGAAACGTATTACCTTTCACCAGGGTATGTTGATGAAGGTGAATTCTCGCCGGCAGCTTGCGCAGCCTCACCAGTTTGGGCATAACTCTCTCTTCCGATCTCCGATTTGAGTGATCTACATGTCAAAATGATTCTCTCTTCAGTGTCTTTCCGTCAGTATATCATACGAATAGTTCTGAGTTCTGTATTATTTTAGAAAAATCATACAAATTGACGGACAGCAGCAGCAAACAACCTTCTGGTTTTCTGTTGTATTCCCAAGTCCAATCTCGATGTCGCGTGGGCGACGATCCTCGAGATCTTCTCAATATACTATTCCCTCACCCTCCTTACACTGTTAAGCATGATTAATCAGTTGATTAGGGTTTCTGAATAGTTGAGATGACTTATATATGAGCTACAACAGGGAGCAGGAGGAGAAATTAGAGTTGAGCCTCCATTGGGCTTAAGTTTCCAAGCTTAGCCCAAAGCTTATACTTAAGTCCAATAATAATAATATATACCACTAAAATATTATTACTGCACTACCGTTCTAATCCCAAATTACGTTATGGGCTCCTTCTTATTATGAGCCCGTTAGTCCCCCATGTTTAATATATACACTGCCCATTAATTAATTAAGTTACTGACAACTCCATTAATTAATATCTCATCCAACAGTAGTACAACTCAACCTCATTATCATGCCAGAATAAATCCACCTGCAGGATTTACATGATAATCCTTATGAGCTCTTCAAGGGGACATCATCATTCTATGTCGGATAGGAATTCCTTCTACAATCAACAGCACACCATAGAGACAACACCATTTCCCAACTCATAGTGTTTCATGATTTAATTACATATAAATCTCATCCATTGATGAATCAAAGAAATACATATTGCCCTACGTGTCGAGGTTATTGTATAGGGATTAAGAGTACGAACATCCATAATTACTGAGATCAAGTACTTCTATAAGTCAGTATAAGTCGAACGATCTCAAGCGATCCCGCTTAATACACATTAAGTGCACTAATGTGATTCTATTGTCAGGACAAACTAATGCCAAATCACACTATAACCATCCCGATAGAGAGTCCCCGTCTATCTCAGTTGTGAGCATCTGTTTATACTTTATAGGGAAATCAATAATATGATATTCCGCGTGTTGTCGCACAACATATTATATACAGTATAATGTAAGTGGATTATTGCATCGTACATATAAATAAATTATAAGACACAATCATTTGATCATATGATTCTCATTTCAAATAAATTGTTATAACGTTTTTCATACAAAAAGCTAGACTTTTAGTATACATCTGAGGGAATCAATACTGTCATGTCTACTGCCATACATCTGATTCCCTCAAATAAATACTAAAAGGCTATGCTGTCATGTCTACTACCATACATCTGATTTCCACTCCCACTACACGACCATCAAAAGCTCTCGCCTTATGGTCCTTGTAAATGCATTTACTATGTTATCAACCGATGCAATCTAGGTAACAACAACCTTCCCCTCATCATACGGTTTCCCGTAACAGATGGTACTTGCACTCCATGTGTTTAATTGCCTTATGGGCTCGTGATTCATTCAAGTTTGCAACTGCACCACTATTATCTCAATAAATTGTGATAACCTTGGGCAGACTTAGAAACACTTCGAAGTTCATCATGAAGTTTTTAGAGTCATATAAATACTTTGGCTGCCTCATAGGCTCCAATTTATCATCTTTCCATGATGGAGTCCGGAGTCTGAAATATATTTCTATATAACACGCCTCCACATTATGGCTCTACTTCCTAAAATTAAACACATAACCTTTGAGTTGGATTTACTGCCGTCCCTACCTGATTTGAAAAATCAGAATCTACGTAACTCATAAGAAGCAGTGAATATGTCCAGTAAGTCCACATTTAATTTGTAGTCCTTTTTCAGGTACATAAATATGTCTTACCACAGGTCAACATTCTTAAACTGACCATGCCATTGGCAAAACAGATATCCATTCTCGTGCATAACATTCCTTAGATTAAGCTTCCTTATTCGCCGAAGCATAAGGAACACCTTGATCATCTTTATCTTCTTTTGTGTCCTAAGACACATTTTCTTAGATAAAGTCACATGCTAAAACAAGTAGGGATTGTATCATTTCATGAAATACCTATACCCCCGACAATACTCTTTCATTGTCTCCAATGAGCAATATATCATCTACGTACAATATAAGAAATACCACCACATTTCCGTCACTCTTTTCATTACACAAGACCCATCCATATCCATATCACTGGATTTCATTAAATCCATATCACTGGATTTCCTCATCAAATCCATATCACTGGATTTTTTCATCAAAATGGATTTTCCAAGATCTTGAAGCTTGATTTTGTCCATCGCTGGACACCTTTAATTTTACACTCAAAATGCTCATAGCTCTTTGCAACGAATCACTCTAATTACTTCACATAGATGTTTTCCTCAAGACTTCCAATCAGGAATGCTGCCTTGACATGTATTTGCTATTCCTCATAATAAATATGATTACCAACAGATAAAAGAATCCGGATCAACACAGGCATAGCTACCAGCGAACATATTTCCTCATAATTGAACTCTTTCTTTCTGAGTGTACCTTTTCGTAACAAGCTTTGCTTCCAAGGTTTTCACCTTACCGTATGATCCTCTTTTACTTTGTATAACCACTTCCAATGGCTTTTAAACCAATTGGTGGTCGTACAAGCTCCCAGATTTGATTTAGAATCCATAGACCTATTCTAGAATTCATTGCATCTTGCTAAGATACAGCATTTCTATCTTGTAGTCTTTCGTCGTAACCGTGGGTCAATTTCATGTTTACTAGGGACCAAGTCTCACGACTCTCCCAAAACATATAGCTATCAGGTTGTAAAACAACCCTACTACTATGACAAGACACTACATGTAATTATGTATCAGATGTGACCGTGATACAGTTTACCTTGTTGTATCTCCTCTTGTACAATTAGTACTAATATTTTGTGTTTTCCTTCTCACATCTTTTAGAACAACTTATACATAGGTTTGTGATTTATTACATAGTTTCTTTCCAAAAATCTAGTGTTTGTGTTAACAATCACCCTCAGATCTTTTGGACTAAATAAATCACCCTTCATTTTTCTAGGATATCCCTCAAACAGACAAACATTCATACGAAATACTCTTTCTTAGGGCATATCCATAAAATGAATCTAATAAATCCAAATAACTCATCATCTATCTAACCATTTCCATAAGAGCCTCTCTTCTATTAGGATTAGAAGACGCGTTATAATTTTAATTTGTTGCATCCGTGAGATAAACATAATTTAAGAGTGTACAAATTGTCCACCAACGTATCACAACAGATTATAGTTGTGTGCCTCATCACTATGACCATGTCATTTAAATGAAATGGAGTATCCATCCGTAAATACGTAGAAACTGAAATTAAATTCTTTCTATGAAAATGTACATAATGACAATTTCTCATAATCAAACGTTTATTCCTATTAGAAGATAAATAAACAACTCTCACTGCAACAGCCACTACTTTCGCAGCTTACCCATGTAATCATTAATCTCATCATCACTTAGTTATATGCTTTTAGTGATTCTGGTATCTACACACAACGTGTCAGTAGATGCCATCACTAATCACGCTTCAACGACAAGTGAATGAGATAATAAAATTGCTCATTACTTGATGAAATTGGCTTTCCTTCGCCATATGTTTTGTCAGAAGTTCCCCACCATATACAACCTCTCACATTTCAGGTAGAACTTGCTCAAAACATCTAGACAAATTATAAAGAATAAATTGATCTAGGTTTTCCCTTCAATTTCTACTCGAAGCATTCCCAAGTCATTCATCAACTTATCCATGACCTCTTGCCTTTCTAACTTACTCAAGCATCTGAAGAGTCGCATGAGACCATCATATTTCTATGAACCTCTCACCTCTCCATGAGTGACTTTGATTAATAAGCATCACAGAACATCCTTATTGAGAACACATACGTTTTCCTAAGCAGTAAAATTCAAAATCAAGATTTTTTTCTAATCATCTAATTTTGGACCAGTAAATATGTTTCTTTTAGTAAATAATAAGCGAGATAAAAACATTTGAAATTACAGAGAATCACAAATAAATACACCGATTAAATCTTTGAATTCACCGATATCTCAAACACCATGAGTCTGCAAGCCACGATAGTGTAGACGTCTACAAACCCGAATATTTACAAGAGAAGATTTTATCCATTAATTTTATTTGTCAACCTAACCTCATGACAAAATAATTAATAGTCGGTTTCTTTTTAGCCATGCAAATAAAAGCCGTGACTCCGATGGGGAGGATACTTATTATTTATACCTAAGTGTACACCATTATTTGATCCAAAGTTCGCGGCCCAAGCTTATGTGCCTTACAGATGGAGAAGTACAAACGCGCTCCGACAACTTTCTACAATCATCAATTATAATTTTGTACTGTGATCCGCAAATAAACTAATCGATGGGGAGGAAAGTCTATGCCAACACGCAAGTTCATGTGCATCACATTACAAATAATAATTATTTAATGAAGTCTGTACCAGTGATCTGTGAATAAACTCATCCGATGGGGAGAAAGGTCTATGCCAACACGCAAGTTTACTCATATAACTTACAAACCAATCTCCTCTCCCACTTAGTTATTTAACATCGAGGGTATTTACATGCATATAATATTTAACAATAAAATAGCAATCCTAGCATGCTCCTATTACGCCAATTAAGGAAGTAAATCACAGAAAATCAAAAACATATATAACAATAATCAGATAATTAAATCAAATTATGAACAGTTATATATCAGCAAATTCGATTGTTCGCCACCAAGCATGAATGTCGGCAAAGACCTCCAGATTATCAAAATTTCAAAAATATCCAGATTATCAAAATTTTGAAGCCATTGATATCGACCATCGATATCGTGCAGATTATTAAAATCATCGATATCGACCAGATTATTAGATTTTTAAAAATTTCCAAATTTTTAAAATTTCAAAACTATCGATATCAACTGTCGATATCATCCAGATTATTAAAATCATCGATATCGACATGCAACCATATATAACAATAATTGACAATTAAATTAAATATGGCAGTTATATAATAGGAATTAATTCGACATCTATATATAACCATAATAGACAATCTATTATGGCAGTTATATATTAGGAATTAATTTGCCAAAAATGGGATGTCTTGTCCAACACTCCAGCGATACATGCATATAATACACCAAATAAAATATGCAACCTAGCATGCTTCTATTTAATGCGGTAAATCAAATAGAACATGCATATACATATATAACAATAAAAGATAATTAAATCAATTAATACAGTTATATATCACGAAACAAAACGCAGAAAACGTGCCCAGTTGCCCGATGGAAAGCATCTTCACAACTCCTCCATCGTGTGCTAATTCTTTGCGCCCCACGCCAGTCACACGACCATATCCGTGCCTCAGAACTTTCGCGCACTGCACCCACCGCGAGCCATGCATTCTGCGTGCTGCACTCTCCGCGCGCCAAGCATTCCTTCACACGGCAGGAAACGTGTGCTGTCTTTTTGCAAACGAGCGCATCACCGCGCGCACCCGTGCTAGCATGCCTGCCCTCCGTGTGCCCACCTGCCACCAGTCATGCCCGGTACAAAACAAGCGCGCCTTCTGCTCACCCTGCAGATATTGTACGCCAACTGTTCGGTAGCTGTATGATCCATGCGTGCCAACAACAATCCACCCGCTAGCATCCGTGCACTATATCTCAACACCGAGCGCCCATCTGCCCGACACCGTTCATGACACACGCCAATCACCCATCGCTCCCTTGCCCGTCTCCGTGTGTCTTGCGCCTGACAGTAGTTCGCCATCGTGCGACCAGTACACCTCAATCACACAACATACTGCACGACTCCAAACTCGACAGAAGCTCCTCCAAGCATGATGATTCACGAACGAGTTTCGTGAATTCCATCACCATCGGCGAAGAGATACATCGACGAACAGATACAAGGTTTACATGTATAAAGCAATTATACCAAACCCTAATTCTCATGTGATTCAAATTCATAATTAAATCACATAATCATATAAACCCTAGCCTAACGTGTCACGCTTCACTACGAAACTGAAGCTCTGTTACCAATTGTTGGTGTTTGATCATTTGGTTAACGTGAACCATTAGGTTTCCATACGTTTCTAATCCAGCGGAAGCAAGAAAATAAAGAAACATATTACCTTTTACCAGGTTATGTTGAAGAAGGTGAATTCTCTCCAGTAGCCTGCGCAGTCTCACCATTTTGGGCATAACTCTCTCGTCGGATCTTCGATTTGAGTGATCAATGTGTCAAAACTATCCTCTCTTCAGTAGCTTTCTGTCAGTATATCACACAAATAGATCTGAGTTTTGTACCATTTTAGGAAAATCATGCAAGTTGAAGGACAGAAACTCCAAATAACCTTCTGATCTTCTGCTGTATTCTCAAGTCCAATCTCGACGTCGTGTGGGCAACATTCCTCGAGATCTTCTTAATCTGCTGTTCCCTCACCCTCCTCGTAATGTTAGGCGTGATTAATCAATTGATTAGGATTTTTGGACAGCTGAGATGACTTATATATGGGCTACAGCAGGGATCGGGAGAAGAAATTAGAGTTGGGCCTCCATTGGGCTTAATTATCCAAGCTTAGCCCAAAGATTATGCTTAAGTCCAATAATAATAATATATACCACTAAAATATTATTACTGCACAACCGTTCTAATCCCATAATTACGTTATGGGCTCCTTCTTATTATGAGCCCGTTAGTTTTCCCACGTTTAAGATGTATAATGCCCATTAATTAATTAAGTTACTGACAACTCCGTTAATTAATATCTCATCCGAGAGTAGTACCTCTCAATCTCAATATCATGGCAGAATAAATTCACCTGCAGAGTTTACATGATAATCCTTATGAGCTCTTCAAGGGGACATCATCAACCTATGCCGAACACGGATTCCTTCTACAATCAACAGCACACCATAGAGACAACTCTATTTCCCAACTCGCAGAGTTTCTTGATTTAATTACATATAAATCTCACCCATTGATGAATCAAAGAAATACATATTGCCCTACGTGTTGAGGTTATTGTATAGGGATAAAGAGCACGAACATCCATAATAATTGAGATCAAGTTCTTCTATAAGTCAGTATAAGTCGAACGATCTCAAGCGGTCCCGTTCAATACACACGAAGTGTACTAATGTGATTCTATAGTCAAGACAAACTAATGCCAAATCACACTACAACCATCCCGATAGAGAGTCCCTGTCTATCTCAGTTGTGAGTATCTGTTTATACTTTTTAAGAAATCGATAATATGATCTTCCGCATGTTGTCGCACAACATATTATCTACAGTATAAAGTTAGTGGACTATTGCATCGTACATATAAATAAATTACAAGATGAAATCATTTGATCATAAGATTCTCATTTCAAATAAATTATTATAACATTGTTCGTACAAAAAGCTGGACTTTTAGTATACAATCCAATACACACATGTTACACGCATACTTACTTGTGTCTATACAGTAGGTTTGCATGGTTTAGTGATGCGTCCATAGTCCACAAGGCAGAGTCGGCCTGCACTTGAGAGGGAAGTTAAGTAGTAAAACTGGATTACCCTAGAGCTACCTATACTCCATTCTTGAGACACTTTCGTATTCGTCCAGTGTTATTTTATTTTAATTGTTATTTAATAATTTTGCTTAGTAGTTTAATAATACTAAATCCCAACTTTTATTGCCTTGTCTTAATTAATTTAATTAATAATTAAATTGATAATACGCCGTCCTTTGTGTTCGATATTTAACTTGGTCGCTTGCTTAAGCTGTAAGTGATATCCTTAATACTTGGGGACTAATTTTGCGTGCAAAGAAAATGTTCATCAAGGGGACATCATCAACCAATTCATTAGGATACATATTCCTTCTACAATCAAGAGCACACCATAGAGACAGCACCATCTCCCAACTCACTTAGCTTATTGATTTAATAATTAAATCTCACCCATTGATGAATTAAAGAAATAAATACTGACTTACGTGTCGAGGTTATTGTATAGGGATTAAAAGTACGAACATCCATAATAATAAAGATCTAGTTTTATTATATAATCAATATAATCTGAACGATCTCACCACGGTTCTGCTCAATACACACAAAGTGCACTAGTACAATTTTATAGTCAAGACAGACTAATGCCAAATCACACTACAACCATACCGATAGATATTCCCCTTTTATCTTGGTTGTGAGCATCTGTTTATACTTCATAAGGAGCCGATAATATGATCTTCTGTATGACGCCGCACACCACATTATCTACAGTATAATGTAAATGGACTTTTGCAACAATTCATAAACAATTTTTCAAAAAATTTGATCACATGATTCTCATTTCAAATATTATTAAATCATTGTTCATTCAAAAAGCTAGACTTTTTGTATACAATCCAACGATCTCCCAGTTATATTAAAAGACTGTGTTGCCATTAATGAGAGTGGAAATTAGCGTGTTTTAGTTTCCAATTGAACACCTTCTTGATTGATATTGTTGTCATATATTAGCACAAGTGTCTTATATTCAATATATTTGAGAAAAATGTGCACTTGAGGTGTTTTGGTGTCTTTTAGGTGGAAAAAGGATCAAAAGTACAAAGTTGGAGAAAAGGTGCAATTTGTGCATGAATGCTAAAAAACGCACGTCCAACTTTCGAAATTTTTCTGTATTTGTATGGAGCTCTGAGCAAGAAGTGTGATACATATTTGGAAAGCCACTGAAGAGAGGTTCGTTTTGACAAAAAGAACACTTCAATCGGATTCCAAACTAGAAAGTTATTATCAAAGTGGTGACGTCGTGCTAGCTGTGCTGAACAGAATGGCTGTCACTTTCGATGGCTTGTTACACCTCAATTCTGGAGTTTTTGTTAGTTATTATTATGGATAGAAAGCCAAGGAAGAGAGGATCTCATGAGCACAAGAATCACTCAAATCGGAGTCCGGATGTGGAAGTTATACGCAAAACAGTGAGACGGCGCAAGTGCAGTTCGACCACGACTAGTGGTCGAACCGCCGGTTCGACCAAGCCATCATGGTCGAACCAGAAGCTTGAAGTGTGAATTATCGCCAATTTCGATTCGATCAGGATTCGACCTAGCCTTAGGTTGAACCCTAGGTCGAACTCCATGCCTGGGACGCGTCCGAATCTGATTTTTACACCCCAAGTGCATGTTTCTGCGTATTTTTCAAGAAAAAGCACATCCTAGATCCATAAGGAGAGCTTACAAGTATAAAAGGGGATTTAGATCATACCAAGAAGGGATATTACAATAGAGAGATACAAATTGGATACAACACAACACAACCATCCTACACCCCAAAAGGGGGGTTCACCCTCAACCTTCATCCACATCCTTTCCTCCATCCATCCATCACTTTGAAGATTCGTCTGTGGAATCAAGAGGAGAACCAAGATGAGGATTCAAGACGAAGAAGGACGTGACTACTACCACATCTAGAGTTTTATTCATTTCCTAATTAATCTTGTATTTTCCAGATATTCGGGTAAGATCTATTCAACACCCATGATTATTTTTCGTAACGTCATAGGCTAGAGCCTTTTTGGTAGAACTAGGGTTGTGAAGGTTTTTACCAATTAATTGAACTTTCGTGTGTAAACTCCGTACAACACTACTTGTGGATTTATTTTATATATGATTGTGCCTTTTTAATTCATACTCACGGTCGTTTTGTGCATCTTTAACTATTATGTAGAGTCTGAATACATATCTTGGTTATTGATTGAGTGCGTTCACTACTGAGCAGGATTCCATGTTATGATTCTAAGTGAGGGGACTCCGAAACTTCATTAGAACTATCATATATGAATACTTATTAATTGAATTAAATCCAGGTTAGTAAGTAGGATAAAGAGGATATTTTATATTACCTATAAAGGGAAATCATATCGGGTTAGAGTACCAATTGACCAGGGAAATAATTGATACTGATAGTACCTAGAAACGGGGGTGAAATTATATCTCTTGCTCCGAGGTTATTCACACTGTTACACACTTATTTACTTGTGTCTATAGAGTAGATTTGCATGGTTCAGTGATGCGTCCATATTCCACAAGACAGAGTCGGACATCAACACACGAAAGGGAGATTAATGAGTGAAACTGAATTATCCTAGAGCTACCTATTCTCCTACTTGATCAATTTTCATATTCTTTGAGTGATATTTTATTTAATTTATTATTTTATTTAATTATTTATTAGTTAACCATTCAATCCTCAAACGTTATTGCTTTTCGTCTTAATTAATTTAGTTAATAATTAAATTGATAATATGCAATCCTTTGGGTTCGATATTCACTTGGTCGCTTGCTTAAGCTGCAATTGATATCCTTAATACTTGGGGATTAATTTTGCGTGCAAAGAAAACGCGCATCAAATTCTTGGCGCCATTGCCGGGGACGGCTGTTATTATTGATTTAATTATTTCTAGTTGATTAAGACTTTTATTTGTGATTATTTATTTCTATCTAATCTTGAATTTTTCTGAGTTACTTGTGCGCTTGAAAAATGAGAGGAAGGAAATGAACGAATAACACATAGTGCTGAACATGGCCGGTGCAAGGCAGAATCCAGATAATGTTGCCATATGTGAAATTTTCACGAATTATGAAATTGGCAACATGGGATTGATAGGAGCAAGGTGGGAATATTATAATTTTGAGATATATCCCGCTCTTATTAACATGGTAGAGAAGAATCCATTTTCTGGAGCTTGTTTGGAAGATCCATATCTGCATCTCCAAAGATTTTTTGGTTATGCAAACACTCAAAAAGATGCTGGAGCTAATGATCATGCTAGACAGATCGTCTTATTCAAGTTTTAATTAATTTATAAGGCGGAAGCTTGGTATATGACTCTTGATGCAGTCGACCGCACTACATGGGACCAATTGCAGCAAAAGTTCTTGGAGAGATACATGCCACCCTCAAGGATCTTAAGGATGAGGCAAGAGATCACCTAATTTGTTATGAATCAGGGTGAGAAATTTTATGAGGCATGGGATAGGTTTAAACACATGCTCCGGAGGTGTCCACAACATGGAATGTCTTATCTTCTACTATGGATTGGATTGTGAGTCGCGTATTCTTATTGATGCATCATCAAGAGGAGCGTTGTTATCTAAGACAACACTTGAAGCAGAAAAGTTGTTCGAAAACATCTCTATGAATTCACGTGACTGGCATACGAAGAGAGATAGAGGATTACATGTACTTGGCAAGGTGGCGCATGTTGAACATCAAGTGAAGCCGAATAGGGTTGATGAGATCATCTCTAGTTTAGCTAACGTCAACAATCTACTAGAATCCCAGCAAAGGCAGATTACAGAGTTGACACTAAGGGGGCCTAATATAAAGCAGCAAGAAGTGAAGAGTGTTGACCACATCAAAGTGAGAATGAATGTTGATCATAAGGATTTGTCTACACAAGTAAAGAACCTTACATTGTTGATGGGGGAGATGGCTGGAAATGTGAACAAATTGACTTAAACTATTGAGAAGGGGAAGCTTCCGTCTCAAAGTATTGAGAATGCAAAATCTTGTCACGCCATTACACTGAGGTTTGGGACGCAATATGAGGGACCAATGAAGCCAGAAACGAATTCTGAAGTGTCAAGAGCTTGATTTAACCCCGATTCGACTAGCTATCCAGGTGGAACTGAACAGGGGAGATCGAACAGGGCACCTGGGCGTCGTCCTGAGGAGTCAGAAGGTCAGTTCGACTAAAAACAGGTGGGTTCGACCAATGCCTCTGGTAGAACTGAGCTCGAACACCACTGTCTAGAGCACTCTATTTTGTCTGAAGCCCGATTCGACCACGATCACTTGGATTCGACCAATTCTGTTGGTCGAACAATGGTCGAACCGGCCTGTAAGGGGGAGAATGAACTTTCAGGTGTTCAGTTCAACCATTATTCACCGAGTTCGACCACCTACCCAGGTCGAACTCAGGTCAAACCCTAGGGTCCTGCACCATTTTCCACGTCGAATGTTTTATTTGATGTTGATGCTACTCCAGTACCATCCCAAGGATTGAATATTGAGCTTATAGTTGAGAAGAAGTGGGAAAAAGCAAAGAAATTGAGAGCCGAGAAGCTTAGACTGCAGATGGATAATGAAGATGTGGTTTTCTCTCTTGATCATGCAATGAAGATGCCCATGGAAACTCAATCATGCAAGAGCATAGATGTGATTTCTAACTTATTTAATCTTGATTTTTCTAAGACAGATGATTCTGAATTTAAGTGGAAGATTGACAAGGAGGTGTCTAGAAAACCATGGGAGGAAGGTAATTATGAGGATCATATACTTGTGACCAAGAAAGGTGAGGTGCTGAGTGTAGACAAGAAGAGGGAAAGAAAGCACTTGAAGGTGAGGATGCGAGAAGTCCGTCCTCTTATCCAGTAGTTTAAAAGGTTACATCCGTCGTGACTCTCCGACGTTAAACATGAGCGCCTGTTGGGGGCTTGCCCTTCCGTTTTAATGATTTATTTATTTCGTGTGAGTAAGAAATTTTTATATTTAAGGTGCTTACTAATCGGCAATTACATCTCTTTTCAAACTTAGTTTTGACTTACTCTTTTATTAAGTTTGGGGGGTGTGATGTTTTTACCTCATCGAAGCACCAAGAGTATAACCTTTTCTTGGTAATGTTTGCTACGGGAGCTATTTTTTGCAGTATGTTAAAACTTTAATCGGTTTTGATGTGTTAATTAAGCAAGTTTGCCTAATGTTCAGTGGTGTTTCTAGTGTGTGTAGTTGATTAGATAGTCAATTGATTCTTTCTTATAGTTCTCCTATTTTATTATTGATGAATCCTGTGATGATGAGTTTGTTTGAGCTTTGATAGGAAAAGGTAGAAGAGTGGCAAGATGACCAAGTTGAAGTACTCGAGGAGCTCGTGAATGCGTTGAAGGAAAAATCAGGTGCCCTCGTTTCCTTATTCTAATTTTTATAAATTCTTTTAATTAGTATGGGTGGAAGGATTGAATTTATATTTTTGGTGATCCATGTGAGCTTATATTGTTTAAATCGTGCTTGGAATTCATATGCTCTTGAAATTGATGAAGGAAGTGTACTTGAGTTATATTGTGATATGAAGTTCTATGTGTACTTGTGGGATATTACTTACTATGAAAGGTGCTCTGTTACGTGTTGAAAACTCATGTGAGATTTTTGGTAGAACTAGAGTTGTGAAGGTTTTTACAAATTAATTGAATTTTCATGTGTAAACTCTGTACAACAGTACTTGTGAGTTTATTTTATATATGATTGTGCCTTTTTAATTCATACTCACGGTCATTTTGTGCATCATTAACTGTTATTTAGAGTCTGAATACATATCTTAGTTATTGATTGAGTGTGTTCACTGCTGAGCAGGATTCCATATTATGATTCTAAGTGAGGGGACTCTGAAGCTTCATTAGAACTATAATATTTGAATACTTATTAATTGAATTAAATTCGGGTTAGTAAGTAGGATAAAGAGGATAAATTTATAGTACCTATAAAGGAAGATCATATCAGGTTAGAGTACCAATTGGCCAGGGAAATAATTGATACTGATAGTACCTAGAAAGGGGGGTGAAATTATATCTCTTGCTCCGAGGTTATTCACACGTGTTACATGCTTATTTACTTGTGTCTATAGAGTAGATTTGCATGGTTTAGTGATGCGTCCATATTCCACAAGGCAGAGTTGGACATCAACACACGAAAGGAAGATTAATGAGTGAAACTGGATTATCCTAGAGCTACCTATTCTCCTACTTGATCCACTTTTGTATTCTTCAAGAGATATTTTATTTATTTTGTTATTTTAATTAATTATTTATTAGTTAATCATTCAATCTTCAAACGTTATTGCTTTTTGTCTTAATTAATTTAGTTAATAATTAAATTGATAATACACCGTCATTTGGGTTCGATGTTCACTTGGTCGCTTGCTTAAGCTGCAATTGATATCCTTAATACTTGGGGATTAATTTTGCGTGCAAAGAAAACGCGCATCAGCCATATCTGCTGCCATACATCTGATTCCCACTCCCACTACATGACCATCAAAAGCTTTCGCCTTAAGGTCATTGTAAAAGGATTTACTAGGTTATCATCTGATGCAATCTAGGCGACAACAATCTTCCTCTCATCATACAATGTCTTGTATCAGGTAGTACTCACTCTCAATGTGTTTAATTGCCTTATGGGCTTGTGATTCCTTCAAGTTTGCAACTGCACCATTATTATCGCAATAAATTGTGATAAACTTGGGAAACTCAAAATCACATCTAAGTCTATTACGAAGATTCTAAAACCATACAGATTACTCTGGCTGCCACAGGGCTCCAATATTATCATTTTTCTATGGTAGAGTCCGAAATATATTCTATATAACACTCCTCCATTTTATGGCTCAACTGCCGTCCCCATAATTTGAAAATCCGAATCTATACAACCCTTAAGAAGCAATGAATATGTCCGGTAAGCCCACATATTATTTCTAGTCCTTTTCAGGCACTTAAATATATGTCTTACCACAGTTTAATATTCTTGATCCGAGTTACCTTTATACCCACTGACGATGCCATTGGCAATACAGATATTCGATCTCGTACATAGAATTGCATTGATCAGGCTTCCTTATTCGCCGAAGCATAGGAACCCGCCTACATCTTCTTTATCTTCTTTTTGTGTCTCAAAACACATTTCCTTAGATAAAGTCACTCCATTTCCAAAAAGTTGAAAAGCTTTCTAAGGAGTTTCATGCTAAAACGAGTAAGGGTTTTATCACCATGATTGCAAGGATATATTTTGTTTCTCCTAAGTCCTTCATTTTATACTACTTTATTAACCATACTCATACACTTGACAATACTCTTTCATTGTCTCCAATGAGCAAGAAACCATCTACGTACATACAAGAAATACCACCATGTTTCCGTCACTCTTTTCAACACTAAAGACCCATCCGAGCATTGATTAAATCCATATGACTGGATTTCCTTATCTAAACGGATGTTCCATGATTTTGAAGCTTGCTTTAGTCCATCGATGGATACCTTTAAACTTACACTCAAAATGCTCTTAGCTCTTTGTAATGAATCACTCTATTTGCTTCATATAGATATTTTCTTCAAGACTTCCAATCAAGAAAGCTGTCTTGACATCTATTTGCTATACCTTATGTTCAATATGAACAACAATAGATAAAAGAGTTCGGATCAACATAGGCATAGCTACCGGCGAACAGGTTTCTTCATAATCGAACCCTTCGGAACAAGCTTTGCATCAAAGGCTTCCACCTTACTATGTGACCCTCTTTTAATTTTGTAGAACCACATCCAATGGTTTTCACACCATTTTGCGATCTTATAAGCACCCAAACTAATTTGGAATCCATAGATTCTATTTTAGAAATCATTGCAACTTGATAAGATATCACATTTTTTATCTTGTAGTGCTTCGTCGTTATACCATGGGACGATTTCATGTTTACTAGGGACCAAGTCTCATAACTCTCCCAAAACATATATCTTTCGTGTTGTAAAACAACCCTCCCACTACGACAAGGCACTACATGCAATTGTGTATCAGATGTGACACGCGATGCAGTTTATTTGTGGTATATCCTCTTGTACAATTGGTACTATTCTATGTGTCTTTCCCTCTCACTTCATATAGAATAATTTATTTATGAGTTTGTGATTTATTACATAGTCCTTTTTCAAAAATCTAGTGTTTGTGTTAACAATCACCCTTCGATGTTTTGGACTATTTAATAAACCATCCTTCATTTTTTAGGATATCTCACAAATAGACAAACATCTTACGACACGCTATTTCTAGGGCATACGCATAAAATGGATTTAGTCATTCTAAATAATTCATCATCTATCTAATCATTTCCATAAGAGTCTTATTCCTTCTTTTCCTCACACCATTCTACTGGGTTTGCCCATTGTGGATAACTTGGGATTCAATCCCAACCTCTGATAAATAGCTCTCAACTATCCTAAGAGGTAGTCATCACCACGATTAAATTGTAGTGACTTGATATATTTTTCATGACGCTTCACCACATCAGCCATGCACTTCTTGATTTAATCAAAGTACCCAGACATGCTGTTCATCAAATAAATATATCGGTATCTAGAATAATCATCATTTAAAGTGATGAATATTCATAACCACCTCTCCCTTAGAAAGTCATAATAACACATAAATCAGAATGAACCAGTTCTAACATATCTTTACATGACTCTATATCCCTTTTCCTTGAAGAGGCAATTTATCATATTCACTTCCAAGTAAGACTCACAAGTTCGATAGTTTCCACTTTCAATAAACCTAACGGTCCACCGGCTATCAACTTTCAAATCGTACTTAAGTAAAATGATCTAGTCTTAGATGCCAAAGATATGTTTAGTTCATCTCCAAAGGTTCCTTTCTCTTACTAAGATTAGAAGATGCGTTTTTTATTACTATTTGTTTCAACCATGGGATAAACATGATTTAAGAGTGTACAAATTATCCACCAACGTACCAAAACAGATTATAGCTCCATTCTACATTATAATGACCATGTCATTTAAATGAAATAGAGTATCCATCCGTAAATGCATAGAAAACTTAAATGAAATTCTTTCCATGAAAACGTACGTAAAGACAATTTCTCAAAATCAAATGTTTATTCCTATCATATGATAAATAAACAACTCCCACTGAAATAGCCACTACCTTCGTAGCTTTACCATGAATACAGTAATCTCATCATTACTTAGCTGCAGACACTTAGTGATTATGGTATTTACACACAATGTGTCATCACTAATCACACTTCAACAACTAGTGAATAAGATATTAACCTTGTTCATTCCTTGATGAAAATGGCTTTCCTTCGCCACACGTTTTGTCAGAAGTTCCCAACCGTATAAAATCTCTTGTAATTCAAGTGAAATTTGTTCAAAAAAACTAGACAAACTATGGAGAACAAAATTGACATAGGTTTCCCCTTTAATTTCTACTCCAAGTATTTCCAATTCCTTCATCAAGTCAATCATGGCCTCATACCTTTTAACTTACTCAAGTATCTGAAGAGTCGCATGAGATTGACTATCATATTTCTATGAACGTCTCATCTCTCTATTAAATACTTAACTAGGCATCAGAGGACATCCTTAGTGAGAACACATTTATATTTTCCTAAGCAGTATGAATTAAAACCAATATTCTTTTCTAATCATTTACTTTTAGACCAGTAAATTATGATTAATTTTAGTTAACAATAAGTGAAATAAAAATATTTGAAAATACAGAGAATCACGCAATTTAATACAACGATCAAACACTTCGAATTTAAAATTTATATTGATTCCCTCAAAACAATATAAAATAAATTTACCGACATCTCAAGAACCATGAATTTGCATGCCATGTTAGTGTGGACGTATACAAATCCTAACATTCGAAATAGAAGGTTTTACCCATTAATTCCAAAAATTAATTTAACCTTATAACATCATAATTAATAGTCGATTGTACTTTAGCCATGCAAAATAATAGCAGTGACTCCGTTGGGGAGGATACATATGAATTGCACCTAAGTGTATACCATTATTTGATACTAAATCCATTACTCAAGCTTATGCCCCTTCAGTTGGAGAAGATCACACGCGCCTAAATAATTTTCTGTAATCATCAATTATAAGTTTGTACCAATGATCCACAAATAAACTCATCCGTTGGGGAGGAAGGCACTATAGCCTACTCGCAAGTTTATGTGCATCACATTACAAACAATAATTATTTAAAGAAGTCTGTACCAGTGATTCGCAAATATACCCATCCGTTGGGGAGAAATGCACTATAGCCAACTCGCAAGTATACTTGCATCACATTACAAACCAATAATGGAGGCCGCGGGATTTATTAACCAATCCCTCTCCCAGTTAGTTATTTAATAAGAGTGTTTTTACATGCATATAATACTAAATAATAAAATACGCAACCTAGCATGCTCCTATTATGGAAAATAAGGCAATAAATCATGGAGAATCATGTATATATATATAACAATAATCAAATATTCCATCAATTATTAATAGTTATATATCAGCAAATTTGATTGTTCGTCACCAAGCACGAATATGAGCAACGTAGACGGGGATCGACCTGACCTGCGTTGCAGTTGATTCGCACCCCCAGCACCCTTGTGCTTGCCAGCACTGCACAACACCTTGTTTTCGTCGCCCGAAAGCCCGAATGCTCCATGCTCGGCAACATTCTCCATCGCAAGGTAAGAAAAGCCTAGCGCACATCAACATGCCCGTCAGCAGCATGTCCGCCCGCCATTAACTCAGCACTTCTGGCCCACTGCTCGAAAACCTTCCAGCAAGCATGGTAGCGCGCCCGAAAGCATACTCCCAAGCCCAGCCATGCGCCCGCCTGTAGGTACACTCAGCCGCCATTGTGTCCTCGTCCTTGCATACCTCTTACCTTCTAGCGAGCATACCATAAGGAAGCGAGTTTCTAGAACCCGACAACACGCCCAGCCCGCAGCTTCTCGCTCGGTGTTCAACCAGAATCGACCTTGCCATTTCACAGACTCACTCGAAAATGCCCATCAAAGTCGTCCTAAACCACGTGGCAGACTCACCCAAAATAGTCGTGAGACTCGCCTGGAATCACGCGCCAACTATTGAAGCATCAGCTTCATGCAGCCACATGCCTCATAGCCGGTCGCTGCCCATGCAGTCGTGACCATCCATGCTCTTGCCGTTCGCTGGAACTATCGTGAACCCGCCTTCCGCAGTTTGCCAATCCGCCATGCTTCACGCAATCCGTTTTGCCACGATGACCACTCATGCCGCTCACAGTCGTACCAGCCGCCGCTCACAGTACCTGCCGAAGCCCGCATGCTGCAGTCCGACGATCTGTAGCGTATCATCATCATCCATGGCATCGCCCGTCGTCGTTGCAATGTGATCCTGCCCTCGCATCCATTATGCTACCACTGTCCATTCTTCATCAGACCGGCCCCATTGTTCATGCCATGTAATGGACATTATCCTGCCGTGCATTGGCCATTCGTATATCATGCCTAGGGTTTGAGTCGTCATTGCCTTGCGTCCGATCAGCGCCATCCGTGCCGTCGTAGTCCGCCAGTCTTGTGACTAGCCAACAGGTCCTGCCGTACGACTCGTGCAATCTCTGACATGAAGCACAATCCGACAGCCCTCGCTGCTCTCACGTCCCCGTAATCATTGTGTGTGCCAGCGTGTTCAATTAGAGTATTCAACAAGAAACTTATTCTAAACCCTAATTCACGTATGGCAAATAAACCCTAGCCTAATGTTTCATGTTTAGCCATAGAACCTACACTCTAATACACATTGTTGGCATTTGGATCTTTTGATTAACGTGAACCGTTAGGGTTCCATTCATTTCCATCGCAACGGAAGCATAATCAAAGAATTGAATTACCTTTCACCAGAGTTTGATGTGGAGGTTGAACATCAAGAATAAACAACCTTTCGATGTTCTGTTGTATTCCTAAGCCACGTCTTGACGTTGTCTGGGCAATGATCTCCAAGACGATCTCAATCTACAATTCGTAATCTGCTCTCCACAATTTTTTGCATGAATTAATTAGGATCTGGATTGCTGAGATTGGCTATTTATAGGCTACTACAGGGACCAGGAGGAGAAATTAGGGTTGGGCCTCCCATTGGGCTTAAGCATCCAAGTTTAGCCCAAAACTTATACTTAAGTCTAATAATAATAATCAGTCCACCAAAGAAATATTATTGCACTGCCACCCTAATCCCAAAATTACGTTATAGGCTCCTTCTTATTATGAGCCCATTAATCTCCCCGTGTTTAAGATTCAATAGTCATTAATTAATTAAGTTACTGTCAACTCTATTAATTAGTATCTTTGCCGAGAGTAATACCATTCAACCTTATTATCATGCCAGAATAAATCCACCTGCAGGGTTTACATGATAATCATTATGAGCTCCTCAAGGGGACATCATCAACCAATTCCGTTAGGACACATATTCCTTCTACAATCAACAACACACCATAGAGACAGCACCATCTCCCAACTCACCGAGCTTATTGATTTAATAATTAAATCTCACCCATTGATGAATCAAAGAAATAAATATTGGCTTACGTGTCGAGGTTATTGTATAGGGATTAAGAGTATGAACCTCTATAATTATAGAGATCTAGTTCTATTATATTGTCATTATAAACCGAACGATCTCACCGCGGTCCTATTCAATATACACGAAGCACACTAGTACTATTTTATAGTTAAGACAGACTAATGCCAAATCACACTACAACCATACCGATAGATAGTCCCCATCTATCTCAGTTGTGAGCATCTGTTTATACTTTATAAGGAGCCGATAATATGATCTTCCATGTGACGCCCCACACCACATTATCTACAGTATAAAATAAATGGACTTTTGCAACAATTCTTAAACAATTATGCATAACGTTTGATCACATGACTCTTATTTCAAATATTGTTAAAATATTGTTCATACAAAAAGCTAGATTTTTAGTATACAATACAACAGATCTGCCTCATGAAATGAGTTTCATGAGATATCTAACACAAGTATTGTTCACCAAAGAGGAAATGTCCAATCTATTCAACAATCTTAAAATATATTTTAATTTCAGATTTTTTTTTGCATAAAATACATAACATACTTTTTAATTTATTTATTACTTAGATATAAAATTATTCCAAAAAGTTAATAAAGTTTGGAACCAATTGGCAAAATTACCCAATTTGATGAAATAGAACTATTTACCAACAACAATTTATACTTGTGATAAAAAAAAATCCAATTTGTATATAAAAATTCCAAAATGACTTTTTTTTGCCCAACATACCATTTTACTTTGACTTGACTTTAAATTCTTTGACTAGTTCAAGTGTCGGTTTAAGTCGATCTCATACCGATAGAGTAGACTTAAATATGAAGGTGGAGACACCAAGGAGAAGATGAGCCTTATGGATGTAACACTTCATTTTGGTTAAATCTAATCCTACTTATTATCTTCACTTTCTTCTTAGCCCTTTCCATTTCTTATGCTTTGGTTGATTGGTTGATGCTATGATGATGGATTAATTTATGAAAATGTCTTGATTGAATTTCACTCTTTAATTGTATCATTTATGGGTTTTGTATGCCTTGTGAAAATTTGAGAAATTGAGATTAAGTTGTGTGTTGTGTATCGACATGTTTTGTTATTGCTTTCACCTTAGTTGCTTTGCATGATTATAATATGCGAGTTTCTTCCATTTATTGCATGACGATTAATAAAGGTTGAGTTATTCCCAACCACCTTATGTTTAGAACAGCATAAATAAACAGTATCATGATTAATCAAACTAGTGAAGAGAACCAAGCCATTGTGAACCTAGTGTCCAGAAAAAGATAGGAAAACGTCCTTGCCTCTACGAGAAAATTCTTCGAATAATGTCTCTAGTTGGTAATGTATTAATATCCATACCAATATCTTCGACATTGTTATACTAATCCTTCATGGGGTGCCTGGCTTTAGGCATAGATGAGAGTGAATATAAGTGTGTTTTAGTGTCAAATTTAACATATTTTTTATGGGAATTGTTGTTATATATTAGTATAAGTGTTTTATATTCGATATATTTGAGAAAAAGGTGCATTTGAGGTATTTTATTGTATTTTAGGTGGAAAAAGGATTAAAAGTGCAAAGTTAGAAGAATGCTGAAAAATGCACATTTAACTTTCATAATTTTCTATGTTCGTGTGGAGCTCATAAATGATAGTGTGATATTTGGTTGGAAAGTCACTGAAGATAGGATCATTTTAGCATGGGAATCACTCAAATCGGAGATCGGAAGAGGAAGTTATGCTCAAAATTTTGAGGTCGCGCAGCTGCCGTAGATAATTTTCGAAAATTAGCCCATAATTCCTATTTCTTGGAGCACAATTAATCTCCTTATCACATAATCCTCCATGATTCACCCATATCTTTTGTTTCCTTATTTTATTCCCTTCTCACACCTATATATATTTTACATTATCATTCATGTGAGAGAGCCACAATCCATCCTACACCACCCACAAGGGGGATCACCCCCCAACCATCATCCACATTCTTTCCTCCATCCATCCATCACTGTGAAGATTCGTATATGGAATCAAGAGGAGAACCAAGAAGAGGATTCAAGATGGAGAAGGACGCGACGACGCCCACATCTAGGGTTTTTATCATTTCCTAATCTATCTTGTATTTTCCAGATATATGGGTAAGTTTTATTTAACCCCCATGATTGTTCTTCGTATCATCATGAGCTAGAACCGTTTTGGTAGTCTAGGGTTTTGAAGGTTTTATGAATTAATTGAACTTTCGTGTGTATACTCCATACAACACTACTTGTGGTTTATTTTATATAAGACATGCTTTCTTAATTCATATTCAGAGTCGTTATGTGCATCATTAACTGTTGAATAGGTTTAATGAATTAATTGACCTGTTGAAGATGCATAAAACGACTCTGAATATGGATTAAAACGTATTGTCATATATAAAATAAATCCACAAGTAGTGTTGTACGGAGTATACACACGAAAGTTCAATTAATTCACAAAAACCTTCAAAACCCTAGAACTACCAAAATGGTTCCAGCCCCTGATGTTGCGAAGAACAATAATGGGGGTTGGATAGATCTTACCCATATGTTTGGAAAATACAAGATAAATTAGGAAACGAATAAAACCCTAGATGTGGGAGTCGTCCAGTCATTCTCCGTCTTAAATCCTCCTCTTAGTTCTCCTTTTAATTCAGCAGACGAATCTTCAAAGTAATGAATGGATGGAGGAAATGATGTGGATAATGGTTGAGGGTAATCTCCCTTGTGGGGTGTAAGATGATTATGTTTGTGGCTCCTTCACATGAATAATGATGTAAAATATATATGTGTGAGAAGGGAATGAAATAAGGAAATAAAAGATATGAGAGAACCATGGAGGATTATGTGATAAGGAGATTAATTGTGCTCCAAGAAATAGGAATTATGGGCTAATTCTTGGAAATTCTCGCCGGCAGCTGCGTGACCTCACATATCGAGCATAACTTCCTCGTCCGATCTCCGATTTAAGTGATTCTTGCACCAAAACGATCCTATCTTCCGTGGCTTTCCAATCATATATCACAACATCAGTTATGAGCTCAACACAAATACAAAAAAATTATAGAAGTTGAACGTGCGTTTTTCCGCATTCCTCTATCTTTGCACTTTTGATCATTTTTCCGCCTAAGACATAATAAAACACCTCAAACGCTCATTTTTATCAAGTATATTGAATATAAGACACTTATCCTAATCTATTACAACAGTACTCATCAAAAAGGTGTTAAATAGAATACTAAAACACACTTATTTTCACTCTCATCAATCCCCCAAACTTACCCGTTGCTCGTCCCGAGGTAACAAAATAAAAATAAAGAGAGTAAGAAAATTAGCGGGGAAACAAGGACTATGACCAATACGCCATTCAGAATACAATTATCCTTAACTTAGGTCACGCAACTCTCATTACATGTAATAATCAATTCATAGCATACAAGGTAAGACAATCACCACCAATTCAAATGCACCATTCACATGTTCTCACGGGAAGTATATATCACTCGCAGGGCCGGCCCTGTAATTTGAGGGGCAGGTGCAAAATTATTTTTGGGCCTCTTACTTTTATCCAACATATAAAAGTATTAATACAATAGTAATATAAATTTAAATATACAATTAAACATATTAATTGGGCATAAAATAATAAAAGACGTCACATAACTATAAGTGATAATGATATAACTCATCAAATAAAAAAAGTTTCAATATTTATTATAAAATTTATATGAAAGTAGTTATGAAAAATTGACCTTCTAGATATTTTTTATCAAAATCGTCAATCAATTTTTCATATCTGGATGGGTATTTTCAGGAGCCATCTCAAACTATCAATTAACTATTAAGAATAATTTATAAAAATAAATCCATCAATTCAATGGAATCAGACAATAAATTTGAGTAAAAAAATATACAGAGTAAAAAGTAGTATTGTAGAATTAAAATACCTTGTTCGAAAAGAATACAATGTGCGATTCTTCTCAAAGATGTTGCCAAAGTTTTTGCTCACCAAATATCATAGAGAAAGAAAATAAAGATTTAAGAAAAGAAAATAAAGGTACTCTGCTCATGAGGAATTGATAAGAATTAAGAAAAGAGCATGATATTTAAAAGAATGTAAAAGATTCAAAAGAAATAAAGATTTTTTTAGAACATATTATGTAATTTATCTTGAAAATAAATTTATTAATAAATATTTAATATTTCTCAATTACAAGAAAAAAATCTAAAAAAATCTTTATACATAATAATTGCGTGTGTGATTGTGTAATTTATTTTAAAAATAAATATATCTATTAATATAAATATTGCGTGTGGATATGTGCAGAGCTAATTGCGGTAATGCAGGTAGATAAAATGAGGAGCGAAACTTCATCATACAGATTCGATCCTTTGTGGGAGGTGGAAGCAAAAAAGCTTGAAGCCAATTGGGCCTCCAAACATTATTGTAAATAAATCAACTTTAAAATATATATACTTAAATACTTATATATATAAGTAAAAAAATCAGGGGCCCTCGTTGGGGTGGAGCCTGTGCGGCGGCACCGCCTTAGGGTCGCTCTTGATCACTCGCACTCAAGTGTAAAAGATGTACACTTATGGGATAAGGTGTTTGCGCTCAGATTCAATTCAAGTGCATGCGTAACTATAAGCTTGCAAAAGTCTCAAACTTTCCACCACTAAAAGTATGATTCGACAATAAGATCAAAAATGACTTTTCTTTTGGATGTAATGTCAGCTCTTTGGTTAAGGTAATAAATATATGGATAAGTGACTCAAATAGTTGAGAAATACAGCTGATTGATCACTTCAACTTTCATCCTCTCTTTTTTTCAATGTAGACGATTTTCATTCCTTCTTCACCTTCAAGCACAACATTTTCTTTCTTCTCTTTTTTTCCATCTAATTAATTTAGTAAATAATTAAATTGATAATATGCCGTCCTTTGGGTTCGATATTTAACTTGGTCGCTTGCTTAAGCTGCAATTGATATCCTTAATACTTGGGGATTAATTTTGCGTGCAAAGAAAATGCTCATCAAACATCTTTTATTCTACCATGGTGTTGAAGTCAACACCGCATTTAGACTCACTAGAAGCATCTTGATTAATCATGGAGGCATGGAGAAGTGGTGATATCTTAAAGTTATCTAGATGGTAGTTTTGGATAGATAGCCAAGGTGACGACCGATAGAAGACTCTAGATTAGTCATAGATTATGATAGACTAATATTCTAGAATAGTCTAGCTTGTCCTGGTGTCAAATTCTTGGTAAGAATAGATGTATATCCATGGAATGTTCGAGGCAGATCCTAACATGGTAATCCACCGACGAAGTGTAGCTATAAATAGGTGATGGAGCATTTCATATGCGTGTGTAGGAGTTAAGATAAGAGTGCAGCAGGAGTGTATGTATAGGAGAGAAGTGAGCAGAGAGTGTATCCTAAGTGAGAGAATTAGTAGAGTGTCATAACTCGTATGTGAGATATAAGTGTGTTGAGAGCAGTTTGAGTTGTGTCTTGTAAGAGTGTAATAAGAGAGAGCACAGCAGGTTGAGAGTTAAGTGAGTAGAAAGAGTGAGAAACAGAGTTATAGGTTGGAGAGATAGTGTTTTGTCTTGATATTGTTAGAGTGTGTTTTGTAAATACTGTGCGAGTCCTTAATAAAAGTGTTAACTTTTCCAACTCTCTATCCTATAATAACCCAACAAGTGGTACCAGAGCCATGTTGGGAAAATATGAGTCACGTTTGAGTTACGTGAAGGTGTCAAGGGCTCGATTATCGTCTAGACTTGAAGGAGTATTATTGAGTTGAGTAGCATCGTGCACAACAGGAGTTTTGTGAAGCGAGTAAGGCTTGCTTGGTTACGAGAAAGTAATTCAAGTCACGATGGTGGACCTACAATTAGTAGGCTTGATGGAGAGGCTCAATAATTAGAACTACACCTGCGGAGGACTTGCATAGAGTTATATATGCAAGGTTGTGATTTGTGGGATGTGGTTGGAGGAGACGATGTTATGCAGCCAGAAGAAGTCGATGCTTTAAAAAAATGAAAGATCAAGGCTGGAAATGCGTTGTTCGCACTCAAGACGATGATTGAAAATGAACTACTATAGTACATACGAGATGCAAGTACTCCAAAGACAGTTTGGGACACTCTTGAGGTGTTGTTCTCCAAAAAGAACGAGTTTAAGTTGCAATTGCTCGAGAACGAGCTTCTCTCAATCAAACAAGGAGAGTTGACAATCCACAAATACTTTAATTAGGTACGCATGCTTTATCGTGAGATCTCTGAACTAGAACCTATTAATAAAGTTCCAGATGCTGAAATGAGAGAATTATAATTCATGGTTTAAGACCTGAATTTAGGGGGATAATAACATCTATTCAAGGTTAGCCTGAACAACCTTCTTATGTTAACTTTGAAAATACATTGTCCGACCAAGAAGCGTTGATCAGATAAATGGTAGAGGTCTCACTTAAGAAAGATGATGATGAAGTTTTATATAGTTACACTAGGGGAAGACCCAAATGGAATACTTGTGGGATAAAAAGGAAAGAGGGTGACCAAGAGAGTCAGTCGAAGCGTGCTCAAACAGGAGGAGCACAAGAGAATGAGGAGTAGCGAAATTTAAAATTTTCAAAATAATAAATCATATTTATTAGGAACATCAAATGTTTCACCCGAGAGTTCGGAATCGATAATCAGATCCGGTGTTAAAATATAATAATAAAAATCCACGTAAAATAAATCTTATGCTCATAGACTTTCTTTAGTTGATGCAAGGAATGAGGGAATTGATTCTCAGATTGTGGCTAAAAACTCCATTCTTCTCACTGAGGGATCCAATTATATCCACTCTAAAGTAATCCACTGATTGTATTAAAGACGTAGATTCTGCACTTCTCTAGTATTGTAAATCTATCTTTCTCAATCAAACAACACCTCTAATATCAACTTGATAATAGAAACACATTGTAGAATAAAATTGATTTTATTCCAACAAGTCAAAGAGAATTAAAAGAGAGATGGTGAACTTCCTTTTCAATTTAGACTCGATATTTCTTTTAGAAGAATAATAAAAGAAATAGTAATAAGTTTTCTTATCTTATTTCATATTAATACATGAACATTAATTTTGGAAAACCAATCACACGTTCTTAGTGGATGATCCTGTTGGATGATAGATAGGATAATCTCACCCCACTAACTCTCGACTAACCATTTACTATTTCTTCTCTTAATTCTCGTCTATTAAACCATTAATGGGCATAATTGATAATCTTATAATCTCATTATTAGATTTAATCAATTTATCTATGGAAGCCCAAATAATAATTTATCAATCTCCTTTGAATAATATTAATCAAATTAATATCTTTTTAATTAAATAATTCCATTATTTAATTATAGTTAACTACTTAATTATTGCACCGATTGATAAAAGTCATTAGTCCATTCTAAGGTGTGATCCTTTACGTTCACTACTAACTCCAAAAATAGGCTTATAATACTTGTAACTTCTAAATAACTAATATAATATTTATTAATCCAATTAATTAATTCACTTAAAATTAACCAAATAATTTCAAGAACCTACTAATCATGGTAACATCTAGCAAGTAGCGTGATCATCTAGTGTTAGGTGAAATAACAAGTAAACCTGTAAATTAACGAGTGACATACACGTACGGTTCTTCTAACATATAATCTCCCAATCGAGTCTAGAGTAGGAATATTAGTCAAAGCTCTACTAATTCAATAAATGTGTTTCTATTTCATATAACAATGATTCACTGTAAATCTTTATTCTTGTTGCCTTGGCCAAGGTCTTTGAATCATTAATAGTGAAATACACAAGAGATTCTCTTATCTTGGACAAGTCTCAGATTCTATCTCAGCCACACACAAATTTCCATGTACATCAATATAATACCCAACATACTCACTTTATGATTGGTAAACAATCAGAAGATAAATCTAAGTATTACAAGATACACACAAGATTATTGTGGTGCTTCAAGTCTATGGACTAATCGTGTACTATCGTAATTAGAAAATTCTCACTTCGACATATCCAATAAGAATTTTCTATAGATCATGTTCGATAAACTTATTCTCTAATAAGTATCCACATATATATGAATTTGTGTCACAACACTAATATTGATAGAATGTAATATTCCCGTCTCACACGCATTCATCATATATGCGAGTCTTTACTACGTTATTCTTTGTCCCATTTTGCAAAATTCTTGTCTCGGAACCCCCATGTTTTAGTTCAAAGCTCTATGTATTAATTCCATGATCACCATCATATGCGTGACCATACATTTTAGCTTAAATTAGTTTAGGAACTTTATCTAAAAAATAAATGTATAATGCACAATATAGATAAATTAAACAACCTTCAATATTAATATATTTTTCTATGAAATTCTTTACATTCAAAATATAAGTACAATTATCCAATATAATTGGTGCGCTGGGCACACTACTCTATAATCTCCCATTTGCTCTAGCTCCAATTGCCCATATATTTAGTTGAATTTCATCTTCTCAAGATATTTTTCAAATACCTTTTGAGGTAAAGGCTTAGTTAGTGGGTCTGCTACATTGTATGCTAAAGCGACTCGATCCATAACGACATCACCTCTCGCCATGATTTCTCTAATCAAGTGATATCTTCTCAAGATATACTTGGACCTTTGATTAGATCTTGGCTCTTTTGCTCGCGCAATGGCTCCATTGTTATCACAGTATATTATTACTGGATCAATTATAGATGTAACTATACCCAACCCTCGGATAAAGTTCCTGATCAAAACGGCTTCCTTCGCTGCATCTGATGCAGCTATGTATTCATCTTCAGTGGTAGAGTTTGGAGTAGTTTCTTATTTGGAACTCTTCCAACTTATTGCACTACCATTCAAAGTGAATATATAACCTGATATTGCTATTCATCTAGCTTTTAGTTACGATTTTGTTTTAGTTTTAAACAAATGTCTTTATGTTTTGAAGATTATTAAGAACATCATATCTATACAAGTTTTGGACGGAGAAGGTTATTGCTGTTTAAATTTGAACATGGAAGTTATTCTATTTTTAAATATTTTTCTTTAATCACTACTTGCATATTGATGAATGGTTTATATACCTTGACTCCCCATAATTTCATTCTTAATCTTCCACAAAATAAAAGAAAATTGGATAACTATAGTTCTATCACATTATGGTATGCAAAATTAAGTCATATTTTTAAGAAGAGGATAAACAAGTTGGCACAATTGCTTGACCTAAAAGACGAGCAAGAACTACAAACATGTGAGTCCTGCCTCAAAGGAAAAATGATCAAATCTCCATTTTTTTGGACAAGTGGAATGTGTTAAACATCTATTAGTATTTGTTTATACAGATATATGTGGCCCATTAAGTGTTAAAGCTCGTGGGAACTATAGTTACTTCTTAACTTTACAGATGACTTCTCTAGGTAAGGTTATGTATAACTATTATGGTACAAATATGAAGTCTTTAAAAATTCAAGGAATTTAGAACTGAAGTAGAGAAACAAACTAGCTTAAATATAAATGTATTTTGATCAGATCGAAGAGGAAAATAAGTAAGTACAAAATTTCTTGATTATCTAAAAGAGAATGTGATTTTTCTCACAGTGGACTCCTCCTGGCACTTCCCAACTCAATGGAGTTTCGGAACGCTTAAATCGAACCTTGATAGACATGGTTTGATCTATTTTAAGTTTCACTTTATTACCTCTTTCCTTTTGGGGCTATGCCTAAGAAACGGTAGCACATCTATTATATAAGGTGCCTTCTAAGGTCGTCCCTACTACATCTTATGAGATATGGTGTGGTAAAGCATCCTCGTACAAGTACCTTCGGGTATGGGGGTGTGATGTTTACGTAAAATAACAAATGAAAGATAAATTGGATATGAGATCCAAATTGTGTAATTTTGTTAGATATCCAAAGGAATCAATTGGATATTACTTCTATGATACCTCGGAACTAAAGGTGTTCGTTTCAAGGAATGCCACATTTCTTGAAGAAGAATTTCTATCTGATAGGAATAACGAACTCGTAGAACTTGAAGAAGTTCAAGAAACAACAAACCTCCCAACTGCAGTGAGTGAACAACCAGTTGACACTGGGGAGTCTGATACACAACCTCTTAGGAGATCTGAAAGGATACCTAAACTACCTAGTAGGTATACTTTGTTATTAGAAAACAAAGAAGAGGAACTCCTATTAGACAATGATCCAAAAAGTTATGGAGAGGTAATGTCAGATATTAACTCAAAGAAATGGCAAGAAGCTATGTACTCCGAGAAGGATTCCATATACTCCAACAAAGTACGGATTTTGGTAGACCCACTAGAAGGAATAGTTCCCATTGGTTGTAAATGGGTTCACAAGCGAAAGCTTGGGTTAATGGGGAGGTAACAACCAATAAAGCAAGACTGGTTGCTAAAGGTCATTCTCAGAAGCAAGGAACTATGAGGAAACATTTTCACTAATAGCAATGTTGAACTCCATTAGAATTTTATTTGCTAGATATAACAAATGGATGTAAAGACTACTTGTCTTAATGGTAACATTAAGGAACAACTTTATATGAAGCAACCTGAGGGCTTCATATTAAGTGGAAGTGAGCTAAATGTTTACAAACTCCAAAAATCCATTTATGGATTAAATGAGCTTCGAAGAGTTGAAACATTTGATTCGATAAAATAATCATATCGCTTGATTTTCAAAAGAATCAAGATGAACCAGGTATATACAAAAAAGTTAGTGGGAGTGCAGTTGATTTTATTTTGCTCTATGTTGATGACGTCCTACTTATCGAAAATGATATAGGAATGTTGTAGTCAACAAGAATTTGATTGTCTAAACAGTTCTCCAAGAAGGGCTTGGGAGATGCATCATTTATTCTAGAAATAAAGATCTATAGAGATAAATCTAGAAAGATGATCAGACTATCGCAATCCATATACATAGACAAGATACTAAAGAGATTTACTATGGGAGAATCCAAACAAGGATTCTTGCCAATGAGCCATGGGGTTTCACTTTCTAAAGCTATGTCTCTTAAGACACCTAAAGAAAGAGAAAGTGTCACTACAAGAAAGAGTCGAATTCCATGCGAAAAACCATTAGAATATGAAAAATACTGTTGAAATTCATGATTCTAACATATATTTCAATGAATTATTTCTGTTGAAAAAGTGACCATTAGAATGTCATATATTTCCAATGGTTTCTAAAATCCAATGGTAAATCCAACGATATTTTTGTGTTAGAATAGTTTTTTTATCTAAAGTGATTCGAATATTTTCCAATGTAATTTTCTTTTGGAATTACAAGAATTATCGTAGAATAAATTCCAACAGATCAAAGATAAAAAAAAAAAGAAAAAGAAAAAAAGAAAAGCATTTATTTGGATTTAAACCCGTGATGTCATGAGTGCATTAGCATATTCTCTACCAACTTAGCTAATGTAAATTTGCATTATGAATTGGCATTTTAATTAATTAAACTCTCATATTATTTTTAATTTTTCTTTTCTTTTTTTTAAGTAAAAATTTCTACTTAAATTCTCTAAATATAAATTTATTATTTGGAGATCTCTATATTTCATTTTTTTAAAATAGAATTTTCATCGGAAATTTTCAGTGATTTTTATTGGGGCATATGAATTCGAGTTTGAATTTTTCAATGGTTTTCAATTTTTGATGGAATTTTCAATGGAATTTTTCAACGACTTAAGTCTAATTGGAATTTCTATTTGAAATTTTCAATGACTTATCAAGCTATTAGAATTAGCATTGGAATTTTCAAACGGATGAAATTTATATGGGAATTTTCGTTGGAATTTTCCAACAACTTTAGGCTTTATAGAAAATTTCGTTGGAAATTTCCAATAGTTCATTAAGCTATTCGAATTAGTATTGAAAATTTCCAACGGTTCAAATTTTCATGGAATTTTCGCTGTAATTTTTCAACGGCTTAAGGTTTCATTGGAAATTCATTGGAACTCTAAAATTTCCAACGAATTTACTTATCGTTGGATTTGACTGTTTTCTTGTAGTGTTCCTACAGCTAATGCAGCAACCCTTGCTCCATTTACCAGCCTTAAAATCATTTCTCCTGTCTCTAGCTTTCTACTTCTTCCATCATCTGCAAATTATTGCAAATGTGAAGGAGGCAGAGACTGCAGTAACAAGTCATTGCAAAGCTTAGGTGAAACCTGAACATTCAAAGACATGAGTCGTTCCGTTAGAGCTATCATCTTCAATCCATGTTCTTGGATACATGAGAGCTCTTTAGATATCTCATATCTTTGTGCCTGCGATTTTTGCCAAACAAATTTTATAGACATTTAAGAATAGCATAAGAAGAAGTTTGATCCTTATTTTGTCTCTACAGCTCACTTGACATGGATGCTAACATGTAGCATCGAGCTTTTATATCGTCATCCTGATGACGTTTGAAACTTCTCAAGTTCCCCACTCTTAGCATTAGCACGAGGTGCTTCATGGAATTCTTTGTCAAGAACATGTTCACTTCTTTATAATTTTAAGAGATTCTTGAAATTTCTCAGTCGATCATTAAAGTTTGGTCCAGTTAACTTGTTTTTCCTAATTAAAGCAATTATAATATTGTTTGCCATTTCAGTAGATGAATATACAAAATAACGGAGAAGAAAATGAGAAAACTATGAAAATTAATATTAATTTAATATAAGATCTTCAATATTAAATATTGCCTCCCACTATTTTATTAGAATTTCATAACCCCAATGAAAATTGAAAAATCATAATTTTCTAGTATGCTTGAGGCCCAATGAAAATCCCTTATGCCCTAACTTTATGAGTCCATGAAAATTTCTCTTCAGTAGTTAAACATGTACAATTGTATACAACCCTCAATTCGTTTTACCTCACCTTGCACGTATATCTCAATTTTATGAACCTATATGTTACTTAGCGTCAAACAATACTTATCAAACATCATGCAATAAAATATCAAAACACCCCACGACTCATGGCCGATGCAATAATGCATTTAATTCATGAGCATCATTATGATAGATAAAGAACTCATCGTTCTTCCACAAACCTACCCCACAACTCATAGCTAGTGGTTAAGTGTAGTAGCATCATCATGTCTCTACTTTTATTATTAGGCATTGATTGATAAGTCATACTCATCTTATCCATACTTGCTTGAAATAAATTTTTATAAAATTTTTGTATAAATTTAAAAAATTTAGGGATTAATTTATTTCCAAGTCCTCATTAAATTATTAAGATGAAATGTTTATCATTAAATGAGCGTAATAAAATATATTCTAGAGTGCACATGTCCTATACATACATAAAACGGGGGATGATCACGGCTCGTTTGAGCCAAAACGGGTCTATGGTCAATCTAAGGGATAAATGAAAACTTTTACATCATAATGTAAATCACATATACTTATTGGCCTTGAGCATCTATTTTATTACATTTAATTACCCATCAACAATTGGGCCATCTTGATGGGCTTCTTTCAAGTCCTTCAATTTGCAAATGAATTAAATTAAATCCTCACATACTAATCTACTCTCACTGAATAAATGTACAAACCTTCATACAAATTAAAATAAAAGAGGCTTGCAGTCCCCATAAAACCAAAATAGATAAAACAATCACATAAAGTCTAACGCTCATGATCATCCCTAAATAAATAAATATGCAAATAACATATTAAATTTATTTATTTAAAATCATTCTAAATGAACATGTTGAATACGAAATACAAATAAAAATTATTCTATTTCTTGTTCATAGTTGAAACCAATTAATGACTAACATTTAGCCAATTTAATTAAAACATCGAAGATCAAAATATTAACTGTATGATTAGTAGTTTGAGAACAATTCTCATCCTACTGCAATAGTTGAAATTTTAGATTAGCTAATTAAAATAAATAATTAATTAATTAAGATATGCTTTCTGAATCAATCAGAACAAATCTTAATTATTCACGTGAATTCAAAACTGACGTAGTGATCACTCACTTCGCAACTAATTGGCGTAAAGATAGCCACTGGTCATTAATACACATATCAAATCAACTTATTCTTCAAAACGGGAAGTAGGGCAGTGGCCCTGCAGTAGAACCTATTAATCAGCTTAATGAGGTTTAGAATGATACTATCCAGGAACTATCTTCCAAGTCTGGCCAGCTGCAACCACAAGAATGTGCTAATTGGAGTAAGTCACGCACCACCTTAGACCCCATGCCCGACCAGATGCAAGCTGATGATGTTTATGGTTGTGGGGCTGAGGAAGTTGAAGATGATGACCACTTTAAACGAGAAATGGTATTTATTAACCAGCTTGGGATAGGAGATGATGGAATCTCGAAAGCTTTTAATGCACTAGATGCCCTCTGTTCTTCTATGAATCTTACAAAAATGGGTGGGGATGATGAGACCAAGAAGGCTTTTTTACTTCAAAAGCAGTTAGAACGTGCCATGGATCTTGGTAAAGTTGCTTACACTTACGTCGAGCATAATTCGACAGACTACACCGGCACATCTTTTGAGGAGTTCCCAACTCATCAACTTAGTAAGGTCAAACAAAAAAGAGGTTGCAACAAAAATTTTTTCAACCGGCTTTTAAGCCCAACACCTGATTCCAAGCAAAACTCAACACTTCAGTGATAAAGCCAGTTGACTGCACGAACGTAACCACTCCCTCGAAATTAAAGGAACTTAATGATTTTGATATATATATATATATATATATATATATATATATATATATATATATATATCAACTTATTCTTCAAAACTAATTTTGAAAAAATTATTAATTAATTAAACAATTTTTATTATCAATAATATATTATTTTATTTTTGACAAAGATGAAATTTGATGACTTTTGAGAAACATTTCTCGTTGTATCAACACTTCATATTTACCCATTAAATATTACTAAAATAATTTTAGTACTGCACATATTTTAATACAATATTTTAACACCGTGAACCTAAGATTTGATACCACTGTTGGGTTCATTATAGCATACCCCGGGTGAGCACAGCAGAATTAAAATTTTTTTAAATAATAAATTATATTTGTTAAGAACACCAAATGTTTCATTGGGAAACTCAGAAATGATAATCAGATTCGGTGTTAAAATATACTAAAAGAAATTCATGTAAAATAACTCTTACCCTCATAGACTTTCTTTAGTTGATGCAAGGAGCGAGGGAATCAATTCCTGAATTGTGGATAAAAACTCCATTCTTCTCACTGAGGATCCAATTGTATCCCTTCTAAAGTAATCAACCTATTGGATTAACGACGCAGATTCTACACTTCGCTAGTAGTGAAAATCCGTCTTTCTCAATCAATCAGCGCCTCTAATATCAATTTATGATAGTAGAAACACGTTGGAGAATAACTGATTTTGAAAAATAGTGAAAGAAGTATAAATTAGTTTTCTTAATTATTTCATTTCATATTAATATGTGAGCATTAATTTAAAAAAACTAATCTCATGTTCTTAGTGGATGATCCTGTTGGATAATAGATAGTGTAATCTCACCAAACTAATTCTCAACTATCCTTTTACTGTTTCTTCTTTTAATTCTAGTCCGTTAAATCATTAATGGACATAATTGATAATCCTATAATCTAATTATTGGATTTAATCAATTTATCTTATAAAAGCCCAAATAATAATTTATCAATCATTTTTTAAAAATTTTAATCAAACTAATATCATCTTTAATTAAATAATCACATTATTTAATTATAGTTAACTACTTTATTATTGCACCGATTGATAAAAGTCGTCAGTCCATTTTAAGGTGTGATCCTTTATGTTCACTACTAACTCTAGAAGTAGGCTTAAAATACTTGTAACTTATAAATAACTATTATAATATTAGTTAATCCAATTAATTAATTCACTTGAAATTAACCAATTAATTTCAAGAACTAACTAATCACGGAAACACCTAGCAAGTAGCGTGATCTTCTAGTGTTAGGTGAAATAGCAAGTAAACCTGTAAATTAATGAGTGACATACATGTATAGTCCTTTAATATATGAACTCCTGATAGAGTCTAGAGTATGAATATTAGTCGAAACTTTACTAACTATAACTGTGTTTCTATTTCATGTTACAATGATTCATTGTGAATCTTTATTCTTATTGTCTTAGCCAAGGTCTTTTAATCATTGACAATGAAATACACAGAAAACTCTTTTGTCTTAGACAAATGTCAGATTCTATCTCAACCACACACAAGTCTCCATGTACATCAATATAACACCCAACATACCCCCTGTATGATTACAAAACAATCAGAAGATAAATCTATGTATTACAAGAGGCACACAAGACTACCATGGTGCTTCAAGTCTAATAACTAATCGTGTACTATCGTAATTAGAAAATTTTCATTTCAACATATCCAATAAGAATTTCCTACGGATCATGTTCAATAAACTTATTCTCTAATAAGTATCCACATAAATAAATTTGTCTCACAACACTAATATTGATGGAATGCAATATTCTCGTCTCATGCTCATTCATCATATGTGCGAGTCTTTACTGAGTTATCTTTGTCCCATTTAGAAAAACTCTTGATCGGAACCCACATATTTAAGAACAAAGCTCTACGCATCAATTCCATGATCAACATCATGTGCGTGACCATACATTTTAGCTTAAATTGGTGTAAGGAATTTATCCATTAAGCAAATGTATAATGCACAATATAGATAAATTAAGGCATCCTTTAATAATAATATAATTTTCTATCAGATTTTTTACATTAAAAATATAAAGGGTACAATTATCAAATCAAATTGGTACGCTGGGCACTTCTCTAACTAGAAAGCCAAGGTGACGACCTACAGAAGACTCTAGATTAGTCATAGATTATAATAAACTAATATTCTAAAATAGTCTAGCCCGTCTAGGTACCAAGTTTTCGGCAAGAAGAGGTTTATATCCATGAAATGTTCAAGGTAGATCCTGATAGGTAATCCACTGACCAAGTGTAGATATAAATAGGCAACGGAGCATTTCATGTGTGTATGTAAGAGTTAAGATAAGAGTGCAGTAGGAGTGTGTGTATGAGAGAGAAGTAAGCAGAGAGCATATCCTAAATGAGAGAATTAATGGAGTGACATAAGTGAGATATAAGTGTGTTGAGAGCAGCTTGAGTCATGTAGAGTAAGTGTGTCTTTAGTGTGAGAGTTTAAGAGTGAGAAACAGAGTTATAGCTCATAGAGATAATGTTTTGTCTTGAGAGTGTTAGAGTATGTTTTGTAAAATATTATGTGAGACCTTAATAAAAGTCTTAACTTTCCCAACTCTTGATTTTAAAATAACCCCACAAGTGGTATTAGAGCCATATTGGAAAAGTGTGTCACGTTCAAGTTACGTGAGAGTGTCAAGGGCTCGATAGTCGTCTCAAGTTGAAGGAGGATTATTGAGTTGAGTAGCGTCATACATAACAAGAGTTTGTTAAGCGAGTAAGGATTTCTTGGTTATAAGGAGGTAATTCAAGTGACGATGGCAAACTTACAGTCGGTAGGCTTGATGGACAAGCTCAATAAACATAACTACACTACGTGGAGGACTTGCATAGAGTCGTATCAGCAAGGTCGTGATTTGTGGGATGTAGTTGGAGAAGACGATATTATGCAACCATAAGAAGTCAGTGCCTTGAAGGAATGGAAGATCAATGGTGAAAATGCATTGTTCACACTAAAGACGATGATTAAAAATAAGCTGTTGGAGTACATACGAGATGGAAGTATTCCAAAGATGGCTTGGGACACTCTTGAGGCATTGCTCTAAAAAGAGAATGAGTTTAAGCTGCAACTGCTCTAGAACGAGTTTCTGTCAATCAAACAAGGTGAGTTGACGATCCACGAATACTTTATTTAAGGTATGCATGCTCTATCATTAGATCTCTGAACTAGATCCTACTGATAAAGTTTTAGATGCTGAAATGAGAAGAATTATAATTCATGATTTAAGACCTAAATTTCAGAGGATATAGCAGCCATTCAAGATTGGTCTGAACAATCTTCTTTTGTTAACTTTGAGAATATATTGGATGACAAAGAAGCACTGATCAAACAAATGGTGGAAGTCTCACCAAAGAAAGATGATGATGAAGTTTTATATAGTTACACTAGTGGAAGACGCAAATGGAATACTCATGGGAAAACGAGGAAATAGGGCGACCAAAAGAATCAGTTGAAGTGTGCTCAATCAGAGGAAGAATGAGAGAATGATGAGCAGAAGGGTCAACCTCAAGGGAAAAAGAGATTTCAAATAAAGTGTTACAGATGTGGAAAGGAAGGCCATATTGCTAGGAACTGCTTGTCAAAGGAGAAAGAGATTGAAAATAATACGATCGTGTTAAATATGAGATATATAAGTGAAAAGGAATAGAACTTTAAGGCATCTTGTGGTGATAAGAAAGATACGATAGTGTTCTCATCAGGTGTCTTGGAATTGGTAAAATATGAAAGTTATTGGACTAGCGAAGGAGAAGATGTTTGGATAGAAGAAGTGTCTGTCATTGCTATTCAAGATTGATTGAATGTAAAGATAAATGGATGAGCGATGGTGAACATGAAGAAAATGAGCCACCGCATGTGGACAAGAATGAAGATGAATGTGTGGAAGAAATAATCACCAGCCAAAAGTTATCAGATTGCAAGGAAGAAGTTATCTTGCAAGAGAAAATAGGAGAGCATATCGATGATGATAAAACAGTTCTCCCGATATATGTAGAACAACAATTCGAGAATGTTGGCATAGAAGATGTGACAACACAGAAATTAGAGTTAAATTAGAGTTACGCAGTAGAAGTAGCGAGCTCACTATTGAAAAATCCAATTGGATATGAAGTTCAAAATCTGGTCGGGAATCCAAAAAGAAGCGAAAGAAGAAGAAAAATGAAAATGAACGTATAAAGTTAGAAAACATCTTGACGGATCAAATGAGCATACAAGGACAAAAAAGTTCAAGGATTATCTCAGCAATGTAGAAATGTGTGGAGACTATGGCTAACATTGATAAAAAAAAGCAAATAAACGTGATGAGAAGAAGAAAGTTGGTGTTGAGGGGGAATGTTGAAGTTAACACCGCCTTAAGACTCACTAGAAGCATCTAAATTAATCATGGAGGCATGTAGAAGTAGTGATATATCCTAGAGTTTTTTTTATGGAAGTTTTGGATAGATAGCTAAGGTAACAACTGATATTCTAGATTCTGATAGACTAATATTCTAGTATAGTCTTGCCTTTCCAGGTGTCAAGTTATCGGTAAGAACAGATGTGTATCCATGGAATATTAAAGATAGATTCTGATTGGTAATCCACCGACAAAGTGTAGCTATAAATAGGTGATGGAGCATTTCATGTGTGTGTGTATTAAGATAAGAGTGCAATGGGTGTGTGTGTATGAAAGAGAAGTGAGCAGAGAGTGTATCCTAAGTAAGAGAATTAGTAGAGTGTCATAAGTGAGATATAAGTGTGTTGAAAGCAACTTGAGTCATGTAGAGTTAGTGTGTCTTGAGTATGAGAGTTTAAGAGTGTAATATAAGAGAGAGAGCATAACAGATTGAGAGATAAGTGAGTGTAAAGAGTCAAAAATTGAGTTGTAGCTCGCAGAGATAGTGTTTTGTCTTGAGAGTGTTAAAATATATTTTGTAAAATATTGTGCGAGTCCTTAATAAAAGTGTTAACTTTCCCAACTCTCGATCCTATAATAAAACAATACACGGAGATCAGTAATTACTTGATTAGGGGCATGCTGATGATTTGGGATTTTATTACTCGAAGAGGGTTCACGTAAACATCTAGATTCCACCTTTTTCGGAAGGCAGAGGATGTCCTCGATCACATATTCAGTTTTTCACAAGCACTCATCTCCCATATTATCACTAGATTTACCTTTGTTTAAAATATTTATTTGGATAGGGGGTTCTACAATTTTATTTCACAATGCATCTCGATGATGGAAAGTTTTCAAAACATTGCCATTTGGAGATTATCTATCATCATATTCATTTGGTTAATATGGACTAAACGTAATCAGGTAATGGAACATGGATACATGAATGATAGTTTGGAGGAGCTCTTATTAATGTGACTCAGCTTATCACGGCACAGATTATGGCCTTCATCAAGTAAATAAATTATACACATGTTGGTACTAGGTTTAGTACACAGCTTACAGATCTTCATGTTAGCTCTTGGGTTTTTTGGAATCATTGGCAGGCCTACAACGATACCATAAATAGTTGGTGTGAGATGGTATTAACCACTGTCTGGTTGGATCAAAATCAATCCCAATTAATTTGTTGTAGCAACGCCAGGGGAGATCTCTGGGAGTTTTCATCTATCGGAACCATCGTGGCCTGCCCATGGGAGGTTTCACTTGTGGTTTAGGTGTATTCTTTGCATTTGTAGCGGAGCTTGCTGCTGCTTTGTTAGAGGTGGAGGTGGCGTACAACAAATGCTAGACTAATCTCTTGCTTGAGACGGATTCCACATTTGTCCTCCCAAACATCCCATGGAGATTGATTACGCAATGGCAACGTGTCAAGGAGCTATTGGATAACATAAACTTCTGAGTTTCTCATATTTTTCAGGAAGGGAATGGAGCGGAAGATTCATTTGCTAATATAAGATGCTCATACACTCGGACTGATACTTTTCTACCGAGCATTCTTCGCAAATTTCAGCATAATATTCAACAGACAATTATCATTTTCGTACTTAATCCACTGATGTTAGGCCTGCCTGTTTTGGCAATTATTCTTTACCCATGTAGTTGGTTGTAGCCTCTTGTGGCGGATAAGTCATATTTTAGCACGATTATTTGGTTGAAATTCATGTTTATTTGACGGACTTATGTGCTAGTTGGGTGCTAAAATAGACTTATATTATCTTTTGGAAATTAGAACTTTAATGTTATAAATTGATGTGGAAATAGGCTGTTTTGTGGAAGAAATTTGTTGCTGCCAGATGAGCTAACACTGAAGGGTCAGTGGAAACGAACGAAAATTTAGAACAAATAAAGAAAGTGGCAGCTGGAAATCTTCTCACACATTTTCTCATGTTCCAGCGATTAAATCAGCCCAAATCAGGCCCATATCTTGTGGGAGACACGGTAAAAAAAGAAGAGATCCTGGAGATATTTTTGAAAGAAAGAAATAAGGAAAGAGATCGAGCAGAAAAAGGAGGAGATATTATTTATTCTTGGAGGCTGCCATACACGGTAATACACGATACTTCAGGGGAGAATTGGTGTGAAGAAGCAGCAGTTTTCACCTTCTCCAAAACAGATAGGCGTGAAGATTCAAGTTCATCAGTCATCATCGGTTTTTATATTTTAATTCTATTTTTGTCATGAACATGCGAGGCTAATCCCCTTTTCTAGTTTAGGATTTCGTAAACCTCCTGTTGAATGTTAGATTAATTATTAAGGATTTTTCATTGAATCTTTTGCGTAAATTTATTCTATTACATGCTTTGATGTTCTTTATAGTACTTTAATAATTAATTTAACCTGATCAACTAGATTAATTGTCAACTTGCTTAATCCTATTTCATGATCTACTATCCGTAATTGTTGTAGGAATTGGATTAAGTAGCAAATAGAGATAATTCCCTCTAGGTGTAATAGGATCTAGGTTGTACGATTCCTAGCTGGATTTCGTAGCCTAGTAATTATATGTTTCGAGTCTAAATGCATTTACGAGTTTTAATCTATAGAGTCACTTGTAAATAGTTCAATTTAGTGGTCGTACCCTAGTTGATAAACATAAGAACATTCGGGTTGATTGGTCGTACCGTCAATCTAAGGATTTGAGTTTGCATACTAGGCTAGATGTTTAATTCCTATAGTTAATTAATTTAGTAAACGTGAGGGGATCGTCATTCTAAACTAGGTTTGTCTCATTTGGTAAATTTTCTAATTAAAATTCGTCTACATACTTTGTTGTTGGAATAAAGTTAATTTATTTTCATCATTGTTATTTTCAGTTTGTCATAAAAAAAACCCCCTAATTTATTTTATTTGTTTTCAATAATTTAATTTAATTAAAATTTCATTATAATCTCTTGGGTTCGACCCGTACTCGTTACTATACTAAGTATTAGAGTGAGTCGGAATAAATTATATTTTAGTAGGTCAGGGACAGCTTATCATATTTGGTGTTGTTTGCTCTGGGAGTAAAATTGAAATTTGTTAAATTTCTGTGTTTCTAATATTTTTCTGCATTTTTACAGGTTTTGAAATTTTTTGGAAATTTTCTAAAATTTTTGAATTTTTCTGTAACACTGACACTGAACCCTTTAGTGTCAGTTGTGCCCTGTTTTCGAAAAAATATTCTGTGAATGATCACTCGATCTTCTGATGGAAATCGAGAGAACTGCCCAGAGGTTAAGAAAGGAGTCCCGGAAGAAGAAGGAAACAAGTTCGTCCAATGATGGAACCGTCGGAAACCTTACCGAACTTGAACTTGCAGCTGATCCACTTCATCTTAGAGAGAAGAATTCTGAATTTTCTAATTTAGGGGAGGAAGATACCGTAGGTTCTGAGTCGAGAAAGAACATGGCTGCAAATACAGAGAAAACGTTGAATGAATTCGAAAATCCGGACATAGTCCATCAACCACTATGCATTAACCTTGCGATTACTGATAATACTACATTTGAATTGAATCGGGATTGATTCACTTACTTTCTGCTTTTTATGGTCTTTCAGGTGAAAATCCGCACAAGTTCTTAAAGGAGTTCTCGGTTGTAGGCATGATCGTGAAACCAAACGGAGTGACGGAGGAACAAGTCAAGCTTAAGGCATTCCCCTTTATAGTGAAGGACATGGCGAAGGATTGGTTGTATTATCTCCCTTCCGGATCGATAAATACATGGGCGGAAATGGAGAAACTTTTCCTCTAAACTTACTTTCCGGCCACTAGAGTTGCTGTCTTGCGTAAGTAGATATCTGAGGCTAGTCAAATGCAAGGGGAGAGTTTGCATGAGTATTGAGATAGGTTTAAACGCCTCACATCAGCATGCCCCCAACATCAAATAAGCGACTAGTTGTTATTGCAATAATTCTGTGAAGGATTGTCAATCATGGATCGAAACATGCTTGATGCGGCTAGCGGTGGAGCTTTTATGATGAAAACACCTACTGCTGTAAGTGACTTGATTGCTAGCATGGCTGCCCAACAGTTTGGCACACGTGATCCATCACTTAAAGATGTAAAGGAGGTCCATGATTCTAAGTTGGAGGAAACTTTGAACAAGTTGACAGTCACTGTGGAGAATCTTGCTAAAGGAAAAGGGGTAAACCCTCCATCTTGTCAATATTGTTTAACTAATGATCTTTTTACTCTTGATTGCAGGGTTACACCCAGCGAGGAACAAGTAAATGTCATGGGGCAACCTTATGATCCCTTATCTCAAACATACAATCAGGGTTGGAGAGATCATCCTTATCTTATGTATGGTAGTGGACAAGGAGGAAATAGGGGGCAACAGCAGTGTCAAGAGTACAGAGTGGTGAATAGACAATAAGATTACCCTCAAGATGGTGGAAATCGCCAACAAGGCAGGGCAAGTTCCGGAGCTTCATTTGAGGAAATGATGAAGGATATCGCTGCCAACAATCTGAAATTCCAAGTGTCTACTCAGACATCCATCCAAAACTTGGAAATCAGATGAGTCAATTGGCTACAACTGTATGCCAGATGCAGGCTCAAAACAGTGGAAAGTTGTCTTCACAAATGGAGGTTAATCCTAAGAATGTGAGTGCTATTACACTGCAAAGTAGAAAACAGTTGGAGGAGGTTCTACTGCCCAAAAAGCCTGACTAAGATGTGGAAAAAGATGATGTAAAACCTGCTGGAACAGAGGAGGATCATACCGATTAATTCGGGGCGGAAAAATCTAATGTGTAGAAACGTAACACTGACACTGAATCCTTCAGTGTCAGAAGGTCCAAAAAAATCAGGTTAAAAATTCTGACCCTATTCCTTTTAATATTAACCATTTGCCTTCTCCAAGCAGGATAAGGAAGCCGGACACCACTGAAAAGGATAAACAAATACTTGAGGTGTTTCGTAAACTGGAGATCAATTTACCTCTCATTAAGGCGATTAAGCAGATTCCGAGATATGCCATGTACTTGAAGGAGCTGTGAACCAACAAAAAGAAGTTGAAAAGAGATGAAAAAGTGGTGATGGGAGAAAACGTTTCAGCTGTCTTCCTGCAAACGTTACCTCAGAAGCGCAAGGATCCTGGCATTTTGTGGTTCCTTGTAAGATCGGGAATTTTAAGGTGGAAAGAGCCATGTTAGACCTTGGAGCTTCCATTAATGTGATGCCTCGATCAGTGTTTGAAAAGTTGGGTGTAGGAGAGTTGAAAAAGACTGTAGTTGTCATCCAGCTTGCTAATCGAAGCCAGGCATACCCAGATGGAGTCATTGAGGATGTTTTTGTTCAGGTAGACAAACTCGTATTCCCTGCTGATTTTTATGTGTTAGAAATGAATGAACACCCATCGAATTTCACTCCGATTTTGTTGGGGAGACCGTTCCTCAACAATTCACACACTAAGATAGATATGAGTGAAGGTACTCTCACGATGGAATTTAATGGGCAAATCATTATATTCAACATATATGATGCTATGAAATACCCTGATGATGTTAACCTGCTTTCTGTTGTGAGTACTATTGAGCCTATTGTACATGAACACTTCGAGCTAACTAGTAGGGATGCATTAGATACAGTAATTGAACATGGAGTCGTGAAGAAGGATGCAGAAAGATGGGATAATAAAGAGCTGAATCACTATGTCAATGCTTTGCACAGTTCTTCTACGAGACCAAGCACATTAGATTAGCATCAGTTAAATTTCCTAAAATTTTTCTAAAAATTCTTCCATCTATAGTGTAGGCACCGAAGCTGGAATCAAAGGCACTTCCTGAACACTTGAAGTCCTCATTTTTTGGGCCAAACCACGAACTCAAGGAATATCATAAGGGGTTTCGCACTGTTAAGGTCGATCGGATGAAGTTGAAAGAAGTTCTTCATACTTGAAAATGCAACCATCTCATCTGAGTCTAGCCAATGACAATAAAAAAGATGCTGATTGAGAGGCAACCCAATTTTCTTATTTTAATTTTATTTTTCTTAATTTAATTTTATTTTATTTTATTTTATTTTAATAAATGGTCTAATTATTCACTATCATTTTCTGTTTTGATGAGCAGGATGGGACAGCTAATTTTTATTAATTTTTGAATATGAATTGACAGAAATTGAGCCCACAAAATTGAGCTTATCAAATTTTATTAGCCCAACTGATTATTTTATTTTGCAGGTATTGGGCCGAATTATTTTGTCCTACTATGAGAAATAAGAAGAGGGGGGCTAGGAGATTACTTTCGTTCCACTGCAAACATTAGTTCTCGCCCAAATTGAGGAAGCCTTATTCCCAAATCCATCCAACGCGAATTCTGCAACACCAATTTGAGCCCACTCCCGACTCCATCACTTCTAATTATGGCGGTGAACATCGTCTCCAACCATGGCCAAATTACGCTCCAGCGTTCAAATAAGGAAGAAACAACGGAGGGATGGCTAGGCAGAACCGTCCCGAGTGATTATCGTATACCATGAACCCAACACCGCGACAAAAACCTAACGGCGGTTGATTCCGATGAACACACCGTTGTCGATTCCGATGAACCCGTCGTCACCAGTCTTGATTTTGGTAAGAAATCCCCAGTCCCGATTCGGCATCCTACTACTATGTCTACTAAAAAGGACACCACAGCTGCCTGTTCTATCTCCGATGAGGTTCCTCCAGCGCCAGAGGCCACTGATGGCGAAACACAGCGACAGCTACGCCGTCGTTCCTGTCCGATGTACTGCTTCTCGAATATCCACTCCATCTCCATGTCAGGACCTGTTCAAGTTAAGATTTACCAAGGGGGAATTCATTGCTCAGATGGAAATGTTTGAGGCCAATCAGAACCTTTTGATGCGTCAGGTGAACGATCTTGTCAAGCATTTGCGGGATCGTGGTTAGAGTTCCTCTAGCAATAAATCAGGTGTACTCTACCCATTTTTATATTCAGTTGCTCTTTTATTCTTGCTTTTGCTTGGGGACAAGCAATTGTTTAGGTGTGGGGAGGTATTTTATATGATAAGTAGGTTCGAAAAGTATGTGAATATGCTTTATGATTTTCTGATTTTGTTCTTTCTGATTTTGCTGATTTTGCTGATTTCTTTTGGATGTATATAGTTGATTTTCATACTTGTGGCTCTCGTTGATTGATTTTGGTACTAGTAAGCTTTCATTAGGGTTATTAAGTTCTGATTTTGGTGAATACTTGCATGTTTGAGTGATTTTCAGTCCGAAATTGTATTTGTTGGTTGGGCAATGTTGCTGAATTTTCTGATTTGTGGTGTTAAGTTGCTGAATTTCTTGTTGTCAAGTGTCTTACTCTTGTTGTCCTCTAAATTTTATTGGATGATTGATTATTTCATTGCATCATGAAGATTTCCATTGCATAACTTTCATTTTATAAAATCCTAAAATTTTGTAATTCAATTCATTTTCTTGCATTTTATTTGCTCTTATTTCTTATTCTCCTTTATCAGATTCATTTCCTTACAATGATAAGAATACACTTGCTCTTTAAATAGCATAAGCGATCACCTATGCAATGCACAAGTGAATTTCTAATTAAATTAAATTAATGAAAAGTTCTTAAAGTCTTGTGGAGTTTAAAGGTTCGATTTTGGCTAGATAATTGGTTGGGTACGACTATTGAAGGTATGGTGGAGATACCGTTGGAGCATCTTCATCACTTTGATCAGGTTATTGGTGATTATCATTATGATTGGTATTGGCATTTCACGGAGAGTTTCACGACTATTTTTTCTAATATTGTGGATGCCATTTTGGCTATGCGTATCTCTCCTAATGTGGATGATTGTAGATTCTAGAGTAAGTAAGTGTAAGGGAAGATTACTTCTAAGATTGTAAATATGCATGCATGATAGACATTTATTGAGCCTGCTTGGGGCTCGTGGATTTGGGCTTCTTTCATCCATCCAAGGAGATCCATGACAATGTGGAAAGCGATAAAGGGAGTTCTTACTACATGGAACGTGATAAGAGATAGGGGATTTACAAGTCCGTCATGTTGCGACTTATGTAAGAATGAGGAGGAGTCTCTCGATCACATATTCTCATCATGTCCGATCTCTTTGGCGATCTTAAAAAAGCTTCTGGCTGGATTTTACTTTGGGCATAGAATTCATCTGGATCAACCTTGTGTGGGATTCCTGATTCAAGCCATGGAAGTCTTAGGGAGCAAACAAATTACTTCGTTGTGGAGGCTTGCTGTGGTTACTTACTTGTGGATTATTTGGCAGGACAGAAACAATGCGATGTACAATGGTTATGATGATAAGTTAAAAGGACAAAGCAGTTAGAACCTTCTGCATAGCTGCACCTTGTTTGCCTTAACTAGAGAGGGGAACAATTTTGAAATGAGTGTTATGAGCAACACTATAGATGATCTTTGCACCTTGAAGTTTTTTGGCATGGCTTGGAAGCCTAGGCGAGCTCCACAAGTAATCTTAGTTTGTTGGAAGCTACCTCTGCCGGGTTGGGTCAAGGTTAATATGGACGGACATGCCTTCTGTTCGCCAGGTGATATATCAGGAGGGATGATATTCCGTAATAGTCGAGGCTTTCTAATAGGATGTTTCACATGTGGATTTGGGGTCGGGTTTTCTATAGGGGCTGAGCTGGCAGTGATGAGAGTGATAATTCATGTGTTTTGAGCTCCGATTTGTGTGGAAATTGAGTATGATTTAGTCTATTATCAAGATGAATCGGGATGTTTATAGAAAATCCACGAATCAGATGCTACTGAGGTTATTTGAACATATTTGTGCAGGAAAATAGGTCTGAAGTGTGATGGGCATTTTCTTTGCATGCAAAATTAATCCCTAAGTATTAAGGATATCAATTGTAGCTTAAGCAAGCGACCAAGTCAATATTGAACCCAAAGGACAGCGTATTATCAATTTAATTATTTACCAAATTAATTAAGACTAAGGCAATAAAGTTGTGAATTTAATCTAATAACTAATAAACAATTAATTAAAATAACAAATAAAATAAGATATCACTCGAAGAATACGAAAGTAGATCAAGTAGGAGAATAGGTAGCCCTAGGATAATCTAGTTTCAGGCATTAATTTCCCTTTCGTGTGTTGATGTCCGACTCAGCCTTGTGGAATATGGACGCATCATTAAACCATGCATATCTATTTTATAGACACAAGTAAACATGCGTGTAACACGTGTGAATAACCTCAGAGCAAGAGATATAATTCCACACCCCTTTTTAGGTACTATCAGTATCAATTATTTCCCTGGCCAATTGGTACTCTAACCCGATATGATCTCCCTTTATAGGTATTATAAAATTATCCTCTTTATCCTACTTATTAACCCGAATAATATTCAATTAATAAGTATTCATATATGATAGTTCTAATGAAGCTTCGGAGTCCCCTCACTTAGAATCATAACATAGAATCCTGTTCAGCGGTGAACGCACTCAATCTACAACCAAGATATATATTCAGACTCTATATACCAATTGAAAATGCACAAAACGACCGTGAATATGGATTAAAAAGGCACAATCATATATAAAATAAATCCACAAGTAGTGTTATACGGAGTTTACACATGAAAGTTCAATTAATTGGTAAAAACCTTCACAACCCTAGTTCTACCAAAAAGGCTCTAGCCCATGATGTTACGAAGAAAAATCATGGGTGTTGGATAGATCTTTCCCGAATATCCAAAAAATACAAGATAAATTAGAAAACGAATAAAACCCTAGATGTGGGCGTCGTCGTGTCCTTCTCCATCTTGAATTATCCTCTTGGTTCTCCTCTTAATTCCACGAACGAATCTTCAAAGTGATGGATAGATGGAGGAAAGGATGTGGATGATGGTTGGGGGGGTGATCCCCCCCTTGTGGGGTGTAGTATTGTTGTGGCCTCTCTCCAATTCAATCTCTTCTCTTTTGTGTCTTCTTGGTCTGATCTATATCCCCTTTTATACTTGTAAGCTCTCCTTATGGACCTAGGATGGGCTTTTTAGATGAAAACACACACTTGGGGTGTAAAAACATGCGGAAACACGCACTTGGGGTGTAAAAGTTGGATTCGGACGCGTCCCAGGCATGGAGTTCAACCTAGGATTCAACCTAGGGCTTGGTCGAACCCTGGTCGAATCAAAATCGGCGATAATTCGCACTTCAGGCTTCTGATTCGACCAAAATAGCTTTAGTTCGACCAAGGGGTCTGGTCGAACTGGACTGTCGTGGTCGAATCCTACTTGCGTCATCTAACTTTTTCGACTATAACTTCCACATCTGGGCTCCAATTTGAGTGATTCTTACGCTCACGCAATCCCCTATTCCTTGGATTTCTATCCATATAAAGATCTCACAAAAAATCCAAGATTTTAATCTGTAACAAGCCATGGAAAGCAGCACATCCGTTGTGTTCGGCACAGCTCGCGCGATGTCATCATTTTGCTCATAACTTCCTCGTTTGGAACTCGATTGAGGTGTTCTTTACGCCAAAACAATCCTCTCTTCAGTGGATTTCAAACCATGTATTAAAATTCCAGTTCAGAGCTCCATATAAACACAGAAAAATTACGAAATTTGGACGTGCGTTTTTCAGCATTCATGCACAAGTTGCACCTTTTCTCCAACTTTACACTTTTGATCCTTTTTCCACCTAAAACACTATAAAACACCTCAAGTGCACCTTTTTCTCATATATATTGAATATAAGACACTTGTGCTAATATATGACAACAATATCAATCAAAAAGGTGTTAGATTGGACACTACAACACGATTATTTTCACTCTCAACAAAGTGCCCGGAATAGGAATACACAATTTTCGAGGAGTAGTTCGACCTGGGAAGGCTGTTTGAACTGTATCAGCCTGGTCGAACAATAGTGGTGAAGTCGAACGGGAGGTGTTTCAACTTACAGAGAGGTCATTCGACAAATGAAGCCCGGTCGACCAAGCAAAGTCAAGTCGAACTGTGTAAGTCAAGTCGAACGGCAAGCAGAGACGAAGTTCAGTTTACAGACACGCCGTTCAACCTCAGTTCGACCATACCAGGTCTGCTTGAACGGAGACACATCAGCTCCAAAACATCGAAATTTCTCCTCTAGTGCGTGCATGTGCATGTTTTCTACGTACAAGCTCAGTAAAGGTCCATAAGAAGAAGCTAGAAGTATAAAAAGGGGTGCCATCACACCAAAAAGAGAGTTAGATTCAACATCCATCCTACACCATATCCAAACCCTAACTTCATCCGCAGGAGCTGTAGAGAGAGATTCATGCAGCGAATCAAGTGAGAATCAAGTGAAGATTCAAGACGGAGCGAGAAGTGACCGTGCCCACATCTAGGGTTTACTTCGCAATTTAATTTTTTTAGTAATTTTCAAGACTATGGGTAAGATACATCCAAACACCATGAACGTTCTTCGAAGCGTCATGGGCTAGAACCGTTTTGGTAGTTCTAAGGTTATGAAGGTTTTTATCTAGTTAATTGAACTTCCGTGTGTATACTCCGTACAATACCACTTGTGGGTTTATTTTATATAAGACTATGAATTTTTAATTCATACTCAAAGTTGTTTCGTGCATCATTAATTATTATGTAGAGTCTGAATACATATCTTGGTTATTGATTGAGTGTGTTCACTGGTGAGCAGGATTACATGTTATGATTCTAAGTGAGGGGACTCCGAAGCTTCATTAGAACCAACTTATATGAATACTTATTAATTGAATTGGATTCGGGTTAGTAAGTAGGATAAAGAGGATAATTATATAGTACCTATAAAGGGAGATCATATCGAGTTAGAGTACTTAGTGTACGGGAAATAATTGATACTGATAGTACCTAAAAAGGGGGTGTAATTATATCTCTTGCTACGAGGTAATTCACACGTCTTATACGCTTATCTGCTTGTGTCTATATAGCAGATTTACATGGGTTAGTATGCATCTATAATCCACAAGGCAGAGTCAGACATTAACATACGGAAGAGAGATTAATTAGTTAAATTGGATGGCCCGAAGAGCTACCTATCTTCTCACTTGTCAACTCTCGTATATCTCTATTGTCTCTATTTTATTTGCTATTTAATTATTTTTTCATTAGTTTAATAACTATTCTCCAATTAAATTACCAACAATAGTTTCTTTTAAATTAGATAATAATAAATTGATAACCAGTTGTCCTTTGGGTTCGATAAATATAACTTGGTCGCTTGTCTAAGCTACAATCGAATCCTTCAAACTTGGGGATTAATATTGTGTGTTGAGAAAACACTCAACAAGTTTCTGACGCCGTTTCCATGGACGGTTGTCCCTATCAAATTTATTATTACTATTTTTTTTGAAACTATTCCATACTTATCTTTAGATTCTAACACTATATTTCTCTTAGTTGTATGCACACTAGATCGAAAGTAGGAACATTAGCGGCTTTTGATCAGGAAATTGGAGCATCATCGAGAAAGAAGAAGGCAAAGAATAACAAGAACGTGGAAGCAACTAAAGCTCTTAATCTTGGAGTTGAAATTGGAGTGCTGAACCCGGAAGCGACTGAAGCTGAAACCGGAGATAACTCGGAGCAGAAGCAGTCAACATGGTAGTGAATCCGGATAATCTTGCCATTCGTGAAGTCTTTAAGAACAACGGAGGAGGCAATGTGGGGCTGTTAGGAGCGCGTGGAGCAGATGCCGATTTTGATCTTCATCCCACTCTTATCAATATGATAGAAAGGATCCCCTTCTCTGGAGGAACTTTTGAGGATCCTCAACAACATCTGAATAAGTTCCTTGGTTATGCAAGTACACAAAAAGATGCAGAAACTCATGAAGATGCAAGGATGATCTTATTGTTTAAGTTCTCGCTTACTGAAAGGGCTAGAGATTGGTACGATACTCTTAGTGCTGCTGAATGCACTACCTGGGAGCAATTGAAATTGAAGTTCTAGGAGTGATACATGTCACCTTCAAAGGTGTTTAAGATTAAACAAGAAATCAATCAATCTGCTATCGGTGGTAATGAGAAATCTCATGAAGCATGGGACAAATTCAAGGACATGCTTAGAAAGTGTCCACAACATGGCTTGTCAAAAGCTCAGTATATCAGTATATTCTACAATGGATTGGATTATGATTCTTGAATGTTACTTGATGCTTCTTCGAATGGAGCAATGCTTACAAAGTCATCCATTGAGGTCGAAAAGCTCTTTGAGGATATTTTGATGAATTCAAGAGATTGGCCAACTGATAGAGTGAGAGGCACATATGTCCTTGGAAAAGTAGCACAGATTGAACATACGATGTTAAAGTTGAGTAGAGAAGATGAGATCGTCTCGAGCTTAGCTAATATCAACAAGCTATTTGAAACTCAGCACAAACAGATTACTGATTTGTCCAGAGAGTACCAATGATGATGCAGCAGGATGACAGTGAAGAAAGACCAATCAAAGAGGATTTAGATGAAGCAAACTATGCCACGGGAAAAAAGTATTCAAGGAATGAGGTATCCGAACAATCAAGGAAATATGAATTACCAAGGGAACTACAATAATCGTGGTCCCCCGAGTAACTATTAACAACCAAGGAGGCTGGAGTTTTCATTGAGCAATCCGAATGTGGCTATGCAACCTCCTGTTGGTGTTAATCCTAGTGCTAAGATAGAAGAAGGAAATCCTGGTTTGGAGGATACGGTGAATCGTTATGTGGCTATGAATGCTTATTAATTGAATTAAATTCGGGTTAGTAAGCAAGATAAAGAGGGTAATTTTATGGTACCTATAAAGGGAGATTATATCGGGTTAGATTCCAGATGTGGATGCTGATAGTACCTAGAAAGGGGGGTGAAATTACGTCTCTTGCTCTGAGGTTTTTCACACGTGTTACACGCATATTTACTTGTGTCTATAGAGCAGATTTGCATAGTTTAGTGATGCGTCCATAGTCCACAAGGCAGAGTCGCCTACACTTGAGAGGGAAGTTAAGTAGTAAAATTGGATTATCTGAGAGCTACATATTCTCTATTCTTGAGACACTTTCGTATTCTTCCAGTGATACTTTATTTTATTTGTTATTTTAATTAATTGTTTAATAGTTAAATAATTAAATACTCACACTTAATTGCCCTGTCTTAATTAATTTAGTAAATAATTAAATTGATAATACGTCATCCTTTGGGTTCGATATTTAACTTGGTCGCTTATCTAAGCTACAATAACATTCTTCATACTTCGGAATTAATTGTGTGTTGAGAAAATGCTCATCAGAGTACGAAGGTCCAATGAAGTCGGTGGACGAAAATGAAGGAAGCAGGAGCCTTGTTCGACCAACACTACTCAGTTCGACCGGACCTGATGGTTGAACTGAGTTCGAACAATTTTTGGAAAAATAGAGTTACGATGCTCTATTTTCTGTTCCGTCATTCGACCAAGGTACTACCGTTCAACCAGACTATTCTGGTCAAACAGGCACCTGTTGAAAAGAAAGATCGAGTTCACTTACAGAGCCGTCGTTTGACCAGACTCATCTTGTTCGACCAGATTATTCTTGTCGAACTATGGTTTAACCAACACTGGACAAACTGAACATGTTTACAGAGTCTTTGTTCGACCAGACTCATACTGTTCGAACATACCATTCTGGTCGAACAATGGTCAAACAACTTCACATACCTCCCATTTCGATACCGAATGCTACACCTAGTGTTCAGAACACTCCAAGGCCATCAAAAGAGCAGGATACTGAGCTTATAGTAAAGAAGAAGTGGGAAAGAGCCAAGAGATTGAAAGCTGAAAAGGACAAGGCAAAGGAGATTGAGCGTGATGAATGGAGAATTTCTAAAACCAAGATACCTCCTCCGTTTCCTTTCAGGATAGTGAAGAAGGGATTGGAAGAAAAGTTTAAGAGATTTCAAGATATAATGAACAAGATAAGCTTGAGCATTCCTTTCTCCGAAGCAATCATGGAGATGTCGTACTATGCCCGATTTCTTAATGATATCATATTGAAGAAGAGGAGCTTGAACGAAGTAAAGACACTGAATCTATTTTATGTGAAATTTGAAAGGGGCCGGCACGAAAAGTTTTTTGTGATCTTGGTGCAAGCATTAACATAATGCCTTTATCTATATTCAAGAAGTTAAGTTTGGGGGAGCTCTCTCCCACAACAGTGGCTCTACAATTGGCATAGGTCCATGACTTTTCCGAAGGGTGTGATAGAAGATGTACTTGTAAAAGTAGACAAGCTTGTCATTCCTGTGGATTTTCTTGTGCTAGAGATGGAAGGTGATAAGGATAATGTCCCTCTTATCTTGGGGAGGCCATTCCTTGCCACCGCTAGAGCTATGATTAATGTCCAAAAGGGGGAGTTTAGATTGAGAATAGACAAAGAAGAGGTTCTATTCAACCTTGATAGGGCAATGCCGATGCCAATGGAAATGCAATGTTACAACATTGATGTGTGGAGGATATCGTGAAGGAATATATGTCTTTGATCCTATCGAAGGATCCCTTAGAGACATGGTTGGCGGAGTCTCTTACTTTTCCCACCACGGAGCTTGATGTGCTCTCTAATTTGGTATGTATCGAATTTCTTGAAAATTTACTTGCTTTGGATGACGATAGGTATGAATCTAAAATAACCAAGCTTGAAGAAGTCAAGTGGACTAGGATGTACCTCCCATTGGATAGAGAAAGTACACTGAAGGAAGAAAAGAAAGAAGAGTTGAAACCACTATCGAAGAACTTGAAGTACGCCTATCTAGGCGACCATGAAATGTATCCGGTGATTGTATCTTCTTCTCTTACTAATGATCAACTTGAAGAGTTGTTAGATGCGCTTAGGAAGTACAAGTCTGCTATTGGTTGGACCCTTGATGATTTGAAGGGTACTAGTCCATCGTATTGCATGCATATGATTAGGTTGCTAGATGAAGCTAAGGGTTATATTTAGAATCAACGGAGGGTTAATCACGCGATTCAAGAAGTGATTAGGAAGCAAATCCTAACGTGGTTCGATGCAAGAATTATTTATCCAATTAGTGATAGTCCCCATGTGAGTCAACTGCATGTTGTAGCTAAAAAGGGGGCATGACTATTGTGAAAGCCGATGATGGCAAGACCTTAGCCACTAGGATCCCTACGGGACAGCGTGTGTGTATGGATTACAAGAAACTGAATTAAAATACATGCAAAGATCACTTCCCTCTTCCTTTCATGGATCAAATGCTTGATCGTCTAGTAGCGTATGAGTTTTATTGCTTCTTGGACGGTACTCGGGTTATAATCAAATCATGATTGCGCCCGAAGATAAAGAAAAGAAGACTTTTACTTACCCGTATGGAACCTTTGCTTTTAGGAAGATGCCTTTTAGGTTATGTAATGCACCTGCTACATTTCAGTGTTGCATGATGGCCATATTTGATGGTTTATAGAGAAGGTCATGGAGGTGTTTATGGATGATTTTTTTTTTGTTCCTCCTTTGATATTTGTTTGTCTAACCTATCTACTATTTTAAAGAGATGTCAAGAAACCAATCTTGTCTTGAATTGGGAGAAGTGTCACTTCATGGTGAAAGATAGGATTGTTCTTGTGCATCATATTTTGGCCAAGGAATTGCAGGTTGATCGAGCAAAGGTGGTGGTCGTTGAGAAGCTTCCACCACCTACGAATGAGAGAGGAGTGCGGTCCTTCCTTGGACACGCCGGATTCTATAGAAGATTTATTAAAGACTCCTCAAAATACTCCAAGCCCTTATCTCACTTACTTGAAAATGATGTTCCTTTTGTTTTCAATGAAGAATGCCTAACAGCTTTTCAGGTTTTGAAAGAGGCGCTTATTACTGCACCTATCTTGATCACACCGGATTGGACTCAGCCGTTTGCACTTATATGTGATGCAAGTGTATTAGCACTTGGAGTGATGCTCGGGCAGTTGAAGGAAAAGAAGTTGCATCATCTACTATGTGAGCAAAACTTTTAATGCAGCACAAAAGAACTACAATATCACTGAAAAGGAATTTTTAGCTATTGTGTATGCATTCAACAAGTTTCGACATTATTTGGTTGGCATGAAGACTATAGTATACACGGATCATTCTGCGATCCGGTACTTGGTGGAGAAGAAGGAAGCGAAGCCCAGGATTATTTGATGGATCCTTCTTCTACAAGAGTTTGATATGGAGATCCGAGAAAAGAAATGAACCAAAAATATTTTGGCGGATCACCTACAAAGGTTAGAGACAAGGGAACATTGTGATGACTCTTTTGAATATATTGAAGAGATGTTCCCAGATGAGAAGATTATGACAGTGTTTGTTGAAGGAGCAGAGAGAGCTTTCGTAGTGGCCACGCACGGAATGGAACCATGGTTTGCGGATTATGTTAATTACATTGCCGTAGGTGAAATTCCGAAAGATCTCAATAGGTATCAACTTGCAAAATTCAAGAGAGATGTTGAGATTTTCATATAGTATGATCCGTTTGTCTACAAGATTTTTACCGATTCTATCTTCCATAGGTGTGTGCCCGAGATGGAGATGGAGAGTGTTCTTGATTTTTACCATGCACAACCTAACGGGGGGCATTTCGGAGCCCAAAAGACTGCAGCCAAGGTACTACAATCCGCTTTATATTGGCCTACCTTATTTAAAGATTGTGAATCCTATGTGGCGACATGCGATAGATGTCAAAGGATGGGAAATATAAGTAAAAGGGATGAGATGCCACTTCAACCAAGCATTGTTATGGGGAATGATTTTATGGGGTCGTTTCCCATCTAACGAATTCATGACATCCTTTTAGCTGTTGATTATGTTTCTAAGTGGGTGGAAGCGATTCCAATGCGCATGAATGATTCAAAGACTATTTTATCATTCTTGAAGAAATATATTTTTGCCCGTTATGGAGTTCTTAGAGCACTAGTAAGTGATGGAGGTTCACATTCGTCAACAAGCTCATTGAAAAAGTTCTCAAGGAATATGGTGTTATGCATAGGGTTACTACATCCTATCACCCTCAAGCGAATGGGCAAGCGAAAGTCTCTAACCGGCAAGTAAAGCAAATCCCGGAGAAAGTTGTTGGAACCAATAGGAAGGATTGGGCAATGAAGCTCAATGATGTCTTATGGGGGTTCCGAACTTCATACAAGACTGTGATAGGAATGTCACCTTATCAAATCGTCTATGGGAAACCGTGTCATTTACGCGTAGAAATTCAGCATGTCTTTTTGGGCAGTAAGGAGCTTGAACTTGTTAATAAAGAAGACTAAGGATTTGAGGATGACTCATATCAATCAATTGGACGAGTTTAGAAGTCAAGCTTTTAAGAACTCAGTGATCTATAAGGAGCGAATGAAGAAGTGGCATGACTCGAAGATCACTTAAAAAGAGTTCAAGCAAGGAGATGAGGTTTTACTATTTAACTCTCGTTTGAAGCTTTTCGCAGGAAAATTGAAATCAAAGTAGACGGGGCCATTCATTATCCATAAAGCATGTGGAGGGGGAGTTTTGAAAACATGGACAAAGACGGAGACATCATAGCAGTGAATGGGCATCGATTGAAGCATTATAAGTCGCCAGATGATGCATGTGTCGTCTTTGAAGATACCCTACATTAAGTGGTACCGTCGTGACTCTCCGACGTTAAACAAGTGTGTCTGTTGGGGGCTGTCTTTCCCGTTTTATTGCTTTATTTATTTCGTGTGAGTGAAAAATTTTTATATTTAAGGTGCTTACTAATCGGCAATTACATCTCTTAGCAAACTTAGTTTCGACCATAGTTTCTACTAAGTTTGGGGGTGTGATGTACTTACCTCATTACAGAACCAAGAGAATAATCTTTTCTTTGTGACGTTTGCTAGGGGAGTTGATTTTTTACGGTATATTAAACCTTTAACCAATTTTGATGTATCGATATTTTTGTAATTTGCCTAGTGTTTAGTCGTGTTTTATTTATTTTAGTGTCAGCGGAGTATTATACATGATTTTTATATAGTCTAAGAGTGGTTCTCTAGCTTTTGTTTTGGCTATTATGATGCTTGATGTTTGTCCTAGAGTTTGAGTTTTGTAGGGAAAGACGAGAAAAGTATCGAAATTTCATAAGTTCGGAGGCTTGTTCGACCAGGTTGCTTCCATTCACCGGGGACCTGAACAGTTCTGAGGTCAAATGGTGGTTGAACCGGGGACCTGAACGCGACAACAAGTTATAGAAGCTCAGTTCGACCAGAACAATGAGGTCGTACGGTGGTCAAACAGAATATGGGAGAACAGGGGGTGACTTTTTAGTTTACAGAGGTGCAGTTCGACCTCACACTGTTGTTCTACCACGATATTTTGGTCGAACGAGGTCACGTTTTATGGGCAGACTCATGCAGTTAGACCAGAAGCCCTAGTTCTACCATGTTGTCCAAGTCGAACTGGGCCTAGAATCGTGAATAAAGGTGATCAGTTTCTGCGTGTTGTTCAACCGATTCTCGTCACTCTTTCTCGAGCTCTCGTCCCGACTTGTAAGAACTTCACTCTAAACTCTTTCCACACTTAATTCTTCCTCTCCACACACTTTCACAACCAAGTTTTGACGGATTCAAGTCTGATTTTGGGCTAGTTCATTCGAATTTTTAGGAATTTCCGCCGTACATCACACACACCATGGCCGCAGATAAAGGTATATTTTCCTACTTCTTAACTCTTGAATTGAAGTGATTATGCTTAATGAGGTTGGGTAAGTGGATTAAAACATATGCTTAGTTAGATTTGAAGTGTTGAATTTGGTGTTCTTATTGAAATTTTACATGAATTTGCAAGATTCAATTTACGTTGGATTGTTGAAATTTTGTGAAATTGATGATGCATATCTTTCGGGCTTGAGTTTAATTTTGAATTATACGTATGGGCTCGTTGAATTGAAGTGTTGATGTTGTGTAATTTAATGTGGGAAATGAGCATGCTTATGGTTTTTTTGAGCTTATGTTGAAGTTGAGAAGCATGTTTAATGTATGTAGTAATTTTAATACTATTGATTGTAATTGTCTTCTGATTGAGAGTGTTGTGCATATATTTGTTATGATGATTTGATGAACACTTGAAATTTGGAGAAATTATGTTTTGAGTTGATTATGGCATGCAAATTTGAAGTCTTGAGTTGAATTCATGCTCTAATAAGTCTTAAGATTGGTATACTTGCTTTATCACTTTTGTTGTGTATTGAAGTATAACCATTGGAGGTAAAGAGATTGCTTCATCTTCTAAGAGGAAAGAGACTAAGTCTCCTAGGAAAGGTGATGTTGCCAAGAGATTAAAGTCTGATAAGAGGAGACCTTCCGATTTTAGTATAAAGATCGATGATTGGGAGGAGAAAAAGGAGTTGTACACAGTCATTTCAGATAAGATAACGAGGACTCGGTATCAGGATGATCAAGTGATGGTGGAGATAAACATCATCAATGATATTCGTTGGATGTTCAATCAAGTAAGGATCACTAGGTTTATGGAGATGAAGAGCGAGACGTATTTCCACATTACTGCTGAGGTTTTATGCTCGATGAGAGTCGATCATGGAGATCATTATCTTCCTTATGGTCTGTGGATGCAGATTGGTGGATAGTTGCAGCTGATGTATGGCAGTGAGTTCAATGAGATGATTGGTTGTGAGAATGTGTCTATAGTGGAGCATGCTGATTTAAATGTCGATGAGTTTTGGAGATCTATCTCAGGGAGGAAAGGTCTTTATAATTAGAAAACCTCTAAGGTTTCCTTTATCCGCAACCCCGTGATAGCCTATATGGATCGGATCCTGAGCAACACACTATTTGCTCGATCCGAGGGCAGTTGCATTCCAAGGGGGGAGTTATACGTGCTCTAGTGTATGTTGAATGGAGTCCGTTTCAATGTTGCGGCTTACTTTTTCCAGCAGCTGTATAAGTTTGCTACTCATGACTTCCAGAGAGTCAACATTGGAGGGCTAATTACTCCATTAGCGGAGTACTATCGAGTTGATTTGAGCAGGTATAGGCCGATCCGAAGGGATCCTGACTTGATTTTATCATCCTGTGTGAGGATGGGGTTGGTTCAACGGATGGATGATGTTTGGATGTTCATCCGTGGTAAGAATATTATTTCTTTTTATTTCTATTATCGATTGTTGATCTCACTACCGTTCAGATCAACACCAACCTATTAATGGATACCTCGAAGCACAGGGCAATTTCCAAGACTTGTTTGGAAGAGGGAAATTGGAGATTTCTAGCTGAGATGCACCTATAGAGAGTCCACATTGATGAAGATATGATTTTGGTAGGTGATCCAGCTGATTTCATTGACGAGAATCAGCCATAGCAGCCAGCTTATGAGTACCCGGAGATAGATTTTCCTCCGATGCAGCCACCATAGCAGCCACATCCATAGCATGAGTACTTTGAGCCACCGCCATAGCAGCAATAGGATTTCTGGCATGCCCAGGATCAATCTATCGGGAGCAGTTCAGATTGATGAACGAGCATTTCGTTACTTTGAATGCGAACCAGCAAGAGACGAATCGACATCTGGAATTGGCGAATACAAATTATGCTGCGCTCAACCTCTGATATGGTGGTATGGATAGGAGATTGAGAGATCTTAATGAGAACTATAAAGGTTTGACAGGAAGATCGATACCTTGCAAAGGGAATTCGATGATTGACGCAACGATAATAATGATGATGATGCTCCGGAGGAGAAGTGGCACCAGGTTTTTATCCTTGTATGTTTCTTCTCACCTCCATTCTCTTTTTCACTTTAATGATGATGATGGATACATATGGTATGTTTGATTTGGATGTTGATCGGATTGATTTGGAGAGTATGATGTTACTTCTTGAGTATGCATGAACACTTATTTTTTATGCATGTTGATTTTATTAATGATAAGCATGTACTGTTATTACTTGTAGTTTATGTAGATGATGTTGATTGCATGCTTTGAAGAGTGCTTATGAATCTATTACCCATGTGAGACTTTGAGCCTTATGAAATCATGCTATGTCAGTGCATGATAGTTTATTCTTGTGAGTATCGTTCATGTGTTCGTATTTTAGAACTTGGCTTGGAGTCTTGTTTTAAATTCATGGTTGGTAGATGCTAAGATATGATCTTAGGCCATTTTTTATAATTGAGCCATTTAGCCAAATATTATACTACCTTGTAGTTTATATCATTTGAAGCCCCGTTGAGCCTTTAAAAGCTTTTTCTTTGGCAAGCCTATGATGAAAAGCCTTATATACCTTTACTTTAGCTTCGAAATACTCTATTTACTAGTAGAGAGTTAATGTGAATAAATTGCTAAGCGATGAAATTGAAGAAAATAAAGAAGGAAAATTGTGCTAGTGATGAGTAAAAAGATTGTGGTTAAATCTTGTTAAAGGGTAGTGCCTGAAACCAGTACCCCGATTGGTTAAAATAGTAGTGCCAGAAATTGGTACCGTTGTATTCTGAAAAAGAAGAAAGATGTTGATTCCAAGTGAAGTGGAAGAAGAAGTATTGAAAAGATCATGAGAATGATGAAGGAGAAAGTATGAATGTTGTTTGATGAAAAGCAACACTCCAAGGTAATTCTCTGCTATGAAGTTAGTCACTTTATCTATATTCTCATGTCTTTACCAAAGAGCCAACATTACAACCCAAAGAACAAGTCATTTGTGATCCTAGGGTTGAAACAATTATGAATGGATTTTTGAGACCTTTGCCAAACTTATGGTTACACGAATATATGAATTGATTTTGAGCGTATATACCAACCATTTGAAAGTGTATATCTTTTACACTTGAGCGCGAGAGTAAATACTTACATAGTGAGCTAGATGATTTTGCACTCGTAGAAGTATTGTGGTTAATGGATATTTTTGCATGGATGAAAGGTATGATGGATGCATGTTTTGAATTGATATAATCGCATGTGTTAAAATAGGTAGTGCTTGTTATAAGGATCACGTGATTACACTCTCATGTTTTGTTCTGGTTTTCATTACCTCGGGACGAGCAACATTTAAGTTTGGAGGTTTGATAAGAGTGATAATTCATGTGTTTTGAGCTCCGATTTGTGTGGAAATTGAATATGATTTTGTCTATTATTAAGACAAATCGGGATGATTATAGAAAATTTACGAATCAGATGCTATTGAGGTTATTTGAGCATATATGTACAGGAAAATAAGTCTGAAGAGCTCGGAATTGGAAAACACAATTTTCGAGGAGTAGTTCGACCTGGGAAGGCTGTTCGACCAGTATCAGTCTGGTCGAACAATAGTGGTGAAGTCGAATGGGAGGTGTTTAAACTTACAGAGAGGTCATTCGACTAATGAAGCCCGTTCGACCAAGCAAAGTCAAGTCAAACTGCCTATGTCAAGTCGAATGACAAATAGAGATGAAGCTCAGTTTACAGACATGCCATTCGGCCTCAGTTCGACCAAGAGGTCCAATTCGACCACGGCAGGTCTGCTCGAACGGAGACACATCAGCTTCGAAACATCGGGATTTCACCTCTAGTGCGTGCATGTGCATGTTTTCTATGAAAAAGCCCAATAAAGGTCCATAAGGAGAAGCTACAAGTATAAAAAGGGATGCCGATCACACCAAAAAGAGAGTTAGATTCCACATCCATCCTACACCACATTCAAACCCTAACTCCATCTGCAGGAGCTGTAGAGAGAGATTTGTACAGCGAATCATGTGAGGACCAAGTGAAGATTCAAGACGGAGCGAGAATCGACAGCGCCCACATCTAGGGTTTACTTCACAACTTAATCTTTCTTGTAATTTTCAAGACTATGGGTAAGATCCATTCAAACACCATGAACATTCTTCGAAGCGTTATGGGCTAGAACCGCTTTGGTAGTTCTAGGGTTATGAAGGTTTTTATCTAGTTAATTGAACTTCCGTGTGTATACTCCGTAGAACACTACTCATGGGTTTATTTTATATTAGACTATGTGTTTTTAATTCATACTCAGAGTTGTGTTGTGCATCATTAACTGTTATGTAGAGTCTGAATATATATCTTGGTTATTGATTGAGTGCATTCACTACTGAGCAGGATTACATATTATGATTCTAAGTGAGGGGACTCTGAAGCTTCATTAGAACCATCTTATATGAATACTTATTAATTGAATAGGATTCGGGTTAGTAAGTAGGATAAAGAGGATAATTATATAGTACCTATAAAGGAAGATCATATCAGGTTAGAGTACTTAATGCATGGGAAATAATTGATACTGATAGTACCTAAAAAGGGGGTGCAATTATATCTCTTACTCTAAGGCAATTCACACGTGTTACACGTTTATCTGCTTGTGTCTATAGAGTAGATTTGCATGTGTTAGTGATGCATCAATGATCCACAAGGCAGAGTCGGACTTTGACATACGGAAGGGAGATTAGTTAGTGAAACTGGATGGCCCGAAGAGCTACCTATCTTCTCACTTGTCAACTCTTGTTTATCTCTACTGTTTCTATTTTATTTGCTATTTAATTATTTGTTCATTAGTTTAATAACTATTCTCCAATTAAATTACGAACAATAGTTTCTTTTAGATTAGATAATAATAAATTAATAACCAACTATCCTTTTGGTTCAATAAATATAACTTGGTCGCTTATCTAAGTTACAATCGCATCATTCATACTTGGGGATTAAAATTGTGTGTTGAGAAAATGCCCAACAGGCAGCAGTGTGTCTTGCCATTGAATACGCACATGACCGAGGCTGGAAACAAGTGTGATTGGAGTCAGATTATATGTTTGTTATACATGCATTCATGCACCCATCATCGGATATAACACGGAGAATGGTCTCAAGATGGAGAAAGGAGAAGGAAATTATCGCTCATATTTCCTTCTTGGTTTCACATATCTACAGGGAAGGAAATGATGTTGCAGATTTGCTTTCCGGAGTTGGAGGTGCTCTCATGTGGCATAATCCCACACCGGAATTTCTCAATAGACAGATGTTTAAAGACATGAACAATGATTACTATAGATTTCGATAGAGCATGACTCTTTGTACTTTTTGACATCTTTTGTATTTCTTGAAAGCTTGTTTTTAATTTCTAATTTAATAATACAGATTTATTGGCCTGTTTAGTCTATGGAGTGCTAATTGGTATAGGCTGAAAAGGTCCAACTTTAAAACGGCCTAAAATATGCAACCCTAACCTATTTTTTATAAGTAAATAAAAGGGGTTTAGTCCTACGGGCCACGTGCTTTTTCAGATCTCTATAGGTTACCATATAGAGAATAATTGAAGTGTATTTTATTTTCGGGGTAGTTTTGGGTGAGCCATCGCAAGTGAGATTATTTCACAATTTTTAATTAGTTATTACTTTTTAATTTAGATATTATCACTTTTCATTAATGATACTATCACTTTTAATTTACACTACAAATAATTCATGAAATAATTTTACTGTAAAACTATCATTTTTTATCAATCAAGTATCACTTTTTGTTGTAATGTTATCACTTCTTATCCGTATACATTGGAAATGATAAATACAATGCATATTCTCTAATAAATATTTTCCATTTTTGAATATACACTGATCCAAAATCAAATTAATTGGTAGGTTAAACCCGACTATATGAATCAGTATGCACCAGAGTATATACAATAACTTTTGTCTTATACTATTATCATATGATTAATAATTGGAAAAGGATGCATGATATAATCATATATCATATTTTCGTTTAGAGAGTTGCTACTTGCTAGTGTAGCATATAATAGTGTATGGTGTAATTCTTTCGATAATGATTACTCTTTTTAAAAAAATGAAGGTTACTCTTTAAAATACATAAAATTATTCCACTCGTCATAGTTCATTAACAATAATAATTTTTTTTTTTTAAAAAGTAATCATATCTTACACTGTACACTAATCTTCCTGGTTCTACGTTGAAACCGGTTTCATTGCGATTTGTTTTCTACTTTCCTTACCAAAATGCAGCACAAAAACTATTTATGTTTCTAACCCTGTTTAAGAAACCCAAATCTAGGGTATAGATTTTCTCTTTATAAAAACCTGCAAATATTAATTGGATTTCATTAATTCCATAATATCAGAAATTTTCCATCAATACCAATATATCACATAGAAAAACTTAATTAGTTTGTGTGGCATATTATTATTCCCTATAAAAAGCGCAGCTTATTTGTTCTCATCGAGCAATTTTAACTTCCAAATGATCAACATGGCTACAAAACTCTATCTCTTTCTCTTTCTGGTGGCACTTCGTAAGACTCATTTCATTTACTTTTTCATATTATTTATTTATTTCTTTATTATTCTAATACAAGAAATAATTTGTTTTTAATTACTTCACAAGTATCTTGCAAAAAAAAAAATTATTTATAGATACAGAGAGTCCGAACTAATTTCCTAAAAATTACTTTAACATAGCATCTTTGGTATGACTCGAAATATTAAATAAATAAAATATAAATTCTATTATTTTTAGATAAAATAAATAAGATAAAAAAATAGAATTATTGCAAGAAAAACAATGAATTTTACTACTATTATAAATTAATTTTCTCCTTTGGAAAAAAAAACCACACATTTAAGTATTGTTGCAAAACGCACTCAATTTTTTAAAAAAAGCACCCCACCCTTTATAACCCCAACTTTGAGAAATATATCAAACATCAAGTATGTTTTGCAACAAACTTAAATGTTTGGTTCTTTTTTCCAATTTCTAAAAAATTTAGATTAATTTGCAATAAAAGAAAATATTGTACTCCATTCGTCTCATTGAAAGGTACGCGCTTCCTTTATAAATTAAAAAGGAAGCGCGTACCTTTTAATGAGATGGAGTAGTAATTTTTCTTCAATTAACCCTAAAAAAACACTTACATTTATTAATTAATTATATATATATAATACTTATTTCATAATATATAATAGACAAATTTTCTTGTGAGACATTACATATGTGAGACGGTTTGTGAGACGTGTTAAAATATATCTATTATATATAAAGTATGCTTAATTGTTGTTAAAATATGTTTTCTAAAATATGATAAATGATGAATTAAGGTATGATTTTGAGATGTTATAATATGATTCATTATTGACATACTTTAACAATAAATAACTATATTTTACTTATATAATAAGCATACTTTAGTAATAGTCAACCCGTCTCACAACCTTCTCACCAAAAACCCGTCTCACAAGAGAGTTTCTCTATATAATTTTGTGTTATAAATATTAAATCACATAATATATATGTATAACGGATACCAAGGAATATACCCATTAACCGGCCCAAATTCTAACGTGATTTTGTAACTATTTGTACCGTCCAAAACCTATTAAGACAGCTCTTTAGTATATCTTTCATAATGGGGTTGGGGGGGTTGGGCGTGTACCAAAATTATTACCCCTCATATTGCCGTCCTATTTAAAAATCAATAAAGTACACTCCATCAATCACATTCCAATCTTCGTATATTTCTATTTTGAGCATCTCATTTCAATCTTTGCATTTTCCTTTTTAGATTATACACTCACCTAAAATAATTAATATATTACTATGAGACCCACATTCAACACTAATACATATACGGCCACCTTACATTAAATATTACTCCCTCCATCCCACCGAAAGGTCCTTATTTTTAGGGTTGTAAATGAGTCAAACGAAGAGTTGTTCAAGTTTATTTGAAATATTATCGAGCTTCAAAATATATGTTCGAGCTTGTTCGATAAGCAATCGAGCCGAGCCCGAACGAGCTTTTATCGAGCCGAACACGAACCGAGCTCGAATAGCTTGATAAATTTATACTTACTATACATATTTTCATTAATTGAGCTCGAGCTCGAGTCGAGCTTTTAATATTATCAAGTATAAAAGTCTATACAAACTTGTTTGATATCTTTATTAAACCGAGATCAAATGAGCTTTTTACCAAACGATCTCGAGTCGAGTGTCGAGTAAATTGGTTTGATTTTCACCCCTACTCATTTTACTATATTAGACGTCCCATTTGAAAATGCACCCCTTACTATGGGACGGAGGTAGTACAATATAAAGGACCCGGATCCTCTCCATTTGAAAATGCGTAAATTTCATACATTTCTTTAAATTTGCACCACTCACTAAATCTGATGATTATTATAAAGCCACGACACTCTCTAACTAATTTAACTTCTAATTCTTTTCAAAATTTTCTTCCTTTTTCTTATCTTGCATTAATGATTTGCCACATCATCTATCTGACTTTAATTAATTTTAGATTTATACTAAACTCATCTTTTTATCTAAATTCTTTTATTAATTAATTACTACTACTTATAATTATTCTCTTAAAATTAACACTAAACCCTAAAATTAAATATTAAACTCTAAGAACAATATATATCATAAATCACAAGAGTAAAATTACAATTATATTCTTAAAATTAATAGTAAACCTTAAAATTAAATATTAAACCCTAGGAACAAAATATTTCATAAACCACAAGAGTAAAATTACAATTATATTCTTAAAGTTAACACTAAGCCCTAAAAATAAATGTTAAACCATAGGGCAAAATATACCATAAACCATAGGGGACAAAATATATCATAAACCACATGGGTAAAATTATAATTATACTTTTGAAATTAATACTAAACTCTAAAACTAAATATTAAACCCTAAGACAAAATAAACCATAAAACACATTATAAATAATTATTAAAATTATAGTTAAGAATAATAGAAGAAAAAAGAAAAAGAAAAAATGAGTGAATTAGATAAGAAAAAAAATTGATCGTTAATTTAAAATAATAATTAATAAAAATGATGATGTGGCAAAATCGGAATCTTACAAAATAATAAAAGTTTAGATGAAACGAAATTTACTAAATGTACCGCCTAAATCGAGAGGATTCAATTCCCAATTTAAGATATAACCGATCGAGTCAAATCGAATCAAATAATATCATTAGATTCAAGCTTGGTAGGTTAATTTCAAATATTAATATATTGATTTAAGATTGCATCGATTTAAATTTTGGGTTCGAATTCAAAATAAGAACGAATTTAAGTTTGTTAGAGCTCATTAAAAATATAATTTTAATTTATTTTTCATAAATTTAAAAAAAATTAAATTTCATCCTTAACATTAGATATTATGAAATTTAATTTTTCTTTATAAATCACATCAAATTTTCTTTAATATAATATTTAAATTTATAAATTCAAAATTTCTTTCTTCTAGCATTTTATTAAATTTATATATAGTACTTACCTAATTAGGTGTTTTTTTCAATACTAGTGTTTTGTTCTAACATAAAAATGAGAGAAGTTGAGCTTCCGGTATGTAATGCACAGTCCCTCGCTACGATCTCTCTGTTCTCGGCGCTTTTTATCAACTCACTTCACTGCTGGATTGGCTCTTCAAGCTTGCACATCTACCGCTGCCCAGCTAGGGCTGTAAATGAGCCGAGCCGAGCTGAACTTTACAAAGATTGAGTCCCATTTGTTAAGCAGGAATCGGCGTAATCAGACTTTTTTCCCCACATCTCTCGTTATTTTTGGGACCCTATTCACCTTTTTGAGCTTCTATTGAATCGAGAAATCAAATGGTTTTGATTGGCCATCTTTTTGATATATACAATATATAGATAAGACATTATCTGGATAATTCAAATCGAAGCAATTGGATGTCCAACTCGGGCCTATATGACCGATCAATAGAAATACTCCACCCTTGTCATATATTCCATACATCATACTAGATAGATATCATATTCATTGAAAGCTCGTTTTGTTCGCGAACATATTCGTGAATATATTTGTTAAGGTGTTCGAGTGAAACTTTTGTTCGTGAATATATTTGATAACATGTTCATGAACACCTGTATTATTTCGTTCCTGAATATGATAAACAAACATACCACAATCCTAAAATAACAAAATATTCATCAACTACCAATAAAATTTTTTTATTATTTCATAAAAATAAGAAAATTTAACATGATAAATGCTTTCAATATTTTTAATATTATATTTACATTATAAAGAATAATAATAAATTATATATATGTGTAGTTTGTTCATGACCACACTTAACGAGCTTGTTCACGAGCTTTTAACAAACAAGTTATGTAATACTCAAACTCTATTCGTTTATATAACTGAGTTTAATCTAACGAATACAAACGAACTCTTAACAAGTCGAGTCACAAATTATTCGCCGCACGTTCTATTCACTTACACCCCATGCCCAGCCATTCTTTCACTCCCATCAACCATCAAACAAATCACAAATCTCAGGTCTCTTTTCATTTGGAACTGCCCACAGCTGGTTGAGCGATGCCACAAAGGAAATGGAGAGGATTAATTTGCACAGCATTTCGCACATTGCTGACCTTGGAAAAGGATGCATGATATAGTATCATATTTTCGTTTAGAGAATTGCTAGTGTATAATAGAACCTATGGGGTAATCTTTTCGAATATGATTACTCCCTCTGTCTGCTTTCAAGTGTATTATTTTTTTTATTTCGAGCGTCCGTCCCTAAGGATTTTATTTTCTTTTTTATACATATGAGACCCACACACACCCACTAATACAACTAAAAAATAGGACTCACACCTCCACTAATTCAACTACCCACTACATATTAAATAATAATACCCCTTAATTCATGTGCAAAAAGCAAATGACAGCCTTAAAGGTTGACGGAGGAGGGAGTATTCTTTAAAATATGAAAGGTTATTCTTTAAAATACATAAGATTACTCCACTTCTAATATTTTATTAATAATAAAAATATTATATTTTGTATAGAAGAGTAATTGTATCTTATACTTTACATAAAATTACTCTACTCTTTTTCTTTTTGGGGTTTTGTGAAGATTAAAAATCATCAATAGTAATGTTATGTTCATTTTGAGTTTTTTGAAGGGTAAATTTTAAACCAAAGTGTAAGAATATATTAGTTTATGTTAAAAAATAAATGAGAGGAGAGATAAAGAGAGAAAGTGTATTAATTGAAAAGAAAAAATGTACGTATGTATATATAGAGATGGTTTTTAAAATTTGTGTGTAAATTTTAAAAATAAAAACAGAGATTTTAAAATTGGAAACAAGAGGAACAGAAGTACCCAAAATAATATATATATAGAATAATTAGCAAGAGTGCCATTAGATTGGTGGCTTAGCGTCTAATATCTTAATAATGGGTCATGGGTTGGATTCATTTTGACTGAAAAAAATATATATATTTACATTTTTTTTTTCATTTTCTTCCAATTATGTTTCTCCTAATATTACACTATTTTTTTTCTTTATTAATTTTAATTTTAATTTTTAAACCTTGCTTTATTAATGCTTCACTTACATGATACACGCAATGTATTAATATTCATGGTTCATAAATCATTCACATTTTTCTCACTTATTTATACCCTTAGATTATTAATTGCAATGCAAATTTACACTCAATTCACTACTATTTTTAAAAACTTTTTTGATAATAATGTCTTAAATTACATTTTATTAAAAATAAAAATTTCGAGAATGTCAACAGTAATTATAACTTTTAAATTTTGATTTATTTATTGTATATAATATTTTTAAAATATATCTTATCCCCAAAATTAATTTTCTAGGTCCGCCCTATTGGAAACAAAGAGTAATCCTGAATCCACTCTGAAACCGGTTTCATTGCTATTTGTTTTTCCACTTTCCTTATCAAAATGCAGCACAAAAACTATTTATGTTTCGAACCCTATTTATGAAGCTAGATTTTCTCTTTATATTAACCTGCAAATATTAATTGGATTTCATTAATTCCATAATATCAGAAATTTTCCATCAATACAATATATATCACATGCAAAAAACTTAGTTTCTGTGGCAAATTAGTCCCTATAAAAAGCGCCGCTTATTTGTTATCATTTTAACTTCCAAATGATCAACATGGCTACAAAACTCTCCCTCTTTCTCTTTTTGGTGGCACTTCGTAAGACTCATTTCATTTCCTTTTTCCATTTATTTATTTATTTATTATTCTAAAACATATGAAAGAATTTGTTTTTAATTACTTCACAAGAAGGAAGGATCTTACAAAAAGAAACTTATAGATAGGGAGATTCCGAGCTAATTTCCTAAAAAATTACTTTGACATACGACTTGTAATAATATAATAAAATGGAGTATCATTTTTATTTGAGGAATGAAACCGTTCTGATTTTCACCTATCTCCATGTCACTTGTTAAATTGGCAATTAAAAAAGAAAAAAAAACTCCCTTTATTCATTGGCAAAAACTCCCGTGCACCCGGACGCACAGACCACATTTCGTGCGCCTTTAAAATTTTGTATTAAATTGTATATCCTTTAGTATATAGATGTGTACCCTTTATTTTCTAAAGAAAATTATTGTGTGTATCTGGATGCATGAACAACACTCCGTGCGCCTTTAGAATTTTGTGTTAAATTGTATATCCTTTAGTATAAAAATGTGTACCCTTTATTTTCTAAAGAAAAAAATAATATTAATGAAAAATGTATACCCTTTAGAACAAAATAGTGTACCTTTTATTAATAAAGTGTATACCCTTTTTAGACCAAAGCAATGTACCCTTACCCATAATACTAAATTTCTAAAGAAACACGGAATGTGTTTCCGTGCGCCCGGGCGCACGCAAGCCTCACTCTTATTCATTACATACTTCATATAATTTAATTTATTATATTAAAAAATAGTAATTTAAGTTTCAAAATAAGTTAATAATAATAATTTAATACACTTTATGTTAAAAAAAATATCACTCTCACCTTATATACATTACTTTTTTACTATTTATTTATTATTAAAATTGACTACATTACTCTCAAAAGTAGAAAAAACAACGAAGAGAATATGGCTTATATTATATATTTAAGGATACCTGTAACTTTTAAATTTTTAGACGTCTGAAACTCATTTAATAATGCTTATGCTACTCGTATCCGTTATGTGAACTGTGAACTCGTTTATCAATAACCACATATAAACTATATTAATTTAATATTCATTTATATATATATATATATATATATATATATAAAAAGTATATAAATTATATTTTATAAATATTACACCCTAATATTGCCATCCTACTAGTTAAAAATCAATAAAGTATATACTCCCTGATACGTTAATGTTTACATTATTGATTTGTTTTAAAATAAGATTTACATTTTTTTTATCTAGTAAGACTTAAATAAAATAGTATATTTTCAATGAACTTACATACAAAATTAATACAATTATCTATTATAACTAAAATAATATTCATTAATTTATTATATATTAAAATATTATATCTCTCAATCTATATGAAAAAAACAAACGTTAATGCGAGACCCGGAGAGTATATCAACGTACAAAGGATTTAAAATTTGTATCCATTATTACTTTCTAATACTCCCCTTGTCGTTAGTAAAGGGTTTCATTTCGCTATTTTGGGCGTATGCTCCAAAAGGTACCACTTTTTTTAGATATATGAAACCCACACACCGTTAATACAAATAAAATATAAGACTCACACTTAATTAATATTAATACAACTACTCACTAAATATACAATAATATTACTCTATAATTAATGTGCATAAAGTAAATGAGACCCTTGCCTGCAGATGGAGGAAAAGTATATGAAATTCCTATTATTTTGCACTGTTATTGTAAATATATAAATTTAAAAAAATTAACTAAATTATTGACTTTTGAAGGGTGTTATAGTAATTTTAAGTTAATAAATAAATTAAGAAGTATGTTATGTGCATTGAGTGATAAATTTATAATTAAGATGTATTTTAAATATTGGAGATTGATATAATTTTTTTAAGGTGAAGTCAGTAGGAAAACAAAAAATGTGAAATTTCGAACAAAGAGAGAGACAGTCTTTTAAATTTCAATAATTTTAATATAAAAAAAAAATCTTCATAAAAATGTGAAAAACTTTAAAACTAAGGGGATGATTGACTAGCTAGGTGACCCTCTTAAAGATTTACTAAAATACAAGTGCTAAAATTTTGTTCTTAAGAAACCTTGTTTATGAAAAAACGCAGATGAGATGATGGCAATGCTTGGCGAAGCTTCTATTTGTGAGGCACCTAGTCAAATATTCAGTGGACTTTGCTTTAGTAACAAAAATTGTGCTTCTATATGTGAGAAAGAAAGATTCACAGGTGGACGTTGTAAATTATTGAGGTGTACATGCAGTAAAAACTGTGGCGGCGGAGGAGGTCCTCCAGCCAACGAGCCGCCGCCTGATGGCCCACCCGATGGTCCTCCAGCTGATGAGCCTCCACTTGATGGCCCACCCGATGATGGTCCTCCAGCTGACTAGCCGCCGCCTGATGGCCCACCCGATGATGGTCCTCCAGTTGACGGCCCGCCTGAAGAAGGCCTACCCGGCACGAAGTCTAAGCTAGGGAGACCCCTCAACATATGAAGAGAATGCATCAAATGGTTACTTCCTACTAATATAAAATAGTAGAGTGAATAAACTTCTTTGAATAAAGGATATTTATCGTATGTATGAGTTTTAATACTATTGCAGTATTATGAGTATAATTATCTTTGACTATGGTTTCATGTTTTCACTCGACATTTTATAAAATTTTTTGATGCTGAAATATGTTTATTATTAGAGGAAAAATACACGTCTCACGAAATAAAGTTACGTAACATTCACAAAAGTGAGAATATCTTTACAAAAAGTAAGTGATAAAATTATTTTTTAGGGAGAATAACTAAAATAACCAATTTTAAAAGTTGGAAATCATTGTCATCCATCAAATAACTTACATATCATTCATACCTAATTGTCCATTTTTGGACCAAATTCCCCCACCATGTTGGAATGCTATGTTGGGGTTTCGACACCGATTCCGACATCTGATGAAATACTTTCACCATGTCGGAATGCTATGTAGGAGTTCCGACACTGAATCAACAACCGATGTTGTCGGAATTAGTGTTGGAATCCAGATATAACATTCCGACATGGTAGGAGTATTTTTCTCCAAAAATGTATATTTGGGTATGAATGTTATATAAGTTATTTGATGGGTGACTGTGACACCAGAGCTTCTCAATACTCATCTGTCAATATAATTAATTTGTGTTATATGCATTTTATAATTATGTGATAATAATGTGACAATTATGTGATAATTGTTTCTACATTTTATTTATCTTTATATTTTATTTGAGACATATGTGATAAGAATAATGATAATAGATGAATATATGTGTTCATAAATATTTACGTGCATTAATTTGGATATATAATTAAATTGTCTTATGTGTATAAATACATTATTTCTTAATTATTAAGTATCATACGTGTTCTCGTAATAATAGTGGTAAGAAAATGTACACGTATGTGTATTAATTTATAAATGTATTATATCTTAACTATTAAGTATTGCACGTATATTTATAATGGATAATAGTAATAACAATAATAATAATATTTACTTACTATAAATATTATATACTAATAATAGTAAATAGTGGTGAATCACCACCTACACGACCATCACCTTTCCTTGTGTATATATTGAGGTTGATAACCTCATTTTTGGGGGTGAACAGTTGCGACCAATATTTCGGAAAAAAAAAATAGAGAGAGAGGGAAAAAAGAGAGAGAAAGAGGGAAATGAAGGAGTTCATGCCAGTGCCGGGACGGGAGATAGGAGATTAGTGATAGTTCTTCACGCGGTCTATAGTATTACTATTGTCGGAGTTAAGGTAAGTAGAAGTCCAACTACAATGCATAAACATGTTGTTTGTGAATTATTTGTAATTAGTATGTGATAATTATGTTATGGATTATTTGTAATTAGTTTAATTACGATATGAATTATTTGAGATTAATTTGTTATACAAGATTTGAATTTATGTGATTTGGAGAAAGTATGGTTCATATTCAACAATATTATTTGTAAATTATTTATGATAATTTTGCGATACAAGTTGTGGATCTATGTGATTTGAAATAATATCATTGTCCTATATAGATCTTTGTGATTGAAAACTGTTGAAAATATATTTGTATGGCTTGAGAAGATATTGGTTATAAGGATCTGTGGGATCCGAGGTGAAGTTGTTATTCCAAAAGTGGATCTGTTCGAATTGAAGTTAAATTGTTGCTTTATTGTGATTAAATGTTGATATTGATATTGTAAATGGTTTGTGATGCACATTTAATTGTTCTGGGTGCATACCATGCATAAACATGAAAAGTATTTTTCTCAAAACATGAAAAGTGTTTTTCTCAAAATTAATTGTGCGGCCACTATATATGTATCTTTGTAAGGGTTCGGAAAAATAATTCCCGACACTTTATTAGGGGTTCGGAAAAATCGTCCCCAACACTCTGCCTGGGTTCAGAAAAATCATTCTCGGTGTTATATTAAGGGATTGGAATTGATCCGACACTAAGTGTATCTATTGCGCTCATTAGGGGTGCATATCATAAGTGTGTCGTGGGATCTCGCAACGTGAACAACTTTCAAAATAAAAGAGATCAACTAGAAAGAGTAGGAAATAGGCGATAGAAAACTAAATGCATTTTCATGCACTAACATGCATGATTTCTACTTACTGAGATTTTTGTCTCACTAGTTTATGCATTGTAGGTGAGCCTGTTGATGATTGAGTTTGTGATGTGACTGTCCAAGCTGTGGAGCTCCTACAGGGTTTTGAGCGGATGTACATAGATGATGACCTGTTGGGCTAGGCCGTGGGTTTATTTTGTTTCCGCTGATATTCTGTTATGTAATATAATAAGTATTGTCACGAGTTTGTCTGGATTGAGGTGGTGTCAGAAACCAGTTACGTATATTGAACTGGTGTAATGATTTTGGTTATAAATATTTTATGTGGAAAAAAAATAATGTAATTTTCATAATGATGATGTTTATGTTAAATAGTATTTAAATTATAAGTTATGTAAGGTGGGTAGTGTCAGTGACAATGATTTTTATCTTTACATTTTGAATATTTTTCACAATTATCTCTATTTTATAAATAAATTATATTATAAATGAAAAGTAATAATACTTTTATTAAAGTTCGTAATAATTAATTTAGAAAGTTATTTTAATGTTAGAAGGTGCTAGTGTGGTTCAAGAATTATTACTCTTGAGTACTCTCTCCGTTTCGGAGATATTGACACTTTTTTTTGGCATAGAGATTAAGAAATATAATAATTTAATGTGTAGTGAGTTAAAGATATAATATTTTAATATGTAGTGAGTAGTTATATTTTTATGGGACAACTCAGGAAGGAAAGTGTGATTGTAGTTGTCAAATGGGCTGGCTTGCCCGACCCAAGCCCATCTAAACCCAAGTATTTAGTGGGTCGGTCTGGACTGGGCAACGCTTTTTTGAGAAAACATGGGCCCGCCAACTTGGCACATGAATTATATCTAATGAACTGGTCGTGTGCTGGGTCGAACTGAACGGGCCGGCTAGATGGGCCAATACATGGAATGAATTGGTAGGCCGTTGGGTTATGTTAATCAAAATCATTTTAATTCTAATTTATCAAATGTTTAGGTTATAAAAATATTATTAATAATAATAGTATAACATACATTATGGTATTGCTATATTCATCAAATACTTCCTCCGTCCACTCGAAAGAGGATTATTTTTTCATTTTGGTTTTCCGCTTCAAAGAGGGTCATTTTCATTTTTACACACATGAGACCCACACACACCCACTAATACAACTAAAATATGGGGTCCACACTCCCACTAATACAATTACCCACTGCATATTAAATAATACTACTCCTTAATCAACGTGCACAAAAGTAAAAGACCTACTTTCTGGCGGACGGAGGGAGTACTTGTTATGAAAAATAATCATTAACTAAATATATTCAATTTTTTTAAAGAAATTTTTGTATAATGTTGTAATGTAGAGAAGATATCAACTTTATATTTTGTAAATAAATTGTTTTATAATCACAAAATCTTAATTTTAATATCAAGTATATATATATATATATATATATATATATATATATATATATAATGTTTTATATAAAAATGAATCAAATTGGCCAAATTAGCTTGCCTTGGGTCCAGTTGGGCGGGGCTTGTGAAAAAATTTTAGCCCACTTGGAGCCCATAATAACACACCAAATTCAACTCATTTAGCCCACTTACTCATGGGTTGGGCCCGGACCGACCCATAACGAGTTGGGCCCAAGCTGGACCTGGTCAATTCGGCCCACTTGAAAACTATAAGTATGACATTATCTTTGGGACGGAGGGAGTAATAAATATGTATAAAACGGAGATAAACTAGCTTGTATATATTTATATATATCAAGATGTTTTTTTAAATTGTAAGGGTGGATATAACTATTGAAGATGATCAAATCGAAATCGAACATAAAATATTAGGTCTTTAGATTTACATTTTTCATTTTCTTTCGTTTCATATAAGTTTTCATATTGCTTAAAAAAAGTCAAAATAAATAATCTCACACCTACACTGTATATATATAAAAATATCACCTCTATCCAACTCACTTAACATTTTTATGAATGTTGTTAAATAGAAACCTTCTTTTATTGAATTGGATGGATCCAAAAATTCTATTTTGAGGTACAATTTACTACTCCCCCGTTACATAGAGATACGTCCATGTATTTGATTCTATATAGTTTGAGATGATTTGATGATGTGAGGAAAAGAAGGGTATTTGAGGTAACTGAATGGGATAAAGTGTATGAAATATTTGATTTGAGTGTAAAATTTAATGATATTTTTGTGGTATTGTAAGAGTGTTAATAATTTGAGTTATTATTATTTTTTGAATTTACAAATTATTTAAGGATTGATTAAAAGAAAAAGTGTGCATATAAAAAAAGGACGAGTGAGCATAATTATTATACTAGGAAGATGAGTGTAAATGGTGTACCGCCACAATTAGGAGCCTCTACCGCTCCTACTCTGATGATTGGTGGAGGAGGTAAATCATAGGATGTGCCTTAAGTGGCTTATAGCTAGAGAGAAATCACTGTTTGATTACACTTGCAAGAGGCCAAATCCATGCCAAAAATAGTATTTGAACACCTACACTGTAACTTCCAGTTTAGCTGAAAAACCAACTTCTAACATTTTAATGTGAGGAATTTTGAAAAAATGCTTATAAAAATTCAAGAATTTTTATGGAGAAAACAAAGCGGTGGCATGATGCTCGTTTGAGGAAGAAATGATTTGAAAAAAGAGAACAAGTATTGATCTTCAATTCTCGACTAAGACTTTTTCTGAGTAAGTTGAAGTCCATATGGAGAGGGCCTTATGTGGTGAAGGAAGTTCTTGATGGGGGAACTGTAAAAGTGAAAGGGGGAGAGTTCTTGGTCAATGGCCATCCAATTAAGCATTACTTGGATCCATTACAAAGGGAAACACTCTTTGTGGATATCTTATTTGAAAGATGATTTACACTCTGTTTATCTTGAAGACGTTAAACTTAGGGCTTAATGGGAAGCAATCCATTCTTTTATATTTTGCTTGAATAAGTTCTCTAACTCGTGCTCTTGATTGATTATATGTTCTTATCTTGCTTTGTGTTGTTTTTATTTTATTGTAAAGTCTTGGATGATGGTGGATGTTGGTGTGTGTGGGTAGCGAGTTTAATTGTCCCATAGTAATGTTTAAATGTAGCTGTTATAGAGAAATCAACTCAACTAATCTCAGCTCTATTTCTCTATTAGGGAAATATTATTCTATTTATCCCTTGAGTTTTCCTTTGTACAATGAATAGTTTTCCCAACCCATTCTAGTTTCAGGTATTTATATATACAAGCTCTCTTCTTATCATTAATGCGATGCCAGGCATTAATGACAGGTCGCATCTCATTTATTGCAAACATTGTAGAGCATTAAATGTTCTAGCCTCACTAGGCTATTAAAGCTAGTTCCTAAGATTGTTCTGCTCCTAGAACATCATAGGGGATATTTGAGTATATCCTAAATTGTCAGGGTAAGCTATGATTGGGATGTGACGCTGGGCCCTCCATGGTATTGGAAAGATGTCATCCTCGGGGCTAGACAGCCAAGCTTCAAGTCATTTTCTGGTGGAGCGTCTGACAGTGAGGCCCAAGGACGCTTCTGGATGCCTGATGACCCATCTGGAGTGATTACTATTTATTTGTGGGCCCAATCTGGGTGGGTCCTATCAGAGTATGAATGGAGATTAATTCGATTACGAGAAGTGCTACATAGATGCTTCATAAAGTAAGTTCCACTACTTTCTTTCAAACTTAATTTTTAGCCTTAGCTTCAATTAAGTTTGGGGAGAGGTAGTCGTAGTGGCACTTAATAATCATTCAAATTGACACACATTTATTATCTTGGGTGTTTTATTTGTCTTGATTGTTTATTTTATTTTTATTGTGATTTTTTGTTGGTGTTTGTTCTTGTTTTGTGGTTCTTGTTTAGTGTGTTGGGTGTTTGTTTTGTTTGTTGGAGTTATGAATTGTGTAGATTATTGTGCATTTGAATTGCTATATGATGGTATATTAGTGCATAAGTGGAAGAATGTGAAGTAGGGGCAGAGAATTTTGGGATTCTGAAAAAGCAAGAAAAATTGACCCATATAAAAATTGGGTCGAGTTTTTCTAATGACGAAATACAGGTAAGTGTGTTCTGTGAAAAATTCGACCTTGGCTGACAAATCGGGTCGATTTTGCATTTATTCACTCAGGCCCAGTTAATTTGAAGGTAATTGATCTTAAAAATAAATACTCCCTCCGTCCTAACTTTAACTTCACACTTTCCATTTTGATTCGTCCCAAATTCAACTTCACACTTTCATAAAAGAAAAAAATAATTAACAAATATCCCTCTAACACACTTTAATTTCAAATTTGCCAATACTTTTTAACACGCATAACATACTTTATCATTTATTTATTACCAAAAAATATCATACTACCCCCAAAAGTAAGTTAAAAAGTGGTTTTTCTTAAACTCCGTATCTACAGTAAACGTGAAGATGAATTTGGGAGGGAGGGAGTATTAAGAATTGGGCCCATTTGTTGCAAAATATTACGGGATTTAAAAACCCTTAGCCCTTGTAACATTCTTCTCATTTTTTTTCAATGCAGGGAAAAAAAACTCATTCACCCACATATTATCTCCGAGAAAATTGCAATACCAGTCCCATCCGTCACAGTCCCATTTGAGTTTGGAACTATAGTCTTGACTTCAGTCCCCAAATGTTTTTTTTTGTAATAATGGTCTCATCGTTAAGTTTTCTGTTATTCCTGTTAAGCAATTTTGATCTCACTGGACAATTCTTAAATACTAAGATAAAAAATGCAAGATTCTTGCAATTTTGATCCCAAAGCTCCTGTGTAATCCATTTTTGGCGGGCAAATGGGATAAATTTTAGAAGGCAAACTGCTCTACTCACTCACCATATCCTGTCCTTATAAAACAACTCAACCACAACCCTACCATCAAAATATAAAAAAATAGGGAGAAAAAAAAGAAAAAGAGAAAAGAAGATGAGCAAAAATGTCATCTTCCTCTGAATCATCTGCACAAAAGAATAAACAATACCTAGTTTGCTACTGTGGAAAATCCACCTACACGTACGTTTCACAAAAGGCAAGGAGCTTTCATAGATTGTTTCATACCTGTCCCAAGTCCATGAGCAGTAGTTGCGATTTTTAATTTTGGTAGATAAATATGAAGTGGCTGGCCATGCTCAGTTCCTTCTTATGCTTACTAGGATTGACAATTTGGTATCTGAGAACTTGGAGTTAGCAAGGACATTAAAGGACACAACATAAAGAGTCGGTGAAATGACTAAACAACTGAAGCGGTTGGAGGAAGATGTTCGTCAGATTCCAATGCTGAAAAAATTTGTTATCATTGTCCTATTAGTGTCTTGGGCTCCTATCATTGTCCGAGGGTTATTCGTCAAATAGAATATTATCATATAATACTCATGTATGAATGAAGGCTATGACCTTCTATTTTGTATTACGTATGAATGCTAGTATGGAAGTCTAATGTATGAAGCATAATGTGTTATGCAATGTATGAAGCCTAATGTGGTATAACCTCCTACTTTCATGGTTCAACAACATTATCCATAACAATAAAATTTAACACCATTGTGATCCACATAGGATAAGATATACCAATCACATAAGATAAGATCATGTCATAAGCAACATAAAGCAAGAAACACGTCAACATAGTTCTAGACAATCAGTCACAACCAACATAGTTCTTACCAACATTCTAAATCATAGTTTGAATCAACATAAATCAACAAGGTAAACATATTTCAACATTCATAAGTTTAAAAATTCAATAAAGTAGCAACCAACTACTTCTTCCCCTGCTTCTTACTGTTTTGTGTAACTTTTTTCTTCAACTTAACTATCTCCATGAGAGTGTTAACAGTCACAAACTTTTTATCCCTTTTTTCAATGACTTTCATACGCTCTCCTCTACTACTCTCACCACCTACATTAACATTGCATCCAATGAATGTATTTGGACTAAGAAGTGTCATGTGTGTGGCTGACCTACTAGTGCTTGTAACCCTAAAGTGCCTGACCTCCAATAAAATTTTGTGGATGAAAAGCCATTGGTTGAGGAACCCTAAACTTCAATCCAGATTGACCTTGGGTATCTTCTACCATCTTTTATCAAAACTCGCACATGTAAATAAGTAATAAAAATCAATAGGATGAAACAAAATTGTTGCTTTTAATTAAATATGTACCTCAGTCAAAGTATCATTAACCTCAGCAGCTTTTTTTCAACAGCCATTGGTCTTGCACTAGGTGCCCTCAACACCCACTTCCCCTTTATTAAAAAATAATAACACGAAGTTAACTATCTATATATGAACATAATGTATTATCTACTTAAATAGAATTATTACTAGAGCTTGTCTTTCTTTTCTTATTATAGGTCTATCACTCGTAGCATGAGATTCAGTCTAAAAAATATTACCAAAATAATTATGATGCATTCAACACTATAAGAAAATTAACATAAGAACATACGTATTTTATTACTTACGTTGATGGGGTCTATATCATACTGATGAACTTCATCATCTTGTGTCATTGGTGGACAATCATCAGATTGTGTCTCTCTATTGGCTCATTAGATGGTTCAGTTGATCGTGCTCGTGGTTCAACTTTTTATTCTTGTTCACGAACAGCCTCAACCTTATCAAATTCATCCAACTCATCTAATGAACTAGTAGCAACCTTTTTCAATGAACAACCCTTCTGATTATGTCCCTTTTCACCACAGTATTTGTAAGTAACATTGAATGATTGTCTTGGCATTCTTTGGACACCTCTTATCCTCTTTCCTCTAATTTCATCTGCTTCTACTCTCCTTCTGCTCTCAGGTCTACCCTTCTTTTTCCTTTTCCCAAAATTTGGTGGCAATGGTGGAATGTACACTGTCTTAGACCATAACTCTTCTCTATTCATTGGGCTGATATACATCTCATAAACTGCGATATATGTGTCCACAGAATAGCATTTGTTGAAATAATCTTCCAAGGGATGCCGGACAACTCGCACAATCTGCAATCACAACTGTGTGCTTTCAAGTCAACTGTGTTGGATTGTATACTAAAGTGTAGCTTTTGTATGAACAATGTTTTAACAATGAATTTGAAATGAGAATCATATGATCAAACATTTTGCATATTATAATTATTTATATGTTATTACAAAAGTCCAGTTACTTTATACCGTAGATAATATGGTGTGTGGCGTCGCACGGAAGATCATATTGTCGCCTCCTTATAAAGTATAAACATATGCTCACAATCGAGATAGACGAGGACAATAAAGTGTAGCTTTGTGGGTATTAAGCAGGACCACTTGAGATCGTTCAACTTATACTATTATGAGAACTTGATCTCAGTTATTATGGATATTCGTGCTCTTAATCCCTATACAATAATCTTGAAACGTAAGCTAATATGTATCTCTTTGATTCATCAATAGGTGAGATTTATATATTAAGTCAACAAACTCAGTGAGTTGGGAAATAGTGTTGTCTCTATGGTGTGTTGTTGATTGTTGAAGGAATTCGTGTCCTATTAAATAGGCTGATGATGTTCCCTTGAGGAGATCATAAGGATTATCATGTAAAACCTGCAGATTTATTCCGGCATGATAACAAGGTTGAATGGTACTACTCTCGGATGAGATATTAATTAATGGAGTTGTAAGTAACTTAATTAATTAATGGGCATTGTATATCTTAAATATGGGGAGACTGTCGAACTCATAATAAGAAGAAGCCCATAACGTAATTTGGGATTAGTGCGGCAGTGCAGTAATAATATTTTAGTAGATAATATTTTTATTATTGGACTTAAGTACAAGTTTTGGGCTAAACTTGGATACTTAAGCCCAATGAAGACCATACTCTAATTTCTCTTCTTGGTCCCTGTTGTAGCCTATAAATACGTCATCTCAGATTCCTAGAATCCTAATTCTTGCGCCTAAGAAACGTGTGATAGAGGGAGAATCAGGTGCCCTCGTTTCCTTATTCTAATTTTTATATTCACCCCGCAACAACGGCGCAAGAAACTTGATGCGCTTTTTCTTTGCACGTAAAATTAATCCTCAAGTATGAAGGATGTTATTGTAGCTTAGATAAGTGATCAAGTTAAATATCGAACTCAAAGGACAGCGTATTATCAATTTAATTATTCACTAAATTAATTAAGACAATGCAATAAAGTTGAGAATTGAATTATTTAACTACTAAACAATTAATTAAAATAACAAATAAAATAAAGTATCATTGGAAGAATGCGAAAGTGAATCAAGTATGGAGAATAGGTAGATCTAGGGTAATCCGATTTCACTCATTAATTTTCCTTTCGTATATCAATGTCCGACTCTGCCTTGTAGAATATGGACGCATCACTAAGCCATGCAAATCTACTCTACAGACACAAGTAAATATGCGTATAACATATGTGAATAACCTTGGAGAAAGAGATATAACTTCACCCCCCTTTCTAGGTACTATCAGTATCAATTATTTCCCTGGCCAATTGGTACTCTAACCCGATATAATCTCCCTTTATAAGTACTATAAAATTATCCTATTTATCCTACTTACTAACCCGTATTCAATTTAATTACTATGTATCTATATACGATAGTTCTAATGAAACTTCGGAGTCCCCTCACTTAGAATCATAATATGAAATCTTGTTCAGCAGTGAACGCGCTCAATCAACAACCAAGATATATATTCAGACTCTATATAACAGTTGAAGATGCACAAAATGACTCTGAATATGGATTAAAAATGCATAGTCATATATAAAATAATTTCACAAGTAGTGTTGTACGGAGTATACACACAATAGTTCAATTAATTCATAAGAACCTTCAAAATCCTAGATCTACCAAAATAGTTCTAACCCCTGATGTTGCAAAGAAAAATCATGGGGGTTGGATAGATCTTACCCATATGTCGGGAAATATGAGATAAATTAAGAAATGAATAAAACCCTAGATGTGGGCGTCGTCGTGCCTTTCTCCATCTTGAATTCTCCTATTGGTTCTCCTCTTGATTCCACAGACGAATCTTTAAAGTGATGGATGGATGGAGAAAAGGATGTGGATGATGGTGGGGGTGATCCCCCCCTTGTAGGGTGTAGGATGATTGTATTGCCGTGATCTACAATGAATAATGATGTGTTCTACATCCCCATTTATACTTGTAAGCTCTTCTTATAGACCTTGGATGGACTTTTTCTTGGAAAATATGAAAATACTCGCACAGGGGGTAAAAATCCCGTGAAAAATAGATCTCCGCGTCCCCGTTCAACCAAAGTAATTTTGGTCGAACTGGAGGCCTTGGTCGAACGGCAGGTCAAGCTGCATGCACAGTCTCGTCGTTTCGCGCATAACTTCCACATCCAAGATCCGAACTGAGTGATTCTTGACTCACAAGATCCTCTCTTCCTTGGATTTCTATCCATTTAAATAACTCACAGAAAATCCAACATTAGAATGTGTAACAAGTTATGCAAAAAGGCACAGCCGTTCTGTTCAGAATAGCTTGTGCGACGTTACCATTTTGATCATAACTTTCTTGTTTAGACTTCAATTGGGGTGTTCTTTTCGCCAAAATAACCCTCTCTTTTGTGGATTTCCAACCATATTTACACTTCTAGTTCAGAGCTCCACAAGAACACAAAAAAATTACACAATTGGACGTGCATTTTTCAGCATTCATGCACCAAGTTGCACCTTTTCTCCAACTCTGCTCTTTTGATCCTTTTTCCATCTAAAATAAAATAAAATACCTCAAACACACATTTTACTCAAATATATGGAATATAAGAGACTTATTCTAATATATAACAACAATTCTAATAAAAAAGGTGTTAAATTAGATACTAAAACACGCTTATTTTCACTCTCATCAATCCCCAAACTTACTCGTTGCTCGTCTCGAGGCAACAAAATAAAAATAAAGAGATAGAGAGAGTAAGAAAATTAGCGGAAAAACAAGGACTATGACTAATACCCCATTCAAAACATAATTGTCCTCAACTTAGGTCATGCAACTCTCATTACATGTAATAATCAATTCATAACATACAAGATAACACAATCACCACCAATTCAAATGCTCCATTGACATGTTCTCATGAGAAGTAGAGCCATCAAAATGGTCTAGGCCAGCCGGGCCGAACCACACCCGCTTATATAATTGGTGGTTGGGAAGAGCATTTCAAGCCCGCAACCCGCCTAGGCCCACACCGCCTAAGCCCGCCAAATGGCTGGTTGATGCGGGTTTGGCCTGCTCCGCCCCCGCCTAAGCCCGCCACATGTCAAACTCGAGAGAAATGCCTAAAGTTTATCTTTCGTGTATTATTCTTTACAAAAGTTTATTGCTTTAAACCTGTTCTTCTTTTAATTCTTGATTTAGATTGAAAATTTGAAAAAAAATGTTGATTATGTATAGGTAATTATTTTTTAGGGGGTAATTAATATTTGTGTTTGTATTTATATTCTTGCAGATTAGAAGAAAAAATTTATGGAGTTCGCCGATTTCAATCAAAGTAATAATATATATGATATTAGAAATACGAACTCAAGTGGTAAATATAAGTCGAGGGAATTTTCAAATGTTTGAAACTTTTTTATGAAGAGAGGAGTTGGTGAGAATGCAGATTCTATAGGAATCATGTTTATGTTTTAATTGTCTTGTTGATATTGTAGTATTTTGTACCATTATTTTAGTATTTCATTTTAATAATATCATCCCTAATTAAAATGAAAAAAAGAAAAAAAAATTGGCGGGTTGTCCCGTCCATAGCCAGCGATCCGCCTTTGGATGGGTTGGGCCGAACATTTCTAGCCCGCAACCCGCCTAAGCCCGCCAAATAGTGGGTTGAGGCGGGTTTTGGCCCGTCCCGCCCCGCTGGCTCATTTTGACAGCTCTAACGGGAAGTATATATCACTCGCACTCAAGTGTAAAAGATGTACACTTATGGGTTAAGGTGTTTACGCTCAAATTCAATTCAAATGCATGCGTAACCATAAGCTTGCCAAATATCTCGAACTCTCCACCACTAAAAGTATGATTCGACAATAGGATCAAAAAGGTTGCCAAATATCTCAAACTCTTCGCTACTAAAAGTATGATTCGACAATAGGATCAAAAAGGACTTTTCTTTCGGATGTAATGTTGGCTCTTTGGTTAAGGTAGGAAATATATGGATAAGTGACTCAAAACTCAAATCAATCAAGCGCGCCTATCATGATCTTTCATTCTTCTTACTCACTTCAACTAAGCACATATCCTCTTCAACTCCTTCACTTTTTTTTTCCTAGCACAATATTTTTTTCCTTTTATTTTTACTTTTATTTTTCTTTCTCCTTTTTTTCTCTCTCGAGGTACCAGTTTCGGCACTACCTCGCACATCCTCCATAGGGTACTAGATTTAAGTACTACCCTAGGGTGTTTGATTCCATAGAGTACTAGATTTAAGCACTACTCCATAATTCTCCTTTGATGCATTTTCAAGCTCAATCACCGTTTCAACACCAATTTCATTCCTTCCCAAACTGTTATAAAACTCCATCAACACACTTTGAAAAGCCATTAATTCTCGTCATAGAAGAACAATCAAGGCTCAAAATAATTCAAATGCTCAAAGTGGTTATTTCTCGTAAGTTGCCAAAGAATGAGATTTTTAAGGCTCAATGGGGCTAACTACGGATAAACATCATTTGGTAGGGAATTATTTGGCTAAGTTACTCATAAAATCAAGGATGACCTAAAATCATCTCCCATCATCTAACATAACATGTAGTTTCAAGTAAGACAAGAGGCAAGTTCTAGAATACACACACAAGAATAATACTCACCAGAAAGAAATATCATGTGATTATGTAACATGATCAACAAGGCTCAAAATCTCACATGGGTTTTTAACAAGTAACAGAGCTTTTTTCATGATAAGCAATATCCTACAAGTACACATAGAACTTCATACCACAATATAACTCAAGTACACTTCCTTTATCAATTTCAAAAGCATATGAATTCCAAGTACGATTTAAACATATAAGCTCACATGGATCACAAAACCAAAATCTCAATCCTTCTACTCTCATGGATTAAAAGCACACATAAAAATTAGAATAAGAAAACGAGGGCACCTGATATATCCTTCAACGTATGCACGAACTCCTCGAGTTGTTCAACTCGATCAGGTCAAAGCCTCAGTGTAGAACTCGTCTTGCCACTCTTTTACCTTTTCTATCATCAAAGCTCAAACACACTGATCATCACATGATTCATCAATAATAAAATATGAGAACTATGAGAAAGACTCAATTGATTATCTAATTGACTCTACACACTAGACACACCAACACAACACACTAAATATTAGGTAAGTTGCAAAAAAGGGACATACCAATACTGGTTAAAATATTAATACGCCGCAAAAAATCAACCTCCTAACAAACAAACAACCAACAAAAGGAAAATTATATCCTTGGTAATCAAAAGATGAAGTAAGTACATCACACCCCCTCATACTTAGTAAAAATGTAAGTCGAAATTAAGTTTGAAAAGAGATGTAATTGCCAAAACATGAGCACCTTAAATATAATAACTCCTCACTCAAACAAAAGAAATAATAAAGAAATAAAACGTAAGGGCAAGTCCCCAACAAGCGCTCATGTTTAACGTCGGAGAGTCACGATGGAATACCGTTTTTTGAACTACTAGATCAGATGGCGGTCTTCTCGCATCCTCACCTTCAAGTATTTTCTTTCCCTCTTCTTGTCTATACTCAGCACCTCACCTTTCTTAGTTACAAAAATATGATCCTTGGAATTACCTTCCCCCCATGGCTGTCTAGACACCTCTTTGTCAATCTTCCACTCAAATTCAAAATCATCTGTCTTATTAAAATCAAGATTAAACAAGTTAGAAATCACATCTATGCTCTCTCATGATTGAATCTCCATGGACATCTCCATTGCTTGATCAAGAGAGAAAACCACATCTTCATTGTACATCTGCAGTCTAAGCTTCTCGGCTCTCAACCTCTTTGCTCTTTCCCACTTCTTTTTCACTATAAGCTCAGTATTTTGCCCTTAGGATGGCTCTGGAGTATCATTAACAACAGGTGTAGCACTCTGCGCGAAAATGGTGATGGATAGGATGGTTCGACCTCGGTTCGACCATGAGTGTTGGTCGAACCAGGTCCATAATGGTCGAACCGACCATCAAAAAGTTCAAACTCACCAGTACAGGCTGGTTCGACTAAATGGTTTGGTCAAAATAGAGCTGTCGTGGTCGAACAAGTCTTCAAAAAATTCAGCGTCTCTCGTACAGGCTGGTTCGACCGTAGTTCGACCAAGAGGTTTAGTCGAACCAAAGCTGTCGTGGTCAAACCGACCATCAAAAAGCTTCGGAGTATGCGCAGGTGCTTGGTTCGACTTAGATGATATGGTTTGACCTAATATTTTGGTCGAACGATGGTCGAATCGAGCTCTTAAAGCTCCAGAATCCATTTCTGGCATCATTGGTCCATCATACTGTGCTCCAGACCTCAATGTGATGGCTTTGCATTCTTTTGGGTTTGTTATACCTTGAGACGGGAATATTTCTTTCTCCAACATTTGCGTCAATTAATTCACGTTCCCGGCCATCTGCCCCATTATCAAAGTAAGGTCCTTAAACTGCTCAGATAAATCTGCATACTTAGCATTCATAGTAGCCTCGATGCGGTCAACCCTAGCATCATTCCTTGCCATGTATCGATTGAAGGTATCTTCAACACTCTTCACTTCTTGCTGCGGGATACTAGGCCCCCTTTGTGTCAACTCTGTAATCTGCTTCTGCTGGGACTCTAGTAGCTTTTTGATATTAGCTAGACTAGAGACTATCTCATCATCCCTATTCAGCTTCACCATTTGATATTCAACCTGCGCTACCTTACCCACTACATAAGTTCCTCTAACACTTTCCGTAGCCCAGTCACGTGAATTCAAAGAGATATCTTTGAACAACTTTTCAACTTCAAGTGTTGTTTTAGATAACAACGCTCCACCTGATGCGACTCACAATCCAACCCATAGTAGAAGGTACTTATGTACTGAGCTTTAGACATTCCATGTTGTGGGCACCTCCTAAGCATATCTTTAAACCTGTCTCATGCCTCATAAAATTTCTCACCCTGATTCATAACAAATTGGGTGATGTCTTGCCTCATTCTTAAGATCCTTGAGGGGGCATGCATCTCTCTAAGAACTTCTGTTTCAGTTGGTCCCATGTAGTGCAATCTGTGGCATCAAGAGTCTCATACCAATCTTCTGCTCTATCAATTAAAGAGAACTTGAATAGGGCGATCCGTGTAGCATGATCATTAGCTCCAGAACCCTTTTGAGTTTTTGCATAACCAAGAAATCTTCGAAGATGCTGATATGGATCTTCAAAGCAACCTCCAGAAAAGAGATTCTTCTCTACCATGTTAATAAGAGCGGGATGTATCTCAAAATCATCATCTTCCCCCTTTGCTCCTATCAACCCCATGTTGACAATCTCGTAGTTCGTGAAAATTTCACGCTAACATTATCCGGATTCTGCCTTGCACTGGCCATGTTTAGCTTAGTGTGTTATTCCTTCCTCTCCTTTTCCTAGTGCACAAGTACCTCAGAAAGATTTAAGGTTAGATAGAAATAAATAATTACAAATTCTTAATCAAACTAGAAATAATAAAATCAATAATAACAATTGTCCCTGGGAACGGCGCCAGAAACTTGATCCGCGTTTTTTTTGCACGCAAAATTAATCCCCAAGTATGAAGGATGTTATTGTAGCTTAGATAAGCGACCAAGTTAAATGTCAAACTCAAATGACGGCGTATTATCAATTTAATTATTTACAAAATTAATTAAGACAACGTAATAAAGTCGAGTATTAAATTATTTAACTACTAAATAATTAATTAAAATAACAAATAAAATAAAATATCACTGGAAGAATGCGAAAGTGAATCAAGTATGGAGAATATGTAGCCCTAGGGTAATCCTATTTCACTTATTAATTTCTCATTCATATATCAATATCCGACTCTGCCTTGTGGAATATGGACGCATCACTAAGCCATGCAAATCTACTCTATAGACACAAGTAAATATGCGTATAAAACGCTGAGTAACCTTGGAGCAAAAGATATAACTTCACCCCCTTTCTAGGTACTATCAATATCAATTATTTTCCTGGCCAATTGGTACTCTAACCCAATATGATCTCTGTTTATAGGTACTATAAAATTATCTTCTTTATCCTATTTACTAACTCGAATTCTTTCAATTAATAAGTATCTATATACGATAGTTCTAATGAAACTTCAGAGTCTCTTCACTTAGAATCATAACATGAAATCCTGTTCAGCAATGAACGCGTTCAATCAACAACCAAGATATATATTCAGACTCTATATAATAGTGGAAGATTCACAAAACGACTTTGAATATGGACATATATAAAATAATTCCACATGTAGTGTTGTATGGAGTATACACACGAAAGTTCAATTAATTCATAAGAACCTTCAAAACCCTAGATCTACAAAAATAGTTCTAACCCATGATGTTGCGAAGAACAATCATGGGGGTTGGATAGATCTTACCCATATATCTGAAAAATACAAGATAAATTAGAAACCGAATAAAACCCTAGATGTGGGCGTCATCGCGTCCTTCTCCATCTTGAATCCTCCTCTTTGTTCTCCTCTTGATTCCACATATGAATCTTCAAAGTGATGGATGGATGGAGGAAATGATGTGGATGATGGTAGGGGGTGATCCCCCCTTGTGGGGGTGTAGGATGATTGTGTTGCCTTGGTCTACAATGAATAATGATGTGATCTACATCCATTTTATACTTGTAAGATCTCCATATGGTCCTTGGATGGGCTTTTTCTTGGAAAATATGAAAATACTTGCACAGGGGGTAAAAATACTGTTAAAAATAGATCTCTGTATCCATGTTAGACCAAAGTGGTTTTGGTCGAACTGGAGGCCTTGGTCAAACGGGATCTCTTGGTTGAATGGCAGGTCAAGTTGCATGCGCAGTCTTGCTGTTTCGCGCATAACACCCACATCCAAGCTCCTATCTAAGTGATTCTTACGCTTACGTGATTCTCTTTTCCTTGGCTTTCTATCGATTTAAAGAACTCACAGAAACTCCAATATTAGATTGTGTAACAAGTTATGCAAAGTGGCACACACGTTCTATTCGGCACAGCTTGCGCGACGTTACCATTTTGAACATAACTTTCTTGTTTGGATTTTGATTGAGGTGTTCTTTATGCCAAAACAACCCTCTCTTCTGTGGATTTCCAACCATGTATCACACTTCTATCAGAGCTCCACAAAAATACATAAAAATTACACAAGTTGGACGTGAGTTTTTCAGCATTCTTGCACCAAGTTGCACCTTTTCTCCAACTCTGCTCTTTTGATCCCTTTTCTATCTAAAACTCAATAAAATACTTCAAATCCACCCTTTCTTAAATATGTGGAATATAAGAGACTTATACTAATAGATGACAATAATTCCAATAAAAAAGGTGTTAACTTTGACACTAAAATACGCTTATTTTCACTCAAATCAAGGGAGATGAAGTAGATTGAGAGACTCTCGAAGATCGATGCCCACACGACATCAAGACTAGACTTGGGAATACAGCAGAAGATCAAGAGATCGTTTACTGCTGTTGTTCGATCTCTATGCACGCTCAACTTCCATAATTTTTCTGTATTTATGTGGAACTCAAAACTAGTGGTGTGATACATGTTTGGAAATTCACGAAAGAGATGATCGTTTTGGTGCGAAAATCACTTTAATCGGATTTTGGATAAGGAAGTTATGCTCAAAGTTGTGAGGTCGCGCAGCTGCTGACGAGAATTTTTTCAATGCAAATTTATATTATTGCTTCCAGTGATATAGAATTGCATTGAACTCTAACGGTTCACGTTAACCAAACGATCGAACGCCAACAAAATGCTTACTTTGATCCGTCAAAACTTATTATCTTATAGTTGTACTCATTGCATCAAAACTTAAATATCTCACACATGTTGTTCAAAAGGGTATCACACTTGGAAAAGACACCAAAATGTAACCTCGACCACTGAGATGGAGGTTTTCTTTTAGCTACTCTAAACATCTAGGATCCTGATCTCCAACTTTCATCATTGGTGTGTCAAAGTCAGGGATAGTGGCACTCTTTGCTGCAGCCCACAACAACTTTTTAAATGCATCACCCTTATATCCAGCTTTCTTTATGTTACCATGTAAATGCCTTACACAAAACCTATGTTCAACCCTAGGCAATATACTTTCAAATGCTGGAATCAACCCCTTCTGCTAGTCTGACATAAAAGTATAGAGACACTGATTTCCATCTAACAAATCTTCCTTCAAAAGCTACATTCAATAGAATACCAGTGGTGGGACCTTTTAGATGGCAAGCGACCACACCAATCCATGATCTGCACCCATTCTTGAATTCTTTAGTGCACCCAAGCAAATATAAATTTTACTGAATCTGGTGCCATCAGGTGTGTTGTCCACTTTCACTATCACCATTGAGTTGAGAATTTTTTTCAGTGAGTGTTTTAGCATAGTCCCAAAGCTTTGTGTATTGCTCACTGTTTTCACCATCAATATTCTTCAAAGCCAACATTTTTGTTGTATATGCTTGATACGGAGAAACATAACACCCTATCTTCTTCGTTGTTATACACTTAAAACCTTTGCTGCTTTTATTGGGATCAGCCCTGAGTTGCTTCTCATATCTTTTTGCCAACCAAGCTGAATTTACATTATCAACAACATTTCGTCGAGCACGAGTGATCTGGATCGTATTCTCTAATCTGAAATCATTCTTCACCAGCAATTTTCAATACATTAATCCTCTAATTACAACCTTCTTGTTTACACATTGCATAGATTCTTCGACCATCATTCTTTGGAAAACACAATGATCTACCTATCTTAACACTGTGGTATGTCACAGCCTCCTTAAATAATATTTTTGTTGCAAAAATTTGTTGTAGAAAGAAATCAGGAATTCTCACTTGAGATGGCTTGAAAACCATATCGGGATTCCTAGAGTGATCATGCTATGCTTCATAATCCTCTTCAACACTATCGAAGTTTTTTTCATTATTTAGGTACTCTTCTTCGCTGGAAGAAGATGTAACTGCTTTATCAACGCAGCCTAAACCAGCCCACTCTACTTTATTGTCAATGTTTTCATCAAACATGATATCATCAAGAATGTCATCAACATTATATTCCTTGAATGCGAATTCATCATCCTCTCAATAATCATCATCACTAACATCTTTATCCATAGCACTATATCTCTTATTCCACTCAAGTTTACCACTAGTTCTTCCTCATTTTTGTCACCACTAATAACTTCAACCTCAATAATATCATTGTTATCCACCAACGCTGGTTCTTCCACCATAATTTTTTCTCCACTAATTTGTAATAATCTTTTATTTTTACACATAAATATTTATTGGAGTCTATAGTATAGTAAATGCATATATAAATATGGTAAGGAAATATCTATACATAAATAGTATTGTTGATAAAATATACATATTCAAGCAAATATACTATAATCACAAACAATAGGATATTTTAATAATAATAATAATAATAATAATAATAATAATAACAACAACAAACAGACACGGATGCAACAATAAATATGTAATCTGCTTAATATTCTTGCAACAGAAGTGAAAATCTTACTTTACACAGACAATCATTACGAATCACATCATTACAAATTACGAATCTTGATGATGGGCGGCGGCAGACCTTTGAAAAATGACAAAAATATTATTTACAAAATATGCTTCAACCCTCATTGAACTTACCAACCATTCCAGGCGCATATCAAACCTCTCTATCTAAACACCTGTTCACCTTCGCTTATCAAAATTTTCCCATCTTCACTTCTCATCTGTTCTTCAAACCCTGCCCCACTATTTCTTTCTCTTTTTCATACGCACCCTGTTCTTAAGATAAACGCTTCTTTTTAGAATATCTTTCTTCTCAAGTACTGCATCTCCCGCTCTCAGTGGATGATCTAATCCCTTTTATTTTAAAAACTAACGAAAAGTTTCAGAGCGTGAAGTGTTGAACCTCTAATCTCACGTCCCAAAACAGTAAAGGTAAGTGAGCATTTCAACGCATCCTTACATCCTCCTCCCTCTACAGTAATACCACTCTATTCTAAAACCCAAAAACCTTTCTTTTAAAATTTATGTGATAGCAAAAGAGGATCTATCAAACTAGAAAGACTCGTCTCAACCAACATTCCCTAACTTAAACTACAAAGGTAATCCTCTTACCTTATTTATTTATTGAAGGTATAAACAGTGAATGAAACATGGCATGTATATATATATATATATATGCAAAAAATCAAAACCATGTCAAATTATCAAAACCATGTGAAATGAGGAGGGAAATCAATGTTGGGGTTTGATTTTATCATATGTGAAAATGTGAGTTAAATGCTTAATAAATATTCTTGATGTAGCAAATGTAGTTATCATAAACTTGATATAAGATCTATGTGATATCAGATTATGCATGTTGAAGTCTGGTTTTGTGTCTATAAACCCTATGTGATACTATAAGATTATGTATGAGGAAGTTTGATTTTGTGTGTGTAACTCTTGCATGATATGAAATTTTATATGTTAAGACTTTGGTTTTGTGCTCCGATGTATATATATAGGTTAAATTACAACTGATTTATTTAAACCAATTGGAATATCTTATGTTAATATGTTAAGGTCTGGTGGATGTGATGTTAGTTGTGAGTTCTTCATATTCCAAAATTTAATTTTTCCTAAATCTATTTCATTTTCATAACTTATATTTATGGTAATAAAGATTTATGTTTTCCTACTGTAAACTTGTGAAGTAAATGTTGAAATAAAATTTTAAAATACACTGATAAAATACAAAGTGATGTGTAGATTCCTTATTCTTTTTAAATCCGTAGAAATTTTTAATAATGTAAAAATTATACACATATCTTCATAAATTTTAAACATAACATGATATATGATATTATAAATATGTGTATCAATTTTTTTTAAAAGAATACTTAGTCATTTAGGAGTTGTGTGAACCAAAGAGTAAAAAATTAAGTAAATACACTGCAGAAATTTGTTTCTAAATTTATTCCTTTAAGATGGATTAATCTGCCAAATCGTCCAACATGAAAGTTGTTCATCTATATGTCTATTATACTACTGTAAAATATCTTTTAAAATTATTTATCCAAATGAAAGTTAAGACAATTTTACTAAACTATGGCAGTGCTGCCTACGAGAAAACCAAATTAAACTTCATCTTTTTCGTTGGCCATTGAAACGAAAGATTTACGGAATGGAGTATATATCAAAGTATTCACCTTATGTATACTTCATAATCCTTATACTAGTTCTTGTACCTTGTGGTTTATTCAATAATGTTTTTAGGTAAATATACTAAAGAAAATAAAAAAAATTAGGATGTCTGTTATATTATGCAAATGTCATAAAATCATACGAGTTTAAATAGGAAAATATGCTCTTTATTATAAGGTATACCAAGATGGAAATTTTGGCCCCTAAAGCCCTTTTTCATAAAAGAAATCCCAAAAACTTAAATTTCCTTTAGTAATCAATAATTATGATTATAATAAATATATAAAAATTTTTAGATGTGATATAAATATTAAAATATAGATGAGTGATGTCTTAGAGACATTTTTTCACATAAGTTTAGAAATTATCATAATAATTTCTAAATTTTTATACATAAATATGTGCTAAGAAAAAATTAAATTTTTGTAGGCATCGAGGTTGCGAGGGAAACTAGCAACGACAACACTCGTCCTTAACCTCTACCCTAAATCTTATTCTTGTGTGAATCTTTGTTGAAAATGTGAGATTACTGGTATAATTTCTATATTGAACGTGATTTACATTAATTGATATGAATTAATATGCATGAAAATTTTACCGGTGGGTCGAGAACATGTACATGCAGATGGCATTATTGCCAATAAGAAAAGCTGGACACGTTCGCATTACTTTGACGTATTAAATAATGAGCACCTTCGGGTGAGTTGACATATTAAATAATGAGCACCTTCGGGTGACCTGATGTATTAAATAATAAGCGCTTTCAGGCGAATTGACTATGGGTCCATACCATTTATTTTTAAAAGTTCATGATGTTCATTTCTGAAGAGATGAAGTCATTTTCAGTTGTGAAATCTAATAGTAAATCCCCCACTGAGTACATTCCCGTATGCTCACCCTACTATGATTTTCTTATACATATGACGCGGCATAGACGACGAGGTGAATGATGGGTCAAGGGGTTGGTTGCAGCTTTAAATACTACGTGGCTTAATTAAATAAGTGTTAATTATATGAACAATCACTTATGAATTGTCACTACACACAAATCACCGAAAGACTTCCGCTACTTAATTTTTAAGATGTTTGTTTAAATTTTGATTATGGCTTAATTAAACTCTTCTTTAATTTTTATCATGAATTTGAATGCGATTGTTTTATTTTAGCTTTTTAAAAAAACCACTTTTAAATTTAATTATTTCATATAAAATAAATTGGGTCGTGGCAAGTGTGGTATCAAAGCGGGTCTATGATTCTGTAGACTCGCACTTACAAAATAAACGAATCTATACTTTTTAATATTTTTAAAATTAGAATTCATAAGATTACATCCCCTACTCGTTCGCTCTGTCGGCTACGTCACAAGGTAAATTATTGACATATGTTTTAATTGATTTATGGATTTATCAATTATTATTTCATGATTAGACTTGATGACAATGGATATTTTAATTGATTTATGAAATTATGAGTTATTATACATGAGATAGATGCTCTCCGTGACGGTGTGTATTCGACTTGTATTGCTAATATGAAATTTCATTATACTTAAACTTTAGTAGATTGAGTGGACTTGTTAGGAAATGATGTTTAAGCTATTAACTCTAGCTAAACTTGAAAGTAACTAAGGATTTATTTTAAGCAGATGTATCACCATAGGACTGAGTGTTATACGATGCATTTTGAGTCCATGGCCGAACGACTTGCCTACTATGGCAGTATTGAGCACGACCCCTCTGAGTCGATAGGCATCCACATCCCTCGGATGTGGTCGATGTGGGACATCTTGGGTAAGACTCCTCCATGGGAGTGATTTGAGGGCGCTAGGATAGTTGTGGATTCTCTACCGGTCTGGTAGAGGGACTTAGGATTGGAGGCCATCCGAGAGTATGCATGGATTTCGATTGGCAGTGACATGCTCTGCCTAGAGTTTCGACCATTAATGGCTCGTCTATGGACGATGTGGTAAGAGCATGGTAATTTCCCTCCGTTCTACCTTGGAAGAGGTAGCCCCATTGCTCATCCTTTTTTCTCGGAGCATCCTGAGGGGATGTATAAGCCCTACTAGGGACCCTCGTACTTCCCTGAGGACTAGTTTGGCACAACAGACCTTGACTTGTTTAGCACTGATGATTACCTTATGATAACCGAGGGTGTTCAGCTTCTTGTAGAAGGCTCAACACCTGCCTTCTTTCCTGACCTTTGGATTTGGTTTCTTAGATTGTTAGGTGGGAATTGGGGATTCATTATTAAGTATCTATAAAGGGAAGTCTATTGTTCTATCCTTTAGTGGAATTTTGCATGAAGTACCTAGAAAGGGAATAAAAATTATTATTTTGCATCTGAGGCTTTGAACCAGATTTATATGTTAAGTTTACTTTAAAAGAAGGATTTAACATAGTTCAGTGATTGCTTTCATAAAATCTGCAGGAATTCTAACCAATTATCTAGTGATTTAATTTGACCAATTTAACTGGATTTACTAGAGCTATTTTGTCTTCTCTCTTTAAACACTTGTGATTGTTAGTGGTTTTTATTTTATTTATTTCATTTAGTGTTTATTTTCTGCATAATTAGTTATTAATCTCCAAACTCTTGAAAAATCACTTGTCTTAATTATTAGTGGTTTGAATTATTTAGTGCGTATCATATTTAACGCAGATCCCTTGGGTTCGATAATTTTACTTGGTCACACGCTGAACTGCAATTGATTCCCTACACTTGGGGACACACAAAAAGGTGAACAAGCAAATAGCGTCATTGTCCGGGATTAGATTGTTTCAATATGAGACACTAAATTATTTGTTATCACTTTTAATTAGGATTTTTTTATTGCTTTATTTTTTTTTTTGTTTATTTATTTGAAAATATTCTGACTATGGAATTCTATGGAAATCAGAATGCTATGGTTCCTCCTCCATATTACATGGATGAGAGGTATTATGGTTATGATTTTCAAATGAATCAAGTTCTTTCTCAATACTACAATCAAGTCAAATCTAAAGATGAATGTGTTGGTGTTCGATCGTTTGGTTAACATGAACTGTTAGGGTTCCATACGTTTCTAACAGTAACCAGAAGTAGGAAAATAAGAAACGTATTACCTTTCACCAGGGTATGTTGGAGAAGATGGATTCTCGCTGGTAACCTGCGCAGCCTCACCGTTTTAGGTATACCTCTCTCATCCGATATCGGATTTGAGTAATCTATATGCCAAAATGATCCAACATTCTATGGCTTTCCGACAGTATATTACATGTTGAATTCTGAGGTCAGTATGATTTTATAAAAATTGTGCAAGTTGGCGGACAGCAGCAGCAAACAATCTTCCGGTCTTCTACTGTAATGAATTTTAGCTTACTATCAAAATGCTCTTAGCCCTTTGCAATGAATTACTCTGGTTGTTTCACATAGATGTTTTTCTCAAAACATCCAATCAGGAAAGCTGTCTTGACATTTATTTGCTATCCCTTATATTTCATATGAGTAGCAACAGATAAAAGAGTCCAGATCAATATAGGCATAGCTATTAGCGAACAGGTTTCCTTATAATCGAACCTTTTCTTTCTGATTATACCTTTTCGCAACAAGCTTTGCTTCCAAGGTTTTCACCTTACCGTATGATCCTCTTTTATTTTGTATGACTACTTCCAATGGCTTTTACACCATTTAGAGGTCCTACAAACTCCCAGACTTGATTTAGAATCCATCGATTCTATTTCAGAAACTATTGCACTTTGCTAAGATTTGGCATTTCTATCTTGTAGTGCTTCGTCGTATCCGTGTGTCCATTCCATGTTTACTAGGGACCAAGTATCACGACTCTCCCAAAATATATATCTTATGGGTTGTCGAACAACCCTCCCACTTACGATAAGGCACTACATGTAATTGTGTATCAGACGTAACACGCGTTGCACTTTACCTTGTGGTATATCCTCTTGTACACTTGGTACTAATACTTTGTGTTTTTCCCTCTCATTTCCTTTAGAACAATTTATACATGGGTTTATGATTTATTACATAGTGATCATTTTCCAAAAACCTATTGTTTGTGTTAACAATCACCTTAGATTTTTTGGACTAAATAAATCAACATTCATTTTTCTAGGATATCCCACAAATAGACAAACATTCATACGAATTACTATTTCTAGGGCATACCCATAAAATGAATTTAATAATTCTAAATAACTCATCATCCATCTAACCATTTCCATGAGAGTCTTTCACTTATTAGGATTAGAAGACAAGTTATTAATTACTATTTGTTGCATCTATGGGATAAACATGATTTAAGAGTTTACAAATTATCACCAACGTACAACAATAGATTATAACTCCATCCTTCATTACTATGACCATGTTATTTAAATGAAAATGAGTATCCATCCGTAAATACATAGAAACTGAAATGAAATTTTTTCTATGAAAACGTACGTAAAGACAATTTCTCATAATCAAATGTTTATTCCTATATCCAGATAAATAAATGACTCCCACTGCAATAGTCACTACTCTTGTAGCACTACCCATGTATACAATAAACTCATCATCACTTAGTTGCAGACTTTTAGTGATTCTGGTATCTACACAGAACATGTCAGTAGATGTCATCCCCAATCATGCTTCAACAACTAGTGAATGGGATACTAACCTTGTTCACATCTTGATGAAATTTGATTTCCTTCACCACATGTTTTGTCAGAAGTTCCCCACCATATACAACCTCTTGTAATTCAGGTAAAACTTGCTCAAATAATCTAGACAAATTATGTAGAATAAAATTGACCTAGGTTTCCTCTTCAATTTCTATTCCAAGCATTTCCAATTCATTCATCAAGCTATCCATGATCTCTTTCCGTTATAACTTACTCATGTATCTAAAGAGATGCATGAGACCATTCTATGAACCTCTCACCTCTTCACTAGAGACTTTAATAGGCATCATAGGACATCCTTAGTGAGAACACATATATTTTCCTAAGCAGTAAAATCAAAACCAAGATTCTTTTCTAATAATCTAATTTTGGACCAGTAAATATGTTTCTTTTATTAAACAATAAGCGAGATAAAACCATTTAAAATTACAAAGAATCACAAATAAATACACCGATCAAATCTTTGAATTGTATCCATTTATATTGATTCCCTTAAAACAATATAAAAATAAAATTAACCGACATCTCAAGCACCGTAAGTCTGCAAGCCACGATAGTGTGGATGTTTACAAACCCAAACATTTACAAGAGAAGGTTTTACCTATTAATTTTATTTGTCAGCCTAATCTTATGATAAAATAATTAATAGTCGGTTCCTCTTTAGCCATGTAAATAAAAGCAGTGACTCTGATGGGGAGGATACTTATTATTTGCACCTAAGTGTATACCATTATTTGACCCCAAGTCCATTGCGCAAGCTTATGTGCCTTACAAATGGAGAAGTACACACGCGCTCGGATAACTTTCCATAATCATCAATTATAAGTTTGTACAGTGATCCGCAAATAAACTCATCTGATTGGGAGAAAGGCACTATAGGCAACGTGCAAGTTCATGTGCATCACATTACAAACATAATTATTAATGAAGTCTGTTCCAGCAATCCATAAATAAACTCTTCCGATAGGAAGGAAGGCTCTAATGCCGACGCGCAAGTTTATTCACGTTGCTAACAAACTAATAATGGAGGTCGCAGGAATTATTAACCAATTCCCTCTCCCACTTATTAATTTTAATACCGAGGGTTTTTACATACATATAATATTCAGTAATAAAATACGCAACCAAACATGCTCCTATTACGGCACATAAGGCAGTAAATAATAGAGTACATGCATAACATGTATAACAATAATAAAATAATTAAATAAATATGGCAGTTATATATCAGTGAATTCAATTGTTCGCCACCAATCATGAAATTGAGGAGTTGCAACTATGCGGGGTTTGATCTCCCCGGTGAGGTCGCAGGGACCGACCTACATGGTCAAGTCTCAGGGGTTCGGGGCAGCGCCCCAAAACCTAAATGAAATTCTAGAAGAATCTTACGTAGAAAATTTCTCCAATTCCTTGTCCACCAACCTACTCCACCACTCCAGCACCCTGCTCGACATCCTGACACCTAGCCGCCCATTCAACGTGCAAACCTGACGCGATTCACACCCATGCTCCTGGCATGCATGTTACGAGCGAAACAAGTCGGCTGGCCACACCACACAGTGGCACGACTCGTGCCAGTCCTTGCATGAGTCGTGCCGCTCCCGTGTAGTATCCGCAAGCTTTCAAGTCGTCTGCACTGCGCCACGCCAAGCACTCACCGGCACGACTCGTGCGGCCTGCTGTCGGCGGTCGTGCCAGCAGCCCATGCAAGTCGTGCCGCTATCAAATTGTGCTATCCCCGCGTGCGCCTTCCAACCCTGCATACCTCGAATGCCCTTATGCTCGCCAATAGGCACGACTCGTGCTCCTTACACCCAGAAGGAAATTGAGGTCGTGTGCCGCAAGCTGTTCATCCAGCATTCTGGCCAACTGCGACGCAAGGGCCGCCCAACACTGCTGCTCATCGTGGAAGTCACCATCGGCCAACATGACATCCGGGACCTTATCCATGCCGCTACAAACTCGTTTGGAAGCACATTCAGGTCCAGTCGGAAATGCCTCACGCCAGCCCACTTGCACGCATCAATCTACTCTCCCGACAGCCAACAGACCAGCCCGTCGTGCTTCTGAACAGCCGTGCCCTGAGCCACCAGCCTAGCATCATGAAATACCATCGTGAGGGAGCTCTGCGCGGCTATTCACGAGTCCCGCTGTGCACCAACTGTTCCCAGTCATGCATTCCCTAAGTTCTCGCTAGCACCTCAAGGTTGTGCAGTAGATTTGCAGTCCATAGTCACCTGCATCGACTCGCTCGAGAGAGGGCGAGACCCACGCTAGAGAGAATGACAGACTTGCCCCGTCTATCTGTCAGACCCGATCGAAAAAAATAAAGGCTCGATCGGAATCACCACAGACCCGACAAGTAATCCATCAGACTCACCCAGAAAGGCCATCTGACTTGCCCAGAATGCCTTCCAATTGCTTGCACTGCAACCGCCATCAGCTCGCGTCTTCAACGTGCCAGCCACGCTCGCCAAGGTCATGCCGCAAAGTGCCACCACTAGTGCCACCGACACCGGCAGGTCGTGTCGCCTGCAATGACCATCCCGTTGATCCAGTTTGCGCCGCAAGCCATGTCATCCACCACAAGCCATCGTCCAGATCGCATATTTCATTCGCAAATCACTGCCTGGACAATGCCTCTAGGCTGCCGCTGTGTCTCACGACAGTTCCAGCAATTATCTTTGCACCGATAATCAAGTGCTGAAGTTACCGCAATCCGCCAGGCTCCATCGGCGCCGATCATCCACTGAACAGCCATCGAGCTCAACACCGCCGTCACCCAGCCCCGTCAAACCATTGTGCGGTGTTCGTGTGTCCTTGTACAGTTAGGATGTTCATCAAGAAAATAAAAATTCTAAAATCCTAACAACATGTACACACATAAACCCTAGCCTAACGTGTCATGCTTCACCACAAAACCGAAGCTCTGATACCAATTGTTGGCATTCGATCATTTGGTTAATATGAACCGTTAGGGTTCCATACATTTCTAAGAATCAGCAGAAGCAGGAAAACAAGAAACGTATTACCTTTCACCAGGGTATGTTGGAGAAGATGGATTCTCGCCGGTAACCTGTGCAGCCTCACCATTTTGGGCATAACTCTCTCATCTAATATCAGATTTGAGTGATATAACGCCAAAACGATCGTGTCTTCTGTGGATTTCCATCAGTGTATGACACATCGAATTCTGAGGTCTGAAAGATTTTAAAAAAATTGTGCAAGTTGGTGGATAGCAGCAGCAAACAACCTTCTGGTCTTCTACTGTATTCCCAAGTCCAATCTCAATGTCGTGTAGGCGACGATCCTCGAATTCTTCTCAATATTCTGTTCTGTGTACCATCATCATGTGTTAGGCGTGTCTCTTCTCTACGGTTAGAACAGTTAAGATGACTTATATATGGGCTATAGTAGAGACCAGGAGGAGAAATTAGAGTTGGGCCTCCATTGGGCTTAAGTATCCAAGCTTAGTCCAAAGCTTATACTTAAGTCCAATAATAATAATATATACCACTAAAATATTATTACTGCACTATCGTTCTAATTCCATAATTACGTTATGGACTTCTTCTTATTATAAGCATGTTAGTCTCCCCATGTTTAAGATATACAATGTCCATTAATTAATTAAGTTACTGACAACTCCATTAATTAATATCTCATCCGAGAGTAGTACCACTCAACCTCATTATCATGCCAGAATAAATCCACCTGCTGGGTTTACATGATAATCCTTATGAGCTTCTCAAGGGGACATCATCAACCTATTTCGGACACGGATTCCTTCTACAATCAACTGCACACCATAGAGACAGCACTATTTCCCAACTCACCGAGTTTGTTAATTTAATTAAATGTAAATCTCACCCATTGATGAATCAAAGAAATACATACTGCCTTACGTGTCGAGGTTATTGTATATGGATTAAGAGCATGAACATCCATAATAACATAGATCTAGTTCTTCTATATAGACAGTACAAGTCGAACTATCTTAAGTAGTCCTGCTCAATACACACAAAGTGCACTAATTTGATTCTATAGTCAAGACAAACTAATACTAAATCACACTACAACCATCCCAATAGAGAGTCTCCGTCTATCTTGATTGTGAGCATTAGTTTATACTTTATAAGCAAGCCAATAATATGATCTTCCGCGTGTTGTCGCACAACATATTATCTACAGTATAAAATAAGTGGACTATTACATCGTACATATAAATAAATTATAAGATGCAATCATTTGATCTATGATTATCATTTCAAATAAATTGTTATAACATTGTTCATAAAAAAAGCTAGACTTTTAGTATACAATCCAACAGAATGGTCTTGTTCTTACAATGAAAATTCATATCAACCTCATCAAGAGAGCGCTTATTCTACTTCAATCAAAATTTCCCATGGATCCGAGAATTTGTTTGAAGAGTTGAATAAGCAACAAGAAGAGATGAAGAAGAAACTAGGAGAAAGACAAAAGAACTTGGATATGCTTATGCTCCGTCTACGTCAACAAGAGAAAAGAGTAGAGGTTGAAGAAGGGTATGAAGAAGAAACTGTTATTCCATTGCGCAGTGGAATGCAGTCTGAAGGTCCTAAGTTGTCGTCTAAAGAATACAAAAGCATTGACGTAGTAGAGGAAATCGCTAAGGAGAGCTTATCCCTAATCATGTCTAAATATCCATTAGAAACAAGCCTAAGCGAATTTCTTACTCTTCCTTCTATTACTGATGATTTCTCTAATAAGTTTTCTCTTGAAATCCTTGAACGCTTACATGAATCAAATAATTGCAGGGACTTAAACGGAGAAGAAGCAAGAGTTGAGGAACTAAAATGGAAGGAGCGATTCCTTCCACTCGAGAGAAAGGTACCGAGCACCTAACGGAGAAAAAGGCAGAGGAAGAAGATAAAGAAGAAAAGCAAAGTCAAGAAGCTACCAAAGATGACTTGAAGAATGAAATGAGCATTTTTAAACCTTCAAATTCTTTAAGTTGCATTGAATTTTATGATACTATTTTTAATGAATTTGGTTTACCTAATGATTCCTCTCATATCCTTATGGACAAGGTGTTAGAAGAGAAGTTGAGAATTTTTGTTAGAAGAAGGAATAAGTGATGGAGTAGAATGGAAAGGTTGATGAGATATGATTAAAACATGGTTGGCAAAGTAAAGATAAATTTTAAGAATGCCAACGAGGCCATCCCTTGCCACAAGTACATGATTAATGAAGAAGCATAAAGATTACAGTACGATGGCAAGGATGAAAGATATCCATGGCCATTCCGATTAGCTTATTGATTTTGTCGAGCTCATCGACATTAAACAAGAGCGCTTGGTGGGAGGCAACCATCGTTTTAGTGCTTTTATTTTATTTCATTTGTTGTGTCTTGTGTTATGTGATTTATACTCCAGGTGAATGCTTACACTTAAGGTAATTAAATCCTTTGAAACTTAGATTTAACTCACGTTTTCATCTAAGTTTTGGGGGGTGTGATGTTTTTCCCTTATTCTATTCACACCTAAGTATGTTCACTTTTTGTGTGAAGCTTGGAGGTCGATTTTTTTTTAATTTTCGGAATTTATTTCGATCTTTCAAATTTTTTGCGACTTCCCAACTGTCTTGTGTGTTTCTTAGATTTGGTGTGGTTTTATTTTTTGATTGAATTTTTAGTTCTCCTATGATTTTACTAATATATTGTGTTTGAGTGGTGATGAAAGAGAAGTTAGTTCTATCTAAGGCCTATGCCTAAGCGAGTTGAATAACACGAGGAGCTTGCAAGATGTGGAGGAGATAAATCAGGTGTCTTTGTTTCCTTATTATAATTTTTTATGTGATAAATGATGTTGATTATTGAGTAGTTGTGGTACTTATGTTTGAGTTTCTGGTTGTGTGCTTAGTAAAGATTCATTTGTTAGATTTCTGCCAGAAATTCATATGCTCTTGAAATTGATGAAGGGATTGTACTTAAGTTATATTTTGATATGAAGTTCTATGTGTACTTGTGGGATATTTCTTACCATGAAGAGTGATCTATTACTTGTTAAAATCCATGTGAGATTTTGCGTCTTATTCATGTATATAATCACATAATATTTCTTTCTGGTGAGTATCATTCTTGTGCGTGTATTCTAAAACATGCCTTTTGTCTTGCTTGAGACTACATGTTGTGTTAGATGATGGAAAATGATATTAGGCCATCTTTGATTTATTATAACCCATATTTTTCCTTATATTTTACCTGAATTCATTAAATCCTTAGTCTGCCCGTTGAGCCTTTTAAATCCATTCTTTTGATAGCCAATAAAGCTTAATTGAAGAGAGTGGTGATCTGTGGGTTGTGAAGGATGATGAAAAGAGGATAAAAATAAGGAAAAACATCATAGAGTAGTGCTTAAATCTAGTACTCCATGAAACAAAAACCCTAGGGTAGTGCCCGAAACTGGTACTCTATAAAGGATGGGTAAGGTAGTGCCCAAAATTGGTGCTTCGGGAGAAAAAAAAAAAGAAGAAGAGAAGAAAAAAAGAAAAAGGGGAAAAATATATGTACATGTGGTGCATGGAAGAGAAAAATGGAAGAGAAAAGGAGGATGATGTGCTTGAATTGAAGTGAGCAAGAAGAATGAAAGATCATGATAGAGTGCACGCTTGATTGATCCGAGTTTTGAGTTACTTATTCATATATGTCCTACCATAACCAAAGAGCCAATATTACATCCAAATAAATGTTCTTTTTGATCCCATTGTCGAATCATCCTTTTAGTGGTGGAGAGTTTGAGATATTTGGCAAGCTTATGGTTACGCATGCACTTGAATTAAATATGAGCGTAAACACCATACCCTATAAGTGTACATCTTCTACACTTGAGTGTGAGTGATATACTTCCCGTGAGAATAAGTTAATGGAGCATTTTAATTGGTGGTGATTATCTTTACTCGTATGCCGTGAATGAATTATTGCATGTAATGAGAGTTGCAAGACCGGAGTTGATGATAATTGTATGTTAAATGGCCTAGTTGTCATATCCCTTATTTTTCCTCAGATTTTACACACTATCTTTCTTCTTTATTCGATTTCGTTGTTCGGGGATGAACAACATCTTAAGTTTGGGGGGTTTGTTTAGTGTGAAAATCTGTATATTCTAGGGTCCGATTTAGCACCGTTTTATGAAATTTATATCCGTATTTGAGCATTTTTTGTTTAAATTGTATATTTGTGTTACAGATGCATGTGAGGTGCTATTTCGTGTTTTAGGTGGAGAACAGGGCAAAAAAGAGCAAAATCGGAAGTCGGGATCGAAACCGAGCGAAAAGAGAAGTTGGTGTAACAAGGCACGACTCGTGCCATCCATGGCACGAATCGTGCCACCCACATAATCTACTAGTGCCAGCCATGACATGCATGACCGCCCAGCACGCCCCGTATGAGTACCACTCATGCCTCATTTTACACGACTCGTGCCATACTTAAATGGGTGAATTTTCATTAGTTCTTTATATGGTTGGAAAGCCAAGGAAGAGAGGAATGTGTGAGTGCAAAAATTACCTCAATTAGTATTTTGATGAAAACGTTCTAAGCAAAACCGTGAGGGCGCGCAGGCTGCGGACGGGTGGCAGAACCATGCCGCACCTGGCACCACTCGTGTCGTGTGCCCAGCCAACGCCCGTTCCGCCATCCTTGCCAACCAGCCATTGAGAGATTCCGGCACGACTCGTGCCACACCTGGCACGACTCGTGCCGATGCCCTGTGATGAGTGATATTTTACCTAGATTTTAGTATTTTTCTATATCCATTTTTGTATTATTTTATCTGTATTTATGTGTTATTTGGTGGTGTTTTATGAAAATGTGTGTGAATGAACTTAATCATATGTAAAATAGGTAAAAATGAAGCAAAAACGGAGGTGGGAGATAAAACAAGGAAGAAAAAATAGTATAGCATGAACACGGCCGGCCGTGTAGGGTACACGAGCCGTGTTGCAGCACACGGCCCGTGTACCGAACACAGGCCTATAAGTAGTATCCGTGTAGCAACATCAAAACATCCAGCACGGTCACCCTTTGGCCGTGCGTCAGCACACGACTCGTGCCCCGTTTTGAGAAAATATTGACCGAGAAAGCCTGACATGACTCAACTCGTGTTGCAGCACACAAGTCGTGTCAGTGCCAGAACAAAATATTTTCCTAAATCTTCTAGAAGGTCTCCAAGGGTTATAAATAGCAATTCATTCAACATTTTGAGAAAATTGGATCCGAAATTCAGCTTCTCACAAACCCCGCACACCAATTCCTTCATTTTACACCATATCCTTCATCACTTTCATCCATCTATTCACTCCATCATCATCTCACCATAAATCCTTCATCCAAGTGAAGAGAAGAAGCAAGGAATAGTTGGAGCCAATCCAATGGAGTTTTCATCCAATTTTTGTAGTAAACGTAATTGTTTATCATGACTTGTAAGGTTTTTAATGTCTATGTTAATTATCTTATGATTATGTTAGGCTAATCTCCCTTGTGAGATTAGCAACATGATAGTTGTTGGTTAATTTTGGGGATCTATGTATTTTAATTCATGTGTTGATAGGATTTATGATTTTCTATCATTGATTGTTAATTGCTTGATTTGTATTGTTGAATTGTGTGATTAATTGTCATAGGCATGTGGTTAGAATGATAAATCAATTATATGTTTAGGATAGTTCATTGAATCAATTCATCATACACCTCATGTGCATTATAAGTCTTAGAGAGATAGAGATATCCTTTAGGATTTAGAACTCTTTGATAGGACATCCGATTGGTTTGATCGAGAGGTTGATTGATTGTGTGGGGGGATTCTCATTTAAGCTTAGTACCTAGTTGAAATTATTTGAGTGAGAACCAACCCGTTGAGCTATTCTGGGATTCTTATTTGGATTCACATTCTATTCATTTCGAGAGAAAGTTTAGAAAAAGTTAGTGTTGGCCCCTAATCATTTATCCATGATGCATATGAATTTGTTACATAATTCCTAGAGTTACCACTTCTTAAGTGTTGTTAATCTCACTTTTGTTTACTTGGAAAACCAATCACATACATCTTAATTTCGTTTAATTGATCATTGCTTGTTTACGTGCATTGATTGATTTTAATTACTTGTTTGATAACCAAACCTTTGATGATTCGTCTCTATAAAATCACAAGAAAGTGAGATCGTTTAAGTACTAGTGCCTACCTCCCTGTGGTTCGATAAATTCTTGAATTGGTCAACCTAACTACAAGTTATTGCTAATCAAATGGTGCCGTTTTCGGGGAGGCAACTGTTGCTAGTAGATTGAAGAAGGATCGTTTTAAGTGATCTTAATATAGATATTTTTATTTTTGTTATTTGTATTTGCTTTTAAAAACTTTGTTCTAACTTCATTTACTTTTGAAGGTGTATGAAAACAAGGTCAAAAGGAAAACAAGTTGAACCTATTGATTTAGAGATTGAACATACTCTTCGGAGAAGGAGAAAGGAGAACAAAACCAAAAGGAGTAATCTAATGAAGAACAATCAAGATAATGAACGTGTTGATGGTAGGAATGATGGGGACGGAGTGCAAAATGTGCAAGACAACGCACAAGCACCCCAAGTCAATGTTAATCCTATTCAACAAGCTTATCAAAATTTTGGAGGGCTTAACAATCAAGCTTTGCTTCAACAAATGGTGCAACAAGCCATGCTTCAACAAGGTTTCCACATGCTTACGCACCTCCACAACAACCTTATGTACCACCACCTCCGATGAATCGAGGGCCTCAAGTAGATCCATGGGCGATCCGGGACTTCTTTATACCAAGGGCAATGCCACAAATGATGCGACCACCAATCAATGCCAACAACTTTGAATTTAAAGCGGACTTGATTTCTATGGTGAGAGAGTAATAATTTAGTGGAACCCCGAATAAAGATCATAATGCTCATCTAGCTCAATTTATTGAGATTACCAACACCGTGAAGATGAATGGGGTGAGCGAGGATTGTATCAAGATGAGGTTATTTCTGTTTTTGTTGAGGGATCGTGCGCGAACATGGCTATCTATCATTACTCCAGGTACGTGCAACACATGGGATGAGCTTGCACAAATATTCTTAAACAAGTATTTTCCTCCTTCCAAGACGCTTCAAAAGAAGAGCTTGATCACTCAATTCAAGCAAATGCCTCAAGAGAGTTTTTATGAAGCGTGGGAAAGGTTTAAGGATATGCTTCGCAAGTGTCATAACATGGTTTCCCGGAGAATCAACAAGTTGGATTTTTCTATCAAGGATTAGTAAATGGTCAAAGAGTACTTGTTGATGCTTCTGCGGGTGGATCCGTACTTGGAGTGACTCCGGAAAGTGCTATAAGGATTTTTGATGAGATTGCCACAAATGTCTACCAATGGCTATCGGAGAGAGTTAGTGGATGCTATGGGTTTGAAAGTTTGAATCAAGGATAATAGTTTAGTGTGAAGAGTGCTAGTATGGAACAAAGTATGCCAAATATTGAGTTGATAGCGGCGGAGGTCATGAGACAAATGAGTTTGAATCAAGGTGTGAATAATTAAGGATATAATATGGTTGAAGGCCTAATCAATCAAGGTGTGCTTCCTCCGAATAGTATTAGTGGGGAACAATGGGCAATGACAATGCCACGTGTGGAAGATGTGCAATACATATAAGAAAGGAAATACCAAGGTAACTATCAAAACAATTACCAAGGTAATTTCAACCACAATCAAGGAAACTATTCACCAAGGCAAGGAGGCTTCAATAGTCAAGGTAGTGAAAGCTCATACCCACAACAACAAAGGAGGCAAGATAACTTCTCTTATTCAAACCCGAGCAATGCGGTTACTTATCCCCCAGGGTATAATCAGGGAGCTAAAGCGCCAAATAATGAAGGGAAAGCAACCACCAAAGAACTCATTGAAAAGTTGATTGCAACTAATAAAGCTCAAGATGAGACAAGAAGAAAGATTGATGAAACTAATGATAGAAGGTTCAAAGCCTTGGAGCACTCGGTTGGTCAAATTGCTAGTTCGTTGAGTACGAATGGAAAAGGGAAATTTTCTTCTACCACCGTTGTAAATCCAAAAGAGCAATGCAAGGAAATCACTTTGAGGAATGGAACAAACTATGAGTGACCTTCTATGCCTATGAAAAATGAGAAGGTAGAAGAGAAGGAGGTTGAGGAAAACTTGGTTGAAGAAGAGTTTGTGGAAGAAAGTGAAGTTGAAGTAAAAGCAAATGATGAAACGGATGTGGTTGAGTCAGAAGTTGTTGAAAAGAAATGGCAAAGAACCAAGGCAATGAAAAAGAAAGAGGATAAAGTAGAGTTGGAAAGGGATAGTTGGAGCATACCAAAAACTCAAGTGCCTATTCCTTTTCCACATAAATTCTTGAAAAAGGGCCTTGATGAAAAGTTTGCAAAGTTTTTGGAGATCTTCAAAAAAATCCACATCAATATACCCTTTGCGGATGCTTTGATACAAATGCCTCATTATGACAAGTTTTTGAAAGACATCATGGCAAGAAAAAGGAGCTTAGTGGAGAATGAGACTGTCAATTTGACGGAGGAGTGTAGTGCCATAATTCAAAAGAAGTTGCCTCCAAAGCTCAAAGATCCGGGGAGATTTGTCATACCATATGAGATGGGTAAGAGTGAAGTTCATAAAGCTCTTTGTGATCTTGGGGCTAGTATCAATTTTATGCCTATGTCTATTTTTAAGAAACTTGGTATAGGGGAAGTTAAGCCTACATCCGTCACGTTGCAACTTGCGGATAGGTCTTTGACCTATCCTAATGGAGTAGTTGAGGATGTTCTTGTTAAGGTTGAAAAATTCATATTCCCGGTGGATTTTGTGCTGCTAGATATGGATGAAGATGCAAATATACCGTTGATTTTGGGTCGTCCATTCTTGGCCACGGAAAGAGCTTTAATTGCTGTGCATAAAGGGGAATTGACTTTGAGGGTGAATGAAGAAGAAGTTGTGTTTTCTTTGAGAAATGCAATGAGGCATCCGAATGAGATAGAAGAATGTAGAAGGATTGAATTGATTGATGAGATTGTTCAAAAGAACTTGCCATTTTTCCTATCCAAGGATCCTCTTGAGACAAGCATAAGTCATTCTCTTACTTTATCCTTAAATTCTACTTCTTCTTTATATTGTTTAGAAGATGATGATATAAATGATTGCTTACATGATTTGAATGCTTGTAGAAAATTCAAGAAAATGAAGCCAAAATAATGTACTATGGAAAGAGGGAGTATCTTCCATTGGAGGTCGAGAATGAAGAGTCAAAGGTTGAAAAATGAAAAGATGAATTGAAGCCATTACCCGATTTCCTTATGTATGCGTACTTGGGGGATGACAAAACCTTTCCGATAATTGTATCATCATCCCTTTCACCTCTAGAGCTTGATAAATTGATGAGGGTGCTTAGAGATCATAAAAGTGCTATAGATTAGAGTCTTGATGATTTGAAAGCCATAAGTCCCACTATTTGTATGCATACATTAGGTTGATTGATGAGAGTAAAACATGCATACAACCTCAACGTCATTTGAACCCTATTATCCAAGAGGTTGTTAGGAAAGTAGTTTTAAAATTGTTGGATGCTAGAATTGTTTATGCCATAAGTGATAGTCCTCATGTAAGTCCTTTGCATGTTGTGGCTAAGAAAAGGGGTCTAACCATTGTTAAGACATAATTTGAAGAAGAGCTTGCTACAAGGGTGAAAACAGTTGGAGAGTGTGTTGTGATTATAGAAAACTTAATGAAAATACTCATAAAAATCATTTCCCTTTGCCTTTTATTGATCAAATACTTGATAGGTTGGCGGGATACAAGTTTATTGTTTTCTAGATAGTTACTCGGGGTACAACCAAATCATGATAGCTCCCGAGGATCAAGAGAAAACAATGTTTACTTGTCCATATGGCACGTTTGCTTTTTACAAATTACTCTTTGGGTTGTGCAATGCTCCCACCACCTTTCAACGTTGTATGATGGCAATTTTTTGAGGATTGATTGAAAATATAATGGAGGTCTTTATGGATGACTTTTCAGTCTTTGGATCTTCAATTGATATATGGTTGGCTAATCTTTCTATGGTTTGGCAGCGATGTCAAGATACAAACCTAGTCTTGAATTGAGAAAAATGTCATTTTATGGTTCAAGAGGGTATCGTACTTGGACATCACATTTTGGAGAAAGGTTTGAGAGTTGATAAGGCGAAGGTTGTAGCCATTGAACATCTTCCCCCACCAAAAAATGAAAAAGGGGTTAGATCATTCCTTGGCCACGCCGGGTTCTATCGATGTTTTATAAAGGATTTTTCTAATATAGTTAAACCTTTGTGTAAATTTCTTGAAAAAGATGCTTTGTTTGAATTTAATGATGAATGTCTTGATGCTTTTAAGGTACTCAAGAAAGCTCTAATTTCTTCGCCAATCCTTATCTCTCCCGATTGGAGTAAGCTTTTTGAGCTTCATTGTGATGCAAGTGACAATGCATTATGAGTGGTGCTTGGTCAAGTGAGGGAAAAGAAGTTTCGAGCAATCTACTATGCATCAAAGACGTTCAATGCAAATCAAAAGAATTATACCACAACAGAAAAGAGTTCTTATCCGTGGTTTATGCATTTGAAAATTTTCGTCCATACCTAGTTGGCACGAAAACCATTGTTTATACAGATCATGCTGCCATTAGGTATTTGATGAGTAAGAAAGATGTTAAACCTAGACTAATTTGTTGGGTTCTTTTATTGTAGGAGTTCGATGTGGAGATACGTGACAAGAAGGGAGTCAAAAATATCATAGCTGACCACTTGTCACGTTTGGAAAATGTTAATGAAAAGGAACCATGGAGTTCATTAAGGATGTGTTTCCGGATGAAGAGATACTTCAACTTGATTTTCAAAGGAAATACACTTTATGTGAGATCGGGTGGCCATGGTATGCGGATTTTGTGAATTATTTAGCTTGTGGTCTTAAGCCGGATCATTTAACCGAGTCTAGGAGGAAGAAATTCTATCATGATGTCAAGGAATACTTGTGGGATGATCCTCTTCTATTCAAGAATTATTCGGATGGAATCATACGGAGGTGTGTTTCGAAAGAAGAAAAAGTAAGTGTCATAGAGATGTACAATAGTTCACCATATGGAGGACACTTTGGATTTCAAAAGACGGGAGCAAAGATCCTACAATCGGGATTATTTTGGCCAACTTTGTTCAAGGATTGTAAGGAGTACATCAAGGGATGTTATCGGTGCCAAAAGATTGGAAGTACAGGGCAACGTGATGAAATGCCCATGAGGAACATTTTTGAGGTTGAAGTGTTTGATGTATGGAGGATGGACTTCATGGGACCATTTTCGCCTTCCAATGGTTACCTTTACATATTGCTTGCGGTAGATTATGTGTCTAAATGGGTGAAAGCAATCCCGACAAGGACAAATGATGCTCTAGTGGTCAAGACTTTCTTAAAGAAGAACATATTTGCTAGGTTTGGGGTTCCAAAGGCCATGATTAGTGATGGGGGATCTCACTTCATGAACAAGCTTATTGAGAAGCTCTTGAATGGCTATGGAGTGAAGAATAAGGTTCTACACCTTACCATCCTCAAATAAATGGTTTGGCGGAGGTGTCAAATAGGCAAGTGAAGCTTGTACTTGAGAAGACAGTCAATGAAAATTGAAAGGATTAGTCTTCTAAGCTTGACGGTGCCCTTAGGGCCTATCGAATGGCCTACAAGACCGCCCTAGATTTTTCTCCGTACAAGCTTGTTTATGGGAAGGCATGCCATTTACCCGTGGAGTTGGAACATATGGTATTATGGGCCCTTCAGAAGTTGATCTTTGATGAGAAAGAATCCGGAAATAAAAGGTGTCTCCAATTGGTTGAATTAGAAGAGTTTAGAGAAGAAGCTTATTCAAGCTCAAGGATTTTGAAGGAGAAGCTCAAAAGATGGCACGATGAAAGGATCAAAACTAAAAAGAAGAAATTGATGAGATGGTAGCTAGGAAGGAGTGATAAAAAGAAGAAAAGGAAATGGTAACAAGCAAGAAAAAGGATGAAAAGAGTATGAACAAAAGATGCATATGCAACCTTTAAAATAAAAAGAAGAGCGAAGCAACAAAGACGCACTAAAAATCAAATAAGGGAGCATACAATCAAAAATAGTTAAAAATAAAAAGTGAAGTGATGATTAGTGCTTGAATGTTGCAAAGAATAAGAAGGAAAGAAAGAAAGAAAGTGGAGGAATGGAAGCAATTACCGCTTCGATTTCTTACACTTGTTTAGTCACTTTTATCTAAACTTTTCCTACCCTACCAAAGAGCCTATCATTACATCCTTAATGAAAGACCTTTTTTTATCATTGATTAAAACTTTGGTGGTTTGTGAATGTAGTCCACGAGCAAGTCTATAGTGAGTCGAAACAATCAATTGATGAGCGTTGATTTACCCTACTTAAAGGAGTGTTGAGTGAAATTGATAACCTATGTGAGGCTTGGACCATAAAGGGACTATATTACAACTTATTCTCTTTTGATTGAACTTGTTAATTCTTCATATCATGATTTTAATGTTGTAGGATAACTTAGCATGATTTGTAGTCCTTGTTGCTATCGATATGTTATTTTGTATGTTCGTTTAGTCTTTTCTTAGGTGAAAATCTCTCTTTCCTTGTTTTTATCATTTTCGTTATTTGGGGACACACAATACTTTAAGTTTGGAGTGTGATGAGTGATATTTTCACCTAAATTTTAGTATCTTTTTATGTTCGTTTTTATATTATTTTATCCGTATTTATGTGTTATTTGGTGGTGTTATGTGTTTTTATGGAAATGTGTGTGAATGAACATAATCATATATAAAACAGGTGAAAACGGAGCAAAAACGGAGGCGGGAGATAAAATAAGAAAGAAGAAACAGTGCAGCATGAACACGGTCGGCCGTGTAGGGTACACGAGCCGTGTTGCAGCACACGGCCCGTGTATTGAGCATGGGCCTGTAAGTAGTAGCCGTGTAGCAGCATCAAAACATCCAACACGGCCACCCTTTGGTCGTGCATCAGCACACGACTCGTGCACCATTTTGAGTAAAAATTGATCGAGAAACCCTGACACAACTCGACTCATGTTGCAGCACACGAGTCGTGTCAGTGCTAGAACATAATATTTTTCTAAATCTTCTAGAATGTCTCCAAGGGGTATAAATATCAATTCATTCAACATTTTGAGAAGATTGGATCCGAAATCCAGCTGCTCACACATCCCACACACTAATTCCTTCATTTTACACGGCTACTTCTTACAGGCCCGTGTTGGCGACACAGCTCGAGTCTATAGAAGGCTCTCACAACTGCGGAGTGGTTGGGACTCGCCATTGCTAGATTTGGTGCTTCCGTTGTCCGCACACTGTGGTGAGCTTAGGAGCACGTAGATGAAATGAAGCTCCCTTATCTTGCCTCAAGCAATACATGTTTCCTATAAACGATAGGAACTCTATCCTTATGAGCTGTGTGTAAGTGAGTCCCTCACTAACCATCATGTGTGGCATACCTCTAAGGTCGATGCCTAACCCTTGAGCAATCATGGTCACCAATTCTCCAATCATAATCCCTCGAGTATTTTCTCTTTTTGCCACCCTCTCAATATGCTGAATGAAGTGAGTTGCAATGTTCACTCTAAACTTCTGATATAAGCTTGTACATGATGTACAACTATTTCTCACCAACAGCTCCACTCTAAAATCTCCCAGAATGGTATTTGATACAATCTTTTCAAGTTACCTCATTATCGGGTTTCTTATAGCTGTCCCCTTTGAAGAGCTTGGAATGTACTCACCAGGTTCTGTCTCATCGTTAACCAACTTTCTCTACCAGTTTTGTTGATTGAAACCCCTCCTGGTAAAAAGTTCTGATGACCACTCATAATAAGGCACCCAAAGAACCTATTTATCTCATTCACAGGAACCTTCTCCCTCAATTCATTGTTCAGCTGATATGTGATCGAGATAGGAAACTTGTTCCTATCCTTCTAAACCTCTAGGGTGCTCATAAACTCGGCTGTAAGATGGAGGTAAGTGGGAGGTCTCTTATCGAAGAACTTTTCCATATACACCCGACGGAACAAGGTCCTCAGATAATCCTCTATCCCAAGACCAACCATAGTTGGCCTAATTTTGGGCATTATGTATTCTCATCTTAATGCATACTTCTCTCATTCTGTGAACTCAACTCCAAAATTCACGGGGTGCATTTCCTTCATCATCAATTGTGCATCGATGTTGGATAGTACCATATCTATGTCAACAATAATGAAGTCCTCATTGTGTTTTCTCACTCTTCTTTTAGCCATCTTGGGTGTTCTTGGAATCAAATGGAAACAATGATGTAAAACCTTTGAGAATCACTTTTAATCACACAATCTTACCACTCTTTCATGTTAATTAACAGTTTGTAGAGTTTTGGAGACGAAATCGCATGACGGGGAGTGCTTAAACACGAAGGGAATTAGCAGCCGTGTTCTAACAGATGGCTTTTAAAAACTAACTCTCGAAACGACACGAGTCGTGTGACGCTACATGGCCAAATGGTGGTCGTGTTGCGTGATTTGATGTCGCCGCACGGCTACTTCTTACTTGACCGTGTTGGTAACACGGCTCTAGTCTCAACACAGGACACGACTCGTGTGACACTACACGGCCAATGGATGGCCGTGTTGGATGTTTTGATGTCAGTACACGGCTACATGTTACAGGGCTGTGTTGGCGATACGACTCATGTAGTTGCTTCCCCTATTTTTTTCAATTTTCAACTTCAAATCTTGTCTTCCCTTGTTTTTATGCTTTCAATGCTCCCTATTCATGCTCACAACTCATAAACATCATTAGCTCAACATTAGTTATCAAAACACGGATTATCATCTACTTCAATACAACCAACCGGACCAAAATCCAACCAAAACTCATGAGAAAAATTTTCAAAATTAGCCAAAAAATACGAAAAGTATATGCTTTCAAGAAAAAGTATGTCTCACCACATCATATCCCCCCAAACTTAAATTGAAACAAGAGTTTCGACTTTAGTTTGTAAAAAGTAGTGTGACGAATTTACACACTTCAATTAAAGCACAATTTGTATCTTTAAAACTCCTTCTTCTCATAAGCACAAACCACCTACAAGGCTAAAAATGAAAAACAAGAAAAAGAAATATGTACAATCCTAAACTACTAAAAGGATACGATCTTTCAAGAGGTGAAGGTATCCACATATACCAACTCCCTTTGAGAGGGAGAATGGTAATGCTTCACCCTTTGACCATTAACCACAAAAGCACTTCCATCCGATCCTTCAAACTTTAAAGATCCATCATCTCTAACCTCAATCACCAAGTATGGCCCGGTCCATTTGGAATGAAGTTTTACGGGAAACAACTTAAGTCTTGAATTGAACAATAGAACTTTATCCCCCGGAATAAACTCCCTCGTTTTGATCCTTTCATCGTGCCATCTTTTGAGCTTCTCCTTCAAAATCCTTGAGCTTGAATAAGCTTCTTCTCTAAACTTTTCTAATTCAACCAATTGGAGACACCTTTTCTTTCCGAATTCTTTCTCATCAAAGTTCAACTTCCGAAGGGCCCATAATGCTTTATGTTCCAACTCCACAGGTAAATGGCATGCCTTCCCATAAACAAGCTTGTACGGAGAAAAACCTAGGGCGCTCTTGTAGGCCATTTGATAGGCCCAAAGGGCATCGTCAAGCTTAGAAGATCAATCCTTTCGATTTCCATTGACTGTCTTCTCAAGTACAAGCTTCACTTGCCTATTTGACACCTCCACCAAACCATTTGTTTGAGGATGGTAAGGTGTAGAAACCTTATGCTTCACTCCATAGCCATTCAAGAGCTTCTCAATAAGCTTGTTAATGAAGTGAGATCCCCCATCACTAATCATGGCCTTTGGAACCCCAAACCTAGCAAAGATGTTCTTCTTTAAGAAAGTCTTGACTAGAGCATCATTTGTCCTTGTCGGGATTGCTTTCACCCATTTAGACACATAATCTACCGCAAGCAATATGTAAAAGTAACCATTGGAAGGCGGAAATGGTCCCATGAAGTGCATCTCCCATACATCATACACGTCAACATTTAGACACATAATCTACCGCTAGCCCAGTTTTATCATTTTGTCATTTTTGCCCGTTCGTATTTTGACGTGAAAAAACTTACTTTTGAGTCAAAATTCGAAATTTATCAGCCCTCAACTATAAAAGAAGCCCTTAGAGAGTTCCAAACATAACTCTCTACCAAACCCTTTGGGCTACACAATCTTAAACCATCACCTTCCGCCATCCATATCTACCCTTCACCCGCCTTTCACCTATCACCCTCACACTCAATTATGGTGTTTCCTACTTGAGAAGGAGAATGAAGGAAGATCATCAAGACGGAAAGAGAAGATGAAGAATTATTCCGGACAAGGGTTTTTCTTCCTTCTTTAATTTCTTATTGTTGATTTATAGACTCATGGGTATGTTTCATTCCATAGACATGGTTGTTGCTTGTAACACCATGGGCTAATACTTTTCTGGATAGTTTTAGGTTTTAAAGGTTGAATTGGATTGAATTGATGACCTAGATTAGGTTATGTATACTTATTCCTTTATTAATGCTTTAAATTTGAAACTTATATTTTTGTCTTATATGATCTGTCCTTATTCATGAATACGTCATTGTCTTATGTATGTTTATGACTATTGCTTGTGTTATATAAGAATTATATTAGTCAACATGTTATGGGTAAAGGGGAACTAACTATATAACCTTTATTCATTAGAATAATTAATATTGGACACTTAATATATCAATTAATTACCATTCTAGAGGATTTGGTTTCTTAGATTGTTAGGTGGGAATTGGGGATTAATTATTAAGTATCTATAAAGTGAAGTCTAGTGTTCTAGCCTTTAATGAAATTTTGCATGAAGTACCTAGAAATTGAATATGAATTATTCTTCTGCATTTGAAGGTTTGAACCAGATTTATGTGTTAAGTTTACTTTAAAAGAGGGATTTAACATAGTTATGTGATTGCTTCCATAAAATCTGCAGGAATTCTAACCAATTATCTAGTGATTTAATTTGATCAATTTAAACTAGAGCTATCTTGTCTTCTCTCTTGAAACACTTGTGATTGTTAGTGATTTTTATTTTATTTATTTTATTTAGTATTTATTTTCTGCATAATTTTTTATTAATCTCCAAACTCTTGAAAAATCACTTGTGTTAATTATTAGTGGTTTGAATTATTTAGTGCGATTTTATTTAACGCTAATCCCTTGGGTTCAATATTTTTACTTGATCACACGCTGAAATGCAATTGATTCTCTACACTTGGGGACACACAAAAAGGTGAACAAGCAAATTGTTCGCACATCTTGTCAAGATTTTCTAAATCCACCTTGTAGTAGTTAACAAAACCATATGCTCTTATTGTCCCTCCAATATACTCAAAATCATCTATATTATTCCTAATTATCATTCCACTATGATGCAACTTAATAGTATACAGATTCAGAAAATGACCTTAAACAAAACATACCAACATTTTAGACCGAATGAAATAATCACAGTAATTAACTCAATTCACAGAAAAATCAGTTGCATGCGAATGTGATTGGGAAAACACTAATGTAACAAATACACACCAACAGCAAAGTGAATGCAAATACATTGTGCAGCAATAATCTTGAAAACGTTGTTAATGAAAATAATCATGCAACAATGACGTGATTAGTGAACTGGTGTGTAAGTGTGTGCAAAGTAGACAAAGGTAAAAACATTCACTTATTGTAATCTGGAGCCAGAAATCGAACGAGGGATTTTTTTCGTCACATTGTGATGTCGAAACTCCAAAAGGGCGAGACGAGCGAGGGATTCAACGGGAATAAATTGATTTGGGAAGGGAAATTTGATAGCTAAATTTTGGGGGGAAATTTAGGGATTAGAGTTCGTTAGTGAGTCTAGGGTCATTTGTGGCGTAGAGAATACATTTTTATCGAATTAATGGCCACGTGAGAAACATATAAGCCTCTCCATTAAATTTAGACAGCAGTGGGACAAAATTTACCAAAAAATATTGTATGAGATCATTATTGCTGAAAAAAAATGTTTGGGACTGAAGTCAAGACAATTGGGTCCAAACCCAAATGGGACTATGACGGGTGAGACTAGTATTGCAATTTTCTCTATTATCTCCTCTAGTTTTCCCCTTTCACCACTCACACAACCTCAGTCAAGTTTGGAATTCATTCTTCTCTACTCAAGTCTGCAAGCTAAATCTTTTCTCTTTCTCTTCATTTTCTTTTACAAATAGAAGCATGTTAGGGCTTGAAATGCAAGGTTTATATGCTTAGATGAAATTTTTCTTGTTTATATGAGGAAATAATCATGTTTTGATTTGCATGTTGAGTTGAAAAAGCATGTGGAAAGAGAATAAATTGAGATATGCATCTGTGATTCAAGTTTCATTGTAGTTGAAGGGAGGTTATTAGTTTCAAATTTCTACAGAGGGGAAGTGAGTTGTGGTGATGTTGTGGATTGTTATTGTTGGTGCTTTGCTGTATAAATTTGAGAAATTTTAGTTGAAGTGAGTAAAAATACATTAATCAAGAAGGGTGAGAAAGTACGGACATTAGGTGTTTGATAATATGCTCGAATGAATATTTTTAATTGATTATGTATTTTCTCTCCTAAATATGAATTGGCGATGTGTTAGTTGATGCTACCATTGTTGAAATTCATTGATGATGCATAAAGGTGAGATCATAAAAGCATGCATATGCTTAGACTAACAATGTGAACTTGATAGTTTAAACATGGCTAACCTGCTTGATTATCCTTTTTCTTGAGATGAATGAAGTTAGAATGTGATAAGTCTTGATTGTTGAATTCTTAGGAAGACTTTCATAATTGATCTTACATTTTATTTTCTCCTGTAGAATGGCTCGACAACCATGTATAGCGGAAATTTTTTAGAAATAAAGACAATATCCTCTGAAATAAGGGCATGCATCCAACAGATTTTATGAATGATTACAATAAGAATTATTAGTTTGAAATGCACAATCGTTGGTACAAGGCTCACGACAAGGTAGTTCCCACAAGATTTGCAAGCTTTATGTAAATGTTGTTAAAAAGCCCAAAAATCATGGATCCGACCCGATTAACCCAAAAAAATTACGATTAAAGCCAAGAAATATGGGCCCGTTTAACATCCGGGCTTTTTTACCTGAACCGATTAACTCGTGGGCTAATAGGGTTGGGCTGCGGGCTAACTAGGCCGGCACGTAGGGCTGGGAGTTATTATTATTATTATGTTTAATTAATTTTAACACGCATAATCTATAATCAACCACCCCCTCCCACCCTACCCCCAACCCATTTTGGGACAAACTCTCTTTCTCTCATCCTTTAATTTTCATTTCTTTCTCATTTTTTCTCTCACTCTAACCCACCAATTCTCTAATAAATAAAATAATACTTAAATAAGTATATTAAAATTAAGACAAACTCTCTTGTGAGACATTACATATGTAAGATGGATTGTGAGACGTGCTAAAGTATGCATATTATATAGATAAAGTATGCTTAATGATTGTTAAAGTATGTTTTCTAAAGTATGATAAATGATTAATTAAATTATGATTTTAGGATATTATAATATGATTCATTATTTACATACTCTAACTACAAATAAGCATACTTTACCCATATAATTACCATACTTTAGTAATGGGTCGATCCATCTCACAACCGTCTCACAAGAGAGTGTCTCTAAAATTAATTTAATTATTACCAATTCTTTTAATTTATATGTTTTAATAATGTTTTGCATGTATTAATCTTAATTCTCTCAAATTTTAAATAATGTATTAGTTAATTTTGAATTTTTTATATTATTCATAGCGTGGGGTAGTGATAATCCCTCGATAATCAAGAAGTCTGCCTTGGATTCTCACATGCAGACTTCTTGTGGGAATGAGCGGATATCAGCCTCTATTGCTTCATCTATTCAGACTTCTGTTGTGTCAAATATAGACGCAACATCTTCGTAGCCTCCACCTCTTAAAGGTATCTTACGCAAACCCGTAAAGGATCTTTATCCCCCGCTGTTTCTCAATGAACGTACTATTTTGGAACCTTCGAGGGATTGTGAATGATATATCTAAAAAGATGATGCTGTCCAGTCGTGCAATCTCATTATAAGCAGGGCGAGTCCCAGCTTTTATTAAATATCTGGGCAATCCTCAAAAGAATGGGCGGGTCAGGATAAACAATTGTTTAAACGAGAAAAACATGGATTTATGTCTGTCACTTATTTTGTACTTTTATTAAGGGAAGCATTCGTTGCTATGGCTATTATAGAGAACAAACTCTTGGCTGAATCCATTCGTGTTCTCCAGCCTGGTTTGACCCACTTCCTTAGCTACCGAGGTCCAACCCCCCCTAATATGACATTGAACTGGGTGACTTGCTTAACGCGTCTGTCTGGAAAGCCAAAGACTAAGATAGATGCTTCCTATACCGAGCATGAATGAGTGCAGATTGAGAGAGAAGGTGGCATGGCATATTTAGATGCCTACCTACTCCTCAATGCTATACTGCGCGCCTATCACTCCGTATTTAAGTATGAAAAATTCAATGCAATGGCAAATTCTTTCTCTTGAGAATGACAACTTTTCTTTTCTCCTTTTGTATAAGAGTTGCAATCGCAACTTTCATTTTAGTCGTAAATGCAGTCGGCACTAGAATATGACTACCTCTATTGATTGAAGACTTTTTCTTGATTTGCGAGAATGCCAACCCATCGTATATATCATCATTAAGGATAAGTGCTTCGCTCGCTCGCTCCAATGCTCGTTTAGTAGACAAAGAGTGGAGTGCATAAGCCCCTTTAGAGTTAGAGATAGGGCTTGCTTCTGGCGAAGCTTCTAGCACTAGATAATAGGTATTCTGGTATGGCAGGAATACCACTTTTTAGGTTGACCACTACATAGGAGCGATAGCAAAGCCAAGCCATATAAAGGCGAGCATCCCTTATAGCAATAGCAAAGGGCCAATTTATAGCCTTATACAAACCTTTGAAAAGTGCCCACGGGTAGTGAGCCTTTCTATCTATTAAAATAGCCTGCGAGTGCGACCAGTTTAACCCGCAGCCCATTAGGATTAGGGTTAGGTTCACCTTTTCGTACCCCATTTAAACAGCCCCCAATAACCCGAAGCCCGATTAGCCCGAAGCCCATTAGGGCTGGCCCTAATGAAAGACATGTGAATAGATCAAGATGTGGCTGAACTTTTTAATAAGTGTAGAATTCGAGGATTTTTTAAAAAGAAGCCTAAAACTTATTTGTTGCTCACAATGGACCCTTGAGGTTAACTGCTTCCTCGCTCTTACCTACCCTCGATCCATCACTTTCAATTTGAGAGGCCATAGATAAATATGTTCCACATAATCAATGAACTTTTTGGATATTCCGTGAGAAGAAAAGTGAAAGTTATAAAAAGATTACGGGGTACGACAGAGAGGATTGGTGTGTAAAACTAATTCATATTGATACCAATTGTTGGTGATCAGATTTTATGGTCTACGCAATATGTTCACTTTCCATGTACATCTAACGCAGCGAAATTACAGAAAGTTTTACCTTTCATCGAAGACTGGCAGAGAAGTCTGAACAGTCCAAGAATTAGGAAAGATAGACTAATTTTTGGAAATTTTTGAAAATTCTCGCCGGCAGCTACGCGACCTCACGATTTTGAGCATAACTTCTTCATCCAAACTTCTATTTGAGTGTTTTTTTACTAAAATGATCCTCTCTTCCGTAGCTTTCCAACCATGTATCACACTACTAGTTTTGAGTTCCACACAAATACAGAAAAATTACAAAAGTTAAGTGTGCATTTTTTAGCATGCCTCTAACTTTGTATTTTAGATCCTTTTACCACCTCTTGATCTTCTGTTGTATTCCCAAATCTAGTCTTGACATAGTGTGGTCGACGATCTTCAAGACCCTCTCAATCTGTAGTCTCCCTCAAATTTCTCACGTTCTCTCTTATCCAATGAGAAATCTGATTTCTCACCTTAAGAATGATTATTGGTGTGTAATTTATCTGATCGGACTGTTGAGATGGCTTATTTATAGGCTACAGCAGGGACCAGGAGGAGAAATTAGGGTTGGGATCCCATTGGGCTTAAGCATCCAAGTTTAGTTCAAAACTTATACTTAAGTCCAATAATAATAATATAGTCCACTAAAATATTATTCTTGCACTGCCTCTCTAATCCCAAATTACGTTATCGGCTCCTTCTTATTATGAGCACATTAATCTCCCCGTGTTTAAGATATATAACACCCATTAATTAATTAAGTTACTAATAACTCAATTAATCAATCTCTTATTCAAGAGTAGTACCACTCAACCTCATTATCATGCCGGAATAAATCCACCTGCAGGGTTTACATGATAATCCTTATGAGCTCCTCAAGGGGACAACATCAGCCTAATTAATAGGACACGGATTCCTTCTATAATCAACAGCACACCATAGAGACAACACTATCTCCCAACTCATCGAGTATATTGATTTAATGAATAAATCTCACCCTTTAATGAATCAAACAAATAAATACTGACTTACGTGTCGAGGTTATTGTTTAGGGATTAAGAGCTGAACATCCATAATAACTGAGATCTAGTTCTCCTACATAGTCAGTATAAATCAAACGACCTCACGCGGCCCTGCTGAATACACACAAAGTGCACTAATGTGATTTTATAGTTAAGACAAACTAATACCAAATCACACTACAACCATCCCGATAGATTGTCCCCATCTATTTCGGTTGTGAGCATCTGTTTATACTTTATATGGAGCCGACAATATGATCTTCCGTGCGACGCCGCACACCATATTATCTACAGTATAAAGTAAATGGACTTTTGCATTAACATATAAATAAATTATGATATGCAAAACATTTAATAATATGAATCTCATTTCAAAATAATTGTTAAAACATTGTTCATACAAAAAGTTAGACTTTTAGTATACAATCCAACAATCTCCTACTTATACTAAAAGACTATGTTGTCATGTTCACTGCCTTACATCTAATTTCCATTCCTTCTATATGACTATCAAAAGCTTTCACCTTAAAGTCCTTGTAAAATAATTTACTGGGTTATCATCCGATGCAGTCTTAGTGACAACAACCTTCCGATGCAATCTTAGCGACAACAACCTTTCCCTTATCATACGATTTTTCGTATCAGGTGGTACTTGCTCTCAATATGTTTAATTGCCTTATTGGCTCGTGATTCCTTCAAGTTTGCAACAGCACCATTATTATCACAATAAATTTTGATCACCTTGGACAAACTTAGAAATCACATTCAAGTCCATTACGAAGTTTTTGAGTCATACAGATACTTTGGCTGCCTCAAGGCTCCAATATTATCATTTTTCTATGGTGGAGTCTGAAATATATTTCTATATAACACTCCTCCATATTATGGATCTACTTTCAAAATTAAACACATAACCTTGAGGTGGATTTACTACCGTCCCTATCCAATTAGAAAATCTGAAACTATGTAACTCACAATAAGCAATGAATCTGTTCATTAAGACCACATATAAATTCTAGTCCTTTTAAGGTACTGCTAAATATGTGTTACAATAATTCAACATTCTTGTTTCTGGTTACATTGATACCCACTGACTATGCCTTCGGCAAAATAGATAACCAATCTCGTGCATAGCATTGCATAGATTAAGCTTACTTATCTGCCGAAGCATAAGGAACTGCCTTCATCACTTTTATCTCCTTTACTGTCTTAAGACACATCTCCTTATATAAAGTCACATGCTAAAACGAGTAAGAATTGTTTCATTTTATAAAGCTTGAGATAAGCACAACATCTTATCTTGTGATCCTTATCATCATGATCGCAAGAATATGTTTTGCTTCTTCTTAAGTCTTTTGTTTCATACTGCTTTATCAATCATACTCATATGCCCGACAATACTCTTTCATTATTTCCAATGAGTAAGATACTATCTACGTACATACAAGAAATAACACCACTTTCCGTCACTCTTTTCAACACACAAGACCCATCCGAGCATTAATTAAATCTATATGACTGGATTTCCTCATCAAAATGGAAGTTCCATGATCTTGAAGCTTTCTTTAGTCCATAAATGGACAGCTCTAAGATTACACTAAAAACGCTCTTTGCTCTTTGCAATGAATCACTCTGGTTGCTTCACATAGATATTTTCCTCAAGACTTCCATTCAGGAAAGTTGTCTTAACATCTATTTTTTATACCTCATATTCAATATGAGAAGCAATTGACAAAATAATGCGGATCGACTTAGGTATAGCTACTGGCAAACAGGTTTCCTCATAATCGAAACCTTCTTACAGAGTATAACTTTTCGCAACAAGCTTTGTTTCAAAAGTTTTCACCTTACCGTCATATGCTCTTTTATTTTGTGGGACCACTTCCAAAGGCTTTTACACTATTTGGTGGTTCTACAAGCTCCCAGATCTTATTTAAAATCCATAGATTCTATTTCAAAAATCATTGCACTTTGTTAAGATTTTGTATTTATATCTTGTAGTGCTTCATCGTACCCATGGGTCGATTTTATATTTACTAGAGACCAAGTCTCACGACTCTCCCAAAACATAAATTTATCGGGTTGTAGAACAACCCTCCCACTACGACAAGGTACTATAAGCAATTGTGTATTAGATGTGACACGCGATGCAGTTTACTTGTGGTATATCCTCTTGTACAATTGGTACTATACTTTATGTTTTCTTTCTCACACCTTATAGAACATTTTATTCATGGGTTTGTGATTTATTATATAGTCTTTTTCCAAAAAATCTAGTGTTCGTATTAACAAATACTCTCTTGATCTTTTGGACTAAGTAAATCACCCTTCATTTCTCTAGGATATCCCACAAAACAGACAATCATTAATTCAACATGCTATTTCTAGGGCATACCCATAAAATTAATTTTGTAATTCTAAATAACTTATCATCTATCTAAGCATTACCATAAGAGTCTTATTCCTTCATTCTGTCACACTATTCTGCTGGGGTTTACCCGAAGATGGCATACCTGAGTATCATACTAGCAAATCTATAAGAAAAGCAATTAGAAGTCAGGTGATGAGGTACATTGATAAGATTCTGATCAACACTATAATTGCACACCTCGAGGGTGGAATGGTGGGAGATAAAGAGCTAAGAAAGCTATACATTCTATGATGCAAATACGAGCAGTATACTTCATCACCCAAGCCATCCAGGCTGCTAAACAATTTAAGAATTAGTGTATAAACCTCGGAGGGATGATCACGTTTATAGCCAATGGGGTTGGAGCTAGATCTGATGATCTTAGTCTTTAGTGGAAGAAGATTTGAGTTTGAATTGCTTGATCTTTTAGAGGAGATTTGAGTTTGAATTATTTGAGGATAAGGTTCTTAGATAATGTGTAGGAAAACTTGCTCCGGGTTTTTGAAGAACGTGCTATGTATTCCCCACCCCGTCTAAGAACCTCATTCTCCTCAAGCAGTTCAAACTCAATCATTTTCCTCCAAAGGCTCAAAATCATCAAATCTAGCTCCAAACTCAAATCTTCTTCCTCCAAAGGCTCAATATTATCAATCTAGCTCCAACCCCTTGGGCTATCAACGTGATCATCCCTCCGAGATTTATTCATTGATTATTAAATTGTTTAGCGGCCGAATGGCTTGCTCTCTATCTTTCACGAGGGACTGTTCCACCCTGGGGCGTGCAAGGATAGTGTTGATCAATGTACCTCACACCGGACTTCTAATTGCTTTTCCTCTAAATTTTCTAGGATGATATTAGGTATGTGATCTCCACTAAAATGAGTTAGTTTTACCAATTATTAGAGAACCAGATCGGACCGGCCGGTTCAACCGATTGAACCAGTCCGAAAACCAGTCCGGATGCACCCTAAAAACCGTTTTATATGTTGAACCGGGAAAAACTGGTTTGAACTGGTTCAAACCGGGATAACTGGCTGAACCGGTCAAACCGGAAACTGTCGGTTCTTTTTTTTTTACAAATTTATATATATAATTTTTTTTTACAAATTTATATATATAAATTTTTCGTACTGAGATCTGAGTCGTTGACTAATTTGAGAGTCAACATCTCAAGATTGGATGAATGTAAAGAGAGGTGAGTGGTGATCACTATATATAGAAGTACGATACTCCTTTTCTTTAATAAGTTTTCAATGTGGCACATTAAAGTTGTGAAAAAGAAGGGAGAATGGTTGGTCATTATATATACATGTTCAATACCTCTTTCTCTTTTGTAATTAACCAATGTGGGATCTCCCTTTCTATAAGCATGTATATTTAACTAAATGTAATTTATCATTCATTATTTGTATAATTTTGAAATAAATAAATTTATTTGCTTAATAGTATCCAAATCCAAATAATTGAAAATTATATTTTAAATGAATATTGAATAAAATTAGAGTCTACAAATAAAAATAATTAACAATTTTCTTTTCATTTTTATTTCAATTCTCATATTCTTAATTAATTTTCTTTCAATTTCAAAGTAAATTTATATTAAATTAGCTATTAATATAAATTAAAATTCATAATTCATTTTATTTTTCCATTTAACTTTACTCTTTCACTCCATTATTTTTCATGTATGTTAATATAAAATAATAAAATATTTTTAGAATTTAAAAATATGTAATTTATGTTTTTCCGGTTGAACCTTCCTGTTCGACCGGTCCGACCTTAAACCGTTAGGGTCACCGGTTCGACCTCCGTTCCGGTTTTCTAATCGCTGAGTTTTACCCACCAATCCTTTCTATCATACCCCCTTAATTTTTTTTTTTTTTGTAACTTTCTCTTTTCTTCTCAAGAGGCATCCAAAAAACTCATTATGTGGGTCAACCGTCTCAAATTGGAAGTGATGGATCGAGGGTAAGGGCCTTTAGGGAAGAGGTTAACCTCGAAAGAATTCCATTGTGAGCAACAAATAGGTTCTAAGCTTCTTTTCCAAAAATCCTCGCATTTCACACTTATTAAAAAGTTCAACCACATCTTGATCTATTCCCATGTCTTGCAATAATTATTAAAAAGTTCAGCCACATCTTGATCTATTCCCATGTCTTTTATTGCATCAAAGTTTGCAAGAACGAGGCAAGTTCTTCAGAAAAAACCCCAGAAAGGGCTAGCTCAAGCAGCCGTGAACAAACGCCAAACTACCTTTTGGCCGGAATCTCGCAAGACCCATACGAAGGCTTGCTAGATTTGGACGAAGTTAGCAAGGATGACGTCATGCATGGCGTCACAAAGATGAGGTAAGCACTTACCTCAGCAGGCAACAGTCTGATGGATTTAAAATCCAAACCAAAATTATAATAGATAGTGTTTAAGTTCCGACGCCTATAAAAAGGCACATGTATAGCCATTCGGAACATCACAAGTTAGCACACCACACACCACACCACCTATAATTCTCTCTCTATATTTCCGCTTAGTTTCCTTTATAAGAAGGCCATCTTGGCCAAAAATATGTAAGTATTTAGTTTAAATTTTTGTTTAAACTTTTTATATTTTGTAAGTTTTTATTTACAAATCCTGTTTTAAAACCAGAGAGTATGTTTATAACCCTAACTTAAAATTAGAGGTATATAAAAAAAAAAAAAAAAGAACACACCACACCACCTATAATAATTCTCTCTCTATATTTCCGCTTAGTTTCCTTTATAAGAAGGCCATCTTGGCCAAAAATATGTAAGTATTTAGTTTATATTTTTGTTTAAACTTTTTATATTTTGTAAGTTTTTATTTACAAATCCTGGTTTAAAACCAGAGAGTATGTTTATAACCCTAACTTAAAGTTAGAGATATATATAAAAAAAAAAAAAAAAGTGGTATCAGACCAAAAAATCCTTAAAGGATTTTTCTGATAACCAGATCTTAAAAGATCAAGAACAAATTAAATTTGTTCAAATTCAAGGGTGGTTTGAAACCCAAGTCGCGTTTCGCTGGAGCAGTAAGACCCGTGAGGTAGAAGACCGGAGGGCGTGTTGCGAGTAAATCGTTGACAGTGATAACCACTGTTGAAAATGAACCGATTTACGAGTTCAAGACATGGTTCTACAACTAGGGTTTAAATCCCATTATTTTACCAAAGGTAATCAAATCAGTCTATAAAGACTTTGAAGAAGCAAACCCAGGGATAGATCCTTTAGAGCTGCTGATGCGCTTTGCAATGCTCTATATGATCCCATGGATTATCAGATGGGGATATCATATTGCACGCCCCAAAATAGAGGAAAAATTAAATATCTCATTAAATGAGTATTTCCTCTGGAGAAAGGTGTTCATCAGATGGTGGGCAAAATTCAACTTCTTTGAAGAAGACAGTGTCTATTCGAAGAACAAGGTTATATACCTTGATCAATCAAGAGCGCCTACAAAGAATCCTAAGGATACTTTCAAAGAAGCGTTCTCAAAATTGTCAAGAGACGAAGCCTTAAAGGCATTTGAAGAAATTTTTGGGGGGGGAAGGAACGAGGCAAGTTCTTCAGAAAAAACCCCAGAAAGGGCTAGCTCAAGCAGCCGTGAACAAACGCCAAACTACCTTTTGGCCGGAATCTCGCAAGACCCATACGAAGGCTTGCTAGATTTGGACGAAGTTAGCAAGGATGACGTCATGCATGACGTCACAAAGATGAGGTAAGCACTTACCTCAGCAGGAAACAGTCTGATGGATTTAAAATCCAAACCAAAATTGTAATAGATAGTGTTTGAGTTCCGACGCCTATAAAAAGGCACATGTATAGCCATTCGGAACATCACAAGTGAGCACACCACACACCACACCACCTATAATTCTCTCTCTATATTTCCACTTAGTTTCCTTTATAAGAAGGCCATCTTGGCCAAAAATATGTAAGTATTTAGTTTAAAATTTTGTTTAAACTTTTTACATTTTGTAAGTTTTTATTTACAAATCCTGGTTTAAAACCAGAGAGTATGTTTATAACCCTAACTTAAAGTTAGAGGTATATATAAAAAAAAAAAAAAAAAAGTGGTATCAGACCAAAAAATCCTTAAAGGATTTTTCTGATAACCAGATCTTAAAAGATCAAGAACAAATTAAATTTGTTCAAATTCAAGGGTGGTTTGAAACCCAAGTCGCGTTTCACTGGAGCAGTAAGACCCGTGAGGTAGAAGACCGGAGGGCGTGTTGCGAGTAAATCGTTGACAGTGATAACCACTGTTGAAAATGAACCGATTTACGAGTTCAAGACATGGTTCTACAACTAGGGTTTAAATCCCATTATTTTACCAAAGGTAATCAAATCAGTCTATAAAGACTTTGAAGAAGCAAACCCAGGGATAGATCCTTTAGAGCTGCTGATGCGCTTTGCAATGCTCTATATGATCCCATGGATTATCAGATGGGGATATCATATTGCACGCCCCAAAATAGAGGAAAAATTAAATATCTCATTAAATGAGTATTTCCTCTGGAGAAAGGTGTTCATCAGATGGTGGGCAAAATTCAACTTCTTTGAAGAAGACAGTGTCTATTCGAAGAACAAGGTTATAAACCTTGATCAATCAAGAGCGCCTACAAAGAATCCTAAGGATACTTTCAAAGAAGCGTTCTCAAAATTGTCAAGAGACGAAGCCTTAAAGGCATTTGAAGAAATTTTTGGGGGGGGGAAGGAACGAGGCAAGTTCTTCAGAAAAAACCCCAGAAAGAGCTAGCTCAAGCAGCCGTGAACAAACGCCAAACTACCTTTTGGCCGGAATCTCGCAAGACCCATACGAAGGCTTGCTAGATTTGGACGAAGTTAGCAAGGATGACGTCATGCATGACGTCACAAAGATGAGGTAAGCACTTACCTCAGCAGGAAACAGTCTGATGGATTTAAAATCCAAACCAAAATTGTAATAGATAGTGTTTGAGTTCCGACGCCTATAAAAAGGCACATGTATAGCCATTCGGAACATCACAAGTGAGCACACCACACACCACACCACCTATAATTCTCTCTCTATATTTCCGCTTAGTTTCCTTTATAAGAAGGCCATCTTGGCCAAAAATATGTAAGTATTTAGTTTAAAATTTTGTTTAAACTTTTTACATTTTGTAAGTTTTTTACAATTCCTGGTTTAAAACCAGAGAGTATGTTTATAACCCTAACTTAAAGTTAGAGGTATATAAAAAAAAAAAAAAAACCCAGAAAGGGCTAGCTCAAGCAGCCGTGAACAAACGCCAAACTACCTTTTGGCCGGAATCTCGAAAGACCCATACGAAGGCTTGCTAGATTTGGACGAAGTTAGCAAGGATGACGTCATGCATGACGTCACAAAGATGAGGTAAGCACTTACCTCAGCAGGCAACAGTCTGATGGATTTAAAATCCAAACCAAAATTGTAATAGATAGTGTTTGAGTTCCGACGCCTATAAAAAGGCACATGTATAGCCATTCGGAACATCACAAGTTAGCACACCACACACCACACCACCTATAATAATTCTCTCTCTATATTTCCGCTTAATTTCCTTTATAAGAAGGCCATCTTGGCCAAAAATATGTAAGTATTTAGTTTAAAATTTTGTTTAAACTTTTTATATTTTGTAAGTTTTTTACAATTCCTGGTTTAAAACCAGAGAGTATGTTTATAACCCTAACTTAAAGTTAGAGGTATATATAAAAAAAAAAAAAAAAAAAGTTGTATCAGACCAAAAAATCCTTAAAGGATTTTTCTGATAACCAGATCTTAAAAGATCAAGAACAAATTAAATTTGTTCAAATTCAAGGGTGGTTTGAAACCCAAGTCGCGTTTCGCTGGAGCAGTAAGACCCGTGAGGTAGAAGACCGGAGGGCGTGTTGCGAGTAAATCGTTGACAGTGATAACCACTGTTGAAAATGAACCGATTTACGAGTTCAAGATCCAAAAGATCTGAAACATCAGAAAATCCCTTAAAGGGTGGTGATGATTTATCACTAAACAAAGAGATTATTATCTCAAAAAACATTGAAGGGAATCTCCAGAAATGGAAATTACCCAAATATAAACCTAACCAGGTTTACGAAAAAGGTTATTTCATCTACAAGTCAGATTATATAATCAAAACTGTAGAAGAAAGGAAATTCCTTAAACAGGGAGATGAAATAATTCATATGCTCTCAAAGGAGTTAATCCAAGTGCATAGGAAAAAATATAGTTACCTACATATTGGGTTAATCCAAGTAGGTATACAGCCGTTAACCAGACGGGGCCTAAATACAGCCGCACTTATTATTGTCAGAGATAAAAGACATAATAAGTTCAAAGACTCCTTATTAGGAGTAGTGGAAACATCACTAAGTGAAGGCCCAGCCTACTTTAAATGTTTCCCAGATTTTTCAATAGCAATACATGATAAAAATGTCATGGATGCTCTGGTGTTAAACATCAAAACTCATGGTTATGATATGCCAGAAGAAACAAGTAATGTTTCTCTAGTATATCAAGTTCATTACAAAGTAATGAATACTATTATACCAAGATTAAGGATAAATCCTGAAATTCTCAGTGCCCAAAAGGGAGAAACAACTCTGTTTATAACAGATATAAAAAGTAACTTGGCTGTACCAAAAACAATTTTTTGGGACCAAGTCCAGCTTCCAGATGTTTGGAAGTTATAAAGTATAGTTGATCCAGTCTCTGAAGAAAAAAGAGAACTTGATCAAATCATACAACATCCAGATGGTGATGTAGAGATAAAATTCTCTAACAACCGAAGATTCAAGTTAAACTTGAACAGAACACCATCAATGACAGCAAGGTCTTCAACCTCTGAGGTACCTCTCTCTGAAAGGGAGCAAATTAATGCTGAAATTCTTAGAGTCAGAAGAACTCAAGAACAAGTAAGTCAACCTATATATAGAGTTGACACTGCTGAAAGCAGTAGAGTTAATACCTCTCCAACAGCCTCAGATATGGGTTATGAAGTCAATACTATTACTATTGACAATAATAACCTAGAAATCCCAGAGGTTATGAAAAAATCTTGGGGAAAAGAAAGTAACCAAACCATGAAAAAATGGTTTTTAAGTTACTACTCACTTTCCCAACAACGTTGGTATATAAGCCAATATTTGGAAGAAAGAAAAGAACTCACCTTTTTCCAATGGATAAAATCCAGATGGAAAAGTAGAGGAAAAGAACTTCCAGACTTTAAAAGTCAACAATTTGTCAACTTCATAGAAGTGGCATATCAAGAGTATAAATGTGGAAATGGAAAGACTTTTAGATCTATCCATCCACCAAATACTTGAGTAAAAATTTCTCATAATGAGAAAACAACAAATGCTATCCCATTTAAGGGAAAGCTAGAGGAATTAAATTCCAACCATCTAGCAGAGCAAAACAATTATACAAATTTGTTCTTACAATCAATTGGAGAACAAACTTCGAGAATCGAAGAAAAATTATCAAATATGACTTATAGTCCTAGTAAATCAGAAGCATCGACTTCAAAGTTAAAAGAGGATTCAGTCCCTTTTAAACCTCCTCCGGAAATGAAGGATTTCCGATTACAAGCTAAACCAGAAAGTGAATTCATAGAAGCACTTATGGTAAGGCTTGAAAATCTGAAAATCAAGGAGGGAAAAAAAAGAAACTGTATCAGCCCTTAAAGGGAATGATAGCAGTAATGATGAAGGTTCTAAAAAGGTCAATAAAATGACTTTTAGAAAGAATACTTCTATGGTTAAACCATTCTATCCAAGACCCACTCCAATTGACATGCAAATTGAGGAAAGAATAGAATTCGCCCAATTTGATGGAAAGTCGTTGGTTGAGTGGAATATTGATGGGCTATCTGAATATAATATTAAGATAGTTCTAAAATATATGCTCATGTTTGCTAAAGCAACTCAGGTCAATGGTAATAACCAAAGACAAATTGCTGAAGCAATAATCGCTGGATTCAGCGGACAACTATCAGGTTGGTGGGACTTTAATATGTCTGAGATTGCAAAAGATCAGATATTTAGTGCCACTACAACCGATTCAAATTCGGGTGAAACCCATGAAGTTATTGTAGATACATTGATCTACACAGTAGCTTCACATTTTATTGGGAGAAATGAACTCCAAAAGGACAGGTCTCAAGAACAACTCTTGAATCTAAAATGTCCAACTTTAGGCCACTTTATGTGGTATAAAGATGTATTCTTTACCAGAGTCATGCAAAGACCAGATAGTCGCATGGACTTTTGGAAAGAAAAATTCATAGCCGGATTACCTGCTCTCTTTGCAGAAAGGCTAAGAATAAAGCTTAAAGCTAAATATTCAGGAATAATTCCTTATTCAGGATTGACATATGGAGATCTAGCATCCGAAATAATTTCGGAAGGAATAGAACTCTGCAATGATGTCAAATTGAAACAACAATTAGAAGAACAAAAGCTCCATCACAAGGAAACCTTGGGGAACTTTTGTGATCAAATTGGCTATGCACCAATCATTTATCCTACAAGGATAAGAAGAAATTCTCTAAAAGAGAAAAACACTTCTTTCGAAAGAAAAGAAGAAAAGGATTCTTTAAAGAAGAATCAAATATCCCTAATCAAGGGAAAAAATACAATAAAAGGAAAACCTTTAAAAAGGATCCTATTTGTTGGAAATGTGGTAAGAAAGGCCACTATGTAAATAAATGTCTAGTCAAGAAAAAGATACAATCTCTTGACATAGATGAAAACCAGAAAAGGTTAATATGCCAGGCTCTACTTAATGAGACTGAAGAAGACTTTAAACAAAGTCTTGACTACTCTTCAGAAGAAGAAGAAAGAAGCTCGTCGTATAGCACGAGTGAAAGTGAATCAGAACTCTGCAACTGCACAGAAGGCGATTGTGATATATGCATGATCAGAGATCTGGGGTTAAAAGTAAACATGTTAACCCAAGAAGAAATCTTCATCCTGGATATAATCGATCAAATCGAGAGTCCAGAAAAAAGAAGAAAAGCTCTAGAAAGCTATTTGGTTAAACCAAAAGAACAAAGTAGAAAACTCTCAAGTCAAAAGGACAGCTATGGTTCTTTAGATCAGTTGATCAAAAGAATGCAGAAGGCTGAACAAAGAGAGCCTACTGTTCAAGATTTAAAAGGAGAGATAAATCAAATTAAATTTGAAATATCTCAAATAAAAAGGCAGATTGAGAAAATGGAGGCTTGTCAGCCATCAACCTCAAGAGCAACGCCAGAATCAACAGACGAAGAGGATAATTCCTCAAAAACACCTCAATTGTAGGATGTCAATTATATTGACAAAACTGAACCACAAAAATGGTTCATAAAGGTGACATTAATTGTCAATAAAGAATTCTACATGGAAACTGAAGCCATGGTAGATTCAGGAGCAGACATAAACGGTATTACAGAAGGAATAATTCCTTCAAAATATTACAGTAAAACTACCCAAAGGGTAACTGCTGCCAATAAACAACCATTGAATATCAGGTATAAGCTTGATAATACAGTGGTATGTAATGATGGAATATGTATTCCAATACCATTTATAATGGTAAAAGGTTTATCAACCGCGGTAATTTTGGGAAATCAATTTTTGCAAAAATTATTCCCAATTACCTCTATAACAGAAAAAGGAATAATTTCCTTACAAAATAAAAAGGAGATAAAATTTCCCTTCACAACTATGCCAAAACAGCATAAAATACAACAGTTAAACTCTTTAAAGGAGAGAAAAACTAAACTGTTGAATTCCTTAAAGGAAGAAGTTGGATTTAAACAAATCCAAGAGAAGTTGAAAGATCCAAACCTGCAAAGGAAGATCTAAGACTTCGAAGAAACAATCAAAAGGCAAGTTTGTGCAGAAGAACCAAACGCCTTTTGGGAAAGAAACAAATATGTTGTCTCCCTACCTTATGAGGAAGGATTCAATGAAAAACATATCTCTACAAAAGCTAGACCTATCGCAATGGGTACTAAGCATTTAGAGTTATGTAAAAAAGATCTCTTAAAGAAAGGCCTTATTAGGCAAAGTTACAGTCCATGGAGTTGCCCAGCATTCTATGTTGAGAATGCAGCAGAAATTGAAAGAGGAGCGCCAAGACATGTAATAAATTACAAACCGCTTAACAAAGCATTGAAATGGATAAGATATCCAATTCCAAACAAGAGGGATCTCCTCAATAGGCTATATAAAGCCAAAATATTCTCTAAATTTGACATGAAGTCAGGATACTGGCAGATTCAAATTGAAGAGAAAGATCGGTTTAAAACCGCATTCACAGTACCATTCGGACATTACGAATGGAATGTAATGCCCTTTGGGCTAAAAAATGCTCCATCAGAGTATCAACACATCATGAATGAATTATTTAATCCTTATACGGATTTTATAATTGTTTACATTGATGATGTACTGGTTTATTCACAAACCATTGATCAGCACTTCAAGCATCTAAAGGTGTTTATAGAAGTTGCTAAAAGGGCAGGACTTGTAGTCTCTGCCAAAAAGATAAGATTATTTAAGCTTAAAATAAAATTCTTAGGCCACTATATTGAGAATGGTCATATACAGCCTATAGAAAGAGCGATTATATTCGCAGAAAAATTTCCTGATGAAATACAGGATAAAAATCAACTGCAGAGATTCCTAGGAAGTCTCAACTATATTGCAGATTTTTACAAAGAACTAGCCGTGGAATGTAAACCACTCTTTAATAGGTTAAGGAAAAATCCTAAACCTTGGAGTAGTGAACATACTAAGGCAGTAAAATCTCTTAAAGAGAAAATCAAGGAATTACCTTGTATGGCTATTGCCAATCCCGACTACTATAAAATAGTAGAAACAGATGCGTCTGAAAAGGGATATGGTGGAATCTTAAAACAAAAGGATCCACAAACTAACCAAGAACAATTGGTTAGATATACTTCGGGTCTATGGAACCCAGCTCAGCAAAACTACTCGACTATTAAGAAAGAAGTTCTATCTATAGTCTTATGTGTCGCTAAATTTGAAAGTGACTTGCTGAATAAAAAATTTCTTATTAGAACAGATGCAAAATCTGCTAAAGGCATTCTTGAAAAGGATGTGCAGAATTTGGCATCAAAACAAATCTTTGCTAGATGGCAAGCAATATTATCATGTTTTGATTTTGATATTGAACATGTTAATGGAGTAATAACTCTTTAGCTGACTTTTTAACTCGTGAATATTTGCAGGGATAAAAAGTCAAAGCCCTCTGAAAGAGGAAAAGCAAAAGGGGATAATCCCAAAAGAACATTTGTTGAAACAGCAAAAGAATTCAACAAGGTGGCAGAACCATATAAGGTTCGTGAATTCGCTGATGATCCAGAAGCATATTCTGCAGAAGCCTATTCAATGGCAATACCACCAGAAGACCTTAAAGGTCGAAAATATCCATATATCCCATATAGCTGGATAAAAATTCAGCCAGTGGATATAACTCTTAAAGGGATGCATGCAGATCATGTTGCAGATATCTTCCTCAACAAGCATCTGCCACCAACCATTGAAGGAAAGTCAGTATATTACTATCAAGCTATCCTTCAAGAAACCCATTCAGTTCGTATAGAACAAGTGGGAAAAACGAGTCATCTCGACTCAAACACTGCTTATGGCAAATTCATCATCAAAAGGGTGCTATCATTAGCTGATTGGGGAATCAGACCTCAAGAAGTTAGGTACTTAAAGTTCCAGTATCACCCAAAAAATCCAAAATCCTATAATTACTTCGATTATATCGAAGCATGGGAAAAGGCATTACTCTATGAGAATGCTCAGAAAAAACATAGTTGGTTCCTCTTGATTCAACTGGATGGACAACTTACAAACATTCCAGCATGGTTCAAGACATGGTTCTACAACTGGGGATTAAATCCCATTATTTTACCAAAGGTAATCAAATCAGTCTATAAAGACTTTGAAGAAGCAAACCCAGGGATAGATCCTTTAAAGATGCTGATGCGCTTTGCAATGCTCTATATGATCCCATGGATTATCAGATGGGGATATCATATTGCACGCCCCAAAATAGAGGAAAAATTAAATATCTCATTAAATGAGTATTTCCTCTGGAGAAAGGTGTTCATCAGATGGTGGGCAAAATTCAACTTCTTTGAAGAAGACAGTGTCTATTCGAAGAACAAGGTTATATACCTTGATCAATCAAGAGCGCCTACAAAGAATCCAAAGGATACTTTCAAAGAAGCGTTCTCAAAATTGTCAAGAGACGAAGCCTTAAAGGCATTTGAAGAAATTTTTGGGGGGGGGGGAAGGAACGAGGCAAGTTCTTCAGAAAAAACCCCAGAAAGGGCTAGCTCAAGCAGCCGTGAACAAACGCCAAACTACCTTTTGGCTGGAATCTCGCAAGACTCATACGAAGGCTTGCTAGATTTGGACGAAGTTAGCAAGAATGACGTCATGCATGACGTCACAAAAATGAGGTAAGCACTTACCTCAGCAGGCAACAGTCTGATGGATTTAAAATCCAAACCAAAATTGTAATAGATAGTGTTTGAGTTCTGACGCCTATAAAAAGGCACATGTATAGCCATTCGGAACATCACAAGTTAGCACACCACACACCACACCACCTATAATTCTCTCTCTATATTTCCGCTTAGTTTCCTTTATAAGAAGGCCATCTTGGCCAAAAATATGTAAGTATTTAGTTTAAATTTTTGTTTAAACTTTTTATATTTTGTAAGTTTTTATTTACAAATCCTGGTTTAAAACCAGAGAGTATGTTTATAACCCTAACTTAAAGTTAGAGGTATATAAAAAAAAAAAAAAAAGTGAACGAGGCAAGTTCTTCAGAAAAAACCCCAGAAAGGGCTAGCTCAAGCAGCCGTGAACAAACGCCAATCTACCTTTTGTCGGAATCTCGCAAGACCCATACGAAGGCTTGCTAGATTTGGACGAAGTTAGCAAGGATGACGTCATGCATGACGTCACAAAGATGAGGTAAGCACTTACCTCAGCAGGCAACAGTCTGATGGATTTAAAATCCAAACCAAAATTGTAATAGATAGTGTTTGAGTTCCGACGCCTATAAAAAGGCACAAGTATAGCCATTTGGAACATCACAAGTGAGCACACCACACACCACACCACCTATAATTCTCTCTCTATATTTCCGCTTAGTTTCCTTTATAAGAAGGCCATCTTGGCCAAAAATATGTAAGTATTTAGTTTAAATTTTTGTTTAAACTTTTTATATTTTGTAAGTTTTTATTTACAAATCCTGGTTTAAAACCAGAGAGTATGTTTATAACCCTAACTTAAAGTTAGAGGTATATAAAAAAAAAAAAAAAAAAGTGGTATCAGACCAAAAAATCCTTAAAGGATTTTTCTGATAACCATATCTTAAAAGATCAAGAACAAATTAAATTTGTTCAAATTCAAGGGTGGTTTGAAACCCAAGTCGCGTTTCGCTGGAGCAGTAAGACCCGTGAGGTAGAAGACCGGAGGGCGTGTTGCGAGTAAATCGTTGACAGTGATAACCACTGTTGAAAATGAACCGATTTACGAGTTCAAGATCCAAAAGATCTGAAACATCAGAAAATCCCTTAAAGGGTGGTGATGATTTATCACTAAACAAAGAGATTATTATCTCAAAAAACTTTGAAGGGAATCTCTAGAAATGGAAATTGCCCAAATATAAATCTAACCAGGTTTACGAAAAAGGTTCTTTCATCTACAAGTCAGATTATATAATCAAAACTGTAGAAGAAAGGAAATCCCTTAAACAGGGAGATGAAATGATCCATATGCTCTCAAAGGAGTTAATCCAAGAGCATAGGAAAAAATATAGTTACCTACATATTGGGTTAATCCAAGTAGGTATACAGCCGTTAACCAGACGGGGCCTAAATACAGCCGCACTTATTATTGTCAGAGATAAAAGACATAATAAGTTCAAAGACTCCTTATTAGGAGTAGTGGAAACATCACTAAGTGAAGGCCCAGCCTACTTTAAATGTTTCCCAGATTTTTTAATAGCAATACATGATAAAAATGTCATGGATGCTCTGGTGTTAAACATCAAAACTCATGGTTATGATATGCCAGAAGAAACAAGTAATGTTTCTCTAGTATATCAAGTTCATTACATAGTAATGAATACTATTATACCAAGATTAAGGATAAATCCTGAAATTCTCAGTGCCCAAAAGGGAGAAACAACTCTGTTTATAACAGATATAAAAAGTAACTTGGTAGTACCAAAAACAATTTTTTGGGACCAAGTCCAGCTTCCAGATGTTTGGAAGTTAGAAAGTATAGTTGATCCAGTCTCTGAAGAAAAAAGAGAACTTGATCAAATCATACAACATCCAGATGGTGATGTAGAGATAAAATTCTCTAACAACCGAAGATTCAAGTTAAACTTGAACAGAACACCATCAATGACAGCAAGGTCCTCAACCTCTGAGGTACCTCTCTCTGAAAGGGAGCAAATTAATGCTGAAATTCTTAGAGTCAGAAGAACTCAAGAACAAGTAAGTCAACCTATATATAGAGTTGACACTGCTGAAAGCAGTAGAGGTAATACCTCTCCAACAGCCTCAGATATGGGTTATGAAGTCAATATTATTACTATTGACAATAATAACCTAGAAATCCCAGAGGTTATGAAAAAATCTTGGGGAAAAGAAAGTAACCAAACCATGAAAAAATGGTTTTTAAGTTACTACTCACTTTCCCAACAACGTTGGTATATAAGCCAATATTTGGAAGAAAGAAAAGAACTCACCTTTTTCCAATGGATAAAATCCAGATGGAAAAGTAGAGGAAAAGAACTTCCAGACTTTAAAAGTCAACAATTTGTCAACTTCATAGAAGTGGCATATCAAGAGTATAAATGTGGAAATGGAAAGACTTTTAGATCTATCCATCCACCAAATACTTGGGTAAAAATTTCTCTTAATGAGAAAACAACAAATGCTATCCCATTTAAGGGAAAGCTAGAGGAATTAAATTCCAACCATCTAGCAGAGCAAAACAATTATACAAATTTGTTCTTACAATCAATTGGAGAACAAACTTCGAGAATCGAAGAAAAATTATCAAATATGACTTATAGTCCTAGTAAATCAGAAGCATCGACTTCAAAGTTAAAAGAGGATTCAGTCCCTTTTAAACCTCCTCCGGAAATGAAGAATTTCCGATTACAAGCTAAACCAGAAAGTGAATTCATAGAAGCACTTTTGGTAAGGCTTGAAAATCTGAAAATCAAGGAGGGAAAAAACAAAGAAACTGTATCAGCCCTTAAAGGGAATGATAGCAGTAAGGATGAAGGTTCTAAAAAGGTCAATAAAATGACTTTTAGAAAGAATACTTCTATGGTTAAACCATTCTATCCAAGACCCACTCCAATTGACATGCAAATTGAGGAAAGAATAGAATTCGCCCAATTTGATGGAAAGTCGTTGGTTGAGTGGAATATTGATGGGCTATCTGAATATAATATTAAGATAGTTCTAAAATATATGCTCATGTTTGCTAAAGCAGCTCAGGTCAATGGTAATAACCAAAGACAAATTGCTGAAGCAATAATCGCTGGATTCAGCGGACAACTATCAGGTTGGTGGGACTTTAATATGTCTGAGATTGCAAAAGATCAGATATTTAGTGCCACTACAACCGATTCAAATTCGGGTGAAACCCATGAAGTTATTGTAGATACATTGATCTACACAGTAGCTTCACATTTTATTGGGAGAAATGAACTCCAAAAGGACAGGTCTCAAGAACAACTCTTGAATCTAAAATGTCCAACTTTAGGCCACTTTATGTGGTATAAAGATGTATTCTTTACCAGAGTCATGCAAAGACCAGATAGTCACATGGACTTTTGGAAAGAAAAATTCATAGCCGGATTACCTGCTCTCTTTGCAGAAAGGCTAAGAATAAAGCTTAAAGCTAAATATTCAGGAATAATTCCTTATTCAGGATTGACATATGGAGATCTAGCATCCGAAATAATTTCGGAAGGAATAGAACTCTGCAATGATGTCAAATTGAAACAACAATTAGAAGAACAAAAGCTCCATCACAAGGAAACCTTGGGGAACTTTTGTGATCAAATTGGCTATGCACCAATCATTTATCCTACAAGGGATAAGAAGAAATTCTCTAAAAGAGAAAAACACTTCTTTCGAAAGAAAAGAAGAAAAGGATTCTTTAAAGAAGAATAAAATATCCCTAATCAAGGGAAAAAATACAATAAAAGGAAAACCTTTAAAAAGGATCCTATTTATTGGAAATGTGGTAAGAAAGGCCACTATGCAAATAAATGTCTAGTCAAGAAAAAGATACAATCTCTTGACATAGATGAAAACCAGAAAAGGTTAATATGTCAGGCTCTACTTAATGAGACTGAAGAAGACTTTAAACAAAGTCTTGACTACTCTTCAGAAGAAGAAGAAATAAGCTCGTCGTATAGCACGAGTGAAAGTGAATCAGAACTCTGCAACTGCACAGAAGGCGATTGTGATATATGCATGATCAGAGATCTGGGGTTAAAAGTAAACATGTTAACCCAAGAAGAAAGCTTCATCCTGGATATAATCGATCAAATCGAGAGTCCAGAAAAAAGAAGAAAAGCTCTAGAAAGCTATTTGGTTAAACCAAAAGAACAAAGTAGAAAACTCTCAAGTCAAAAGGACAGCTATGGTTCTTTAGATCACCTGATCAAAAGAATAAAGAAGGCTGAACAAAGAGAGCCTACTGTTCAAGATTTAAAAGGAGAGATAAATCAAATTAAATTTGAAATATCTCAAATAAAAAGGCAGATTGAGAAAATGGAAAGACTTTTAGATCTACCCATACGAAGGCTTGCTAGATTTGGACGAAGTTAGCAAGGATGACGTCATGCATGACGTCACAAAGATGAGGTAAGCACTTACCTCAGCAGACAACAGTCTGATGGATTTAAAATCCAAACCAAAATTGTAATAGATAGTGTTTGAGTTCCGACGCCTATAAAAAGGCACATGTATAGCCATTCGGAAGATCACAAGTTAGCACACCACACACCACACCACCTATAATTCTCTCTCTATATTTCCGCTTAGTTTCCTTTATAAGAAGGCCATCTTGGCCAAAAATATGTAAGTATTTAGTTTAAATTTTTGTTTAAACTTTTTATATTTTGTAAGTTTTTATTTACAAATCCTGGTTTAAAACCAGAGAGTATGTTTATAACCCTAACTTAAAGTTAGAGGTATATATAAAAAAAAAAAAAAAAGTGGTATAAGGTTATATACCTTGATCAATCAAGAGCGCCTACAAAGAATCCAAAGGATACTTTCAAAGAAGCGTTCTCAAAATTGTCAAGAGACGAAGCCTTAAAGACATTTGAAGAAATTTTTGGGGGGAGGGAAGGAACGAGGCAAGTTCTTCAGAAAAAACCCCAGAAAGAGCTAGCTCAAGCAGCCGTGAACAAACGCCAAACTACCTTTTGGCCGGAATCTCGCAAGACCCATACGAAGGCTTGCTAGATTTGGACGAAGTTAGCAAGGATTACGTCATGCATGACGTCACAAAGATGAGGTAAGCACTTACCTCAGCAGGCAACAGTCTGATGGATTTAAAATCCAAACCAAAATTATAATAGATAGTGTTTGAGTTCCGACGCCTATAAAAAGGCACATGTATAGCCATTCGGAACATCACAAGTTAGCACACCACACACCACACCACCTATAATAATTCTCTCTCTATATTTCCGCTTAGTTTCCTTTATAAGAAGGCCATCTTGGCCAAAAATATGTAAGTATTTAGTTTAAAATTTTGTTTAAACTTTTTATATTTTGTAAGTTTTTTACAATTCCTGGTTTAAAACCAGAGAGTATGTTTATAACCCTAACTTAAAGTTAGAGGTATATAAAAAAAAAAAAAAAAAAAAAAAGTGGTACCCATGTCTTTTATTGCATCAAAGTTTGCAAATCTTGTGGGAACTACTTTGTTGTGACTTTGTGAGCTTATAATTGTGCCATTCAAACCAATAATCCTCATCTTAATCATAAATGTAAGTTTAAAAATCTTAATTAGCAAATATAGGATCATAGAAAGATTTATCGATATTTATCTAATATAATTATTGTTTAACCGTTCTTTTCATTAACTTTATGATTAAAATAAAAAGTTGCCACCTACTACTCAAGTAAAGATTTTGCAGGTACATTACAGAATCAACCTAAAATTAATTGTGTGAGACCGTTTCACGTGAGATGGATAAAAAGTGATAATTTTTATAATGAAAAGTGATAATGTTATTTCATTAATAATTTATATTATAAATGAGAAGTGATAACATTTTATAGCGAAAGTGATAGCTAAATGATCTCACCGTGAAAAGGTTTTACACCCAAATTAATTAAGTTCAAAAAAAAATTAAAAGTCAATGAATTTTTCTTCTTTTTCTATTTCACGGGACACTCAAACCTAATTGGGATAATATATATAATCATGTGTAATAAAATTGACGAAAAACATTGAATGTGGTGTGTCACAATTATATACTCCCTTCATCCCGTTTCAATATTTATATTTACTTTTTGCACGTTGATTAAGTGGCATAATATTTTAATAGATAGTGAGTGAAAAAATATAATATTTAATGCAAAATGGGTAGATGTATTAGTGTTGGATGATATATTAATTATTTTAGGTGGGTCTCATATTCCAAAAAGGAAAACGTAAACATTGAAATTAGACGCACAAAATAGAAACGTAAACATTGAAACGGGACGGAAGGAGTATATAGGTTCTCAAGTCAGCCACGTGTGGTGCAATGAGAGGGAAAAAATATGTAGGTTTTATCCCATTGTTTAATGGTTATCAATCTCAATCACTGTACGTATAACAAATATTTTGTGTATATATATATATATATATATAATGTTGAAGTCATACATAAAAAGAGCTAACATGGCTAGTACGAGGTTGTCTGAACGATTTTTGGTGCTACTCATGGTGGTTTCATGTACGCATTTTGATTTAATCTCATTTAACTCCTTGATTAATTTCTATTTCTGCATAAAAGATTGTCTATTTTCAAGTTTGATATGAGAGAGTCTGAAGTTATGCCTTTTATATTAGTAATACATTTCTTTTCCTATAAAAAAAATAAATTAATGTGCTTTCACGTATCATATGATATTTAAATAAGGGGAAAAAAATGCATTTTTTGTTACGTACAAGTATGAAGAGGCTCGTAATATAAAAAGTCACGTTGTTTCACATTGATCTCAAAAGTTGTATTTTTTTTATATTTTTGGTAAATCCTAAAATGTTGTTTGACCAAAAATATAACTTTAAACCAACTTGAAATTGTAAGATTATCATTGCTATTGTGCAGTTGAGTGTATGGTGCATTCATTACTCTTTCAGAAATTGTTACTATTCTTTAAAATATCAGATGTTACACTTTTAAACATATTATAGATTTTATAAGAAAATTTAATTAATAATAGTAATATTACTCATTGTACGAAAGAGTAACATTTCTATTGTATTAAAGAGCAACCCAGGTTATAATATAAAACTAGTTCCACACTAACTTTTCCGATGATTTTTTTATTATCTTTAAATGATTTCTTTAGTACGACCAAAATGCGTTGTTCCCTTAAATTATTATCACAAACTACGTAATATCAAATGGACAGTTTTCTACTGGCTCCAATATTTTTTTATTGGTTCGCCTTCAGAGCTTACTATTTATTTTTATAATTATATTGTTTTTTTCATATCAATATCTTTAAAAATGATCCAGAAACACACCCAAATATATAAGAGTAACTCGTAAGAAATAACATCAAAGACCACTACATTAATTAGAAAATGTGTTGAAAGAAAAATAAATACATAGTGTATTTTTCCCCACAAGTTAAACAAACCTTATTTAACTTTTACTAAGTAATTTTAAAAATATTATCTCCTTTAATTTTATAAGGATGTATCGTTTATTTATGGGCGGCACTATTGTCACCCGAATAATTACTAAAAGCACCCAATTTCAATAAAAAAAAATATAGTGAAAAGACATAAATAACCATAGTTCAAGCATTCATAAAATAATACACCCAAATCTTGAAATCAAATCTCCAATTAATATTGCTTTATACACCCAATTTGCCTCAACAGAGAAACCATGGAGATTTTATTTAATCTGAAGCTCATAGAGGAAGGATTAGTGGGTTTCCAGTTTGAGTGATCCTGTGTGGGAAAGCATTTTATGGATCCATCATTGTGATTACATTGCAAAAAAAGGGGGAAAAAATCGCATGAGAGGTTGCCTTGAATATCACTTCTTTATTGTTAAACTTCATAATTGAGCAGCAGAAAATAATGGAGAATTTATTGATTTGTGGAGTTGGAAGGAGGATTTTTCATTTTGCTTAAATGTTAAGGAATTTTAGAGATGCAGATTTGATTTAACATTTCGGCTTATGGGTTTTGGTTGAAGATAATAAGGATCGTTGAAGAAATCGGTCAGCAGATAATTTTTTGTGCATATAATTGATTTTCGAAGAATTCTGATATTATTAATCAAGAAAAAAGATATTGAAATTACTGTTTTGGGTGCCAAAAGAAATAATTGGGATTTTGGTGTTTGATTGTGAGTGGATTTGTATTTATTAAACTAAATCTCCATGGATTCAGGATTCTCTCGTTGCAGCAAATTGGGTGTATAAAGCAATATTAATTGGAGATTTGATTTTAAGATTTCAGTATATTATTTTATGAACTTGAACTAAGGTTATTTAGTTCTTTTCACTATATTTTTTTATTGAGTTTGGGTGCTTTTAGTAATCATTTGGATGACAATAGTACTACCCTTTATTTAATTATCTTTATTTTTCTCATGATCTTTTAAACGTTATTAAAATTTGAATGAACTGATACAAGTCATGTGATACGTACATTTAACACTTCCAAAAAAATTTAAAAAAAAAAACTATTTTTATCAAAGAAATATTCTGCTAGTAAAAGTCTCAATTTCATTGTTAAATTGGTTTATCAAAGAATTAATAATGAAATCTATTGGTAAATTTTGCAATTTCCGTTGATAAAGTGGGTATTGGTAAATTTTTAATAACGAAAAATTCAACTCCTTTGGTAAATAATTATGTCGGTAATTTATGTAATGATTACATTGGTAATCTGTTGGTAATTTCCAGTGGATTGAATTCCGTTGGTAAAATAGATAATAAATCCGTTGGCATTCCGTTGTCAAAAGAAAATTGTATTTTTTGTTGCCAATCTGTTAATTACCTATAGTTTGTGTATAATTTTGTATGTGAAATTTTTTCATAAATGAGTGACGGTGAGGTTCGAACATGTACTAAAAAAGAATTATGAATTAATATTTAATCATTTAATCCTAGAAACTAATTAACTGCAATAAAATTGTGCTAATATCGATCCTATAATTTGATGTGTGTTTAATGGTTTGCAGCTATTGGTGTGAAAGCAGCAATATGCAAGTCATCAAGCCAATTATTTAAAGGTCTATGTTTTAAAAAAGAAAACTGTTCAACCATATGTGAAAAGGAAGGTTATCTAACGGGGAGATGCAAGGGCTTCTTTCCCAAGTGCATTTGTTCCGTTGATTGTGGGGTTAAAGGTGGCAGCAACGGCGGCACTCCCTCTGGTGGAGTCGACCCTCCTGCTAATGGAGGAGTCGACCCACTCGCTGATGGAGGAGTTGACCCTCCCGCTGATGGTGGTGAGGATGGCCCATCCGGTGCAAACATTACTAGGGTTGTAAAGTATTGAAAATATTGTATTCATAGCCTCCATGAAAAATAAATGGATTGAAGTGATCCAAGTATACGAGAATAACCTTTGCATCTCAATCCTTGTTAAAAATTTAATGGGAGTTTATATATTTTAAGAGGAAATATTGAACGTGAAACTAGATTTGTTGTAAATGTGGGAAAACTAATACGATCTCTTGTTCATCTTGCATGCACCAAATAAACGTATGCTTACAAATCATTTTCTAAAAAACAGTGACAATAATCTAGAAACAAAACATATAAGAGCTTGTCTCGAGTTCCCCAAGCACTCAAATTTTATCAATATAATTCTTTAGTACATGAGAAATTATTCTTTAAAATAATGAACTATAGTTTTTGAATGAAAAATATTACTTCCTTCATCCGCTTCTAAGGTGTCAATTTTACTATTTTTGACGTCTGGTTCAAATGTATCTATTTCCCCTATTTAGTAAAAAAGTACACAATATGCCCCACCACTTCCCTCTAATACAACTACCCACTTTATATATAATAATAATACTCCTTAATCCACGTGCAAAAAGCAAACGGACACCTTAGAACCGGACGGAGGGAGTACTATATAAAAATTACTTTTTAATGCAATAGAAAGATTACTTTTAAAGTTTGAATTTTAGGAGTTTGAAAACCTAATATTGTTCTAGTTTTTTTTTAATCCTGATTTTAAACTTCTTATCTATTAGCAACCCTTGTGTATGAATGTTTTAAGTTTTAATTAGTTATTTTTTTATTAAAATTGTTATTACTATATATCATCACTTTTTATTTATAAACTCAATTAATACTATACACACCCTTTATATATATATATATATATATATATATATATATATATATATATATATATATATATATATATATATATATATATACTCTTTCCTCTATTAATATTATTTGTCTCTTTCTCACATCTCATTTTTTTTATCTCACATCAAATAATAATATTAAATACAATCCGATTATCTTCACACTTTGATTCTATTATATAACAATAACTTGCATCACAAAAAATAAGAGTTAGTCACTTGTGTTTTAGTCACTTGTGTTCAGGTATGTAAAGGTACAACATTTTGTTCTAAAAGATATATACACGTTAATTAATAAGGGTATAATATTTTATTCTAAAGGGTATACACTTTCATTAAAAAAATTATTTTTTTAGAAAATAAAGGGTACACGTTCTTATACCAAAAGGAATCTGGATACACAGTCCCTTTGAGCACATAAGTTTTAGTAAAAAATGAAAATACTGTATCACATAACCTTATAATACCGTATCAATCACATTTTAAAATTGCGACTCCTATCAAGATATTCATTTTATCATTTTTTATATTTACTTTTCTCCTTTTTAAAAGGAGACCCATACATATCACTAATAAGCTAATAATACTCCTTAATACACGTAAATAAAACAAAAAATACCTTGCGAGCAAGCAGATGTAGCATTACTTGAAGAACTTTATGCACGATGGAAGGTAGGCTAGTAACAAGATTGAATGGGATTAGTATTTATTAAAACTGATTTTCAAAATCACGAAATATGGATTGAAATACATTGATAAATCCAAACATGCAAAAATTAATTTCATATACCCAATCCATACAAACTTAACCACATGATTCATGAACACCAGTTACCACTAGCCGTTTGGGAGCTCGTGGCTAGAAAAAAATAAATAAATAATAAATAAGGTAAACTTAACTAGTTCGAACATGGGGATGCGAGGGCAAAAGAGTCACACTACTTGCAAGCTAACAACAGCAGTAATTTTATGTGATTCACAACTTCAACATTTGCTTCCACCAGGATGGATCATACTATGATATCAATGGATAATTTTGAGACAAGCCCCACAAATTAACACATAAATAGTTTTTTTTTCTTTTTTTTTTTTTTGGGTCAATCTTGAATTATACATAAATTTAAAACAAAAGCATAGAAATAAGTTAACACAAAAGCAAGCAATGAATCAATTTTTGTAGCTCCAATCACTTAACTTGCCCTTCTGAATAAAGCCATTTTCAGTCAGGTAGTCAACAAATTCATCAATCAGGTATGGCCAAGCCCCATCCGGATCGTAATTTGATAATGCATGATCCACTATCTGCATTTATACAAACACAAATAAACAACTCAATTATTATAAATATAATAAATAAAAACTAATTAAATAGGAGCATGTATTGTGTGCAATCGACCTTATTGATTATTAGTTGAAAAAACAATTGTACCAAAGAAATTAACACTAACCAAAGGGTAACTCTATTCCTTCTGAGTAAAATAGACCATAAATCACAAGGTACAATTTAAGTGAACCACAAGGGACAAATTATAATTATACCCTTAAAATTAGCACTAAACCTACAAATAAAGATTAAAATCCTAAAGAGTAAAATAACACATGAACCACAAGATTCATGATGGGTAAAATGAACCATGAACGGTGTGAACCACAAGGATGTACGAACAACCAATTTTGCGCAATAAATGTCCTTAATTATTGTAATTCCATTGAAGGCAAATAATCCATTTCATAAAATATAAGCACCATTATTCAGATAATTGTTATTCATTATTTACCCTTGCAAACTCCAGAAGCTGGGACCAGGTATCACGCGAAATTGCTTTGTTATGACGTGCCTAGTCATCAAAAATAAAAGATCATATTACAGAGTGAAATTTTGGAAGAAAAACAGCTGGAAAAGAACCATCTAGAAAAAAGTCTATGCAAATGCCAAATGCAACCAGAGATCATCCAATTACATTAAAAGGATCACAGCCACCTGTGAGTTAAATTTTACAGTAAACTAGCATATATCCTTGAACACCAAGTTCATCCAAGACAGATTTTGTACTGGTATATTGTTGTATGGTCTCGTTAACTTTCTCGCAAGCTAAAGATACAATTAAATCTGTATCTGATTTTTAAGGAAGCCTATTGCTCAAAACAACGTATAGTAAAAGCATATAAAGAGCTTCTTCTGCATAATTGGGTTCGGATCCCTCTGTTGACGGAATAACCACTGTACAGAAAGGCATTTGTAAACAAAGACATGATTTTTTTTTTAATTAAATCATTGAGCATTGGAAAGAAATTCCAATACTTAGGAGTCAACTGAAAAGATTGTCCCAGGCAACTGAATTCACACCTGCTAAATACAAAATTTAACACACTAAAAATATATTCAAGAAAGAAATGATGGGTAAGTCCTTTAGTGCTATTATGATCTGACCAATTGAACTTTTCGCATCAGCTTAGACACGAGTATTTTAAAAAAATTCAGTCATTGCAAAATAATAAGGATGTTTGTATGCATGAAAAATGGGCTAAGACTACTTTTTAACACCAAGTACTTGCACATTTATTCAATTGTGAAGTCAGAGACTCTTTTTCCCATGGAAACAATGTTTATTCGAGGAGCGCACAGCATTTTATCTTACCTGCAGGAACTGGCACCAATGATCCACTAGTGGCCATTGTTTTTCTGCAAATATCAACTGCCACATCCCAATTGCAGTGTCCAGTGCCAACGACTTCTGTCCCTGAGTTTAATGGAAAATCATTTATGACGAAAATACGGACATCACGTGATCAAAATGGAATCTACAACAAGCAATATTGTTTGATTTCGAGGGAAAAAAATTAAAAAATAGGTCAGGATGTAATCAGAACTCAATACATAAAGGAAAAAGATAGTGCTTGTTTATGAATCAGTGTAGAACACTGCAAAAAATTCTAGAACTTTCTTTTAACATGCAGAATGCAAGAGTAATTAGGAACTAAGTTCAGGTGCACATGCTGTTGGGAGATGAGATCTGTATACCTATAGACATGCAAGAAATTACAGTTTTAGAATTAAAAAAACCATATGGATGCATTAAATGGTAATGAAGGGAAGAGAGACAAAATGATGACTGGCATACAGTAAACACCCAAATCAGCAGTAAGGATTTTCCACAAAAATCTACTTTGGGGAATCAAAATTTCTAAAGCAAGACTTAAAATACTCCATGAGAGAAAAAGTTATTCAAATCTATTGAAAATTGAAACCCTAATATTCAAAACTTAACACACAAATCGATATTTGACACTAAAGAAACACAATTCGTCATTAGAGCAAAGGCTAATGTGTAAGTGAAAAGGGACTTTGGAAATTATTTTCTGTCTATTGAGTTTTGAGTCCACTTGTGTATTACTTTGTTAAGCTATTATGCGCATCAGAGTATCAAAGAAAAAATTGCATGATTATATTCTGCCCTTGAATATAGCTGCAGGCTCAAGCTAATTAGTTCTAATCCAACATTATGATCAAGCTTAATTGAAGAAATAAGCAAGTCCAGCTGAGATAAGAAAGCTACCTTTTCTTTTGCCCATCCAAATGCATAGTTATAGATCTCCCGGAATTTATCTGGGCACATAAATAAGAAGCATTTAGCAATACGAAAAGTACATAGTTTCAATGGCAGATATTGCATTCTCCAAAATCATGAAATCCTATGTTAGTATGAGAACTGTTTTAAATTGCAAAATCAATGTGCGCATAAATTTTTTCTAGACACAAACCAAGGAACCAATGAAGGAACAAAATACTTAGCATTCAACTACAATTAGTAAAGGACTCGAGAATAATATGAGCAACAGCAGAAATGCTACTATGAAAAAGTGAAACTATTTTACTACCAAAGGGATGAAATCACATACGTTCATCTTTTAGTTCAGACCGCATAAATGGTATCCTTTCTCTGAACTTTTCCAGTGAATCTATCCTGATGAATGTAATATTAAGACAAAGGCGCATATCAGTATCAACAGGACAAAATTAACATAAAATTAAAATAAGCTTTTTAGGGATTCGATCAATCTAACCCAAGAGATTGTAGACCACCAGTAAACTCCTGCTTCGAGAATTCACACATAGTAGCAGCCTTCATATGCCAAGAGACCACCAACTAAAAAGTATAGAATATAGAATACAAATAAGAATTAATAAGACAACACAATCTGATGTGAAAAAATTGACTTATATTCAAATAATTCTTTCTGGATTATAAATTCAATTGAGAAATTAAAGTAATTTCTCCAAGCTATACTACAAGTACTGAAATGTTTTTTCAATATTAAGTTCATGGTGTTAATAAATTGTTTTTCCAAGTCCATTCCACATACTCCAAAATCAGTAGGGAATTATATATGAAATTATGGCAGCGCAAAGATAATAAGAAACGAAGTGCTTATATCCAACGACTGAAACATGTGCAAAAAAATGCAAGCTGATATTTTGAAATGCACAGGTTAATTTTGCAGCCGAATGAAGTTTCATTCAACTCAATAAACTGCACTGAAATCACAAAATTAGGCAACCTGTTGTAAGGTTAAGAGAATTAATGCTGATCAATACCATGAAGCATTGGTTTATCACAAACGAATAACAAAAGGAGCTCTCAACCAACAAGCTAATAAGTTAGTTATTGTCAAAGTGATACATGTTAACATGAACAAAGCTCAAGCAATTGCACATAATCAAATAAAGTTAAGAAAGAAAAAGCTACATGCACAAGTTCAGATGAAAGTTGTAACTTACCATGACAATATCTTGAGGATCAACCTGCCAAAAGAAAAAGGAGTCTCCTTGTTATTTAAAACAGATAAATAGACAATAGGGGGGATGACAGCAAATAAACCCAGAAAATCAAAATTAATTATAGCTAAATCTACCTGAATGTCATTGCAGAGGAGAGTGATTCCATCAACCAAAATCATATCAGCATAAGGATCTGTAAAATGACAACCTAAAGGTCACAATGTGGAAGTAAAGCATTTTCAGGCCAAACCAATTAAGCTACGAAACAGTGCTTGCAGTAAAAAGTAATAAAATAGAATTTAATATCCAGAACTCAAGTTCATGCTGTCAAAATATTGGGGGGAGGGGGGGCGAAGAAAGGGTTTTGGAAGTTACAGCTCCCCAAAACACAAATTAACCTTGACTCAAACAATCAATTTTTGGCAGGCTCATTAGGCGTGTTATCAAAAGGCTGTATGTGCTAAACCTAATCACCAGCTGCCTTTAAATAGGACAAGCTTAACAAATGCATAAGCATGTGCTACATTTCCTAACAATTATTTATCAAGAAAAGATGGAGCTCGAATGTTAGGCACATAAGATAGGGAGCCCTAACTTCACCCAAAACCATGGCTGAAGGTGAAGGGTTGACCTCCACTCATATGCCCTCCCACACTTGCGAGTGCAACCGATGTGGGACATCATAACAATTCATCCCCCTTCAAACCGGATGTCCACGTACGGCACACTCTGGGTGGCAACCCACATACCAAGGCCCACAACTCAGGTGGCAACCCCCCTCGGGCCCACATCCGGGGTGGCAACCCCAAAGCCCACCATCAGGTAGCCACTTCCCTCGGCCGGCCTGAATCCGGAAGGTCGGACCAAATTACTAGGAACATAAGCTAGGGAGCCCTAACTTCACCCAAAACCATGGCTGAAGGTGAAAGGTTGACCCCCACTTATATGCTCTTCCACACGTGTGTGGAACCGATGTGGGACATCATAACATCGAACACGAATATTACAACATTATGCAATCATCATAGCATCATAAAAATAGAGACTAAATGAAATGATTTACCTTTGTATCTATTGTAAAGCTCCTCTAAATGCCTCGAGTCTGAAGCTGACTTGATATGGGAATGGCTGTAAAATATGTCAAATGCTCCTTCGAATTGCCAATCACTGGACTTCAAAGTTTGGATAGCAATTTTTTCACTGCATAAAAATATGTCAAGGGAAATTACAAAAATTACCAACTTACGAATCTGAGTACATTGGATAGAACACTTAAAAGGGACCAGGCAAAAATGAAATCCAAAAGCCATCAATGGACCGCAAGAAGTTATCAAGTTAAGTCTCATAAGAACATCATAAGTAAACTAAGCATAAAAAGATATTTTACTCTTTCTTTATTTTAATAGGACATGAATATTATTTTACTAATCTAATAATTAATTAATTACAACCAGTGGACAAGACATTGACTACAAGACAACAAAAAGATCGACGATTCAAATTGCTGAGTACCAATCTATAACTGACTCTGATACAAAGAAATTCCTTAAACTCCTTATGTTTTTTAACAACGAAGCAAACTCTAAAAAGGCACTCCCTGCTCAATACCACCAAACTCTAATATTCTTCAAATCTCAATCCAAACATACGGACTAATATACAACTGGAAGAATCACAATATAGGACCCTGCCTATAACTCCTAAGACTACCTACCCTAACTCAGTAAGAGACAGACCTACTATAAATGAGCAGGGAGAATCACAAACAACGTGAAGGTTAATTACAACATATGCCACAAATGATAACAAATAGACATAAAGTTTCATTTATAAACCAGATCATTCGTAGGAAACTCACCCTAATCACTAATTATGTAAACAATTGAACATCAGTGGCCATCAGCATATAAAATTGCAGAAAAGTTGTTCCAGCATTTCACTTCTTAAATTACGTTGAAAGTGGAAAAAACATGAAAATGAGGTGGGCATATTATATGAAGAAGTTTGGACATGGATATTATGGGCTGATAGTGGAATCAAGAAATCTGGCACAAGGGTGGCAACAACTCACAAAACAACTTGTCTCCCGTTCATCAAAATTCTCGCAACCTCACACTCCTTTCTTTTTCTTTTACAAATAGCTAATACAAGCTTAAGTTTTTCTTATATAAGAATCAAAGCTCTAATAAAACCCACCAACTTAGATTAATTTTTTCCTTGTAAAAGAAACCTAATAAGACTTCTCAATTTATAGACTTTTAAAGCTTTTACTAACTCACTAAGAATAAGCGAAGGTGCAGGGAATAAATAATTGTGCAGAGAAATAACACAAGTTTTATATATATAAAAAAAATTAAAAATAAAAAAGCTTCCGCCTTTGAAAGAGCATATTTCTCATAAATATACAACTGCAGAAGGATTCAAGGCTCAAAACAGAATTGAGTGATAAGCTACCTTGCCCCGGTAATTGACATGAACTGCTGAACTTTGTCACGCTGCCCTCTACCCAACTTGTTCTGTCATGTAAAAAACACCACATACCAATTAACTCCTCAAATAACATAAAAAAGTGCCCATAAAATTCTGTTCTTACAGCCATTACTTTACGACTGCTGCTAAAGCAAATATAAAAATTACAACACAATTCAAGAATTGCAAAAAGGTACTGATCAAGAAGCAGTATGAGTTGGAGACTTAAAAGGTTACATGAGAAACGAAATATTACCGAATATAATTCACGTAAAAATAAACAAATTAAGGAAAAATCGAGGCATACCATATTGAGAAGCGCGAAGAAAACCCTAACAGAGGAGATTTGATCCAATTATCAAAGAATGTGAGCTGAAAGTGAGGAGAGAGGAACTAGGGTTATGATTAAACGGTAGAATTTTCTCACAGAGTCGCCCACAGTCTTCCTTTATCTGTTATAATTTGGGGGTTTTCTTTCCTTCTGGTGGATGGATGATTCCTCAGTGCTGCCTTTGATCTTTGGACTAAACAAATTAGCACCACCAGTGCCACTCACCTCGCTCTTGGTGGGCCCCCACAGTTGATCACTTAAGATGCCCGTAGTTGCCTTTCTGCTTTGAGCTGACATCTGACATGGCCCACCACTAGCCAATTTAACTATTTAGTGGTATAAGAAAAATACTCCCTCCCCCAATTATACATTTATTTAATATATAGTAGGTTGTTGTATTAGTGGGTGTGTGGGTCATATATATTAAATATGTTAATGATGAGTGTGGGTTCTATGTGTGTAAAAAATAAAATGTATACCTTTGTTGCGGACGCCTAAAATAGAAAAATGTATATCTTTCTGGCGGACGGAGGGAGTATCTAAATTTCTGTATATCATACTCCCTCCGTCCAATTCTAAGGTATTCATTTGTTTTTTGTACGTGGATTAAGGAGTATTATTATTATATGTAAAATGAGTAGTTGTATTAGAGGGAAGTGGTGGGTCATATTGTGTACTTTTTTACTAAATAAAGGAAATGGATATCTTTGAAGCGAACGTCAAGATATCTTAGAAGCGGACGGAGGGAGTATAATAATTAAAAAATATCAAATTTATTAAAATTTGGCAAAGACTTGTGCATTCTATGGAATCCCATTCCATGAGACGGGTCAAATAAATACCATATTAAAACTCGCGGATCTTCGTTTAACTTATTACCTGATATATATGTGTGATGTCCAGTAGTCATCTTAACTAGTACTTCCTCCGTCCCACAAAAATTGCACCCCCAATTCCAGCACGAAGATTAAGGAAGTGATAACTTTTAGAGGTATAATGGTACTCGGTTCGCTTCTAAGGTATCTATTTTACTATTTTTGGCGTCCGCTTCAAAGTTATTCATTTCCCCTATTTAATAAAAAAGTACACAATATGGCTCACCACTTCCCTCTAATATAACTACTCACTTTACATATAATAATAATCTTCTTAATCCAAATGTAAAAAAACAAATAGATACCTTAGAACCGAACGGAGGGAGTTTTTTTTTAATAAATAAATGATAAAGTATGTTACGTAAAGATGATTTTTTTGTAAATAAAGTGTACGGGGAATGGTGGTTGTTTTTTACTTTTTATTTTTTATGAAAATGTACAAACTTTTGTGGGACAGTCCAAAATGGAAAATGTGTCATTTGAAATGAGACGGAAGGAGTAGTAATTAATTTTTCCGTTTGACTTTTTTTCCCTTTTTCTAAAAAAAATTTCACAGCTGAGTTAGGCTTTTAATTTAGAACATATACTATATTATTGATTATTACATTTATATTATTATTATTCGTAAATAAAATAAGAAAATATTTTCCTTAAAAACACAATTAATATTAATAGTGTTAAAATAATACATAATTGGAAAAAAAATAGATAATAATTTTATTTGAGTTGATCTAATGTACACTTTTGTGTACAATAACAACAGGACCTGTATATAAAAACGGGTTGAATATAAAAATCTAAAAAATCCAACTAACGTCATTCTCCATCTCTTCTCCTTTCCTTCATTATCTCTTCCTCCTCCTATTTCTTCATCGAACCATCGTTCTCTCATCATCACAAGATTGATTCAGCAATTGCTGATTCCCTACGATCATCTGGAGATTCATCACTAAATCGATTGTTGATTCTTTATGATCATTTGGAGATCCATCACTTAATCGAGTGAAATCGATTGGGGATTCGAAATAAAAATTCAAAAATTTATTAGATCTAAAATTAGGAAAACGTTGTTGGAGGTCAAGATGGTAGGTGGGTGGAATTGAGAATGGAAATGTCGGAACAACGGCGGTCGTCGAAGGTCATGGTGGTAGGTATGTGCAATTAAGAATGAAAATGTCGGAACAGCGGCAGAGATGGTTCAGAATTAGCTGTGCTGATTTTACGCTCACGATTTTCCATTGTTCATTGCTTACAGCATTGTCACGCAGAAAATAAATTCCTTCACTTCAATTCTACGTTTTCTATTTCAATTCAACAATTGAAATGATGTGTAATTAGAAGATCAATCTATGAAATTGAGAAATGAACTCACTGGTTTCTACCGTGTATCTGGTTTCTTCTATTTAGAAGATTAAATTGTTATATTATTTAATTTAATGACATTTTAAATGACTATACAAGTTTTACTTTATTAATAATGTATACATTTGTATTAACAAATGTATTATACGTTCTATACTAAAGTAACCTTAAAAATTAATGAATTAGCATAGATTAATTAAGAAAAACTTATACACTATAAAATTATAACATATACACTTTTTTTATACATTGACAAATACTTTTTTTGTTTAATTTACAAATTAAAACTGTATTTTATTAGATTTTAAATACACATTTAAATATTTAACTAAATTATACTCAATCCACGTATTTTCTAATAAATGTATTACATCTTATAATAAAATGTATAATATTTTATACTATAATATATAACTTTCTGAAAATATTATAAATATAATATCAATATTGTTTTTTTTTTAAATAATATATTTATTGAGTAAAACGTATACATTATTAAATTACATCAAATACATTTAATATATGAAAATTTATATTAAAAAAATCATACAATTTTTATATATAAAATTAAAGATATATTTAAGAATAAAAATTTATACAATTACTCCCTCCATCCCATAAAACCTTTCACACTTTCCTTATTTGTTTGTCCCACAAAACATTTCACACCCCAAAAAAGGAAACATCACTTTATTTAAAAACCTCAAAAGCTACTTTAATTTCAAATTTGTCATTTCTTTTTCACACACATATCACTACTTTATACTTTTTTATTACCTAAAAATACTACAATACTCTCCAAAGTCAATAAAGTTGGTCAAAAAGTGCAACTTTTCTTAAATAATAACGTGGAACAGTAAACGTGAAAAGTGAAAAGTATTATGGGACGGAGGGAGTATATGATAAATCATATACATTATCAAATTAAAATAAAAAAATTTCCACAAATCGTAAACAATCCTCTCAATTTTCACTTTTCATAGAACATTAAAATCACCCCAAATTGATTGAAGAACAATAAACTAATTACACACTGAACACATTGAACAATGTCTAAAAATTGTATAATCAGATCACTAATACGTGTGAATCAGATCCATAAAGATTTAGAATATTTCAGCGGAATCATTCCATAGCTTGTTTGGAAGATCTCGTTCGATCCACTCATCAGCGTAGCGTTAATAGATCCATAGCCTTATTCATCAATATTAATAGATCCATAACCTTATTTTGGAAGATCTGTTAGAAACGTTCAGAGAACATGTGTGTGGAGAGACGAGTGAGAGAGGGGTGGCGACGGAGGGAGAAGCAGCGGAGGTGGAGAACGAGAGATGAGAAAGAGATGTGGAGACAGGGAGAATTGATAAAGAAGGAAGCGGAGAACGAGAAAATAGCAGAGGTTAGAGAGAGAGAAAGAATAGGGATATGAGAGAGCGTTAAATTAATGACACATATGAATTGAGTATGGTATAAATACCCAGGTCAACCGGTCAAAATTGATCCAATTGTATCTTAACAATTTAGTACAATAGACTTTGCCTTTTACTTTTTATTATTTAATTAATTATCGCTTTTGATTTATTATAATAATACTTGAAAAATTCATTTAAATGGTTATCACTTTTTCTTTATCAATTATCATTAATTATTAAAAATGTTATCACATTTTATTTTTAAAAGAATATAGTGTTTATTAAATAATTTAATTGGATATATACTACTTTTCTTTAATTAGATATCACTTTTTATTAAAAATGTTATATTTTTTATATGTCCTATACAATTTTCATTAAATAGTTTAGTTGGATGTGTATCACTTTTTCTTAAATCAAGTTATCACTTTTAATTGAAAATGTTATCACTTTTTTTGTCTTTCTTACAAGTTATTTATAAAATAATTTGATTAGTCGAGTATTACTTTTCTATGTTCACATATTTTTTTTCACTAATAAAAATATTATCATTTTTTAATTTATAAATTTTCATGAAATAGTTTAATAATAAATGTATAACTTTTTTTCCTTTTTTTCATTATAAGTATCACTTTTATATTTTTAACTATCAGTTTTAATTTTCTTATTGATTATATTAAGTATAATAGTGTAATTATAAATAATTAATAAAATTTTAAAATATATAAAAGAAGAAGAAAAAATGTCACACTTAATCAATTGCACAGTGGTATGTTCAGCAATGCGTCACTTCCAAGAAGTTGTGCATGGCCAACGGGTGACCGGCCATTGCGGCTTTTCTCATAATTTTTTATTTTATTTACTTATATTAATTGCTTGACTGATAATCCATCTCACGTAAGGAGATTCGTGAAACGGTCTCGCACAAGACTCACCCATAAAATTTTAGGTACATCGTAAAAAAATTTCGAATTTATTAAAATTTTAGGTATATTGAATTTTTGATAAGGTATTACTTCGTATTAAAAATTTTGTTACGGTATCAATATATAAATTGTCAATACTATGGTATTTCGATACATATCAAAATACCATTAAATATTCTATTTTTAGTAATTCAGCATGGTACATTGTACCAACATGATATATGCAATTTAATTATTATTTGTATATTACTCCCTCCATCCCGTTTCAATGTTTACGTTTATTTTTTGCACATTAATTAAGGAGTATAGTATTTTAATAGATAGTGAGTGGAAAGAGGAGTAATATTTAACGTAAAGTGGGTAGATGCATTAGTGTTGGATGTGGGGACCATGGTGATATATTAATTGTTTTAGGTAGGTCTCATATTCCAAAAAAGAAAACGTAAACATTGAAATGAAACGCCCAAAACAGAAATATGTAAACATTGAAATGAGATGAATGGAGTATAAGTTTTCTTTTGTTATATACTCTCTATGTCTCACCATAATATTTACATATTTCCATTTTTGGTGTCTTACCATTAAGTTTATATTTTTTAGATGAACCCACATAAATAATTAAACTAATATAAATAAGGTGTGTCATTGTGGTTAAAGCATGATTTAATAAAATATGATTAATGATGAATTAAAATATAATTATATGGTATTATAGTACTCCCTCCGTCCCGTCCGAATGGTTACATATTTCCTTTTTGGGTGTTCCATCCTAATGATTACATTTTCCTTTTTGGTAAAAGGGACCCGCACATATTAATTACTTCTCTCTCCATGGACCCACATGTCATACTAATACACTTACCCACTACATATTAAAATATTATTTCTCTCACCTCAATACACATTAAAATATTATACTCCTTAATCCCTGTACAAAAAGCAAACGTAACTATAAGGACGGGACGGAGGGAGTATGATTTACAACCCAATAGCTATTATTCTTTAGTAAATTACATTATAATTACTTTAAAATCATACTTTAATCCATCATTCATTATATTTTAGTAAATTATATTTTAACTACTCAATAACATACTTTACCTTTATACTTTCTCTATCTCCTTTTAGATAGCACTTCTCCTTTTATTTCCTCTTCTTTGTAAAATACAAAAGAGATGTGCAAACATAAATTGGACGAATGGAGTAATGATTATATTGTATGACCTATTTCACACATATAAGCTCATCTCAGAATAAAGTTTATCTTTCATTAAATTCCTTTAAAATTTGATATTTTATAAATTTAATAGGAGTAATTGGTTACATTATGTAGATAAATATAATACATATTTTGATTTGGAGGGATTATCTTTTTTTTTTTAAAGTAAACCACTGTATTGATCAGGAAACCGAATGATTGGTGATTACATCATGCATAATAGACAATAGAAGTGACAAATCAAAATAAGTGTAATCAAAGGAAAAAGGCATAAGAGGCTAGTTTATGCGCCTCTAAGTTGGCCATACGACTAACCCAGGTAAAAGAGGCACTTTCAAATTTGGAGTCAAGTGAGATGATTTCTTCAGCAATACTACCAAAGTAGGAGAGGTTCATACCTAGCTTTGTGAGGGGTAGATATAAGGTTTGGGAATCTACTTCAAGGATGACACTCTTGATTCCCTGTTCATGGGTAGTCTCTACCTTCTTTTGAGCAGCCAGGGCTTTACCAATATCCACTATGTAACAGACTTTCATGAGCTCAGCAAAGCACCAACAAATTCTACATCTATAATCCTTTGCAACTCCACCTATGCCCGTTTCCAATCTTCTCTATATAGATGTGTCAGTGTTAATTTTGATGGCATCACGTTGAAGACGTTGCTAGTCATAATCTTATATGCTGGGGGGTCTTCTTTGGAGGGGTGCTTTTACTTTTCAATATTCCTGTATGTGACTTATTGCAAAAGAATAATTGTGTGTTGAGTTTAATATTTTCTTGTGGAAATGTAATTGATTACTCGCATACCAAACACACCACAGAAGTGTGGCAAAAGTGCACTGGAATTTATGTGATTTATTATTTACAATAGCTTTAATCCATTCTGATAGCATCAGAAGAGACCCACCATCTTCAAAGACAATCTTCAGTGGAGATTGAGTAAAAAAGCATGATTCCATTAACGGTCTCTCAGCGCATGCTCCTCTATTTCAATATCAACACCACACCTAATGCAAATGGGGTCGACATCAACGCATCTACTCACCAAGTTTATGCTAATAGGTAAAATTCCTTTCTGGCAGCACCAAATGAAAGTCTTTATTCTAGAAGTAATGTCAAGTGCCCACACCCATTTCCAAAGTTTATCCTCTCAAGTATCCAAAGAATTTTCCTCTATGTGTTCAAGTTCTAGTGCAATAAAATAGCCACTTTTAACCGAGTATGTTCCATCCTTACTGAATTTCCACCTAAGAAAATCTGGTCTTGGTCTCCTCCAAATAGAAATTGAAATAATTCTCTCCACATCATTGGGTGAGAAAACCATCTGGAGTAAATCTGCATCCCATCCTCTTCTATCAGGTAGCAAAAATTCTTTAACTCTTGTGTTCTCCGAGAATGCACCTCTAGGGTTACAAATTTTTGTGGAATCATCTCTTTCTACCCATGGATCCTTCCAAGGTTTGATACTTTCACCATTTCTGATTAACCATATAAGCCCCTTATGAAGAATATCTCTCCTAGCCATCAAACTACGCCATGTGTAACTAGGATTGAAACCAATAGTCGCCGAGTAGAAGTCCCCTCTAGGGAAGTATCTTGCCTTGAGGATTTTTTCTAGCAATGACCCTTGATTGTGAATAAGGCGCCACCCCTGCTTAGCAAACATTGCTTTGTTGAAAAAGGAAAATTTTCTGAATCCTAGCCCTCCTTCCTTTTTGGGTCTACATAATTTTGTCCAAGCTACCCAGTGCACTCTCCATTCAGAACCTTTCTACCCCCACCAAAAGCGAGCGATTGCCGAGTTTATTTTAGCAAAAATGTTTTAAGGTAGGAGAAAGCAGCTCATGACATAAATAGGAATTGATTCAGCCATTGATATTATAAGGACTGTTTTGCCTACATGTTGCATTTCCAATCTTTAAATTTTTCTCCACTCGGTTGACAATTTCTCTAAAGACAGCCCCTTTTGACTGCCCAATATTTGTATGGATACCAACATATACTCCATGTTGTTGAACTCTTCAAACTCCGAGTTGATTTGCAAGAGCACCAGATATTTGGTCCTCCACGCCTTTGCTGAACATGATATCAGATTTGTCCAAGTTTATGATTTGCCCCAAAGCATTCTCATACACCTTCAGGATGCGTTGTATGACACCAATTTCTGTAGTATTTGTCCTCCTAAAAATTAAATTGTCATCTGCAAAGAACAAGTAAGAGATAAGATGTGCTCGTCGACATATACGAACTCTGTGTAGTGCTCCTTTCTCAATGTTTCTCTGGATAATAGCCGACAAGGCCTCTGCACAGAAAAGAAATAGATAATGAGATAATGGGTCTTTATGTCGAAGGCCTTTAGAAAGGTGAAAAACAGTGGAAGGCTCCCCCATTAATCATCATAGAAAATGAAACAATGGATACATATATTATAATAGTGTCAACAAGTGGAGAATTGAAACAAAGTTTCAGTAGAATTTTTTCCAAAAACACCCATTTTACCCTATCATAAGCTTTACTCATATCAAGTTTGAAAGCAAAGAGACATTTCTTAACAGTTTTATTATGTTTCATGGAATGAAAAATTTCATAAGCAGCAAGACATTGTCTGTTATAAGTCATTCAGGCATAAAGACATATTAGCAAGGGTCAATAATAAATAGGAGGAAACTTTTAAGTCTGTTAGCAATGGTTTTGGTAACTTAAGAAGAACGTTATAGAGGCTAATTGGGCAGAAGTTGGTAGGGATGGAAGGATTTTTCTTTTTTGGAATGAGGATTATGTGGGTGTGATTAAAAGCAGATGGGGAGTAACCATTGTTGAGGATGTTAAGCACGGTATAAACAGTTTTGTCACCAATAATATTCCAGATTTTTTGGTAGAAGATGGCTGACATACTGTCCGGTCCTAGGGATTTGGTGGGGTACATTTGAGATAAGACAGTTAAGACCTCTTCCCGTAAATGGTTGGGATAGTGTATTTTGTATTTCATTTGTGACTTTCCACGGCCTCCACAGCTTCAGTCATGTCTAGATCATCCTTCGTTGAGAATAAAGATGTGAAGTAGTCCTTGAAGACCTTTGTGATATCCTTCTTCTCCTTTCATCGAACATCATTGTTGTCATTGATGAAATCAATTTTGTTCCGCGATCTGTGCCCACTAGCTACCTTATAGAAAAAGCTCGTGTTTTTGTCCCAATCTCTCATCCAACTAACCCACGTTCTCTTAAGCCATAACACTTCCTCTTTTATATGAAGAGCAGTTTACTTTCAAGGATTTTTCAGCTTGTATGTTCTCTTGATTAGCTAGAAGTGTATGGATTGTAGTGAGAGCTCTTTTTCCCTTTTCAATTTCTCTATGTAAGTTTGCAAAAGGTTCATTATCCCATTTTGAAAAAGCAATCCCGCACCTATGAATCCTATCAGCCGTGTTATCTTCCAAAGCATTCCTACCCTCACCCCAAGCTACTTTGATGATAACAGTGCATGATGTTTCCTAAAGCCACTTACTTTCAAAGTGGAATAATTTGGTATGTCCCTTATTACTATGTGTACGTTTCTGTTTTCTCCAATTAATTTCAATGGGATAGAAAGCCTAATGATGAGAGTGAAAATAAGTGTATTTTAGTGTCCAATTTAACATATTTTTAATAAGAATTGTTATCATATATTAGCACAAGTGTCTTATATTTGATATATGTGAGAAAAAGGTACACTTGAGGTGTTTTATTGTGTTTTAGGTGGAAAAAGGATCAAAAGTGCAAAGTTGGAGAAAAATGTGCAACTTATGTAGGAATACTGAAAAATGCACGTCCAACTTGTGTAATTTTTCTGTATTATTTTGGAGCTCTGAACTAAAAGTGTAATATATGGTTGGAAATATACTGAAGAGAGGATTTTTTTGGCTTAAAGAACTCCCCAGTCGAATTCAAAACGAGAAAGTTATGATCAAAGTGGTGACGTCGCACAAGCTGTGCCGAACAGAATGGCTGTGCTACTTTGTATGACTTGTTATATATTCAAATGTTGGATTCTCTGTTTGTTCTTTATATGGATATAAATTCAAGGAAAAGAGAATCACGTGAGCGCAAGAATTACTCAAATTGGAGGTCGGATGTGGAAGTTATGTGTGAAACAATGAGACGGCGCAAGCTTGCTCAACCACGGAAGTCCGCTCGACCAGAATCATCTTGGTCGAGCAGATGAATTTTGGTCGAGTAAAATATCCAAATTCTTACAGAAGGTTTGCTCGACCATTGCTCGACCAGTGCAGGTTTAGTTGAGCAGAATGTCGTTGGTGATATTTTTGGTAGTTTCGGGTTTCTTTTACCAAATTTGACGTATGTCTCAAGCAAAAGTCCATCCAAGGCCTATAAGGAGAGCTTACAAGTATAAAAGGGGGTGTAGATCACATCATTATTCATTAGATTGGAGATTGGATTGGAGGAGAACGACAACACAATCATCCTACACCCCACAAGGGGGATCACCCCCCAACCATCATCTGTATCCTTTCCTCCATCCATCCATTACTTTGAAGATTCGTTTGTGGAATCAAGAGGTGAACCAAGAGGAGGATTCAAGACGGAGAAGGATGCGACAACTCCCTCATCTAGGGTTTTATTCGTTTCTTAATTTATCTTGTATTTTCCAGACATATGGGTAAGATCTATCCAACCCCCCATGATTGTTCTTTACAATATTATGGGCTAGAACCGTTTTGGTAGATCTAGGGTTTATGAAGGTTTTATGAATTAATTAAAATCTCTTGTGTGTCCTCCGTACAACACTACTTGTGGATTTATTTTATATATGATTATGCTTTCTTAATCCATATTCACGGTCATTTTGTGCATCTTCAATTGGTATATAGAGTCTGAATATATATCTTGGTTGTAGATTGAGAGCGTTCACCGCTGAATAGGATTCCATATTATGATTCTAAGTGAGGAGAATCCGAAGCTTCATTAGAACTATCATATATGAATGTTTATTAATTGAATTGAATTCGGGTTAGTAAGCAGGATAAAGAGAGTAATTTTATAGTACCCATAAAGAGAGATTATATCGGGTTAGATTCCAAACGTGGGAAATAATTGATACTGATAGTACCTATAAAGGGAGGTGGAATTATGACTCTTGCTCCGAGGTTATTCACACGTGCTACACGCATATTTACTTGTGTCTATGGAGTAGATTTGCATAATTTAGTGATGCGTTCATAGTCCACAAGGCAGAGTCAGCCTGCACTTGAGAAGGAAGTTAAGTAGTAAAACTGGATTACCCTAGAGCTACCTATTCTCCTACTTGATCCACTTTCGTATTCTTCTAGTGTTTATTTATTTTAATTGTTATTTAATATTTTTTTTAGATTATTAATTAAATCTCAAACCTTGTTGCTTTGTCTTAATTAATTTAGATAATAATTAAATTGATAATACGCCGTCCTTTGAGTTTGATATTTCACTTGGTCGCTTGCTTAAGCTGCAACCGATATCCTTAATACTTGGGGATTAATTTTGTGTGCAAAGAAAACGCGCATCACCTAGTGAGATGGGTAACTTTGTAGCTAGGAAACTTGCTAATTAACTCTGCATTTGCAACACCCGTGTCAAGTCTTTCTTGAATATTATTTTCATCCACCTGCCCGTTTGTCCATGTGAAATTTATTCCTTCAAAACCCAGATCAACTAGCCCGCATTTTTCTAAGCAATCTCTAAAATCATCCATTTTTGCTCCAGACGTGGGCGTCCCCCAATTTTCTCAAGTTCAAACATGATCTTGTTAAAATTTCCAAGACAGAGCCAAGGCCAATTATCATCATTAGCTAATTCCTCCAGCAGGCTCCATGTTCTCCATTTTTTATTTTCTTCTGGCCACCCATATATTCCAATGAAACGCCACTTCCCATTCGCATTTTCTGCACCAACCATCACATTTATATGATTCAACGATGAAGACAAAATCCACAGCGAGTAATCCTGATGCCATAGTAAACCTAAGCCTCCCTTGCGACCTCTTCTAATAACAACACAGTCCACATCAAAGAAAAAATCAAAACCCAACTTTCTCGATAGAATCTCAAGTTCAAAACACAATAACTTTGTCTCACAGATAAAAACAAATGTGGGATCTTTGGATTTTATTTCCTTTTTAGCGCTGGAAATTTTTGTGGGTTCCCAAGCCCACGACAATTCCATCTGACACAACTCATTGTTGTTGGCGGAGTAGCATGCATGCTAGCTCCGTCATTTGTAAGTGTTGAGAGTAGAATTTCACGTATTTTAGGTCTCACATTACACTGTTTTTGATAGAATGTAGCCATAATTTTATATAAAATAGCGTGGTTTTCATATCTTACATAATTAAGGTGCTACTAAGGTGTTTTATTGAGTTTTAGGTGGAAAAAGGATCAAAAGCTCAAAGTTGGAATGAAGAGTGAAAATTAGAAGAATGCTGAAAAACGCACGCTCACATTGCGTAATTTTTTTTGTATTCTTTTGAAACTCAAAACTGATAGTGTGATGCATGGTTGGAAAGTTACGGAAGAGAGAATCGTTTTGGCGTAAAAATCACTCAAATTGGAGTTCGGATGAGAAAGTTATGCTCAAAATCGTGAGGTCGCGCAGCTGCCGACGGGAATTTTCGAAAATTAGCCCATCTTTCATATTTCTTGGAGAACAATTAATTTCTTTAATTATCTCATTCTCTTCTTATACCTATATATATTTCACATCATTATTCATAAGAGACACCACCCTCCACAAGGGGATCACCCCCATCCATCTATCATCATCCATATCCATCACATCATCTATTCACACCGAAGGAGATTCAAGGATTATTCAAGAGGGAGATCAGTCAATCGGAGAGACGGAGAAAGAAACGAAATAATGCCGACACTAGGGTTTTTCTAATCCTTTCTTTTATTTTCTTTTATCTTGATTTGTGGTATGAATTGCATAGTCATGAGTGTTGTTTGTAACCTCATGGACTAATTTCTTATATAGTTCTAAGGTTTGATGGTTTGACTTAATTGATTTGGGAACCTAGACCAAGATTGGGATTTTATGCTGTTGATATTCTGAATTTATTTAATTTAATCAGACTTTGCTTTTTTGCTTCGTAACGTCTTCATAATAGTTTCATGACATACACTATAATGCTTGATTTATTATGTTAGCTTGTGTGCGTTCATGATTGGTTTTGTCTATCTGTTAGGTATTGGAGTAGTTCCACTATAAATACTTTAATTCCATGAACTGGTAAATCAGATACTTGAATTGTTTAGTGGAATAATGCAATTAGACATTCAAGTAGGAAGTGAATAAAACCTTGTAGTAATTTCAGAGATAATATCTCGTTAGTTGAACTTACCATCCATAGGTATTGATATTTGCTTTGATTAGTATCTAGAAATGATGCTTGGTAATATTTACGCACCTTAGAAAATAAATCAGAGCATACTGTTAGCTTAAAATTGGGTCATATCTGGTGGGTTAACAGGGCTATGTGGTGTATTTTCATAGAAGCTGCATGAATGAACAATTGGAAGTCTAGATTCCAAATTAATTGGTCTATACCTATACCTTAAAACTGTTGATTCTCTCTTGATTTAATCTCGATTATTCTTCTTTGTTTTATTTATTCAGTTATTTAATTTTGTAGTCTCTAGATAATTAATTCACAACTCCTGAGATTGGTTACCCTATTCTGATTAAGCTAGTAATAATTAGAAAATAAATAGTTAACTGTCCTTTTGGGATCGATAATTTAACTTGATCGCTTGCAACTACAATTGATATCCTTCACACTTGGGGATTTAATTGGAATGCGTACAAAACGCCTATCAGTAAGTTTGGAACACTATTATCCATCAACATGGTATCCTTCATATTGGCTGCTTTAGTTTTTTTCTTTTTTAATCTAGGGTATTCTACCTTGTCCTAATACTCTTCTTCTTCGATGGCCCTTTTACCGAGTGCAAAGGGAAAGCTAGAATCATTATCGACCAATGATTCAATTTTGAGGGCCCGAGCTTCGCGTTTCCAAGAAAAATGCTTGAGTGCTTGAAGTGATGAGTTGTTTTGAGTATTATGCTGAAAGGTGGGAGTTTCTTAGAGTAAGTTAAGAAATAAATTGGGTACTGGGAATGATGAAAGGTTTTGGGTATTCTGATGAAGGGTGTGAGTTTCTTGGAGTAGGTTAAGAGACAAATTTCCAAGAATGATGATAGAGGAGGTGTGCAAGTCAGGATGGGAGAGGTTAGTATTGATTTGGTCAGCAGGTGGGTGGGTGATTTAGGAAATAACAGTATTTTGGGTGGGATGCACATCATTGAAAAGGAGAGAGTTGTGCAGAGTCTTAAAAATATGCTTAGTGGGGACAATGAAGATGTGAAGTATAGGTGAATTGTTGGAGTTGAGAGTTTGGGGTTTAGGAAGTAGGATGTCAGAAGTTGTACTAAGTGGGCTCGTGGATTGAGGATATTTGTTTATACTTGGGGTCCTTGTAGTGGTGTTCTCATTACTATGCAGGGATGGGGGTGTTCTGGTGGAATTTGCATGTTAAGAAGAGGATTTTGTTTATTTGTCTTCATGGGTTTTGGGTTTTTTAGGGGTGAGGCTTTTAGGGAGGGGCCATATCCGAAGGATCTGGGCATTCGTCACGATCATATTGTTCACAAGCTTTAAAATAGTGACCAATCTTACCACAACAAAAGCAATAGTATGGAAGAGCTTCATATTTGAAGGGCATCCACACCTTGTTGCCCCTAAATTTTATAGGCATCCCATGAATCAGCGATTTCGAGATATCTAGTCCCACTTTGAATCTGATGAATTTACCATATCTTTGCTCCTCCAGGGGATCAAACATGTATCTCTAAATTGCCTACTTTTTTTGCTATCTGCTTTAAGGTAGCTTCCGAGTGACAGGATATTGGGAAATCATAAGTTTTTATCCAGTAAGAGGCTTTATTAATCTGGACAGTGGAAGGTTGTTCACTCCCAGACAGACTAGTGATTGTGAAAAGAGATCCGTCAAAATGCCATGACTAGTTTTTAAGAACACATTTGTGATCTGCGGCATCATCAAAATTGAATATGATCATCTTATTTCCCCAATCCATCGCCGTCATTTTTTTCTTCTGTCGGAATGCCTTTGTCATGACCTTAATTACAGCAGATAGGTTGTATGATATTTAAGTGCATAAGTTCCCTGCCATACTCCTATTTTGTAACCCTCTATCCTCATTTCCCCCTTCCACAATATCCCCCAAATCAAGAATATCGTCATCAATTTTTTAGGATTTAGTCATATCTAGTTCACAAGAAGGATAATCTAGGCTGATCGAATTTGTGGAAGACCTGCAGAGAAGAAGAGAAACAAAACAAAACTACAAGAAAACACACAATACCAGTGCAATCAAAAGGGAAGAGAGAGAGAGAGAGAGTTAAAAGAGGAGAGTAAATCAAAGAAAGAAAAAAGAAATGGAAGGCTTAAGAGGGACCAGCTAATCAGACGGCAACAAACCAGAGATGGAATCCCTAACCCTACCCCACACTGAAGGAACAACTATTCCTTACGAGAAGAGAACTTTGGAGGGATTATCATATTAAACTAGATCCACGAGATATTTTTTAAATTAATCAATTAAAATTAATATTAAGCCCTAAAAATAAATATTAAATTATACAAATAAAATAGATCATAAACCACTTAAAAAGATAAAATAAAAAAAATTATAGATGAAACAGTTTCATATGACAATTTTCATTTGATTTGATTATATTTTTAATTTAACCCAGAATTAATATAACATGGAATATATACATTTTAAAATTTTACATTGTTAATATTTAAATCTCACAATGTAATGTAATTTTAATATATTTAAATACTTTTATGGGCTATTATTAAAAATACTCGTATATTTAAGTTAATTATGAATCCCAACAATAATTAACTTATATATCAAATCTACTTAATTTATATATTTTTTATTTTAATACCCCTAATATTCAACTTATAATACCCAATGTGTCCTATGGGTGAGTGTGTCGGTTCTGATGTCGATATGAATATCACTTCAGATCAAGTGTCAGTTTCAATGTCGGTTACAATATCGGTAATGTTGGTACAGATCCCGATACAGACGTCAGTTTTGATGTCGGTATGGATTCCATGTCAGTTACCATATCGACGACCGCCGACGGCAGCAGGCGGAGACTAGCGACCAACTGGCGGTCGGCAGGGGTGGCAACGAGGGGTGGTGAGAATGATATTTGTATAGATTAAAGAAATGAAGGTTAGTTTGAATAGTAGGGACAATAAAATCCAAAAAATTGTAATTTAGGTAGAATTAATATAAAACTTGTTTGTTGTTGGTATCGACTTCCTTTGGATCTATTTTTGACACTTTTGTCCATTGACATTACTTTTATTATAATAATACAATGTAACATTATTATGATGAATTTATTTTAATTCATGTTATTAAACTTAGATAATTAATACTTTGTATTAATTTTATACCTAAAAAGATTGCATTACACCTTAAAAGGTCAATAAAAGTACTAAAAATCAACTTTTTTTAAAATTTCATGTCTACAATTAATTCGAGATAGGAGAGGAATAATAAATTTTATTTTATTCAGAAAAAATTTCAAATTAAAGCTAATTATATTTTTAAATTAATATACATAATTATAAACAAAATTAATCAACTAAAAATCATATATTAAATGAACCGTCAGAGCCAAAATAAATAATTACCCAAAATACAATGGTAAAAATTCAATATCATCACAACAACTTTATATATTTTTTACCAAAAGTAAAATTTGGACCAAAATATTCCCTTAATTCTCTCTACCCAAACCTTGTCAACTGCCCCAAAGCACAATGATCGGGATTATCCCTCTCGCTGGATTTAGCGTTGCTAAAGTACCGTCTCGAGACCCCTCCGTGCTTAGCCCCAGTTGAGATCTGCTCATCTACAAGACACATATTCAAGAAGCTGCTGCAAATCTGACTTGAGTTGCCTGAAACAACAAATGCGGGACTTGATTTGCGTTACCGGTAAATAGCAGTTCTCATGTCGTTGGAAAATAGCTGATCTCATGCCGCGAAAAAAAATAAACTCGAGACCTGATTTGCGTCCACTGCAGATCTGATCGTTGCTTCGGAAGGAGGATTTACTACTTTCTATTGCTCCAACAGTTTCCATTTACATTTGCTTGTTAACACCTCTCAGCATCCAAGAGAAGCAGAAGAAATTTTATTTCTATACCTTCATGCTACTTCTTATATTACTGGTCAGATTATATTTATGGATGGAGGATTCATTGTTAATGATTTCCTAAAATTTGAACTACGCAGAGGAGAGCTGAGCGTCTCCATCCCAATTGCCATTTGGATTGGGTATAGGATAAGATGGTCTTTTTTTAAATGTCATGGGTAATTTGGTCAAGTAATTGGTTAGAAATGATACTTTCTTATCTATACATGAATAAAAATGATACTCCCTCTGTCCCACACCACCCTTCACACTTTCCTTTTCTATCCGTCCCATACCACTCTTCACACCTCAAAAATAGCAAAAGAATTTCCTAAAATACCCTCAAATTGTCGTCATTTTATATGATTATCACATTTAAAAACTCATTAAACTTAAAAAAAACATACAAATTAATATTAACCCACTAATTAAATTAAAAAAAACATCACTAATCTAAAACCCCCAATTTCCGAATCAAAGTAGAATATCGTGCAAATTAACCAACACCCTCCCCTATTCTCTCTCTCTCTCTCTCTGTCATTTCTTTCTCAATTTGAAGAATCATCATGACCTACATCTCTCTCTCTTGTATTTGAAGAACCCTAGATCTTCATTGTTCTTTCCTGTGAATCCATCCATTTGTTTCCCTAAAGCCCTAGACCCCGTCTCATACAATGTTGGAATTGAAAATTTTAGCTTCTGTGATTTCCTCTGAACCCCCTCCCCCCCCATATAACTCTTTTTTTGAATCTGACCTTATAATCTTTCTTTTGAGTAAGGCGGCGAATTTGTCAATTCTGATCATCTTCTGGTCCAAGAGTTCGATTTGGCTAGAACCACCTCAGATACAGTGGTTCCCGAGTCTCCCTCATAGGGTCCTTTGCTCGATGCTACTATTCCCAACTCCGACCTAGTTGGAACCACCTTTGATACGGTGGTTCTAGAGTCTCCCTTATTCAATCCTTTGTTCGATGCTATTGTTCCCTACTCTTTGTTGCCTGACGCCGTTATGAAGAGAATGCACTGCCCGATGATGGACTTTCGAAGGACATTAAAGTATATCTCTTCAAACTGATTTACATTCGATTTCTAGCTTGGAGGTATATTTTTTGTTCTTCATTCTCAAATTAGGGCTCTTGAGTAAATGCTTTTTTAATATGCCCTATGAGGCTTGAAAACGTGACTAATGTGTTGGTATGCCCTGCAAGGCTTGGTGGCTAATGTGCTTGTGCCTGTGGTGATCATGTTTTGTGCCATGTGATGGCTATTGTGTTTATATGACAGATTATGTTATGGTTAATGCACTATGATGGTTAATGCTTTCTACCCTGTGATGATTAATGCTTAATTTGCTCTATATGATGGAATTTTGAGTCACCAATATGTTCTTTTATACCTATTTAGAAGATTTTTTCAATTTCTTTAATAGACTACAAGTCACCAATAGGTATAAAACACCTCTTAGGAGACCTTGCATGATTATGTTCTGAGGGCACAAAGAAAAAAAATATTGCTATGCTCTGTGAGGCTTGGTGGCTAATGTGTTTGTGCCTTGTGATGGCCATGTTTTGTGCCCTGTGATGGCTATATGATTGATTAAGAAAATAAATGTTGAGGTTGAGGTTGTGATGAGAGTAAAAATAAACGTGTTTTAGTGTCCAATTTAACATATTTTTTATGAAGATTATTATCATATATTAGCACAAGTATCTTATATTCAATATATTTGAGAAAAGGTGCGTTTGAGGTGTTTTATTGTGTTTTAGGTGGAAAAAGTATCAAAAGTACAAAGTTAGAGGAATGCTGAAAAATGCACGTCCAACTGATGTAATTTTTTTTGTATTTGTGTGGAGCTCAAAACTGAAATTGTGATACATGGTTGGAAAGCCACATAAGAGAGGTCGTTTTAGCATAAGAAACACCTCAATCGAAGTCCAAACGAGAAAGTTATGATTAAAATGGTGACGTCGCGCAAGCTGTTCCTACTCAGCACGATTGTGCCACTTTCCATGACTTGTTATACCTTTAAATGTTAGAGTTTTTATGAGTTCCTTATATGGATAGAAAATCAAGGAATAGAGGATCGCGTGAGCGTAAAAATTACTCACATTGGAGTTCGGATGTAGAAGTTATGCGCGAAACAGTGGGACTGCGCAATGTCGCTCGACCAAGGCCAACTCCGCTCGACCAAGAGCTGTTTGGTCAAGTTGGGACACGTCAGCTCTGAATCGTCGGGATTTCACCTCTAGTGCATGTATGTTTGTATTTTTTACAAAAAAGCCCAGTAAAGGTCCATAAGGAGAGCTTACAAGTATAAAAGGGGATGCAAATCACACCAAGAGGCAACAATCATTCTACACCCCACAAGGGGGATCACCCCCCACACATTCTCTATATCCATTCTTTCTTTCATCCATCCATCACTGTGAAGATTCATTTGTTGAATCAAGAGGAGAACCAAGAGGAGGATTCAAAATGGAGAAGGACGCGACGACGCCCACATCTAGGGTTTTATTCGTTTCCTAATTTATCTTGTATTTTTCATATATATGGGTAAGATTTATCCAACCCCCATGATTGTTCTTCTCAACATAATGGGCTAGAGCCTTTTTGGTAGATTTAGGATTCTGAAGGTTTTTATGAATTAATTGAACTTTCGTGTGTATACTCCGTACAACACTACTTGTGGAATTATTTTATATATGATTATGCATTTTTAATTCATAATCTCGGTCATTTTGTGCATCTTCAACTGTTATATAGAGTATGAATATATATCTTGGTTGTTGATTGAGCCCGTTCACTGCTGAACAGGATTTCATATTGTGATTCTAAGTGAGGGGACTCAGAAACTTCATTAGAACTGTCATATATAAATGTTTATTAATTGAATCGAATTCGGGTTAATAAGCAGAATAAAGAGGTTAATTTTATTGTACCTATTAAGGGAGATCATATCGGGTTAGAGTACTAATAATAGGGGGAATTGATATTGATAGTACCTAGAAACGGGGGTGAAATTATATCTATTGCTCCAAGGTTATTCATATGTGTTAAACGCATATTTACTTGTGTTTATAGAGTAGATTTTCATGGTTTAGTGATGCGTCCATATTCTACAAGGTAGAGTCGGACATTGATACACGAAAGGGAAATTAATGAGTGAAACCGAATTACCCTAGAGCTACATATTCTCTATTCTTGAGTGACATTGGCATTCTTCTAGTGTTTAATTTATTTTATTTGCTATTTTAATTAATTGTTAGTAGTTTAATAATTAAATCCCAAAACTTTATAACCTTGTCTTAATTAATTTAGTTAATATTAAATTGATAATACGCCGTCCTTTAGGTTCGATATTTAACTTGGTCGCTTGCTTAAGCAGCAATTGATATCCTTTATACTTGGGGATTAATTTTGCGTGCAAAGAAAATGCACATCATGTTGCTTTGTACCCTGTGATAGTTAATGTTTGATTTGCTCTATATGATGGAAGTTTTGAGTCACCAATAGGTTTTTTATGCTTATTTGGGATATTGTTTCCATTCTTTAGTGGACTATAAGTCACTAATAAGTATAAAACAGCTGTTAGGAGGCCTTGCTCAGTGAAGATAATTTTCTGTGGGCACAAAGAGAAAAAAAATTCAAACAAAATCATTTTCTTCCATTAAAACAAGTTTACATCTAGAATAATAGCAAAACGACATTCTATTGTCTATTTTTTATGCTGTAAATATCAAAAAGGGTAAAAGTTTACCTAAATATCAATGTTTACTGCTTAAGCAATTCAAACACATCAAAATGACGATTGTTTATTCTGTAAACATTCAAAAGATTAATGCCTAACATAAATATCTAAATCTTAAGTGGTGCAGTAGACTTGAAATGTCATAAACAGACTCATAGATAGATTCACTCAATAATCTCGTTGATGCATGCTCTTACCAAGTTTTCATCAACTTCTAGGCTGATAGGCAAAGCATTCTCTTGATCAACTTTCCTTTCCCCATGTGTAGCAACTTGTAGTTGATACCTCCATTGACCTTCATGATTTTTAAAAGACCTTGCAGACTTAGAAAGATATTGTTAATTGTAGAGGCAGTGATATTTCATAAGAGATCTCTACATTCCTTATCAAATCATCAATATTATAACTTGCAGTTTCCACTTGTAAGGACTGTAAGGCTTTAAACCATCCCAAATTATTGACATTTGTGTTTGCTGAGTTTGGAGGCTGGTTTAGGAATCTAATATTAAATCCATCAGATGTTGCAGCCCTACTAAACTCTGGATTATTACTAAGAATGTGGGGTTTTTCATTATCTTGTTGGATAATTATATTTTTGCTCATATGTGGAGGCTATTTTTCTTTTATAAGGTATAATCTATTACAATAGTATGGAAAAAAAAAAAGGCATATAAATGTCATCTTTTTGAAAAATCAAAAGTTTAGGTGACTTGAATATGCTTTAAACTAGATGATGACCTAAATAATGAGGTCTGATAGTTTACCTAATTAATTACACAATCCTTGATGTCATCTTTATTGACGTGATCGATGGTTTTAGTAACCATAGTCCCCTGAACTCGGTTTTTGGAATTTCTTTGTGCTAGTCATGTCTTTGTGAAGTGGATATGCCTATTTCCACATCAAATAGTACATGTCCATCACTAGAAAATATTGGCCTTGATACTGCACACATGAACATTACCTTTGTAATAAACCTTTTGGACATGCATGCTCTATTCCTCTCTCTTGGTACTAGATAATACCTCTCCTTGACCCGAATCGTATAGAACCATTTCTCATCGACATGAACCACATTATGCATTCCATCAAACACAAGCTTATTTGATAAAATGTTATGATTTATAGCCTGCAATAATTAAGCCTTTAGAGCTTTTTTTTGTAGTTAGGTCATACTTTATGACATTGTGTGTGCTTTGATTGCTCCTTGTGTGATCCACCTTCCAATAGTACTTTTACTGACTTTTAACTCAGTTGCAAGTGCTCTGATTGTAGATCTTCTTTCAAAAGGAATATCCATAATTGCATGGATCAAACTGTACCCTTTTAGCAGGCGTTAGCACTCATTTCTTATTTGAAATGAAGTGGAGTGGCAGACCCATAACCAACTTTTTCTGGGCATCTACCCATATATTGAAAATAGTTCTTCTTGAAACTCCATATTAATTATCTGCTGCCTCCTTTGTATTCCCATAATTTATTTTACCATCATTGTTGTTGAAATTGTTCAATTGAATTTCTTGTCAGTGGGGTGAGATTTGGATTTGGAGTTGCCATTAATGCAAATGCTTTTTTCTTGTGTTGATTTTAATGCCTGGCCTAATATTTATTGTGTTGAATTGGAGGGAAATTTTTAGAAAATTGAAAAGGGGAAATTAATATGCAATTTGATGAAAATTTTCAACTTTTTTAGGGTTTAGGTGGATGATGGGACAACTTATTTTGGAGGGAATTAATTCATGTTATTTCTAAATGTGATGTGTAATGTTCAAACAGAAAAGTGTAATAGACTTAATTATTTGTATTTACTGTAACATACTCCCTCCGTCCGAATTCAAGTGTATCATTTGCTTTTGAGCACGGAGATTAAAGAGTATTGTTATTTAATGTGTAGTGGGTAATTGTATTAGTGGAGGTGTGGGTCCCATTTTTTAGTTGTATTAGTGGGTGTGTGTGGATAAAAAATGAAATGAGACCCTTGGGGGCGAACGCCCAAAATAGAAAAATGATACCCTTGAAAGCGGACGGAAAGAATATTTGTAATAGACTTATTAATTCATTTTTGTACGGCTAAGGGAAGATGGGTTATTTGGGATTAACTTTAATCTCAAATGATCATCTACCCAAATGTACAATTTTACCCTAAAAATAAGAGTTGAAAAAGTTTAAAAAAAGTTTAATTTTTTTAAACATGGAATAGTAAGTGGGAAGCTTGGTTCGGGATGGAGGGACTATAAAATTATTTGATTGTTGGTAATGATATTTGTATGCATAAAAATGAGTAATTTTTTCTCCCGTAAAGTTGTGTTATACTTTAAAAAAATAGAATAAAATAAATAAACAAAATAAATAATTGGACCAGATTTGTTTTGTTATTGTGAATCTCAGTAGTTACCAAACCGTTTCAATTTGCCATTGGTTTAAGATGATTATATTGTATTACTGGAGAGATTATAACTTTAAATCATCAAATGATGACCTAACTGCATAATAAACTTAACCAGATCATTATCATGATTAGAACATGAGGAAGTGAGTAATCATAGAAACACTCAAGAACAGGAACCAATCACTATTCTAGAAAAGCAAATCAAGAAAGCTTAATAGTACCTTTCTCCCAGCAGGTTGTTGTAAAGAATGTGTTATATCAGCCACCTGAACAAAGTCATTTTAGGGAAAAATAAATTTCAGAAAATGCAGGATAGCATGCAATCTGGATGCATTCATTATGATGTGTGAGAAGGGTTTAAAAGTGGATCAAAAATCTTACAACAGGACACTGAGCCTCCCTCATCCACTCCAAGTTGCGTGGATCAACAATCAAGGCATTTGCAAATAGACCAAAGTTAAGATGTGTGCTGCCAATAAAAATCCAACTTTGGATCCTTATTCATGTTGTTTAACTGAGTAAATGCATGACTTAATTTTTTTTTAAGTCTTTGGAGGAAACAGTTAGTAGTCATAGATCTGATTTGGTTTTGATCATTGATAACATATCAGGCGCATGAAGAACTATTATTGCATGAAAATGATCTGCCTAATTTATTTTCAGCATAGATTCAATTATAATTGATAGGCTTCGCAAATCTTTACACATTAATTGATATTTTACCGCTAAGATATCATGTCAGATAGACAAGATTGTGTTGATTATAAATCAAGACAGAATCACTTACTGTAGCCAAACATTGTTCCTCTCTCACACACCATAACATTTTCATTTCCAACCATTCTAATTTTTTCAGCTGAGTTGGACATGACCTATAAAACCAATAGAACAAAGGCCAGTGAATCAATTTACAAAATATGCTAACTTGTTTTAGGAGAGAGACCTAGTGAAAAAAGCTGTTAGAAATCACTTACAGAAGGGGCACAAAAATGGCCTTTCTTAATATTGATAATTTTCCCAGTCTTTGCAGCTGCTACAAGCAGATCAGTCTGTCAATTAAATGAAAATATACTTGGGTGAAGGTGCACATATATTATACTGTTAGAAATCGAGTCTGGTCATTGGTGATTTTACCTGACGGCACAAGAAAGCAGGAATCTGAATAATATCAGCAACCTTGCCAACAACTTCACACTTTAAAAAAGCATCAGGTATTAAAAGTTAGGCATGGCTTAAGTTCTGTTGAATGCCACCCATGTGGTATCACCAAAACTTGACTTATGAGAAACAAAAGGAAACAACAAAAAATGCCATGATTAGGATTTAGTTAATTAAGAAGACTATAAAACAAGTTAGAATACTCATAGTGAAGGACTTGGATAAACAAATTCCACAAGATTGTGTCAGGCGTTGAAGGTTAAAGAGAAATATAAAAATGATGAGACTTATTCCTGCATTTCTAACTAATGTCCGTTCGACGTATTTCCAATGAATGAAGATGATGAGTGCACCCCATTAAACATCAATATTGGAGAGACCTAAACTCTACTTAATTACATGCTCCTGCAAGGTGTGTGTAACACAAGGTGGATGTGAAACAGCTTTGGTTTGCATATATCTGCATTCAAAGTTCCGCGAGGAGTTTAAAGCGTGGCAACTCTTAAGTGGCACATCCTAACATGAAAAGTTCATTTTCTAAGTGCCATTCTATAACACATAACATAATCACACATTTCATCTTGTGATAGCAACTTAAGTTTGGGTCTGAATTCTAATAATTGAATACAGCAGTGAAAAGAATAAAAAAAAATTGCAGCTTTCAATCTCAAATCAAACCTGTGTTGACTCATGCACGTCAGTGACTATTGGAAGGTCATACATGGTTTTCACCTTCTGAAGGATCTGCATACCAAAAACCAAAGTATTTGAAACTTCCAAGCATCAAAAGGCTCTTACTCTTAAGAGAACTCTAGAATGAACTTTTTTAATTTCCAAGTAAAATAGTGACATAAAAATTACCTTCAATCCCTCATCCAAACCAGGACCACGAAACGACTTAGACGAAGTTCGATTAGCTTTACCGAAGCTAGATTTGAAAACCAAGGGTAAACCAAGTCTAAATGTTGCAACAACATCAATTTCAGTTAGAACTACCCTCCAAATATAATTTCATTGAAAAAAAAACAGGTACGTTTAGAGAATCTGCATTACTTAGTAGTGATGGCTGTAATGTTCTTGGCCATGTAGAGAATGTGTTCCTCGGATTCGATGACAGTGGGTCCTGTCAGCACGAAAAAGGACTCCGCCGTCTGATTAACAAATAGTATTAGCATCAATGCCTAAATATCCAGAAAATGCAGAGAAATTAGTGTGAGATTTTAAACCTTAAGCTGATTGAAAAGCAGCGTCGACGAATCCATGTCTAATCTTCAAATTTGCTGCAAGAAAAGCGAATGATTGGAACTCCACAACACTGTCTGTCGGCCTTGAGAAACTAAATCCAATTTGCATTGAGAAATTTTGGGCTTGAAACACACAATATCAACAAAGACAATATAAGTGAGAATAGCAGAGCAAAATTTAGGCGATTTACCAAAACTGGGCAATGCGTAGGAGTGCAGCGAAGTGTGCTAGATTTTATGTGCCAAAGCTACGGAGTGATCGAGTACTAGTAGTGAGCTATCCCAGATGTGCAAATTTACACACAAATGCGTTAAAATTAAGCTGCAGAAACCAAGGAATAATCGAGAATAACCAACCATGAGCAAGGTATAATAATTGCATCCAATAATAATAGACATCAACAAACAGACAATCAGATACAGGAAAAATCAAGAATTGACAAAAAAAATTCAGACAACTGCCCGGTTGGAAATCAAGATTCAAAACCCACATTAACAAGAGAAGTGAATCCCAGCAATTTAAGAGGAACAACTTTATTACCTGAAAAAAAAAAGCCCAAAATAACACCAATGAGGGGTGAATTGGAAATGCAGCATTACAATTCTTGCAACTTCCGTTCTCAATAGAGAAGGTTATGATTGATACAAACATTCATGTGATAGCAGTTGTCGACAGAACTTGGAGAGGTGGAATAAGCAGTGCTCCCTCCGTCCCAAATTCAAGTTCACATTTAATGTAGATACGGAATTTAAGAAAAGTCACTTTTTGACTTACTTTTAAGGATAGTAAGGTAAAAGTGACTTACTTTTGAGGGTAGTATGGTATTTTGGGGTAATAAATAAATGATAAAGTATGTTATGTGTGTTAAAAAGGTGATGACAAATTTGAAATTAAAATATGTTAGAGGGATATTAATTTGTTGATTTTTCGAATTTGGGACGGACCAAAACGGAAAGTGTGAAGTTGAAGTTGGGACCGCGGGAGTACATTTTAAGATATATTTTTAAGGCTAATTATATTGTGCATCCGGGGCGCACCTTAAAAAAAACGTATACAAATATAATCAAAAATATTATACAATTATGAACCAAAATATATATAATTTAATTGTTAATTTTTTAATGAAAAATTGAGTGTAAAAAAATGTACAATTATAAAAAAATTATGTATACACTATTAAATAAAAAGTTATACATATATGAATGCTAGTTTTTTTAATGAAAATGTTAGTGTGAAAAAATGATACAATTATTAAGAAATATATATACAAAATGGAATAAAAAGTTATGCAAATATGGATGCACCTAATATCAACTCTATTTTTAATATGTGAAACAAATATTAATCCTATTTATGCCAATAAGATATTTTAATTTTTTAATTAATAATATAAGTTTGATAGATATTGGAGATATTTTTTTTATATTTGACTAATTATCAGTGAATATATTAATTTTTAATTAATATATAAATCAATATTTAATTAATTTAATTAATTTAATTTACATAAAATTTATTTTTTGATAATTTATTTTTTCTATTCGATCAATCTATTTAAATTATTTAATTTTTAATTTAATTTTAAAAATCATATTTATTATTGAATTTAGTTTCATTTTTATATATATTTTTAGTTTAATATTTACTCTAAAATACCCTCTTGATTAATCTATTTTACGATAAAATATCGTCTTCATTTAATTGATCAAATTCTTTACACTTTTTAATTTTTAATTTTGACCCACGAATATTACTAAACGGGATTTGGAATTATCGTAATAAAATTTTTTAAGGTGACGATACGAGGAGAACTAAAATGATATGAGCGAAACATATATTTATACGAAAGTTTATGCAAAGGTACATGTTTGATCATTAGAAAACATAAGATATAATTCTATAGGCTAAAATACTTACTAGTAATAGTGTTGGAGAACATATTTAGTAAAAGTACGGATGACAACGAGATGAGTGTTTTATGGTACCCTAAGAATGAGTGTTATTTTTGTAAATAAAGTATAAGTGAGAGATTAGTTGTTATGATATTTTTACTGTTTTAGGAGTGTGAAAACTTTTAGGGAGTAGTATAATTTTTAGGGCAAATATAAAAAATACCCTTTATTTAACAAAATTATTAATACCAATATCAAACAACTAGTATAACAAATCTAACCAATGTATAATTTTTTAACTTTAATGTCCTTACTATTCAACTTTTAATACTCAATGTGTCATATGGGTGAGTGTGTCGGTACAGATGTCAGTTCTGACGGATGTTAGTTTCGATGTCGGTTTGAATCCCATGTCAGTTTCGATGTCGGTACATATTCCGTGTCGGTTATCATATCAGCAATCGGCGATCGACAGGAGACAGCGGCGGCGGCGACCTGCCGATCGTCGACAATCGGTGGGAAGGGGAAGGTAAGAGGGGTGTGGGGGTTCTATTTTAATTAAATGGGGATATTTTGAGCATTTTAGGGTGCATTTTGATAGAATTGTTATAAAAGTTATTTGATTTTGATATTGTTATTTGCATTTTGGACATATATATTATTGGCATTAATGTTTATTATAATATTAATTAATTTAAACATTAAAAAATAAAAATATAAAAAATAAATGAATATTAAATGGATACATGTAACCCGCGCGTGTATCTATAAATGAATTTGGGACATGTATGTGAAGTATAATGGATTTTTTCAATATTTAAATAAATAAGGTTATCCTTAAATAAGTGTTTCCCATAAACGTTGTTATCCTTAAGTACAAGTAAAAATTGATATTATACAAAATAAATAAATATACGTATTATACGAGCGCGCATGGTAAAATCTAGTAAAATTAATAAGAAAATTAAGAAGGGATAAAACTGAACCTGCGACTGGTGGCAATAAGACAGCTCTAACTCCAACTAAGAAACTATTAAACCATCCTAATAATATTGTATGTTATTAATATTATATACAGGAAAAACTAAAATTCCAGGAGGCCCAGTGCCCCCATGGGTGTACACTGGCTCCACCCCTGGTGTGGACCTCATAAAAATATATTAATTGTTTTATATGGATCTTAATTACAAAAAATAAAAAATAAATAAAATAATAATAAAAATATAATTTTTGTAGCGAGACATCGAGGGAATATGTAATTTTTTTTATTTCTAATAATGTTGTATGTTATTAATATTATATAAAGGAAAAACTAAAATTCCAGGAGGCCTAATGCCCCCATGGGTGTACACTGGCTCCACCCCTCCACCCCATAAAAATATATTAATTGTTTTATATGGATCTTAATTACAAAAATAAAAAATAAATAAAATAATAATAAAAATGTAATTTTTGTAGCGAGCCGTCGAGGGAATATGTAATTTTTTTATTTTTTATCGATAAATGTTAGTTGTTTGTATAGTTAGTTCACCAAGTACCCTTACTTCCCCTTCTCCAAGCTTCCTTATAACTTCCCTCCTATTCGTTTCCAATGGGAATCGAACTTGGGTCACTCACTTTTGTGAGGTGCTAAGTTACCAAGTGAGCTACCATACCTGGTTATAGAGAGAGTATGTAATAATCCCGTTTAGATTCTCACTCATCTTCCTTTCCTCATAAAGAAGTTTGCCCGTGACTTCAGCAAAAATTAAAATTTCCTTCCCATACATTATAATTGGCTTCATGTGCTCATAGGAAGGTGTTAGAGTTAAGATAAACTTCAAAGCCTTATCCTCATCTTTAATATTAACTCCAATTGCTTCTAGTTCTGAGATGATGCCATTAAAAGCACTCAGATTATCAGAGATTTTAGTTCCTTCTTCCATTTGAAGCGTGTGAAACTGCTCTTTCAAGTACAATGATTTGAGATACCCTTTGTCAAGTACAGTGCCTCAAACCTTTTCCATAGCTCCTTGGCGTTTGAAATTTCATGCACATTAGCAAGGATATTCTTGGCCAAAACAAACGTATTGTGCTTTCAGCCCTTAAATCCAAACCCTCATAATCTTCATACTCTTACTAGAGTTTTTGCTAGAATTTCTTGTACCATTATTTGAACCTGGTTTTCCTTTCAAAGTCTTGTGGAGCCCGGATTATATATATTGGATTGTATACTAAAAGTCTAGCTTTAATATGAATAATGATTTAACAATGAATTTGAAATGAGGATCATATGATCAAATGATTGCGTCTTATATTTATTTATATGTCAGATGCAATAGTCCACTTACTTTATACTGTAGATAATATGTTGTGCGATAACACGCGGAAGATCATATTATCGGTTTTCTTATAAAATGTAAACAGATGCTCACAACCGAGATAGACAGGGACTCTCTATCAGGATAGTTGTAGTGTGATTTGGTATTAGTTTGTCTTGACTATAGAATCACATTAGTATGATTTGTGTGTATTAAGCAGGACCGCTTGAGATTGTTTGACTTATACTGACTATATAGGAGAACTTGATATCAGTTATTATGGATGTTGGTACTCTTAATCCCTATACAATAATCTCAACACGTAAGGCGGTATGTATTTCTTTGATTCATCAATGGGTGAGATTTACATGTAATTAAATCAATAAACTAGGTGAGTTGGAAAATAGTGTTGTCTCTATGGTGTGTTCTTGATTGTAGAAGGAATCTGTGTCCTATTAAATAGGTTGATGATGTCTCCTTGAGGAGCTCATAAGGATTATCATATAAATCCTGCATGTAGATTTATTCCGGCATGATAATGAGGTTGAGTGGTACAACTCTCGGATGAGATATTAATTAATGGAGTTGTTAGTAACTTAATTAATTAATGAACATTGTATGTCTTAAACATGGGAGACTAACAGGCTCATAATAAGAATGAGCCCATAACGTAATTATGGGATTAGAACGGTAGTGCAGTAATAATATTTTAGTAGTATATATTATTATTATTGAACTTAAGTATAAGCTTTGTGCTAAGCTTGGATACTTAAACCCAATGGAGGCCCAACTCTAATTTCTCCTTCTAGTCCATGTTGTAGTCCATATATAAGTCATCTCAGCTGTCCGAAAATCCTAATTAAAAAGTAATTCACGCCTAACACTGTGAGGAGGGTGAGGAAATAGCAGATTGAGAAGATCTCGAAGATCGTTACCCACACCACGTCGAGATTGGACTTGGGAATACAACATAAGATCGGAAGGTTGTTTGCTACTGTTGTTCGTCAAATTCCACAATTTTTATAAAATCTTGTGGAACTTCAAACAGTACTTGTGATACACCGCTGGAAAGCTACTGAAGAGCGGATCATTTTAGCACATAGATCATTCAAATTCAAGTTCGGATGAGAGAGTTATGCCCAAATTGGTGAGGCTGCGCATGCTGCCAGCGAGAATTCTTCATCTTCTTAACATACTCTGGTGAAAGGTAATATGTTTCTATGTTTCTTTCTTTCGCTGATTTAGAATTGTATGGAGCCCTAACGGTTCACGTTAACCAAATGATCGAACGCTAACAATTGGTATCAGAGCATCGGTTTCGAGCCAGGACCAGCCGTGGATCACTGGTGGCACATATAAGTGGCAGCAGGCTGCAGCACGGTAGAAGCATTGGCAGCGCGATTAGGGAGCCAGGCTATCCGCAGCATGCTCGTGCGTGGCAACCAGAATTCCGGGCAGGTCATGTGGCCTTTCGGGCAAGTCTGCTTCGTTGTCGATTGGGTCTGGAGAGTGCCAGTCCGGTCAGGATGTGGACTGGGTCGGGTCTGCATCTTATTGTAGATTAAGTCTGCATTGCCATGACATCCGGCGAGCACGTTCTCAGTGCCGATGTTGTCGGATGATGGAACCCGGCGGAGTATGGTTGTAAGGCGAGCAATGGCCCGACCAGGCGTGTGCTGCATGGACGGCGATGCTTCAGGGCGAGTCTAAATAGTAGCCGGGGTGAGTCAGCGTGATGGCCAAGTCGGGTCTGTGATGTTCCAGGATGAGTCAGCATGATGGCCATTGGCCAAGTTGAGTCATGTTGATGGCATGCACTGAAGCTGGCGCTGTAGGGCTGCATGGTTGGAAGCTTGATGGCATGACCAGAAGGTCTAGGCTGACACGACTTCTAGCTGCTGCTTGCACGAGTCGTGCAGGGTTTCAGACAGCTGGGCGTGCGACTTGACAAATGTCAGGAAAGGTACGACAACTAGAGGCACGTTGCTGGCATTTGGTATGACTCAGATAAGTTGCCGGCACGATGCCAAATAGCCCACACGAGTTGTGCGAGTAAGAACTCAACGCATGATGTCTTGGCAAGGTGAGGCACGGTACAAGCCAGACAGACATGCGGCACAACCTGGAGGGATTACCGGCACGACTCCAGACTGCTACCGGCACGATTCATGGAGAAGGCATCCGAGATGTGAGCGGCGATGGCGATGAGCGTGTGTGGCTGTATGTGGAGTGGCACGACTCGTGCTAGTGCTTGGCACGAGTTATGCCGGTGTGTGGTGTAGCTTCGCTCGTGATGTGTAGGCCGGGGTGGGTGAAACACGTCCGGAATGCGGTGGAGCAGGCTGCGGGCAAGGAATCTGGAGAAAAATTTGTGAAGACCGACTTCCAATTTCAGATTAGGTTTCGATCCCACGACCTCAGCGGGGAGGTCGATCCCCATTTGCGTTGCCCGCATTCGTGCTTGGTGGCGAACAATCGAATTCGCTGATATATAACTGTTTATAATTGATTTAATTATCTAATTATTGTTATATATGTATGCATGTTCTGAATGATTTACTGCCTTATGTGCCGTAATAGGAGCATGCTAGGTTGCGTATATTATTCTGAATATTATATGCATGTAAAAATCCTCGGTGATAAATAACTAAGTGGGAGAGGGAATTGGTAAATAATTCTCGCGACCTCCATTATTGGTTTGTCAGCAATGTGAATAAACTTGCGCTTCGCCATTAGCGCCTTCCTCCCCATCGGATGAGTTTATTCATGGATTGCTGGAACAGACTTCTTTAAATAATTATTGTTTGTAATGTGATGCACATGAACTTGCACGTTGACTATAGTGTCTTCCTCTCCATAAAATGAGTTTATTTGCGGATAACTGTACAAACTTATAATTGATGACTGTAGGAAGTTATCCGAGCGCGTGTGTACTTCTCCATCTGCAAGGCACATAAGCTTGCGCAATGGACTTCTGGTCAAATAATGGTGTATACTTAGATGCAAATAATAAGTATCCTCCCCATCGGAGTCACTGCTGTTATTTGTATGGCTAAAGAGGAACCGACTATTAATTATTTTGTCATGAGGTTAGGTTGACAAATAAAATTAATGGGTAAAACATTCTCTTGTAAATGTTCGGATTTGTGAACATCCACACTATCGTGGCTTGCAGACTCACGGTGCTTGAGATGTCGGTTAATTTTATTTTTATATTATTTTGAGGGAATCAATTATCAATATAAATGAATAAATTCGAAGATTTGTTCGGTATATTTAATTATGATTCTCTGAATTTTCAAAATAGTTTTATCTCGCTTATTGCTTACTAAAAGAAACATATTTACTTGTCCAAAATTAAATGATTAGAAAAGAATCTTAGTTTTGAATTTTACTGCTTAGGAATACATATGTGTTCTCACTAAGGATGTCTCATGATGCCTATTAAAGTCTCTAGTGGAGAGTTGAGAGGTTCATAGAAATATGATGGTCTCATGCGACTCTTCAGATACTTGAGTAAGTTAGAAAGGCAAGAGGTCATGGATAAGTTGATGAATTAATTGAGAATGCTTGGAGTAGAAATTGAAGGGGAAACCTAGATCAATTTATTCTTCATAATTTGCCTGGATGTTTTGAGCAAGTTCTACCTGAAATACGAGAGGTTATATATGGTGGGGAATTTCTGACAAAAGGCGTAGCGAAGGAAATTCAATTTCATCAAAATGTGAACAATGTTAGTATCTCATTCACTAGTTGTTGAAGAATGATTAGGGATGATATCTACCGACACGTTGTGTGTAGATACCGGAATCACTAAATATCTGCAATTAAGTGATGATGAGATTATTATAGACATGGGTAAGCTACGAAAGTAGTGACTGTTGCAGTGGGAGTTGTTTATTTATCTTACGATATGAATAAACGTTTGATTTTGAGAAATTGTCTTTACGTACGTTTTCATAGAAAGAATTTCATTTTATTTTCTATGCATTTACGGATGGATACTCCATTTCATTTAAATGACATGGTCATAGTAATGAAGGATGGAGCTATAATCTGTTATGGTACGTTCGTGACAATTTGTATACTCTTAAATCATCTTTATCCCACTGATGCAACAAATAGTAATTAATAATGCGTCTTCTAATCCTAATAAGAGAAAGTCTCTTATGAAAATGATTAGATAGATGATGAATTATTTGAAATTACTAAATTCATTTTATGGGTATGCCCTAGAAACAGCATGTCGTATAACGTTTGTCTATTTGTGGGATATCCTAGAAAAATGGAGGGTGATGATTTATTTAGTCCAAAAGTTCGAAGGGTGATTGTTAACACAAACACTACATTTTTGAAAAAGGACTATGTAATAAATCACATACCCATGTATAAATTGTTCTAAAGAAAGTGAGAGAGAAAGCACAAAGTATTAGTGCCAATTGTACAAGAGGAGATACCACAAGATAAATTGCAAAGCGTGTCACGTCTGATACACAATTGCGTGTAGTGCCTTTCGTAGTGGGAGGGTTGTTCTGCAACCTGATAAGATATATGTTTTGGGAGAGTCGTGAGACTTGGTCCCTAGTAAACATGGAATTAACCCACAGATACGACAAAGCACTACGAGATAAAATTGCGATATCTTAGCAAGATGCAGTGATTTCTAAAATAGGATCTATAGATTCTAAATCAAATCTGGGAGCTTGTACGACCACTAAATGGTGTAAGAAGCCATTGGAAGTGGTTATACGAAATAAAAGAGGATCATATAGTAAGGTGAAAACTTTGGACGCAGAGCTTGTGGCGAAAATGTATACTCAGAAAGAAAGGGTTCGATTATGAGGAAACCTGTTCGCCGATAGCTATGCCTATGTCGATCCAGATTCTTTTATCTGTTGCTACTCATATGAAATATGAGGAATAGCAAATAGATGTCAAAACAGCTTTCCTAATTGGAAGTCTTGAGGAAAACATCTATGTGAAGCAATCAGAGGGATTCGTTGAGAAGGGCTAAGAGAATTTTGTGTGTAAGATTAAAAGTGTTCATCGATGGACTAAACCAAGCTTCAAGATCATGAAACATCCGTTTTGATGAGAAAATTCAGGCATATGGATTTATTTAATGTGCAGATGTGTCTTGTGTATTGAAATGAGTGATGGAAACGTGGTGGTATTCCTTGTACTGTACGTAGATGATATATTGCTCATTGGAGACAATGAAAGAGTATTGTCGGGCGTATGGGTATGGTTGAAAAAGTAGTATGAAATGAAGGACTTAAGAGAAGCAAAGTATATCCTTGCGGTCATGGTGATCACAAGATAGGATGTTGTGCTTATCGTAAGCTTCATGAATTGATACAATCCTTACTCGTTTTAGCATATGACTTTATCTAAGAAAATGTGTCTTATGACACAAAAGAAGATAAAGGTGTTCAGGGTGGTTCCTTATGCTTCGGCGAATAAGGAAGCTTAATATAAGGAATGTTATGCACGAGATTAGATATCTGTTTTGGCGAAGGCATGAATAGTGGGTATCAAGGTAACAAAGAACAAAAATGTTGAACTGTGGTAACACATAATTTTAAAGTGCCTGAAAAGGACTAGAAATTATATGTGGACTTACTAGACAGATTCACAGCTTCTTGTGAGTTACATAGATTCAGATTTTTCTAATCAGATAGGGACAACAGTAAATCAACCTCAAAGGTTATGTGTTTAATTTTAGGAAGTAGAGCCATAATATGGAGGAGTGTTATATAAAAATATATTTCAGACTCCGTGCTCCATTATGGAAAGATGATAAATTGGAGCCTATGAGACAGCCAAAGTATCTGTATGACTCTAGAAACTTCGTAATGGACTTAGTTGTGATTCTAAGTTTTCTCAAGATTACTACAATTTATTGTGATAATAATGGTGCGGTTGCAATATGGTGCAGTTACAAACTTGAAGGAATCTCGAGCCCATAAGACAATTAAACACATGGAGCGCGAATACCACCTATTATGAGAAATCGTATGATGAGGGGAAGGTTGTTGTCGCCAAGATTGCATCGAATGATGACCTAGTAAATCCATTCAAAAGGACCTTAAAGCTAGAGCTATTGATGGTCATATAGTGGGAGTGAGAATTAGATATATGGCAGAAGACATGACAGCATAGTCTTTTAGTATAAGTGGGAGATTGTTGGATTGTATACTAAAAATCTATCTTTAGTATGAACAATGATTTAACAATGAATTTGAAATGAGGATCATATGATCAAATGATTGAGTCTTACTCCCTCCGTCCCATAAAGAAGTTCACAGTTACTGTAGATATGAAGTTTAAGAAAAAGTTGCTTTTTGGGGGTAGTTTGATATTTTTAGGTAATTAATAAATTATAAAGTAAGTTATGTGAGTTGTAAAGGGGTGGCAATTTTGAAATTAAAGTGTGTTGTGGTGTTATTGATTTGTGTGTATTTCCTTATTTGGGGGTGTGAACTTGTTTATGGTACGGACAAAAATAGAAAGTGTGAATTTGTTTATGGGGCGGAGGGAGTATAATTTATTTATATGTCTGATGCAATAGTCTACTTACTTTATACTGTAGATAATATGTTGTGCGACAACACGCGGAAGATCATATTATCGGTTTCCTTATAAAGTATAAACAGATGCTCACAATCGAGATAGACGTGGACTCTCTATCGGGATGGTTGTAGTGTGATTTGGTATTAGTTTGTCTTGACTATATAATCATATTAGTATGCTTTGTGTGTATTGAGCAGGACCACTTGAGATCGTTCGACTTATACTGACTATATAGGAGAATTTGATCTCAGTTATTATGGATGTTTGAGCTCTTAATCCCTATACAATAACCTCGACATGTAAGGCAGTATGTATTTCTTTGATTCATCAATAGGTGAGATTTACATGTAATTAAATCAATAAACTCGGTGAGTTGGGAAATAATGTTATTTCTATGGTGTGCTGTTGATTGTAGAAGGAATTCATGTCCTACTAAATAGGTTGATGATGTCCCCTTGAGGAGCTCATAAGGATTATCATATAAACCCTGTAGTTAGATTTATTCCGGCATAATAATGAGGTTGAGTGGTACTACTATAGGATGAGATATTAATTAATGGAGTTGTTAGTAACTTAATTAATTAATGGGCATTATATATCTTAAACATGAGGAGACTAACAGACTCATAATAAGGAGTCCATAACGTAATTATGGAATTAGAACGGTAGTGCATTAATAATATTTTAGTGGTATATATTATTATTATTGAACTTAAGTATAAGTTTTAGGCTAAACTTGGATACTTAAGCCCAATGGAGGCCCAACTCTAATTTCTCCTCCTGGTCCCTGCTGTAACCCATATATAAGTCATCTCAACTGTCCGGAAACTCTAAGTGAAAAGTAATTCACGCCTAACACTGTGAAGAGAGTGAAGGAATAGCAGATTGAGAAGATCTCGAAGATCGTCGCTCACACGATATCAAGATTGGACTTTGGAATACAACAGAAGATCGGAAGGTTGTTTGCTGCTGCTGTTTGTCAACTTTTACAATTTTTATAAAATCATTTGGAACTCCAAATTGTACATGTAATATATCTTTGGAAAGCCACTGAAGAGAGGATCATTTTGGCACATAGATCACTCAAATTCAAGATCAGATGAGAGAGTTATGCCTAAAATGGTGAGGCTGCACATGCTGCCGACGAGAATTCTTCATCTTCTTAACATACCCTTGTGAAAGGTAATACGTTTCTATGTTTCTTGCTTCTGCTGATTTAGAATCGTATGGATCCCTAACGATTCACATTAACCAAATGATCGAACGCCAACAATATCAATATATCCTTTACTTGTACTTGCCACAACCCAAAATTGATTCTACTATCAAATTTCTCAACATCAAACTTCATTGAACTTGGAATTCTGAACATATATTGTTTATCCACCCTAACTTAATTAATAATCATCTCAAAAAGTCTTTTCTGATTGTGGAAGATTAGACTATGTTGTAATCACAGAGCATACTAAGAACTTTAAAAGCCCAAATTGCGAAAATCGGACTCTAATACCACTTGTTGGAATAACCAGATCTCAATTTATTCATAAGGACAAACAAGATATAACTGAAAAAAAGAGTAGAAAAAGAACAATGCAAGGATTTACATAGAAACTAAAAAATCGGAGATAAAACTAAGGATCGAGAAAATACCATTATCTGATACTTTTACAATCACAAAGATACTTCTTTCTACCGACCCCCCCATCCTACAACATTATTACAAATCATTGACTAATTCTCACATTTTCTCCCAACAATAAAATAGAGAATACAAGAAAGGAATTTAGAAGAATTAAACACAGAGATTACATCATTATAGATTAGTGCACTTGACATCAAAATCAAGGGTCTCCTTAAATCACATTAAGAAACTCTCTCCCTTTAGATCTCTTTCCGATGTGGGACAAGAAAGAACACTTTTTTTTTTTTTTTTGACAAAACCAACAGATTGAAGGTGTTTGATCAATAGCTTCTATCGTTTTCTTTTTTTTGGTGCGTTAGTTCAAAAATAGATGAAATTCAAAAAGAGTGAATAAGTGAATGTTAGATTTGATAAATAAAAGAGTATAATGGTCATAAACGATATATTGTAGTAGATATTTCATCATTTTGGGAACAATATTAAACAACATTTATTAAACGAACAATATTGAAGATTTAGCAAATTGGGTATATGTAATCAATTTCATTAGAATTGGAACCCCAATTTTATTTTATTTTAGATGGCTACAGTAAATAATTACTACATTATGAGGAACAAGTCCCCAACAAGAGAGATCACTGAAATTAGTAAAGAAAATATGCAAAGTTAGTTCTGAGGACACTAATGACTCACAAAAAATTTTAGGAAATTATTGAGTTAATATCTCATAGATAATATCGTTTATCTGTATATTAATGTACTCAATGAATTTATTTTTTATGTTAATCATAATATATAAATATAATTTATTTATTTGATTTTATGTATTTTATAAATAAACTGCTAATTATTTGGAGTATATACTTATGATATATAAAAACATAATATTTTTTAACATAACATAATTTTATACTTATTAATTAAATTGTACGTTAAGTATGTTTACTTTTTCATTACAACAATATTAATATTTAGGGATAAAAATGTGTAGGGTACATACTTATTTAGAGGTACCCATCTCTCTTTAAATATTAAATATTCGTATTCTTATCTATCCCATTAATTTAAAATAAATTCATTATAATACCCGTAGCCATCTCAAACTCATTTATCAATACACGTGGGTTACTCGTACTAATTTAATATTAATATTATATATATATATATATATATATATATATATATATATATATATATATATATATATATATATATATATATATATATATATATATATATATATTCCCTCCGTCCCATTACAATGTACGCGTTTGCTTTAGTGAGGTGAGAGAAATAATATATCAATGTAAAGTGGGTAGGTGTATTAGTATAACATGTGGGCCCATAGAGAGAGAAATAATTAATATGTGTGGGTCCTCTTTACCAAAAAGGGAAATACACACTTTGTATTGAGATGGACCAAAATGGAAAAACGCGTACATTTCAATGGGACGAGTGAGTATATATAAATGCTTAAATTAATATTTTTAGGCAAAGACTTAGTACTCTTCAAAATTTTGCAACCTAACTTATCAATTACTCTTTGATACATTAAAAATTAGTTTTTATAAAGATGAATCATTACTCTTTTAAATGAGAAATATTGCTCTTCAAATTCTAATATGTTTTGATTTTTATATTTTTGTTGAACAAAATTTGAGGAGTAATATATTGATTCAGAAGAGTAATAATTATCTCTCTAAAGAGTTTTATTTATTTATTTTTTTGTCCCAAAGAGTATTTTAAACAAGGGTGCACATGTAGACCAAGGCAAGACTCATAATCTCTATAAAAAAAAGTGAAGGCTTTCTTAGGAAAGAGGGAGTATTAATTATTAAATATAATATAAAATCAATATTTTTTAAATAATTATTAAAAAATATGATTAATTCAAACTTATGAATATTAATTAACTGTATAAAATATCTTAAAATATATAAATTATATAGTATACTGTACATATACATTTTTGTATAATTTTTATAAACAGATACATGCGGGTTACTCGAGTCATATACTCGTACCTGTCTTAAATTCTAATAGGATTTTCTTAAACTATCCATACCCTTCTCAACCTCACTTAGAACTACTCGTACCACTCTCAATAAGATTCGAGTAGATAGTATCGGAAAATATCTATTCCGTTGCATATCACCTGTATTTGTACCAAACATGTTCTTCAACACTATTACTTATAAGTACTTTATTCATTAGAACTCTATCTTAAGTCTCATATATAATGATGAAACTTGTATCATTGCATGACCGTTTGCATGATACATATTTTTCTCATATCCTTCTAGTCATACTCGTCCGTCAAGTTTAAAATATTCATTAAATTACATTCCAAACCCATTTATTAAAATTTGTGGGTTAAGATTAACAAATAAAAGTGTAGTGAAATTAAGATGATATTTTAGCATAAAATAGATTAGTTAAATTAAATCATGAATTATTTTAGAGTAAATATTAAATTAAAAATATATAAAAATAATAAAATAATTTATTGATAATTAGTCAAATATGCTAAAAACATCTTTCATATTTACCAAATAAATATTATTAATGAAAAAAAAATATTAACATAAATATGGTCTAGATCAAAAGTATTAAATAGATGATCAAAATTAAAATTGAATGGTTTTTAAATACAAGTAAAATTGAAAAGAAGAAGAAAATTTAAAAAAATATATTAAAATAATAAAATAATTTATTGATAATTAGTCAAATATACTAAAAACATCTTTCATATTTATTAAATTTATATTGTTAATTAAAAAAATACTATTGACATAAATAGGGTTTATAGCTGAGATCAAAAGTATTAAATAGACGATTAAGATTAAAATTGAATAGTTTCTAAATACAGTAAAATTAAAAAGAAAAAGAAAAATTAAAAATAAAAATAGAAAAGTAAAATTGAAAAGTAGAAGAAAATTGAAAAAATATATAAAAATAATAAAATAATTGATTGATAATTAGTTGCTAAAAACACCTTTCATATTTATCAAATTTATATTGTTAATTAAAAAAATACTATTGACATAAATAGGGTCTATAGCTGAGATCAAAAGTATTAAATAGATAATTAAGATTAAAATTGAATGAATTCTAAATACAAAATAAGAAAAAAAATTAAAGATAAAAATAGAAATTCAGGTGTATATATATATAGATAAATTATGTGATGTGGAAAAGGAAAAAAAGTTATTTCCTGCATTTAATCATTTAAAGTATATATAAGTCTTTTTAGTTCTTCAAGTGAACAATAAAATGCTATTGATATGATCAAATTTCATCAGCTTAGCATCGCCCTTTATTCAATTTTGTAAGGAACAGTTACCTTTCAGCACAATTATTGTGGGCCTTTTATAATAAGGCTGTTGGACAAAATATCTTGTGTAATATAATTGGATTTAAATGGCCAGTTGTCATTAATAATAAATTGCTCCTTTATTAATGGGAATAGGCCACTAGGTTATACTCTTATAAGAATAGTCAAATTTTTTATTTACACTTCATTTGGTTTTTTTTCTTCTTTTTATTAGTTACTATTAATCACTTGTATAAAAATGAAACTTGTAATGTGAGTATCTATCATAAACTAATCAAGTAAGTCATTTGGGATGTGATTTGGTGGTTCACATGACCTCAAATTTTAGAACAATTAGAGTAAGTCTTGAGTTCGCCTTTAGAATTTAGTATTATGGATAAGGGTACATTATTTTGTTCTAAAATGTATATACTTTAACTAATAAGAGTACATCATTTTATTCTAAAGGATACACACTTTTCATTATATTTTTATTTTTCTTCAGAAAATAAAGGGTACACATCTTTATACTGAAGGGTATACAATTTAACACAAAATTATAAAGATACACGGAGTGTGCTTCTATGCGCTCGGGCACACACAAATTTTTGTCTTGTAAAATAAAGGGTATACATCTTTATATTAAAAGGTTTACAATTTAGCACAAAATTCTAAAGACACACGGAATATGCTCCCGTGTGCCCAGACACACACAAGCTTTTGCCAAACAATTTTTATGTGTAATGTTAATTGAGTTGTCTGTTTTTTAGATTAATTATTATTTTTTATTAAAGATATTATTAATATTTTAATTTAAAATTTTATGACTTTTCAATACTTTATAAATTGTTTATAAATAAAGTTAAAACTTGCATGCCCCGTGACACCGTGCCCCCAAATTCCGTGTTTTCGAAAGTTATACCCTTTAGTAATAAATGTTATATACCCTTTAGTATAAGAACACGTATCCTTTGTTTTTTTTAAAAAATACTCCATACGTCCGCTTCTAAGGTATTCATTTTATTATTTTTGGCGTCCGCTTCAAAAGTATCAATTTCCCCTATTTAGTAAAAAAGTACACAATATGGTTCACCACTTCCCTCTAATACAACTACCCACTTTACATATAATAATAATACTCCTTAATCTACGTGCAAAAAGCAAATTGATATCTTAGAACCGGATGGAGGGAGTAAATTATTTTTTCAAATCAAACATTTATACTATTTATACATCAGCCGATATTTTCAATGAAAAATTATACCATTATTTATTAAAATATATATTCTCGAGAACAAAATATTATACCCTTACACATTTTGTGCATCCGGAGACATAAGAGACCAATTCTATAAATAATTCAATTTGACGGTTATCACATTTCATCACAACAAATTTTCCTATACACCTAGATGCCCGAATTCAAATTTGTGTAGCAACTTTTAGAACTTGTACGTTAATGAATAAAAACATACTCCACACTAATAAATAAAAATTTATACATTTTGTTAATGAATTTTTATCGATTTATACATTTATTGAATTCCGTGAAATGGTCTTATGCAATTGTTTCTTTTTTATTGCATACAATACAACAAAAATGAGATATTATTACTTTTTTCATGACACTTTAAAATCAATATGGTAATAAAAATTTTATTGACACATTTAAAAAAAAATATAATCTAATATTACACTCCTTTTTAATATGTAATATAAAATTAATGTCTTTTATATGTTTTTCTAGACCTTGTCATTCATGAATTTAAATATGGCAAAAACTAGTGTGCACCCGGGCATATGGCACACTCCGTGTGCCTTTATAATTTTGTGTTAAATTGTATACCCTTTAGTATAAAGATATGTACCCTTTATTTTTTAAGAAAAATAAAAAATATTAATGAAAAGTGTATACATTTTAGAACAAAATAGTGTACTCTTATTAATTAAAATGTATACCCTTTAGAACAAAATAATATATCATTATCCATAATAATATATTCTAAAGGCACACGGTGTGTCCTCGGTGGCAAGCAAGACCAACTCTTTAAATATTCTGTTATCATAATGGTTGTTTAATAATAGGATACATGTAATGGTGAGATCATTTTATTCTTCCGTAATTTGTTATTACTTATACTATAAAATGTTATTACTTTCGCTATAAAATATTATTACTTTTTTCTTTATATTATAAATTATTCATAAAATAGTATTATCACTTTTCATATAAAAATTATAATATTT